>OV702280.1:332681164-335081164 GCA_916181665.1 Avena sativa | reverse complement strand
GCCCGTCCCGATCGTCACCGTCTGGCTGGAGTCGCCTGGGACCAACTCGACGGTGCGGGTATGCGTCGTTGCCTCGAAGGCTGTGGGGTTGCCGCCCTCCGAGTTGGGCTTCTTGAGTATGGTGGGGTCGTCGCTGTTGACCCCGCTCGCGTACTTGGCGAGCTCGTCGGCGTGGTTGGCCTCTGCTGCGATGACGGTGTCGGCGAGTTCGGCTCCTTTGGCCTCGCACTCGGCGGCCATGTCGGGGTCGCCGTGGATGGTGATGACGCCGCACGGCCCGGGTAGCTTCATCGCGTTGTACGCGTAGTGGGGCGCTGCCATGAACTTGGCAAACGCCTAGCGCCCCAGGACGCAGTGGTAGGGGCTGTCGAAGGGCACCAGCTCGAAGACGATCCGCTCGGTGTGGAAGTTTGCCGGTGTGCCGAAGGTGACTAGCAGCGTCACCTTGCCGATCGGGTACGCCTTCCGATCGGGGACGATGCCGTGGAACGTGGTGTAGGTCGTCTCGATCATCGACTACGGGAGCCGCAGTCGCCTGAAGGTATCAAGGTATAGGATGTTGATGGAGCTGCCGTCGTTCATCAATGTCTTGGGGAGCCAGTAATCTCCCACCTTGGGCTTGACCACCAGGGCGACTCGGCCTGGGTACTCGATCCGTGGCGAGTGGTCCTGGCGGCTCCAAGTGATTGGTTGCTCAGACCAGTTGAGGAACTGGGGGATGTCCACCTGGGCCACCGCGTTGACGGCGACGGCGCGGGTGATGACCTTATTTTCGCGCTTCGTGTTGAAGCCTGTGAAGGTGTGGAGCGAGCTAGCGACACAGCCAAATTTTCCACCATTGGCGGGTTGTTGTCGGGGTCTTCCCGCGCGCGCCGTGCCTTCTCGATCTCCTTGAGAGAGTGGCATTCGGCGGTCATGTGTGTATCGGGCTTTCCTTCCCTGCTATGGAATACACAAGGTTGGTTAAGAAGGGCCGCGGGGTCGAACCTCGGCTTCGCCTTGTAGTTTCCACCATCGCGACATTGTCCCCCGTCGCGGCGGAAGCTCTTGGGCTCGCGCTGCGCGTATCCAGCGTTGGCGACGAAGTCGACTCGCCCGTCATTGCGGCGCCTGCCGGTGAGGCGAGTGTTGCTGTAGCGTAGATCGGGTCATCTCCCATTGTCGTGGCCGCTCGTGCGGCGTTGTCCTCCCGACTCGTCGTCGGTTTCTTGGTTTGGGTCTTCCTCCACGTACCTCTTTGCGATCTCCAGGAGATCCGGCATGTTGTCGAGTGTGCAGTACACTCGTTTGAGCTTGGCGACCAGGGGCTCGTAGAGGCACGAGGTCTTGAAGTAGTGGATCGCGGTATCTGGGTGGATGCCGACCGCGTTGTACCACAGATCTTGCCACCGTTGGACCCAGCTGCGGGTCAACTCGCGAGGTCCCTGGACGCACCATTCCAGGTCCTCGATGGTGGTGGCGTGGGTGTATGAACCCTCGAAGTGCCTGACGAAGGCGTCGCGCATCTCTTCCTAGGAGTCGATGCTATCCGCGGGAAGAGTGTTAATCCACTGCCTGCACGCCCCCTCCATCATGAGGGGAAGGTAGCGGGTGGCTAGTAGATCGGTGTGGCCGGCGATCCCCATCGCCATGAGGTAGGTATCCAGCAACACGGAGGGATCATACGAGGGGTCGTACTTCTCTATTTCCTTCGGCGCTTTGAAGTTCGTCGGGTATCTCTCGCCTCGGATCATCGGTCTGAAGCACCGGGGCCCGAGTCGGCTTAGCGACCCCCTCGGCTCACCGTCGCGGCGGTTGGTGAGGGTATGCCGCAGGTCGTCGGGCTGGCGTGCGCGCCAGCTCTGGTTGATGATGTGGGTGCGAGCGTCGACGGGTTGACCATTGGCGAGGATGAAGTTGGTCGCCGGCCGGGAGTCGTTGGTGGAGAGTGCCGCGTTCGCGGGTCAGTGTTGGAGCTGTAGTGGTTCGGGTGGCGGGCAGTTGAGGGTGTTTGCCTCCATGGGGCGGCCGCTTGAGGCCGCTCTGCTGCCCGATGAACGCGAGTACATCCGACCCTGTGAGTCGACGCCTGCGTTTTGTTGCTCGACCGCTTTTGCGAGCAGGGCCTTCGCGTACAGGATCTGCAGGGCGCCTTCACCATTGGCTGCGATGTTGTCGACTGCTGCTCGGCCCGCGACGAGGTTGTCCATTGGGGTGAAGAACAGCGGGAGGCCGTTCGCGTCTCGCTCCCGTGAGGAGACCACGATCCTCGGCTGGTCCCTGGGGGTGTGCGGTTGGGTGGTGGCGGGGCGCCATTGGCCGTTGACCCTGGTGGGGGCCGAGTGCTTCCTCCTGGTGGCGCGTTCTCGCAGATCGCGCGCTTGGCCGCGCGGGCCGGGTTGTTCTCGTCGTCGAAATTCAGGGCGCGCCCCTGGGCAGTGGGGTTCAGGCGCGACCTGATTCGGAGCTGGTGGTAGCGCGACAGCTCCCGCGCTGTCACCTGCTCAAGGCGAAATTTTTCGCGCTCGGCTTGTTCCTTGCGGACTGCTTCCGCCAGCTTCAGGCGGAGTTCCTCGACCTCCTTTGCCGTCGCGTTGGGACGGATCGGCGTGGAGAATGGATTTTCCGGCGGGTCGACACCAGTCGCCATGTAGGTCGAGGCGTGGCGGCCGGTTCCGTCACGGAGGTCGGCGGAGTTCTCCGACCCGGAGTCGAAGTCGAAGATCCCAAGGATAGAGGGATCCTCGAAGTCTCCAACGTTGGAGACCTGGGTGATGGAGCCTGCGGGTGACGCGGCGACAATGGATCCGGCGAGTGACGCCGGGGTCGCCGAATCGGCGTCGTCGTTGAGGGCCGCGTCCTCCGCGGCCGCGGTGGTTTCGGCCACGTTGCTGTGGGCCGAGTCGTACTCGGAGGCGAGGTGGTGGATCGTGCGGACCTGACTCTCAGAGAGCCGGTCGCGTGGCGGCGACTCGCGGATGCAAGCCGAGTACTCCAAGACGATGACGTCGATAAGGCCGACGAAGAGGCTGATCGTGCCGACCGACAGGATCATGCTATGTGTGACGGGTCGCGCAGCCGGGACGTAGCTGCTCGGCAAGATCTGGAGCATCTCGCCGATCGCGATCATGCGGCCGGTGGCGATCGTATCGTTGATGGGCAGATTGGATCTCGCCACAGAACACCGGCCTGACCGGCCAGGCCCCACGGTGGGCGCCACTGTCGTGGGAATGACCACGGCAGATGCTGCAATCGGCAGCGAGTAGTAGAACATGGGGCAAGGGCAGCCAGCCATCTGCGGTGTGAGATGAGGGCTGAGACACAAGGGTTTACCCAGGTTCGGCCCCCCGGAGGGTAAAGACCTACTCTTGCTAGATTGTATTATGGTGAGAGTACAATGGGGCAAGCTCGACGGCTAGGCGGCGAGTCGCTGGGGTGTATGATGGAACGTATCCTCTATGCGTCCTCTAGGGAGGTTTATATAGACTCACCTCCCTAGGTTTTACAGATCTCAACCGAATCAGTTAAGGTTTCAGCGATTCTTTAACCTAATCCGACTGAGCCTATCTACGCTTCTGGGCCTTCAGCTTCCAGTCGCTTGAGTCCACGCCAGATCTTGATCTAGTCGTCGTCCTGCAGGCCCACTCGCTGACGCCTGGGCCAGTAGGAAACGTCCTGCTGGGTATACCCCGGTAGGCATATCCCCATCATGGGCTCTGGATCTGACTATGTCGATGCTGGAGCTGGTAATGATTCAGTTCTTGATGCCATCAGAGAAAATACTGACTTACCTGCTTCCCCTCAGGAATCACTAACATCGCAGGAACTCCGAGACTTCGAGAAGGAGATGGAAGTGTATGAAGAAGAATACGCCTCCAAGCCAGCACAAGGTGAGCCGGAGAATCCTCTGAGTCCATATGATAGCATGCAATATGACATGGACACAAGAGATTCATCCGAGGTCGAGAAGCCAACTACGACAGAAATTACTGACGAAAGTCTATCTACCGATACCGGACCGAAAGCCGTCTTTGTCACTGGTACGCACGTTAAGGCTACCGGGTGGTCAAAGAAGAAGAAGAACAAAAACCCAACACCGGCAGAGCTGGTAGAGGTAGACTACGAAGAAGCAGTTGACAAAGAGATCGAGATGGAGAATCAGGACGGAGATCTGATTAATCCCACACCGATCAACCCTCCTATGGATGGGCACGTTATCACCAAGGGTGCACATGAAATCTACGGAGATGCTCTCACGATACCAATCCCAACTGCTTCAGATCTCAATCCAGAGGAGCTAGAGAAAAGTCTTAGGACCTGGAAAAGCATCGCTTGTTTTTGATCGAAGAAGCTGCCTGCATCATCGAGGTCAGACATCAGATAGATAGCAATCCTGCCCAGTACCAGTCAGAATTCAAGCGACTGCCAAACAATACAAGGGGTGGTTCGGTTCTTGCTAATAGGAACCCGGATGTCCATAGAGATTTATTTGACGGTAAAAACAGAGAGAAGATCCAAGTCTACAACACGCCAGTGGAGAACGATGCGGCTGATCGAGCCATCATTGCCAATAACCCGTCTCTAGAACAGGTCCGGCAATGCGTAGCATTTCTTGACAAAGGATTAAAATAGCAAAAGATAGTCACGTCATTCAGTGGCAAGCTGGCCTCAAGGTCGTAATTTTGCCACACTGGCGCAGGCCAAAGCGCTAATGAAAGACCCCGCAGGGATACAGATCAACGTCACCATCCTCGGGAAGAAGAAAAATCAAGGACCGGATCAAACGGTCATCCTTGCAGGGCCGCACAAGACTGGTTGAGAGTTATTCCGTATGCGTCTAAAGATGACATTAGGGCATTGGTGCCTCACCAGGGCCATCGTCGGTAGAATAATAGCCACAAGGAAGACCTAGAGGTGCGCCGCCAGCGAGAACAAGATCAGCTAAGGATGCCACCCCCTAGCCGTCCGGCTGGTAACGCCGGACAAAGGAACGACCCGGATCGTACTGAATCAAGCAAGGATGGAGCCCGACAAAATCAACCTCAGAGTCAGCATAATGAGTCTCTAGGACCATGCTGCTCAGCCGGAAATAACCCGCCAGAGCCACCATCACCACCCAATAGCGACCATGAAGGATCTCATCGTAGCCATGGAACCCACAGGGGCGGAGGCGGCAATGGAGGAAGGAGAAGCAAAAAAATTTGACTCCGCCGCGCAGAAGCTGCGAGCCTCCAAGGCATAGGTCTCTCTCGCCAAACGACGCTCGCCATCACATCGAGTCAAACATTGCAGCGCGATTATATGAGGAAGTGGACATGTATGTGGGGCCCAAATGCTTTGGCCCACATATCTGTCAAACCAAGTTTATGGTTGACTTCGGCATTGACAAACATATTCAACCCTAAGACAACGTAGCTCCGCCAGATACTTGGCTTCAAGATTTTTTCCATGCTTGTTGCATCGCCAAAGGAGGAAACAGCTTGGTCGCAGTCCAGTATCTCCCACTCATGTTGTGGAACATGGCTCGACCATGGCTCAATGAACTACCCTAGAATTCAATTCACAACTAGTATGATATGCAAAGTGCATTCTTTTCAAACTTAGAGGGAACCTACAGGAGGCCCTGCACAGTCAAAGACTTGCAGCGTTGCACTCAAAGACCCGAAGAAACCTGTCAAGATTACCTCGGATGTTGGATTGACACAAAGAACTCCTGCGAGGGATTAAACGAGCAAATTGTGATTGAAGCTTTCATTGCAGGACTCCTAGTTGGACTTTTGCTTCATAGACTGAAGCGTGACCATGTCACAGATTTAGGAGATATGATAGTAATGGCGAGCAAATATGCTGACACCAATGATGATTCAGATTTACTGCTAAAATTCTAGCCAATCCACATGCGGCCAAGCAGCAGAAACAACAAACTCAGAAGCGCAAGAACACCTCGGAAGATAAACCGGCTCCGGACAATGCAGTTGTTAACACAAAGTTCGGATCTGAAGGACGAGGAGGGCACAGAGGCGGATGGGGACGAGGTCATGGAACTTCTCGGGTCCAAGGTAGAGGAGATCAATAGCCTGAAAAATCATATTCCTGGGCCGACATCGCCAACAACCCTTGTGTACATCACCTAGACGCGAATGGAGGTTCTACTCATACCAATGTTGAGTGTCGTTTCAATGACGACATCAAGAAAGACGAATCCGCTGGCTACAGAGCCAAGCGATGAAAAGGAAAGAAAAATTCCGAGAAAGGCAAGGAGCCCAAGGAAGATTCCGACATGGAATAAGCGGACGCCGCACAGCCCAAGTCGGATGGAAAGAAGGATTATCCTACAAATAAAGACACATACGTCTGCTTCCTTGGGACTCAGTCGGCTAAGGTCAAAAAGGCGGTTCTCCATGAGCTCAACACCACGGTTTCGGTTGTCCCTCAATTTCTGCATTGGTCGGATGTAACCATCACCTTTGACCGCAAAGATCACCCGAGGAAAACACATCGTCAAGGAAAGTACCCTCTGGTCATCAATCCTCTTATTGATGGCTATGAGTTCTCTAAAACTCTCATGGACGATGGTAGCAGCATCAACATCCTCTACATCCAGACACTCCACCCCATGAAGATCCACGAAAGCCAGTTAAGTCACAGCAACATGACTTTTCATGGCACTGTACCTGAGAGACATGCAGATTCTCTAGGTGAGATCACACTGGACGTGACATTCGGAAATCGAGACAAATACCGGACCGAGCCACTCTCCTTCGAGGTGGTACCATTCAAGAGTGCTTACCACGCCATCTTTGGGTGTCCGACTTACTGGGCGTTCATGGCTTGCCCCTGCTACATCTATAACATGCTAAAACTTCCGAGACCAAAGGGCGTCATCACCATCCGGGGGAACCCGAAGAAAGCGCAAGACTGCGAGGAAGGATCTGCCGCCTTTGCTGAAGCCATGTTGCACGCCCATGAGTACCAAGAGATCAAGAAGACCCTCGATCCACCCGAGATGCCCGCTACGAAGAACGAGGTGTTGAAGCCAATCTTCAGTTCAAGGCATCAGATGATACGAAGAAGACTTCGTTCAAGGAAGACGATCCCTCCAAGATGATGAACGTAGGGGTAGTCTTAGACCGCACATAGGAAAGCGTGCTTGTCAAGTTCCTCAAAGCTAATAAAGATATCTTCGCATGGCAGCCTTCTTACATGACCGGAGTACCTAGGAAACTTGCCGAGCAATTTCTTAATGTGTACGCTGACGCTAATCCCATCAAACAGTCCTTACGACGGTTTGGTGACGAAAAGCACAAAGTTATATCTAAGGAATTAGTCCGACTAGAATTAGCCGGATTTATCGCAGAGGTCATCCACGCTAATTGGGTGGAAAATCCCGTACTTGTCCCTAAAAAGGAAACTATTGATTTAAGGATATGCATTAATTATACCGCCTTGAACAAGGCTTGCCCTAAAGATTCGTTCCCTTTTCCTAGAATCGATCAAGTTATCGACTCTACGATAGGGTTGGAATTACTATGTTTTCTCGACGCATATTCCGGATATCACCAAATACTGATGAAAGATGTGGATCAACTCAAGATGTCTTTCATCACACCTTTTGGAACCTTCTGCTACAAAACTATGCCTTTTGGCTTAAAGAACATAGGAGCTACATATCAACACACAATGCAGCGTTGCCTTAACGATCAAATCGGATGCAACATCCACGTAGACGTAGACGATATAGCAATGATGTCCAAAAAGAAGGAAACACTTATTTCTGACTTAGAGGATACATTTGCTAGCCTATGAAAATTCAACATAATGCTAAATCCAAAGAAGTGCTTATTTAGAATGACAGCTGGAAAATTATTAGGTTTTATCGTGTGTGAACGAGGCATAGAGGTGAACTTGAACAAAATCAAGGCTATACTCAACATTACCAGGCCGACTCGCCTGAAGAACGTGCAACGTCTCACTGGTTGCATTGCAGCAGTGAGTCGGTTCGTCAGCCGACTTGGAGAAAGAACCGCGCCTTTGTACAAACTCTTGAAGAAAACCGACAAATTTGTCTAGACCCAGGAAGCCGATGCTGCCCTACAAAGTTTGAAAGATCTACTTTCAAATCCACGTAGCACTAGGGCCACAAGATCCTATGTTACTTTACATCGCAGCGACTAACAAATTCATAAGTGTGGTAACATTAGTGGAGCGCGAGGAAGAAGGCTATGAGCACGAGGTGCACCGTCCAACATACTACCTGAGTGAGGTCCTGACAGATTCGAAATAACAATATCCACACTACCAAAATCTATCCTATGGAGTATTTTTTTACTGCCAGAAAGCTACGACATTACTTTCAAGAGCATAAGATCACACTGGTGAGTACTGATCCCTTGCGAGATATAATCAACAATCGCGACGCCACATGACATGTCGCAAAGTGGGGAATAGAGCTTGTAGCTCTCGACATCGAGTACAAGCCACGAACATCAATCAAATCCCAGATACTTGCCGATTTTGTCGCAGATTGGACAGAGACGGCATAAAGTACAAGTCCTCCAAACTCGGAATTTTGGACCCTACATTTTGATGGGTCAAAAGAATGAGGGGGCTCAGGGTCTGGCGTGGTGCTCAAGTCACCCCAAGGAGATAAGTTGTTATATGTGTTACAGATACACTTCACGGCGAACAGTAATATTTCCGAGTATGAAGCACTGTTACATGGAATACGCATGGCCAAAAATATTGGCGTAACTAGACTTATGTGTTATGCAGACTCGGATTTAGTTGCTCAGTAAGTATCTGATATCTGCAATGCAAACAAACATATGGCACCTTACAAAGCAGTTGTGGATGAATTATCTAAATCATTCGAAGGTTTTGAGGTTCAACACATCCCTCGAGTAGAAAATGAGGAAGAAGATGTTTCATCAAGGATAGGCTCTATGCGGAAACAAGTCCCGAATGATGCTTTTCAAGAGCACCTAAAAGTCACCTCCATCACAGGACTTGACGAGGATTATCCGACGAAATCTGACTAACCTTTAGTAGCGGTTCTGGATGTAGTTCCCAGCTGGACAAAACCCTATCTGAATTTCCTGATAGACAGAAAATTACCCGAAGATGAAGTTCTGGGCCGACAGATCGTCCGACGAGCAAAAGACTATGCGATAATCAATGGTGGGCTCTATAAGCAGAGTGTTTTTGGGGTATTCCAGCGCTGTATTTATCTGGAAGGAGTGGAAATCTTACGAGAAATCCACGAAGGCGAGTGTGGTCACCATGCTGCAACCAAATCTTTAGTGGCAAAAGCTTTTAGACACGGATTCTTTTGGCTCACAGCTAAGGCAGATGCCGAGAAACTGGTCAAAACATACAAAGGCTGCCAGAAGTACGCCTGTCAAGCACACGTTCCGGTTAATCAGCTGCAAATAATCCCTATTACATGGCCATTTGCGGTCTGGGGGCTTGATATGGTAGGACTGTTTTGTACGACAAAGTGTGGATTTACTCACCTACTAGTGATGGTGGACAAATTTACCAAATGGATTGAGGCTAAACCTGTAACAAATTGCGATGGAGCCACATCCAGAAAGTTTGTCGAGAACGTAATCATTAGATTTGGATATCCGCATAGTATTAGATAACGGGAGCAACTTTTCCATGGGAGAATTAGCCAAACTCTACGAAGAACAAGGGATCCGACTTGATATTGCATCGGTCGCACATACACAAGCTAATGGACAAGTCGAATGAGCAAACAGTCTCATTTTACAAGGACTCCGACCTCGTCTCTAGGCACCACTTCGTCGTTCCACGGGGGCTTGGGCGGAATAATTACCGTATGTGATATGGAGCTTGCGTACAACTCCTAATAGATCATCTGGAGACACTCCTTTCTTCTTGGTCTATGGTGCAAAATCAGTTCTTCTAAGTGATTTAATTCATCATTCTCCTCGAGCCAAAGCGTATACAAAGAATATGCCGAAGTTTCTCGACAAGATGATCTCGACATAGTCCAAGAAGTTCGCGTCATTACTGAGCGGAGATCTACAACCTATCAGCAGAAGTTACACAAATATCATAGTCAAAGAGTGCAAAATCATTCTTTCAGGAAGGGCGATTTGGTTCTCGTACTAGTCCAAAAGAGAAAGAACAAACTTTCCCTGATTTGGGAAGGACCTTTTATGATTATCCGAGTTCTGCATAGCGGGTCATATTATTTAACTGATATGAGACCAATCAAGGAAAGATGTGATACTTGGAAGAGAAAGAGAGCTGGTGGTAGTACAGACCCGGATGAATTAGACCGTCCATGAAACATTGCATAGCTACGTCCCTTCTATTCTTAGTTATATTTACTTGTAATCATATATGTACGTGAAATAAAGTATTGGTTTCCTCATATATTATTTTTGAGAAGTTTTTTGCCATCTTATTTCCAAAAGAGCATGTCGTTTTCAAAAATCTCAGGATGCTTGAAAGTACTTTATGCCCATGTTCGTTCTGGATATGATTTCTGAATGCCTATAAAAAAAGTTACCTTAGGGTATCAATCTAGTTTTGTGTTTATACTTTGGTTTTTATCTGATTGCTCAGACGTAGGCATATTCCGAGTAATGAATTGTTGGTACTGGATATTGGAGATATGCCTAAGAGGCAATAATAAAAGTAGTTATTATTATATATTTGTGTTTATGATAAATGTTTACATTCATGCTATAATTGTATTAACCGAAAACATTAATACTTGTGTGATTTGTAAACATGTAAGAGTCCCTAGTAAAGCCTCTTTGTAATACTAGCTTGTTGATTAATAGATGATTATGGTTTCCTTATCATGAACATTGGATGTTATTAATAACAAGATCATATCATTAGGAGAATAGTGTGATGGACATACTCCTATAGTTAAGCGTAGCATAAGATCAAGTCATTTCAATAGTTCGTTTGCTATAAGCTTTTAGATACATAGTAACCTAAATCCTTCGACCATCATATCATGTTAATCACCATCACTGGATGGATTCTTTGATGATATCAAACACCACTTCGTAACTCTGTGGTTATAAAGGTGGCATTGAGTGTTCAGAAAGTATGTGTTGAGGCACATGGATCAAGAGTGGGATTTGTCCATCCATCTGACGAATAGATATACTCTGGGCCCTCTCGGTGGAATGTCATCCAATTGGGTTGCAAGTATGTGACTGTTATCACCATATTTTGGCCAAAGGAGGAGATGGGCCGTAATCAAGATGGGCTTGGAAGATACATATATGCAACGTGTTTTTGAATCGGCGTTGTGCGTGGATTTGGGCTAAATTGCCCGTGTATCTTATATTGTAGTAGGTTACGTTTCGGTTTAAGTAAAGAGATAGGATTGCTAGGTTTATTCCAAAGATAGAAAGTCTCCGGACTATAAATATGTACCTAAGGTTATTGAGAAAGGAGGACGATCACGTTCACAACAAACACAATCTCGGCGCATCGCCACCCCTTGTTTCTAGGGTTTTTCTCGGGTAAGTGTCATGCTGCCTAGATCGCATCTTGCGATCTAGGCAGTATTTGCTTATGCGTTATTTGGTGTTACTCGTACTGAAGCCTTGTTGATGGCGAGTAATACTATTATCATAGATTTGTTTGGGCTAGCATCGGTACTTTTTGCTATGATTGTTTAGTTATGCTGCCTCTAGTTGTCTCGCTGCCTTTGCACCTTTTCCCGGGTGTAAGGGTAGCATCTTGCTTGATCTTTATTCAGTCGATTTGATCCGTTATAGTTTTGCCTTGTTTTCCAAGGTTTAGTTTGATATCCATGTAGTCAGGCCTTGCAAACGGGTTGAACGATCCAGTAGTACGTGAGGATAGGGTTTGCTAATTCGAGAGGAGTTGTTCCGGGAATTGACTTTACGTCGGTTGTTAGGCCTTCTCTAGGGTTAGTTTTCTATCATCTTTCGTGTTTACCAGGCTCAATTATGTGTAGGATGTTCCAATTACGTGGTGAAAACGATAAACTGTCGTAGATCGATTTAACTTGTATTGATGAAGCAAAACCCCATGTTATCATAAATCTAATGCAGAACCATGGGATAATTGGCTCCAGGAGCCTATTCACAGGGAAACCTGGGAGCCGGTCGCGGCTCGAATTTTACGTATGTTTGTTTGCCATGCAGGAAACCAATCGAAGCAATCCATCACCTTCCTGACCAGGTATAGGTCAGGTGGCACGCCCTTGCACCAGCCAGGACGTGTGCCGGAGTTTTGCGGGCCGTTGCCCGAGGGACTAGGGCCCACCAGCAGTTCTGGGAGCCTCCCGGCTCTCCGTGTTCCCGTCGCTGCTCGCCGGTGGGTTTTGGCAGGCAACACATTCTGGCACGCCCGGTGGGACATTCAACAACGTCTACATCAACATCCGACGCTGCGATGGAGAACAGACCGGTCACGTACGACGATCTGCCTGAGGAGCACAAGGCGAAGTATGATGATATCAAAGCTCTCTTCGAAGCCGATCTCATCGGCTCTTTTGAGAGGACCCGTAAGCATGGCATCAGGTGGAAAGGGTTCTCACCCGAAGGTGCTCTTGACGAGGTGGATCTGTCTGTTCCTTCAGAGGAGCGCACCAGAGCTCTGCGACAGGAAGTCAATTACATGGTGGCTCATTCTCTTCATCGCCATTCTGAGAGCCTAGTGAACGCTTTCGAGCGCGCCGCGGTTCGCGTAGTTCAGGAGATCATGAAACATCAGTACTCTCCGTCGGGGCCTACTCTAGGGACTCACCAGGGAGAAAGACCGCTCCAGACTAGGCCACAGCTGCCATTCACGCTTGCAGCTCCGGAGCCGCCAGGGGCATCGGCGTACGTCGTCTACAAGGTTGGAGGTGACCCTGGCGATTGCCAATTCCTGTTTGAACCACCTAAAGAGATCCCACATGGATATGTGTGCACCTACGTGTCGGACTGCAATAACCTGACGCGCACGAACCAGGTGGCAACTGCAGGGATTTCTGGGGCAGGAGTTTCTGGAGTAGGGGCTTCGGGGGCAGGTATTTCCGGAGCAGGGATATCTGGGATGGACGCTGATAAACAGGCATGGCTAGCCAAGTACGCCACCGGAACGAGTTCTGAGAATTTAGCCCCTGCAGCTCAAACGGTGGAGCAAATCCGTACCATCTTGAGAGACCAGTTTGGCTTCGTGCCGAAGAGAAGGACAATCGGCTATTCTAAGCCGTACCCCAACGAGTTTGATCTAATTCCGCTGCCACCCAAGTATCGGCTCCCTGAGTTCTCAAGGTTTAGCGGATCAGAAGGGTCAAGCTCGATCGAGCACGTGAGCCGATACCTGGCACAGTTAGGCATGATTTCAGCATCGGATCAGTTACGCGTAAGGTTCTTTGCGCAATCTCTGACAGGACCAGCTTTTGGGTGGTACACCTCGTTGCCACCGGATTCGATCCAGACCTGGAAGCAACTGGAAGAACAGTTCCACATTCAGTATCATTCAGAAGCTACCGAGGCTGGCATTGCAGATCTGGCGCAGGTGCGGCAAAAGCGGGGAGAAACGGTAGCTGAGTACATTCAACGTTTCAGGACTGTCAAGAACCGATGTTATTCGGCTCGTTTAACTGAGAAAGAAGCGGTCGAGCTGGCAGTGTTGGGTCTCTCAGCACCTATCAAGGATCTGGCTTTCCAAGTAGAGTACAATTCATTGGCGCACATGGCCCAGAAACTGACAATGTATGAACAGCGCCACCCTGAGTTGTACCAAGACAAGTTCAAACGTCCGATAGGCCTGGTCGATACAGAAGAAGAGGATCCTACACAAGACCAGGAGGTGGCCGTGGCTGAATGGGCTCGGGGGGCAGATCCTGTGTCCTGCAAATGGGTGAAGCAGCAAGGGCCTGCAAAAGGGTTCGACTTTGATGTGAGCAAAGCTGATCAGATATTCGATTTACTGCTGAAAGAAAAGCAGCTGAAGTTACTCGAAGGCCACAAAATCCCTACGGCTCAAGAGATGAACGGGAGACCATACTGCAAGTGGCATCACTCATTCACCCACACCACCAATGACTTCAAAGAGCTACGTCGCCAGATCCAAACGGCGATAGAACAGGGCCGTCTGATCCTTGGGCAATTCGCCATGAAAGTAGACACAAACCCATTTCCCGGCGTCAACATGGTAGAACACAGCCACTCCACGAGGCGTCAGTTGGATTTCTCATTCGATGTTAATATGGCAGGACCTGGGTACCACCATGGCACATATAAGGAGGAAGACGGTCGCTCTCGGGGCAAAGAAAGAGAGGAGGCCGGTCCACGTGATCGGCCCCGTTATGATGACAGGCGGTATTTAACCGAGGAGCAAGTGAGAAGCGTGCGATATCAGAAGCCACACTCCACACATCTCCTTAACAAGTATGAGCGTCAGTATGACCGACGTCGCCGGCACGATAGAGATGATGAAGGATATGAGCACCTCGCTGGCGAAAAGTCAAAGGAAAAGGAAGGCATGGACAATCATTGGGATTGTCCCTTCTTCAAGTATTGCTGGGATGCCGGAATGAGCCGATTGCCTACAATCGACAACTGCCCAGAATGTGGACGGCAGAAGGATGACACATGTCCAGTCTCAGTGTTCAAGCGCCTAGGGCCTCTCCCTCCTCGAGCAAAAGACCTCGAGGAGCCAATGGGTGAAAAAGAAGAAGACAGATATCACCGGCCAAGGTGGTGTCCCGATGGACTCAGACACACCCAAAAGCGTAGAGTTCAGCGACTGCGTAGCCTGGAGGAAGCCGAAGCACAGTACCTCCACGCTTTAAGGAAAGCACGGCCCGATCTGGCCGTGAAAGTTCGGCAAACCTTGGAAACGGAGGCTCGTCCGAAAAGGAAAGAGTGGCGCCCTAAACCAGTAAAAGCCGATGCGAAGACATCGGCTGGCACAAACATGGTGTTCACACTTCCGTCAGAGTTTTGCGCTCCAAGAACCAAAGAACTACCAGTGGCACAGTTTGACTGCGGCCCACGGCCGGTTATCTTTGAAAAGCCACAAGAGAAGGGCTACAAACATCTGAAAGCTCTGTACCTGCGAGGTTATATCAATGGGCAGCCTGTCCGCAAGATGTTGGTTGACACCGGAGCGGCAGTCAATATAATGCCATACTCCATGCTACGACGTTTGGGACGCTCCACTGCAGATCTGATCAAAACCAACGTAACGTTAAGCGACTTCAACGGCCAAACTTCAGAGACGCAAGGCGTTCTGAATGTGGACCTGACCGTGGGCAGAAAAACCATCCCTACGTCATTCTTCATCGTTGACAGCAAAAGCACCTACGCTGTCTTGCTGGGGAGGGATTGGATTCACGCCAACTACTGCATTCCATCCACGATGCACCAGTGCCTGATACAGTGGGATGGAGACGAAGTGGAGGTCATTCATGCCGATGATTCGATCGAGATCTCCATAGCGGGCATGAACATCTGGGAGGCAGGAGACCAAGAGCCAATCTCTGGAGTCAGTCTAGACGGCTGTGAGCGCATTGAAGCTACAAAAAACGGGGTGAGGCTGGTCTTATCCACTGGCCTGACAGAGTAGCAAAGTCCACGATAGTACGTGGTATGGCCGATCCCTGCGATCGGCCACAAAAAATAAAAAAAGCAGCAATCTTACGACAAACAGGTCATGCAGTCGTAGTAGGGAGGTTCCCTGCCATTGTAGAGCACAGATAAGTTGTAAACCTTCCTTGACTAATGCAATCAAAAAGGGGGCCGATTCCAGCAATCGGCCCAAATTACCTTTGTTATCCTCACCGACTGTTTGCCCCGTGTTTAGCATCGATTTAGCAGGTGACGGAAAGCTAGGGTATGGGTTTACCTCCGCTGATGAGCTAGAGGAGATTGACATCGGTCCTGGGGATAAGCCACGACCAACATTTATCAGCAAGAAGTTAGAGATACTAGAAATCCACTCAGCATACCTGCATGGCCGCTGGCGTGTTGCTATAGATTTTCGGGATCTCAATAGAGCTACTCCAAAGGATGAGTATCCGATGCCGGTAGCAGAGACATTAATCAACGCAGCTGCTGGTCATAAGGTTTTGAGCTTCATGGATGGCAATGCCGGTTACAACCAAATTTTTATGGCTCCAGAAGATATACACAAGACTGCATTCAGAGTCCCAGGTTCGGTGGGGTTGTTTGAATATGTAGTCATGACGTTTGGACTGAAGAATGCCGGCGCCACATACCAAAGAGCTATGAATTACATTTTTCATGATCTGATCGGCAAGCTGGTGGAAATTTATATCGATGACGTGGTGGTCAAGTCTGCTTCAGTACAAGGACACTTGGGCGACCTGCGGCGCGTCCTGGACCGAACAAGAAAATTCGGCCTACGGATGAATCCAAAGAAGTGTGCCTTCGGTGTAACGGCCGGTCAGTTCTTGGGTTTCTTGGTCCATGAACGCGGAATTGAGATCGGCCTGAAAAGTCAAGAGGCAGTGCGAACAATGAAGCCACCTACTACGAAGAAAGAACTGCAGTCTCTCATCGGCAAGATCAACTTCGTCAGAAGATTCATCTCCAATCTGTCAGGAAGAATAGAGCCGTTCATGGGACTGGTGAAAAGTAAATCTGATGAAGAGTTCCGCTGGGGGACAGAACAACAACGAGCCTTCGACGAGATCAAAGAATATCTGACGAAGCCGCCAGTATTGGTTCCACCCCAGCCGGATAGGCCGTTCTACATTTACTTGTCAGTAGCTGACACGTCCATCGCCTCGGTGGTGGTGCAGGTTTATGATGGTCTGGAGCGAGTTGTGTTTTACATCAGCAGAAGGATGCTGGATGCAGAGACAAGGTATCCTGAGATCGATAAGTTGTGCCTCTGCCTGTTTTTCACCTGCACCAAGCTGCGCCACATATTTCTCTCAGCAGAGATTATCATTATATGCAAATCAGATGTCATAAAGCACATGTTGTCGGCTCCTATGTTGAAAGGCCGACTCGGCAAATGGATGTTTGCATTATCGGAATTTGATATCCGGTATCAACCCGCGAAAGTGGTTAAGGGTCAGGCATTGGCCGACCTTATTGCTGAAAGGATCAACACTGATATAGCAGCGCTGTCTATACGAGCGTGGGCTATGTTTTTCGATGGATCGGTTTGTGATGATGGTTGCGGCATTGGCATTCTACTCGTGTCACCCCAGGGGGCAACATATTCCTTCTCCATCAGGCTAGCTACCCCTCGCACCAACAACTTCGCCGAGTATGAGGCGATACGCAAGGGAATGGAGTTGCTCATCGAAGCTGGAGCAGAGGCAGTGGAGATTTTTGGAGACTCCAAATTGGTGATTTCCCAACTCACGGAGGAGTACAAGTGTGAAAGCGAGTCGCTCTTCCCATTATGGTTGCAATGCCATGAGCTTATGGCACAGTTCCGGTACATAAACTTTAACTGGATCCCGCGATCGCAGAATACAGAGGCGAATGATCTCGCACAAATGGCTTCAGGCTACAAGGACGTAGCAGAGGGAACTGATGTTCAAATACAGTTCCTGGAGGCGGACGACTGGAGAGCCGATATCTTCAATTATTTGAAAGATTCGGCTCGGGGGGCACCTAAACGGATAAGATACAAGGCCATGAAGTATGTGCTTATCGGGGACGACATGTTCTACAGGACTCTGGAAGGGTTACTGCTCAAATGTCTGGGACCAACCGAGGCCAATCGGCTCCTACACGAGGTACACGAAGGCGCCTGTGGGACTCACCAATCGGCTCACAAGATGAAATGGTTGATCAGGCGATCAGGGTTTTATTGGCCCACCATGCTGGAGGACTGTTTTAAGTACTACAAAGGGTGTCAAGCATGTCAGAAATTTGGAAAAATTCAGACGGTACCCGCGTCAGCAATGAACCCCATCATCAAGCCTTGGCCATTCCGAGGTTGGGGCATGGATATGATTGGCAAGATCAATCCTCCGTCAAGCAAAGGCCACATGTAGATTTTGGCCATTACGGATTATTTCACTAAATGGGTGGAAGCCGTCCCTATGAAGTCAGTGAGCTCGAAGGATGTTATCGATTTTGTGAAAGAACATGTCATTCATAGATTCGGGATTCCCCAAACGATCACGACCGATGGAGGTTCGGTCTTCACTTCTTACGATTTTAGAGAGTTCTGTGAGGACACGGGAATTAAGCTGATCCGATCATCTCCATACTATGCTCAATCAAATGGGCAAGCTGAAGCGTCCAACCAGAGCCTTATCAAGCTGATCAAGAGGAAGATCGATGAGCACCCTAGGCGTTGGCACGAGGTTTTGTCAGAGGCTTTATGGGCTTATCGCATGTCATGTCATGGAGCGATAAAAACCTCGCCATACCATCTAGTCTATGGACAAGAAGCCGTATTGCCCTGGGAAATCACGGCTGGATCGAGATGTGTCACTTTTCAGAACGATCTAACAACTGAAGAATATACGGCCCTGATGAGTGACAGTGTTGAGGATTTAACTGAGCTTAGGTTGTGGTCGCTTGAGAAAATCAAAGAGAACAAGGCCAAGGTAGCTCGTGCATATAATAAGAAGGTGAGACCGAAGGAGTTCCACGTTGGCGATCTGGTATGGGAAGCTGTATTGCCATTGGGGACTAAGGATGCAGCATATGGTAAATGGTCTCCAAATTGGCACGGGCCATACAGGGTCGATCAAGTTTTAAGGGGGAACGCGTACATGCTTGAGGAGCTGGATGGCGTGAAATGCCCAGTGGCTGTCAACGGTCAGCATCTCAAGAAATATTTCCCAAGCATGTGGGATGATGGACAGTGAAATATGAGGGCCGATACATGAAATCGGCCAATAAAAAAAATATAGCCGATGCACAGCCATCGACTCTAGAGGTTCAAACTACTACGAGCAGGTGTCAGTTTACGTGAAGAAGCTACTGAAGGAATGCCTCGAAGGCGTGGAGGGCGCCAGCGCGGACACGATCCACCTCAGCGATTTCGGCTTCGTCATCTTTGTCCTTGTCCATCACTAGCTGCTTGTTCAGGGCACGTATTTCCGCCAGATCAGTCTTCAGTTGAGCTTTGAGGCCTTCCGCTTCATCTTGAGAGCGGGCGATGAATGCTTCCTTGTCACGGATGAGCTGTTTAGTCGCCCGGACCTTCTCTTCAAGATCTCCCAGTTCCTTTTTCAAGGATGCAAGCTCGGCGGTGCTGACAGAGGTGTCAGTTTTGGCATCCAGAGTCGCCTTTTTCTCGTTGAGCTGCTGACATTTGTCTGCAATGTTGGCCTTCAGTGGGAGTTGGGCGCAGCGCAGATTAATCCTCTCGCGAGCCAACTTCACCCTTGACCCGTAGAAATACAGAGTTATAACTGGCCAGAGCTTCACCTGCAATGCTACTGGGAGTTGGTCCTTGATTTCAGCAAGAACACTCTTCACCTCTTCAGAACCCTCGATCAACTTCTCGATCGGGGAGGACAGCAAGGCTTTGAGGCGCTGGAATTGAGGTAGAACAGCCCTTGCTCGTGGTTCATCGTTGGCAACAGGGAGAGTTGGTTCGATGGATTCAGGGTCGAACGTCAGCAGGCCTGAAATATCGCAACCCTGGCAGGCCGAAATGGCGTCAGTATGCATCTAACATGGAAGGATGAGCCGAACGAGGCGAACGTACCTCTCCTAAGATCAAGGGGGCAGCAGATGACGAGACAATCGGCTTGTGTGTTGTCGCTGGGGGCTCGACTAAAGTGGTAACCGTTTCATCTACGCCGTCAGGGATTACTAGATCCGGCCTTGCGAGAGACATCGGCGCTGCCCCGGCTTTCCCACTAGGAGTGTCAGTCACCTGCATGGAAGATGCTTGCCGATGTAAATAGTGATGAATCGACAGATAAAAAACAATTGGTAAAAGCATGGAGGGTGATGTTGCGAAACCTCCTGGCTCGACGAAGAAGTTTGCAGTCCCTTGCGAGCCCTTTTGGGGCTCACGACTGGCCCCGCCTCGACTGATGCTCGGGGGGCAGCAGGTTCAGGAACTGGCCTTTTCCTGGGAGCCGATTGTGGCAAATCTGGCTGACTCGGTGTGATGGTCCTCTCAGAGTCTGTTGGACCCAATTCTCCTCGATTGGATTGTGTGTCCTCGCTGGAGGTGTCTTCGACGGAAGCCTGTAAGAAAGGAGAGCTAGTAAGCACGAGCATGTTTGCAAGGATGAAAGAGATCAACCAAGGCATGGATCAGCGTACATGCGAACTTTCTGGAGAAGGGCTCCGGCGCCTCGAGGTCTTCCTGGCAGCTACCTTCCTCACCATCATTCTTGTTTTAGTTGGAACTCGAGAGGCGGCTGGCCCAGAAGTGGCTTGGATCTTGGAAGCCGATTGTGGTGATATCGGCTGGTTCTGCATCACGACCTTTTTAAAAGGTGGCGAATTTTTGCAGAAAAGGACCACAGGAGCTGGTGGGAAGAATTCGAAGGGGGAGCCATCATCGTGTGTAGGTTCAGGACCATCTTGTCGCTGCAAGGAGACAAAGCGGGATATTAGAAGAATCATTTGTGAGTTGCATCAAGAAAATTTACAAGTAATTGTACCTGTTCTACAGGGATATCATATTCAGCATCGAGCTATTCCAGCAACGGTCCCAGAGCTCTCCTGAAGGCATGAGTCTTCCACATCGACCACCAGTTCTCAAAACCATCGGTTGATGAAGTAAAGATGAGGTTGTTGGGAATTGGGATGGTCAGAGCATCAAAGAAGGAATAACACCTTTGACTGGTGAGAGGATCGGGCAGGTCAGCTCTGCTCTCTGTAAGATGGTGGAGAAAGAAATGGGGAGGTACTTGTCCAAGGCCAAATTGCCGAGCCACTATGACTGGCTGGTAGAATTCATATCCAGGCTTGATTATTCTATTGGATGTGCTCATGCCAACTGGAAGAAAGCAGGGACGGATCGCAGTGGAGAATAGCTGCCGAGTGCTGGTGTCATCGGCAAAGTTGTCTAGCCTGAAGGAGATTGGATTTTCGAAATGTTCCGATTCTTCCGTGTAAGGAAAGAAGATAGGATTATCCAGGCCTTGGAAGAAAATGCTGAACCATTTGGATGCTTCCTGAGGGATCAATTTGCTACCTGGCAGTCTGTACAGAGCTTGGCCATAACTGGTGCATCGGATCTGCTTCCCTTTGACATTTGGAAAGGTGCAACTCGCCAAAAGGGGGAAGTTTGGGACATGGTTTTGAAAATACAGCTGGGCCCATAGCTGAATGAACCACCAAGGACCTCCTGTTTTGACTGCTAGGCCGGAGAATAATTTGACAGACATCAACTGGAGATATCGATAGACTTCTCCAAGGAACAGTTTGCCGATGCCAAGTTGAGTGCCTTTGGCAAGTTCGTAGGCCAAGGAGAGGTAATTCTTGGTTGGAGCCAGGGAAGGGCCACAGAATATGAAATGTTCCAGCCAGAAGTTGAGGAAAGCCGTGTGTTCTTTCTCTGTGACAGGGCCTTTAGTTTTCATGTGTTTTTGAAGATAGGCACCCCAGTTCGTGCAGTCTGTTTTGGAAGAAAGCTTGTAGGGGACCTTTGTCAGCTTAAAAGCAGAGGGGCTGGGTGATGTAACGTCCAGACCAGTAATCATCACCACGTCTAACAGAGTTGGTGTCATGGGGCCATGACCAAACATGAAGCAGTTCAGAGCATCGGACCAGAAATAGCCGATGGTTTTTAGAAGATTTTCCTGTTTCTCCAGGGGAGATAATGACAAGTGCAAGGCATCAGCTATTCCTGTGGTTTCCCATTGAGATTGGTAAGTTCTGGCTACCCTGCTAAACCAAGAAACCCAATGTTCAGGAGGATTAGGCCAGGCTCACAAGCAGTCGGCCCAAGAATTCAAATCTAGGTTTTGGCTTACGAAGGGGATTCTGTTTGCCTCGCAAGAGATCAGATGGGCAGGACTAGATTCTGTACGGGGGCCAAGACAGAGAGAATTTGGGAGAGAAGGATGCGGCAGCAGGATGTCTGAAACCTAAAAAAATTAACGGTGGAATAAAGCATTAATTCAGGTGTTTGCTATTAATTCTAGCACCGTGTTCAGACTGCGAGGAGCAGGCGTACCTTCAGACCAGAGATCGTTGTGCTGGTATTGGACGATTCCGCCATCTAGTTTGCCGGCGGAGATGGATCTATGCGATTGGGGATCGAGGGTTCTTGTCGCTGTAAGATCGATCTATGCGGTGAGGAAGTTGGAGATCTGGTTTAGCCTTTTTGAAGGGGGTCGCAGGCTACCGTTTGAAGTTGGAGAGTGGCCGCTCAGATTTATCTCAATATGCGACCAAAGTTGATTTTTTCAACGTTTGTGGGGAAAGTCGATGTGTTACCATCGGCTCGTTGGGCTTTGACTTGGTTGACCATATGAGCTAGTATGGTGAAAGCCGATACATTGCTATCGGCTTCTGGATGATAGAAAACACGAAAGATGATAGAAAACTAACCCTAGAGAAGGCCTAACAACCGATGTAAAGTCAATTCCCGGAACAACTCCTCTCGAATTAGCAAACCCTATCCTCACGTACTACTGGATCGTTCAACCCGTTTGCAAGGCCTGACTACGTGGATATCAAACTAAACCTTGGAAAACAAGGCAAAACTATAACGGATCAAATCGACTGAATAAAGATCAAGCAAGATGCTACCCTTACACCCGGGAAAAGGTGCAAAGGCAGCGAGACAACTAGAGGCAGCATAACTAAACAATCATAGCAAAAAGTACCGATGCTAGCCCAAACAAATCTATGATAATAGTATTACTCGCCATCAACAAGGCTTCAGTACGAGTAACACCAAATAACGCATAAGCAAATACTGCCTAGATCGCAAGATGCGATCTAGGCAGCATGACACTTACCCGAGAAAAACCCTAGAAACAAGGGGTGGCGATGCGCCGAGATTGTGTTTGTTGTGAACGTGATCGTCCTCCTTTCTCAATAACCTTAGGTACATATTTATAGTCCGGAGACTTTCTATCTTTGGAATAAACCTAGCAATCCTATCTCTTTACTTAAACCGAAACGTAACCTACTACAATATAAGATACACGGGCAATTTAGCCCAAATCCACGCACAAGGCCGATTCAACAACACGTTGCATATATGTATCTTCCAAGCCCATCTTGATTACGGCCCATCTCCTCCTTTGGCCAAAATATGGTGATAACAGTGACTGGTTCACAAGGGATCACATATAATAGGAACGAGTAAAGAGTTCTTATTGGTATCGAGGTTGAAATAGGTATGCAGAGATACAAACGATCAAACCTCGGATAAGTAAAGTATCGCGAGACAAAAGGAAATTGGTATCATATGTAAATGGTTCATTCGATCACGAAGTAATCGTAGAAATATGTGGGAGCCATATGAATTTCTAGATTCCTCTATTGGTTATTGATCAGAGAAGTGTCTCGGTCATGTCTGCATAATTCACGAACCGTAGGGAGACACACTTAAGGATTCAATGTTGTTTAGTAGATATGGAATGTGAGTAAGAAGACCCAATGTTGTTTGGAGTCTCGGATTGGATCCATTACATCACGAGGATATCCGAAATGGTCAGGAGAATAAGATTCATATAAGGAAAGTCCAATTCCAGAGTTCGAGAATGGTTTCGGTGTTTTCACTGGAATGTTCTAGAAGGGTATAGAAGGTCCACCAATCCGGAGTGGGAGGGTACATGAATGTGTCATGAAAAAGTGGAATGGTTGCATCATGTCCTAGGTCACTTGGCTGGGTAATGGGAAGAGAGAAATCAAACTCTAGTTTGAAAGTCAAACGCCAATTTGAAAAGTCAAATCCCAACATGGTTGCCTAGTGGAGGGAGGGAAGGAATCCTACCTAAGGGAGGATTCCTCCCTCCTCCTTGCCGCTGACCAAGCAAGGGGAGTTGGGGGAGGACTCCCCTCCCCTTGCTGCCTCTCCCTCTCATAAATATAAGGGAGGGGTGCCCCTTTCCCTCCCACTAGAAACCCTAGATTGGTTCTAGCCCTCTAATGGTCGCAGCCGATTTAGAGCCCTCTAAAAGTAACCGTTCCTAGACCCTCTACTAGCCGCCGACCACCACCTCAACTCGTCCCTCTAAACCATAGATCGCCGAGGCCCTCTTCTACTCCACCATACCCGCTCCATCTTAGGCGAAGCCCTACGGGATTTCCCCTCTACTTCCGACACCACGTCGTCGTGCTGCCGGAATCACGGGGAGAGATCTACAACCTCCGCTACCTGCTGGAACAAGGGAGAGGAAGGTCTTCATCGAGTACCGAACATGTGACCGACTGTGGGATCACTGCCGAAACGCGGCGCCGGAAGGATCGTCTACACGATCTTGAGATCGACAAGTGAACGACTACATCACCCACAAGAATCCGATCTTGTTAACCGCTTTGGAATATTCGAGGGTTAGTACTCTATCGACTCGTTGCTACAATCTAGTAGATAGATCTTGGCTTGTGTGTCTTCATGCGGTAGAGTTTTTTTGTTTTCCATGCTACAAACCCTTACAGCGGTATCAGAGTCGTTTCTATAAGTAGATCTATTGCACGAGTAGAACACAATGGTCATTGCGGGCGTTGGTGCTTTTATTATCAATTGCTTCTTGTGTACTTTGCATCTTGCGGGATGGTAGGCTGAAGCGGCCCGGGCTAAACTTACATGACATCATTCATGAGACTTGCTCCACGCTCGACATGCAACTTGTATTGCATAAGTGGATTTGCGGGTGTTTGTCTCTTCCATCATAGTGAAGATTCAATTTACAACAGGCACTTGATAGTACTTGCATCAATGTTGTGGTTCTTGTTCGTAAGTTAGAACTATTCCTATTCAAAAGCCCCAAACCACGTAAAACATGCAAAGAATATTAGAGGCGTCTAACTTTGTTTTGCAGGGGTGTGCTGTGATGTGATATGGCCATAATTGTGATTATATATGATGTATGCAATGATCCTTATTGTAATTTGGCAACCAGCAAGAGCCCTATGGTTGTATTTTAATTTTGTTAAGACCTGCGTGTTTATTTGAAAGGATAGAGATGTCGCCTAGAGGGGGGGTGAATAGGCAATTTCAAAACTATTACGGTTTTGGCTTGATAGAATGCGGAATTAAACTAACGTTTATTTTACAAGCACAAAACCTAAATACACTAGGATCAACTAAGTGCACCAACAACAAGTTAAGCTAAGCAAGATAGCACAAGATAAATATACCACAAGTGATAAGCAAGATATAAATACTTCAATCTTGATGGCTATCATAAGGAAAGTAAGCTCGGATATAGAGACAACCAAGGCACGCGAAGACGAAGATGTATTCCCGTGTTACCTTACAAGTAAGGTACGTCATGTTGGAGAGGTGTGAGATTCCACGAAGGATTTACCAATGCCACGAAGGCTCACCTTCTTCTCCGAGAGTATCCCACGAAGGAATAGGCCCTTTCCTTATGCCTAGTTTTTCCTCCACTCTAGAGATGGCAAGCTCCACAACCAATTCACAAGCTCCACGAAGGAGAAGCCCGGGTCTCTTCACAATCTTCCACGAAGAGGACACCGCGGTACCAACCGCCAAGCCAACTATGAGGTCATCCTCCAAGAGTAACAATCTCACGGTCTCTCACTCGAACAAATCGCAATGGAGAGCTCAACACTTATGCAAGAATACAAAGCAAGAACACCAAGGGTGCTCAAATCCTCCACTCTCAAATCCCACCAAAGCAACAAGTGCTAGGGAGGAATTAGAGAGGAAGAACAATGGTTGAAACCAACAAATGACTCCAAGATCTAGATCCAATGGGTTCCCCTCACTTAGAGGAGGAATTGATTGGTGGGGATTGTAGATCTAGATCTCCTCTTCCACAACCCTCAAAAAGATGCAAGAATCATAGGAGGGAAGGGAGAGGAAGAAAGCTCAAGGGGGTCAACAATGGAGATCAAAAACGTGCTCAAGAGCCTTAGAACTTTGGGGAAGAAGCCCCCCTTTTATACCCCTTTAAGGGGGATGAATGTTGGAAGCAAGATGCGTTGGACGAACACGTTCTGGCGATGAAACCGGCGCCGCCGGATCATCCGCCAGAATTTTCGGTCAAAACCGAAAGTTCCGGTACAAACCGAAACAGCATACATAATAGTTTTTCCTCGGTTTGCCGGAAATTTCCGGCGGTCGCCGGAAATTCCGGTCACAGACTCGGTTCACCGGAATTCCTGCCGGAATTCCGCTGGAACCAAACATGGCACACGAAAACGGCAATAACTTTTGCGTCCGGACTCCGATTTCGATGATCTTGGGCTTGTTTTGACGAGGACAATAAGCCCTACAAGATGGTGCAGATAAAAATCATAGTAAAATAGAGGAGGATAGAACCAAATGAATAAAGGTAAGAAGCCTCCCTATAAGAAGAACCGATAAAACCTTCAAACTCGAAAATGCCATAGAAGATGCATATGAATTCCGTTTTCGATGAACTTGGGCTTGTTGAAGAGCTAGAAACAAGCTCAAGAACCTCACATGGAGAAACACCAAGAAGCAACAAAATAGGAAGACGCAAATAATGCAAAGGATTGAGCTCCCTATGACGATGTGATCAAGTTACCCAACCGAAAGCCCCTCTTAATAGTGCAGCTATGTATCCTATAACCCGGTCTCCCAACAACCACCTTGAGACCGGTAAAAGGAAAACCTATCAAGGTCATACCTTTTCATTGCGCATCCCGCTTGAACTTGATGACAACACTTCAATCTCCATCCAAGACGGAATGCATCACTTGATCATTGTTGCTTCGTGAAGACTCCTAATTTGCTCCCCATACACCACTATTGGATAGCTTCATTAATACATGTCTTCACATGTCCATTATCACCACCTATATGGATGACAAGCTTCAAGCAAATGATCTTCTCGAGATGTTTATCTTGACCTTGCCCTTCTCAATCTTGATGACGATCACCACTTGATGTCATCCTCTCATGGGCTATATAAGATCTTCACTTTTGAAGCATACCCATGGAAAGATACCTATACCATATAGAAAACGCAAAGGCACATATATAATGGGTTAGTTCATGATGCATAATTGACAAGGCTTACCATACCACAAGATCATGTGGTACATTCTTTATGCTTCATGTGTTGACCAACTTGAAATCACTCTTTACTCTTTGTATAGGTCAACCATGTATCTTATCATGATCCATCTCAATATCTTGAGGTACATAAAAAACTCTTAATTTGATTACATGCTCTAAATCTTAGTCAATCATAGATCAACTAATGAGGCTATCATGACACCGTCTTAGAGCCATATCTTGAATTCTTCTATTGAAATCACACTCCCAGGATCTTGATCATATCATATTCTTCTCTTCAACTCGATGATCTTGATGCCAATACTCAAGGTATATCTTTATCTTCATGGCATCCATACTTGAATCCAAAACATAGACTACAAGCATGACCTATGGAATATTCCTTCATATAAAACTTAGTGAAAACATTAGTCCATAGGGATTGTCATTAATCACCAAAACCACACATAGGGGCAATTACTCTTTCACTGTTATTCAAAGTAGTTGAAATAGTTGATGCTGGTGGACGGCAACCATGGAGAGGTGCCATTGACCTTGATGCCACGCCGATGATGATGAAGATCATGTTCGTGCTTGAAGATGTTGAAATAGTTGATGCTGGTGGACGACAACCATGGAGAGGTGCCATTGACCTTGATGCCACGCCGATGATGATGAAGATCATGTTCGTGCTTGAAGATGGAGATCGGAAGCACAAGAAGAAAGGCCATATCATATCACATATTATGAATTGCATGTGATGTTAATCCTTTTATGCATCTTGTATTGCTTAGATCACGACGGTAGCATTATAAGATGATCCCTCTCACAAAATATCAAGTAATAAAGTGTTCATCCTTAGTAGGCATCGTTGCTAAGACGCCTCGTTTTGAAGCACCACGTGATGATCGGGTGTGATAGATTCTACGTGTGCATACAACAGGAGCAAGCCGGATTTGCTCATGCGGATACTAAGGTTAACCTTGGCAAGCCTAGCATGTACAGACATGGTCTAGGAACACAGAATACCGAAAGGTAAAGCATGCGTCATATAGTAGATATGATGAACATGTTGATTATTCGACTTTGAAACTACATCATCTCTCGTGATGATCAGACTTGATGTAGTGGATTTGGTTCGTGTGATCACTAAAACAATGTGAGGGATATTGTTTTGAGTGGGAGTTCACCTAGTTAATTTAAGTATTAATATGAACTCAATGTGTTAGAAACCTAGTTTAAACTATTGCAAATATGTTGTAGATCATGGCAGCCCCTACCATCAATTTTAATGCGTTCCTAGAGAAAGAAAAGTTGAAAAAAAATGGAAGCAACTTCGCAGATTGGTTCTGAAATTTGAGGATTGTCCTTAATGCTGGTCAGTTGACCTATGTGCTAGATGCACTGCTGGGTGACCCACCTGTAGCTGATGCTACCAATGAGGTGAAGAATATTTTCCTCGCTCGGAAGAATCTGTACTCCATAGTTCAGTGTGCTATCTTGTATGGTTTGGAATCGGAGCTTCATAAAATGTTTGAGAACTTTGACCCACATGATATTGTCCATGAACTCAAAATGATATTTGAGGCTCACACGACAATTAAGAGTTATGAGCCTTCTGAAAAGTTCTTTAACTGCAAGATGGAAGAGGGCATATTCATCAGTGAGCATGTGCTTAAGATGTCTGGGCACGCCAATAAGCTCCAAAGCTTGGGGATAGTGATTCCAAATGCATTGGGGATTCACCGTGTCCTCCAATCACTACCACCTAGTTACAAGAACTTTGTGATGAACTACAACATGCAGCGCATGGATAAGTCATTACCAGAACTCTTATCTATGTTGAAGTCTGCAGAAGTGGAGATCAAGATAGAGCACCAAGTGTTGATGGTTAATAAGACCACCAATTTCAAGAAGTAAGGCAAGCCTAAGAAAAAGGTTAACTTCAAGAAGGGTGGTAAGAAAGCTACCGTGCCTGCAAACAAGACCAAGGCTGGGCCTAAGCCTGATATTGAGTGCTTTTACTACAAGGGATAAGGTCACTGGAAGCGGAATTTCCCCAAGTACCTGGCAGATCTGAAGAACGGCAACATCAAGAAGAAAGGTATATCTGATATACATGTTATTGATGTGTATCTTACTAGTAATCGTAGGAGTGCCTGGGTATTTGATACTGGTTCGGTTGCTCATATTCATAACTCGAAACAGGTGCTGCAGAATAAATGGAGACTAGCGAAAGACGAGGTGATGATGCGTGTTGGAAATGGATCAAAAGTTGATGTGGTCGCGGTCGACACGCTCCCTCTTCATCTACCATCGGGAATAGTTTTATATAATTATTATTTAGTGCTTGTGTTGAGCATGGACATTATATCAGGATCTTGTTTATTGCGAGACGGTTACTTGTTTAAGTCCGAGAATGGTTGTTCGATTTATATGAGTAATATATTTTATGGTCATGCACCTTTAATAGATGGTCTATTCTTATTGAATCTCGATAGTAGTGATACACATGTTCATAATATAGATGCTAAACGTTTAAAACTGAATGATAATTCTACATACATGTGGCACTGTCGTCTTGGTCACATTGGAGTGAAGCGTATGAAGAAACTCCGTTCCGATGGACTTCTTGAATCACTTGAAAGATGTGAAGCATGTCTGATGTGAAAAATGACCAAGACTGCATTTTCTAGTATGATGGAGTGAGCTACGAACTTATTGGAAATCATACATACCGATGTGTTTGGCCCGATGAGTGTGGCATCGCGTGGTGGTTATCGTTATGTTCTTACTTTCACGGATGACTTGAGCAGATATGGGTATATCTATTTCTTGAAACATAAGTCCAAAACTTTTGAGAAGTTTAAGGAATTTCAAAGTGAGGTAGAGAATCAACATAACAAGAAGATTAAATTTCTACAATCTGATCGTGGAGGTGAGTATCTAAGGTACGAGTTTGGTGAGCATTTGAAGAAATGCGGAATACTTTCACAATTGACACCGCCGGGAACACCACAATGTAATGGTGTGTCCGAACATCGTAATCAAACTCTCTTAGATATGGTTCGTTCTTTGATGTCACTTACAAGTTTACCATTATCATTTTGGGGTTATGCATTAGAAAGAGCTGCATTCACTTTAAATAGGGTATCATCTAAATCTGTTGAAACGACACCGTATGAATTATGGTTTGGGAAGAAACCTAAATTGTCATTCCTTAAAGTTTGGGGTTGTGAAGCTTATGTAAAGAAGTTACAGCCCGCCAAGCTTGAACCCAAAGCAGAAAAATACGTCTTCATAGGATACCCGAAGGAAACTATTGGGTATACCTTCTATCATAGATCCAAAGGCAAAATCTTCGTTGCCAATAATGGATCCTTTCTCGAGAATAAGTTTCTCTCAAAAGAAGTGACTGGAAGGAAAGTAGAACTCAACGAGGTTATCGAACCTTCTCTCGGATTTGAGAGTAGCGCAGCACCGGAAGAAGTTCCTGTGGTGCCTACACCAATAAGAGAGGAAGCTAATGATAATGATCATAAAAATTCGATCGAAGTTACTACGGAACCTCGCAGGTCAATGAGGATTCGTACCACTCCTGATTGGTATGATCCCGTTATGAGTGTCATGTTGGTGGACAACACCGATGACCCTGCAACATATGAGAAAGCGATGATGATCCTAGATTCCAATAAATGGCAAGAAGCCGTGAAATACGATATTGGATCCATGTACTAAAACCAAGTATGGACTTTGGTGGACTTACCGGATGGCCGGAAGGTTGTCGAGAACAAATGGATTTTCAAGAAGAAAACAGATGTTGATGGTAATGTAACTATCTATAAAGCTCGACTTGTCACGAAAGGGTTTCAACAAATTCAAGGAGTTGACTATGATGAGACTTTATCACCGGTAGCGAAGCTAAAATCTGTGAGGATTTTGTTAGCAATTGTTGCATATTATGATTATGAGATATGGCAGATGGATGTCAAAATGGTCTTCCTCAATGGAGACATTGATGAAGAGTTGTATATGGTACAACCCAAAGGTTTTGTCGATCCTAAAGAAGCTAACAAGGTATGCAAACTCCAATGATCCATTTATGGATTGAAGGAAGCATCCCGAAGTTGGAATCAACGTTTTGATAAGGTGATCAAAAGTTTTGGATTTATACAAACTTATGGAGAAGCTTGTATTTACAAGAAAGTGAGTGGGAGCTCTATAGCATTCCTAGTACTATATGTAGATGACATATTGTTGATTGGGAATGATATAGATCTTCTTAAAAGTGTCAAAGATTATTTGAATAATAGTTTTTCAATGAAGGATCTTGGTGAAGCTGCTTACATATTAGGCATACAGATTTATAGAGATAGATCGAGACACATAATAGCACTTTCACAAAGTACATATTTGGACAAGGTTCTAAAAGGTTTGGAATGGAAGATAGCAATAAAGGGTTCTTGCCCATGTTGCCCAATACGAACTTGAGTAAAACTCAAAGTCCTGCTACGGTAGAAGATAGAGAGAGGATGAGTAAGACTCCATATGCCTCAGCCATAGGATCTATCATGTATGCCATGATATATACAAGACCAGATATTGCATCTGCTGTTAGTTTGACTAGCAGATATCAGAGTGATCCAGGGGTAGATCACTGGATAGCGGTCAAAAACATCCTTAAGTACTTGAGAATAACTAAGGATACGATTCTTTCTTATGGAGGTGATAAACAACTCGTTGTTAATGGTTACACCGATGCTAGTTGGAACACCGATCCGGATGATTCTAAATCACAATCTGGATACATATTACTTTGAATGTTGTAGCAGTGAGCTGGAGGAGTGCAAAGCAAAGCATTGTGGCGAGATCTTCAACTGAATCGGAATACATAGCTGCTTCAGAGGCTTCACAAGAGGCGATATGGATGAAGGAGTTCATTACAAAGCTTGGTGTGGTTCCTAGTGCGCTAGACCGAATGTCTATCTATTGTGATAACATGGGTGCCATAGCCAATGCGCAGGAGCCAAGGTCACACAGGAAGCTGATGCATATCAACCTGCGTTTTCATGCTATTCGAGAGCATGCCCAAGATGGTGACATAAAGATTTGCAAAGTACACACATATCTGAATGTGGCAGATCCGTTGACTAAACCTCTCCCGAGGGCAAAACATGACCAACACTATACCGCCATGGCTGTTAGGTATATTACCATGTAATATAGATTACTGACTCTAGTGCAAGTGGGATACTGTTGGAGATATGCCCAAGAGGCAATAATAAAAGTAGTTATTATTATATCTTTGTGTTTATGATAAATGTTTACATTCATGCTATTATTGTAGCCATAAACATTAATATTTGTGTGATTTGTAAACATGTAAGAGTCCCTAGTAAATCCTCTTTGTAATACTATCTTGTTGATTAATAGATAATTATGGTTTCCTAATCATGAACATTGGATGTTATTAATAACAAGACCATATCATTAGGAGAATGGTGTGATGGACATACTCCTATAGTTAAGCGTAGCATAAGATCAAGTCATTTCAATAGTTGTTTGTTATAAGATTTCAGATACATAGTAACCTAAATCCTTCGACCATGAGATCATGTTAATCACCATCACCGTATGGATGCTTTGATGACATCAAACACCACTTCGTAACTGGGTGGTTATAAAGGTGGCATTGAGTGTTCGGAAAGTATGTGTTGAGGCACATGGATCAAGAGTGGGATTTGTCCATCCATATGATGGATAGGTATACTCTAGGACGTCTCGGTGGAATGTCATCCAATTGGATTACAATCATGTCACTGGTTCACAAGGGATCACATATCACAGGAATGAGTAAAGAGTACTTATCGGTAACGAGGTTGAACTAGGTATGCATAGATACCGACGATCAAACCTCAGATAAGTAAATTATCGCGAGACAAAAGGAAATTGGTATCGTATGTAAATGGTTCATTTGATCATGAAGTAATCATAGAAATATGTGGGAGCCATATGAATTTCCAGATTGCTCTATTGGTTATTGATCGGAGAAGAGTCTCGATCATGTCTGCATAATTCATGGACCGTAGGGAGACACACTTAAGTATTCGATGTTGTTTAGTAGATATGGAATGTGTAAGAAGGCCCAATGTTGTTCGGAGTCTCAGATTGGATCCAGGACATCACGAGGAGATCCAGAATGGTCCGGAGAATAAGATTCATATAAGGAAAGTCCAATTCTGGAGTTCGGGAATGTTTCGGTGTTTTCACCAGAATGTTCTAGAAGGGTCTAGAAGGTCCACCGCTCCTGAGTGAAAAGGTTACATGGATGTGTCATGAAAAATTGGAATGGTTGCATCATTTCCTAGGTCACTTGGCTGGGCAATGGGAAGAGAGAAATCAAACTCTAGTTTGAAAGTCAAACGCCAATTTGAAAAGTCAAATCCCAACATGGTTGCCTAGTGGAGGGAGGGAAGGAATCTATATCTATCTATATATATATATAATAATAAAGAACGCAACGTTTCTGTCTACCGTCCGTCCATCCCAAAAAATACGATTTTGCCCTCAGCAGTTCGGATAAATTACTTGTGCTGCCACTGCGGTCAACTTCCTCTTCTTCGCTTACCTTCTGTCACTTCTATCGCTCGAGACAGAGCCAGAGGATGCGCACCATCCCCCACCGCTCACCTCCCGTTACCGCCCAATTTGTTGAATCTCCGACCCGGAACTGCAAGCGGAGCATCCCTCTTCTCTGGTTCTTGATCTCCCCGTCCGCTTCCAGCTTCTTTTCTGGATGGATCTACCGGTACGCTGCATCCAGGTCACCGTACATATCTCCATCGATGAGCATGAAGAGGTCTGGCCGGCTCTAACCTGGTAGGGATTCAGGGAAAGAAACAGGGGAGGGGAGGGCACCTCGTGGCGCGATCTACATCTTGGTGCGATTTTCCAGCGGAAGCGAACTCATCCCCTCCCCTTTGTCTTGGTCCACCAGCGAGCGTTGTTCTCACCTCTCCTTCCTTCTGCTCCACTGGAAGGCGTGTCCCTCCCACTAGCAACCATGGTCCGACGGGCGCCGAGGATCGGGGATGGAGGGAGGCGTGGAGGAGCATGCGGGGCAGCAGACGGAAGAGGATGGAGAAGGTCCATGTCGAAGAAGTCTATGAGGGTCAAGGTCAGAGGCCGGCGCGACAGAAGGTAAAGGACACATCCGTGGCATGGCCGTCGGCTAGAGTACTGACTGGCGGCTTGGCGAGCGGCCGGTGGATGGGGCAGCCGGGAGGCTGTGGTGCTACGTGTCATGGTATTGCCGACGAGTACGCCATGGAGGGTCCTCACAGTGCGTGTTTAGAGACGTGGGGTAAGGCGGACGGTTGACGGGTACGAGGTAACACAGCTTACCCAGGTTCAGATCCCACGACGGTGGCGGAATCCTACTCCTGCTATAAATCACTATACTGGAAATACGCCGAGTTACAGAGATAGGTTCGATGTGCGAGGTTGTCTGAGATTGTCTATGATCATGCCCTAAAGGCTCCCATAGGCCCGACTTATATAGTCGCCAGGTCCTAGGGTTACAGGGAAAAGTCCTAGCCGGACAGGTTATAGAGTCCTACACCGTCTATTACTAGTCTTGTGTATCTTGCACTCCAAGGCTCCGGGTACGCTGGTGACTCCACCGTAGCCTTCCTTTATCCGGCATGGGCCTCCCTTCTGGATCCACCTAACTAGGCCGCCCAGCAGGCCATAGGCCATGCTACCGACTATGGGCCACCCGGGTTAGTCGGATAAGAGACATGCTATAAGGGTACCCATATAGCATATCCCCAACAGTAGCCCCCGGAGAACTCCGAGATCTTGCACCGTATTGCCTCTTCATGTTGAATGCTCCGTCTTGATGGATGTCGGTAAATCCTCAAGCAATATCTTGTAGTCCTCCCAAAGAACCCTGCAATGTTTTCTCCGTCTTCAAATGGTAAGCCAGAGAAATGCTGAATCTTCCATCGTACTCTTCCATAGTCGGATTAAATCCGTCCATGCCGGAATCTTCGATGCGATGGTTCATCTACCCGTGTCAGCTAGGATGGCGTAGGCTTTAGGTCAGCGACGCCTCGTAACTCACACAAGCAGAGAACGCAATTATATCCGATTTTCCCGCGCGAGCGATACGAACCGTTGGCGGCGACGGTTGGAGACGTGGCGAAATTACCGCGCACGTTCACGAACATGTCGTTTACGCGGCAACCGTCCGATCAGCTGCACGAATCTTGACGCAGAGTATGATAAATAGTAACCGTGGGACACTTTCCACTTTTTACCCCATTCCTCTCGCGTCATCGTCTTCTTCCTCCAGCCGCACGCCTCCTCGAGCTCTCTGCGATAAACCTCGAAAACGCTAGCCTCCCTCTGCGTCAGTCTCATCCTTCCAGCACTCCATGGCCAGCAGAAGCTCCTCCCCATCGATGGCGACGTCGAGCGAAGCCACGGCGAAGCCCGCGAGCTCCATCGTCGTGCCCCCAGAGGGCCTGGTCATCCCCGCATCGGCGGTGATTGAAACCACCGGCGGCGACCATAATCTGGCGGCGCTAGAGCCTCTGGAAGAAGAGCCAGACTCGCACAAGGGCGACTAGCGTGGCTCGGACATCACCGACCGCGACATCCAAGATATGGTCGCCGAAGGCTACCTCCCCGCGACGGAGGGGCTCGCCTGGTGGGCGGAGCTGGCCGGCGAGGTGACACCTTCTCCCCAAGCCGGAGAAAAGGTGTACCTCAAAGCTCAGCTGGTACGCGGCATTTCCCTGCCCATCTCCCACTTCTTTCTTTCCGTCTTGAACCACTACAAGGTCCAACCCCATAACCTCTCCCCCAATAGCATCCTAGTGCTTAGCAACTTCGCGGCACTTTGTGAGGGTTACCTAGGGATTAGGCCTAGGTTAGACTTGTTCGTGTACTTCTTCACCGTTAAACGTGAAGCCGGACATAGTAGGGAGGATCTTAGGAACTGCGGCACCATAAGCTTCAAGATTCGACCTGGCCGGTGGTTCCCCGACATTGTTGGCCACGAGTCCTGCAAAAACTGGCAGCGGACGTACTTCTACGGCCCCGACATTCCTTTGGCGGGCCGAGAAGTAACGTACCCGGACTTCGCGGATGGAGCCGCCGCTGAAGTTTCCACATGGAGATCCCATGCCTCCCTTCCCTCCGACCTCGACGCTTCTCGCGCAATAAGGCGGATCGAATGGTTCGTAGAGACGGGTTTGATCGGCTTGGACCTGGCCATGTGCTGGTTCATCAGGCAAATCCAACCTCTGCAGCACCGCGCAAAGTTCATGCACGAGTATACCAGTGACCGAAGGGATACCCTCCGGATCTCCGTGGATAACTTCTTGAGCGACTCTGTCAAGATCCGCCTGAAGGACATCGTCAAGGTGAAGGATAAGAAGCGTGGCTTCACCATTACCTGCGACATGTTCATAGACGGCAAGTGACCAAAGGTAGATACGTATTTTCCGTGTACGACATATACTCCAGTTTCTCCGTCTTGCCATTGCCACCCCATCTAACACGGTGATTTCTAACTTAACAGCTTAGCGATCTAGATGAGGACAACCTGGCTGCCCAAATCTAAGATCCAAAGATGAAGGAAGTCACGGTCGTGTCCGACGACGATGTCCCGTTGGCGCGAAAGCGGAAGAGCTCCACCTCTGACGCTGCCGACGGAGGCAAGAAGAAGAAGACAGAGGGTGGAGCCTCCAAGAAGACTACCGCCGCCCTGGAGGCGGAAAAGAAAAGATCCACCGGGATTTTTGCCAAAGCACCCCCATTAGTGTGAGCTTCTCATTCTCCGACATTGTCTTATTTATTTGTGTTGTTCTTGTACTTATGCACTTTGCACGTTTCAGGAAGAAAGCCACGACCAGCCTCAAGAAGACCTCCAAGACTTTGGGGGTTTCTAGAAATATCAAGGATATGCTGCATCGCGACTCCTCCCCCTCCATCGCCCCTGCTACTCCTGCCGTCAAGCCTTCCTCTGCCCCGACAAGCTTTCAAGCCCAGGAGGCACCAGGCCCTTCCGCCATGGAAGTGGATTCTGGCGCCTCTACCGAACTCGCTATTGTTGGCGAACAGGCGACGCAAGAGAGCACTGCTCTACAAATGGCTGAAGCTCCGGCTAAGGATGCCATCGGTAGCAGCAAGACGGCAGTGGGAGCTGGTACCTCTGCCGAAGGCGGCGCCCCTACTCCCCAGAAACCCTTCGAGTTCCCGAAGATAGTTTACTTGGCGCTCCTGCCGAGTAACATAACTATGGTTCCTGGAGGAGTGCCGTCATCTCCAACGTGCGGTATTGAGGAGCTGCTCCGACAAGCAGATATCTTGCGGGGAAATAGCGTTTCCTTTGGCAAGCTGCTATCCGAGAGTGCTACAAACCTCAAGATTATTGCACTTGTAAGTTTTACTTTGCCTTTTGCATTTCATATGAGTATACCACTGTAGCCCCCGAGGATGTAGACGGAAAACCATAGGTTTTGCATCTATATGCTCTAAGAGTGACTAAGTTAGAAAGAACTCTCACTGTAGCCCCCAAGCATTTAGATGGAAGAAACTATTCCAACTAGATGCTGTAAGAGTAGCATACGCAGTGTTTATAATGTTCAATACTGTAGCCCCCAAACCTCTAGTTGTAACTGAATTAGTTCCGACTAGATGCTTAAAGAAAAGCTAAGCATTTTCCGAGTTAAAACTTTATACTGTAGCCCCCAAGCTTTTAATCGAGAACTGAAGTAGCTCCGACTAGATGCTTAAAGAAAAGCTAAGCATATTGCTAAGTTGAAAAACTTTCGCTGTAGCCCCCGAGCGCCTAGATGGAAAGTTTCCGACTAGGTACTCCAAGCAGACTAAACAACTGTTTTAACTTTTTCCTTTGTTTCACAGAACAAGAATGCTCGGAGGGGCATGACCAACGACAAGTACCAGAAGATGCGCGTAGATCTTGAAGCCAAAAAGGGTAAAACTGCCATCTTGAAGGAACAGATCATCAAAAACAAGAGTCTGTTTTCTTTGTGCGCATTCCGTCTTGGTTTTGTGCCTTCATTATCCAAGTACTCACTGTGTACTTTGTTTTCTCCGACTTTTCAGAACATGTCGCCAAGGCCAAGGATATTGTCGAGCAGTCCAAGCATATCCAGCAGCTGGACAGTGAGAATAGAATCCTTAAGAAGGAGAGGGAAGAGATGCTGAAGATGCACGAGGATTCCATGAAATCCCTGCAGGATTCCGCCTCCGTGGAGATTAATCGCTTGAAGGAGGAGCTTGTGATCTTAAAATATCATAAGCAAGCTGCTGATGAGCAAAACCAATGCCACAGCGAGGCGTTTAAGCTCCTCCAACAAGACAAGGAATCCTTGGCGGACACCGTCTGGCAGGCCAAGGCCAGCATCTTCAGTAAGTTTCCTCCGCCTTGTATTTTTGTAGTCTAGATACTTAGAGTTTATTGAACTCATGCGTTCCTTGTCGGAATTTTCAGCGCCTATGGGTTTAACCCGCTCGCCTCCTTCGGACAAGGAATGCATGGTTCTAGCCGGCAACTTCATCAACACCACCATCACCTAAGCCAAGGAGATTGCCAAGCCTCTCCAGATATACATCAAGGCCTCGGACTCCATGACGAAGTACTCGGAGATTCAGCGCCGAGCCCCCGAGCGTGTTACAAGCTGGAAAGCTTCATGTGCACGGGCTGGCGCGAGGATGGTGCTCTCAATGGTGAAGGCACACTATGAAGATGCCGACATCGACACGGTGACCTCCGGCATCCCCGACGTTGATGATGACGGCAAAGAGATTAATCACGAGGCCATCTTGTCATCACTCGCGGGATATGACACCAGAGTTGCCGAGTTGGTGGACATCGACGTCTTCGTCCCAATGAACACCATCGACAGCGTCAACCAAGATTCCTCCGAGTCTCATCATAGCGCCGACGTTGAGGGTGATTCTCCGGCTGGGGACGATGCTGCTTCCAAGTATCATGCGCCCAAAGAGTGAAAAACACTATGTAATATCTGTTTTGCCTTTGGTATATGCGTGGAAAAAAACTTGATGATGTAACTTAAGGCGGAAAACAATGGTTTTTATTTCCTGCTACTTAAGAACTTAGTTCCCAGCATGTATATATTTTTTAAGCAAGTGCTGGCTTATCCATTACTTTGGTTCTTATGCTTGACTTTTCGTGAGTCGGAAGACTCGTTGTCGGAACCATGCGCTTAGGTGATGATGCCCAATGGCACCGTCAATAACCTGAGCACAAAATCACCGACAATAAGTGCCAAAAGTCACTACTCCAGAATCCACATAAAAACGACAAAAAACATGTAGACCAGAAAACTTAAGCTAACGCCCGTAGGCGGAATTTTCACAAGTGCAAACGCAAAGCTTGTGCATAAAGATTTTACATGATCCAAAAATGAACACTAAAGGAGGTAAAAGACTCAGAAATGTGAGTGAATCAAAGAGCTTTATTTCATTGATCATATAAGAGATACACAATTAGATAAAAAATGCTAAGTATAAAAAGGACGTAGTTGTGCTATGTTCCATGGCCGATCAAGCTCCGGGTAGTCATCATCCGGGTCACGTCGCTTATGCTTATGATCCTCGTTGGGTCTATCCTTTAGTTCACGATTGTCAACAAGGTAGTAAGACCCATTGAGCAGCGCCTTGCTTATGATGAACGGTCCTTCCCATGGCGGGGATAATTTGTGTGACTTCTTCTGCTTAAGTCGGAGCACCAAATCCCCCTCTTTAAATGAGCGATGCCGAACGCGACGACTATGGTAGCTGCGTAGCTTCTGCTGGTAGATGGCGGATCTTTGGCATGCCAAAACGCGCTCCTCCTCGAGAAGGTCCACATCTAGGCGTCTGGATTCTTCAGCGTCATCCTCGTCGTAGGCGGCAACTCTTGGTGCATCGTGGATGATGTCGGAGGGTAGGATGGCTTCTGCTCCATATACCCTGAAGTAAGGGGTGTAGCCAGTAGATCTGTTGGGTGTAGTTCGTAAACTCCACAACACAGATGGTAATTCCTCCGCCCAGGCTCCAGCTGCTCTATGTAGCGGTGCCTCAAGACGTGGCTTGTTTCCCTGCAGAATTAATCCATTGGCTCGCTCGACCTGTCCATTGGACTGTGGGTGTGCCACAGATGCAAGATCAAGTCAGATGCCTTTCTCCCAGCAATATGCCTCCACTTCTCCGAGCGATAAATTGCTGCCATTGTCGGTGATAATGCTATGTGGGAGACCAAATCTCACCACTAGATCTCGGACGAACCTGAGGGCAGTTGCCCCATCAAGCTTTCTAATGGGTTTAGCTTCTATCCATTTAGTGAATTTATCAACTGCTACGAGCAGATGCGTAAACCCACAAGGTGCCTTCTGTAATGGTCCCACCATGTCTAGCCCCCAGACTGCAAACGGCCAAGTTATTGGTATTGTTCGCAGTTCTTCAGCAGGAACATGTGGTTGTCGGTCATAATACTGGCATCCCATGCATGTCTCAACCAGCTTGTCGGCGTCCGCCTTCGCGGTCAGCCAATAGAATCCTTGCCGAAAGGCTTTCGCGACCAACGATCGAGGAGCGGCGTGGTGCCCGCAATCTCTGAGATGGATTTCGCGTAGGATTTCCATACCTTCTAGCTGGGAAACACACTTTAGGTATACACCAGTAGTGCTCCTTTTGTAGAGTTGCCCATTGATTATGGTATAACCCTTTGCTCGTCGTACTATTTGCCGTCTTTCGACTTTGTCGTCGGGCAAAGTTCCGTGTTCGAGGTATTCCATGAACGGTTTTGTCCAAGCCGGAGGGACCTTAGTCACCATGTTGACAAAAGAGTCAGCTCTATCCGGGTTGTCGATGTCGGCTCCCTTCACGGATGGTGTGCGCAGATGCTCCAGGAAAACTCCTGGAGGAATTCGCTTGCGCCCTGATCCTAGCTTAGACAGCAGATCAGCCGCCTCGTTTTGTTCCCTAGGCACATACTTAACTTCGTAGCCCAAGAAGCTCTTGGATATCTCGTCCACTTCGTCTCGATATGCTGCCATCATAGGGTTCCGCGCATTCCAAGTGCCAGCTACCTGCTGGGCAACCAAGTCGGAATCTCCATAGCAAACTATGCGCTTGATGCCAATATCCTTGGCTACACGTAGTCTATGAATGAGTGCTTCATACTCCGCCATGTTGTTTGTAGCCTCGAAGTGGATCTGCGAAACGTAGTGTAGCTTGTCTCCTGTTGGTGACTGTAGCAATACACCAGCCCCCGAGCCGTTGAGCAGCTTTGATCCATCAAAGTGCATCACCCAGTACTCTGGTTCTGGCAACGGAGTGGCGTCTGGCATCTCCGTCCAATCTGCAACAAAATCCGCCAAGGCTTGTGATTTGATAGCGTCGCGTCTCTTGTAGGTGATCTCGAAGGCGGCAAGTTCAATGCCCCACTTCGCGACCCTTCATGTAGCGTCACTGTTATTGATAATGTCGGACAGTGGAGTCTTGCTCACCACTGTGATTGGGTGCTCCTGAAAGTAATGCCTCAGCTTCCGAGAAGCAAGGAATACTCCATAAGCTATCTTTTGGTAGTGCGGGTAACGCTGCTTAGACTCCGTCAAGACCTCGCTTACATAGTAAACAGGTCATTGAACTCCGTGCTCATAGCCTGGTTCCCTTCGCTCTACAACAACGATGATGCTGATAACCCGGTTGGTTGCCGCCATGTAAATTAACAGGGGCTCGCCGGGCTCGGGTGCTGCAAGGATGGGCGCTGAGGAAAGAATCTCCTTGATTTGCTTCAATGCTGCATCTGCTTCGTCCGTCCACGTGAATTTGTCCGCCTTCTTCAGCCACTTGTACAGCGGCAGAGCCTTCTCTCCAAGTCGGCTGACGAACCGACTAACTGCTGCAACACAACCTGTTAGTCGTTGAATGTCCTTTAGGCATGTCGGACGGTTTATGTTTAAGATGGCCTTCATTTTCTCCGGGTTGACCTCGATTCCACGCTGGGAAACGATGAAGCCCAACAATTTGTCGGCTGGAACCCCAAAGACGCACTTCTTAGGGTTAAGCATCATGTTGTATTTCCGGAGATTATCGAAGGTTTCTTTTAAGTCGGAGATTAAGTCGTTTGACTTTTTAGACATCACCGCGATATCGTCCACGTAGGCGTGAACGTTCCGACCAATTTGGTCATGAAGGCAACGTTGCATTGTCCGCTGGTAGGTAGCACCTGCGTTTTTCAGCCCAAAGGGCATTGTGACATAGCAAAACGTGACGTATGGGGTAGTGAACGAAGTGGCCAATTGGTCTGAATTCCTCATCTTGATCTGGTGGTATCCTGAGTATGCATCGAGAAAACACAAAAGTTCCGAGCCAGCCATCGAGTCAATGACTTGGTCAATGCGAAGCAAAGCAAACGGATCTTTGGGGCATGCTTTGTTCAAGCTGGTGTAATCAACGCAAATTCTTAATTCATTGGTTCCCTTTTTGGGGACAAGTACAGGATTGGCCACCCATTGGGTGTGAAGGACTTCTCGGATAAATCTAGCCTTAAGTAACCTAGCTATCTCTTTGCCAATGGCGCGTCTCTTCTCATCTCCAAAGCGTCGTAGAGGTTGTTTCACTGGTTTGGATTTTGAATCAATGTTTAGGATGTGCTCGGAAAGTTCCCTAGGTACACCATTCATGTCGGCAGGTTGCCAGGCAAAGATGTCCATGTTCTCACGGAGGAACTCGACGAGCGCGCTTTCCTATTTGGGATCCAGGTTCGTCCCAATGGCGGTGACCTTGGAGGCCTCGCCTACCACAAGTTCCACCGGCTTGGTCTCGATGGCGGCCTTGAACGCAGGAGCGGAGTCGGAGATCTGCTTCTTCGACGCGGGCATCTCTGAGTCATTGACCTTGCTCTAGATCTCTTTGAATTCTTCGTTGTAGAGGACAGCTTCTGCAACGGCTGCTTCGTTTATCTCGCAGTCCCTTGCCTTGGTAAAGCTTCCGGATACGGTGATGATGCCGTTTGGTCCGGGTATCTTGAGTTTGTTGTATACGAAGCATGGCTTGGCCATGAACGTGTGGAATATGTCGCGGCCGAATATGGCGTGGTACACGCTCTTGAAGGGGACCACCTCAAAGGTCATGCACTCTTGACGGTAGTTATTAACATCGCCAAAGGCAACCTGAAGTGTAATGCACCCAAGGGACCGAGCCTCCCGACCAGGAACTACTTCGTGGAAGATGGTGTTGGTCCGCCTTAGGTTTGCCTCCGTCAAGTTCATCTTCTGCAGTGTATCCAGGTACATGATGTTGATGCTGCTTACACTGTCCACCATACACTTGGTGAACTCCACGCCATCAATCAAGGGGTTGATGACCATGGCGTACTGGTTCTCCGTGGGTATAAGGTCTGGGTGGTCCGTCCTGTCCCAAGTTATTTGAACCTCTGACCAGCGCAGGTACTGGGGGACTGGGGGAGAGTAGCCATCAGGATCCTCAGAGAGGTCTTCTGTTGTCGGACGGTGGGGGTGCCAAGGAAAGTGTGGTAGACTGGGGCCTTCTTCGCGAAGGGGTTCTTGCCTTTGTCGTCGCTCTTGGCGGCATGCTTGGTGTCAACGTCCTCGTCCATGTCACTTGAATCCTTGGACTCCTCCTCCTTCTTCTTCCCCTTTCCCTTGTCGCGCAGTCTGTTCTTCCGACTTCGCTTGTAGCCGGACTCCGGGTCTTCCTTGAGGTCGTTGACGAACTTGTAGTGTCGATTGGTATGGGTGGCTTTGCCGTTGACGTCGAGGTGTACGAGGCATGGCATATCACGGTACTTCTCGTAGGTTTGGGGAACACGGAGCGGCGCCGAGGTGGTTTCACTTCCTCGTTGCTGCCCACGACCAGCTCCCCTTCCTCGGCCATGTTGTCCGCCCTCTCCTCGTCCTGCAAAAGTCATAGCGACCATGTCGGTAGATTGCTTTTCTGCTGGAGCGGTCTTCCGCTTTGTACTGCTGTTCCTCCAAGCTTGGGTTGGAACGGCCGTTGCCGGCAATGAGCCACGAGCATCGTCATCGGCATCTGCGAACTCACTAGCCAACTGAATCATCTGGTTCAAGTCAAGCTGGTGATTGTCCTGCAAGCGCTTCAGTTTATGTCGGAGCAACGTGCCTCTTTCTAACCCATCGATGAAGGCGGCAATAGCGGTCTGAGCGTGCACTCCCGCGCAGGAATTTTTCATATCCAGCCAGCGGGAGAGGTAGGCGCGAGATGTCTCGTCTTTCTCTTGCACGCACCGCTGTAGATCGCCCACAGTGCAGGGACGCTTGTATGTACCCTCAAAGTTCTTGGTGAACGCTTCTTGCATGTCCAACCAGTTGTAGATAGATTTCTCCGGCAAGTCGTCGATCCATTGACGGGCCATACCCGCCAACATTAATGGGAGGTACTTGACGACGACGTTGGGGTTGCCTCCGACAATCTCCACCGCGTTGTCGTAGTCCTGCAACCATGTGGCTGGCTTGGCGGTGCCGTCATAGGGCTTGATGGTCTTGTCAATCCGGAAGCCTTTGGGGTAAGTTGCGGACCGTATTGCAGGTCCAAAACAACGTGGTCCCAGGTATGGTCCTTCCCGGGCCTCGTGGATCTTATCGATCCGCGAACATGCATTGTATGGCTCCGGGTTCTTCTTCTTCTTGTCAACAGGGGATGGGCTGCGTGAATGACGCGGGCCTCCTCCGCCATGGTGACTTCTTGGTGGTGACGGAGGCGGAGGTGGCGGTGGGTTAGCCTTCTTGCTATTACCCTCCTGCGATGCCTCACGTCTGTCACGATTGCTTGTCGGACGCGGAGGGTCATGGAGCGACCTGCTCTTATGTCCTTCGTTGCGCTTTCCGTCATGACGGGTCTGCTCCACGTTGTCACGGATGACGATGCCACACTGCTTTGGTGGGGGCATATCCGTACGATGGTGAGCGTTGTAATCTTCGCGATGTCGGGGAGACTGGGGCGATGGCGATGGGCGACGAGGTCGGGCCTTTTCTCCGTGTTCGGAGGATATTGGGATGGCATCCTTCCTGTTGCGTGCATCCCTCCGTCTTCGTTCTGAGGAACCCGTCTGGGACCCGACATCAAGAGGAGATCTGTCCCTTGGGGGTTTGTACTGGCTAGACTGGCAGAGCGCTGGGTTAGACTCAAGCCTCTGGGAGGTGGCCTTTTCCTGCTGCTTCACCTCCTTGGCCACTAGGTCGTAGACTTGTTCCACTGCCTCAGGCGATCTATCCTGCTTTAGAAGGGTCTTGGCGACGACGAGGTTAAGGAGTGGGGTGGGAATCACCTGCTTGCCTTCACTGTCAATGTAAGGCTTGGCTTGTGCCGGCTTTGAGGGAGCCCATCCTAGGTTGCGCCGTACACCAGGATCGTTGATGACACGAGCCGGAGCTTTCTTAGCCTTCTGCTGCTGTAGCAGAGTCTTGTACTCGGCTTCCATTGCTCTAGCTTTTTCTATGGATTTCTGCGTGTTGACCAGATCTCGATCTAGCTTAGCGCCTTGCTCCGCGATGGCTTGCGCCTCCTCCAGCAGCTACTGGTGTTTCTCATCAAGCTGGGTCACGTTCCGGATATGAGCAACGGTCAGTGGCTCGACGAGGAGATTGCCGTACATCACTCTATCATCTGGAGTAACTTGGGCTGCTGCAGACGTAGATGCTGGAGGCGGCAAGTTTGTGGTGTTGTTGTTAATCGGGCCGGTGCCGAGTTCCTGCGGCTGCTGCATTGGGTTGGGCGGAGGAGGCATGTCTTCTGCGCGATCATCGTCAGCAGCAATAAGTGGCCCCTTCCCCTTTTCCAGCGCCATAGGCGGAGCTCGTCCGGGTTGATCTTCATCCATCGCCGTCCCAATGGTGACGAACACCCCTCGGGACGCGACGATGTTGTTGGCATGCTCGTCGCGTGAGTACTCCTCCTCCATCTCCTGCATAGCGGAGTCTACCTCTTTTGGACTGAAGTCTATCTCCTCTGAATCTGCACTGAAATCAGCATAAAGCGCGTCAATGACAGAGTCGGAGGGTGCCAGGACTTCCTCGATGACGGGCGGTGGAGGTGCGACGGGCTCGACGATGACTGGAGGTGGTGGTGCTGCTGCGACGATTGCGACCGGAGGCGGTGGTGGCGGTGGCTGAATCGGAGGGGCTCCGTCAATGAGTGCAAGCGCTGTCTGAGCTGCTGCTTCGGCTTCCGCGTAGTTGTTGACGGTGCTCACCATCTCTTCGAGGGTAAGACGTCATGTTGCCTGCTGCCGTCTTAAAGAATGTCGGAGAAGCGTGCCACGGTCCAGTCCTTCCACGAAGTGATACAGAGCGTTATCATCGGGGTAGTGGGCTAGGTCAGCTCGTATACGGAGCCACCTGGCCAGGTAATCGCGGGGGTTTTCGCCCTCTCTCTGAATGCAGCGCGCCAGATCGAAGATGGTAACCACGCCGACGAACTTGGATCTCTGCTGTCCAGACGCACGGACTAAGCTGGCGGATTTGCAGTGATCTTCCACCTTTATATCCTGCACAGGGGCGGTTTGGGTGGGTCTTGAATTTTTCCGATCTTTGCCGGCAAACTCTGAGAAGAGATCCGACATCGATCCTTCCGCGAACGTATCCTGCCCGTAGGCGGTCCGTGCGGGTCTTGATGCTCCTCCGACTCCCAGGGAACTAGTGCCCGAGTCGGTTTCACCGATGAAGAGGTGGATGTCTCCGATAGGAACGATCGAACACCGCGTAGGGTTCGTCTTCACCGGGATCCAGAACTCGTCGGGAGGGACGATCGGAACGTTGCCGGAGAAGAGAACGCGACCGATGGCTACGGTTTCGCCGATTCCCGCGAAGATCTTGGTCCTCGCCCGCTGAAGAGCCTGAAACGCCTCTTGCCCCATGGTGGGCGCCAACTGTCGTGGTATTGCCGACGAGTACGCCATGGAGGGGGTCCTCACAGTGCGTGTTTAGAGACGTGGGGTAAGGCGGACGGTTGACGGGTACGAGGTAACACAGCTTACCCAGGTTCAGAACCCACGACGGTGGCGGAATCCTACTCCTGCTATAAATCACTATACTGGCAATACGCCGAGTTACAGAGATAGGTTCGCTGTACGAGGTTGTCTGAGATTGTCTATGATCGTGCCCTAAAGGCTCCCATAGGCCCGACTAGTCGTCAGGTGGTCCTAGGGTTACAGGGAAAAGTCCTAGCCGGACAGGTTATAGAGTCTTACACCGTCTATTACTAGTCTTGTGTATCTTACACTCCAAGGCTCCGGGTACGCTGGTGACTCTACCGTAGCCTTCCTTTATCCGGCATGGGCCTCCCTTCTGGATCCATCTAACTGGACCGCCCAGCAGGCCATAGATCATGCTACCGACTATGGGTCATCTGGGTTAGTCGGATAAGAGACATGCTATAAGAATATCTATATAGCATATCCCCAACACTACGCGACTTGGCCGACGCGGTCCTACACTTCTGCCCGTGGCGCCGCGCGAGCAGCCACACCTGCTCTGCTTCTCAGCTATCGACGATGTGTACATTGCCCTCGATTCTCTGTTATGCCAAAACATATATTGCTAGAAAGAGCTTCCTACAAAACAAAACAAAAAAAAGACAAAAACCACTACCGAAAAGAAAGAAGACACTTAATATACGATCTGATGCTTTTGGGGGTTAAGAAATACCAAGGCATAAACATACTGGACATGCTGATTTTACTGGTAACACAACACCACCGAAAAGAAATAAAGACTGCAGCAACAATCCCTGCTGTTCCCGACACCCTACAGTCTGAACATCTAGCTTTGAATCATGCAACCCTTGATGCTCAATAGTTGGGAATCTGTAGAGTTATTTTCTCTACACTGCCTTGTGCTCAAACATTCAATCGAGTCTGCAGCATATGATTTCTCTCAGCTGGACCCTGTCCTGCAGGCAAAGTTTCTAATTAGGCTAGCTTTTTCTGAATCTTGTGTTGAGTACTGCCCGAGTGCTTATAACAGACGAGCTGATAAGCTGGCTGCGTTAGGTGTAGTATGCATTCATGATTTGCAGGTGTTCTAGCCTGTGAACATCCCATCTGCTGTAATGTCTCCGGTGGCCAATGATTTAGTTGTGTCGAAGTCACCGTTCGTCCCGGTCGACAAGCTGGGGGAGGCCCGAGGAAGGCGACTGGTGTGCGGATCTTTCGCCGTGGCTGGCCGCCGCCCTATGTGCCTCCCTACAAGCTCGCCACCCTCCGTGCGCGTGCACCACCAGGAATCAGAGCATCCGCGACGAACTCGCCGCCCTCTGCGTGCGTGTGCCGCCAGGAACAAGAGCACCGCGTGCGGTGACAACCCCGCCCAGATGCTTTGGAACGACGCTGACGAGCTTGCGTTGCTTACTTGGGAATTAACAAAGCACAAAGCAGGAGCGGTAGAGACGTAGAGTGGCACAATGTGGTCGGGCAAGTTCGCCAAGCAGACTCTAATGGATGGGAGCATGCGTTGTTGGGTCGGACGGTTGGGGGATACAGGTGGGGATCGATTTGGCCATGGCAGAGGAGGCCGCGCAGGCGAAGGCCGAGAATTCTGGTAGCAGGTGGAAGCCGAAGTCCGAACGCTCGATTCAGCCGCTAGGCCCCCTACGGCCGGGAACTCCGGTAGCAGGTGGCAGCCTTATGCAGGCTCGAGGCTCACCTTCAATGAAGACAAGTAACCAGACTGAATTTATATTGGAACGTGTAGGTAAATGGACCAAGCAAATTAGTTAATGCCACAATCTTTTTCACAAGCTGTCTTGCGCTAAATGAATTTTTTGCTTGGTCAATTTTTCCAAAAACGAATTAGTTAATGCAACTATTAAAAGATAAAGATTTAAAAAAGGAAAAAATGTCTACTGCTAATTCCAAATAAGTAATGTTTCAATCAAAAAAATATGGTACCTTCTTACTACTCCCTCCGTTTCAAAATATAAGACGTTTTAGTTTCGTGAAGCAAATGTATCTAGACTTCTTTTAGATGTAGGTTCACTTAGGTTTAGAGTGAATCTACACATTAAAACAAGTCTAGATACATTTTCTTTATAAACCTAAAACATCTTATATTTTGAAACGGAGGGAGTATACTGGAAGACTTGGCATGTGCAAAATTGTGTAATTGCATTATACCTATTTTTATGAAAAAGTTGTGTCAAATGCATAGGCACTGACGAATGTTGGAGGATCGCTACACATACGCTTGCTCACTGCCCCCGACCGCCTTACTCAAGTGGGGTGAAGTGGCGGTGGTGACACATGCATACCGGATGCCCTGACTGAAGTGGCGAATAGAGAAGGCGGTGAAGAAATGTCTAACCGTGATGAACATTTTTGTCTCCCGTATACCAGATGCCCTGGCTAAAGCGGCTGGTAGCAAAGGCAATGGCGAAACATCTAGCCGACACATATTTTTGTCTAGTATATACCGGGTGTCATGGCTGATGCCTGAAGTGGCACACAACAAAGGCAGTGGCAAAACATCTAACTTCGACGCATATTTTTGTCTTCCGGTGTAACGCACGGGTATTTGTGCTGGTCCTACCTAAGGAAGGATTCCTCCTTGCCGCCGGCCAAGCAAGGGGAGTTGGGGGGGCTCCCCTCCCCTTGCCTCCTCTCCCTCTCATAAATAGAGGGGAGGGGGCACCCCCTTGCCCTCCCACTAGAAACCCTAGATTAGTTGTAGCCCTCTAAAAGTTGCAGCCGATTTAGAGCCCTCTAAAAGTAGCCGCGCCTAGCCCCTCTACTAGCCTCCGGCCACCACCTTACCTCGGCCCTCTAAACCCTAGATTGCCGATGCCCTCTTCTAATCCACCATACCCACTCCGTCTTAGGCGAAGCCCTGCGGGATTTTCCCTCTACTTCCGATACAACGTCGTCGTGCTACCGGAATCGCAGGGAGAGATCTACGATCTCCACTGCCTGATGGAACAAGAGATAGGAAGGTCTTCATCAAGTACCGAACATGTGACAGACTGCGGGAGCACTACCGGAATGCAGCGCCGAAAGGATCGTCTACGCGATCTTGAGATTGACAAATGAACGACTACATCACCCACGAGAATCCGATCTCGTTAACCGTTTGGAATCTTTGAGGGTTAGTACTCTATCGACTCGTTGCTACAATCTAGTAGATATATCTTGGCTTGTGTGTGTTCATGCGGTAGAATTTTTTGTTTTCCATGCTACGAACCCCTACACTGGAGGCCGGCTCTGTTTTTGAGTTTAAACTGGTTTAGCAATTGTACTCCGTTGACTCGGCAGAGTTTCTGTGCTAAAGGTTGGCCGACTCATGAAAGGGACGAGTCAGAGAGCCAGATAAACAAAAAGTGTAAACTCGCAGTTCTTAAGAAAATTTCGAGCACAAATATTAGAATATATACAACAAGTGCTAAGTACTAAAGCATCAGTTCTTACATACCAGCACATTCAAAAAAAATAGTGTTCCCATCATTATAGACCAAATGAAAATTTTGGGATAATGCATAAAATGTTTTATACTACAGATTCAGGCGGTGGTGGTGGATACCTTAGAGCGCTGGAGTCGACATTGTCGCTACCTTGCTCTGGAGACTCGGAAGGTTCTTCATCTTCGACGAGGCTATCTTCTGACTCTTTAGGAGAAGGAGGCACAATGACAGATTGGAAGAATGGCGTTGTATAGTTCTTCATCTCCACCACACGACAAGCATAACCCGCACAAAATTCTTGGATGGCCTTGATGTCTTGTGGGTTACCCTCATCGTCCTCATTGGCGATGCCCTTGGTGATGTGCCAGATTTCCATATCACTATGGTGACTCATCACCATAGTGAGGGCAGTCTGTGTAGCGGTCCGGGCATAGGAAATCTTTCAATCTTCGATGAGCTTTAGAATCTCCTTTGCTCTGTCCCTCACCTCGAGCACTAGCAAGTTGTTCAAGCCGGAAAGTCTAACCGACTCACCAACCTCTTCGAGAGTCTGGCGGAAATCGAAAAGAATATCTCCGACAAGTTTGATGTGCTTGAGGCGAGGTTCAGAAGAAGAGGAGTCAGAAAGATGCAGAGTGTTTGGGAAAGAACCAAAAAATCAAAATCTGACTCAAAGCAAGTCGAAAATCAAAGGAAGAGTAAAAGTCGGAAATATTACCTAGCACACAGTGGTTCCATTGAGAATGCTCTTCACGGAGACTCTTCAGTTCTGCTTCTGTGGCCTGGGCTAGATCCTTCTGGCTGTCGAAATCCTTCCTCAAATCATCAAGTTGTTTATCGTGGAGGTCCAACAGCTTATCGAGCCTCTTGGTCGCCATATTGCTTGACTCCAGGACGACATTCACAGATTTCTCCGATTCATTTTTAAGCTTCTCAAGCTCGTCCCGGAGTTCAGCACTCTCCATTTGTAAGACCTTGAAGTTTTTGGTCTCCTCCACCATCTTGCTGGATTGTTTCAGAAATTCTGTAAAGGAAAAATTATCAGTCAGTTAAATAGTTCGACTATGACAATCACTAAGGTTAATGTCGGAAAAGATTACCTTCTGCCTCATCCTTCTCAACCTGCATCTTGGAATTCTCAAGACACAAGGCCTTAATATCCTTGTGCTTATTGCAAATGTTCTTGAGCAAATCGTGGTTTTAAGATGCAACTTTCTGTAAGTTAAAGATGAAATACCGTCAGACGGCTACTAAGACTCGGGCTGCAACTTTAACAAAGTCAAAATCCAGCACGAGCCTTGGGAGCTACACTATATCGTTCTTTTGCATCCTATAAGCATCAACTCGAATCTCATACTATGATCTTTATCCGACTTTATGCTTGGGGATAGAGGATATGATAATAAAATACTGCAAATGAGATTCGGAAAACTTACAATGTGCTCCAAGTGCAGCTTTTCAAATCCGAGTTTCGTGTTGTGGAACACTTTATCAACAATGGTGAGAGAACAAATGCTTGTCGCTGGAAGCTCGCTAGACTCGATCTTTTTATCCCGGACCAAAATTTGGTCAGGAGGTTCACCAGCTTGACATCCTCTGTCTCCTAGCTCGCTACCTCTGAAGTAAGGACTTGCTTCTCGAGACTGGATTGCGCCAGCTTGAGAATGTCCTCCTTCTTCTTCCGCTTCAAACCAGAGCCAGCAGATCCGACCATCTTATCAATCCTCCCTGGTGACATTACCATGGTATCATTACCCTTGACGGGTTCACCCTTGTTAGTTGCCTGGCTACCAGTGGTAACCATGGCTTGTGAGGTCGTGGCAGCGTCAGGGATGACGGAACTGGCACTAGGAGAGACAAAAACCTCTAGTGTTGAGGTTTGAGTACTACTAGGAGTTATAGGAGGCATCGCTGGAGATAATGCAAGCTTCTGTTGGTGCAATTGCTTGGATGGTTTGCTTTACGACTTAAGCTTACTCTTCAAAACTGATTTAGCTCTAAAACACACATGAGATGAATGTCAGGTGTGGTTCAAAAAGAAACAATGTACAAAGTACTAAGGATCACAAGATGATTACCTTTTAACCACTGGCAACACTTGTGTTCTAGTGGTAATAACAGTTTCCTTAGCCTTATGCTTCTTGGAAGTAGAGGCAAAAACTTCTTTCACCTCGTCGCCCTCTATTGCCTCCGAGTCGTCTGAAAGATAGCCCTCAAGAGGGGCAAGCTAAAATTCGGGGAGTTTCTCGAGCTGATAAGTATTGAGTGCGTCAGTAAGAGTAAAGTCGGATTACGATGCAGAAAAGAGCGAAAAACCTTAAATAAAAGTTGAAATATTTACCGGAGTCAGAGGACGGTCGGCAGTGAACATCTTCATGGAGATTTCAGGGATATTTTTATCCACCCTCTCCTTAATCAAAAACTACATCCGGGTCTTGTAGTCCTTCGCAGAGATGCAAGTCGGACTGACCCTCAAGTTGTGTTTCCGGTCTCCGGTAACCGTATGCATCAAGCGGTGATCCAGCCAGCAGTGGATCAAGTTGGATCCACAGAGGCCCTTGTTCTTCATCAAAAACTCGATCCGCCTTTTGGCGAGGACCAAAGCTTCGGACAGTTCCGGCGCTTCTGCATCCCATGATTCTTGGTGGGGAGCAGCGCCGTCGACGAAGGCCAGAAGACCTTCTGCCTTGTCTGGAGCCGGAATATCCTTATGATAAAAGAATGTTCTGGCCTATCTTTTTACCGATTCACTAGCATTAATCCGAGGATAAACTCGGTTTCTCCTAAGGACTAAGCTAAGAGTGCCAGTGGTGTAAGGAACATCGGCACTGATGGAGTTCTTCTGGGTACCATAGTAGTACCGGAAAAGGGTAAGACTCGGCCTAATGCCAAGAAACCCCTCGCTAAGAGCTGAGTGAGCACTAAGCTCAAGCAAAGAGTTGGGAGGGAGATTGTGAAGTTGGACACCATAATGTTGGAGAACTTCGGTGAAGAACTCCGACGGTGGAAGGCTGAGGCCGCGGTCGACGTGCCTACAGAAGAGGACTCGCTCGTCGTCACGTGGTGCGTGAATGACATCTCCAGCGCCGCTCTGTCACGCGCTGGCGACGAGGTATCCCTCGTCCTCCATAACTTGGAGCTCAGTGTTATCCATGGTGCTTGGGACCCAAATCCCCCGCAACTTCCTCTCGTTCGCCGCCATCGAGCCTATTGCCGCTGCCGCTCCGAAGTTGGATGGAGTTTCCATCTCGCCAGAGAAAGTCAAGAACTAGCGGCGCTAAGGGTTTGTTGGGTGTGCATATGGGAAGGATGCGGAGCGCTCGAGGAGTACAAGGAGGCAATGAAGAACGGAGAGGAATGAATCTGGGAGAAAGGGATTTCTTCTTTTATTAACCTCCATGCCAAGATTCGCACTGATCCACGCGATTTGCGTTACATGTTGGCCACGTAGAGATAAAACAAACTTTTTTCCTCTAACATGGTGTGTAGGGGTTCGTAGCATGGAAAACAAAAAAATTATACCGCATGCACACAAACAAGCCAAGATCTATCTACTAGATTGTAGCAACGAGTCGATAGAGGAACTCACCCTCGAAGATTCCAAAGCGGTTAACGAGAGCAAATTCTTATGGGTGATGTAGTCATACTCTTGCCGATCTCAAGATCGCGTAGACGATCCTTCCGGCGCTGCGTTCCGGCAGCGCTTCCGCGGTCGGTCACACGTTCGATACTCGATGAAGACCTTCCTCTCCCTTGTTCCAGCAGGCAGCGGAGGTTGTAGCACTCTCCTCGTGATTCCGGCAGCACGACGGCGTGGTGTCGGAAGTAGAGGGGAGATCTTGCAGGGCTTCGCCTTAAGCCGGAGCAAGTATGGTGGAGTATGAGAGAGGCCTTGGTGATCTAGGGTTTAGAGGGCACCAAGGGGAGGGTGTGGCCGGTGGCTAGGGCTTGGGGAAGCCCCAAGTCGCCGACTTGGGAGGAACCCTAGGCGGCGGCAGCACTTGGAGGTGGTGGCGCGCAGGAGCTAGGGTTTTAGGTGTGAGGGTAGGGGGCAGCCCTACCCCTCCTTATATAGGTGGGAGGGGGCCGGTTGGGAGGAGGGAGTACTCCTCCAACTCCTCCTCCTTGGCCTGCGGGTGGAGGGAGGGGACTTCCTCCCCATGTAGGTTTGCTACTCTCCCTCCACCAAGCAAACTTCAGATTTGACTTTTCAAATTGGCGTTTGACTTTCAAAATTGGATTTGATTTCTCTCTCCATATTGCCCAACCAAGTGACCTAGTACATGATGCAACCATTCCACATTGTCATGACACATCCATGTACCCTTCCCCTCCGGAGTGTCGGACCAGACCCTTCTAGAACATTCCTCGTGAAAACACCGGAATCATTCCCGAACTCCGAAACGGGACTTTCCTTATATGATTCTTATTCTCCGGACCATTCTGGATCTCCTCGTGATATCCTAGATCCCATCCGAGACTCTGAACAACATTCGGTCTCTTACTCATCATTCCATAACTACACAACAACATCGAATCCTTAAGTGTGTCTCCCTACGGTTCGTGAATTATGCGGACATGACCGAGACACTTCTCCGATTAATAACCAATAGAGGAATTTGGAAATTCATATGGATCCCACATATTTCTACAATTACTTTGCGATCGAATGAACCACTTACATACGATACCAATTTCCCTTTTTCTCACGATAGTTTACTTATCCGAGGTTTTGATCGTCGGTATCTCTGCATACCTAGTTCAACCTCGTTACCGATAAGTACTCTTTTCTCGTTCCCGTGATATGTGATCCCTTGTGAGCCCGTCACATGCTTGCAAGCTAATTGGATGACATTCCACCGAGAGGGCCCAGAGTATATTTATCCGTCATATGGATGGACAAATCCCACTCTTGATCCATGTGCCTCAACCCATACTTTCCAAACACTCAATGCCACCTTTATAGCCACCCAGTTACGGTGTGGTGTTTGATGTCATCAAAGCATCCTTCCGGTTATGGTGATTATCATGATCTCATGGTCGAAGGAATTAGGTTACTATGTATCAGAAAGCTTATAACAATTGAACTATTAAAATGACTTGATCTTTATGCTACGCTTATCTATAGGAGTATGTCCATCATACCATTCTCCTAATGATATGATCTTGTTGTTAACAACATCTCAATGTTCATGATCGGGAAACCACGATCATCTATTAACCAACAATCTAGTATTATAAATAGGCTTTACTAGGGACTCTAATTTAGTTTACAAATCACACAAGTATTAATGTTTCCGGTTAATATTGTTATAGCATGAATGTAAACATTTATAAAAAACACAAAGATATAATAATAACTACATTTATTACTGCCTCTAGGGCATATCTCCAACATGGTGATCCCAAGATCTAGCCGAGGAAGAAGGCCACAAGGATTACCACTAGACACACGATTGCGGATTACTGATGAAGCGCGCCTGTTGATGCAGTGAAGTCCTTGCGATCTCGATCCAATCAACGATCGTCCAAGCGTTGATGATACAACGCATCTGTTGGTGTCCACATGTACGAGGAGGAGCGCCGACGGTGAACTGCTAGGTTCAGTACGGAGATAGGACTGCTGTGGAGAGCTAGGGTTTCCAACACATGGAATGACCTAACCATTAACCCTCTTGGGTTTCTGCACCCCACTATATATAGGGAGTGAAAGTAGGATCCACTCACTCGTGGCCCATTCACTAAAGCCCATATTTGTCACCGTGATTCCAACTCACTAACTCAGTCCAAATCCGTCTTGGGTCCAACCCAACCAGATTTCTGGTTTAGATCTAATCTAAACTTGCTCCTGCTCTTAAGTGTGTGACCCATAGGCTCATGGCAACTTGGACATGATTGGAGTCCGACTCCCAATCGATCAGTTGGTAGTGGATCCTAGCAGAACGTACCGACTCCCAAGTACCAAAGAGTCTTGACGACATGCCTTTCCAATGCGACTTGCGTCTGAGTCCCTTTTTCCTCATGATATACCTTGTGAGACTATAGGCGAATAATTGTCATCCCTTAAATAGTCCGACTCTCTTCTCGATCCGAGATAAGTGATTCATCTGACTAACTCTTAGTCGATCGCCTCGGTTAACACTTAACTGTGTCGTGCATGGCCATGCTTTCCGAATCATATCATTCGAGGGGTCCTAGAGAATATCTCTCCAACTGGAGGGGGAAATTCTCATCTTGGTTATTCACATCACGCAGCTTGATTATGAGTTGGCCCGAACTCCGACTTTATAACTTCCCAGTTACGGATCAGCGTTTGATAGAACCTAAGTCGGTGATCCTCAAATCGGACTGTGCAACAACCTCAGGTCTAAGGATTACATTGATTGAGATATACAAATGACAACTTGTTCGTTGTACCTCAATATGGGTCAATCAGACTTGCAAACTCTTTAGCCAAATCTATGTAAGTAGGAATAACATCTCCATGCCCATGACAAGTGGAACCGAGCCATCAGCCGACTGCCACATTGTTCTAAGTTGTGTGTCCAGCAAAACCTCGATGACCAAGGATATTTAGTACAAACAACATGAATGTATAGTTCCACAACTGAATCACATATTCATTGATACACATCAGATGTTTATACAAGGAAAACTTAATATGTTTATGAATACAATGGGAAATATCATCATACATGATTGCCTCTAGGGCATATTCCCAACACCACGCGTATAGGAGAGAGAGAGGAGGCTTCCTCGCGACTCTCCGCCCCCTCGATTCTCGCGCGGGCATTGAAACAGTGTTCTGTTCCATAAAAAACAGACCCACCAACAGTCGTGTCGACAAGATGTTTGTCTGTGACAAGACCTAGTCTGAAAAAGTTGTAAGACACCACGACACTGTTTAAATCCGGCTCATGTTTTGAAACGAGTAGGAAAATGACTAAAGTCAAGAAGACATATCTAACTCAAATAAGACTCAGAATCCTACATTAGTGGACGAAGTTTTCGGGAACCCTTCAAGATTCTCAAGATGAAGAAACCATCAATCTAGACGATTTATCCGACTTTGGATCTTGAAGACTTCCGGACGCTACTATTGGGGATATACTTTACGGGTATACCCATAGGACTCGCTGACCAGGGTGGCCCACCAACGGGTTAGAGCTTTGCTTCACGGGCGGCCCAGTCAGATAAAGAGGAGTCACTTCCGTCTACGACAAGGCCCGAAAGAGTTACTGACTTAGGCATGTACTATTACTTGTAGTCCAAGCTGTATCTATTTACCGACTCTGTAACGTAGCCGGATAGGTCTCTCCTGTAACCCTAGGCCCCGGTGACTATATAAATCGGACCTATGGGGTCTTTAGGGAACCAGATCATATATCAACCACAACCTACTCGCACAGGCGAACCCCTCTTGTAATTCGATGCAACATCCGACTCTCGTCGATATATTATCGGGTTGCTAGCAGGAGTAGGATCCGATCACCGCAGTCGGATCTAAACCTGGGTAAACTTGTGCTCACCGCTCCTGAAAAACCGTACGTCTCACACCCCATCTTCTCAATGCCTTCAGGACCCCCTATGGCGTACGTGTCGACAATCTGATGACACCCAGAGTTTAACAGTGGGCCAAAGGCCGAGATAATCTTCTGCCACCGAGATAAAGCAGGACAAGGAACCTATGGCATTGGCTGGTAGGTGGTGCGACTAGAGATGAAAGAACTCAAAAAAACGCTTCACAAAGTTTCTCACAGGAAGAGCGAACCCGCGTTCGAAATGGGACACGAACACTACGCGTTCACCAGGAAGAGGAACATGGGCCAACTCACTTAGGGGGCGGCATCACTCCACACCCAGAGGGATACACCATGTGGCGCAGAGCCACTCGGTCTCCACAACGAAGACCTCAGAGCCCTCCCACGAGTCATGCTCGCTGGTGGACTCCTCAATTTCTTCCTCCTCACCGGCGGCGGCAGCGTGGGGATCCATCTCCTCGATTTCTTCGCGCACTTCCTCGTATGGAAGCGGCGTGGAATGCCTAGGCCCCATCGTAGCAGCGCAGTAGCCTACAAAGGAGGTAACTGCACCTCGCCGGAGAAGAGAAATGATGGTGAATAAGAAGCCTGATGCGGTGGTGAAGAAAAAGGAAACCAAGGGCCAGAGAGCGGCAGTGCAAGGAAAAGGAAGAAAAGAGGAACTAAAAAGGCAGTGGGGGTTTCTTCCCCCCCCCCCCACGCCCCTACTTAAGGGCGCGGTGACATTCGCGCTAGTGGGATTGGTTATGGCCAAGGGCCACATTGTGGCATGTACGCGAGCAATTGCCAAGTCCGATCGCACCACGTGTACAACAACTACACACCATGCCACAACACATCGGTCAACGTGCGGCCCAAGGCACTGCGGGACATGACCGCCACAGTGACTGTTGTCAATGCACTACTCTCATCGTGCAACATGTCAGGATTTTAGAAGGAAATGTGGCAAAGTGTGATGATTACTCGTCGCCCATTGATAAAATAATATAAAACCAAGGGATACTCGGCGAAGATCGAGCTAAAACCCGGCACAAGGAGATAGAACCAAACTCGGCAAAGATCGACCCAAAAACAATGTCGGATCAAAAGAGTTGAGCCAACTTACTAAATGTCGTATAGGAAAAGAGATGTTCCAAAATCGTTAAAGGAACCTTCTAAGGCCTATCAGTTCAAACTTCTAGACCTCAACAGCTTTGAGGACTAATGTCGAGGGTATAACCCCTGGTAGGGTCATAAGAGGTGAAGTTAAGGTTAACTCGGACTGGCCTTAGCCTAGTTTTTTTTGGCATAGGCCAAGTTAATAATGGCCAAGTTAATCAAGGCGATACTTGGCCGACATAAAATGTATGTCGGCACAAACAATATGTGTGTTTCTTGTTCACAGGTACGCCAAGTCCAAGTCATAAAAGGTGAGTTCAGGTCAAGAAGGAAGAGAAGCTCCTTCCTTTGTACGCTACTGGCTCCATGCGTCACCAAACAGGCTGGCGCAGGACCACAATACAGCCGGGTCAAAGCAAAACGACGAGGAGAGCGCCGCTGGGTGACGCCTAAAAGGCGTCGGGTGACGCTTAAAGTATCGAGTGACGCATAAAGCAAAGGGTGACGCAGAAAGAACTGGCGCCAATGTACTAGAAGACCGTTGGCGAGGAATCTTTGCTGACTGGGTCCAGGGCCAAGGACTGGCCCTATAACCCGACCCGCAGGATAAAGGAAAATCCCAAACAGTAAACCCTAGGATCCACGTTATAACCTAGCTGCTCCCATCTCCTATATAAAGAGGGGTAGAGATAGGGTTAGGGGGACGAGCAACAAGAGCCACAAGGCTAGCCACCTTTTCTTTTTCCTCTAGCCACTAGTAGCTACTTGGCAAACAGCTCAAGGATCACTTGTAATAAAGAACAAGGAAGAATAAGTTAGCAAGTTCATCATAAGTCCATCTGTTCTTGGGTTCTACCCTACTCATCGTGTGCGGTAACACCGCGCACTCCCTTCCCGGATTCCTCTTGCGTACATACGGCCCCAACTTAAGCCTACTCATGGCATATGCCGTGACACCACCACGACAGAATCCAATTCATCACCCCCAAAATTAACAAAGAATCTTGTTTTCATAGTGCTCAAGCAGCTTCTACAAAGGATGTGTAGAGAGCATTTGGAATTTTCCAAGCCCTGTTTACTATTGTTCATGGATGATACCTTCGATCCGAATTCACAGATGTAGTATAATAGTCTTTTTCCCTAGTAGACCTAGGTTTAATCAACCTTGGAAAACAACGTATTTTTTTTTAAAAGGACACGTCTCCAAGACTTTGTTTTTTTTGTTTTACCTTTGTTTACCATATCAATCTAGTTTACTTTATATCGTGGATTGATTCAATGGATGGAGATAGGCCAGGGTTGAAGATTCATCTGTAGCTGCACATCATATAGGATAAAATATAATAATAGGCACAATCATGTGTAATGTTTTAATAGAGATAATCTTTGTAGGTAGCACATCCTAATATACTAAAGCCCCTGCGAGTCACAGGCATAGCAATAGCCTTTTGATCCAACCAGTTGCACCACGAAGTACCGGGCTACAAACAGTTATTAAGTGAAAAACATAGATCAAAGCCTTAAGCAGAGATGTTGCTTTTGTTCCTGAATGGGTCGCTAAGCGAAGACCATATAGCCCTTTTTGTCACTCGGTTTCCTATGAGATCGTCGCTAGCAAAGTATCTCACCTCAAGCCTTTATCGATCTCAGATGTCTTGGGTACCTACAAGTCCAAATATCAAGGCAAGAGACAAAAAAAGATACAAATCTCTTATTCAAACAATACATAATACTCCCATAGATTAGATGCCCATAATTATTGCGAGATTTCTACCCAACCTGCAGTCCCTAAGGACTACTCACTCATAACAATAAGATCAAGGATAAAAAACATTATGTAAAATACTTAGATTGAAATAAAATATTCTTATAATAATCACCGAATCACAAGGAGATCTAAAGTGGCTATGGCTAATGGAAAGGATGGAAGATGGAGGGGAACTATGGTGTTAATCTCCTTTGGTGTTGTTGTGATGCAATATAAGAATGGCGGCCCTCTGCCTGGCGGTTGGGACCTCGAAATATATAGGTGTCTTCATAAAAGTTGTAGGGTTTGACAAGACGAGGCCATCGCCACATGGTACGGCTGGCCATACAGGTGTGACCTGCTCGTACCAGTGGCTGTTATGGCCCCTGACGCCTGGTTATTGTTCAAGGATTACTTGGCCATGTAGACTTCCTCAAAATATTTATTAATGATTCCTAATTTTGCATTAAAAAGCATGATTTTCTGCACAACACAATTCAAAGTAATGATTTGCATATTTTTGTAATAATTAGTTATTATTGGCAAGGCTAGAGAGATTCTTGTCAATTGCTTGACAACAATGTTTAAGCACGGAGAAAGATGGCTATTTTAGAGCCATCAACCTCCCCAAAGCTTAAACCTTTATCGCCCTCGGACAAGAAAAATAAAAAACTATAAGAAATTCAGTGTTTAAACTTAAAACAACGAGAATATGAATTCACTTACGGTTGGTAGTCATATGTGTCCAACACTTCTTTTATTTGAAAAGCTCGTCAAAGTTTAGAGTGCAAACGTGCAGTTAAAAAGTAAATCACTTCCCTTGGCTCACTAAAATAAGTAAAGTGATAAGTTTCTTTTATCTTGATAGGAGAGCTGGTATCGACCGGTCAGGGTCATATTGCATGTCATTGTTTGTTCTGATAAGTACAATTTGGTGTCCCAACACAATCATAGGTATGACCATTTGCGGTCATATTGTGCCTCGTCTTCTCTTTATTTAATTCATGTATATTTTACGAAACTTTACGGGCGTGGGTACAGCAAGCGATCTATCGCCTTATCATCTTTTTTTACGTCTTATCATCTTTTTGTCGCTCATGTTTCCACTAAAACAAGACGACATTACTACACACAAAAAACAGGGACAATCACGTGTCGTGTTTCCCTTGTAACACTTGAAGCAGTGTTTTTCCCTGAAGTTCTTCCAAGAAGGACCTGAAAGGTTAGTCATGTATATCCAAACAGAGGCCGAGCATATTTATAGAGAAGTTTTACCTGAGTCTTAAAATCACACATATGATTTTGAGCAACAAACGAGTTTATCTTCCAATGATAACTCGAATAGCAAATCATTCAAAAATAAAAGTATCAGTGCAGATATGAAATACAAACTAAAGTCAAAGGACCCTAAATCGAGTACACGAGTACATTTGCAATCCTACTCGAACCAGTTCCCGACAATTAAAAAATTCTCTACCCCCTCCTAGAACCCTAAATCGATTTCGGCAAATTCCCCAAAACCACATCAACATCATGGCTCCGTTCGGACCTTGGGCCGATCTCCACAAGGAGCTCCTCTATTCCATCGCCGACATATTGTCGCTAAAGCACTACAACTCCATCCGCGTTCTCCCCCCCCCCTCCCCTGGATGTGATTTGAGCTTGTTCTCTTCGGTTTGGGTTGTAAGAGAGTCTATTTTTTCCTTTTTTTTCATATTGCGTTGTGTTAAGATACTGTAGTTTTTGCTTTTACTGGACGTGTGCTGATACTTGGTGTGGTCTCGTTTTTTAATAAAACTAGCATAGTGGCCCTCGCAAATGCGAGGGCATCATATTTAGTATAGAAGTATTGATATTTTTTTTGTTTCCTTTTAACTCAAATTTTTCTCCCATTTCATCTTCATTATAAAATATAAGTCATATTTTGGACAGTATAAATTTTTACAAATGAGGCAAATAGTGTACTCACTTTGCCCACAATATATGCAAAAATTATAATTAGTATCAACATTGCCTTATATATATGGATAAATTTTGTAAGTTACAGGTATATAAATATTGTCTACTCACTATACCATTTGCAAGAAGTTTCCAACAATATAATTTTTTGCGGCAAATAAATCTATAGTTAGAATAAAAATGATAGAGGTAGTGATTCATATTAATACATCACTATCCAACTGCAACATATTAGTTTTCTCTCTACTTTTCTAGATCTTTGTCAATTTAATATTGTTCATGACTACAAAGCTCCATTATAAGCACTAATTTTCTTACCGTGCTCTTAAGAACTAACAATTCTTTGACAAGTATATAACATTTGACAATGCATGACATATATACAATGTATTTTGGGTAAAATATATTCATATTGTTCCGATCTAACTCGTATAAATATCACAACTAAATGCTATTAAAAAGGAACACATACTTACATTGCTATATTTAATCTCCTTGAGCCTAGATTTGGATCAATATATAATCATCGCCTACTCCCTATTTCCAAACTATAGGCCATAGTTTTTGTTGTATTAACTTTGCTTACTCTATTTGCTACAATATGCATGTTACTCATTTTATGTAATAACACTACTAAAGTGCATGCCTTCAAATATTTTGTAGTTCATATTAATACACGACAGTTAGTTGCCCCATATTTGTTCTATCTATGTTTCTGATGCTTTGTACTTTGGAAATTGGTTATGTCTAGAAATATTCAATTTAAGACCTAGCTGTTTTCTTGAGCATATAATTAATAATTTATTGTGTGTTTTCTAGAAAAAATAATGACAGTATGATATATAAAAGGTAGTTTAACAAATAAATATATTTGTTCTTTATATACCTCATTAAAATATTTGAATTTTTTCTATCTTAAATTGCACACACTTGATTTCAAAAATATCTAAGTGAATTTTATGTATGAGGTCGAGCAATATTGTATCTAGACAACGTTAGATATAACTGTAATTTGGAACACTAACGTATTTAGGGTCTATTTTGTTAAAAATTGCTTTGTATTTTGTTACATCAATTTTTACACTAATTTTCTTTCACCTATTTTCTTACATTCGAGATACGTCGTCATATTTCTCACCATACATTTGGATTAAGATCGAACGATCCTTGTCTTCTAGGCCGGAGCTTTCTATGTCTAGAGGTTTTCTGTAATTGACCCGGTTTCTTTAATTGACCCTCCTATGCTCTCAAGAGAAAACCCATAGTCAGTCTTACTATCACTTGTTGATGTATCAGATCAAAATTTCCAACTAAATGTCAACCGTAAATTACAGTCCAACTATCAAATTATTATGGCGTGCTGGGTTGAACAAATTCGTTATATTTATCGATCGGTGTACTCAACAGTATAACTATTTTTTTAACGGACACAAGTACATAACTCGTACCCTAGAGGTAACTTGCATTTAGCTTTTTTTCTTACGTGATTCCTTTTCGTTTTGAACAGACACAGCTCGTCTCCTATAGCCAGCGAGTGTTTTTTTTTTCCTTGGGCGCCGCTTGGCTCGTACTGATATGTCAGTTTCAACTACTTCTTTCGTTTCAAAATAGATGTTTTAAATTTTTCAAGATTTAAATAAATCTATATAATAAATAGTGTCTAGATTAATATAAATTTTAATAAATTTTAATAATTTTAAGACATCTATTTAAAGACGGTTTTTTTGGGTGAAAAGCCATGCACCTATGTGGAAGTTATGGGCGAAAGTAAAGAAAACAACAATCCAAACGCTATTTTAAGACTGCAGCTGTTTTTTTTTTTTTTGAGCCAACAGTAAAACCCCCCGATTATGGTGGGGATAGACTGTTTTTTTTTTTTTTTTTGAGAATTGGGATAGGCTGAATCTATCGCTGGAACTTTACACATAGACGGACTCTATGGATGGACGTTACTTGCCACGTTCCGTATGGTCACGTCAGTATCATACAAACATAAGATCCATTGATAAAATCAACCTGTCATCTGCAAAAAATTAAATCAACGTGTTGGACTACGTTCACCCAACTTATATCGTATCAATTGGAACACATGTCCGGTATACTTGTTACGTAAATCTGCGGGTTGCATTTTAAATTTCAGCCTTAGATTTTAGATCTAACTGTTAAAATAATTTAAATGATGTGATTTAACCTGGTAGCTCTATTAGACATCCGTATATTGCTTTTAGTATATAATAGAATAGATGGGGCAGAAGAAGCGGTCCCTTCTCGTCTAAAAAAAACTCCATCCGTGGCGCCTGCCCGGCCTGGGGTTCCGCTCTCGCACCGCCGTTTCCTTCGCTCCTCGTCATTGCCGACGGCCGGCGCGCTTCTGCCTTACCGTTCCTCATGCAGGGCTCATTCCACGTCTGCACGCTTATGACACGCAGCTTCTTCCTCGGCTCCAGTAATGGCTGCTTCGCAGTGGCTAGCCAGTATTTGGGGATCTTCCTCCTGAATCCCCTTACAGGCGAGCAGACCCAGCTCCTTCCGATGATCTGTTGTGGTAAGACGGTGCCCAAGGTCGTATTCGCGCCGAACCCCAGGCCCGACGACTACACCGTCGTGGCCCTGACCGACGGCAACAAGATAGCCTACAGCAAGACCCGGGACATGAAGTGGTTTGTCACCAAGGTCGCCATGAACAGAGACCAGCTCGTTGACCTGGCCTATGACATCGATGGCGGTAAGGTGTACTGCCTCACTGAATGCGGGGACGTGCACGTGCTCCACATCCCCCGCGGCCGGCGGCGGAAGCCTATGGTGGAGCCCTTACTGGCGGTGGAGCGTGCCGCCAGAGTCCCCTTCGACCCCCGCGCCGGTGTTCGCCCCGCCCTGCCACACTGCGTCCAAGCTCACAAGGTCCAAGAAGATCTTCGTCTCGTCTGTGATGGTAGCCTGTACCGAGGATCTCAAACCAGATCCCAGGGTGGCGCACTGCACTGATTCTGATAGGTGGCCGATTGACCCTCGCCACGGCCGTCTTCTCTGTGATCCCTTTGCTAGCCATATCCGTGCTGCCACTGTCCAAAGGCACCCTCGCAAAGATGGACAGGCTTAGAGGCGCCATGCTTTGGAAGGCTGCTGCCTCATGCTCCGGCGGCGACTGTCAGGTCGCGTGGGACCTGGTCTGTCGGTTGCGGTCCGAGGGTGGTTTTGGTGTTGTCGGCTTCGCTCTCCAGAACACATGTTTGCTGCTCAATAACCTTCATGCACTTTTCTCTGGTCGTGATACCCCTTGGACGCGCTGGGTCCGTCGGAGCTACCTGTGTGAGGATCCACAGCCTTCTACGCCTTCGTGGCGAGGCCTTGAGTCCTTGATCCCCCTGTACCGCTCCATCACACGGGTGGTCCCAGGGGACGGGGTGTCGACCTCTCTCTGGTTGGATTCTTGGACGCCACTTGGCCCGCTTGCTCATGCCCTCCCAGCCGCCTTCTCTCACTGCCTTTCGCCTATGTTGTCACTGGCAGATACCGTCAACAATGGCGCCATCCACATTCCTCTGCGGCCGTGTAGTCACTCCTCAGGCGGAGGCTGAGTTGGCTTTCCTGTGCTCCCGCCTAAGTGCCCTTCGGCTCTCCAGCGCTCCTGACAGCCGCACTATCACTCTTTGCCCCGCAGGCAAGTTCCACGCTGGGGACTTGTATCGTGCGTTGCGCTCCTTAGGGTCCATAGTGCCGCACCAGGAAGTCAACTGGGAAAACTTTGCGCCGCCCCGAGTCAGGGTATTCTTCTGGATTCTACGCCTCGGTCGCACTAGGACGCGCGCCCACCTGTTCCACCTGGGGTGTGTCGCCTCCCCACACTGTCCTTTCTGCCCAGGCACTCCCGAAGACCTGGCGCACTTGTTCGTGTAGTGCCCCGCCTGGCCCCCTTGTGGATGCGCCTTGCGAGTGACCTGCGGTTGCCCCCCGACGCGGACGTCATTGGCTTACTTGACATGCTCTCGGGTCGCCTCCCACGTATGCATGCCTCGGCTCTACACACGGTTCTGCTCGCCATCCTATGGTCAGTCTGGAAATCGTGCAACCACATGGTGTTTGATAGAGCTTCCTCTACCGCCGATCAAATCGCCTCCTTAGTCGTGAAACATCTGCGGCTCTGGGTCGTCCGAGCTCCCCGATGGGTAGACCTTGATCCTCTTCGGGCTTGGTGGGACAGCTTAGGGTAGCCCCCACCCCTCTCCTACTATGTACCTCTTTGGAGTGGTATGCCACCTCCGCGCCACCACGGTCTCTCGTGTCGGCGTCACCATGTAAATCTGTTTTTTATGAAAATAAAAATTGCGTTCAGGTGGGCTATCGCCTCCCGTTGCACTCTCAAAAAAAATGGTAGCATATACCAGGTGTGGCGGAACACCACTGGCCCCATTGCTTGGCGGCTGCCGGCGGGTGGCCGGTTCAGCATGTCCAAGGACGAGATCTTGGTCCTGAGGTACGACCCTGGACGCCAGCCATGCTGGGACGCGGTGCAGGATCTGGGAGGCTACTCAGTGTTCATCGGCCAGAACAACCCGGCGGTGGTGCGAGCGGAAGGCGTCCCCTGGGTCCGGGCCAACTGTGTTTACTGGATCGATGAGCGGTGGAGAGACGTGCCTATGGTGTTTGACATGCTCACCGAACCTCTGCACCCTTTGTTCTTCCGGGGAACAATGTTCAAACTCCCCAATGCAGAGCAAGCTGCTGGTATTTCTTCAGTGACAATATTACAAGCACAGACTGAAGGAAACATCATACTCCCTCCGTTCCAAAATAGATGTCTCAAATTTGTCAAAATTTGGATAAATCTAGACACTATTTAGTATATAGATTCATCCAAAATTTGAAAAACCTAAGACATCTATTCTTGGACGGAGGGAGTATAAGTGGAGTTGTGGCAGCTAAAGCGTCTAAGATATAAGAGTAGTTCAATGTTATTTGGATTCCTAATACTATTGCCTTTCACTGTGTTCTCTTAATTTCCTAAGTTACTGTGCATGTTGGTTCAATGTTCTTTATATTATTCCTAATTTGGTGTGATGTAGGCTATACCTATGTATATTATTGTATAAGTTTATTCAATGTTCTACGTCTATATTTATAAATTATTGGTTCTAGTTTTGTCATTTATATATTTATAAAGTGGGTGTCTGATATTATGGTGCCTTTTCAAAACCACATATTAGTTGCTGTTTTGGATTTAAATAGTTGTTGAAAGTCAGCCCTGCAAGAAATATCTAAACAAACACAAATTGGCACTAAATTAGCCCACATTTTTGGATAATCCATTTGTTATGTATGTTTATATTGTTTAATCTTGCATTCTTCCATATGGTCGTTTTATTTGCCAAAATTTCAGGAAATGAAGCGCTTGAGTGATGAATTATTCCATATGGTCTTTGTTCCAACAATTTCAGAAAGTGAAGACCAAAATTTGGGTTTGTATCATGTTGTTCTGTTTGGTTGCTTCAAAGTTCCTCTAAATCAATTAACAACCAAGGGAAATGCCTACAGAGGAGGTGCTTTTTTTCAGTTCCTAGATAACAAGATCTTCCTCTGCAACGGTAGCCTGTACCAGGTGTGGCGGAACACCACTGGCCCCATTGCTTGGCGGGTGGCTGGTTCAGCATGTCCAACGACGAGATCTTGGTCCTGAGTTACGACCCTGGGCGCCAGCCATGCTGGGAAACATCATATAAGTGGAGATGTGGCAGCTAATGCGTCTAAGATATAAGTTAGTTCAATGTTATTTGGATTCGTAAGGCATGTTTGATTCAAAGGATTTACATAGGAAACTTAAAAGATTAAATCTCATAGGAAATTTTCCTATAATGGTTGTTTGATTTGTAGGATTGATTCCTATAGGAAATTTTCCTAGGGAATCCTTTGTACTAGATTGCATAGAAAATCTAACATCCACTCAAACCTATTTTTAAGAATCCTTTGCTTTTCCTTTGATGGAATCAAACAAACTTTCTAGCATATGGGTTCCTATAGGAATGAAGTGGCCATGACATTGCAATCCTATGTTTTTCCTATTCCCATTCTTTTCCAATCCTATGAATCAAACAGGCCTTGTGTTCTCTTAATTTCCTAAGTTACTGTTCATGTTAGTTCAATGTTCTTTATATTCCTAATTTGGTGTGATGTCGGCTATACCTATGTACATTATTGTATAAGTTTGTTCAATGTTCTATATATTTATAAATTATTGGTTCTAGTCTTGTCATTTATATTTATAAAGTGGGTGTCTGACAATGTGGTGCCTTTTCAAAACCACATATTAGTTGCTGTTTTGAATTTAAATAGTTGTTGAAAGTGAGCCCTGCAAAACATATCTAAACAAACACAAATTGGCACTAGATTAGCCCACATTTTTGGATAATCCATTTGTTATGTACGTTTATATTGTTTAATCTTGCATTGTTCCATATGGTCGTTTTATTTGCCAAAAGTTTCAGGAAATGAAACACGTGTGATGACTTATTCCGTATGGTCTTTGTTCCAACAATTTCAGAAAATGAAGACCAAAATTTGGGTGCCTAATCATGCTGTTCTGTTTGGTTGCTTCAAAGTTCCTCTAAATCAATTAACAACCAAGGGAAATGCCTACAGAGGAGGTGCTTTTTTTTCAGTTTCTAGATAACAAAATTTCATGAATGGACGGTTCAGAACTTCAGATCGCTTTTCCTGGTAGCAGGCAATGTGCTGGGATTGCTTTTGAATAAAAGCATGTATCATCCTGATCACCAAGAACTCCCCTTCACCATGTAGCTAGGTAGGCAACCTCCTCCCTCTCCTCCCTCTTCCCTCTTCCCCTTCGTCTTGACAAGCAAACTGTAGCTGTACCCCATCTTCACCACAGATGTCTGGCCATCTCCACTGCTAAAGCTTAAGGCCTAGGTGACAACCCCTTTGACCTGCTTAATGACGGTGTGGTCAATCACGCCACCCACCATTCCCTATACGAGCTTGTGAAAGGAGGCGATGTGCTTGAATATATCCAGAGGGAGCTGCTGTGGACAATTGTGTTATGGGTTGATGTGGAGACGCGCCGTCCCGTGTATTGGTGGAGAAGTTGCTGCCAGTGGATTAAGATTCCGAAGCCACCCGGTGTTGGCTGATGTATCTGTTCTTCCCACCTCTGTCAGTAGGCCCCCATCTAAATTGTTAAAATGTAGAAGAATATGACGCTATTTAAAATTATCATTGCTATACTGCAGACAGTTGTACTAATCATGTATAGAAGATCTGGCAGCTTGAATAGTAGGAGCATCAAAGGCATTGATGATATATATTAGCTCATGTAGTGGCAGGTTTTTTTTGTATACCAAATAGTTCACTACCTTAATAGCCCAGCAACTTTGTATGTAGTATTGGTTGTATAGTGTCATTGGAATTAAACGCTTCAGAATAGTTAAAGAGTTTTATTCGAGCAAAAATAGGAGTAGTAGGGATCATCTAGAGCTATGTTCTTCAGTAATATAACAGACAACTTCTGTTGAGTTTTCCACAGTTTTGTCACAGCAACTGCTTGGCTATCACTCGTAAAAACCATGAAGTCCCTGCAGATGTGGATGATGCAGCACTTCCTCGGAAGGTAATTATTTGTTCTCTTTGATCATGTGCCAGCATCCTTTGTTTTTTAATGGAAATTTAGTTCGAGGAAGGTCCTCATTCATTAGATACATTTCCCACGCATCTCACGTGCATAAAAGAAGGGAAACTGTTACCAGGATGTGACATCCCGCAAAACCACTACTAGAAAATCGCGTTGTTTTGTGCATTGCATCATCATAATCGCATGTCTTGTCGCTGTGCATCATCATAACATCACCATGCATCAATTTGCCGAAACCAAATTTGCTAAAAGCCATATTTTTGTTTTCTATAAATACCCCTCCCTATTCTAAAACATAAAACCCTCGGTCCGCCCGGATCTTCTATTTGTCTAAAATGTTTTACAAAACGATATTTAAAACTAAATAAAATTAAATGTTTTATAAAATCGGGGAAGGCCGCCGCCGGCCAGGCCCAAAAGCCCAGCTAGCAGCAGCCTACCACCCCGTTACCTAACCCAAACCCTACCCCAATCATTTTCTACCCTATCCTAACCTACCCAGCCACTCCCAGCCCTCCACCTCACCTCCCTAGGCCATCTCACCCCCCTGGACCCCAATCCCCACCCACCTTGCCACCTCATCAATCCCAGCCCAAACCCTCACTCCCTCACACACGCACGCCACACCCTCAGCAAACCGACCCAACCCCCCTCTCTCCTCTCCCCAGTGGCCCACCCCGCCAGCCTGGGCCCCACCCTGCTGGCCACCTAGCCCCGCACTCAACGCACACGACCCCCACTCACCTCACCCACAGACCCCCACGCGACCGACGCTCTGGCCCCACCTCCTCTCTCACCCCACTCCCCAGCGGCCTGGCCCACACCCCGACCCACCTCTCTTCCCTGCGTCTCTCTCCCTCACGCAATCCCCGCCCGACCGCCCTCACCTCCCTCTGCCCCGATGCCAACCGCCGCAGGCCCTCCTCTCGTCCTCCTGCGCATGGCCATGCCACTGGCGCTCTCTCCGCGGGCCCCGCGCCGCTCATCCACCCCGCTCCCCTGCTCTCCTTCCTCACCGCGTCCGTCGCCTCCTCCTCTGGACCGAGCTCCGCCGCGTCGCGCCGGAGACGCCACCGCCGGCCACCGCTGTTCTTCTCCCTCGCGATCCCCTTCTCCCCTGGCTCTCCTCCTCCAGCACCCCGCCTCGCGCCGCCTCTACATCGACCCAAGGTCGCGAGCCCCGCCCCGTTTCCCCTGTGCTCGTCCACCGCCAAGCTCGTTGCCGAGCCGCGACCTCCTCTCTCCGCCCCTCTGCTACCCCGGCGCCCGCCGCCCGCCACCGCAAGCTCCGGCCGCGCCTAAGCTTCCCTGACCGCAGGCCCTGCAGAGCGCGGTGGCACCGCCTAGCAGCCTCCGCCTCGAACCCTCAGCTCCCCGCCACTGGGCCCGCGCGTCGCCACCTCTCTATCAACCGGCAACCGCCGCCAAGATCGCCCCGTGGTGCCTCCCTCGCAGCGTCGGCTGCGCTCGTGCGTGCTGCCTCCGCAACCGCGAGCCCGTGCGTTCTCCAGCCCTTCCCCACCATCGGCCAGCGTGGCCCATCTTTGGCGCTCGCAACCCGTGTTCGCCCGCATTTCCTCGTCGACATCCTCCGCCCGAGGGGCACCCAAGCACGGCAGCAAGTGTTGAAGTCCAGTGCTTCCTGTTTTCAAACAGATGGCTGTTTCAGGGGCGTTGTACAAGATCACCATCGAACAAGATCCCCTTCACGGAAACCACGGGCTCCACTTCCACTACCGACAATTGAAGCCGGAACTCCATGATCTCCTTCACGGACGCCAAGTACTTCCCTCGGACGCCAAAACCCGAACCTGAAGGACGCCAAGATCGCCACGAGGACGACAAGTTCTACTTCCGAACGACAAGACCGGCCGATCCGTGGACCCGACAAGATCGACCGTTGGAAACCAAGCTCTCCATCTTGTATCCGACCTTCGAAGACCGATCCCGTCGAACCCTGAACCCTGAGACCGAACCCCGAACCCCGGAACCCCAAGATCTGCCGATCCCTAATGTGTGACCCTGATCCGAGCCCCTATTTTATAAATGACATCTATATAAATTGTTGCATATTAAATTGTCATACTCGCATGCATAATTGTCATGTGGTTTGGGGGCCTTATGTCGATTCACCTAAATTAAATATGGGGCCCATATGCGGACAAATCTAGTCTTATATTGGCCTCATTTAAATTTGTGCATCGAACCGGTGATATAATTTGCCTTGTTAAGACAACATTTAAAATTGCGGGGTATCTAAACAACTAGAACCATATATTTAATTGTCGGGACCCCTGGTTCCGCTTAATCTTGCTTAATTGCATCGCACCTTTGCCATGTCATACATCATACATGCATCATGCCCGATCTTTTGTCGTAGTATTAAATAGTACATCCGGTGTTTGTGCTAGTGTTTTGCTTCTTCCCGGACTAGGCCGATGAGTTGATGCAAGTGTCGACCCGATCTTCGGATGAACCTTCGGCAATGTTTTCAGGCGAGCATCTCCCCCTTTCTACCTATCTTACTTTTATAGTATTTATTCCCTCCTGTTGATCTATTGCTATCTGTGTTGCGATGCTTTAGTTTTCGTACCCGTGATATCCCTTGCAGCCTTAGATTGCCTTGGACACATCCTACTACTTGTTGCTTGGTAGATAGTCGGACTTGCGCGTCGTAGTCGCTTGCTCAAGTGTTGTGGCATGTCGACCAGTACCACCGTTGTTGGAGTATTGCCGCAAGTTTATTGTTGGAGATGATCATGGCTTTAATTATCGTTTAATTCAATTATTGTTTAACAACTAAAATTGAAGTAGGTAAGCAGAGGCACAGGTGGGCAATAGATGTTATTTGGTTGTTAACCGTCCACTTGTGTCCCGTAGGACCCCGAGTTCTTGACACCTGTTCCGAGATCGAGCGCGCTAACCACATGTGGGATGTATGGGCACCCCATCGATTTAGTACCTGATTTCAAAGTACTGTACTGGGGGCCACAAGTAGTTTGGGGCTTTATTACTATTCTGTACTTATGCCATGCTTTATTGCTTTATTTAAATTGTGCGATGGATAGCACCTGTACTGTTTTGGAAGCGGAGTGTTTTTGCGGTATCGACAATCCCAGTTTTGGGTTCCCAGTCGTTTACAGCCACTGACGCAAACCCTGAGTCCGTCTCAGAGACCGGCCGACTTCGTTGCGGGTAGACTTAGTGGGGTGGCCCCCCGTGCTTGCTTTGGGTCTGGGAAACGTCATGACTTAGGCCCCGCCGACATACCGATGGGTGTATGTTAATTGATCTGGCAAAAAGGGTCGAAGTGTGTGTGGATACTTTGGTGCACCCCTGCAGGGTTAAATCTTTTCGAGAAGCCGTGTCCGCGGTTATGGACGACTTGGAGCACAGTGCTTGATCATAGACAACTATAACTAAAGTTTATAGTTATAATTTGACTTGTATCCGATATGACTAGTAATCAGCTTCACTACAACGGAATGGCTAAATAAAAGTACCAACAACTGCTGGGTTTGGGTTATCTCATGCTAATTGCATTTGACTAGTAAGTGTTGCAACTACAATGGAATGGTTAACTAAAAGTGCCCACTGCTTATTATATCAGGATGACTATTTATACCTGACTAGTAATTGCTGCAACGATAACCGAATAAATAAAACTACCAACTGTGTGAGTTCCTCGGTTGACTTCCTCGTTTGGTCTCGAGGGGGAAATATCAGGATGGGTATGTTTGGTGGTAGCATCAGGTTGGTTCCGAATAGGTCTTTCTTATCCCTCTCTGATAGCCGACAGTTATATCGAGTCTCTATAGGTTGTTCTAGTGTATGCTGCGCTGCCGCTTCAGTCCACCATACCTATGTAGGCGAGGACCGCCGAATTCTAGCCTCGCCGTGTACTGGCCTCAGTACTGACGCTCCTCTTTTCCCTTTGCCCTTTGTCGGCACCCCTTTTGTTTTAGCAGGTTTCGACGTCGTTAGCAGGGTTACCCTTCCGGCTTGGCCTGGGCAGGGTTATGGACGCCATTGGTTATTCTTCAGGGCTCTTAGCCCCATTTGCATCTTGTCCGTAGTCGGACGCTCTATCATTTTCAAGGTGATTTGGATCTTTGTATATTATATTTGTATTCTTGACTCATGGAGTCGTGTTGTATATATATCTGTTCTGTGGGTCCCATCGAGGACTGTTGTGTAATGTTATTACTTCGTTTTCCACCCGCACGCAAGTGCCTGGTGGGCACCTTTGAATCGTTTCTATGCGGTTTTTGGCGGGAAGCGCTGAAACTTGCATAGGGCCGATTCTGAGGGTGTTACAGAGTGGTATCAGAGCTCAGCAGTTGGGATACCCCACAAGTCCAGCCTGTAGGATAACCTAGCTAACGGCCGAAGTAGAGTGTCAAAACTATTTTTGAAAAATCGGTTGGATAGTTCTGATTAGGTCTGATTTTACTCCTTACCCCTCTGCTGCTCTCCTCTCACCTCTGCGTGTTTTGAATCCGCTCTCTTCTCTCTCTTCGAGTCCAGGATTTCTCGTGGTTGGGTTCCATCGTACCTTCAGGGTTTCGCTTCCTCCTTTGATAACGGTGTTCTACCATCCGGTGTTCATGCTGTCTGAGGAATCCGTCTACTGTGGTACCATTCTTTGTTCCTTGTTTGTGCCTTCCGGTTTTTTCCGACGCGACGACATCATCTACGCCAGATTCGACGCGGAGTTTGCATCACTCCTTTGTTTCTGAACCTTGTTTGTCGAGATCTTCAGTCTAAATTCTAAGGGTTGGTTGCCTAATCTATCTGTTCGTGTACAGAGTAATGCTTTGAGTGCGGGATAGAGTCGCGACCATACCACTACTCTTATCATTTGCCTTGTATATTGAATGGTGGATCGATGCAATTCTACTCCTTCCATGGAAGTTAGAGGTGGCCTTACCTTTAACTTTGTCCGTTGTTTATCCGAAGTGTTCTCTTGACGAACGTGAACAACGACCCTTTGTTGGTGGTGTCGCCATTTTCAAGCTGAATAAAGAACCCTTGTTAGTGGTGTCGTGAGGATCTACACGAAGCGAGAAGACGCAGATCGCCGGCCTTCCTTTCGGTACCATGAGGCGGATCTCGAGGGCGAGATCCATTATTAGTGGTGTCGAATTGTGGCATCCCGCAAAACCACTACTAGAAAATCGCGTTGTTTTGTGCATTGCAACATCATAATCGCATGTCTTGTCGCTGTGCATCATCATAACATCACCATGCATCAATTTGCCAAAACCAATTTTGCTAAAAGCCATATTTTTGTTTTCTATAAATACCCCTCCCTATTCTAAAACATAAAACCCTCGGTCCGCCCGGATCTTCTATTTGTCTAAAATGTTTTACAAAACGATATTTAAAACTAAATAAAATTAAATGTTTTATAAAATCGGGGAAGGCCGCTGCCGGCCAGGCCCAAAAGCCCAGCTAGCAGCAGCCTACCACCCCGTTACCTAACCCAAACCCTACCCCAATCATTTTCTACCCTATCCTAACCTACCTAGCCACTCCCAGCCCTCCACCTCACCTCCCTAGGCCATCTCACCCCCCTGGACCCCAATCCCCACCCACCTTGCCACCTCATCAATCCCAGCCCAAACCCTCACTCCCTCACACACGCACGCCACACCCTCAGCCAACCGACCCAACCCCCCTCTCTCCTCTCCCCAGTGGCCCACCCCGCCAGCCTGGGCCCCACCCTGCTGGCCACCTAGCCCCGCACTCAACGCACACGACCCCCACTCACCTCACCCACAGACCCCCACGCGACCGACGCTCTGGCCCCACCTCCTCTCTCACCCCACTCCCCAGCGGCCTGGCCCACACCCCGACCCACCTCTCTTCCCCGCGTCTCTCTCCCTCACGCAATCCCCGCCCGACCGCCCTCACCTCCCTCTGCCCCGATGCCAACCGCCGCAGGCCCTCCTCTCGTCCTCCTGCGCATGGCCATGCCACTGGCGCTCTCTCCGCGGGCCCCGCGCCGCTCATCCACCCCGCTTCCCTGCTCTCCTTCCTCACCGCGTCTGTCGCCTCCTCCTCTGGAACGAGCTCCGCCGCGTCGCGCCGAAGACGCCACCGCCGGCCACCGTTGTTCTTCTCCCTCGCGATCCCCTTCTCCCCTGGCTCTCCTCCTCCAGCACCCCGCCTCGCGCCGCCTCTACATCGACCCAAGTGTTGGAGATATGCCCAAGAGGCAATAATAAAGTGGTTATTATCATATCTTCGTATTTATGATAAATGTTTACATACCATGCTATAATTGTATTAACAGGAAACATTAATACTTGTGTGATTTGTAAACATAAAAGAGTCCCTAGTAAAGCCTCTTGTTAAACTAGCTTGTTGGTTAATATATGGTCATGGTTTCCTGATCATGAACATAGAGATGTTATTAACAACAGGATCATATCATTAGGAGAATGATGTGATGGACATACTCCTATAGATAAGCGTAGCATAAAGATCAAGTCATTTCAATAGTTCAATTGCTATATGCTTTCTGATACATAGTAACCTAATTCCTTCGACCATGAGATCATGCATATCACCTTTGCCGGATGGATGCTTTGATGACATCAAACACCACACCGTAACAGGGTGGCTATAAAAGTGGCATTGAGTGTTCGGAAAGTATTGGTTGAAACACATGGATCAAGAGTGGGATTTGTCCATCCATATGACGGATAGATATACTCTGGGCCCTCTCGGTGAAATGTCATCCAATTAGCTTGCAAGCATGTGACTTGGTCACAAGGGATCACATATCACGGGAACGAGAAAAGAGTACTTATCAGTAACGAGGTTGAACTAGGTATGCAGAGATACCGACGATCATAACCTCGGAAAAGTAACATATCGTGAGACAAAGGGAAATTGGTATCGTATGTAAGTGGTTCATTCGATCGCAAAGTAATCGTAGAAATATGTGGGAGCCATATGAATTTCCAGATTCCTCTATTGGTTATTGTTCGGAGAAGTGTCTCGATCATGTCCGCATAATTCACGAACCGTAGGGAGACACACTTAAGGATTCGACGTTGTTTGAGTAGTTATGGTATTATGAGAAAGAGACCGAATGTTGTTCGGAGTCTCGTATGGGATCCGGGATATCACGAGGTGATCCGGAATGGTCCGGAGAATAAGATTCATATAAGGAAAGTCCCGTTTCGGAGTTCGGGAATGATTCCGGTGTTTTCATCGGGGATATTCTAGAAGGTTCCGGATTGTCCGGCACTCCGGGGGGGGAGGGGTACATGAATGTGTCATTACATATTGGAATGATTGCATCATGTACTAAGTGTTCTTGCTGTCCCAAATAAAGGATTAAATTGAATCCTAAAACAGAAAAGTCAAATGTCCAGTTTGAAAGTCAAACGGCTAAAACAAGAAACTGTGGGAAACAAGCAAGAGGAGTTGGAATCGACTTGGAGGAGGAGTTTCTCTCCTCCAAGCCGGCGGCCAGCCCTAGGCCGAGTTGGGGAGGGACTCCCTCCCTCCCCTGGCGCGCCAGCCCCCTCCCATCTATATAAGGAGGGGCAGGGCTCCCCTCCTAGAACACACAAGTTCCTATCTTCTACCTCCGGTTTAGAGCCGTTTTGGTTTAGAGCTTCTAATTGCTTTAGCCAGCGGTTTAGAGCCTTCTAATTGGTTTAGAGCCCTCTAATTGGTGTGTCTAATTACTAGACCACTAATAGCCTCTCTCATAAGCTCCACCATACTCGCACCGGCTTAAGGCGAAGCCCTGCGGGATTTCCCCTCTACTTCCGGTACCACGCCGTTGTGCTGTCGGAATCGCGAGGAGAATACTACAACCTCCGCTGCCTGCTGGAACAAGGGAGAGGAAGGTCTTCGTCGAGTACCGAACGTGTGACCGACTGCGGGAGCGCTGCTGGAACGTGGCGCCGGAAGGATCGTCTACGCGATCTTGAGATCGGAAAGAGTACGACTACATCACCCACGAGAATCTGCTCTCGTTAACCGCTTTGGAATCTTCGAGGGTGAGTTCCACTATCGACTCGTTGCTACAATCTAGTAGATAGATCTTGGCTTGTTTGGTTGTATGCGATAGAAAAATTTTGTTTTCCATGCTACGAACCCCTACAGTGGTATCAGAGCCGTGTCTATATGTAGATCTGTTGCACGAGTAGAACACAATGGTCATTGTGGGCGTTGATGCTTTTATTGTCGATTGCTTCTTGTGTACTTTGTATCTTGCGGTATGTTGGGATGAAGCGGCCCGGGCTAACCTTACATGACATCGTTCATGAGACTTGCTCCACGCTTGACATGCAACTTGTATTGCATAAGTGGCTTTGCGGGTGCCTGTTTCTCCTAGCATAGTTAAGATCCAATTTACAACGGGTGATTAACAATACTAGTATCAATGTTGTGGTTCTTGTTCGTAAGTTAGAACGACACTTATTGAAAGCCCCAAACCACGTAAAACATGCAAAGAAAGTAGAGACGTCTAACTTTGTTTTGCAGGGGTGTGCAGTGATGTGATATGGCCATGATTGTGATTATATTTGATGTATGCAATGTTCCTTATTGTAAGTTGGCAACCGGCAGGAGCCATATGGTTGTCTTTAATTTCTGTTAAGACCTGCGTGTCTATTCAAAATAGTTGTAATAGTTGATGCTGGTGGACGACAACCATGAAGAAGCATCATTGACCTTGATGCTATGTCGGTGATGATGGAGATCATGTTCGTGCTTGAAGATGGAGATCGAAAGCACAAAGAAGAAAGGCCATATCATATCACATATTATGAATTGCATGTGATGTTAATCCTTTATGCATCTTGTATTGCTTAGTAGACGACGGTAGCATTATAAGATGATCCCTCATACACATAAATTTCAAGTTCTAAAGTGTTCACCCTTAGTATGCACCGTTGCCAAAGCTTGCTGCTTCAAAGCACCACGTGATGATCGGGTGTCTTTGATTCCGCGGGTGAATACAACGTAAGCAAGCCAGATTTGCTTATGCGGTAGCTAAGGTTTGATCTTGACGAGCCTAGCATGTACAGACATGGCCTCAGGAACACGGATCACCGAAAGGTAAAGCATGAGTCATATAGTAGATATGATGAACATGTTGATTGTTCGCCATTGAAGCTACATCAACTCTCGTGATGATCGGTTTTGATGTGGTGGATTTGGTTCGTGTGATCACTAAAACAATGTGAGGGATATTGTTTTGAGTGGGAGTTCACCTAGATTAATTTAATTATTAATTAGAACTCAATTTATCATAAACTAAATCAAAGTAAATTTGCATAGTTGTTGTAGTCATTGGCATCCGTTTACCACCTTGCGCTTAGTTATAATTGAGATGATAGAACTATAGAATTCTGGTTAGATACTTTACGAACTGGTATCGTATTGTTTTAAGTGTTAATCTAAAGTTTAAAAGTCCTATTGCAAACTTTCAGTAAGTTCCGGTTACTCCATGAAGTTTAATAATTAGTATTAAATCAAGAGTAACAATTCCAAGTGTTAGTATATAAGTATCATGTTTGTATCCATGATTCTTGATATTCAAAGGATTCCCTTAAAATCAAGGTTATCTAGGATCTGAAAGAGTTGTTTCAGAAACCATGATGTGTGGAAGATATTGTGATATCTGAAATGAAGTTTTGGTTGCAACATGATAGAGTATAATATGGCAAAAGTCATGTTCTCATATTTGATGAGAATTTGCAAAAAGGTTGGAGACACTTGTTATCCTAATCCTCCAAAAGGTTTTGGATAGCAACATTATACTCATAATTCATCGTTATAAGCTAAAAGTAGCTTGATCATGGACGATTCCATGATAAGGGTGAATATTTGATGTAGGTAAAATGTTTACTACACCAAGAGATTACTGAAGAAAGGAATTTGAAAGAACACCAAACATTTGATGATGGTGATCTACTTCAAAGTGCAAGACCAAAGACATTGGTATTTAACTATACACGCTTTGGACTATGTGTCATATGTATGACTCCACTATTGATGATGATAGATTCTTTCAAATAGAAAAGGAAATATTGAAAGAGAATCTCATAAATATATGGCAGAAAAGAAAAGACTAGAATCGTTCAGTTTAAGTATATAGATGATATACATGTTATGGCTATATTCTTTGCTTGTTAAACAATGTGGTTCTTAAGTATTTGATACTGAATTTGTTGGTGTGAATCGTCATACGAAACAACACAATTCATGAACTACAATGGCCTAAGTAACTAGCAAAAGAATATGTGATGATGTTCATCGAGAACAAAATAAAGGGTTATTGTGTTGCTTGTTAAACATCAAAGCTTGCCTTCAAAGATTTGTTTTATCAGGTATTATGAGAACAAAAGGATTGTTCAAATAATTGCCGTAATCCATAAAAGATGGATGATTCGCAAATCTCGTTGGAGACATCACATCCATAAAACTAGTTCTAAAAATGTCGAAAGACAAATTGATTGAAAGATCACTTAGGAAGTGACATCGCCGTTTAAAATTATATTGGAAAGAAAACATAAAGAAAAATCCATATGGATGGAATTTTGGAGTCTATTTGATTTTGATCAAATGACGCTTGTGAAACTTTCCTAGAGATAATTAAAACTTCGTCCATAGGCCAAAAGGGAACGAATGACTAGCTTATTGGAACTTGTACATATTGTTGTACGAAGTCCATTATGTGTAGTCAAGAGCGATGGATTTCAACTTCATATGCTTTCTCCGAAAATTTGAGTGAATATATGAATATTTACTTAATAAGGATGAAGTGTGAAATATTTGAAGAGTTCAAAGACTTTCAAGATGAAGTGCAAAATCATTGTAACAAGAATATAAATAGTTTATGATAAGATCATAAAGGAAGATATTTGAGTTACAAGTTTAGCATAATACCTAAGATTTAAGGAATCGTTCCGTGGATTTGCATTTTCCCGAAACACCATAAGTGTATGGAGCGTTCGAGATATGTAATTAAACCTTGTTTGACATGGTAAGATCAAAGGTATAATTTATAAAACTGCCATTATATTTTAAAGATTAAAAGCTTTAGGGATTACCGTTTTTCCACTGAAAAGAGCTCCATCGTAATCCGTTGAAATGACACCATATAAAGTTATGGTTTGGGATAAAACCCAAGTTGTCCTTTCTTAAACATTGGTATGCTATGCATAAGAAAGATGTTTTGCAACCAAAGTCGGATGAACCTGTCTTTGTATGACTATTAAGTATTCCTCCATAAACACCGGAGACAAAAGTGTTTGTTGCTTAGAACGTCAAGTTTCTTTTGGAAGGAATTTTTCGTGAAAAGTTAAGTGGGAGGACAATAGAAACTTTGATAAGGTTAAAAGAACCTTAGCTGTATGTGCAGAGTTGCGCAGCACCGAAAAGTGTTCCGGAGGCAGCAACAAAACTCATGGCTCACGTACCTCAAAGGTTGTGGTCACGGAGATCCAAGTTCCTATTGAAACAAGTAGGTCGGATGAACAATCAAATACCAAGATTTGAGGGTTGAATCATTATTTGAGAATAATGAACCGACTACATGCAGAGAAGCGATGATGGGCCCTGACTCCGTAAAATGGCTTGAAGTCATAAAATCCGTGATAGTTCCATACACGAGAAATCAAGTTTTGAACTTGAAGGACCCTCGAGAAAGGTGTAAGACCTTATAGTTGTGTCTGGATCTATAAAGAAATAGACATGGATGTTTCACATCTATGAAATAGTCGACATGTTGGGAAAGAGTTCACAACAATGTTCAAAGGTTGACTATGACAAGATTTGATCTTTCATAGTGATATTTAGTCTAGATGGATTAATGTAGCAACCACTACATATAATTTGTTATATGGTAGTTGAATAAACAAAACAAGTTCTTCTAATAGAATCGTTACCTAGGACATGTGCATAACACAGTCCATAGGGTTTTGTTAATTCAAGGGATGCTAAAAACATATGCAAACTTCAATGGTTAAAGTAAGCATAGCGGAGTTGGAATCTTCACTGTGATGAAACTGTTAAAGGAGTTTAAAAGTTCATCAGAGACGATGGAGATGCTTGCATTTGCAAGAAATTAAGTGGGAGCGCTAAGACATGTTTCTAATACATTATGTGGAAGACATATTGTTGATTGGAAATAATGTATCTTTTATTAGCACATATTAAGAATTTCATCCTGATGAAAGACTTAGGCAAAACCCAAATATTTGGCATCAATAGACGCTAATATGGTTGTGCCAGAAGTACATAGACAAGATATTGAATAAGTTCAATATAGAAACTACAAGAGAGGTTCTTGTCGCACAGAAAGGATTGAATGAGTTCAATGTTGATGATATATTAAAGTGTATTGACATTTGGTAAAGTGAAACAAATAATCAAGTATAGATTGATACTTGATGAAATCACAAAGAGTATTTATATCAATCATACTGTGATATGTACAAATCCAGATATGTCCTATGCTCTAAATGTTGTGAGCAAATACCAGAATGATTCATAAGATGATCATTGGACGATAGTAAGGATATTCTTATGATCTTTTGGAAGAACTAAGAGTATATTATTTGTAGAAGTGACAAATAGATGGTTAGTTCATTGTAAAAGTACTACATTGATACTAGTTTTGTCACAAAGTACAAATTAAGTTTATCTCAATCTAAATTAAGGGTGGCACAATATAATGGAAAGTGAGTTCCATAATGGATTTGGATGAGTTCCAAAGTTAAGACATTGTGACAGATACTTCAACAAAAGGCTAAGTATATGACTGCTATTATAGCAGCAAAAGAGGGCATTTGTGTCAAGTAGTTTGTTATCAAACTAGGTGTAGTTCACAGCGGGATAATACTATGAAGATATATTGTACGACAATATTGTCAACATGTTTTAACCCCAAAGAACTAAAGGTCACACCGAAAGACCAAATTTATACAAAGCCATCTCATTAGAGAATGAGTGATGCGTAGAGACGCAAAGACATGCAATTACACACGGACCTGGAAGTGTCAGATCCGGAGATCAGTTGACCACTAGCAATCGTGTACATACAACACCGGAAAGCCATAGGTGTTGAATACACAAAGGTTTGAAACTAGATTATTGACTCTAGTGCAAGTGGGAGACTGTTGGAGATATGCCCAAGAGGCAATAATAAAGTGGTTATTATCATATCTTCGTATTTATGATAAATGTTTACATACCATGCTATAATTGTATTAACAGGAAACATTAATACTTGTGTGATTTGTAAACATAAAAGAGTCCCTAGTAAAGCCTCTTGTTAAACTAGCTTGTTGGTTAATATATGGTCATGGTTTCCTGATCATGAACATAGAGATGTTATTAACAACAGGATCATATCATTAGGAGAATGATGTGATGGACATACTCCTATAGATAAGCGTAGCATAAAGATCAAGTCATTTCAATAGTTCAATTGCTATATGCTTTCTGATACATAGTAACCTAATTCCTTCGACCATGAGATCATGCATATCACCTTTGCCGGATGGATGCTTTGATGACATCAAACACCACACCGTAACAGGGTGGCTATAAAAGTGGCATTGAGTGTTCGGAAAGTATTGGTTGAAACACATGGATCAAGAGTGGGATTTGTCCATCCATATGACGGATAGATATACTCTGGGCCCTCTCGGTGAAATGTCATCCAATTAGCTTGCAAGCATGTGACTTGGTCACAAGGGATCACATATCACGGGAACGAGAAAAGAGTACTTATCAGTAACGAGGTTGAACTAGGTATGCAGAGATACCGACGATCATAACCTCGGAAAAGTAACATATCGTGAGACAAAGGGAAATTGGTATCGTATGTAAGTGGTTCATTCGATCGCAAATTAATCGTAGAAATATGTGGGAGCCATATGAATTTCCAGATTCCTCTATTGGTTATTGTTCGGAGAAGTGTCTCGATCATATCCGCATAATTCACGAACCGTAGGGAGACACACTTAAGGATTCGACGTTGTTTGAGTAGTTATGGTATTATGAGAAAGAGACCGAATGTTGTTCGGAGTCTCGGATGGGATCCGGGATATCACGAGGTGATCCGGAATGGTCCGGAGAATAAGATTCATATAAGGAAAGTCCCGTTTCGGAGTTCGGGAATGATTCCGGTGTTTTCATCGGGGATATTCTAGAAGGTTCCGGATTGTCCGGCACTCCGGGGGGGGAGGGGTACATGAATGTGTCATTACATATTGGAATGATTGCATCATGTACTAAGTGTTCTTGCTGTCCCAAATAAAGGATTAAATTGAATCCTAAAACAGAAAAGTCAAATGTCCAGTTTGAAAGTCAAACGGCTAAAACAAGAAACTGTGGGAAACAAGCAAGAGGAGTTGGAATCGACTTGGAGGAGGAGTTTCTCTCCTCCAAGCCGGCGGCCAGCCCTAGGCCGAGTTGGGGAGGGACTCCCTCCCTCCCCTGGCGCGCCAGCCCCCTCCCATCTATATAAGGAGGGGCAGGGCTCCCCTCCTAGAACACACAAGTTCCTATCTTCTACCTCCGGTTTAGAGCCGTTTTGGTTTAGAGCTTCTAATTGCTTTAGCCAGCGGTTTAGAGCCTTCTAATTGGTTTAGAGCCCTCTAATTGGTGTGTCTAATTACTAGACCACTAATAGCCTCTCTCATAAGCTCCACCATACTCGCACCGGCTTAAGGCGAAGCCCTGCGGGATTTCCCCTCTACTTCCGGTACCACGCCGTTGTGCTGTCGGAATCGCGAGGAGAATACTACAACCTCCGCTGCCTGCTGGAACAAGGGAGAGGAAGGTCTTCGTCGAGTACCGAACGTGTGACCGACTGCGGGAGCGCTGCTGGAACGTGGCGCCGGAAGGATCGTCTACGCGATCTTGAGATCGGAAAGAGTACGACTACATCACCCACGAGAATCTGCTCTCGTTAACCGCTTTGGAATCTTCGAGGGTGAGTTCCACTATCGACTCGTTGCTACAATCTAGTAGATAGATCTTGGCTTGTTTGGTTGTATGCGATAGAAAAATTTTGTTTTCCATGCTACGAACCCCTACACCAAGGTCGCGAGCCCCGCCCCGTTTCCCCCGTGCTCGTCCACCGCCAAGCTCGTCGCCGAGCCGCGACCTCCTCTCTCCGCCCCTCTGCTACCCCGGCGCCCGCCGCCCGCCGCCGCAAGCTCCGGCCGCGCCTAAGCTTCCCTGACCGCAGGCCCTGCAGAGCGCGGCGGCACCACCTAGCAGCCTCCGCCTCGGACCCTCAGCTCCCCGCCACTGGGCCCGCGCGTCGCCACCTCTCTATCAACCGGCAACCGCCGCCAAGATCGCCCCGTGGTGCCTCCCTCGCAGCGTCGGATGCGCTCGTGCGTGCTGCCTCCGCAACCGCGAGCCCGTGCGTTCTCCAGCCCTTCCCCACCATCGGCCAGCATGGCCCATCTTTGGCGCTCGCAACCCGTGTTCGCCCGCATTTCCTCGTCGACATCCTCCGCCCGAGGGGCACCCAAGCACGGCAGCAAGTGTTGAAGTCCAGTGCTTCCTGTTTTCAAACAGATGGCTGTTTCAGGGGCGTTGTACAAGATCACCATCGAACAAGATCCCCTTCGCGGAAACCACGGGCTCCACTTCCACTACCGACAATTGAAGCCGGAACTCCATGATCTCCTTCACGGACGCCAAGTACTTCCCTCGGACGCCAAAACCCGAACCTGAAGGACGCCAAGATCGCCACGAGGACGACAAGTTCTACTTCCGAACGACAAGACCGGCCGATCCGTGGACCCGACAAGATCGACCGTTGGAAACCAAGCTCTCCATCTTGTATCCGACCTTCGAAGACCGATCCCGTCGAACCCTGAACCCTGAGACCGAACCCCGAACCCCGGAACCCCAAGATCTGCCAATCCCTAATGTGTGACCCTGATCCGAGCCCCTATTTTATAAATGCCATCTATATAAATTGTTGCATATTAAATTGTCATACTCGCATGCATAATTGTCATGTGGTTTGGGGGCCTTATGTCGATTCACCTAAATTAAATATGGGGCCCATATGCGGACAAATCTAGTCTTATATTGGCCTCATTTAAATTTGTGCATCGAACCGGTGATATAATTTGCCTTGTTAAGACAACATTTAAAATTGCGGGGTATCTAAACAACTAGAACCATATATTTAATTGTCGGGACCCCTGGTTCCGCTTAATCTTGCCTAATTGCATCGCACCTTTGCCATGTCATACATCATACATGCATCATGCCCGATCTTTTGTCGTAGTATTAAATAGTACATCCGGTGTTTGTGCTAGTGTTTTGCTTCTTCCCGGACTAGGCCGATGAGTTGATGCGAGTGTCGACCCGATCTTCGGATGAACCTTCGGCAATGTTTTCAGGCGAGCATCTCCCCCTTTCTACCTATCTTACTTTTATAGTATTTATTCCCTCCTGTTGATCTATTGCTATCTGTGTTGCGATGCTTTAGTTTTCGTACCCGTGATATCCTTTGCAGCCTTAGATTGCCTTGGACACATCCTACTACTTGTTGCTTGGTAGATAGTCGGACTTGCGCGTCGTAGTCGCTTGCTCAAGTGTTGTGGCATGTCGACCAGTACCACCGTTGTTGGAGTATTGCCGCAAGTTTATTGTTGGAGATGATCATGGCTTTAATTATCGTTTAATTCAATTACTGTTTAACAACTAAAATTGAAGTAGGTAAGCAGAGGCACAAGTGGGCAATAGATGTTATTTGGTTGTTAACCGTCCACTTGTGTCCCGTAGGACCCCGAGTTCTTGACACCTGTTCCGAGATCGAGCGCGCTAACCACATGTGGGATGTATGGGCACCCCATCGATTTAGTACCTGATTTCAAAGTACTGTACCGGGGGCCACAAGTAGTTTGGGGCTTTATTACTATTCTGTACTTATGCCATGCTTTACTGCTTTATTTAAATTGTGCGATGGATAGCACCTGTACTGTTTTGGAAGCGGAGTGTTTTTGCGGTATCGACAATCCCAGTTTTGGGTTCCCAGTCGTTTACAGCCACTGACGCAAACCCTGAGTCCGTCTCGGAGACCGTCCGACTTCGTTGCGGGTAGACTTAGTGGGGTGGCCCCCCGTGCTTGCTTTGGGTCTGGGAAACGTCATGACTTAGGCCCCGCCGACATACCGATGGGTGTATGTTAATTGATCTGGCAAAAAGGGTCGAAGTGTGTGTGGATACTTTGGTGCACCCCTGCAGGGTTAAATCTTTTCGAGAAGCCGTGTCCGCGGTTATGGACGACTTGGAGCACAGTGCTTGATCATAGACAACTATAACTAAAGTTTATAGTTATAATTTGACTTGTATCCGATATGACTAGTAATCAGCTTCACTGCAACGGAATGGCTAAATAAAAGTATCAACAACTGCTGGGTTTGGGTTATCTCATGCTAATTGCATTTGACTAGTAAGTGTTGCAACTACAATGGAATGGTTAACTAAAAGTGCCCACTGCTTATTATATCAGGATGACTATTTATACCTGACTAGTAATTGCTGCAACGATAGCCGAATAAATAAAACTGCCAACTGTGTGAGTTCCTCGATTGACTTCCTCGTTTGGTCTCGAGGGGGAAATACCAGGATGGGTATGTTTGGTGGTAGCATCAGGTTGGTTCCGAATAGGTCTTTCTTATCCCTCTCTGATAGCCGACAGTTATATCGAGTCTCTATAGGTTGTTCTAGTGTATGCTGCGCTGCCGCTTCAGTCCACCATACCTATGTAGGCGAGGACCGCCGAATTCTAGCCTCGCCATGTACTGGCCTCAGTACTGACGCTCCTCTTTTCCCTTTGCCCTTTGTCGGCACCCCTTTTGTTTTAGCAGGTTTCGACGTCGTTAGCAGGGTTACCCTTCCGGCTTGGCCTGGGCAGGGTTATGGACGCCATTGGTTATTCTTCAGGGCTCTTAGCCCCATTTGCATCTTGTCCGTAGTCGGACGCTCTATCATTTTCAAGGTGATTTGGATCTTTGTATATTATATCTGTATTCTTGACTCATGGAGTCGTGTTGTATATATATCTGTTCTGTGGGTCCCATCGAGGACTGTTGTGTAATGTTATTACTTCGTTTTCCACCCGCACGCAAGTGCCTGGTGGGCACCTTTGAATCGTTTCTATGCGGTTTTTGGCGGGAAGCGCTGAAACTTGCATAGGGCCGATTCTGAGGGTGTTACACAAGAGTGTATTTTGATTTTCTGATAGTTGCATAATGATAGTATATGCTTCTACTACGGTATTGTCGATTTAGATTTTCGAATGTGCTTAAGTCGTCTCCAATTTTTAGTCTAAACTGTTTTGTTTATGTTTATTACTGAACTTCTTCACTCTCCAGGTCTTTGAAGGCACTTGAGGAATAGAAAACAGATAGTATATGCTATTGTTCACTTGGCAGGTGAGGTACTTGTTCCATATCCTTATTGTTGAGAGACTTGCTCCTTATCCACAGGTCTCTTGTTGTTGTTTTACTGACCGGTTACATAACTGCTTGTCTGATAGGACACGTTTCTTAAGGTTCTACACAACCAGTCAGTGCCGCTCTTTATTTTAAGGCGTTCTTGGGCACCCCTCGACGGCCACTCTCCCTGGTGGTGCCTGCGCATGGAAGACAAAGGATATGACAAAGGTATAGTTCCCGGGTTGTACCACTAACCATCAAGTGAAGGCAGTGAAAATTGGCACCATCATTAGTGACAATTACACTTGTAAACAATGGACCGTACAAACTTTCTTGCTGATGTCTCGCAAATTGTAACGGAAGCTTGAAGAATATGTGAAGTCTAGGCCGTAAACAATGGAAGCTTGAACAATGGACCGTACAAACTAAATGAGGAAAGAGATTGGGGTTGTATCTTACTCCGCTTGCACGGAACCATAGGCAAAAAATATTGCTAGACCAATCACATGCATGCATGCTCTCTAAATTATTAAATGTAGAGACTCCACTTAAGACTAACCCCAATGGGGGTATCATATGTGGTATCATGCACCATATGCATGCAAAATGCTTATGTGTCATAGCAATTAATAATGAAAGAGATTGTGTTGGTATCATAGATAGATATATGGTATCATAACACATAAAACTAGAAAAATTAATCTCAAACAAATCTTGTCCACAATTTTAAATTGAGATTTTACAAAATAATAAATACACCAAGACTATAATACTACTATATGATACTATGCATTGTGAAGATGGTATCATATACTAGTATTATATGCATGATACTACCATATAATACTCTCCATTGTGACTAGTCTAAGAAACAATGCATTGTACTCCCTCCGTTTCGGTTTACAAGTCCTACGCGTATATCTAGGTTATCAATTTGACCTATATAATTTGAATTATATAATATAAAAGTTATATCATTGAAAAATACAAAGTGTAAAGTTTTCGTTAATATATTTTTTGTAATATATATATCATACTAAGTTGCACAATTTGACGACATAGAACTACGTGCAGGACTTGTAAACCGAAACGGAGGGAGTACTAGTTGTTTATTAAGTTTTAATTACTTATATGAAAACGTGCTAAGAACCACTCTATTGTGAAAGGCCTTAGGGCGTCTCCAATGCTTAAATTTTTATTTGGGCTATAAGCTGGGTCTCACCGTACATGCTATAGGGAAATGAAATTCTCACAATGCTTAAGGACGAACTGGGTCTTAAGCTGGAGCCCACCATGCATGTTTCTTTTCCTTATTCAGCAGGTTTGCTCTTCACTTTGCACGTAAGAAAGTCAAAGAACTACCGTGTGATAGAGGGAAGAGAGAGAAAATATTGTTTTCTACTTCCTATGGCCGGGCATTACCGCTATGGGCGACCTTAAGATTTTCTAGCTTAGGACCAAGGCTCACAGTGTATAAAATTGTCTAAGGTCGACCTTAGAGACCTTATGACCGACCTTATTTCAACATTGTTGACGCTCTATTAGATATGGAGGTGGAGAGAATAGAATGATGTATGTTAATGATATACAGTTAATTGTACGGGACCTTGTATCGTGTGCCTCACGTCGACATTTTGAACCCTATCACTGGGTGCACGCTTTTCCGAGAGTAGCTGTACAAACTAAATTTCAAGAGTGAATCGTGTCCTTTCAGCTTGTTTTGTACTAGTACAAACTATACCATGGTTCACGGGAATAACTTGGGTTAAATCTTTCTTATTTCTGCAAGAGGTAAAAAAAAATTATGACTATTGTAAGTTTGTAACACCTATTCTTAGTGAGATAAAAAAAATTGATTCTTGTTCACTGATACTGTAGACGTGTGTGGAAAAGGCGTGTTCTTATCCTGGAAATGATTTCTCGGCAGACTTTGCTCATAAGCAAGCACGCGAGAGTCCAAGACTGAATGAGTGACCTCCAGCTCCAGGTGCTATAGCTCCTCATTCCATGAACATTCAGGTGAACCGTCATGCACGACTCAGAAACTCAGGACAAGTTTACTGGCCGATGAATATGAGTGACCTCCAGATCCAGGTGCTATAACTCCTCATTCCATATAACCTTCTCAGACCTTTTTGGATCCAACAAAGAATATGAATCTTACTCAACACACAAATCATTTGCAAGGAATGTCATACATACCAAAATTTGCGCTCCTCCAATTGTAAACAGCAAGATTACAGACATCTGGCAGTAGAAGTTCAAACACCATGATCAAGGCTCAACAGCCCTGGAAAGGCATTCATGTACTGATTTAAATCGATGATTATGCAGGTACCCATAAAAAGGTACTCTCATTCATGTACATGTACTGTCATTTTATAGTACCAAGTTACAACTTCACTATCAAGGTTCCAAGACAGATATGCACATTCTGTGCTCTATTGCAATATTACAGAAAAGAACTTTGGAGTTGCAAAACTAGGAATCGTTCAACACCATGTACAAGAGAAAAATATGCATAACTACAAGCAGAGAACCTGACACTAACAGCTGTTAATCCTGGGTCCTCAAGCAGAGAACAAACAAGCCCATAACCCCACACACTCAAGCAGAGAACAAACAAGCCCCTTAATCCCAGATCCTCAAGCAGAGAACCATGAATCGCCATCTTATCATAACATGCTACCGTAAGTCTCAGGTTGAAGGGAAGGCAGAAGAAGAGCAGGATTGGCTGGTCAGGGTAGCGGCTAAGAAAGCAGCAGAAAAGAGAGGGTGGAGGACTAGTCTGAGATGGACTTTCCCACAGTGGAGTAGAATACTCAACTCATCGCATGGACATGAGAGTCCGCCTCTGGCTGGCCCTCTTGGAAGGCTGAGCAGCCTCCGGAGTTCGCTTCAACTTCTTTTTCACCATCTTCTCAATTTGCTCTATTGAGCTGGACAGTTTCTTCTCCATGTGATCAGCGACCGCTGGATCAATGGGTTTGGTTGGAGTCTTCAGTGAGCTCTTGGATGGCAAAGAATAGACCTTGAAGCTGTTCTCACGGCTGGCTGCAGGTCTTGCATCACTTTGAGTTGAGCCGGAACCAGAGGCAATAGCCAGGGAGTCCTGAGCTTGGGTATGCTCAGCTGGTAATGTAGTCGTCGATTCCACGGGTTGCGGAAATTGCTCGGGCGTTTCACCTTGCTGCCGAGCTGCAGCAATCCTTAAGCGGCTTCTCTCAATAGCCTGAAAGTCAATAGTCAGAACAGCAGCAAGTAGAAAGAAAGAACAGCACTGTAATACATAGCTTTAGCTAATACTACTTGCTGTCAAAATAAACATTTAAGTGGCTTGTCAAATATAAAGAAAGTTGGGTAAAATAAAAAGCATGCAGCCAAGGCATGTCTTATACTCCAGAAAGTTGAGTATATCCAGATTCAGTGGTAACAGTAATGTAAAAGAAATTATGCCATATTAAAAATGATTGGCATGCACTAACTGCTTAAATACTAAATTACAAAAAAAATCACCAATCAAATAACCCCAGCTCACAAATACTACATCATTTGGGTGACACTCAAGAAAAAATTGAATTATGCAAAAATACATTTCTGCGACAGTGTTGATATATACGGCGTTTAACTCAAAATAATAGTTCTGTATAAAGGATTTTACTAAATGGACATCTAACTGGTACATGCCATATAGCAACAGTGTACAGTAGCACAACGTACCAACATATTGAAAAAATTATTAGCCTCAAGCTGTCAAGAATGACTACAAGAGCACAATACAAACTATACCAAAGGCACACATAAAGACGCTGTTGTGAAATTTACTTAAGAGCATACGGGGGCACATGTTTGCAGAAATTATAGAGGTATAAACAACTTCGGAGAGACCCATTTTGACTTGAACAGGTAATATCAAAAGACAACCCAGCATTTTAGGGGGGAAAACAAAGGGTGCATTTGTTGGTATGCTTGCACAAAGATCATATTTAATTACACTAACAAAATATCTGAAGTCATCAGTTAACTGAGGATTGAGAGAAACAATTTTCTAAGAAAATACTGGTAAAGACCTAAATATATACTGGTAAGAACTAGAAACTAATATAGCACAGAATCAACTAACTGGATCATACTCAGACATATAAAAAATCAGGCATCACTCATCAGTACAGGAAAACATAAACGCTAAGAAAATGTCAGCTTCGATACGCAATAGATGTGTTTTTTTAAGGGTGAGGTAGCCTCTACTCTACTCGAAAATAACTGCACTTTAAGTAGGCATGACAGGATTAATCTAACATGGACACCCGGTACATGGAAGCAGTAAACTGTATTGCAATATATAGCATGTAACTAATTTAATTCTTGATATAGATATGCATTACTAAATGGATAGTTCTACTAGCATGAAACAAACAAAATTAGTGTTTCACAGGATTAACATATGCATACAGCGCAAGAAGATTCTCTGTCGATACTTCATGCCAATAATCAAAACCCCAAAACCTGATTATGCCAAGCACAAGATAAATATATATGTTCTGCTTACTACTGGAAGTTATAGAACTATCATGATTTTGTAACTACTGCTTGCTACTGAAAGTTATAGAAATGTCATGATTTTGTAACTAAGTAGTTAACAGGTTGAAATATTGTCCACAAAAGAGGCACAAATTTGTTGAAGTGCCAACAGTTAACTATAACTTGGTGTAAATAAGGAAATAAAGGCAAATTGTGGCAGTTGTTCATTTGTTAACAGTCAGGAGACACCAGCAATAATCAGGCACTAGTACACACACATAAAAGAGCATGAAATCAGAGTTGTCATGAATTCCACAAGCCCACAACAGCACTTTAAACATACTGTTACCGGCCAACAACGACTCCAGAACAGAGTTAGAAGAAGAAAAGGTACTGTAAAACTCTTAAACAGCACAGTGCAGAACATCAGCAATACAGCTGGTGAATCTTGAAATAGTTGGACTATTCACGTCAGAACAATTTAACTTAATTTGAAGAAACTGCCCATCACCTTTACAATCGCCGTGATATCACGAAGTGGCGTCCGTGGGTACCAATCAGGAAGTGGGGTCCGCCTCCTCTGTGGCGTGGTCTTCACAGCCCAAACTGGTCGAACGTTCTCCTTGTTGCTGGAGGGCGATGGTGTGAACCGCCGGGACAGAGGCTTCCCAGCCCGCCTCCCTGCCAGAGCTCCCGGCGAGGCCACCCTCCTGATAAAGAACCCGCCACCAGAGAGGTCGGTGAGGCCCGTCCTCTTGATTTCCATATGCTCAGGCATCTTCGAGATCTGCAAGAGGCACACAGCAGAAAAGGTGAGGACCCCAAGAAACGCATCAAAAGAACAGGAAATGGATCAAGCGACAACATGTCGTGCTCCTTTCTATAAAATAATATAATACACCGTCCGTGGTGTACTCTTGAAAAAAAAACATGGCGTGCTCACGTATTGGTCTTCTCTTCTCTGATTCTTGCGTACACGATTCGTAGATAGAGATCCTTCCAGCCCTATTTCCAGAAATCCGCAAGCCCAAAACATCCAAGAAACCATCAGCACACCAGGAATTGGATGCGGGGAAACCATCAAAAGACGAAGAAATGGATCCGCGGAAGCCAATGTATACCACCAATATCCCCAAGATTTGTTCGCGCTATACCTCGTCAAACTCCTGCTTCGTTTCCCCGCCGCCGCTAATCCCAACACCAGAATAGATCTGCAAGAGGAGAATCGAAGAATCGCATTAGAACCGCGAGAAACGGCGCGGAAATGGGAACGAAACGCCCACAAACTCCAAGATTTCGCTCACGATTTGCTCAGGCCTTCCTCTAATCCTGCCGCTCCGAACCCCCTGGCGCAGCTGCGGAACCTAATCTACTGCTAAAGAGGGCTAATTTTTGGGTAAAGAAATCTAGGGTTTATACAGCTACGGCTAAATGGGGAATGGGGAGCGGGGGGGGAGACGCCGCGCGGTCCTGTATCGAAAACTCAAAATTTCAGAGTGGCGGCCGTGGGCCGAAAATTCTGGTTCATGTGTTCCGCCGTGGACTGGTTAGCATCTCTCCGTCCGACTGTACCACGTGGACGCTCGTGATGTGCACGGTGTGTGGGCGCGGTCTATTTGCCGTCGTAGCCGTTTCTGTTTTTGACTTTTGAGGGTCCTGCCGCTCTGAGCCCCTGAGATTTCGATTCGAATTTTCAGCGGAGGATCGCGGGGTCAATATAGAAGAATTTCCCGATAAGGAATGACCCTCATGCGATCATGCTAGCCACGTGACTGGTTGTGTTCTGATTAGCCACGTCATCTTCTCCAATAATTACTCCCTCTGTTTCATTTTAGTCTGCGCCTAAGTTTTTTACCGATTTTTCACAATGGTCTGCGCGTTGGATGCCAGCGTACTAGTTGACCAAATTGCCCAGAGTACTAGTTGAAGTACTAGCTGTGCATGCAAACTGGTTGCGATGGATTTGAGTTTTAGTTTATGGGCAAAACCGTCAACCAGCTGTGAAAAGGTGCCTCCCACTTGTTGGCGTTGGTATTCCCGCTATGGTTTAGACGCAGAGTATAATGAAACAGAGGGAGTAATACACCGAGTTTGGGTTTTTAGGGCATTATGCAATGTTTGGGTTTTTAATGGAGTACTCCCTCCGATCTGTATTAATTGACTTTGATTTGTTAAAATTTAGATGAACTTATAGTGTCTAGATTCATTCAATGGAGTAGTATATTCTGCGGAGTAGTAAGTATATTTTAGCATTTCATATCATGTGCATCGTTTGGGTTTGAGTCTAGCAATAAAGTGTACCACCCAAGATTGAGTCTAGCAGAGAAAAATTCACCGCAGTGGTTAGCCATTTTTAGTAGGACCCATGAGGCCAGGAAAATGTGCCTTTTGAGCATACGATCCTGCCATTCACATCAGCATACTAGGAGGCTGACAGTGGGCCTTTGGCGGCTTTTTCGGTTTTTAGTGTTTTTTTAGGCTCGTTTGGTTCTTAGTGTTGTGTCTAGTATTAGACACTGAGTCTTGGAATTTTTTGCTAGACTCAAGCACTCCACCGTTTACACTCAGGCTAAGCTTTACAAAGATTCTCTCAGACACCAGTATTTACATACGCTGCACACACACGCTCTAACAAATACGTGTACATGAAAGTCAAAAATTGAGAGAATACCGAGAACCTTCTCCTATCTAAAAATAAAGAAATTCCCCATGCTGCTATGCATATAGGGCTCCTTTTTTATTTAAAAGAATTGGACAGAACCTTTTGAGGATTTGCTTCATTAGATAAAAAAATAGAGGTAGATTTTGTTCAAAAGGTCCCTTTGATGGTGACGGGAGGGGAAAAAACCCGCTATGTGTTGTCCCTTGAGTGGGTGATTGGGGCAGCGCCTTCAGCAACCTCATTCTAGCCAGCAATGGACCCACGGGGGTAATGGTGGATATGTAAATCTAGAAATGATTGGGTACCATAACTTAACCAGACTGCACGATTTGTTTTCTCAACCAAACCAAAACTAGACCCATTGAATGGTGTTGTCAATTGAACCAAAATCAAACCTTATTGTTTTCCACCCAACCCCAATTGAACTTCACCCAAAGGTTGAAATCGTTTGGTGAAGTGGGTTGAGAACGATTTAGAGAATGTTCTATTTTGTTAGTTTAATTCCTCAAGAGGTTTTAACCCATGCGGGATTGGAATGGATTCCCGCTGACATTCCCCCCCCCCCCCCCCCCCCCCCGATACTCGGTATCTGGTCCCTTTCATAATATTCCGTTTGTTTATATTAGGTAGTTGAATTAACTCTGGAGTTTTAAACTTTTAAAAAAAGGCTGTGTGCATCAACCGATGCAGAGGTTGGGTTTCACTCCCCTTTTCGGAAAAAAAAAAAGAGGTAGTTGAAGTAGAATATCTATGTAAGCACAACAGCACACCAAAGCCAACTATATAAAACAATCATGTATTTAAACAAATACAAGAACACATGTGAGGTCTAAAACAAAAAAGTTTGTTGCCATGCAAGCACAAAGCCGAATGCCACACCATCATAATAATACATTTGAAATCGTACTTAAAACAAGATCATATAATTTTGGTACCTAAGAACACGTCCAAATTAATATTTTTTGTACTTAAGAATTCAGAAGACATAATCTTGCAATTCAACCTTCACATCATAAATTGACCTTCGCTAGCATATTTTTGCTCGCAACTAGCACATATGCCAAAAGACACAAGTTAGAATGAGATATATAATATGTGAAATAACCCCGAAGTTAATTAAAGGTCTTGAAGAACAAGAATAGTTCAGACAAAAACCTGGCAACTTCAAATTGTAGACATAAACAATAATGATGAGCATATTAGTATTGCATATTGCTACTAATAATCCTCTTCTTGTAAAAAAATTATTCATTGATGTAATGGGCAGTGATGGACATGTAACCCAAGCTTTGTTACGAAGTCCACATGTCATATGTTAACCAAATGTGAGAATCCAAATTCTACAAGTCAACTTCAATATCTTTTTTCATCCCATCATACATCTTCTTGGCATCATCGTGAATCGTGTGACGATGCTTGATTTGTTGTACCAACATCGCACAGTAAGTATCCAAAATCTCTTGCACTTGGTTTGCGCAATTTCCATCCACCTTGAGAAGCAACATGCAATCATCTGCGAATAACAAGTGGTTGACCACCGGAGCTGATGGGGCCACTTTTATACCATGAAGTAACGACGATTCACTTCGATCTTTTATCAGCCACGATAGGCCCTCTGCTGCAATCAAGAATAGATGTGTAGAAATTGGCTCTCCATGGCGGATTCCCCTAGAAAGAAAAAGAAACTGTAGTAACAAAATTCATAGTCAATTTTACCCATGGCGAATGAAAGCCAAGCTTCAGCATGACAACCTCCAAGTAACTCCATTCCACTATGTCGTAGGCTTTCCTCATATCTAGCTTTAGAGCATAAAAATAAGTCCTCTTCCTTCTTTTTTTCATATAATGCAAGCACTCGTAAGCAAATATAATATTGTTAGTAATAATCCAATCAAGCACAAAAGATGTCTATTCCTCTAAAATTACATCCGCTAAGATAACCTTTAGTCTATTAGCCAAAACCTTCGAGGCAATTTTATAAATTATATTATAAAGGCTTATAGGTCTAAATTGTTCCAGCTCATTCGGATTCACCACTTTCGGGATCATAACTATAAAGGTTTTATTGATAGATGTCATGTTTTCTTCCTCTTGCTTTCCCTCAAAAAGATGAGACATTCACGGCGATTTTACGGGCCCGCGACATACCTGGTTCCGTTGTTTGGCCCAACAAGCCAGATCCACACTCACCGAACCCTAAGGGTGTGTTCGGTTCCAGAACGAGAGGGAATAGAACGGAGTGAGTCCATTCCGAGGACATGGGACGGTTCCGACCCTGTGTTCGATTCGGAAAAGAACGAGGAACAGAATGGTCACATATTGTGTTCGGTTGGGAGAATTGGGACCGGAACGAAATAGCTATAATGATGGTTAAAATTCTAATAATTTGAGCATAAATTTAATAATTGTAATTAACGGTAGAAAATATTCTTTTTGTCTTAAAATCTTTGCTAAAAGTACTAAATCATAGAAATCTTTTTGTTTCAAAATCTTTGCAAAATATACTCAAATTAGAGGGACGCGTGTTTTTGCAAGATTTTGTCACTAATCATCTCAGCTAATCATCGCCACAGCTAAAAATCCCCGCTGATTCGGTAAATAATCATCTTAGCTTGGTTAGTTCGCGAATTAGCGAGCCGTTCCGCGTGATCCGGCCGATTTGGTCGGACGACCATGTTACGCATATTAGAGGAATATTCCGTTCTGGAGAACTAACTATTTTCGTTCCTTTCTTCCAACCGAACACACGAACGGACGCTAGGCGCGGAACGGACCGATTCCGTTCCACCGAATTCCAGAACCGAACACACACTAAGCCTAGAGATTTCATCGCCTCCACCACAGCACCACTCCACTTCTCAGGCCCAGTTCTTTTGGTGGCTTCTCCGAGAAGCTGCCCTACCCCAGCTTTCTGGGAAGCTGGTTCAAAAAAATTATCAGGCTTTCAAAATGGTTAATACTAAACTATTTTTGAAGCCTCCGAAAATTTTGAAACCGGCTTCCCCAGAAAGGAAGCTGGGGGTAGGGCAGATTCTCGGAGAAGCTGCCAAAAGAACTGGGCCTATCCTCCCTCACTCGCCAATCGCCAGCCACTCCTCCAAAATCAAAACTCAAACCCTCTCTATCGCACCCAACCGGCGTCCATGGAACCGCACCCGATCATCGGCGTCACCATGGAGAGTATGCAGGCCAGCATGCAGCGCGATGGCTGGCCTCCCCAGATGTTGGGGATCGCACTGAAATGATGCTAATGTTTGTCTACGACACCATCCCCTCCCAGCCCGCCTACACCGCCGCCCCTTTGTCGCGCGCCGGGGTGGATTGGGTCCCTGACGGCGTCGACCGCATCAGTCACCTCCCCGACCTAATCCTCTGCAATATCATATCCCGCATCCTCGCCAAGGACGCCGTCCGCACCGCCGCGCTCGCCTCGCGCTGGCGATTGCTCTAGCGCTCGGTGCCCCTTGTCCTCGACGACAGACATCTCCTCACGGGCATCGGTGCGGGCGCGGGCGGACGGCCCGCCATCGGCGAGGACCCTCCTAGCCTCGTCGTCGCAGTGTCCCGTGTCCTCGTGGTGCACCCGGGTCCCTTCCGCTCCGTCCACCTCACCTGCAGCACCATGGAGGCGCACCGGAGCGAGGTAGCACGCTGGCTCGAAGTCCTCGCCGCCAAGGGCGTCCAAGAGCTCGCTTTTATAAACCGCCTGTGGTCGCTCGACATCCGCCTCCCTGCACCGCTCTTCAGGTGCTCCTCCCTCACCCGCCTACACCTTGGAGTCTGGAGGTTCCCGGACACCGCATCCGTCCAGCGCTTCGCCGTCTTCCCCAACCTCCGGGAGCTCGCCCTCTCCTACATCGTCATGCAGGAGCGTGACATTGCCACTGGTGGAAAAAGGGCCTATAGTCCCGAGCCGCAACTGGCTTTAGTCCCGGTTTTGGGCCCGGGACTGCGAAAACAGGACTAGAGCCCCCCTCTAGTCCCGGCTCGCTACAACCCGCGACTGATAACAGCCACGTGGCTGTTTCAGCGCCGTGGGGGGCGGAAACCCTCTAGTCCCGGGTCGTAACATCACCCGGGACTAAAAGGTTTCCTGCCGCGGCAGAGATTGTGCATTTTTTTGCCATTTCGTTCCTTTTTCGTTTTGTGTTTCACTATAATTCAAACATATATTTCAGTATACATATTATACGCTACTACATACACACTACACGTCGATGCATTTATATAATTATCGATCTCTTGCAAGCATACATATAATCAATCATATCAAAAGGAAGAAATATTTTGAAATTACATGGTCATTGATGAATATATATATCATATCAGCTACATGGATATGACTAAGGCAAATCGAGTTCCACGTCATCCGCATAATGCTCTCCATGTACATCAAGGACTTCCTTCATCATAAATACCGCCAGCTCCTCTTGAATTGCTCTTATGCGATGGTCTGGCTCTAGTTTCTTCCGCAAATCATAAATATAATGTGAGTCAACTTTCCGCTCACTGGTCAACTCGCGGATGTACTCGCAGACGTAGTATCCACATAAATGAGTTCCCGGTGGCTGTTGTAAACTCTTCACCATTTTATAAGTTAACTCTCTTTAAATGGACCTGGTATTTTCTGTCTGAACCGTGTCCAACACCTGCTCGGCAAAGAAAATGAACAAAGGAGTTATTAGTTACTTGATATCAGGAAATGAATGAAAGAGGACGATATAATACGATAATGATTGAAATTACTTATGGAGCATTGCTTTCATGTCGCTCCACTGCTCTTGGTCCCAACTTAATGAGTCGTGGACTTCAACTAGGGAGTTGTCAACTTGAATGTTTAGCAAGATCCAGTGGAATCTGCGTACGTTTACATAAGCATACATGCATAGCTCATCCAGTAAGCAAAAATAAAATGTGTACAAGATATAAACACTCACTTGAAGTTGTAAGTAAATAGTATTTCCTTAACAAAATTATTCTCGGTTAAGAACCTGCACAGGTCTTCCTCCACGTCCTTGGGGTGATTCTTTAACGTATATTCATTAACGATATATGGGTCAATGAACCCAACGTCGTATCTTCTACCTGTTTTGCATTCAAGCATCTTCATTCTGCAGAATATAATATCATCATACAAAAGGATATATAGTTAGGATAATATATTAAATGCAATGAACGAGCTGAGCTACAAACTTAATTATAGAAATAAATCACTTACATACAATAGAAACCAATGATAGATTTGTCGAGGACGTGCTGGTTGTATAAATGAAACAGTTCGGTCATTTGAACCTGTATCGAGTATGGTTTGAAGTGATGCTCCTTTCTAACGTCCACCGGAAACCAATCTTTTTGATGTTTTTTCTGCTTGCGACATATACCATTCGTGCAGATTTCGCATATGTGTGGATAGACGCGCGAGCTCCTCATTACTGACTAGAGGCTCTCCTTGGACATACTGCCGTACTATCTGACCCACTGGCGTATCTTCATAGCCTAAATATTGACCAAGAGACATATTTGCTTCGTTAGCAAGTGTTTTGGCCTGCGATACAGTGATTCCCATAAGTGCAGCATTATTACGGGCTCTGGGGTCCATTATTTGCATGTCCATATCCATTTCAACTCTGAAGGCCTTGTCGAGGTATGAAATGACTTTGAGCGGGGCGACCGATTGATTCTTCTGTGCTCTGAGCTGGGCAACTTGCTTCCCGCTTTTTGCACTTGTGATTTTTTTCTTCTGTGCTTGCTTAATAATCTCCCGGTCATAGTCTGATTCCAGATTCATCGATATCTGGGATGGTTGCTCAAGAAAGGACTTAGCCCACTTTTTTGGTTTTTTCATTATATACCGGCTTTGGCTCAGGCTTTTTGGGTGCAAAATGCGCCTTAACTTGGGCATCCACATCCGTGTTAGTTTCCTCATCGGTCTTGTCATAAGGTCTCTTTGGAAGAGCCGGCGGGATGTCGAATATCTTCGTTGTTTGACCTTTCTTCGATGTGGGGCGCGGGGGATCGTCGAACTTCCGTTTCTTCGACGAGGTAGTAGTATTGCACGGAGACGGAGGCGGAGATCGAGTATTACGTGGAGGCAGAGATCGAGTTGATGTACTCCTGCTGCGACGATCGTCAGCGGGGTGGGGTGAACTTGGAGGTTGGCAATAATCGGGTTGGGGTGGACTTGGAGGTTGACGATATTCGATGCGGGGTGGACTTGGATTCCTCGGAGTCGGTGGCCTTGGCGCCGAGCCTGGAAACTTGATGTACTTCTTATTCCATAGAATGATGTTGCGCTTTACATCTCCTAGTTTCGTAAGGCCTTCGGGCGTAGCGATTTCAATCTCTAGGTCCGCAAAGTCCTCCACTATGTCATCCACCGTGACACGAGCATAGCCTGGTGGAATCGGAAGTGAATGGTGGAGTGCTCCAGGTAGACAAGGTAAAGCAGTGTCGATCGCTACCTTGAAGGACAGGTTATTCATTGGATGATCTGGCTCACATTGTGCCATCTCTCTGACATCATCCACGGGGTAGTGAGGAGCCGGTGCATCATCCAGCAGTGCTTGATCATCTGCCCGGACCTCCGTGGAAGCCACGCTGCTTCTCCGCTGGCTAAGATCCAATGCAGGATCATCATACCACGGGTGATTTGACGACGGCGGCCTTTGGCTAATTTCATGCATGAGGTTCTTCAGATCAGCTAGGTCCTTCTCTACCCTGGAGATCCGGTCTGCCTCCCGGTCCTTCTTTCTCTGACGGCTTCTGTAACTGTCATCGTACTGAGGAAACCCTTTCTTCCACGAGACACCGGCGCCTTTGACTTGTGTTCGTCCTCCCTTTTCAGGATTCCCTAGGGCGTGTGTCAGCTCGTCGTTCTCTCTCTCGGGATGGAACAATCCCAATTGAGCATCGTTCATTGCTTGAATAAGGTCTTGGGAGGGTTTTAGAATTTTATCATGAAATAATGTCTTCCATGTTTCTGGGTCCAAGGATCCCCCGTGCCCGTACCACCAGTGCTTTGACCTCTCGGGCCATCCATCTGTACCAGGAGTGACGCCTCTAGCCTTCATGTTCTTCTCCATAGTTTCCCACTTAGGGACGACACTCTTGTAGCCACTTGTCCCCATTTTATGATGGTATTTCTTATTGGCAGCATTTAACGTGTTCTTTGCCGACTTTTCCTTTGCTTTACCAGATTGCTTGTACTATACAAAATCGGGTCACTGTTATCTCAACTTCTCGTTTACTCCTTTGAAGTCTGGAGTTTTCTTTTTCGCGACATATTTCGCGTATAAACTTTTCTTGTGGTTCCGATACAGTTCAGCCATCTTGCTCAGAGCCCACTCCTTCACTTTTGCTCTATTTTCAAGCCCACCCGGCCTTGGGGTAATACCATCTACCTCAAATTCTTCATACTCTGGAGGTAGTATGAAATGCGCTATGAGCTTCTGCCAAAGGTTATCTTTGGCATCATCGGTGACATAGCTAGATTCTTCACCGGATTTCTTTGACTGATTACATTCTTGGATGGTGATCGGTAGGTTGTCCCTAACAAGCACCCCGCATTGATTTATAAACATCCTCCGGTGCTTCTCTAGAGCAATCGGTTCACCATCATCATCTATTTCTTCGATGGTGAACCTCTGATTACCATCCAACTTTTTGTTCTGCCCTAGTTTCGTTTGAGCTGTCGATTGCTTCGATCCGGTGGGCTAAAAGAAGAAGAAAGAGTGATTAATATATATCTAGATCAGTTAATGAATAGAGGTAACACGAGACTTTATATATATATGTACCTCGACGGATCCTGTCGAGGGGCCATCATTATTGTTATTATTTGTTTGCCCTTCGTCCATCTGGTCTTCCCCTTGGTACATTAGGTTTTCCTCTAGTCCATCACCGGATGGATTCAAATATGAGGATATCTCTTCCTCGAGCAAAATATCTTCGTCGGTAGTAATATTAAGAGGAATTTCACCTCTTATCATGCCCTGAAGAAAACCTTCACCGATGCGACCAGGATCTTCGGATGGATCCATGACATAATTATCTATAACAAAAAGAGAGTTAAACAGGTTAGAAAAAACAGTAATCCTAATAACTAAAACAATATAATCCTAATATTATTAGTGCTAAAACAATAATCATAATAACTAAAACAAAAAAATAACCCTAATAAAACAATAATCCTAATATTATTTGTGGTAAAACAAAAAAATAACTAAAACAATATAATCCTAATAAATAAAACAAAAAATAACTAAACAATAATCCTAATTCTAATATTTTAATTAAAACAATAATCCTAATAACTAAAACAATAATTCTAATCCTAATAACTAAAACAATATAATCCTAATACTAATCCTAATAACTAAAACAATAATTATAATCCTAATAACAAAAAAAATAACTAAAACAATATAATCCCAATAAATAAAACAAAAAAAACTAAAACAATAATCCTAATCCTAATCCTAATCCTAATTCTAATATTTTAATTAAAACAATAATAACTAAAACAATAATCCTAATACAAATCCTAATAATTAACTAAAACAATAATAATCCTAATCCTAACTAAAATAAAAAAAACACCCCCGGCCTCGATCGAGCGCTCACCGACGCCGACGCGCGACAACACGTGACGGCGGCACGGCGAGGTGGCGAAACAGCGGCGCGCAGCGCGCAGCGCGGAGCGGCGGCGCGCGACAGCATGTATACGAACGGCGCGGAGCGCGACACGACGGAGCGGCGGAGCACGGCACGGCGGAGCGCGGCACGGTGGAATCGGCGGCCGGATAACACCTCCCCTGTGTTTCGTCTCTGCGTTCGTCTGCTTCGTCTTCGTCGAGGAATGCCAAGTGCTGGGCAGGGGCGGTGACGCGCAGAATATATAGGGACGCGCAAGTGTTTGCATCATTTATAAATTATTTCATTTGTAAATTTCTTTTTTAATTCAAATCAAATATAGAACTTTGGAAGATCATATATTTTATTGTAAAAATCCAAATAAAACAAATAATATGTCTATTAATATAATATCCATTTAGTCCCGGTTGTAGTTACAAACCGGGACTAAAGATATTTCCCGCCATTTCCCACCGCTTCCCGCCAAGTTTTCCCGCCCTTTCCTTTCTACGAGAGCTTTTAGTCCCGGTTGTAGTCACTAACCGGTACTAAAGATATTTCCCGCCATTTCCCAAAGCTTCACGCCAAGTTTTCCCGCCCTTTCCCTCTATATCTAGGGCGATCGTGCCATGGCTATCCACACATCCACACCTTCCTCTCTTAGAACAATGGACAACGCCTACTGGGCCATTCTGACCCTCGAGGAGACCGAGGCGATGTGCGCCTTAAACTACCCTTGTCCGCCGGGCTGCCGGTCGCCCGCCGGCTGGATGCTGAGCGCTGGAGGGGTTCCTGTACCTCCTGTCCCTCAAGGTTCCGCACGTGTAACACCCTCAGAATCGGCCCTATGCAAGTTTTAGCGAAACCCGCCAAACCCGCATAGAAACGATTCAAAGGTGCCCACCAGGCACTTGCGTGCGGGTGGAAAACGAAGTAATAACATTACACAACAGTCCTCGATGGGACCCACAGAACAGATATATATAACAGCGACTCAAGGAGTCAAGAATACAGATATACAATACAAAGATCCAAATCACCTTGAAACATTACGGCGTCCGAGTATGGACAAGATGCAAATTGAGCTAAGAGCCCTGAAGAATAACCAATGGCGTCCATAACCCTGCCCAGGCCAAGCAGGAAGGGTAACCCTGCTAACGACGTCGATCTCACAACCTGCTTAAACAAAAGGGGTGCCGACAAGGGCAAAGGAAAAGAGAGAGTGGTCAGTACTGAGGCCAGTACACGGCGAGGCTAGAATTCGGCGGTCCTCGCCTACATAGGTATGGTGGACTGAAGCGGCAGCGGCAGCACGCATTAAACATCCTATAGAGACTCGATAAAACAGGCGGCTATCAGAGAGGGGTAAGAAAGACCTATCCGGAACCAACCTGATACTAACACCAAACAATCCATCCTGGGATTCCCCCTCGAGACCAAACGAGGAAGTCAACCGAGGAACTCACACAGTTGGCAGTTTTATTTATTCAGTTCTCGTTGCAGCAATTACTAGTCAGGTATAGATAATCATCTTGATATAATAAGCAGTGGGCCGTTTTAGTTAACCATTCCGTTGTAGTTGCGACACTTACTAGTCAAATACAATTAGCATGAGATAACCCAAAACCCAGCAGTTGTTGGTACTTTTATTTAGCCATTCCGTTATAGTTGCAATACTTACTAGTCAGATGCAATGGTCGCAAGCGACAACCCAAACAAGCAATTGTTGGCAGTTTTATTTAGCCATTCCGTTATAGTGGAGCTGATTACTAGTCATCATAAAGTCAAGTTTATAGCACTACTTTAGTTATAGTTGTCTATGATCGAGATACTGTGCTCCAAGTCGTCCATAACCGCGGACACGGCTTTCAGAAAGTTTTACCCGGCCGGAGTGCACAAATAGCAACACACACTCGATCAACCTCGGAAAAACCAAATCAAAACCCAACGAGGCCTTCACGACAAAGCAATCACAGGATTCAGAAATATTTCAGGGGGCCACCCCTTGGAGTACACCCGCAACGAAGCTAGCTGACTCCGAGACGGACCCGAGGTTTGGGTGGACGGCTGTGAACGACTGGGAACCCAAAACTGGGCTTGTCGACACCGCGGAATCGTGTCCCGATCCTAAACAGTACAGTGTGCTCCTCGCACAATCGTAAATAAAGCAGTAAAGCATGGCATAAGTACAGGATCGTAAATAAAACCTCAAACTAGTTTGTGGCCCCAAGAAATAATAATGAATCAAGCTCTGGCTCAGGGGGGGCCCATAATCCTCCCGGATGTGGATAGTGCGAATATTCAAGGAACAGGTATCAAGTACTCGGGGTCCTACGGGACACAAGTGGACGGTTAACAACCAAATAACATCTATTGCCCACCTGTGCCTCTGCTTACCTACTTCAATTTTAGTTGTTAAACAGTAATTAAAGTGAACAATAAGTAAAGCCATGCTCATCTCCAACATCCAACATGCGGCCATACTCCAACAACTGTGGTACTTGACGACACGCAACGCCACTTGAGCACGCGACTACGACGCGCAAGTCCAACTATCTACCAAACAACAGGTAATAGGATGTGTCCAAGGCAATATAAGGCTGCAAGGGATATCACGGGTACGAAAACTAGAGCAACGCAACACGGATAACAATAGATCAACAGGAGGGAATAAATACTATAAAAGTAAGATAGGTAGAAAAGGGGGAGATGCTCGCCTGAAAACATTGCCGAAGGTTCAACCGAAGATCGGGTCGACACTCGCATCAACTCAACGGCCTTATCCGCGAAGAAGCAAAACACTAGAATAAACACCAGATGCAATATTTAATACTACGGCAAAAGATCGGGCATGATGCATGTATGATGTATGACATGGCGAAGATGCGATGCAATTAGGCAATATTAAGCGGAACCGGGGTCCCGACAATTATTCAGATGGTTCATGTTGTTTAGCTACCCTGCATTTTAAATGTTGTCTGAACATGGCAAAAGATAGTACCGGTTCGCTACACCAATTTAAATGAGGCCAATATAAGACTAGATTTGCCCGCATATGGGCCCCATATTTAATTAGAGGTGAATCGGCATAAGGCCCCCAAACCACATGATATGATGCGAGCGTGACAATTTAATATGCAACAATTTATATATTACATTTATAAAAAAATAGGGTTCGAGAAAGGGGTCACACATTAGGGTTCGGCGATCTTGGGGTTCCGGGGTTCGGGGTTCGGACTCAGGGTTCGACGGGGATCGGTCTCGGACAACGGGAAGTCGAACTTTTCGCATCCGAAAAGGAGGACTTGGTTGGCGTCGGGGGCGCATCGGACTCGCCCTGGGTCGGTGTCGTTCTTGTCGTCGCGAAGGTCTTGTCGGGTCCGCGTACCGGGTCGGTCTTGGCGTCCGGGGTGAAGAACTTGGCGTTCTTCGTCGGTGTCCTTACCGTCCGGGTTCTCGAGCATCGCGTCCGGGAAGGAGTACTTGTCGCACATGTGGTCTTCGGGTCCAGGGTATCGGTGCTCCGTGTCGACGATGTTCAGTGACGGTTGTCGATGACGGGATTGGGACGGCCGCGGTGGTCTTCGGTTCCGGGAAGGCGATCCGTGAGGTAGAACTTGTCGGCGAGAAGATCTTGTCGTTTTGTCCAGGTTCTCCATGTCAGTTGCTCTCGGCATAGGTTTTCGTGGTACTTTGGGTCTTCGGGTGATCTTGTCGAGATCTTGCGGGATTTCCGTCAAACAGGTGGTGAGCAACATGCTTAACTGGACAACACCACAAACAAAACACGAAGCTACGCGTGCATGCGGAGGGGGTGCCGCGGTCTACTGATACAGAGGCGACGAGGAGGCGCGGTGCGAGCGAAGGAGGTCGAGGGTGCGTGGGGCCGGTGTCGCAGCGGCCAGAGGCGTCGACGCGGGCAGAACGGGACCGAGAGGCTCGGCAGGCGGTGCTCGCGACGGATGATGGCGGCCGGAAGAGAAGGTAGGGGGAGGACTGGCGGTGGCATCGGGGCGAGGCCGGGCTGCAGAGCGGCGCCCACAACAGAGGACACGGCGCTGGTCGCTGGAGAGGACGGGGGAGCGCCGGGGAGGAGGCACCGACGACGGGGTCGACGCGGCCGAGCGGTTCTGAGGCGAGGAGGGAGTCGGGCGAGCTCGGGCGGCCATCGCGAAGGAGGCGGCGCCGCGGGGCCGGCCGGAGGCGGGCGGCGGCGCTCCGGGGAGGAAGGAGGGCGTCGGGGGAGGGCCGGAGGAGCTCGGGTCCGGCGGGGCTCGAGGGGCGCGCGGGGAGAGAAGATGCCGCAGCGAGGAAGGGGAAGGGCGAGCGCGACAGCGGCGGAGGCAGGTGGAGGCGGCTCGCCGGCGGGAAGGCGCGGCCGGAGGAGAGGACCGGCGGGCGGCGGCGGTGGGTGGATGCAGGAGGGAAGGGGAGAGCGGGTCGGGGGAGAAAGGTAGGGAGCGGGGAGGGGAGAGAGGGAGAGAGCGGGGTGGGGCGCGGTGAGGATGTGGGGTCGGGGTGGGACCCGCGGGGCTGTGAGTGGACCGGGTCCAGGGTGGGGCCAGGGAGCAGGGGTGTGGCGTGGGGCTGGCTGGAGAGAGGGAGGTGGGGGCAGGCAGACGGTGGGGCCAGGTTGTAAGAGAGAGAGGGTAGATGGAGCTGGGTGAGAAAGAGAGAGAGGGGGGAAAAATCTGGGATTGATGAGGTGGCAGGGTGGGTAGGGAATTGGGGGAGGGGTGAGGTGGCGAGCTGGGATAGGTGGGTAGGATAGGTTTGGGTAGGTTTAGGATTCGGGTGGGCTGGTTTAGGTGGACCGTTTTAATTCCGGGGGTGGTCGACTGGGTCGAATCGACCCGTTCGACTGCCCCACTAAAAATAATTAAATATTTTATTTATTTCAAACAGGGCTTTTGCAACCCGATAGCAGACAAAATAAAATAATCCGGAGACCCGGGTTTTGCGTTTGAATAAAGACGGGGCGTTTAGAAAACAAATTAGGTTTTTCCGAAATTAGTTTTATGCAAGCAAATGCAAGATGATGACGATGCTCAAATGCAATGCGGCATGATGACATGAGCATGCGGTCATGATGATGCAATGCACAAAAACAACGCGATTTTCTAGTAGTGGTTTTGCGGGATGCCACAGCACGCCAGGCGGCCATCACGAACCACTTCTACCATGACACCTGGAATGCCTTCTTCGCTAATAGGCGGGAAAGGGAGCTCGCCAGGTACGAGGGTGATGGCCCGCCCCCGGTGAACCACAACGAAGCCGGCCGACGACTGTGGTGGTCGAACCATACTATCATTGGAGTGATGCGCTACATCGCCGGGGGAGACCATCCTCGCCTGCGGTGCCCATGAGTCCACCCGCCACAGAGCCACAAAAAGGCCCCACACCGGCCCGACGGTAGCGACATCGTCTTCCAGGAGACCCATCCCCCGTCCGCCGTGAATCCGAGGCCGGAATGGCCCCTGGTATATGCCATGGCTGGGCTGAGGATCCTTGGAGTGGCAGGTGACGACGATGATGATGATGACGATGACGAAGAAGACCCTGAAGCTGCGTACTATAGGACTAGACATGATTATGACTAAAGGGGGCGGCTTTAGTCCTGAGTGTTAGCTAGTCCCGGTTTCTCCCGATTTTTAATATTAATAAATGTCTTGAGTGTTACCTTAATATGAAGATGTTGTATTTAGAGGAAAAGGCCTATAAATAGAGCAGGCTGGATCGAGCAACCTATTAATAGAGGGAAATGCTTATAAAAAGAGGGTTCATCTTTAGTCCCGGTTGGAGAAACCAACCGCGACTGAAGGGATTGCGGCAGACTGGGCCAGGCAACACTAATAATAGGGGTGAGTGTCGACATTATGTCGTGCGGCTTGTACCTTGTCCCGGATGGTGTCACCAACCGGGACTAAAGATGAACCTTTAGTCCCGGTTGGAGACACCAACCGGGACAAAACATGAGTCAGCACTAATAATAGGGGTGATTGTCGACATTATGTCATGAGTGTCGACATTATGCCTAGCTGCTTGTACTATAAATAGGCATCCTTGTGAGTCCAGTCCTCCAGCCAGTTTGAGACATCTCCAAGATGGTTTTCAAGAGCAGGGACACCACTACGGCCAGTTTCAGGGAGATGCCGTCGGAGCCCAGTCCTCCGGCATCTCCAAGAAACTGGTCATAGAGGCACTCCCTAATATGTGAAATTAGTTAGCTCCCAGGCGTATTGATCTAGTTAGAGAAGTTACAAGCAGCAAGATGGTTTTCGAGAGTAGGGACACCACTACGGCCAGTTTCAGGGAGATGCCGCCGGAGCCCAGTCCTCCGGCATCTCCAAGAAACTGGTCATAGAGGCACTCCCTAATATGTGAAATTAGTTAGCTCCCAGGCATATTGATCTAGTTAGAGAAGTTACAAGCAGCAAGATGGTTTTCGAGAGCAGGACACCACTACGGCCAGTTTCAGGGAGATGCCGCCGGATCCCAGTCCTCCGTCATCTCCAAGAAACTGGTTATAGAGGCACTCCCTAATATGTGACCTCACGCGTTTGGAGATCAGATCTTAATGGTAAGTATGAATCGGGACTAAAGGCCCTCCTTTAGTCCCGGTCCAGCCACAAAACGGGACTAACACACTCAAGATTGTTTGCAGACAACACTATAAAAATGGACACATGGAGCATCTTCACTCATAAAATGTTACAATTATTACATATCATTTCTTGGCGTGTGTTCCTTTTTGATCCCGTCGTATCCATGGAGCATCTTCATTCATTAACATGATGCTTGGGCCATCCTTCACCGCGAAGGGCGGAATTTCATGAAACTTATCACAATATTCTGACATGTCTGTCTTGTCCTCCACTCCCACGATGTTTCTTTTTCCTGAAAGAACTATGTGGTGCTTTGGCTCATCGTCTGATGTATTCTTTTTCTCATTTTTTCTTTTTCTAGGTTTGGTAGACATGGCCTTCACATAGAAAACCTGAGCCACATCATTGGCTAGGACGAATGGTTCGTCTAAGTACCCAAGATTGTTGAGATACAACGATGTCATTCTGGTATTCCTTGTCTACCTCAACCCCTCCTCCTGTCAGCTTGACCCATTTGCACCGAAACAAGGGGACCTTAAAAGTAGGTCCATAGTCAAGTTGCCATATCTCCTCTATGTAACCATAATATGTGGTCTTTGACCCATTGATGTTTGTTGCATCAAAGCGGACACCACTATTTTGGTTGGTGCTCTTTTTATCTTGGGCTATTGTGTAAAATGTATACCCATTTATCTCGTACCCTTGGAAAGTCGATATAGTCGAAGATGGTGACCTAGACAACAAATATAGCTGATCTACAAGAGTGTTGTTTTTGATGAGATGTTGCAACCAACCGCCGAAACTCTTCATGTGTTTATCTATAATCCAAGAGTCATGCTTTCCAGGGTTGTTGGAGCGTAAGATTTTCTTGTGTTCCTCGATATATGGGGCTGCCAAGATAGAATTCTGTAGAACTGTGTAATGTGCTTTGGTGTAAGAATGTCCGTCCCTACATATTATTGATTTCCTTCCTAGAGTACCCTTTTGTTGGAATTATGCCCTAGAGGCAATAATAAAGATGTTATTATTATAATTCTTGTTCATGATAAAGTTTATATTCCATGCTAGAATTGTATTAAGCGGAAACTTTGATACTTGTGTGGTTTATGAACAACATCGTGTCCCTAGTACGCCTCTATGGACTAGCTTATTGATTAATGATGGTTAATGTTTCCTAACCATAGACATGAGTTGTCAATTAATAATGAGATCATGTCATTGGGAGAATGATATGATGGACAGACCCAAATCAAGCAGAGCAATTAGATCGTGTCATCGTGTTCATCTTTGCAAAGCTTTTTCTTATGTCAAATATTGTATTCCTTAGACCATGAGATAATGCAACTCCCTGGTATCGGAAGAAAGCTTTGAGTTCATCAAACGTCATCCTATGAGAGGGTGATCATAAAGGTGTCTCTGAGGTGATCGGAAAGTACTTGTTGGGTTGTATGTATCGAGATGGGATTTGTCCCTCCCAAGTCGGAGAGATATACTTCGGGCCCACTCGGTAATCGATATCAACACCGCTTGCAAGCAAGTGGTTAAGGAGTTAATCACAAAGTGATATCGGATTACGAAACGAGTAAAGTACTTGCTGTGAACGAGATTGAACTAGGTATGCCGATGCCGACGATCGAATCTCGGGCAAGTAAAATATCGCGTGACGAAGGGAATATATATATGGGATTAATTGAATCCTGGCATCGTGGTTCATCCGATATGATCATCGATGAATATGTGGGAGTCAATATGGGTTTCCAGACACCGCTGTTGATTATTGATAGAAGATCATGTCTGCATATTCTCGAACCCGTAGGGTCACACACTTAACGTGTCTCGGCGCTAGGATAGAATGGATAATTGGTTTATGAGTTTTTGTTTGGAGTCTCGGATGAGATCCAGGACATCACGAGAGGTTTCGGAATGGTCCGGAGAATAAGATTCATATAAGGGAAAGCAGTTTTTGGATTTCGTAATTGTTTCGGAATGTTCGGTATTGTACCAAAAGGTTCTAGAAGCTTCCGGAGTGGGACCAACGTGGCCCCACTTATTGGGAGGGGGCGTGGGCCTACGAGGGAGTGACCTGGCCGCATTGGGCCAGGGGCACAAGGCCCCATAGGCCCAGCCGGCCAAGCCCTAGGGAAACCCTAGGGAGAGCTTCTAGAAGGGGGGGAACTTGTCTCCCACTCCACCCATGTGGCCGCCGGCCCTAGGGCTTGGAGGAGGGGCAAGGGAAGCCGGCCAACCCTCTATATAAAAGGGCAGGGGCGCACCCTCCCCCCACACCTCCTCCAGCCCTAGCCGCCTACCTGCTGCCCTCCTCTCTCTCTCTCTCTCTCTCTCTCTCTCTCTCTCTCTCTCTCTCTCTCTCTCTCTCTCTCTCTCTCTCTCTCTCTCTCTCTCTCTCTCTCTCTCTCTCTCTCTCTCTCTCTCTCTCTCTCTCTCTCTCTCTCTCTCTCTCTCTCTCTCTCTCGACTGCGCGTAGGCGAAGCCCTGCCGCAGAAACTCTCCACCTTTGCACCACGCCGTCGTGTTGTAGATCCAATTTATCTCTCCACCCCACTTGCTGGACCGAGGAAGGAGGAGACGTAGAGGTGCCGTACGTGTGCATCTCTCGGAGGCGTCGCCACTTGCGGCGTTGGATCAGATCGGATCGCGAGGAGGAGAAGGCTAGTACGACTACATCAACCACGTTCTGTTGAACGTTCCGCTGTGCGATTTCTTCAAGGGTATGAAGATCTCATCTATCCCTCTCGTTGTTTGCATCTCCTAGATTAGATCTTGGCTTTTCTCGTTTGCATCCGTAGAAAATTTTGATTTACTATGCTGCAAAACCCTTCAGTGGTATCAGAGCTATATCTATGCATAGATGTGTTTCACGAGTAGAACGCAACATGCTTGTTGCGGGCGTTGATGTTTTTTGTTGCAAGCCTCTTGTTGTGTACTTCTTATGACGCGGGATAGTGAGATCGAAGCGGTCCAGGCCAACTTTACGCGACCTTGTTCGCAAGACCGGCTCCGCACTTGATGTGTGGCTTGTTCCACACATGCGGCTGGTGGATGCCAATTTCTCTCACTATAGTTGTCATGGGATTTACACCGGATGTTGGCAACCATAATATCACCGTTGTGGCTTTCCGTAGGTAAGAATCGTTCTTAGCTTGTTACTCCCATAAGCCACGTAAAACATGCAACAACAAAGTAAAGGCGTCTAACTTGTTTTTGCAGGGAGTGTTTCTGTGATATGGTATGGCCCAAGATGTGATGTGTATGTTGTATGCAATGATCATGTTTTGTAATATTTCATGACTTGCATGTCGATGAGTACACAACCGGCAGGAGCCATATGGTTGTCTTTATAATTGTGTATGACCTGTGTGTCAACTTCTTATACGCCATGTAATAGCTTTACTTTATCGCTAAGTAGTTAGCAATAGTTGTAGTTGCTATTCGTGGTGGAGGCAATCATGGTGGAGTGATGGAGATCATGCTGGCACGCACAAGATGGAGATCATTGCGCGGAGATTGGCTATACCATGTCACATAAAATTATATGCATGTGATGTTTATCCTTTTATGTATCTTATTATGCTTAGATCGCGACGGTAGCATAATAAGATGATTCCTCACTTAAAGATCAAGATAAAACTGTGTTCTCCCCATGTATGCACCGTTGCGAAAGTTCGTCGTGTTCAAGCACCACGTGGTGATCGGGTGCTATAAACTCTACGTTCACATACAACGGGTGCAAGCCAGTTTTGCACACGCGGAAATACTTGGGTTTGACTTGACGAGCCTAGCATGTACAGACATGGCCTCGGAACACACGAACCGAAAGGTTAAGCATGAGTCATATGAATGATATGATCGACACTTTGTTGTCCACCATTGAAACCACATCTCTTCTCGTGAAGATCGGATTAGGTGTGGTGAATTTGGATCATGTTCACTAAACAACTTGAGGGATGTTGAATTTAGTGGGAGTTCATCTAGTAATTTGATTAAGTTGAACTAGTTATCATGAACATAGTCTAAGTTGTACTTGCAAATTGATGGGGATATGCCTACCGGGGTATACCCAGCAGGACGTTTCCGACTGGCCCAAGACCCGGCGAGTGGGCCTGCAGAACGGCGAGTGGATCGAAGCCCAGCCAGGAACCAAGCGACTGGAAGCTGAAGGCCCAGGCGAGTAGATAGGTCCAGTCGGGTGAGGTTAAACGGCTACTGAAGCTTTAACCGAATCGGTTGAGATATGTAAACCCTAGGGGAGGTGAGCTTATAAAAACCTCCCTATAGGGTGAGTAGAGACACGTTCCCATATACACCCAAGCGACTCGCTGCCTATCCGCCGAGCTCGCCCCTTGTAACACCTTGATAATACAATCTAGCAGGAGTAGGTCTTTACCCTCCGGGGGGGCGAACCTGGGTAAAACCCTGTGTCTTCGCCCTCATCTCGCACCGCAGATGGCTGGCCGCCCTTGCCCCTCGTTCTACTACTCGCTGCCGATTGCAGCATCTGCCGTGACTATTCCCACGACAGTGGCGCCCACCGTGGGGCCTGGCCGGTCTGGCCGGTGTTCTGCGGCGAGATCCAATCTGCCCATCAACGAGACGGTCGCCACCGGCCGCATGATAGCGATCGGCGAGATGCTCCAAATCTTGCCAAGCAGCTACGTCCCGGCAATGCGACCCGTCACGCACAGCGTGATCCTGCCGATCGGCACGATCAGCCTCTTCGTCGGCCTTACCGACGTCATCGTCTCGGAGGACTCGGCTCGCATCCGCGAATCGCCGCCACGCGATCAGCTCTCCGAGAGCCAGATCCGCACGATCCACCGCCTCGCCTCCGAGTACAACTCGGCCCACAGCAACGTGGCGGGGAATTCAGCGGCCGCAGAGGACGCGGCCCTCACCGACGACGCCGACTCGGCGACCCCGGCGTCACTCGCCGGATCCATCACCGCGGCCTCATCCGCGGGCTCCATCGCCCAGGTCTCCAACGCGGGAGATTTCGAGGACCCCTCCATCCTCGGGATCTTCGAATTCGACTCCGGGTCGGAGAACTCCGCCGATCTCCGCGACGGAACCGGTCGCTACGCCGCGACCTACATGGCGACCGGCACCGACCCGCCAGAGGATCCGTTCTCCACCCCGATCCCTCCTAACACCACGGCCACGGAGGTCGAGGAACTCCGCCTGAAACTGGCGGAGGCGGTACGCAAGGAGCAAGCTGAGCGCGAAAAATTTCGCCTCGAGCAGGTGACGACGCAGGAATTATCGCGCTACCACCAGCAGCGGATCAGGATGCGCCTGAACCCCACCGTTCAGGGGCGCGCCCTGAACTTCGACGACGAAAACGACCCGGCCCGCGTGGCCGAGCGCGCGATCTGCGAGAACGCGCCACCAGGAGGAAGCGCCCGGCCCCCGCCAGGATCAACGGCAATGGGTGCCCCACCTCCACCCAACCGCACCCCCCCAAGGACCAGCCGCGGATAGTAGTCTCCTCACGAGAGCGAGACGCAAACGGCCTTCCACTGTTTTCCACCCCGATGGACAACCTCGTGGCTGGCCGAGCAGCAGTCGACAGCATCACGGCGACCGGCAACGGCGCCCTGCAGATCGAATACGTCAAGGCCCTGCTCGCGAAGGCCGTCGATCAGCAGAGAGCGGGCGCCGACTCGCAAGGACGGGTATACTCGCGTTCCTCAGGAAGCAGAGCGGCCTCCAGCGGGCGCCCAGCGGCGGCAAACACCCTCAACTTCCCGCCACCAGAGCCACTGCAGCTCCAACACCGACCCGCTAACGCGGCACTCTCCACCAACGACCCCAGGCTGACAACCAACCTTGTCGCCACCAACGGGCAACCCATCAACGCCCGCACCCACATCATCAACAACCAAAGCTGGCGCGCACGCCAGCCCGACGACCTGCGACATACCCTAACCAATCGCCGCGACGGCGAGCCCATGGGGTCGCTCAGTCGACTCGGGCCAAAGTGCTTCGGACCAATGATCCGAGGCGAGAAGTATCCGCCAAACTTCAAGGCGCCAAAAGAAATAGAAAAGTACGACTCCTCGTACGACCCCGCCGTATGGCTCGACACATACCTCATGGCGATGGGGATCGCGGGTCACACTGACCTGCTCGCCGCCCGTTACCTCCCCCTGATGATGGAGGGGACGTGCAGGCAGTGGATCAACACTCTTCCCCAGGACAGCATCGACTCCTGGGAGGAAATGCGCGACGCCTTCGTCAGGCACTTCGAGTGCTCCTACACCCGCGCCACCACCATTGAGGACCTGGAACGGTGCGTCCAGGGACCCCGCGAACCGACCCGCAACTGGGTCCAACGGTGGCAAGAGCTTTGGTACAACGCGGTCGGCATCCACCCGGACACCGCGATCCATTGCTTCAAGACCTCGTGCCGCTACGAGCCCCTAGTCGCCAAGCTCAAGCGACACTCCCGCACACTCGACAACATCCCCGACCTCCTCGAGATCGCCAAACGGTACGCCGAGGAGGATCCAAACCAGGAAACTGACGACGAGTCAGGAGGCCAACGCCACGCGGGCGGCAACGACGGTGGACGCCGAACCGACCTACGCTACAGCGGCACTCGCCTCACTGGCAAGCGCCGCAGTGACAGGCGAGTCGACTTCGTCGCCAACGCCGGGCACGCGCAGCGCGAGCCCAAGAGCTTCCGCCGCGACGGAGGGCAACGCCGCGACGGCGGAAACTACAAGAACAAGCCAAGGTTCGATCCTGCGGCCCTCCTTAACCAACCATGTGCGTTCCATAGCAGGGAAGGGAAGCCCGCAACGCACACCACCGCCGACTGCCACACCCTCAGGGAAATCGAGAAGGCACGGCGAGCGCGGGAGGACCCCGACAATGACCCGCCAAACGGCGGAAAATTCGGCAAAGTAGCCGGCTCGCTCCACACCTTCACAGGCTTCAACACGAAGCGCGAGAAGAAGGTCATCGCCCGCACCGTCACCGTCAACGCGGTGGCCCAAATAGACGTCCCCCAGTTCCTGAACTGGTCGGAGCAGCCCATCACCTGGAGCCGCCAAGACCACTCGCCACGCATCGAATACCTAGGACGGGTCGCCTTGGTGGTCAAGCCCAAGGTCGGCGACTACTGGCTCCCCAAGACACTGATGGACGGCGGCAGCTCCATCAACATCCTCTACCTCGACACCTTTAGGCGGCTGCGGCTCCCGCAGTCAATGATCGAGACGACTCACACCATATTCCACGGCATCGTCCCCGGTCGGAAGGCGTACCCGATCGGCAAGATCACGCTGCCAGTAACCTTCGGCACACCGGCAAACTTCCGCACCGAGCGTATCGTCTTCGAGCTGGTGCCCTTCGACAGCCCCTACCACTGCGTCCTGGGGCGCCAGGCGTTCGCCAAATTCATGGCAGCGCCCCACTACGCGTACAACGCGATGAAGCTCCCCGGGCCGTGCGGCGTCATCACCATCCACGGCGACCCCGACATGGCCGCCGAGTGCGAAGCCAAAGGAGCTGAGCTCGCTGACGCAGTCATCGCGGCGGAGACAAACCACGCCGACGAACTCGCCAAGTACGCGAGCGGGGTCAACAATGACGACCCCACCATACTCAAGAAGCCCAACTCAGAGGGCGCAAACACCTCAACCTTTGAGGCCACGACGCACACTCGCACCGTCGAGCTGGTCCCAGGCGACAACAGCCAGACGGTGACGATCGGGACGGGCATGAGCCCAGCATAGGAAGGCGCGCTCATCGAGTTCCTCCGTGAGAATAGGGACATCTTCGCATGGAAACCCTCCGACATGCCCGGTGTCCCTAGGGAGCTCGCTGAGCACAAGCTGAACGTCGACCCCAAAGTACGACCTGTCAAGCAGTCGCTAAGGCCCTTCAATGAAGAGCGCCGTCGAGCAATCGCCGAGGAGGTGCAGCGGAAACTCGCCGCCGGCTTCATCCGGCCAATAAAGTACTCCAAGTGGCTGGCAAACCCAGTCCTGGTCGAGAAAAAGAATGGGACCTGGAGAATGTGTATCGACTACACAAACCTGAACGGCGCCTGCCCAAAGGAGCAGTTCGTCCTCCCGCGGATCGATCAGATAATCGACTCAACCGCGGGCTCGGAGTCGCTATGTTTCCTCGACGCCTACTCTGGGTATAACCAGATCAAAATGGCTGTCGAGGACGAGGAGAAGACGGCGTTCATCACGCCATTCGGAGCCTTCTGCTACACCGCCATGACCTTCGGCCTCAAGAACGCCGGGGCGACCTACCAGCGGTGCATGCAAGAATGTCTCGCGAGCCAAGTTGGCCGCAACATCCACGTCTACATCGACGACGTGGTCGTGAAGTCCGCTCGCCAAGGCGACCTACTCGCCGACCTGGCGGAAACTTTCGCCAACCTGCGAAGGTATAAGATAAAGCTCAACCCAGGCAAGTGCACCTTCGGTGTACCCGCCGGACAACTACTGGGGTACGTCGTCTCCAAACGAGGGATCGAGGCGAACCCCACAAAGATCGACACGATCGCCCGGCTCGGCAAACCCGAATGCCTGCGCGACGTCCAGAAGCTGGCCGGGCGAGTAGCGGCTCTCAGTCGCTTCATCCCCCGCCTGGGCGAAAAGGCGATGCCCCTATACCGCCTGATGCGCAAGAACCCCACCTTCCAGTGGGACAAGGAGGCGGACGACGCACTCCGCGACCTCAAAAAGGTGCTACTCGCCGCACCACTACTCGCCGCCCCCGCCGACAAAGAACCCATGCTGGTTTACGTCGCGGCGTCCGAGCGCGTCGTCAGCGCCGTGATGGTCGTCGAGCGACCAGAGGAAGGAAAGGAGCGCCCGGTTCAGCGGCCGGTGTACTACATCAGCGAGGTCCTCACCGAGTCGCGCCAACGGTACCCACAGTACCAAAAGCTAGTATACGCGGTATTCAGGGCTCAGCGGCGCCTGCCGCACTACTTCCAGGAGCACCCGATCACGGTCGTCTCCTCAGCACCACTGCAAGACATCATCCGCAATCGCGAGGCGACCGGGCGGGTCGCCAAGTGGGCCGTCGAGATCGGCGTCCACAACATCAAATACGAGCCACGAAAGGCGATCAAGTCACAAGCACTGGCAGATTTCATCGCCGTCTGGGAGGAGGCCCAGCAGCCAGAGAAGCTGCCGTACCTCCACTACTGGAGCCTGCACTTCGACGGCTCCAAGAACGCGAACGGTGCAGGCGTAGGAATAGTGTTGACTTCACCAAAGGGCGACAAGCTCCGCTACATCCTCTGCCTCGACTTCACGCCCTGCACCAACAACGTGGCTGAATACGAGGCCCTACTCCACGGCATGCGAGCCGCCAAGGAGATGAACGTCAATCGCCTCCGCTGCTACGGATATTCCGACCTTGTCGCGGGGCAAGTCGCCGGCACCTGCGACGCCGTCTCCCCTACCATGGCGGCGTACCGCCAAGCGGTAGACAAGTTGGGCGGCCACTTCACCGGCTACTCTGTCGAGTGGATCGACAGGCGAAAGAATGAGGAGGCCGACGCACTCTCCCGCATCGGGTCGGCTCGACTCGCGCATCCCGCCGGCGTTTTCCTCGACACAATTACCAAGCCATCAGTCTCTCCCCCGAGGGAGATCGACATTGGGGTCCCACTACAACCAGAGGCAGCCTTGGTCGCACTCGTCAACGAGGCAGACGACTGGACCAAGCCCTACATCGCCTACCTGGAAGCTGGCACCCTGCCAGCAGACGAGACAGACGCTCGAATGATCGCTCGTCGATGCAAGTCCTACACCATCATCGACGGCGAGCTCCACAAGCGCAGCGTCACCGGCGTGTTCCAGCGCTGCGTCCAACCAGCTGAAGGACGCAAAATCCTCCACGACATTCACTCAGGTGACTACGGCCACCACGCCGCCGCTCGCTCCCTGGTCGCCAAGGCTATGCGACACGGTTTCTACTGGCCCACCGCACACGCCGACGCTGTCGACATCGTCCAGCAATGCGCCGGGTGCCAGAAGTACGCCAATCAGACGCACGTACCGAGCTCGGCGCTCAAAACAATCCCCATCACCTGGCCATTCGCTGTGTGGGGCGTGGACATGGTAGGCCCCTTCAAGAAGGCCCCCTCTGGCTACACCCACCTGCTAGTCGCCGTCGACAAATCCACGAAGTGGGTGGAGGCCAAGCCAGTCCGGAAATGCGACGGGAAGACCGCCACTAAATTCTTACGCGAGCTCATATATCGCTACGGGTTCCCCAACAGCATCATCACGGACAACGACACCAACTTCGCCAAGGGAGCCATGGCCGAATTCTGCGAAGAGCATCATATCCGGCTCGACCTCGCGTTAGTCGCCCACCCGGAGTCCAATGGCCAGGCGGAACGGGCCAACCAAAGCATCCTCCACGGCCTAAAGCCGCGACTCCAAGTACCAGTCGAGCGCACCGCCGGGTGCTGGGTCGAGGAGTTGCCCTCCGTCATATGGGGGATCCGCACCTCAGTCAACAGATCGACGGGATTCACTCCCTTCTTCATGGTCTACGGCGCTGAGGCAGTCATGCCCACCGACCTCGAACACGACTCGCCGCGGGTCGTCCACTACACGGAGGCCGCAAACGAGCTTGCCCGCCAAGACGGGATCGACCAACTCGATGAAGCACGCGACCTCGCTCGGTCACGCACTGCCATCTACCAGCAAGGACTCCGCCGCTACCACAGCCGGCGGGTGAAAGCTCGCACATTCCATGAAGGCGACCTGGTGTTACGCCTCATCCAGGACAAGAAGGGCACACACAAGCTCTCCCCTCCGTGGGAAGGCCCATTCGCTATCGGGCGCGTACTCGGCAACGACGCCTACTACCTCATCGACGTCCGCGGGGACGGCGAACTCGACGTCAAGCGACCATGGAATGTAAACCTCCTACGGAAGTTCTACTCCTAGAACCCCGCACATGTACCCCCCAGTCGCTATGAAATAAAAAGAAACGGTTACCGCAAATTGCGCCTACTCTCCATGACTTGTGCCACTCGCACTCGTAATAACAGCGTCACGCTAAAAGCAGAAGTCAACCTTTGGTACAGCGACCGGCACGGCTAAGTAGTGCGGTGTAAGAGCACTGAATCACCTCAGGTCTTGCATCGTCCACGAAAAACGCCAACCCGGAGCCCCATTGGAGTCGCCCAGCTCGACTGGTTCTACGAGCCAAGACAACTGCCCTCGCTTCTCACAGCGACCTTGGTCCTCCGCATCCTCGGCATAGCGACTCGAACGGCTAAGTACCACGCTCGGGGACTGAAGACCAGTCCGTCGCGAGCGTTCAGGGAAAACGCCAAGTAAGAGAGCATGCCCAGGACTCGCCACGCGACTGACCCCACGGGCCAGACAGGAGTGACGCGCTCACACCAACGCGCTAAGTCCTCAACCACCCTCGAGTCGCGCCTAGAACTACCAAGTACCACGCTCGGGGACTCGGCCACCCGACCCCGTTCGCGCACGGGAAAATGGTAAAGTACAAAGCACTCAAGGGAGTCGCCTTGCGACTGGCTCTCCGAGCTCGGGCGAGTCGACCAAAACAACAAAACACATGATAACAGCACATACATCATATACGAGGTAAACCCCACAAAATGGCGGACGCGCTCGGGAACTCGTCCAAAATCAATCAAAAACACACAAACAAATATCAAAATATACACGACGTCTCATTCAATCGCATGTTGCATTGTCTCATGTTACAAAATATGCTCGCGTGGCAGAACTGCTGCTAACGCCACAAGGCAAACTACCCTACTCTGCAGGCTTCGATGACGACTCGCCAGCATCCCGGCGATTGCGGATGAACGCCGTGTACGGGTTTGATGGATACGTCGTCAGTTCACCCGCCATCGCCGCGTGAAAAGGCTGCTCGACCTTGAAGTCACGATGCGGCGGCTCGGGGTCGTTCGGCGCGACAACCGTCTCCTGGTACGGCAGGAGGTCGCCCATTGCCCAGACACGTTCCGAGTACGTGGCGGCACGTTCTTGCAACTTGAGGACCTCGGACAGCTCCACCGCGCCAGTCGACGATGGATACCCACTCGTCACATCGTCAACATCGAAATCTTCGGGGAAGTGGGCGAGTCCAAGGCTCAGTGCCGTCGACGCTCCACGCCAAAACGCCGACCGCGTCATGAACTCAACGACCGCGGGCGCCTTCTCCAAATACTTCCACACCTCAACGAGGTCGCTGGGAATCACCTCTGTGGGCGATATTTCTTGGAGGTAGGCACGGATGCACGTCGCCGACAACGTCGCCGAATCGACGAGCATGCTTACGCACTGCCTCGCGTCGAGCGAGCTCGCATCTCCTTCACTGTCAATGATGCGACCTGCGAGTAGAAGAAAATGATGAGTACGACGGACACCACAAAAACCACAACTATTAGAACGGGAAGAGGTACTCACCAAGCAACGGGCGGGCGAGTCCCGTGATGAAGCACTGAAGCGACGTGTGGTCGTCCTGAAGCCCAGCAATAAGGACTTCCGACACCTTGCGATCTTCCTCAGCGGCCGCAATGGCGGCCTTAGCTCGCCCGTCCGCCGAGCTCGCTTCTTCTCTCGCCTCCCGTAGTTCGCGCTCGAGGTTGGCGACCCGCTGCTCAGCCGCGCTCAAAGCCGATTGCGTCGCCACCAAATCATCAGCGGGGACAAGCCCCTGGCGAGCTTCCTCTGCCTTCGCGGCAACAGCCTGAAGCCCTTTGTTCGCCTCCTGGACGATGGCCAATTCTTTCTCCGCGCGCTGCTTCGTGGCCAATCGGTCAGCCGATTCAAGCTGTAGACCCTGCAGATCTTCAAAAAGGTTAATCAAAACGAAAATTCCTAAGTGCCCACCCGCTGAAATTTAGCGAGTGCGCACTCGGGGACTTGCGATCAAAAAATTCCTAAGTGCCCACTCGCTGAAATTCAGCGAGTGCGCACTCGGGGACTTGCGATTAAAAAATTCCTAAGTGCCCACTCGCTGAAATTCAGCGAGTGCGCACTCGGGGACTGGATGCGACAAACAAAAAGATGCGAAATTATAAGAATCAGGCCGCTGCAAAGCACCGACCTGATCCTCGGGGACTGGATGTACCTGGATGGCCGCGCCAAGCATGCCGTGGAGTTGTACCGCGTCCACGGACGCGAGAAGTGCCGGCGTGTGCCCGCGAGGTTGGTCGACTTCAGCATCGGCGGTCCCAGGAGCGTGGCTCGAGGGCGCAGGCCCACTCGCCGTGGTCACCTTGGTCACGAAGCGCGGAAAGGTAGCGATAGAGGCACCCGCTCCGAGAGAGGTCGCCTCCGCCGTTCCAGGCAAGGAAGCACCCTCCTTCGTAGACGCGGCTGCCTCCATCACGGGCCCGGCTGGTGTGACCGCTGTATCGTCAGAGATAGCGACAGTGTCGTCGCCCTTGGCCTTCTTACTGCCATCCGCCGAGGCAACGACCTCGTCCGCCTTCCTCTTGCGGGAGGGATCTTCCTCGCTAGCGGCGGAGGGAACCTTGGCCACGGTCGGGTGGCCCATCCTCTTCACCCCGGTCCTGCGCATCAATTGAGTCAACAAAAGTAATCGAAATAGTTATGAAAAATAAGGAAAGGTGAGCGAACTCACTTGGCGACTGGGATAAAACGCAGTCCCGTACGGAGGCCGGCCGGTTTTTCCAGCTCGGGGCCCAGACGGCGACTGAGCCCCAACTCCAGGACGTCGCGTGCCCAAGACACGGACGGCTTCTTCGTCGTTGAGGCCGCAGCTGGCGCCTCTGGGACATCCTCGGTGGGAGCCTCCTTGCGAGGCGAAGCAGCCGAAGCCGGAGCCTCCTTGCGAGGCGAAGCCGCCGCAGCCGGAGCCTCCCCCAGCCCAGAGACTGGGGCGAACGGCGGAGGCATCAAAGCCAGCGGCACTTCCACGGTCGCCGCGTCCAGCACGGCTGTCGCTGGTGGCGTGCCGTCACCGGCTGGGCTGGGAGCGTCGGAGCTGCTCGCCGAGTGCGGCGGCGAGGCCGTCTTCGACGGCTTCGTCTTCTTCTTCGGGGGGGCCCTCGGCCCCTTTTCCTTCTTCTTCTTTGATGGAGTGGCTTGACGGCGCGAGGTGGTCTCTGGGAGCTCGTCATTGTCATCATGACGCTCGAGGCTTCTGCTTGCCTCGATCTCGCGCTGTCGTTGCCCACGGGTCTTTCGGACCAGTGGGGCGACCTCCTCTTCGGACTCGTCTTCGTCGTCCTCGTTGCCCCTGGCGGGTGGCGATTCGCCTATGTCCTGGGCGGATGGGCCCGAGCTCTCATCATCCGAAGGTGGGAGCCACCCTTCCACCACTTGGAATAGCTGCAACGAATACAAAACGGAATCAGAATTACCGTGACTGCATATACTGCGACTGCGAGCAAGGTAAAGAAATTACCGTTGGAGCCGGGCGCTTCACAGTGTAGGGGGCGACCCCAGCCTGCGCGTCCAGGTACACCGCCTGGGTAATCTTCTTCAACGCTGGGAGATAATCCTCCAGCTTCCACTCGTCGAGGCAGGCCTTCGTCGAGTCTCCCCGACCCGTGTACTGGTACATGTAGTGGTCGCGCTGGGCTAGTGGAACGAGCCGCCGCCCAAGCCAGCAATTGTACAAGTTTATCGTCTGGAGGCCCTTCTTTTTCAGATCGCGGATGGTCTGGAGCATCTCCTCAACGACCATCCGCTGGTCGTCGGGGAGCTTGCCGACTTGGAGATGGCGCGGCTCGGAACGACTAGCGGAGTACCGCGGGATCGCCACCTCGCCCTCCGGGGTCGCCTCGGCCACGTAGAACCACGACTTCTTCCAGTCACTCGCTGCCTTGGCGGGTAGCATCAGATCAAAGAAAGAAGCTTTGGACTTGAGCTGAAACGTCAAGCCGCCCGCGGCTAGCATTGGGCCGCCTGCCTCCTCGCGGCTAATCTATCCGTGGAACAGATCTTGCCACAAGGGGAAGTAGGGCCGGCAGCCCAAGTAGCATTCGCAGAACGCCGCGAAGATGGCGAGCTGCTCGATGCTGTGGGGACCCAGATCTGAAGGCTGGATCCCGTAGTAGGCGCAGAAGCGCCGGAAGAATAGGAACGTAGGAAACCCTAACCCCCGCTCGAGATGACTGGTGAAACAGACGAATTCCCTCTCTCGCGGGTTTGGGGTCGTTTCTCCGGCTGCGGGGATACGCCAACAGCCGGTTCGCAGGATCCCGGCCTCCTCGAAAGAGGCCAGCTGTGCCCTCGTGCATTTGGACCTACCCCACGGCTCGGTGGAAAGGGCCATGGCCGAGAGATTGGTTGGAGATCAGAGGATTTCGGGTCGGCTGGATCGCGAGCCGAAGGAAGGAAAATGCGCGCACTCGGAAGAAGTGGGGAGGAGTTGGCTCTACGATTGCCTGCCATTCCACTTATATAGCGGGAGTTACCCGCCAAATCAGGGAGCCGTTACCACGCGGTGATTACGCCGAAAGTTACCGTTGGATTACCCCAACGGCTAGTTTGACCACGCCTGACGGTCCACCTATGGCCACTCGGCTCGCCGACCCAATCACTAAGACAGTGTTTTCGCCGACTCGACTCGCCAAAGCTGCGACCTGGATCATTGGTTGTTTCCTTTATACATGAGCCCGCCGACGATTCGACTGGGTGCCTACTCCGAAGCCGTATACTCCGACTGCCAGCAGCCACCTGCGCCTAATCGACGACGGCCTCGGGGACTACTGATGGGGATATGCCTACCGGGGTATACCCAGCAGGACGTTTCCGACTGGCCCAAGACCCGGCGAGTGGGCCTGCAGAACGGCGAGTGGATCGAAGCCCAGCCAGGAACCAAGCGACTGGAAGCTGAAGGCCCAGGCGAGTAGATAGGTCCAGTCGGGTGAGGTTAAACGGCTACTGAAGCTTTAACCGAATCGGTTGAGATATGTAAACCCTAGGGGAGGTGAGCTTATAAAAACCTCCCTATATGGTGAGTAGAGACACGTTCCCATATACACCCAAGCGACTCGCTGCCTATCCGCCGAGCTCGCCCCTTGTAACACCTTGATAATACAATCTAGCAGGAGTAGGTCTTTACCCTCCCGGGGGCCGAACCTGGGTAAAACCCTGTGTCTTCGCCCTCATCTCGCACCGCAGATGGCTGGCCGCCCTTGCCCCTCATTCTACTACTCGCTGCCGATTGCAGCATCTGCCGTGACTATTCCCACGACACAAATTTTGTAGATCAAATGGCTAAGTCCAACTTCAACTTCAACGTTTTTGCTGAGAAATAAAAGCTTAAGAACAATGGGTCTAACTTCACCAACTGGTTCTGCAATCTGAGAATCATTCTCGCTGGCGGACAAAAGGACTATGTCCTTGAGAAAGCGCTAGGTGACGCCCCTGCTATAGATGCGCCGACTGATGAAAAAGTTGTTTATCAGTCACGCAAAGATGATTATGGTGTGATTAAGAGCACCATGTTGTTTGCTATGGAATCAGACCTTCAAAATCGTTTTGAGGAGTTCGCCGAGCCCTTTGAGATTCTTGAGGAACTGAAAACCATGTTTCAGACTCAGGCCCGTTCTGAGAGATATGAGATCTCTGAGAAATTCTTTAACTGCAAGATGGAGGAAGGGAGTTCCTTAGTGAGCAGGCCATTAAGATGTCGGGCTACACTCAACGCCTTGAGCAACTAGACTGCAAGATTCCAGAGGAGCTCAAGATTGACAGAGTTCTGCAATCACTCCTTCCTAGCTACAAAGGTTTTGTAGTTACTCATAATCAGATTGGTTCCACTGATACGATCACTGAGCTCTTCGCTAAGCTGAAAGCTGCGGAGGTGGACATCAAGAAAGATAATCATGTGTTGATGGTCAACAACCCCCCCAACTTTAAGAAAGGTAAGGGTGCAAAGAAGTCCTTCAAGAAAGGCAGCGGCAAGCGCGTTGCCCCTGCGGAGAAGAAGCTCAAGTCTGGACCTAAGCCGGACACTGAGTGCTTCTATTGCAAGGACAAGGGCCACTGGAAGCGCAACTGTCCGAAGTACTTAGCGGACAAGAAGGCTGGCACCATCGAAGGTATATTTGATATACATGTTATTGATGTTTACCTTACTAGCTCTCATTGTAGTGCCTGGGTATTTGATACTGGTTCAGTTGCTAATATTTGTAACTCGAAACAGGAGCTACGAAATAGACGGCGGCTAGCGAGGGATGAGGTGACGATGCGCGTTGGCAACGGATAAGTTGATGTGATGGCCGTCGGCACACTCTCCTTAGTTTTACCTTCGGGATTAGTTTTAAACCTTAATAAATATTATTATGTGCCTGCGTTGAGCATGAACATCATATCTGGATCGTGTTTATTGCAAGACGGTTATTCATTTAAATCGGAGAATAATGGTTGTTCTATTTATATGAGTAACATCTTTTATGGTCATGCACCTGCTATGAATGGTTTATTTCTTCTGAATCTCGAAATCAATGAAACGCACATCCATAACATTAAGGCTAAGATGATCAAAACCCCGTTCTCCGAAATAATGGAGCGAGCAATGAACTTGTTGGAAATCATACATACCGATGTATGCGGACCAATGAGTGTTTCGACACGCGGTGGTTATCGCTATTTTCTCACTTTTACTGATGACTTAAGTAGATATGGGTATATCTATTTAATGAAACATAAATCTGAAACATTTGAAAAGTTCAAAGAATTTCAGAACGAAGTGGAAAACCATCATAACAGGAAAATTAAATTTCTACGATCCGATCGTGGAGGTGAGTATTTGAGTTATGATTTTCTCACGCATCTTAAAGCAAGCGGAATCGTTTCACAACTCATGCCACCCGGAACACCACAGCGCAATGGTGTGTCTGAACGCCGGAATCAAACTCTATTAGATATGGTGCGATCAATGATGTCTCTTACAGATTTGCCGTTATCATTTTGGGGTTATGCATTAGAAACCGATGCATTCACTTTAAATAGGGCACCATCTAAATTTGTTGAGACGAGGCTTGGGGATATCATTTTGGGGTTATGCATTAGAAACTGTGGTTTGGTGCTAAACCAAAGTTGTTGTTTCTTAAAGTTTGGGGATGCGAGGCTTACGTCAAGAAGTTGATGCCGGACAAGGCAAAGTGTTTGTCGCAAAGAACAGATCCTTTCTTGAGAAGGAGTTTCTCTCGAAAGAAGTGAGTGGGAGGAAAGTAGAGATAGACGAGGTTATTGAACCTTCTCTTGAGTTGGAGAGTAGCGCAACACCTGAAATTGTTCCAGTGCCGTCTGCACCAACAATAGAGGAAGCTAATGACAAGGATCATGAAGCTTCGGACGATAATAAATGTAGTTATTATTATATCTTTGTGTTTATGATAAATGTTTACATTCATGCTATAATAGTATTAACAAGGAAACATTAATACTTGTGTGATTTGTAAACTTAAATTGAAGTCCCTAGTAAAGCCTCTATATAATACTAGCTTGTTGGTTAATAAATGATTGTGGTTTCCCTATCATGAACATTGAGATGTTATTAACAACAAGATCATATCGTTAGGAGAATGTTATGATGGACATACTCCTATAGATAAGCGTAGCATAAAGATCAAGTCATTTTAATAGTTCAATTGCTATATGCTTTCTGATACATAGTAACCTAATTCCTTCGACCATGAGATCATGCATATCACCATCACCGGAAGGATACTTTGATGACATCAAACACCACACCGTAACTGGGTGGCTATAAAGGTGGCATTGAGTGTTCGGAAAGTATTGGCTGAGACACATGGATCAAGAGTGGGATTTGTCCATCCATATGACGGATAGATATACTCTGGGCCCTCTCGGTGGAATGTCATCCAATTGGCTTGCAAGCATGTGACTAGCTCACAAGGGATCACATATCACAGGAACGAGAAAAGAGTACTTATCAGTAACGAGGTTGAACTAGGTATGCAGAGATACCGACGATCAAAACCTCGGATAAGTAAACTATCATGAGACAAAGGGAAAATGGTATCGTATGTAAGTGGTTCATTCGATCGCAGAGTAATCGTATAAATATGTGGGGGCCATATGAATTTCCAGATTCCTCTATTGGTTATTGTTCGGAGAAGTGTCTCGATCATGTCCGCATAATTCACGAACCGTAGGGAGACACACTTAAGGATTCGACGTTGTTTAAGTAGTTATGGAATGATGAGTAAGAGACCAAATGTTGTTCGGAGTCTCATATGGGATCCGGGATATCACGAGGAGATCCGGAATGGTCCGGAGAATAAGATTTATATAAGGAAAGTTCTGTTTCGGGGTTGGAGAATGGTTCCGGTGTTTTCATCGGGAATGTTCTAGAAGGTTCCGGAATGTCCGGCACTCCGGAGGGGAAGGGTACATGAATGTGTCATAACAAGTTGGAATGATTGCATCATGTACTAGGTGTCATCGCTGAACAAAATAAAGGGTTAAATCAAATCCTAGTTTGAAAAAGTCAAACGCCAATTTGAAAAGTCAAACGGCTATTTTGTGAGGTGGAGGGAGAGTAGGAAACCTACTTGGGGAGGACTTCCCTCCCTCCACCGCCGGCCCACTTGGAGACCGAGTTGGGGAGGGACTCCTCTCCCCTTGGCGCGCCCCTCCACCTATATAAGGAGGGGCAGGGCTGCCCCTCCAAGGACACAACACCACGCCCTCTAAACCCTAACCCTAGCCGCCGCAGCCCTCCATAGCCGCCGCCGCCTAGGGCAACTCGCCGCCGCCGCCTAGGCCTAACCCTAGCCGCCGGCCTTGCCCCCTCCTTGGTGCGTCTAAACCCTAGATCACCGAGGCTCTCTCTCATAGTCCACCATACTCGCTCCGTGATGGGGATATGCCTACCGGGGTATACCCAGCAGGACGTTTCCGACTGGCCCAAGAACCGGCGAGTGGGCCTGCAGAACGGCGAGTGGATCGAAGCCCAGCAAGGAACCGAGCGACTGGAAGCTGAAGACCCAGGCGAGTAGATAGGCCCAGTCGGGTTAGGTTAAACGACTACCGAAGCTTTAACCGAATCGGTTGAGATATGTAAACCCTAGGGAAGGTGAGCCTATATAAACCTCCCTATAGGGTGAGTAGAGACACTTTCCCAGATACACCCAAGCGACTCGCTGCCTATCCGCCGAGCTCGCCCATTGTAACACCTTGATAATACAATCTAGCAGGAGTAGGTCTTTACCCTCCGGGGGGCGAACCTGGGTAAAACCCTGTGTCTTTGCCCTCATCTCGCACCGCAGATGGCTGGCCGCCCTTGCCCCTCGTTCTACTACTCGCTGCCGATTGCAGCATCTGCCGTGACCATTCACCACGACAGTGGCGCCCACCGTGGGGCCTGGCCGGTCTGGCCGGTGTTCTGCGGCGAGATCCAATCTGCCCATCAACGAGACGGTCGCCACCGGCCGCATGATAGCGATCGGTGAGATGCTCCAAATCTTGCCGAGCAGCTACGTCCCGGTGGCGCGACCCGTCACGCACAGCGTGATCCTGCCGATCGGCATGATCAGCCTCTTCATCGGCCTCACCGACGTCATCGTCTCGGAGGATTCGGCTCGCATCCGCGAGTCGCTGCCACGCGATCGGCTCTCCGAGAGCCAGATCCGCACGATCCATCGCCTCGCCTCCGAGTACAACTCGGCCCACAACAACGTGGCCGGGAATTCAGCGGCCGCAGAGGATGCGGCCCTCACCGACGACGCCGACTCGGCGACCCCGGCATCACTCGCCGGATCCATCACCACGGCTTCGTCTGCGGGCTCCATCGCCCAGGTCTCCAACGCGGGGGACTTCGAGGATCCCTCCATCCTCGGGATCTTCGAGTTCGACTCCGGATCGGAGAACTCCGGCGACCCCCACGATGGAACCGGTCGCCACACCGCGACCTACATGGCGACCGGCACCGATCCGCCGGAGGACCCGTTCTCCACCCCAATCCCTCCTAACGCCACGGCAACGGAGGTCGAGGAACTCCGCCTGAAACTGGCGGAGGCGATACGCAAAGAGCAAGCCGAGCGCGAAAAATTCCGCCTCGAGCAGGTGACGGCGCAGGAGCTGTCACGCTACCACCAGCAGCGGATCAGGTCACGCCTGAACCCCACCGTTCAGGGGCGCGCCCTGAACTTCGACGACGAAAACGACCCGGCCCGCGTGGCCGAGCGCGCGATCTGCGAGAACGCACCACCAGGAGGAAGTGCCCGGCCCCCGCCAGGATCAACTGCAATGGGCGCCCCACCGCCACCCAACCACACCCCTCCCAGGGACCAGCCGCGGATAGTAGTCTCCTCACGGGAGCGAGACGCAAACGGCCTCCCACTATTCTCCACCCCGATGGACAACCTCGTGGCAGGCCGAGCAGCAGCCGACAGCATCACGGCCACCGGCAACGGCGCCCTGCAGATCGAATACGTCAAGGCCTTGCTCGCGAAGGCCGTCGAGCAGCAACGAGCGGGCTCCGACCCGCAAGGACGAGTATACTCGCGTTCCTTAGGAAGCAGAGCGGCCTCCAGCGGCCGCCCAGCGGCGGCAAACACCCTCAACTGCCCGCCACCAGAGCCACTACAACTCCAATACCGACCCGCGAACACGGCACTCTCCACCAACGACCCCAGGCCGGCAACCAACCTTGTCTCCGCCAACGGGCAACCCATCGATGCCCGGACCCACATCATCAACAACCAAAGCTGGCGCGCACGCCAGCCCGACGACCTGTGACATACCCTAACCAATCGCCGCGACGGCGAGCCCATGGGGTCACTCAGTCGACTCGGGCCCAAGTGCTTCGGACCAATGATCCGAGGCGAGAAGTATCCGCCAAACTTCAAGGCGCCAAAAGAAATAGAAAAGTACGACTCCTCGTACGACCCCGCCGTATGGCTCGACACATACCTCATGGCGATGGGGATGCGGGCCACACTGACCTGCTCGCCGCCCGTTACCTCCCCCTGATGATGGAGGGGACGTGCAGGCAGTGGATCAACACTCTCCCCCAGGACAGTATCGACTCCTGGGAGGAAATGCGCGACGCCTTCGTTAGGCACTTCGAGTGCTCTTACACCCGCGCCACCACTATTGAGGACCTGGAACAGTGCGTCCAGGGACCCCGCGAGTCGACCCGCAACTGGGTCCAACGGTGGCAAGAGCTTTGGTACAACGCGGTCGGCATCCACCCGGACACCGCGATCCATTGCTTCAAGACCGCGTGCCGCTACGAGCCCCTAGTGGCCAAGCTCAAGCGACACTCCCGCACACTCGACAACATCCCCGACCTCCTCGAGATCGCCAAACGATACGCCGAGGAAGATCCAAACCAGGAAACTGACGACGAGTCAGGAGGTCAACGCCGCACGGGCGGCAACGACGGCGGACGCCGATCCGACCAACGCTACAGCGGCACTCGCCTCACCGGCAAGCGCCGCAGTGACGGGCGAGTCGACTTCGTCGCCAACGCCGGGCACGCGCAGCGCGAGCCCAAGAGCTTCCGCCGCGACGGAGGGCAACACCGCGACGGCGGCAACTACAAGAACAAGCCAAGGTTCGATCCTGCGGCCCTCCTTAACCAACCATGTGCGTTCCATAGCAGGGAAGGGAAGCCCGCAGCGCACACCACCGCCGACTGCCACACCCTCAGGGAAATCGAGAAGGCACGGCGAGCGCGGGAGGACCCCGACAACGACCCGCCAAACGGCGGCAAGTTCGGCAAAGTGGCCGGCTCGCTCCACACCTTCACAGGCTTCAACACGAAGCGCGAGAAGAAGGTCATCGCCCGCGCCGTCGCCGTCAATGCGGTGGCCCAAATAGACGTCCCCCAGTTCCTAAACTGGTCGGAGCAGCCCATCACCTGGAGCCGCCAAGACCACTCGCCACGCATCGAGTACCCAGGACGAGTCGCCCTGGTGGTCAAGCCCAAGGTTGGCGACTACTGGCTCCCCAAGACACTGATGGACGGCGACAGCTCCATCAACATCCTCTACCTCGACACCTTCAGGCGGCTGCGGCTCCCGCAGTCAATGATCGAGACGACTCACACCACATTCCACGGCATCGTCTCCGGTCGGAAGGCGTACCCGATCGGCAAGGTCACGCTGCCAGTAACCTTCGACACACCGGCAAACTTCCGCACCGAGCGGATCGTCTTCAAGCTGGTGCCCTTCGACAGCCCCTACCACTGCGTCCTGGGGCGCCAGGCGTTCGCTAAATTCATGGAAGCGCCCCACTACGCGTACAACGCGATGAAGCTCCCTGGGCCATGCGGCGTCATCACCATCCACGGCGACCCCGACATGGCCGCCGAGTGCGAGGCCAAAGGAGCCGAGCTCGCCGACGCCGTCATCGCGGCGGAGACCAACCACGCCGATGAACTCGCCAAGTACGCGAGCGGGGTCAACAACGACGACCCCACCATACTCAAGAAACCCAACTCAGAGGGCGCAAACACCTCAACCTTCGAAGACACGACACACACCCGCACCGTTGAGCTGGTCCCAGGTGACTCCAGCCAGACGGTAACGATTGGGACGGGCATGAGCCCCGCATAGGAAGGCGCGCTCATCGAGTTCCTCCGTGAGAATAGGGACATCTTCGCATGGAAGCCCTCCGACATGCCCGGTGTCCCCAGGGAGCTCGCTGAGCACAAGTTAAACGCTGACCCCAAAGTGTGACCTGTCAAGCAGTCGCTGCGGCCCTTCAATGAAGAACGCCGTCGAGCGATCGCCGAGGAGGTGCAGCGTCTACTCGCTGCCGGCTTCATCAGGCCAATCAAATACTCCAAGTGGCTGGCCAACCCAGTCCTGGTCGAAAAGAAGAACGGGACCTGGAGAATGTGTGTCGACTACACAAACTTGAACGGCGCCTGCCCAAAGGAGCAGTTCGTCCTCCCACGGATCGACCAGATAATCGATTCAACCGCGGGCTCAGAGTCGCTCTGTTTTCTCGATGCCTACCCTGGGTACAACCAGATCAAAATGGCTGTCGAAGACGGCGTTCATCACGCCATTCGGAGCTTTCTGCTACACCGCCATGACCTTCGGCCTCAAGAACGCCGGGGCGACCTACCAGCGGTGCATGCAAGAATGCCTCGCGAGCCAAATTGGCCGCAACATCCACGTCTACATCGACGACGTGGTCGTGAAATCAGCTCGCCAAGGCGACCTACTCGCCGACCTGGCGGAAACATTCGCCAACTTGCGAAGGTATAAGATAAAGCTCAACCCAGGCAAATGCACCTTCGGTGTACCCGCCGGACAACTACTGGGGTACGTCGTCTCCAAACGAGGGATCGAGGCGAACCCCACGAAGATCGACACGATCGCCCGGCTCGGCAAACCCGAGTGCCTGCGCGACGTCCAGAAGCTGGCCGGGCGAGTAGCGGCTCTCAGTCGCTTCATCCCCCGCCTGGGAAAAAAGGCGATGCCCCTATACCGCCTGATGCGCAAGAACCCCACCTTCCAGTGGGACAAGGAGGCGGACGACGCGCTCCGCGACCTCAAAAAGGTGTTACTCGCCGCACCACTACTCGCCGCCCCCGCCGACAAAGAACCCATGCTGGTTTACGTCGCGGCGTCCGAGCGCGTCGTCAGCACCGTGATGGTCGTCGAACGGCCAGAAGAGGGAAAGGAGCGCCCGGTCCAACGGCCAGTGTACTACATCAGCGAGGTCCTCACCGAGTCGCACCAGCGGTACCCACAGTACCAAAAGCTAGTATACGCGGTCTTCAGAGCTCAGCGGCGCCTGCCGCACTACTTTCAGGAGGACCCGATCACGGTCGTCTCCTCAGCACCACTGCAAGACATCATCCGCAATCGCGAGGCGACTGGGCGGGTCGCCAAATGGGCCGTCGAGATTGGTGTCCACAACATCAAATATGAGCCACGAAAGGCGATCAAGTCACAGGCACTGGCAGACTTCATCGCCGACTGGGAGGAGGCCCAACAACCAGAGAAGCTGCCGTACCTCCATTACTGGAGCCTGCACTTCGACGGCTCCAAGAACGCGGACGGTGCAGGCGCAGGGATAGTGCTGACTTCACCAAAGGGCGACAAGCTCCGTTACATCCTCTGCCTCGACTTCACGCCCTGCACCAACAACATGGCTGAATACGAGGCCCTACTCCACGGCATGCGAGCCGCCAAGGAGATGAACGTCAATCGCCTCCGCTGCTACGGAGATTCCGACCTTGTCGCGGGGCAAGTCGCCGGCACCTGCGACGCCGTCTCCCCTACCATGGCAGCGTACCGCCAGGCGGTGGACAAGCTGGGCGGCCACTTCACCGGCTACTCCGTTGAGTGGATCGACAGGCGAAAAAACGAGGAGGCCGACGCACTCTCCCGCATCGGATCGGCTCGACTCGCACCACCCGCCGGCGTTTTCCTTGACACGATTACCAAGCCATCAGTCTCTCCCCCGAGGGAGATCGACATTGGGGTCCCACTCCAACCAGAGGCAGCCTTGGTCGCACTCGTCAATGAGCCAAACGACTGGACCAAGCCCTACATCGCCTACCTGGAAGCCGGCACTCTGCCGGCGGACGAGACAGACGCTCGAATGATCGCTCGTCGATGCAAGTCCTACACCATCATTGACGGCGAGATCCACAAGCGCAGCGTCACCGGCGTGTTCCAACGCTGCGTCCAACCAGCTGAAGGACGCAAAATCCTCCACGACATTCACTCCGGTGACTGCGGTCACCACGCCGCCGCTCGCTCCCTGGTCGCCAAGGCTATGCGACATGGCTTCTACTGGCCCACCGCACACGCCGACGCTGTCGATATCGTCCAGCGATGCGCCGGGTGCCAGAAATACGCCAATCAGACGCACGTACCAAGCTCGGCACTCAAAACAATCCCCATCACCTGGCCATTCGCTGTGTGGGGCATGGACATGGTAGGCCCCTTCAAGAAGGCCCCCTCCGGCTACACCCACCTGCTAGTCGCTGTCGACAAATTCACGAAGTGGGTGGAGGCCAAGCCAGTCCGGAAATGCGACGGGAAGACTGCCACTAACTTCCTACGCGAGCTCATATATCGCTACGGGTTCCCAAACAGCATCATCACGGACAACGGCACCAACTTCGCCAAGGGAGCCATGGCCGAATTCTGCGAAGAGCATCACATCCGGCTCGACCTCGCATCAGTCGCCCACCCGGAATCCAACGGCCAGGCGGAACGGGCCAACCAAAGCATCCTCCATGGCCTGAAGCCGCGACTCCAAGTACCACTCGAACGCACCGCCGGGTGCTGGGTAGAGGAGTTGCCCTCTGTCATCTGGGGGATCCGCACCTCAGTCAACAGATCGACGGGATTCACTCCCTTCTTCATGGTCTACGGTGCCGAAGCAGTCATGCCCACCGACCTCGAACACGACTCGCCGCGGGTCGTCCACTATATGGAGGCTGCAAACGAGCTTGCCCGCCAAGACGGAATCGACCAAATAGATGAAGCACGCGACCTCGCTCGGTCACGCACTGCCATCTACCAGCAAGGACTCCGCCGCTATCATAGCCTGCGGGTGAAAGCTCGCACCTTCCAGGAAGGCAACCTGGTGTTATGCCTCGTCCAAGACAAGAAGGGCATGCACAAGCTCTCCCCTCCGTGGGAAGGCCCATTCGCTATCGGGCGTGTACTCGGCAACGACGCCTACTACCTCATCGACGTCCGCGGGGACGGCAAACTCGACGTCAAGCGACCATGGAATGTAAACCTCCTACGGAAGTTCTACTCCTAGAACCCCACACATGTACTCTCCAGTCGCTATGAAATAAAAAGAAACGGTTACCGCAAATTGCGCCTACTCTCCATGACTTGTGCCACTCGCACTCGTAATAACAGCGTTAAGCTAACTGCAGAAGTCAACCTTTGGTACAGCGATCGGAACGGCTAAGTAGTGCGGTGTAAGAGCACTGAATCATCTCAGGTCTTGCATCGTCCACGAAAAACGCCCACCCGGAGCCCCATTGGAGTCGCCTAGCTCGACTGGTTCTACGAGCCAAGACAACTGCCCTCGCTTCTCACAGCGACCTTGGTCCTCCGCATCCTCGGCATAGCGACTCGAACAGCTAAGTACCACGCTCGGGGACTGAAGACCAGTTCGTCGCGAGCGGCCAGGGAAAACGCCAAGTAAGAGAGCATGCCCAGGACTCGCCACGCGACTGACCCCACGGGCCAGGCAGGAGTGACGCGTTCACACCAACGCGCTAAATCCTCAACCACCCTCGAGTCGCGCCTAGAACAACCAAGTACCACGCTCGGGGACTCGGCCACCCGACCTCGTTCGCGCAAGGGAAAACGGTAAAGTATAGAGCACTCAAGGGAGTCGCCTTGCGACTGGCCCTCCGAGCTCGGGCGAGTCGACCAAAACAACAAAACACATGATAATAACACATATATCATATACGAGGTAAACCCCACAAAAGGGCGGACGCACTCGGGGACTCGTTCAAAATCAATCAAAAGCACACAAACAAATACCAAAATAGACACGACGTCTCATTCAATCGCATATTGCATTGTTTCATGTTACAAAATATGCCCGCGTGGCAGAACTGCTGCTAACGCCACAAGGCAAACTACCCTACTCTGCAGGCTTCGATGACGACTCGCCAACATCCCGGCAATTGCGGATGAACGCCGTGTACGGGTTTGATGGATACGTCGTCAGTTCACCCGCCATCGCCGCGCGAAAAGGTTGCTCGACCTTGAAGTCACGAGCGGCGGCTCAGGGTCGTTCGGCGCGACAACCGTCTCCTGGTACGGCAGGAGGTCGCCCATTGCCCAGACACGTTCCGAGTACGTGGCGGCACGTTCTTGCAACTTGAGGACCTCGGACAGCTCCACCGCGCCAGTCGACGATGGATACCCACTCGTCACATCGTCAATGTCGAAATCTTTGGGGAAGTGGGCGAGTCCAAGGCTCAGTGCTGTCGACGCTCCACGCCGAAACGCCGACCGCGTCATGAACTCAACGACCGCGGGCGCCTTCTCCAAATACTTCCACACCTCAACGAGGTCGCTGGGAATCACCTCCGTGGGCGATATTTCTTGGAGGTAGGCGCGGATGCACGTCGCCAACAACGTCGCCGAATCGACGAGCATGCTTACGCACTGCCTCGCGTCGAGCGAGCTCGCTTCTCCTTCGCTATCAATGATGCGACCTGCCAGTAGAAGACAATGATGAGTACGACGGACACCACAAAAGCCACAACCACTAGAAAGGGAAGATGTACTCACCAAGCAACGGGCGGGCGAGTCCCGTGATGAAGCACTGAAGCGACGTGTGGTCGTCCTGAAGCCCAGCAATAAGGACTTCCGACACCTTGCGATCCTCCTCAGCGGCCGCAATGGCGGCCTTAGCTCGCCCGTCAGCCGAGCTCGCTTCTTCTCTCGCCTCCCGCAGTTCGCGCTCGAGGTCGGCGATCCGCTGTTCAGCGGCACCCAGAGCAGATCGCGCCGCCACCAACTCACCAGCGGGGACAAGCCCCTGGCGAGCTTCCTCTGCCTTCGCAGCAACAGCCTGAAGCCCTTTGTTCGCCTCCTGGACGATGGCCAGCTCCCTCTCCGCGCGCTGTCTCGCGGCCAATCGGTCCGCTGACTCAAGCTGCAGACCCTGCACGTCACCAAAAGGTTAATCAAAGAAAAATTCCAAAGTGCCCACCCGCTGAAATTCAGCGATTGCGCACTCGAGGACTGGCGGTCAAGAAATTCCTAAGTGCCCACCCGCTAAAATTTAGCGCGTGCGCACTCGGGGACTGGATGCGACAAACAAAAAGATGAGAAATTATAAGAATCAGGCCGCTGCAAAGCACCGACCTGATCCTCGGGGACTGGATGTACCTGGATGGCCACGCCAAGCATGCCGTGGAGTTGTACCGCGTCCACGGACACGAGAAGTGCCGGTGTGTGCCCGCGACGTTGGTCGACTTCAGCGTCGGCGGTCCCAGGAGCGTGGCTCGAGGGCGCAGGCCCACTCGCCGTGGCCGCCTTGGTCACAAAGCGCGGGAATGTAGCGATAGAGGCACCCGCTCCGAGAGAGGTCGCCTCCGCCGTTCCAGGCAAGGAAGCACCCTCCTTCGTAGACGCGGCTGCCTCCATCACGGGCCCGGCTGGTGCGACTGCTGTATCATCAGAGATAGTTACGGTGTCGTCGCCCTTGGCCTTCTTACTGCCATCCGCCGAGGCGACGACCTCGTCCGCCTTCCTCTTGCGGGAAGGATCCTCCTCACTAGCGGCGGAGGGCACCTTAGCCACGGTCGGGTGGCCCATCCTTTTCACTCCGGTCCTGCACATCAATCGAATCAATAAAAACAATCGAAATAGTTATGAAAAATAAGGAAGGGTGAGCGCACTCACTTGGCGACTGGGATGAAACGTAGCCCCGTACAGAGGCCGGCCGGTTTTTCCAGTTCAGGGCCCAGTCGGCGACTGAGCCCCAGCTCCAGGACGTCGCGTGCCCAAGACACAGACGGCTTCTTCGTCGTTGAGGCCGCAGCTGGCGCCTCTGGGACATCCTCGGTGGGAGCCTCCTTGCGAGGCGAAGCCGCTGTAGCCGGAGCCTCCTTGCGAGGCGAAACCGCCGCAGCCGGAGTCTCCCCCAGCCCAGAGACTGGGGCGTATAGTTGAGGCATTGAAACCAGCGGCACTTCCACGGTCGCCGCGTCCAGCACGACTGTCGCTGGCGGCGCGCCGTCACCGGCTAGGCTGGGAGCGTCGGAGCTGCTCGCCGAGTGCGGCGGCGAGGCCGTCTTCGACGGCTTCATCTTCTTCTTCGGGGGGGCCCTCGCCTCCCTTTCCTTCTTCTTCTTCTTTGACGGAGTGGCTTGACGGCACGAGGTGGTCTCTGGGAGCTCGTCGTCGTCATCATGACGCTCGAGGCTTCTGCTGGCCTCGATCTCGCGCTGTCGTTGCCCGCGGGTCTTTCGGACCAGCGGGGCGACCTCCTCTTCGGACTCGTCCTCGTCGTCCTCGTTGCCCCTGGCAGGCGGCGACTCGCCTATGTCCTGGGCTGATGGGCCCGAGCTCTCATCGTCCGAAGGTGGGAGCCACCCTTCCACCACTTGGAATAGCTGCAACGAATACAGAACGGAATCAGAATTACCGCGATTGCATAAACTGCGACTGCGAGCAAGGTAACTACCGTTGGAGCCGGACGCTTCGCGGTGTAGGGGGCGACCCCAGCCTGCGCATCCAGGTACACCGCCTGGGTAATCTTCTTCAACGCTGGGAGATAATCCTCCAGCTTCCACTCGTCGAGGCAGGCCTTCGTCGAGTCTCCCCGGCCCGTGTACTGGTACATGTAGTGGTCGCGCTGGGCGAGTGGAACGAGCCGCCGCCCAAGCCAGCAATTGTACAAGTTTATCGTCTGAAGGCCCTTCTTTTTCAGACCACGGATGGTCTGGAGCATCTCGTCAACGACCATCCGCTGGTCGTCGGGGAGCTTGCCGACTTGGAGATGGCGCGGCTCGGAACGATTAGCGGAGTACCGCGGGATCGCCACCTCGCCCTCCGGGGTCGCCTCGGTCACGTAGAACCACGACTTCTTCCAGTCACTCGCTGCCTTGGCAGGTAGCATCAGATCAAAGAAAGAAGCTTTGGACTTGAGCTGGAACGTCAAGCCGCCCGCGGCTAGCATTGGGCCGCCTGCCTCCTCGCGGCTGATCCGTCCGTGGAACAGATCTTGCCACAAGGGAAAGTAGGGCCGGCAGCCCAAGTAGCATTCGCAGAACGGCACGAAGATGGCGAGCTGCTCGATGCTGTGGGGACCCAGATCCGAAGGCTGGATCCCGTAGTAGGCGCAGAAGCGCCGGAAGAACAGGGACGTAGGAAACCCTAGCCCACACTCGAGATGACTGGTGAAATAGACGAATTCCCTCTCTCGCGGGTTTGGGGTCGTTTCTCCGACTGCGGGGATACGCCAACAGCCGGCTCGCAGGATCCCGGCCTCTTCGAAAGAGGCCAGCTGCGCCCTCGTGCACTTGGACCTACCCCATGGCTCGGTGGAAAGGGCCATGGCCGAGAGATTGGTTGGATATCGGAGGATTTCGGGTCGGCTGGATCGCGGTGCGAAGGAAGGAAAATGCGCGCACTCGGAAGAAGTGGTGAGGAGTTGGCTCTACGATTGCCTGCCATTCCTCTTATATAGCGGGTGTTGCCCGCCAAATCAGGGAGCCGTTACCACGCGGTGATTACGCCGAAAGTTACCGTTGGATTACTCCAACGGCTAGTTTGACCACGCCTGACGGTCCAACTACGGCCACTCGGCTCGCCGACCCAATCACTAGGAGAATGTTTTCGCCGACTCGACTCGCCAAAGCCGCGACCTGGATCATTGGTTGTCTCCTTTACACAGGAGCCCGTCGAAGATTCGACTGGATGCCTACTCTGAAGCCGTATACTCCGACTGCCAGCAGCCACCTACGCCTAATCGACGACGGCCTCGGGGACTACTGATGGGGATATGCCTACCGGGGTATACCCAGCAGGACGTTTCCGACTGGCCCAAGAACCGGCGAGTGGGCCTGCAGAACGGCGAGTGGATCGAAGCCCAGCAAGGAACCGAGCGACTGGAAGCTGAAGGCCCAGGCAAGTAGATAGGCCAGTCGGGTTAGGTTAAACGACTACCGAAGCTTTAACTGAATCGGTTGAGATATGTAAACCCTAGGGGAGGTGAGCCTATATAAACCTCCCTATAGGGTGAGTAGAGACACGTTCCCAGATACACCCAAGCGACTCGCTGCCTAGCCGCCGAGCTCGCCCATTGTAACACCTTGATAATACAATCTAGCAGGAGTAGGTCTTTACCCTCCGGGGGGCCGAACCTGGGTAAAACCCTGTGTCTTTGCCCTCATCTCGCACCGCAGATGGCTGGCCGCCCTTGCCCCTCGTTCTACTACTCGCTGCCAATTGCAGCATCTGCCGTGACCATTCCCACGACACTCCGGCTTAAGGCGAAGCCCTGCGAGATCTCCCCTCTACTTCCGGTACCACGCCGTTGTGCTGCCGGAATCGCGAGGAGAGTGCTACAACCTCCGCTGCCTGCTGGAACAAGGGAGAGGAAGGTCTTCGTCGAGTACCGAACGTGTGACCTACTGCGGAAGCGCTGCCGGAACGCAGCGCCGAAAGGATCGTCTACGCGATCTTGAGATCGGCAAGAGTACGACTACATCACCCACGAGAATCCTCTCTCGTTAAACACTTTGGAATCTTCGAGGGTGAGTTATTCCATCGACTCGTTGCTACAATCTAGTAGATAGATCTTGGCTTGTTTGTTTGTATGCGGTAGAAATTTTTTGTTTTCCAAGTTACGAGTTTGGCGAGCATTTGAAGAAATGCGGAATACTTTCACAATTGACACCGCCGGGAACACCACAGCGTAATGGTGTGTCCGAACGTCGTAATCGAACTCTCTTAGATATGGTTCGTTCTATGATGTCACTTACAGATTTACCGCTGTCATTTTGGGGTTATGCATTAGAAACAGCCGCATTCACTTTAAATAGGGCACCATCTAAATCCGTTGAAACGACACCGTATGAATTATGGTTTGGGAAGAAACCTAAATTGTCGTTCCTAAAAGTTTGGGGTTGCGAAGCCTATGTAAAGAAGTTACAACCGGACAAGCTTGAACCCAAAGCGGAAAATGCGTCTTCATAGGATACCAAAGGAAACTATTGGGTATACCTTCTATCATAGATCCGAAGGCAAAATCTTCGTTGCCAAGAATGGATCCTTTCTAGAGAAGGAATTTCTCTCGAAAGAAGTGACTGGAAGGAAAGTAGAACTTGACGAGGTTGTCGAACCTTCTCTCGAACTTGCGAGTAGCGCAGCACCAGAAGTAGTTCATGTGGCGCCTACACCAATAAGAGAGGAAGCTAATGATGATGATCATGAAACTTCGGTTGTAGTTTCTATAGAACCTCGCAGGTCAACGAGAACTCGTACCACTCCTGATTGGTATGATCCCGTTATGAATGTCATGTTGGTGGACAACACCGATGACCCTGTGACGTATGAGGAAGCGGTGATGAGCCCAGATTCCAATAAATGGCAAGAAGCCATGAAATCCGAGATTGGATCCATGTACGAAAACCAAGTATGGACTTTGGTGGACTTACCGGATGGCCGAAAGGCTGTTGAGAACAAATGGATTTTCAAGAAGAAAAACAGATGCTGATGGTAATGTTACTGTATATAAAGCTCGACTTGTCGCAAAAGGGTTTCGACAAATTCAAGGAGTTGACTACGATGAGACTTTCTCACCTGTAGCAAAGCTAAAGTCTGTGAGGATTATGTTAGCAATCGCTGCATATTATGATTATGAGATATGGCAGATGGATGTCAAAACAGCGTTCCTCAATGGAGTCATTGATGAAGAGTTGTATATGATGCAACCCAAAGGTTTTGTCGATCCTAAAGATGCTAACAAGGTATGCAAACTTCAACGGTCCATCTATGGATTGAAGCAAGCATCCCGAAGTTGGAATCAACGTTTTGATAAGGTGATCAAAAGTTTTGGTTTTATACAAACTTATGGAGAAGCTTGTATTTACAAGAAAGTGAGTGGGAGCTCTGTAGCATTCTTAATACTATATGTAGATGACATATTGTTGATTGGGAATGATGTAGACCTTCTTAATAGTGTCAAGGAATATTTGAATAGTAGTTTTTCAATGAAAGATCTTGGCGAAGCAGCTTACATATTGGGAATAAAGATTTATAGAGATAGATCAAGACGCCTAATATCATTGTCACAAAGTACATATTTGGACAAAGTTCTAAAGAGGTTTGGAATGGAAGATAGCAAGAAAGGGTTCTTGCCCATGTTGCCCAATACGACCTTGAGTAAAACTCAAAGTCCGACAACGGCAGAAGATAGAGAAAGGATGAGTAAAACTCCCTATGCCTCAGCCATAGGATCTCTAATGTATGCCATGCTATGTACTAGACCTGACATTGCATATGGTGTTAGTTTAACTAGCAGATATCAAAGTGATCCAGGAGTGGATCATTGGACAACGGTCAAAAATATCCTTAAGTACTTGAGAAGAACTAAGGATGTGGTTCTTTCTTATGGAGGTGATGAATAGCTCGTTGTTAATGGTTACACCGATGCTAGTTGGAACACCGATCCGGATTCTTCTAAATCACAATCTGGATACGTATTTACTTTGAATGGTGCAGCAGTTAGCTGGAGGAGTGCAAAGCAAAGCGTTGTGGCGAGATCTTCAACTGAATCGGAATACATGGCTGCTTCGGAGGCTTCACAAGAAGCGATATGGATGAAAGAGTTCATTACAGAGCTCGGTGTGGTTCCTAGTGCGCTGGACCCAATGTCTATCTACTGTGATAACATGGGCGCCATAGCCAATGCGCAAGAACCAAGGTCACACAAGAAGCTGAAGCACATGAAGCTACATTTTCATGCTATTCGAGAACATGTCCAAGATGGAGACATAAAGATTTGCAAAGTACACACAGATCTGAATGTGGCGGATCCGTTGACTAAACCTCTCCCGAGGGCAAAACATGACCAACACCAAACTGCCATGGGTGTTCGGTATATTACCATGTAATCTAGATTAGTTGACTCTAGTGCAAGTGGGAGACTGTTGGAGATATGCCCTAGAGGCAATAATAAATGTAGTTATTATTATATCTTTGTGTTTATGATAAATGTTTACATTCATGCTATAATAGTATTAACAAGGAAACATTAATACTTGTGTGATTTGTAAACTTAAATTGAAGTCCCTAGTAAAGCCTCTATATAATACTAGCTTGTTGGTTAATAAATGATTGTGGTTTCCCTATCATGAACATTTAGATGTTATTAACAACAAGATCATATCGTTAGGAGAATGGTATGATGGACATACTCCTATAGATAAGCGTAGCATAAAGATCAAGTCATTTTAATAGTTCAATTGCTATATGCTTTCTGATACATAGTAACCTAATTCCTTCGACCATGAGATCATGCATATCACCATCACCGGAAGGATACTTTGATGACATCAATAACCACACCGTAACTGGGTGGCTATAAAGGTGGCATTGAGTGTTCGGAAAGTATTGGTTGAGACACATGGATCAAGAGTGGGATTTGTCCATCCATATGACGGATAGATATACTCTGGGCCCTCTCGGTGGAATGTCATCCAATTGGCTTGCAAGCATGTGACTAGCTCACAAGGGATCACATATCACGGGAACGAGAAAAGAGTACTTATCAGTAACGAGGTTGAACTAGGTATGCAGATATACCGACGATCAAAACCTCGGATAAGTAAACTATCGTGAGACAAAGGGAAAATGGTATCGTATGTAAGTGGTTCATTCGATCGCAAAGTAATCGTAGAAATATGTGGGAGCCATATGAATTTCCAGATTCCTCTATTGGTTATTGTTCGGAGAAGTGTCTCGATCATGTCCGCATAATTCACGAACCGTAGGGAGACACACTTAAGGATTCGACGTTGTTTAAGTAGTCATGGAATGATGAGTAAGAGACCGAATGTTGTTCGGAGTCTCGGATGGGATCCGGGATATCACGAGGAGATCCGGAATGGTCCGGAGAATAAGGTTCATATAAGGAAAGTCCTGTTTCGGGGTTGGAGAATGGTTCCGGTGTTTTCATCGGGAATGTTCTAGAAGGTTCCGGAATGTCCGGCACTCCGGAGAGGAAGGGTACATGAATGTGTCATAACAAGTTGGAATGATTGCATCATGTACTAGGTGTCATCGCTGAACAAAATAAAGGGTTAAATCAAATCCTAGTTTGAAAAAGTCAAACGCCAATTTGAAAAGTCAAACGGCTATTTTGTGAGGTGGAGGGAGAGTAGGAAACCTACTTGGGGAGGAGTTCCCTCCCTCCACCGCCGGCCCACTTGGAGACCGAGTTGGGGAGGGACTCCCCTCCCCTTGGCGCGCCCCTCCACCTATATAAGGAGGGGTAGGGCTGCCCCTCCAAGGACACAACACCACGCCCTCTAAACCCTAACCCTAGCCGCCGCCCTCCATAGCCGCCGCCGCCTAGGGCAACTCGCCGCTGCCGCCTAGGCCTAACCCTAGCCGCCGACCTTGCCCCCTCCTTGGTGCGTCTAAACCCTAGATCGCCGAGGCTCTCTCTCATAGTCCACCATACTCGCTCCGGCTTAAGGCAAAGCCCTGCAAGATCTCCCCTCTACTTCCGGTACCACGCCGTTGTGCTGCCGGAATCGCGAGGAGAGTGCTACAACCTCCGCTGCCTACTGGAACAAGGGAGAGGAAGGTCTTCGTCGAGTACCGAACGTGTGACCGACTGCGGAAGCGCTGCTGGAACGCAGCGCCGGAAGGATCGTCTACGCGATCTTGAGATCGGCAAGAGTACGACTACATCACCCACGAGAATCCGCTCTCGTTAAACACTTTGGAATCTTCGAGGGTGAGTTATTCCATCGACTCGTTGCTACAATCTAGTAGATAGATCTTGGCTTGTTTGTTTGTATGCGGTAGAATTTTTTTGTTTTCCATGCCATGAAACCCTACAGCTACTACTAAACGTCGCAGGTCGACAAGGTCACGTGCCCCTCCTGAGTGGTACGGCAACCCTGTCTTAACTGTCTTGTTACTAGACAACAGTGAACTTGCGAACTACGAGGAAGCAATGATGAGCCCAGACTCTGAGAAATGGCTAGAGGCCATGAAATCCGAATTAGGATCCATGAGCGAAAACCAAGTATGGACTTTGGTGGACCCTCCTAGCGACCGAAAGGCCGTTGAGTGCAAATGGATTTTCAAGAAGAAAACGGACGCGGATGGTAATGTTACTGTCTATAAAGCACGGCTTGTCGCGAAAGGTTTTCGACAAGTTCAAGGTGTTGACTACGATGAGACTTTCTCTCCCGTAGCGATGTTTAAGTCCATTCGGATTTTATTAGCAATTGCTGCGTTTCATGATTATGAAATATGGCAGATGGATGTCAAGACTGCGTTCCTCAATGGCAACATTGATGAAGAGTTTTATATGATGCAACCCGAAGGTTTTGTCGATCCTAAGGATGCTGATAAGGTGTGCAAACTTCAGCGTTCCATTTATGGACTGAAGCAAGCATCTCGGAGTTGGAACCTTCGTTTTGATCAAGTGATCAAGAGCTTTGGATTTGTTCCAAATTGCTACGAATCTTGTATCTACAAGAAAGTGAGTGGGAGCTCAGTGACATTTTTAGTACTATATGTGGATGACATATTGATTATTGGAAATGACATTGATATTCTTAACGATGTGAAGAGTTATTTGAACAAATGTTTTTCAATGAAAGACCTAGGAGAAACTGCTTATATATTGGGCATCAAAATCTATAGAGATAGACAAAGACACCTAATAGCTTTAAGCCAAAGTACATACCTAGACAAAGTTCTGAAAAGGTTCAGAATGGATAAGGCAAAGAAAGGTTCAGTGTCCATGTTGTCAGGTAAGATATTGAGCAAGGCTCAGTGTGCAGCTACGGTAAACGATAGAGAAGCTATGAGCAAAGTGCCTTATGCCTCGGCCATAGGTTCTATCATGTATGCCATGTTGTGTACTAGACTGGATGTGTCCAATGCTCTTAGTATGACGAGCAGATACCAAAGTGATCCAGGAGTGGAACACTGGACAGACGTGAAGAACATCCTAAAGTATTTAAATATGACTAAAGAAATGTTCTTGGTCTATGGAGGTGATGAGCAGCTCGTCGTAAAAGGTTACGTCGACGCTAGTTTCGACACCGACAAAGATTATTCTAAATCTTAGACAGGATACGTTTATATTTTGAATGGAGGAGCTGTGAGATGGAGAAGCTGCAAGCAAAGCGTGATCGCGGGATCTACAGTAGAAGCGGAATACATGGCTGCTGCAAAAGCGTCAAGTGAAGGAGTTTGGATCAGGAACTTCATCACTGAGCTTGGTGTGGTTCCAAGTGCCTTGGACCCACTGGAGATATTGTGTGACAACACTGGCGCCATAGCACTGGCTAAGGAGCCAAGATATCATCCAAAGACCAAGCATATCAACCACAAGTTTCATATAATTCGTATTATATAACAGATGGAGATCTGAAGATTAGCAAAGTACATACGGATCTGAATGTCGCAGATCCGTTGACTAAACCTCTTCCACGAGCAAAACATGATCAACACCTTAGTGCCATGGGTGTTAGATTGTTGCCAGATGTAAACTAGATTATTGACTCTAGTGAAAGTGGGAGACTGTTGGAATTATGCCCTAGAGGCATTAATAAAGATGTTATTATTATAATTCTTGTTCATGATAAAGTTTATATTCCATGCTAGAATTGTATTAAGCGGAAACTTTGATACTTGTGTGGTTTATGAACAACACCGTGTCCCTAGTACGCCTCTATGGACTAGCTTATTGATTAATGATGGTTAAGGTTTCCTAACCATAGACATGAGTTGTCAATTAATAATGAGATCATGTCATTTGGAGAATGATATGATGGACAGACCCAAATCAAGCAGAGCAATTAGATCGTGTCATCGTGTTCATCTTTGCGAAGCTTTTTCTTATGTCAAATATTGTATTCCTTAGACCATGAGATAATGCAACTCCCTGGTATCAGAAGAAAGCTTTGAGGTCATCAAACGTCATCCTATGAGAGGGTGATCATAAAGGTGTCTCTGAGGTGATCGGAAAGTACTTGTTGGGTTGTATGTATCGAGATGGGATTTGTCCCTCCCAAGTCGGAGAGATATACTTCGGGCCCACTCGGTAATCGATATCAACACCGCTTACAAGCAAGTGGTTAAGGAGTTAATCACAAAGTGATATCGGATTACGGAACGAGTAAAGTACTTGCTGTGAACGAGATTGAACTAGGTATGCCGATGCCAACGATCGAATCTCGGGCAAGTAAAATATCGCGTGACGAAGGGAATATATATATGGGATTAATTGAATGCTGGCATCGTGGTTCATCCGATATGATCATCTATGAATATGTGGGAGTCAATATGGGTTTCCAGACCCCACTGTTGATTATTGATAGAAGATCATGTCTGCATATTCTCGAACCCGTAGGGTCACACACTTAACGTGTCTCGACGCTAGGATAGAATGGATAATTGGTTTATGATTTTTTGTTCGGAGTCTCGGATGAGATCCAGGACATCACGAGAGGTTCCAGAATGGTCCGGAGAATAAGATTCATAAAAGGGAAAGCAGTTTTTGGATTTTGGAATTGTTTCGGAATGTTTGGTATTGTACCAGAAGGTTCTAGAAGCTTCCGGAGTGGGACCAACGTGGCCCCACTTGTCGCGAGGGGGCGTGGGCCTACGAGGGAGTGACCTGGACGCATGGGGCCAGGGGCACAAGGCCCCATAGGCCCAGCCGGCCAAGCCCTAGGGAAACCCTAGGGAGAGCTTCTAGAAGGGGGGGGGAACTTGCCCCCCACTCCACCCATGTGGCCGCCGTCCCTAGGGCTTGGAGGAGGGGCAAGGGAAGCTGGCCAGCCCTCTATATAAAGAGGGAAGGGGCGCACCCTCCCCCCACACCTCCTCCAACCCTAGCCGCCTACCTGCTGCCCTCCTCTTTCTCTCTCTCCCGACTGCGCGTAGGCGAAGCCCTGCCGCAGAAACTCTCCACCTTTGCACCACGCCGTCGTGTTGTAGATCCAATCTATCTCTCCACCCCACTTGCTGGACCGAGGAAGGAGGAGACGTTGAGGTGCCGTACGTGTGCATCTCTTGTAGGCGTCGCCACTTGCGGCGTTGGATCGGATCAGATCGCGAGGAGGAGAAGGCTAGTACGACTACATCAACCACGTTCTGTTGAACGTTCCGCTGTGCGATTTCTTCAAGGGTATGAAGATCTCATCTATCCCTCTTGTTGTTTGCATATCCTAGATTATATCTTGGCTTTTCCCGTTCGCATCCGTAGAAAATTTTGATTTACTATGCTACAAAACCCTTCACCTTTCCACTCAGTCTCCCCTCATATCGCGATTGAGGAATACCAATCGGCCTAAGGCCAGGAACAAAGTCAACACAAAATTCAATGACCTCCTCTGTTCCATAGCCCTTGGAGATGCTTCCTTCTGGCCTAGCACAGTTACAAACATATTTCTTTAAGATTCCCATGAACCTCTCAAAGGGAAATATATTGTGTAATGGAAATCTCTTCGACTAGGTGAACCAGCAGGTGCGTCATAATATTGAAGAAGGATGGTGGGAACACCAACTCAAAACTTACAAGACATTGGACCACATCATTCTGTAACCGTGGTAGATCTTCAAGATTGATTATCTTCTGAGAGATTGCATTGAGAAATGCACATAGCTTCACAATGGGTACTCGAACATTATCTGGTAGAAGCCCCCTCAATGCAATCGGAAGTATTTGCGTCATAATCACATGGCAGTCATGAGACTTTAGATTTTGGAACTTTTTTCTGCAATATTTATTATTCCCTTTATATTCAACGAGAAGCCAGACGGGACCTTAATACTGCTTAGGCATTCAAAAAATATTTCCTTCTCTTGTTTGGTAAGAGCGTAGAAGGCATGACCTTGAAACCATTCTGGATGCAGGCCATCTGGGTCTTTCATACGTTGATGGTCCTTTCGTGCTTCCGGTGTATCTTTTGTCTTCCCATACACGCCCAAGAAGCCTAGCAGGTTCACGCAAAGATTCTTCATCACATGCATCACATCGATTGCAGAGGGGACCTCTAAGAATTTCCAATATGGTAGCTCCCAAAATATAGATTTCTTGTTCCACATGGATGCGTGTCCTTCAGCGTCCTTCGGAACAGATTTTCCTCCAGGACCCTTTCCAAAGGTTACCATTTGATCCAAATCTTTTGATGGGGATATGCCCACCGGGGTATACCCAGCAGGACGTTTCCGACTGGCCTAGGAACTGGCGAGTGGGCCTGCAAGAGGCGACTGGATCAAGGCCCGGCGTGGATCCAAACGACTGGAAGCTGAAAGCCCAGGCGAGTAGATAGGCCCAGTCGGGTTAGGTTAAACAAGTACCGAAGCCTTAACTGATTCAGTTGAGATATGTAAACCCTAGGGGAGGTGAGTCTATATAAACCTCCCTGCGGGGCGTGTAGAGATACGTTCCATCAAACACCCAAGCGACTCGCCGCCTAGCCGCCGAGCTCGCCCATTGTACCACCATCATAATACAATCTAGCAGGAGTAGGTCTTTACCCTCCGGGGGGCCGAACCTGGGTAAAACCCTGAGTCTCCGCCCTCATCTCGCACCGCAGATGGCTGGCCGCCCTTGCCCCTCGTTCTACTACTCGCTGCCGATTGCAGCATCTGTCTTGACCATTCACACGACAGTGGCGCCCACCGTGGGGCCTGGCCGGTCTGGCCGGTGTTCTGCGGCGAGATCCAATCTGCCCATCAACGAGACGGTCGCCACCGTCCGCATGATGGTGATCGGCGAGATGCTCCAAATCTTGCCGAGCAGCTACGTCCCGGCGGCGCGACCCGTCACGCACAGCGTGATCCTGCCGGTCGGCACGATCAGCCTCTTCGTCGGCCTCACCGACGTCATCGTCTCAGAGGACTCGGCTCGCATCCGCGAGTCGCCGCCACGCGATCGGCTCTCCGAGAGCCAGATCCGCACGATCCATCGCCTCGCCTCCGAGTACAACTCGGCCCACAGCAACGTGGCCGAAAACTCAGCGTCCGTAGAAGACGCGGCCCTCAACGACGACGCCGACTCGGCGACCCCGGCGTCATTCGCCGGATCCATCACCGCGGCTTCACCCGCGGGTTCCATCACCCAGGTCTCCAACATAGGAGACTTCGAGGACCCCTCCATCCTTGGGATCTTCGACTTCGACTCCGGGTCAGAAAATTCCGCCGACCTCCGCGACGGGACCGGTCGCCACGCCGCGACCTACATGGCGACTGGCACCGATCCGCCGGAGGATCCCTTCTCCACCCCGATCCCTCCTAATGCCACGGCAACAAAGGTCGAGGAACTCCGCCTGAAGCTGGCGGAGGCAGTGCGCAAGGAGCAAGCCGAGCGTGAAAATTTTCGCCTCGAGCAGGTGACGGCGCAGGAGCTATCGCGCTATCACCAGCAGCGAATCAGGTCGCGCCTGAACCCCACCGTCCAGGGGGCGCGCCCTGAACTTCGACGACGAAAATGACCCGGCCCGCGTGGCCGAGCGCGCGATCTGCGAGAAAGCGCCACCAGGAGGAAGCGCCCGGCCCCCGCCAGGGTCGACGGCGATGGGCGCCCCACCTCCACCCAACCGCACACCTCCCAGGGACCAGCCGCGGATAGTAGTCTCCTCACGGGAGCGAGACGCAAACGGACTCCCACTGTTCTCCACCCCGATGGACAACCTCGTGGCGGGCCGAGCAGCAGCTGACAACATCACGGCCACCGGCGACGGCGCCCTATAGATCCAGTACGTCAGGGCCCTGCTCGCAAAGGCCGTCGAGCAGCAAAACGCAGGAGCCGACTCGCAGGGTCGAGTGTACTCGCGTTCTTCGACTCGCAGGAGCCAACTTCGTCGCCGCCAACGGTCAACCCATCGACGCCTGCACCCACATCATCAACAACCAAAGCTGGCGCGCACGCCAGCCCGACGACCTGCGACACACCCTAACCAATCGCCACGACGGCGAGCCAATGGGGTCGCTCAGTCGACTCGGCCCCAAGTGCTTCGGACCAATGATCCGAGGCGAGAAGTACTCGCCAAACTTCAAGGCGCCAAAGGAGATTGAAAAGTACGACCCCTCGTACGACCCCGCCGTCTGGCTCGATACATACCTCATGGCGATGGGGATCGCAGGCCACACCGACCTGCTAGCCACCCGCTACCTCCCCCTGATGATGGAGGGGACGTGCAGGCAGTGGATCAACACCCTCCCCCAGGATAGTATCGACTCCTGGGAGGAGATGCGCGACGCCTTCGTCAGGCACTTCGAGTGCTCCTACACCCGCGCCACCACCATCGAGGACCTGGAGCGATGCGTCCAGGGACCCCGCGAGTCGACCTGCAACTGGGTCCAACGGTGGCAAGAACTCTGGTACAACGCGGTCGGCATCCACCCAGACACCGCGATCCATTGCTTCAAGACCTCGTGCCGCTACGAGCCTTTGGTCGCCAAGCTCAAGCGTCACTCTCGCACACTCGACAACATACCGGACCTCCTCGAGATCGCCAAACGGTACGCGGAGGAAGATCCAAACCAGGAAACCGACGACGAGTCGGGAGGCCAACGCCGCACGAGCGGCAACGATAGCGGACGACGGTCCGACCTACGCTACAACAACACTCGCCTCACCGGCAAGCGCCGCAGTGACGGGCGAGTCGACTTCGTTGCCAACGCCGGGCACGCACAACGCGAGCCCAAGAGCTTCCGCCGCGACGGAGGACAACGCCGCGACGACAGCAACTACAAGGCCAAGCCAAGGTTCGACCCTGCGGCCCTCCTTAACCAACCTTGTGCGTTTCATAGCAGGGAAGGGAAGCCCGCAACGCACACAACCGCCGACTGCCACACCCTCAGGGAGATCGAGAAGGCACGGCGAGCACGGGAGGACCCTGACAACGACCCGCCAAACGGCGGCAAATTCGGCAAAGTGGCCGGCTCGCTCCATACCTTCACAGGCTTCAACACGAAGCGCGAGAAGAAGGTCATCACCCGCGCCGTCGCCGTCCACGCGGTGGCTCAGGTGGACGTTCCCCAGTTCCTCAACTGGTCGGAGCAGCCCATCACATGGAGCCGCCAGGACCACTCGCCACGCATCGAGTACCCAGGCCGAGTCGCCCTGGTGGTCAAGCCTAAGGTCGGCGACTACTGGCTCCCCAAGACATTGATGGACGGCGGCAGCTCCATCAACATCCTGTACCTGGACACCTTCAGGCGGCTGTGGCTCCCGCAGTCGATGATCGAGACAACCCACACCACGTTCCACGGCATCGTCCCCGGTCGGAAGGCGTACCCGATTGGCAAGGTCACGCTGCCAGTCACCTTCGGCACACCAGCAAACTTCCGCATCGAGCAGATCGTCTTCGAGCTGGTGCCCTTCGACAGCCCCTACCACTGCGTCCTGGGGCGCCAGGCGTTCGCCAAGTTCATGGCAGCGCCACACTACGCGTACAACGCGATGAAGCTCCCTGGGCCGTGCGGCGTCATCACCATCAACGGCGACCCAGACATGGCCGCCGAGTGCGAGGCCAAAGGAGCAGAACTCGCCGATGCCGTCATCGCGGCAGAAGCCAACCACGCCGACGAGCTCGACAAGTACGCGAGCGGGGTGAACAATGACGACCCCACCATACTCAAGAAGCCCAATTCGGAGGGCGCAAACACCTCAGCCTTCGAGGCAACAACGCACACCCGCACCGTCGAGCTGGTCCCCAGCGACTCCAGCCAGACGGTGACGATCGGAACATGGATGAGCCTAGCCTAGGAAGGCGCGCTCATCGTGTTCCTCCGTGAGAACAGGGACATCTTCGCATGGAAGCCTTCCAACATGCCTGGTGTCCCTAGGGAGCTCGCTGAGCACAAGCTAAACACCGACCCCAAAGTGCGACCCGTCAAACAGTCGCTGCGGCCCTTCAATGAAGAGCGCCGCCGAGCAATCGCCGAGGAGGTGCAGCGTCTACTCGCTGAAGGCTTCATCCGGCCAATCAAGTACTCCAAGTGGCTGGCAAACCCAGTCCTGGTCGAGAAGAAGAACGGGACCTGGAGGATGTGTATCGACTACACAAATTTGAACAGCGCCTGCCCAAAGGAGCAGTTCGTCCTCCCGCGGATCGACCAAATAATCGACTCCACCATGGGCTCGGAGTCGCTATGTTTCCTCGACGCCTACTCTGGATACAACCAGATCAAAATGGCTGTCGAGGACAAGGAGAAGACGACGTTCATCACGCCATTCGGAGTCTTCTGCTACACCGCCATGACCTTCAGCCTCAAGAACACCGGGGCGACCTACCAGCGGTGCATGCAAGAGTGCCTCGCGAGCCAAATTGGCCGCAACATCCACGTCTATATCGATGACGTGGTCGTAAAGTCCACTCGCCAGGGCAATCTACTCGCCGACCTGGCGGAAACGTTCGCCAACTTGCGAAAATACAATATAAAGCTTAACCCAGGCAAATGCACCTTCGGTGTACCAGCAGGACAACTTCTGCGGTACGTCGTCTCCAAGCGAGGGATCGAGGCGAACCCCACTAAGATCGACACGATCGCCCGACTCGGCAAACCCGAGTGCCCGCGCGACGTCCAGAAGCTGGCTGGGCGAGTAGCGGCTCTCAGTCGCTTCATCCCCCGCCTGGGCGAAAAGGCGATGCCCCTATACCGTCTGATGCGCAAGAACCCAACCTTCCAGTGGGACAAGGAGGCGGATGACGCGCTTCGCGACCTCAAGAAGGTGCTACTCGCCACACCACTACTCGCCGCCCCCGCCGACAAAGAACCCATGCTGGTCTACGTCGCGGCCTCCGAGCGCGTCGTCAGCGCCGTCATGGTCGTCGAACGGCCAGAGGAAGGAAAGGAGCGCCCAGTACAGCGACCGGTGTACTACATCAGCGAGGTCCTCACCGAGTCGCGCCAGCGATACCCGCAGTACCAGAAACTGGTATACGCGGTCTTCAGAGCACAGCGGCGCCTGCCGCACTACTTCCAAGAGCACCCGATCACGGTCGTCTCCTCAGCACCGTTGCAGGACATTATCCGCAACCGTGAGGCGACTGGGCGAGTCGCCAAGTGGGCCGTCGAGATCGGCGTCCACAACATCAAATACGAGCCACGGAAGGCGATCAAGTCGCAGGCTCTAGCGGACTTCATCGCCGACTGGGAAGAGGCCCAGCAGCCAGAGAAGCTGCCATACCTCCATTACTGGAGCCTGCACTTCGACGGCTCCAAGAACGCGGACGGCGCAGGAGCAGGGATCGTGCTAACTTCACCGAAGGGCGACAAGCTCCGCTACGTCCTCTGCCTCGACTTCACCCCCTGCACCAACAACATGGCCGAGTACGAGGCCTTACTCCACGGCATGCGAGCTGCTAGGGAGATGAATGTCAACCGCCTACGCTGCTACGGAGACTCCGACCTCGTCGCTGGGCAAGTCGCTGGCACCTGCGACGCCGTCTCCCCCACCATGACAGCTTACCGCCAAGCAGTGGACAAGCTGGACGGACACTTCGCAGGCTACTCCGTCGAGTGGATTGACAGGCGAAAGAACGAGGAGGCCGACGCACTCTCTCGCATTGGGTCGGCTCGACTCGCACCACCCGCCGGCATCTTCCTCGACACGATCACCAAGCCATCAGTCTCACCCCCGAGGGAGATCGACATCAGAGTCCCGTTACAACTGGAGGCAGCCCTGGTCGCACTCATCACCGAGCCAGACGACTGGACCAAGCCCTACGTCGCCTACCTGGAGGCCGGCACCTTGCCGGCAGACGAGACGGACGCTCGGATGATCGCACGCCGATGCAAGTCCTACACCATCATCGACGGCGAGCTCCACAAACGCAGCGTCACCGGCGTGTTCCAACACTGCGTCCAACCCGCCGAAGGACGCAAGATCCTCCACGACATCCACTCCGACGACTGCGGCCACCACGTCGGCGCCCGCTCTCTGGTCGCCAAGGCTATGCGGCATGGCTTTTACTGGCCCACTGCACACGCCGATGCCGTTGACATTGTCCAGCGGTGCGCCGGGTGCCAGAAGTACGCCAACCAGACGCACGTGCCGAGCTCAGCGCTCAAGACAATCCCCATCACCTGGCCATTCGCCGTGTGGGGCATGGACATGGTAGGCCCCTTCAAAAAGACTCCCTCCGGCTACACCCACCTCCTGGTCGCGGTCGACAAATTCACAAAGTGGGTGGAGGCCAAGCCAGTCCGGAAATGCGACGGGAAGACCGCCACTAAATTCCTACGCGAGCTCATATATCGCTATGGGTTCCCAAACAACATCATCACGGACAACGGCACCAACTTCGCCAAAGGAGCCATGGCGGAATTCTGCGAAGAACACCACATCCGGCTCGACCTCGCATCAGTCGCCCACCCGGAATCCAACGGCCAGGCGGAACGGGCCAATCAAAGCATCCTCCACGGCCTGAAGCCGTGACTCCAAGTACCACTCGAGCGCACCGCCGGGTGCTGGGTCGAGGAGCTACCCTCCGTCATCTGGGGCATCCGCACCTCGGTCAACAGGTCGACAGGATTCACCCCCTTCTTCATGGTGTACGGCGCCGAGGCAGTCATGCCCACCGACCTTGAGCACGACTCGCCAAGGGTCGTCCACTACACGGAGGCTGCAAACGAACTCGCCCGCCAGGATGGAATCGATCAACTCGACGAGGCACGTGACCTCGCTCGGTCACGCACCGCCATCTACCAGCAGGGACTCCGCCGCTACCACAGCCGGCGGGTGAAAACTCGCACCTTTCAAGAAGGCGACCTGGTGTTGCGCCTCATCCAGGACAAGAAGGGCATGCACAAGCTTTCCCCTCCGTGGGAGGGACCATTCGCCATCGAGCGAGTACTCGGCAACGACGCCTACTACCTCGTCGACGTCCGTGGGACGGCAAACTCGACGTCAAGCGACCATGGAATGTAAACCTCCTACGGAAGTTCTACTCCTAGAACCCCACATATGTACCCTCAAGTCGCTATGAAATAAAAATAATTGGTTACCGCAAATTGCGCCTACTCTCCGTGTCTTGTGCCACTCTCACTCGTAATAACAGCGTCAAGCTAACCGCAGAAGTCAACCTCTGGTACAGCGATCGGCACGGCTAAGTAGTGCGGTGCAAGAGCACTGGGTCACCTCAGGTCTTGCATCATCCACGAAAAACGCCTACCCGGAGCCCCATTGGAGTCGCCCAGCCCGACTGGCTCTACGAGCCAAGACAACAGCCTTCGCTTCTTACAGCGACCATGATCCTCCGCATCCTCGACATAGCGACTCGAACGGCCAAGTACCACGCTCGGGGACTGACGACCAGTTCAGCGCGAGCGGCTCGGGAAAACGCCAAGTATGAGAGCATGGCCAGGACTCGCCATGCGACTGACCCAACGGGCCAGGCATGAGTGATGCGCTCGAACTAACGCGCCAAGTCCTCACCCACCCTCGAGTTGCGCCTAGAACAACCAAGTACCACGCTCGGGGACTCGGCCACCCGACCTCGTTCGCGCAAGGGAAAACGGTGAAGTACAGAGCGCTCAAGGGAGTCGCCTTGCGACTGGCTCTCCGAGTCCGGGCGAGTCGACCGCAATAACAAAATATTCAAAACAAACGCAAACACATAACACACGAGGTAAACCCCATAAAAACGGTCGGACGCGCTCGGGGACTCGTTCAACCCACAATCAGAAAACACACGACAAGTCAAAAAAACAACACTATATATCGTTCATAACATGTTGCAATCGTCTCAGAATACAAAATATGCCCAAACGGCAGATCTGCTACTAACGCCCCAGGGCAAACTACTCTATTCCGCAGGCTTCGACGACGACTCGCCAGCACCCTTGCGATTGCGGATGAACGGCGTGTACGGGTTTGACGGGTACGTCGTCAGCTCACCCGCCATCGCCGCGCGGAAGGGCTGCTCGACCTTGAAGTCTCGGTGCTGCGGCTCGGGGTCGTTGGGCGCGACGACCATTTCCTGGTAAGGAAGGAGGTCGCCCATCGCCCAGACGCGATCGGAGTACACCGCGGTGCGACCCGTCAACTTGAGCACCTCGGAGATCTCCACCTCGCCAGTCGACGACGGGTAGCCACTCGTCACATCGTCCAGATCGAAATCTTTTGGAAAATGAGCAAGCCCAAGGCTAAGGCCGTCGCCGCTCCACGCCGGACCGCCGATCGCGTCATGAACTCAACGACCGACGTCGCCTTCTCCAAGTACTTCCACACCTCGACGAGATCGCTGGGAATTACTTCCGTGGGCGATATCTCCTGGAGGTAGGCTCGGATGCATGTCGCCGACAACGTCGCCGAGTCGACGAGCGTGGCCACACATTGCCGCGCGTCGAACGAGCTCGCCTCTTCCGTGCTATCAAGGATGCGACCTGCGGATAGAAGATAACAGTGAGTACATCGGATATTACGAAAAGACACATGCAATAGGCAAGGGCATACAAACTCACCAATCAAGGGACGGGAGAGATCCGTGATGAAGCTCTGAAGAGAAGTATAGTCGTCCTGAAGCCCAGCAACAAGGGCGTCAGAAACTTTACGCTCTTCCGCGGCGGCCGTAACGGCGGCCTTGGCTCAACCATCCGCCGAACTCGCCTCCTCTTTTGCCTCCCTCAGCTCGCGCTCGAGCTCGCAATCCGCTTCTCAGCCGAGCTCAACGCCGATTGAGCCGTTGCCAACTCACCCGCGGGGACAAGTCCCTGGCGAGCCTCCTCTGCCTTCGCGGCAACTGCCTGAAGCCCCTTATTCGCCTCTTGGACGGTGGCCAGTTCCTTCTCCGCGTGGTGTTTCACTACCAATCGGTCAGCTGACTCACGTTGTAGACCCTGCACACAATCCAAACAGTTAACCAAAGCGAAATCCTAAGTGCCCACCCGCTGAAATTCAGCGAGTGCGCACTCGGGGACTGGCAATCAAGCAATCCTAAGTGCCTACCCGCTGAAATTCAGCGAGTGCGCACTCGGGGACTGGCAATCAAGCAATCCTAAGTGCCCACCCTCTGAAATTCAGCGAGTGCGCACTCGGGGACTGGCAATCAAGAAATCCTAAGTGCCCACCCGCTAAAATTCAGCGAGTGCGCACTCGGGGACTGGCAATCAACAAATCCTAAGTGCCCACCCGCTGAAATTCAGCGAGTGCGCACTCGGGGACTGGACGCGAAAAATAACAACAAGACACTAAAAGAATCAGACCATTGTAACACACCGGCCTGATCCTCGGGGACTGGACATACCTGGATGGCTGCGCCGAGCATGCCGTGAAGTTGTATCGCATCCACGGACGCAAGGAGAGCCGGCGTGTGCCCACGACGCTGCTCGACCTCCGTGTCGGCGACCCCAGGAGCACGGCTCGAGGGCGAGGTCCCACTCGCTGTAGACGATCTGGCCATGAAGCGCGGGAACGTTGCGATGGAGGCACCGGCACCAAAGGAGGCCGGCTCGGTCACCCCAGGCGAGGGAGCACCCTCCTTCGTGGGTACGGCCGCCTCCATTGCGGGTTCATTCGGCGCGACCGCCGTGTCGTCGGAGACCGTAACGACATCGTCACCCTTGGCCTTCTTGGCGCCTTCCACAGGGACGACGACTTCGTCCGCCTTCCTCCTCCGGGAGGGATCCTCTTCGCTGACGACGGGTGGCACCTTATCCACGGTCGGATGGCCTATCTTCTTCGCTCCGGTCCTACAAATTGATTGCGTGAGCAAGATAATTCAAGTACAATGAAAGACAAAAGTAGGTGAGCGAACTCACTTAGCGACTGGAATGAAGCGTAGCCCCGTGCGGATGCCGGCTGGCTTCTCCAGTTCGGGGCCCAGTCGGCGACTAAGGCCCAAATCCAGGACGTCGCGTGCCCAAGACACGGACGGCTTCTTCGTCGTCGAGGCTGCAACGGGAGCTTCTTGGACATCTTCAGCGGGAGCTTCCCTGCGAGGTGAAGCCGTCGCGACCGGAGCGACCCCTAGCCCAGAGACTGGGGCGAACGGCAGAGGCATCGAGGCCAGCGGCACCTCGCTTAGGGCAGTTGTCGTGTCCAGCGCGGCTGCCGTCGGCGGCGCCTCATCCTTGGCCGGGCTGGGGGCGTCGGAGCTGCTCGCCGAGTGCGGTGGCGAGGCCGGCTTCGTCTTCTTCTTTGGAGGGGCCTGCGCCTCCTTCTCCTTCTTCTTCTTATTCTTCTTCTTCTTCGACGGAGTAGCCTGGCGGCGCGAGGTGGTCTCTGGAAGTTCGTCATCGTCATCGTGATGCTCGAGGCTTTTACTCGCCTCAAGCTCATGCTGACGTTGCCCGCGGGTCTTGCGGACCAGCGGGGCGACCTCCTCCTCGGATTTGTCGTCGCCGTTGTTCTCGTCGCTCTCGGTGTCGCCCTTGGCGGGAGGTGACTCGCCCATGTCCTGGACAAACGAGCTCGAGTTTTCGTCATCTGAAGGCGGGAGCCATCCTTCCACCACTTGGAATAGCTGCAATGAGCACAAAATGAAATTAGAATGACCGTGACTGCAAAAACTGCGACTGCGAATGATGCGAGGTGATTTACCGTTGGGGCTGGATGCTTTGCGGTGTAGGGGGCGACCCCAGCCTTTGCGTCCAGGTACACCGCCTGGGTGATCTTCTTCAGTGCTGGGGTGTAGTCCTCGAGCTTCCACTCGGCGAGGCAGGACTTCTTCGAGTCCTCCTGGCCCGTGTATTGATACATGTAGTGGTCGCGCCGAGCCAGAGGGACGGGCCGCCGCCCGAGCCAGCAGTTGTATAAATTGATTGTCTGGAGGCCCTTCTTCTTCAGACTGCGGATGGTCTGGAGCATTTTGTCCACGACCATCCGCTGATCGGTGGGGAGCTTGCCGACTTGGAGACGGCGCGGTTCGGACCGGTTGGCGGAGTATCGTGGGATCACCGCCTCGCCCTCCGGGGTCGCCTCGGCAACGTAGAACCAAGACTTCTTCCAGTCGCTCGCCGCCTTGGCGGGCAGCATCAAGTCAAAGAATGAAGCCTTCGACTTCAGCTGGAATGTCAGGCCGCCCGCGGCAAGCATTGGGCCGCCCGCTTCCTCGCGGCTGATCCGTCCGTGGAACAGATCTTGCCATAGAGGGAAGTAGGGCCGGCAGCCCAGATAGCACTCGCAGAACGCCACGAAGATGGCAAGCTGCTCGATGCTGTGTGGACCCAGGTCCGACGGTTGGATCCCGTAGTAGGCGCAGAAGCGCCGGAAGAACAGGGACGTGGGGAATCCTAGCCCCCGTTCTAGGTGGCTGGTGAAGCAGATGAATTCTCCCTCGCGCGGGTTCGGGGTCACTTCTCCGGCCGCGGGGATGCGCCAGCAGCCGGCGCGCAGGATCCCGGCCTCCTCCAAGGACGCCAGTTGCGCTCTCGTACACTTAGATCTACCCCAAGGCTCGGTGGAGAGGGCCATGGCGGAAGGATTTGTGGGGGGTCGGAGGATTTCGGGTCGGCTGGATCGCGATGCGAAGGAAGGCGAAAGTGCGTGCAATCGGAGGAAATGGCGAGAAGATGGTTCTCTGATCGCCTGCCATTCCCCTTATATAGCGGTTGTTACCCGCCAAATCAGGGAGCCGTTACTACGCGGTGATTACGCCGAAAGTTACCGTTGGATTACCCAACGGCTAGTTTGACCACGTTTAACGATCCAACTTCAGCCACTCGGCTCGCCGACCCGATCACTACGACTCGACTCGCCAAAAGCTGCGATCAAGATGACTAGCGGATTCCTTCATGAAGGAGCCCGTCGACGATTCGACTGGATGCTTGCTTTGAAGCCGTATACTCCGACTGCCAAGCAACCACCTGCGCCCAATCAACGACGGCCTCGGGGACTACTGATGAGGATATGCCCACCGGGGTATACCCAGCAGGACGTTTCCGACTGGCCCAGGAACTGGCGAGTGGGCCTGCAAGACGGCGACTGGATCAAGGCCCGGCGTGGATCCAAGCGACTGGAAGCTGAAGGCCCAGGCGAGTAGATAGGCCCAGTCGGATTAGGTTAAACAAGTACCGAAGCCTTAACTGATTCGGTTGAGATATGTAAACCCTAGGGGAGGTGAGTCTATATAAACCTCCCTGCGGGGCGTATAGAGATACGTTCCATCAAACACCCAAGCGACTCGCCGCCTAGCCGCCGAGCTCGCCCATTGTACCACCATCATAATACAATCTAGCAGGAGTAGGTCTTTACCCTCCGGGGGGCCGAACCTGGGTAAAACCCTGAGTCTCCGCCCTCATCTCGCACCGCAGATGGCTGGCCGCCCTTGCCCCTCGTTCTACTACTCGCTGCCGATTGCAGCATCTGCCGTGACCATTCCCACGACATCTTTGATCATATCAAATATATCAGCACCAGTACGCTCCTTAGGCTTCGTCTGGTGACATGCCAGACCGTTGAAATGCTTGCCTTTCTTTCTTAAGGAATGCTTGGCCAAAAGAAATCGACGATGCTCATTGTATACATTCTTCTTACAATGTTCCAAATATATACTTTCAGTCTCATCTAAACAGTGTGTGCATGCATTGTATCCCTTGTTTGACTGTCCTGAAAGGTTACTAAGAGTAGACCAATCATTGATTATTACGAAAAGCAATGCTTGGAGGTTAAATTCTTCATGCTTGTGCTCATCCCACACGCGTATCCTAGGTTCGTGCCACAACTGTAAAAGTTCTTCCACTAATGGCCTTAGGTACACATCAATGTCGTTGTCGGGTTGCTTCGGACCTTGGATCAACACTGGCATCATAATGAACTTTCGCTTCATGCACAACCAAGGAGGAAGGTTATAGATGCATAGAGTCACGGGCCAGGTGCTGTTACTGGAGCTCTACTCCCCAAAGGGATTCATGCCATCTGTACTTAGACCAAACCTTAAACTCCTTGCTTCATATGAAAAGTCAGTGTACTTTCTATCGATTTTTCTCCATTGCGACCCATCAGCGGGGTGTCTCAACATCCCGTCTGACTTACGTTTCTCTTTATCCCATCGCAACAACTTGGCGTGCTCTTTGTTTCTGAATAAGCGTTTCAACCGTGGTATTATAGGAGCATACCACATCACCTTGGCAGGAACCCTCTTCCGGGGGGGGGGGGCTCGCCCTCAACGTCATCAGGGTCATCTCGTCTAATCTTATACTGAAGTGAAGTGCATACCGGGCATGCATCCAAATTCTCATACTCCTCACCGCAGTAGAGGATGCAGTCATTAGGGCATGCATGTATCTTCTGAACCTCTAAACCTAGAGGGCAGACAACCTTCTTTGCTTCGTACGTACTGGCGGGCAATACGTTATCTTTTGGAAGCATATTCTTCATCATTTTCAGCAACTTTTCAAATGAGGAGTCAGGTATAGCACATTCAGCCTTCCATCGCAGCAATTCCAGTGTGCTGCCTAGCTTTTTCAGACCATTTTCGCAATTTGGGTACAACAACTTTTTGTGATCCTCTAACATGTGATTGAACTTCTCCCTATCCTTTTCAGTTTCACAATCTCTTCGTGCATCGGCAATAGTCCGACCAAGATCATCAGCGGGTTCATAATGTGTCTCTTCTTCATCCTCCCCTTCAACATCCCCCATGGAAGTATCTCTGTACTCAGGGAAACCATGATAGTTGTCATCCTTCTCCTCTTCTTTATTGTCTTCCATTATAACCCCTCTCTCTCTGTGCTTGGTCCAACAATTATAACTAGACATGAAGCCGGACTTCAACAAGTGGCTGTGAAGGGTTTTTGAGTCAGAGTAATCCTTCTGATTCCTACATCCATTACATGAACAGAATACAAAACCATTGCGCTTGTTTGCATCAGCAACACGTTTGAATTCATGCACGCCATTAATGAACTCGCCAGAGCGTCGGTCAGTACCGTACATCCATTCCCGGACCATCTGCATTATAATAAAAATATATCAAAAACCATTACACAACATGATACAATTATTACAAGTTATATTGAGAGCTTCTAGAGCATTAATTTTGAATTTTGAAAAATTTACATGCACCAATTTGTGAATTAGAGAAAACAATCAACATGATAAATGTGGAGTTTTTTTATTATTGTTCTATCAGTGAAAACCTTATTCCATTCTAAGCTCTGAAACTCTAAGATTACACATTTCAATTTTCAGTAACTATGTGTCTAATCAAAATTTGTTATACATATATATCAAAATCCTTCTAGCTGCTTCTAGAGCATGCATGCATTGATCCATATCTCTATACTTCTAGAGCATTATAGAGCTAAAGTAGCAATAAGAGATGAAAGAATGAAGTTCTAACCTTTTAAAGCTTTGGATTTAGGTGATGCAAACTAAATCTTGACAAAAAAATAGCATGAACTCTCTTGCTTTTTTTGAGAAAAATGGCCACCATATGCTTTAGGGCAGCAAGACAGGAAGCAAAATATATAGTGGTGGACAACTAGTCCCGGGCCGTGATACGACCCGACACTAATAGTCCACGAAAGGACCAGCTGGCCTGCTTCAGGTTATTAGTCCAGGGCCGTATTACGGACCGGGACTAATGACCTGGTCCGGTCCGGAACTAGTGACTACAGCCGTTTCTAGCCATTAGAGGCCTCACGGTTCGGGACTAGTGCTCCCACTAGTCGCGAGCTGTGCCAGGCCGGGACTGCTGGTCTTGTTCACGTCGAATCGAAGATGGTTTTTCCAGTAGTGCGCCTTTCTACTCGACAGATGCCCCATCCTGGAGATCCTCGCTATGATTACAATACAGATCGGAGTGTTCCTACGCCTTGTAAGCCGCACAGTGCGGTGCGTTCAGTTATGCTCGTCCTACCTGGAGGACGTCGCCGTTGTGGATGCCCCTCGCTTGGAAAGGTTCTTGCTGTTTATGGCAGGGATGAGCAACAACAAGCCCTCCAGGATCAAGATTGGTCACGCACCCAACCTGCGCGTGCTGGGATACCTTGAGCCAGGAGAGCATGTGGGTGGAGATTGGCAACATTGTAATCACGGTCCGTCACAGTCTGCCGCGCATCTTAATTTAATCGTGTGAATTAACGCTACTAGTTGAGTGTCCGTGCGTTGCCACGTCCTCCTAATTAACTCTTCTCGATCTCACACGTAAATATAATTAAGGTGTATAAAAAAACTAACACATGTTACTCCACGGGAATACAATATCAGAATTATCTAATATGGCATTATGAAGTCGTCGACACTTGTATTAAGATGAAGAAAATCAAACACATTTCTTTTTCACCATAGATTTTTTTTCAGTCCGTAAAGAAGGAGAAAATATACAATGAGTTTCCATATTACATCACACCTCCTACACATGTACTTCCTCCGTTTCAAAATATAAGATGTTTTAGATGTGTATAGTTTCAAATGAATCTAGACACTAAAATGTGTCTAGATTTTGAAACAGAGGGAGTACAACTTAAAACATCTTATATTTTGAAACAGAGGAAGTACAAGTTAACTGAATTTAGCAAACTAACCACACAAGATATTCTCTTAGAGGAATATCATATAGCGGAAAGCGATAATGTGATATATTCAGTACAATGGAGCCAACAGTTGACATGAACATTTTTTCGTTATCATCTCCAGATTGAGTGGAAGTATTCAGAAAATGGGATCCAGCGCTAGCAACCTCGACTCAGCACAGAAGCATCGTTAGAAGCATTGGATTGCATGTCTCGTTGCTAAGGTCACAGTTCAGATCCTTTCAAAGCCGTGTATATGGGGATTCTGTTCTCTGAACTACGATTGCATCAACACAAGCTGAATCAGTAACTTTGTTATGAGAGGCATAACTGGTTAGACTGTGCCTCAAACCTAAGGACTCAGAATTGCAATAAGAAATCATTCAGTGGAGAAAGTGTTGATCTGCGTCTTTGCTAGGTTCTGGTTGCTACTCCACGGCCGAACCATTAGCTCAGGCCACCAACACCCCCGTTACCGCAGGCAACCACCCCCTTTTCTCAGTGCTCCGCCCTCAAGTCCTCAGCTGCTTTCTTTAGACGATGCCCCTGTTCATCCCGCTGGTGTCGCAGCAGTGTCAGACCTTCCTCTTCCTATCTTTTGTATTCACAAATTTCTCTTTCTGAAACTGATCGATGATTTCTTGCTTTCTCTCCCTTGTGAATCGATTCTTCAAGATCTTCTTTGATCTATTCACCCAGGTGAATCCTCACCCCTGGAACCAAGTGCGTTCTCTCCCAATTTCTTTGTGCCTAGATCAAATCGCCCTCCGCCTCGCCCCGGGTGCTTGCAGACAACCGCCTCCTGATTCCTGTACAACCCGCAGGCTCCCCTGAGTTCACTGGATTCCCTCCTCCGTGACCCACTAAGCTCGCCGGACTCCCTCTTCATCACAACCGTCCCCGGAAGCAAGCAAGGTGACCCTCCGCTGGAGTAACATAGAGAGCGGCAGACGGCGCGAGGCTCGGCATGGTGGTGGCGGCGCATCGCAGTCGCGGGGTGGGGGATTTTTTTTCCGGAGCTGTATAGAAATCGTGGGTTGGACTATTTTCTGGTACTGGACCGCGGGTTTATTTTCCAGTTTCTAAGGGGCTAAAACACAAAAGTGCGACGACGGACGAAAATCTTGCGACGAAAACCACCGTAACGTAAATTATATAGTAGAGATGTGTACCAATATGTGATCTTACTTGGTTTCTCTTTCGATGCATGCAGGCTCGGAGTAAGGAGAACCCAAGCACCGTTGTCCCGAGTGTCCAGATCTTGGCATTGGAGGTGAAATTTACTGTCCGCAGTGAAGTCAAGAAAGTGCCCAGCTTCCTCATATGTTTCCCCAACGTCAAGACCCTCCATGTCAAGGTAAATAGTTGTGAATGCCCATAGTTTCATTGGGCATTCTACACTGCCACTAACATATTTAGTTTTTCCAGTATGATTCACTTTAGTAACTAGCTGAACTATGTATACTGATATAATTGGCAGTCTGCCACATCTTATGAGGAGCCCACTGGCAAGGTTAGCCTCAAGTTATGGCAAGAGGGCGGTCCCATTACCTGTGTCCTGCGACACATGAAGAAGATGATTTTCCATGAATTCCGAGGTTCGATAAACGAGATTGTGTTCCTCAAGTTTATTGCTGAGAGAGCTCTCTTTCTAGAGAAGATGGTGATTGTGGTGGCCTATAAATGTCACTCTTCAGGGGAGGATGTGAATTCCATACTGAAGCCTCTGACTTGCGCAAAATGGGCAAGTAGAACTTGTAAACTTCAAGTCTTCAAGAGCCCATTCACTCATGGGGCGGGCAGTCCAGTTTATGACATCCAATCCGCATCTGAGTCTTCGGTTGCTGATCCTTTTGACATGATATATTACGAAGAATTGCTGGAAGTTACTAAGTAGCACTATTCTTGATGTAGAAGACTACTAACTTTTTCTTGTTATAAAAAATGGCAGCAGCTCATATCTTTAGTGTTATCTGTACTTAGCCGAGTCTTGTTTCAGTGATGTTACATCATAAAATTTGAGCTAAATATGTGGCTAGATGTTGGTGGTAGTAACATTGATTTCGATGATTTTCTAGCTAAGGCAGTGATTCATATTTGAACTACATTGTGGTGGTTCTTGGCTGTTCCTCAACTTTGGCATCAGTCAAGTGTTATGAATCGCTGTAACTGCAGTATTCCTCTCATACAAGACTGCCGGTGGTCTGGCACTAAGATTATTTTGTTATCCGAATTGACAGCAGCTTATATATGTTGTTCATATGATTTTTCTAGCACCAACAAGTTGTGTCCTGTAGTCCCGCTTCACATGTTACATCATAGAACTTGTGCTAACTATGCGCCTAGTTGTTGGTAGGAGAAATGGAAATTTTGACAATTTTCTAGCTAAGCTTTCTTGATATTACCAATTCTCGAGGATATCACTTCGGTTTATTGTTCTAGCTCTAGCCCATTCTACCTCGTTGCTGATCCTCATCCTGAATCCTTATTGCTTGTTGATGATACCTTGTGAGTCAGTTGTGACTTGTGAGCGAGTAGGTTGTGAATCAATTGTGAGCAAGTACTCTGTTCAATTAGAGAACCACTATTTTTTGCAGCTATGGAAGTTAGGTTGATCAATCTTTGCAGTTAGGTTCTGTTTGGAATGTAGGGGTTTGTTCCCCTCTGAAATTTCGGTGGATTCCCTCCATTTCATACAATGCCCTAACATTGAGAACGATAATTGTGCTCCTTGTAGTTTACTTGCTGTAGCTTCAACTGGTTGGCATATATGGGCTTGCTTTGACCAGTTCATATGTTAAGTTTTCTTGCTTGGAGCGTATGAAACTAGATGTATCTTGGTGCATACACTGATCAGTGTGGCTTAAACGTTGCGCCAAGGCTTGTTTTCAGCTTGCGTTTGAATATATAAGATACGTTGGGTTAGAGGTTACTACTACATGACTGCCTACCATCTGTGCATTTATATTACTCTGTTCTACAGTATTTAGACACCTTGCATTGTCTATGTTGCAGTACATAATGTTCTGGGAGACAGCGGTGCTTATTCTAGACTGCTTGAGGCCAATTTGTAAGGTTTGCAGGTGTAGCACATCCATTTCTGCCATGACAAACAATATCATGTACTTTACCTGCTATGTTTTGGCCTCAATCTAATCCACCAATATATTGTATTGTGCATCAGATTGTTCCCTGAAGTTTGTTATCTAGTTATTATCTGATATGTGCAGCTACAAATCCTTTATTCTGTTATGCAGCTATGGTAGCTAGGTTCATCAATTTCCATGAATTAGGTAACTTTCGGGATGAGGTAGTTTCAAGAAGTTTGTAGGTTTTTTTTTTTTACTTTGGAGTGTATGTTTCCTTTCTCTAGCTTAGTCATACCTTGGCGCATATGGATAACAGTATATCTTGAGCACTAGGCAAATGCTGGTTTTGATCTCTTGATTGAATCGACTAGGCCCGTGGCTTAAGCAGTGTAGTTATCTGATACTATCGTATTTAGTTCTGTTGATTTATATAAGATTTGTGTTTTGTGTTCTCATACTAGCAGCGACTGTCGAACCCTTTAGCTCTCATCAAACTAGTTGAGTTAACGGAGTTGAAAGCCAATTTGATCAGGGTCCACGATGGAATGATTATGACGTTGAAGTCGCATAATAAGAAGCTCAGTAATCCCTTTCATGACAAGATTATGAGGGGAAAATAGGGCTAAGTTGGGAGGACTAAGTTGGGGCGACCTGTTGATACAACATGAGATCGATGGCGCCTGAATAGAAATCGTGGAAACCCTAGACGACATCATGACTAACCACGGATCAATACGTGGTGAAGAAAGCCGAACCAAAGCCACTGGAGATAATTGGTCGATAATATTACTACTGAGTACTAGCCAATCTATGAGTCTAAAATGATTTTTTGGGAATTCTATGCTGGAACATGGATGCAGGATTGATGTATATGTGGTATTGGGTGATGAGAGCTACATAATTTAGAGGTGTCGACCAACGAAATGAATCGTGATGCGGACTGAGTTTTATATCCATAATCATGTCGGTTTGCATTCAGTAAAGTCCGATATGCAGCCTATTTGTACAACACTAGTCGGAAGTAAGCGCCCTACTCAAGTTTATTGCCGCATTCTCCAATTGGTTAGGTAAAAGGTTATTAGTTGTACGGTATTATCGTTTAAATACTTCATTGGAACAAATTACCTCCATATCCGTGGAGTCCTATTATCGTTTAAAGGGTTACTAGTTGTATGATGATATTATCGTTTGAATAGTTCATTGGAACAAATTACCTCCATATCCGTGGAGTGCTATTTCTCTCATGTGCATGGACACAAATTTGTGATTTCAGAGTTCAAGTGTTTTGTTTTACACTAATCTTGAAGTTTAGGGCTTTTTTGGATTGAAGGAATTTCACGAAAATCTCCTATACATTTCACCCTTGCTGGCTCGTAATGCTGGCCCCCGGTTCAACCCATGATGGTTACCATTGCAAGCAGGCTGTAGGTTTACCATGTCGCCAGATGGGATCTCTGCTCTGAGGTACGACTCTACTAAGCGCTATCTACAGTGGAAAACGCTGAAGGATCTTGGAGGCTTGCTCGGTGTTCATCGGCAAGAGAAGCCCGACGGTGGTGCAAGCTGAGGCCTTCCCCCACGGTAAGAGCCAGTTGTGTACTGGATTGGCTGGTTTGGTGTGCCTATGGTGTGTGTCATACTGGCATGGTCATTGGAACCTTTACCCCGTGATTTCTACCCTATGGTGTGTGCAGAGGAAGCAGTTGGTACTTCTGCGAGGAGCAGCCCGTGGCAACATTACAAACATCGTCAACAATGTGAGAAAATCTGAAGATGATTATGGACAAACCTCGAAGACTGGCAGAGTATTTGCAAGATTAAAAAGGTGAAGATGGAATCCCGATAAAAAGGCTGAATATTAGGTTACTTCAAAGTTCATCATAATATTCCTAATTAAGTAGTTATCTATTGTGACTTTGTGAGTGTGTCCTAGCTATGCTCTTCATATTCTGAAACTATTGCGCCATAGCTATGTTCTTTGCGTTTCTAAGTTATCACATGAGTAGCTCGATGTTGTTTACATTGCTAAATTACTGATTGTCTGCTATGTCATTTACATTCCTAAGGACTATGATAAACATTGGGTCAATAAGTTTTTAAAAGCACTTGCTGGTTTCTAATTATGTTAGCTACTAGTTAAGCTGATTCTGTAAATCTAAAGGTAAAATGACATCTTTGTTCCTAGGTTGGAACTTAGTCTTCTGATTTTTAAGTTTGTAATTACCACTCCAGAGAGTCCATATCATGTACTCCCTCCGATCCACAATAAGTGTCGCTGATTTAGTACTATTTTAGTACAAAGTTTGTACTAAAGCTCCGACACTTATTTTGGATCAGAGGGAGTAACAATCTTGAGTTAGTCAGTGTGCCCTGCTACTATTACTTTGTTGGTGAACAATTCTGGAATGTAGTTGAACTTTTAATGCAGCAAGGGAGAAGACGAAAGCAAGATCCTTTAATGGATTAATACCTATGTAATGATGTACCCCCTTCATCCCAAGATAAGTGACTTGAGTTTGTCTAGATTCGCGTAGTCTTGCACTGTTTTGTTGCTTCAAATTCGTTGGTAGAATTCCTTTATTCAAAATTCTTTAGTGCACATAGTGCTTTTCTTAGGAGAAGTGCAAATAGTAGCTGATTTGCTAGACTTTGGTCTTCCAGATTGTTATATGTTGATCCAAATTCTACAAAGTATAGACCAACTTCTGATGAGTGGAGCAAGGCCCGCGACAGCCCCCCGCGGTACGGTACGAATCGTCGAAGACCTAGGTTTTCACCGATATATAAACCCCTTGGAAGCCGCTGTTTGGGATAAGTTGCATCTGTGAAATCTCCGACGTTTGTAAACACTCCCTGATATAGTGAAATTTTGCTGGCTGGCGTCCGTGGTTTTTTTCCTCTCTTTGTTGGAGAGGTTTTTTCACGTTAAATCTGTGTTTCCTTGCTGTGATTTCGTTTTTGTTCTTCGTTATCTCCTTGTCGCAATTATAACACAGATCATGCGGTTTGAAGTTCAGTTATAGGAAATATAATAATTCCAGAGTTATAAGGGTGGGGATACTCTATAAGAGATAATAACTGAACTGACTTTTGAAGGATAGGACTATGTTCTTCTGTCAGGTACCGTAGGAAATATTGCACTGATATAGAATTATATTTTCTGAACGTTGCTACTACCTGTAAAAGAACGTTGCCCTTTAGCATAGTTAAGAGAAGAGATGTGTCGGTGCACTTTAATTCAGTCTGCACTATCTAATGTTTGCAATGCCTCTGTTTTTGGACAATATGGCGTGAAAGTGGACGCAGTTACATGATGCTGAAAGTGAGAGTACAGTTACACGATGATGCACTCTGAAATTCTTACCAAAACTTCATATTCTCATCAATTCATCGATCTGACATAGTACATTCAACCAGCAAGAAAGAAATATGCAGAATAATATAGTACCAAAATTAAACACTCTGCTACAGAAATAGCATCTACACTCCTAATTGCCTTTGCTTCTCACTGTCCCTTCGTTCCCGGCAAGTAGGTCGAAGGGTAAGGTGTCAAGTAGGACCCCACCTAGACCTCACTTTTAGTTCATTTTAAATTTTGATCAAAATTTTACACTACAAATCTTAAAATAAACTAGAGGTGGAACTTAGTTGGGCTCCCACTTGAAACCCTATCGAAAGGGTGTTTACAGTGATAACTTAATGTTGATTAGCTCTGTCGTTTACATTCCTAAGGACTATGATAAACTCATAAGCATCAGATAAATAAGTTTTCAAAATCACTTGCTAATTTCTATTATGCTAGTTATGTACTACTCCCTCCGTTTAGAAATATAAGATGTTTTAGGTTAGTGAAGCTAATGTATCTAGACACCTTTTAGTGTCTAGATTCATTTGAACCTACACACTAAAAGGTGTCTAGATACATCTCCTTTACAAACCTAAAACATCTTATATTTCTAAACGGAGGGAGTACTATTTAGCTGATTCTGTAAATCTAAAGGTAAAATGACATATTTGTTCTTAGGTTAGAACTTAGTTTTCCTGATATTTAAGTTTGTAATTACCACTCCAGAGAGTTCATATCATGTAATCTTAAGTTGGCACTAGTAATTCGTCGGTCAAAAATTGTGGAAAGTGGTGATTAAACTTTAAATGCAGCAAGGGAAAAGACCAAAGCCAAGATCCATTTACGGATTAATGCATATCTACTTATGTATGTATAGTCTTGCACTGTTTTGTTGCTTCAAAATTCGTTGGTAGAATTCCCCAATGAAAAACTGTTTAGTGCACATAGTGGTTTTCTTAGGAGAAGTTGCAAATAGTGTCTGGTAAAGGAAAAACTAGATTTTCTAGACTTTCGGTCTTCCAGATCGTGCAATTTGATGTTCAGTTAGTAAATAATAATTGCCAGAGTTATAAGGGCGAGAATCCTTTGTAAGAGATAACTGAAACTGACTTGTGAAGGATGGGACTATGTTCTTCTGTCAGATACCCAAACATTACACTGATTCAGAATTTATATTTTCTAAACATTGCTACTACCTGTAAGAGAACGCTGCCCTTTAGCATAGTTACAAGAGAAGAGATGTGTCTGTGTACTTTGATTCAGTCTGCACTATCTAATGTCTGCAATGCCTCTGTTTTTGGACAAGTTGATGTTGTGAAAGTGGAGTATGACACAGTTACATGATGCTGAAAGTGAGAGTACAGTTACATGATGATGCACTCTGGAATTCTTACCAAAAATTCACATTCTTCATCAATTCATCGATCTGACATAGTATATTCAACCAGCAAGAAAGAAATATGCAAAATAATATAGTACTGTACCAAAATTAAACACTCTGCTACGAAAATAACATCTACACTCCTACTTGCCTTCGCTTCTCTTGTTGCCCACTGTCCCTTCGTTCCCGGCGAGCAGCAAGTACTTGTCCTTCGTCGTCAGGGCCGTTGGCGTGAACCCGAGCGCGTCCGCGAGCACGGCCTGCACCTGGTTCGCCACCTCGATACTGCTGCTCCTCCCGTCCGTGGGTACCGGCTCCAGGAAGTGGACGGAGTACTCTGGCCGCGGGTTCATCAGGAAGTACACCGAGTCGAAGCACTTGGCGCCCGGCGACGTGGACGTGCCGTAGAACATGCTCGATCGTTCGCTCACCGCCACGGGGCTCACCTCGTCGGCGAGCTCGGCGAACAGCGGGCTGAACCGGAGCAGGTACGGCTCGCGGCACGTCGTCCCCTCAGGGCTCACGACGACGTCGCCCCGCGCCAGCAGCGATGTCATGCGGCGCCGGTCCTCTTCCCGGCCGCGTGTCAGCCGGAGGAGCGGGATGGGCGAGATCAGCTCCGACAGCCAGCTCAGGCTGTAGGTCACAGCGAAGACGGTCTTCCCGAGCGCGCTGGAGATGGCGATCGCGTCCAGGAGCGTGCGGTGGTTGCACGCGTACAGCCGGCCGGCGCCGTCGGCCGCGGCTGGAGGGGCGCCCGTGATGCGCAGCCGCACTCCCGCGAGCATGGCGACGACGCCCGTCACGCGTCGTGGAAGGATGGTGAAGATGGCGATGCGGACGACGGCGAGGATGATGGCGAAGGGGAAGTAGATGTACATGGCGAGCGCGGCTGCCGGCGTCGGCGTGAACGCCAGCCGACCGTCGTGGAACACCATGGGCTTCGGGTAACAGCATATGGTACTCTTCTTCTCGGTTTGGTTTAGGGTGTCCGTGAGCCTCTCCATGTCCGTGTAAGCATCCTGCATGACGCCGGCGAAGTATCCGTAGCCTGACTTCACCTCCCTGCCTTCCACCACGTCGAACCCTACGTAATCCTTCAAGAACGCCTCCACCATCACCGTCGGAAAAGATCTGCTTATCGCCGCCACCTTCACCGCTTTCGGCAACGTTCGAGCCACATCCGCCAGCGCCTCGACGCGCTCCGCCTCCCTGAAGAAATACTTGGGCAGGACAGCCCTGCCGATCCTCGCCGCTTCGTCGCGCCGCAGCCCGCAGAAGGCGACCATGGTCATGGCCTTCAAACACGTGTCGTGCGTCATGACGCGCAGGAACGGGTAGAGCGCGAGCATGAGGAGGCCCCGGGCGAAGCTACCGGCCTCGACGGCGACGAGGAAGAAAGGCGGGAACAGAGTCGCCGCGGACGGCGTCGAAGACTTGAGGAGTAGCGCGTCGACGTCGATCGCCATCGCGGTGTTGCTGTTGCCGAGAAAGCGTGCTGCTGGCGGCGCCACCGGTGCTGCTGCCGGCGTGGTCTGGCGGTGGCGCCCGAGGAGGGATGAGACGAGGTTGTTCTTGATGACGCGGTGGAGGCTGAGCATCCGGTGGGCGAAGCGATTGCTCGCCGTCGTCGAAGTCGCCATGCCGTCTCCGACTCTCCGTTGAGGCGTTCGACGTTCTTTTTTGTTGGCGAGTCGAACCAGCAACCAGCTTCCCTGAATTTATTTCGAAAAACTGGATTATATTCAAATCCGGACTGGTAATCTATAGAGCGCGCCATCGAATACTAGAGACCAAGCCTGACTTTTTTCTACATAACCGACTCGTCTTCAAACACGATCCACAATCCGGGCTGGTAATCTCTTCTCTATCTACTATATAATTTTTGTAGCGGTGGTTTTCGTCACACCAGGTTTTGGTCCGTCGTCCTGCCGAAGAGTTACACTCACACGTAGAAAACATGACTGGCGTTAGTACGTATCAAGTCCAGTTTCCAGAATCACAAGCACACTTCTAAACGATCATAATTTGCGAGGCGGTTAGGATAGCTGAGGTGCGAACATGGCTGCGACGGACCGCACGCCCGCGCCGCCGCCATGATCTCCCTTCTCCGTCCACCCCTGTCATCTCGGAGACCAGAACCTGAATCCTCTCCGCTCCCTCCCTCCGTCCATCTCGACGCCCTGCGCCGCCGTCGCCGAAGTCGCGGTGGCCGTGCTCTCCGTTAGTTGCAAGGTTTGGGCGGCTGCTCCGGTAGAGATGGATGCCGACCTGTTGCAGCAACCTGCGGCTGGCAGCTCCGTGGCGGCAGCCTCTTCGGCTCCTCCTCCCGCCGCTCGCATCCTCGCCGACCAGTTTGTGGTGGCTGTTCTCGCCCATCGCAGGGCTGACCCGTCCAATCGAGGCCAGTTGGCTCAAGCTCGCGCCCGCCCTCGCTCTGGGCTGGCAGCGGCCACATTGTCCATGGCTCCTAGCTCCGGCTCCACTATAGGCTCAGCGCATCTTCCCCGACCTCCGCCATCAGCCCCTGGAAGTCAGGCTCAGACGCCACGGCAGTGCCATTGCCCCTCTGCTCCCTCGTTAGTGGAGCTCGTCCCTGTGTCGCTCCCGGTTACTCGACAAGGCCAACAAGGCCATGGACCTGCTCACCGGATCACAACGAGGTTGGATGGAAGGTGTTACTCGGTGCGTGCCGGGCGGATGTACCTACGTGGAGCTCTATTTGCAGCCGAGATGGTGTGGAGTGGAGGCTCGAACCGACGGACACTGCGTAGTACGTCATGTTATCGATCCTGTATTTGCAGCCGGCGATGAAGATGATTCCCTAGGCGTAATTAAGATAGATCATAAGGGGGACGCCAACAGCTTCCGTCACATAAGGATGATAATCCGTGCATGTGTGTATGGGAGCACATAGGTACCTTCTCCTTTGAGTGCTTTGAGGATATTACAGGTTACAAAGGAGCATCTGTTTATCTAGCATGAAATTTAGTTTTGAATCTTTGTAGTTGATAATACTATTCTGTTTTTATAATTTAGTTTTTGGCAGAGCATAGAAAAAATTGTAAAGCAATTTAGTTACTAGGCATTTGTTCTTCGACTCTTCCATGTTAATGACCATGAGCCTAAACCATGCACATTTGTTCTAAATTATTTTTAATTCGAGTGCAGTTTTTAATTAATTTTTCCAAAATACCAGATTTATGATGAATACACAAAAATAGTTTTAATTGGAATATATTTTTTAATTATAAATGCACATTTAATTAATTTTAATTGGAGTACAGTTTTTAATTACGTAAGCATGCACATTTATAATTATTTGTTCTAAAATAATTGGAGTACAGCTTTTAAATTGTACTCATGTCCGATGTGAATTAGTACAAGGAATTATATTTCCAGTTTATTTAGTGATTATTGATTGTTGTTATATCAATTATTATGAAAAAATAATATTGGGATTGTTCACCATTTTTTTAAATATTCTTGATATTTTATGTTTATACCTAGACAAGTGCAATGATAATAAAATAAAAAAATACTAAAAACCATAGCAGAGCATTCAGCTAGTAATCTCTAGAGCGCGCCATGAAATACAGACCGAGCCTGACTTTTTTTCTACACACCCGACTCGTCTCCAGAAAGAAATCCCAAGTACGTACGATCTACGTCCATAAACAATTTTCCTTTACCGATTCCAATTCTAATGGCACTCCGTGTTGGCATCTTGCTAATTCAGATTAGGAGGTCTGATGGGGCCCGACATCCGAGTTTGAGACGCCATTGTGTGCTTGTAACCACGTACACGGGCACCACGCCGCCGCGTGCTGGAGCTCCAGCGATCTCCGGCTTCAGGGACGGGGGACTATATGGCACTTACTGCGAGTCCCTAGTAGGACTCACCCGTGCCCTCACGGGCCGGCCCACTTGGCTTTTTTTTTTTCTGTTACGTTTTCTTTTTACTTCTTTCACGTGTTTTCTGATTCTTTTTTCTCTTTATTTTTTCTTTCATTTTTATTTTCTACTTTTCTGACTTTATTTGGTTTTCCATTTTTTCCTGGGTTTCATATTTTTGTTTATTTTATATTTTCTTTTAATTTTTTGTTTTTACCCGGTGGAAAAATTAAAATAATGTACACTTCTACCTGGTGAACAATTTTGAAATCTAAAAATTTTACCCAACGAAAAAAATTAAAATCTCGTGATTTTCCCGACAACCCCTTGAACTATTTTTGAACGTGTACGTGAATGTTTTTAATGTGATCCTTTTTTCTGAACATGAACCTTTTTTGAATCTAAACCACTTTTAGTCTAAACATTTTTATCCTGTGAATAAGTTTAAAAAAATCTAAACTTCTTAAAATCATGAACAATTTTCAAAAGACCTCCGACTTCAGGGACGGGGGACTATATGGCACTTACAGCGAGTCCCTAGTAGGACTCACCCGTGCCCTCACGGGCCGGCCCACTTGGCCTTTTTTTTTCTGTTACGTTTACTTTTTATTTCTTTCACGTGTTTTCTGATTCTTTTTTTTCTTTATTTTTTCTTCCATTTTTATTTTCTACTTTTCTGACTTTATTTGGTTTTCCATTTTTTCCTGGGTTTCATATTTTTGTTTATTTTATATTTTATTTTACTTTTTTGTTTTTACCCGGTGGAAAAATTAAAATAATGTACACTTCTACTTGGTGAACAATTTTGAAATCTAAAAATTTTACCTGACGAAAAAAATTAAAATCTCGTGATTTTTCCGACAACCCCATGAACTATTTTTGAACGTGTACGTGAACGTTTTTAATGTGATCCTTTCTTCTGAACATGAACCTTTTTTGAATCTGAACCACTTTTAGTCTAAACATTTTTATCCCGTGAATAAGTTTTAAAAAATCTAAACTTCTTAAAATCATGAACAATTTTCAAAACGCACAAATTTGAAATCAGAACGTTTGTTAAAATCAAAAGGACTGGATCTCACTTTCTTTTAGGTCGCTTGTGCTCTTATATAACACTCGAGGCGTCTGTTAGGGCCATGACGCCCGCGAGGAGAGAATTGTGGGCTCGCGCTCAGCAACCGCGCCTTCCCACATATTCTTCCTCACTCTGATCTCCATCGCACCTCCTTGACCCCCGCCTCCACCACCGGCGAGCTCATCGCACCCGCCCTCCTAAGACCATTGCCGACGAGTTCCTAGCACCTGACCCTGCCCCCTGAATTTTATTCCTCGCCTCCACTGGTGACACCACGGCGCGCCGCGTCCTTCCTGTCTCCGGCGAGGCCTCACTACAAAAATTTCCATCTACCACGACCTAATTTCGTGGTAGAAGGCCATTTTTCATGGTTAAAGGGTTTCTACCACCGATGGGCGTCCGTGGTAAAAGCCACGTCATGAAAGATGTACCACACTTTTTAAAAAATTAAAATCTCGTGATTTTCCCGACAACCCCATTAACTATTTTTGAACGTGTACGTGAACGTTTTTAATGTGATCTTTTTTTCTGAACATGAACCTTTTTTGAATCTGAACCACTTTTAGTCTAAACATTTTTATCCCGTGAATAAGTTTTAAAAAATGTAAACTTCTTAAAATCATGAACAATTTTCAAAACGCACAAATTTGAAATCAGAACGTTTGTTAAAATCAAAAGGACTGGATCTCACTTTCTTTTAGGTCGCTTGTGCTCTTATATAACACTCGAGGCGTCTGTTAGGGCCATGACACCCGCGAGGAGAGAATTGTGGGCTCGCGCTCAGCAACCGCGCCTTCCACATATTCTTCCTCACTCTGATCTCCACCGCACCTTCTTGACCCCCGCCTCCACCACCGGCGAGCTCACCGTACCCGCCCTCCTAAGACCATTGCCGACGAGTTCCTAGCACCTGACCCTGCCCCCTGAATTTTATTCCTCGCCTCCACTGGTGACACCACGGCGCGTCGCGTCCTTCCTGTCTCCGGCGAGGTCTCACTACAAAAAATTCCATCTACCACGACCTAATTTCGTGGTAGAAGGCCATTTTTCATGGTTAAAGGGTTTCTACCACCGATGGGCGTCCGTGGTAAAAGCCGCGTCATGAAAGATGTACCACACTTTTTGAAAAATTGCGGTGGATAGAACCCATATACCACGAAAATTTCAAACCGTGGTAGATGCGTTTTGCCGGCCCCGTTGACTTCTGACATCATGCCAACTGACACCATGAATTTATTTGGAGAAACTGGATTATTATATTCAAATCCGAGCTGGTAATAATCTCTAGAGCGCGCCATGAAATACAGACCGAGCCTGACTTTTTTTCTACACACCCGACTCGTCTCCAGAAAGAAATCCCAAATACGTATGATCTACTTCCATAAACAATTTTCCTTTACCGATTCCAATTCTAATGGCACTGCGTGTTGGCATCTTGCTAATTCAGATTAGGAGGTCTGATGGGGCCCGACGTCTGAGTTTGAGACGCCAGCTTATAACCACGTACACGGGCACCACGCCGCCGCGTGCTGGAGCTCCAGCGACCTCCGGCTTCAGGGGCTGGGGACTATATTGCACTTACTGCGAGTCCTAATAGGACTCACCCGTGCCCTCACGGGCCGGCCCACTTGGCCTCTTTCTTTTTTTCTGTTACATTTTCTTTTTACTTCTTTCACGTGTTTTCTGATTTTTTTTTCTCTTTATTTTTTCTTCCATTTTTATTTTCTACTTTTCTGACTTTATTTGGTTTCCATTTTTTCCTGGGTTTCATATTTTTGTTTATTTTATATTTTCTTTTACTTTTTTGTTTTTACCCTGTGGAAAAATTAAAATAATGTACACTTCTATCTGGTGAACAATTTTGAAATGTAAAAATTTTACCTGATGAAAAAAATTAAAATATCGTGATTTTCCCGACAACCCCATGAACTGTTTTTGAACGTGTACGTGAACGTTTTTAATGTGATCTTTTTTTTTGAACATGAACCTTTTTTGAATCTAAACCACTTTTAGTCTAAACATTTTTATCCTGTGAATAAGTTTTAAAAAATCTAAACTTCTTAAAATCATGAACAATTTTCAAAACGCACAAATTTGAAATCAGAACGTTTGTTAAAATCAAAAGGACTGGATCTCGCTTTCTTTTAGGTTGCTTGTGCTCTTATATAACACTCGAGGCGTCTGCTAGGGCCATGACACCCGCGAGGAGAGAATTGTGGCTCACGCTCAGCAACAGCGCCTTTCCACATATTCTTCCTCACTCTGATCTCCACCGCACCTCCTTGACCCCCGCCTCCACCACCGACGAGCTCACCGCACCCGTCCTCCTAAGACCATTGCCGACGTGTTCCTAGCACCTGACCCTGCCCCCTGAATTTTATTCCTCGCCTCCACTGGTGACACCACGGCGCGCCGCGTCCTTCCTGTCTCCGGCGAGGTCTCACTAAAAAAAATTCCATCTACCACGACCTAATTTCGTGGTAGAAGGTCATTTTTCATGGTTAATGGGTTTCTACCACCGATGGGCGTCCGTGGTAAAAGCCGCGTCATGAAAGATGTACCACACGTTTTAAAACATTGTGGTGGATAGAACCCATATACCACGAAAATTTCAAACCATGGTAGATGCGTTTTGCCGGCCCCGTTGACTTCTAACATCATGCCAACTGACACCATGAATTTATTTCGAGAAACTGGATTATTATATTCAAATCCGAGCTGGTAATAATCTCTAGAGCGCGCCATGAAATACAGACCGAGCCTGACTTTTTTTCTACACACCCGACTCGTCTCCAGAAAGAAATCCCAAATACGTATGATCTACTTCCATAAACAATTTTCCTTTACCGATTCCAATTCTAATGGCACTCCGTGTTGGCATCTTGCTAATTCAGATTAGGAGGTCTGATGGGCCCGACATCCGAGTTTGAGACGCCATTGTGTGCTTGTAACCACGTACACGGGCACCACGCCGCCGCGTGCTGGAGCTCCAACGACCTCCGGCTTCAGGGACGGGGGACTATATGACACTTACTGCGAGTCCCTAGTAGGACTCACCCGTGCCCTCACGGGCCGGCCCACTTGGCCTTTTTTTTCCTGTTACGTTTTCTTTTTACTTCTTTCACGTGTTTTCTGATTCTTTTTTCTCTTTTTTTTTCTTCCATTTTTATTTTCTACTTTTCTGACTTTATTTGGTTTTCCATTTTTTCCTGGGATTCATATTTTTGTTTATTTTATATTTTCTTTTACTTTTTGGTTTTTACCCGGTGGAAAAATTAAAATAATGTACACTTCTACCTGGTGAACAATTTTGAAATCTAAAAATTTTACCTGACGGAAAAAATTAAAATCTCGTGATTTTCCCGACAACCCCATGAACTATTTTTGAACGTGTACGTGAACGTTTTTAATGTGATCCTTTTTTCTGAACATGAACCTTTTTTGAATCTGAACCACTTTTAGTCTAAACATTTTTATCCCGTTAATAAGTTTAAAAAAATCTAAACTTCTTAAAATCATGAACAATTTTCAAAACGCACAAATTTGAAATCAGAACGTTTGTTAAAATCAAAAGGACTGGACTCACTTTTTTTTAGGTCGCTTGTGCTCTTATATAACACTCGAGGCGTCTGTTAGGGCCATGACGCCCGCGAGGAGAGAATTGTGGGCTCGCGCTTAGCAACCGCGCCTTCCCACATATTCTTCCTCACCCTGATCTCCACCGCACCTCCTTGACCCCCGCCTCCACCACCGGCGAGCTCACCGCACCCGCCCTCCTAAGACCATTGCCGACGAGTTCCTAGCACCTGACCCTGCCCCCTGAATTTTATTCCTCGCCTCCACTTCTGACACCACGGCGCGCCGCGTCCTTCCTGTCTCCGGCGAGGTCTCACTACAAAAAATTCCATCTACCACGACCTAATTTCGTGGTAGAAGGCCATTTTTCATGGTTAAAGGGTTTCGACCACCGATGGGTGTCCGTGGTAAAAGCCGCGTCATGAAAGATGTACCACACTTTTTGAAAAATTGCGGTGGATAGAACCCATATACCACGAAAATTTCAAACCGTGGTAGATGCGTTTTGCCGGCCCCGTTGACTTCTGACATCATGCCAACTGACACCATGAATTTATTTCGAGAAACTGGATTATTATATTCAAATCCGGGCTGGTGATAATCTCTAGAGCGCGCCATGAAATACAGACCGAGCCTGACTTTTTTTCTACACACCCGACTCGTCTCCAGAAAGAAATCCCAAATACGTACGATCTACGCCCATAAATGATTTTCCTTTACCGATTCCAATTCTAATGGCACTACGTGTTGGCATCTTGCTAATTCAGATTAGGAGGTCTGATGGGGCCCGACATCCAAGTTTGAGACGCCATTGTATGTTTGTAACCACCTACACGGGAACCACGCCGCCGCGTGCTGGAGCTCCAGCGACCTCCGGCTTCAGGGGCGGGGGACTATATGGCACTTACTGCGAGTCCTAATAGGACTCACCCGTGCCCTCACGGGCCGGCCCACTTGGCCTCTTTCTTTTTTTGTTACATTTTCTTTTTACTTCTTTCACGTGTTTTTTGATTCTTTTTTCTCTTTATTTTTTCTTCCATTTTTATTTTCTACTTTTCTGACTTTATTTGGTTTTCCATTTTTTCCTGGGTTTCATATTTTTGTTTATTTTATATTTTCTTTTACTTTTTTGTTTTTACCCGGTGGAAAAAATAAAATAATGTACACTTCTATCTGGTGAACAATTTTGAAATCTAAAAATTTTACCTGACGAAAAAAATTAAAATCTCGTGATTTTCTCGACAACCCCATGAACTATTTTTGAATGTGTACGTGAACGTTTTTAATGTGATCTTTTTTTTTGAACATGAACCTTTTTTGAATCTGAACCACTTTTAGTCTAAACATTTTTATCCCGTGAATAAGTTTTAAAAAATCTAAACTTCTTAAAATCATGAACAATTTTCAAAACGCACAAATTTGAAATCAGAACGTTTGTTAAAATCAAAAAGACTGGATCTCGCTTTCTTTTAGGTTGCTTGTGCTCTTATATAACACTCGAGGCGTCTGTTAGGGCCATGACGCCCGCGAGGAGAGAATTGTGGCTCGCGTTCAGCAACAACGTCTTTCCACATATTCTTCCTCACTCTGATCTCCACCGCACCTCCTTGACCCCCGTCTCCACCACCGGCGAGCTCACCGCACCCTGCCTCCTAAGACCATTGCCGACGTGTTCCTAGCACCTGACCCTGCCCCCTGAATTTTATTCCTCGCCTCCACTAGTGACACCACGGCGCGCCGCGTCCTTCCTGTCTCCGGCGAGGTCTCACTAAAAAAAATTCCATCTACCACGACCTAATTTCGTGGTAGAAGGTCATTTTTCATGGTTAATGGGTTTCTACCACCGATGGGCGTCCGTGGTAAAAGCCGCGTCATGAAAGATGTACCACACTTTTTAAAAAATTGTGGTGGATAGAACCCATATACCACGAAAATTTCAAACCGTGGTAGATGTGTTTTGCCGGCCCATTGACTTCTGACATCATGCCAACTGACACCATGAATTTATTTCGAGAAACTGGATTATTATATTCAAATCCGGGCTGGTAATAATCTCTAGAGCGCGCCATGAAATACAGACCGAGCCTGACTTTTTTTCTACACACCCGACTCGTCTCCAGAAAGAAATCCCAAATACGTACGATCTACGTCCATAAATGATTTTCCTTTACCGATTTCAATTCTAATGGCACTGCGTGTTGGCATCTTGCTAATTCAGATTAGGAGGTAACACGGGCACCACGCCGCCACGTGCTGAAGCTCCAGCGACCTCCGACTTCAGGGGCGGGGGACTATATGTCACTTACTGCGAGTCCTAATAGGACTCACCAGTTCCCTCACGGGCCGGCCCACCTGGCATCTTTCTTTTTCCTGTTACGTTTTCTTTTTACCTCTTTCACGTGTTTTCTGATTCTTTTTTCTCTTTATTTTTTCTTCCATTTTTATTTTCTACTTTTCTGACTTTATTTGGTTTCCCATTTTTTCCTAGGTTTCATATTTTTGTTTATTTTATATTTTCTTTTACTTTTTTGTTTTTACCCGGTGGAAAAATTAAAATAATGTACACTTCTACCTGGGGAACAATTTTGAAATCTAAAAATTTTACCTAACGAAAAAATTAAAAAACATGTACGTGAACATTTTTAATGTGATCCTTTTTTCTGAACATGAACCACTTTTAGTCTAAATATTTTAATCCTGTGAATAAGTTTTAAAAAATCTAAACTTCTTAAAATCATGAACAATTTTCAAAACGCACAAATTTTAAATCAAAACGTTTGTTAAAATCAAAAGGACTGGATCTCGCTTTCTTTTAGGTTGCTTGTGCTCTTATATAACAGTCGAGGCGTCTGTTAGGGCCATGACGCCCGCGAGGAGAGAATTGTGGCTCGCGCTCAGCAACAGCGCCTTTCCACATATTCTTCCTCACTCTGATCTCCACCGCACCTCCTTGACCCCCGCCTCCACCACCGACGAGCTCACCGCACCCGCCGTCCTAAGACCATTGCCGACGTGTTCCTAGCACCTGACCCTGCCCCCTGAATTTTATTCCTCGCCTCCACTGGTGACACCACGGCGCGCCGCGTCCTTCCTGTCTCCGGCGAGGTCTCACTAAAAAAAATTCCATCTACCACGACCTAAATTCGTGGTAGAAGGTCATTTTTCATGGTTAATGGGTTTCTACCACCGATGGACGTCCGTGGTAAAAGCCGCGTCATGAAAGATGTACGACACGTTTTAATACATTGTGGTGGATAGAACCCATACACCACGAAAATTTCAAACCATGGTAGATGCGTTTTGCCGGCCCCGTTGACTTCTGACATCATGCCAACTGACACCATGAATTTATTTGGAGAAACTGGATTATTATATTCAAATCCGAGCTGGTAATAATCTCTAGAGCGCGCCATGAAATACAGACCGAGCCTGACTTTTTTTCTACACACCCGACTCGTCTCCAGAAAGAAATCCCAAATACGTATGATCTACTTCCATAAACAATTTTCCTTTACCGATTCCAATTCTAATGGCACTCCGTGTTGGCATCTTGCTAATTCAGATTAGGAGGTCTGATGGGCCCGACATCCGAGTTTGAGACGCCATTGTGTGCTTGTAACCACGTACACGGGCACCACGCCGCCGCGTGCTGGAGCTCCAACGACCTCCGGCTTCAGGGACGGGGGACTATATGACACTTACTGCGAGTCCCTAGTAGGACTCACCCGTGCCCTCACGGGCCGGCCCACTTGGCCTTTTTTTTCTTGTTACGTTTTCTTTTTTACTTCTTTCACGTGTTTTCTGATTCTTTTTTCTCTTTTTTTCTTCCATTTTTATTTTCTACTTTTCTGACTTTATTTGGTTTTCCATTTTTTCCTGGGATTCATATTTTTGTTTATTTTATATTTTCTTTTACTTTTTTGTTTTTACCCGGTGGAAAAATTAAAATAATGTACACTTCTACCTGGTGAACAATTTTGAAATCTAAAATTTTTACCTGACGGAAAAAATTAAAATCTCGTGATTTTCCCGACAACCCCATGAACTATTTTTGAACGTGTACGTGAACGTTTTTAATGTGATCCTTTTTTCTGAACATGAACCTTTTTTGAATCTGAACCACTTTTAGTCTAAACATTTTTTATCCCGTGAATAAGTTTTAAAAAATCTAAACTTCTTAAAATCATGAACAATTTTCAAAACGCACAAATTTGAAATCAGAACGTTTGTTAAAATCAAAAGGACTGGACTCACTTTCTTTTAGGTCGCTTGTGCTCTTATATAACACTCGAGGCGTCTGTTAGGGCCATGACGCCCGCGAGGAGAGAATTGTGGGCTCGCGCTTAGCAACCGCGCCTTCCCACATATTCTTCCTCACCCTGATCTCCACCACACCTCCTTGACCCCCGCCTCCACCACCGGCGAGCTCACCGCACCCGCCCTCCTAAGACCATTGCCGACGAGTTCCTAGCACCTGACCCTGCCCCCTGAATTTTATTCCTCGCCTCCACTGGTGACACCACGGCGCGCCGCGTCCTTCCTGTCTCCGGCGAGGTCTCACTACAAAAAATTCCATCTACCACGACCTAATTTCGTGGTAGAAGGCCATTTTTCATGGTTAAAGGGTTTCGACCACCGATGGGCGTCCGTGGTAAAAGCCGCGTCATGAAAGATGTACCACACTTTTTGAAAAATTGCGGTGGATAGAACCCATATACCACGAAAATTTCAAACCGTGGTAGATGCGTTTTGCCGGCCCCGTTGACTTCTGACATCATGCCAACTGACACCATGAATTTATTTCGAGAAACTGGATTATTATATTCAAATCCGGGCTGGTGATAATCTCTAGAGCGCGCCATGAAATACACACCGAGCCTGACTTTTTTCTACACACCCGACTCGTCTCCAGAAAGAAATCCCAAATACGTACGATCTACGTCCATAAATGATTTTCCTTTACCGATTCCAATTCTAATGGCACTACGTGTTGGCATCTTGCTAATTCAGATTAGGAGGTCTGATGGGGCCCGACATCCGAGTTTGAGACGCCATTGTATGTTTGTAACCACCTACACGGGAACCACGCCGCCGCGTGCTGGAGCTCCAGCGACCTCCGGCTTCAGGGGCGGGGGACTATATGGCACTTACTGCGAGTCCTAATAGGACTCACCCGTGCCCTCACGGGCCGGCCCACTTGGCCTCTTTCTTTTTTTTGTTACATTTTCTTTTTACTTCTTTCACGTGTTTTTTGATTCTTTTTTCTCTTTATTTTTTCTTCTATTTTTATTTTCTACTTTTCTGACTTTATTTGGTTTTCCATTTTTTCCTGGGTTTCATATTTTTGTTTATTTTATATTTTATTTTACTTTTTTGTTTTTACCCGGTGGAAAAAATAAAATAATGTACACTTCTATCTGGTGAACAATTTTGAAATCTAAAAATTTTACCTGACGAAAAAAATTAAAATCTCGTGATTTTCCCGACAACCCCATGAACTATTTTTGAACGTGTACGTGAACGTTTTTAATGTGATCTTTTTTTTTGAACATGAACCTTTTTTGAATCTGAACCACTTTTAGTCTAAACATTTTTATCCCGTGAATAAGTTTTAAAAAATCTAAACTTCTTAAAATCATGAACAATTTTCAAAACGCACAAATTTGAAATCAGAACGTTTGTTAAAATCAAAAGGACTGGATCTCGCTTTCTTTTAGGTTCTTGTGCTCTTATATAACACTCGAGGCGTCTGTTAGGGCCATGACGCCCGCGAGGAGAGAATTGTGGCTCGCGCTCAGCAACAGCGCCTTTCCACATATTCTTCCTCACTCTGATCTCCACCGCACCTCCTTGACCCCCGTCTCCACCATCGGCGAGCTCACCGCACCCTGCCTCCTAAGACCATTGCCGACGTGTTCCTAGCACCTGAACCTGCCCCCTGAATTTTATTCCTCGCCTCCACTGGTGACACCACGGCGCGCCGCGTCCTTCCTGTCTCCGGCGAGGTCTCACTAAAAAAAATTCCATCTACCACAACCTAATTTCGTGGTAGAAGGTCATTTTTCATGGTTAATGGGTTTCTACCACCGATGGGCGTCCGTGGTAAAAGCCGCGTCATGAAAGATGTACCACACTTTTTAAAAAATTGTGGTGGATAGAACCCATATACCACGAAAATTTCAAACCGTGGTAGATGTGTTTTGCCGGCCCATTGACTTCTGACATCATGCCAACTGACACCATGAATTTATTTCGAGAAACTGGATTATTATATTCAAATCCGGGATGGTAATAATCTCTAGAGCGCGCCATGAAATACAGACCGAGCCTGACTTTTTTTCTAAACACCCGACTCGTCTCCAGAAAGAAATCCCAAATACGTACGATCTACGTCCATAAATGATTTTCCTTTACCGATTTCAATTCTAATGGCACTGCGTGTTGGTATCTTGCTAATTCAGATTAGGAGGTAACACGGGCACCACGCCGCCGCGTGCTGAAGCTCCAGCGACCTCCGACTTCAGGGGCGGGGGACTATATGTCACTTACTGCGAGTCCTAATAGGACTCACCCGTTCCCTCACGGGCCGGCCCACCTGGCATCTTTCTTTTTTCTGTTACGTTTTCTTTTTACCTCTTTCACGTGTTTTCTGTTTCTTTTTTCTCTTTATTTTTTCTTCCATTTTTATTTTCTACTTTTCTGACTTTATTTGGTTTCCCATTTTTACCTAGGTTTCATATTTTTGTTTATTTTATATTTTCTTTTACTTTTTTGTTTTTACCCGGTGGAAAAATTAAAATAATGTACACTTCTACCTGGTGAACAATTTTGAAATCTAAAAATTTTACCTAACGAAAAAATTAAAAAACGTGTACGTGAACGTTTTTAATGTGATCCTTTTTTCTGAACATGAACCTTTTTTTTAATCTGAACCACTTTTATTCTAAACATTTTTATCCTGTGAATAAGTTTTAAAAAATCTAAACTTCTTAAAATCATGAACAATTTTCAAAACGCACAAATTTGAAATCAGAACGTTTGTTAAAATCAAAAGGAATGGATCTCACTTTCTTTTAGGTCGCTTGTGCTCTTATATAACACTCGAGGCGTCTATTAGAGCCATGACGCCTGCGAGGAGAGAATTATGGGCTCGCGCTCAGCAATCGCGCCTTTCCACATATTCTTCCTCACTCTGATCTCCACCGTACCTCGACCCCCGCCTCCACCACCGGCGAGCTCACCGCACCCGCCCTCCTAAGACCATTGCCGACGAGTTCCTAGCACCTGACCCTGCCCCCTGAATTTTATTCCTCGCCTCCACTGGTGACACCACGGCGCGCCGCATCCTTCCTGTCTCCGGCGAGGTCTCACTACAAAAAATTCATCTACCACGACCTAATTTCGTGGTAGAAGGCCATTTTCATGGTTAAAGGGTTTCTACCACCGATGGGCGTCCGTGGTAAAAGCCGCGTCATGAAAGATGTACCACATTTTTTAAAAAATTGTGGTGGATAGAACCCATATACCACGAAAATTTCAAACCGTGGTAGATGCGTTTTGCCGGCCCCGTTGACTTCTGATATCATGCCAACTGACACCATGAATTTATTTCGAGAAACTAGATTATTATATTCAAATCCGGGCTGGTAATAATCTCTAGAGCGCGCCATGAAATACAGACCGATCCTGACTTTTTTTCTACACACCCGACTCGTCTCGAGAAAGAAATCCCAAATATGTACGATCTACGCCCATAAACGATTTTCCTTTACCGATTCCAATTCTAATGGCACTACGTGTTGGCATCTTGCTAATTCAGATTAGGAGGTCTGATGGGGCCCGACATCCGAGTTTGAGACGCCATTGTATGTTTGTAACCACCTACACGGGAACCACGCCGCCGCGTGCTAGAGCTCCAGCGACCTCCGGCTTCAGGGGCGGGGGACTTTATGGCACTTACTGCGAGTCCTAATAGGACTCACCCGTGCCCTCACGGGCTGGCCCACTTGGCCTCTTTCTTTTTTTTGTTACATTTTCTTTTTACTTCTTTCACGTGTTTTCTGATTCTTTTTTCTCTTTATTTTTTCTTCCATTTTTATTTTCTACTTTTCTGACTTTATTTGGTTTTCCATTTTTTACTGGGTTTCATATTTTTGTTTATTTTATATTTTCTTTTACTTTTTTGTTTTTACCCGGTGGAAAAATTAAAATAATGTACACTTCTACCCGGTGAACAATTTTGAAATATAAAAATTTTACCTGACGAAAAAAATTAAAATCTCGTGATTTTCCCGACAACCCCATGAACTATTTTTGAACGTGTACGTGAATGTTTTTAATGTGATACTTTTTTGAATCTGAACCACTTTTAGTCTAAACATTTTTATCCTATGAATAAGTTTTAAAAAATCTAAACTTCTTAAAATCATGAACAATTTTCAAAACGCACAAATTTTAAATCAGAACGTTTGTTAAAATCAAAAGGACTGGATCTCACTTTCTTTTAGATCGCTTGTGCTCTTATATAACACTCGAGGCGTCTATTAGGGCCATGACGCCCGCGAGGAGACAATTGTGGGCTCGCGCTCAGCAACCACGCCTTCCCACATATTCTTCCTCACTCTGATCTCCACCGCACCTCCTTGACCCCCGCCTCGACCACCGGCGAGCTCACCGCACCCGCCCTCCTAAGACCATTGCCGACGATTTCCTAGCACCTGACCCTGCCCCCTGAATTTTATTCCTCGCCTCCACTGGTGACACCACGGCGCGCCGCGTCCTTCCTGTCTCCGGCGAGGTCTCACTACAAAAAATTTCATCTACCACGACCTAATTTCTGTTGGAATTATGCCCTAGAGGCAATAATAAAGATGTTATTATTATAATTCTTGTTCATGATAATGTTTATATTCCATGCTAGAATTGTATTAAGCGAAAACTTTAATACTTGTGTGGTTTGTGAACAACACCGTGTCCCTAGTACGCCTCTATGGACTAGCTCATTGATTAATGATGGTTAAGGTTTCCTAACCATGGACATGAGTTGTCAATTAATAATGAGATCACATCATTGGGAGAATGATATGATGGACAGACCCAAACTAAGCGAAGCAATTAGATCGTGTCATCGTGTTCATCTTTGCGAAGCTTTTTCTTATGTCAAATATTGTATTCCTTAGACCATGAGATAATACAACTCCCTGGTATCGGAAGAAAGCTTTGAGGTCATCAAACGTCATCCTATGAGAGGGTGGTCATAAAGGTGTCTCTCAGGTGATCGAAAAGTATCTGTTGGGTTGTATGTATCGAGATGGGATTTGTCCCTCCCAAGTCGGAGAGATATACTTCGGGCCCACTCGGTGATCGATATCAACACCGCTTGCAAGCATGTGGTTAAGGAGTTAATCACAAAGTGATATCGGATTACGGAATGAGTAAAGTACTTGCTGTGAACGAGATTGAACTAGGTATGACGGTACCGACGATCAAATCTCGGGCAAGTAAAATATCGCGAGACGAAGGAAATATATATATGGGATTGATTGAATCCTGGCATCGTGGTTCATCCGATATGATCATCGATGAATGTGTGGGAGTCAATATGGGTTTCCAGACCCCGTTGTTGATTATTGATAGAAGATCATGTCTGCATATTCTCGAACCCGCAGGGTCACACACTTAACGTGTCTCGACGCTAGGATAGATTGGATAATTGGTTTATGAGTTTTTGTTCGGAGTCTCGGATGGGATCCGGGACATCACGAGAGGTTCCAGAATGGTCCGGAGAATAAGATTCATATAAGGCAATGCAGTTTTTGGAGTTCGGAATTGTTCCGGGTTAATCGGTATTGTACCGGAAGCTTCTAGAACCTTCCAGAAGGGGACCAACGTGGCCCCACCTTCCAGGAGGGGGCATGGGCCTATGAGGGAGTGCCCTGGACGCTTTGGGCCAGGGGCACAAGGCCCCATAGGGCCCAACCGGCCAACTAGGGTAAAACCCTAATTGGAGCTTCTAGAAGGGGGGGTCCTTGCCCCCACTCCTCCTCCTTTGGCCGCCGGCCTTGGCTTGGGGGAGGGGCTAGGGCTGCTGCCCACCCCTCTATATAAAGAGGGATGGGGGCGCACCACCCCCCACCTTCCCCTCAAGCCAGTCGCCCTGCTGCCCTCCTCTCTCTCTCTCTCTCCCTCCCGACTGCGTGTAGGCGAAGCCCTGCTGCAGAAACTCTCCACCACATACACCGCGCCGTCGCGTTGTAGATCCAATCCGTATCTCCACCATACTTGCTGGACCGAGGAAGGAGGAGACGTCGAGGTGCTGCACGTGTGCATCTCACGGAGGCACCGCCACTTGTGGTGCTAGATCGGATCGGATCGCGAGGAGGAGAAGCGAGTACGACTACATCACCCACGTTCCGACGAATGTTCCGCTGTGCGAATCTTCAAGGGTATGAAGATCTAATCCAATCTCTCTCGGTGTTTGCATCTCCTAGATTAGATCTTGGCTTTCCCTCTGTTCGCATCCGTAGAAAATTTTGATTTACTATGCCGCGAATCCCTTCAGTGGTATCAGAGCTTGATCTATGTGTAGATGTGTTTCACGAGTAGAACGCAACATGGTTGTTGCGGGCGTTGATGTTTTCTGTTGCAAGCCTCTTGTTTGTGTTCTTCTTATGACGCGGGATAGTGAGATTGAAGCGGTCCAGGCCAACCTTACGCGACGTCGTTCGCGAGACCGGCTCCGCACTTGACGTGTGGCTTGTTCCACACATGCGGCTGGTGGATGTCAGTTTCTCTCACTATAGTTGTCATGGGATTTACACCGGAGTTTGGCAACCATAATATCACCGTTGTGGCTTTCCGTAGGTAAGAATCGTTCTTAGCATCTACTCCCATAAGCCACGTAAAACATGCAACAACAAAGTAGAGGCGTCTAACTTGTTTTTGCAGGGAGTGTTTTCTATGATATGGTATGGCCCAAGATGTGATATGTGTATTGTATGCGATGATCATGTTTTGTAATGTTTCACGACTTGCATGTCGATGAGTACACAACCGGCAGGAGCCATATGGTTGTCTTTATAATTGTGTATGACCTGTGTGTCAACTTCTCATACGCCATGTAATAGTTTCACTTTATCGCTAAGTAGTTAGCAATAGTTGTAGTTGCTATTCGTGGTGGAGGCAATCATGGTGGAGTGATGGAGATCATGCCGGCACGCACAAGATGGAGATCATTGCGCGAAGATTGGCTATACCATGTCACATAAAGTTATATGCATGTGATGTTTATCCTTTTATGTATCTTATTATGCTTAGATCGCGACGGTAGCATTATAAGATGATTCCTCACTTAAAGATCAAGATAAAAACTGTGTTCTCCCCAAGTATGCACCGTTGCGAAAGTTCGTCGTGTCCAAGCATCACGTGATGATTGGGTTCTATAGACTCTACGCTCACATACAACGGGTGCAAGCCAGTTTTGCACACGCGGAAATACTTGGGTCTAACTTGACGAGCCTAGCATGTACAGACATGGCCTCGGAACACATGAACCGAAAGGTTAAGCATGAGTCATATGAATGATATGATCGACACTTCGTTGTCCACCATTGAAACCACATCTCTTCTCATGAAGATCGGATTAGGTGTGGTGAATTTGGATCGTGTTCACTAAACAACTTGAGGGATGTTGAATTTAGTGGGAGTTCATCTAGTAATTTGATTAAAAGTTGAACTAGTTATCATGAACATAGTCTAATTTGTACTTGCAAATATTGTAGATCAAATGGCTAAGTCCAACTTCAACTTCAACATTTTTGCTGAGAAGGAAAAGCTTAAAAACAATGGGTCTAACTTCACCAATTGGTTCCGCAATCTGAGAATCATTCTCTCTGGCGGTCAAAAGGACTATGTCCTTGAAAGTGCGTTAGGTGACGCCCCTGCTGCCACTGCGCCGGCTGATGAGAAAGCTGTCTATCAGTCGCGCAGAGATGATTATGGTGTGATTAAGAGCACCATGTTGTTTGCTATGGAATCGGACCTTCAAAATCGTTTTGAAGACTATCCCGGGCCCTTTGAGATTCTCGAGGAGCTGAAAACCATGTTTCAGACTCAGGCCCGTTCTGAGAGATATGAGATCTCTGAGAATTTCTTTAACTGCAAGATGGAGGAAGGGAGTTCCGTTAGTGAGCACGCCATTAAGATGTCGGGCTACACTCAACGCCTTGAGCAATTGGACTGCAAGATTCCAGAGGAGCTCAAGATTGACAGGGTTCTGCAATCACTCCCTCCCAGCTACAAAAGTTTTGTAGTGACTCACAATCAGATTGGTTCCACTGATACGATCACCGAGCTCTTCGCAAAGCTGAAGGCTCCGGAAGTGGACATCAAAAAGGATAATCATGTGTTGATGGTCAACAAGCCCCCCACCTTCAAGAAAGGTAAGGGTGCAAAGAAGCCCTTCAAGAAGGGCGGCGGCAAGCGCACTGCCCCTGCTGAGAAGGAGCTCAAGTCTGGTCCTAAGCCGGACACTGAGTGCTTCTATTGCAAGGACAAGAGTCACTGGAAGCGCAACTGTCCGAAGTACTTAGCGGACAAGAAGGCTGACACCATCAAAGGTATATTTGATATACATGTTATTGATGTTTTCCTTACTAGCCCTCGTTGTAGTGCCTGGGTATTTGATACTGGTTCAGTTGCTAATATTTGTAACTCGAAACAGGAGCTACGGAATAGACGGCGGCTTGCGAGGGATGAGGTGACGATGCGCGTTGGCAACGGATCAAGAGTTGATGTGATGGCCGTCGGCACGCTCTCCTTATTTTTACCTTCGGGATTAGTTTTAAACCTTAATAAGTGTTATTATGTGCCTGCGTTGATCATGAACATTATTTCTGGATCTTGTTTATTGCAAGACGGTTATTCATTTAAATCGGAGAATAATTGTTGTTCTATTTATATGAGTAACATATTTTATGGTCATGCACCTATTGTGAATGGTTTATTTCTTCTAAATCTCAAAAGGGATGAAACACACATCCATAACATTGAGGCTAAGAGATGCAAAGTAGATAGTGATAATACTACTTATTTGTGGCACTGTCGTCTAGGTCATATTGGTGTAAAGCGCATGAAGAAACTCCATTCTGATGGACTTTTGGAGTCTCTTGATTTTGAATCATTTGACACATGCGAACCATGCCTCATGGGCAAGATGATCAAAACCCCGTTCTCCGGTATGATGGAGCGAACAACGGACTTGTTGGAAATCATACATACCGATATATGCGGACCGATGAGTGTTTCGACGCGCGGTGGATATCTCTATTTTCTCACTTTTACCGATGACTTAAGTAGATATGGGTATATCTATTTAATGAAACATAAATCTGAAACGTTTGAAAAGTTCAAAGAATTTCAGAATGAAGTGGAGAACCATCGTAACAAAAAGATTAAGTTTCTACGATCCGATCGTGGAGGTGAATATTTGAGTTATGATTTTCTCACGCATCTTAAAGCAAGTGGAATCGTTTCACAACTCACGCCACCCGGAACACCATAGCGCAATGGTGTGTCTGAACGCCGAAACCGAGCCCTATTAGATATGGTCTGATCGATGATGTCTCTTACTGATTTGCCGTTATCATTTTGGGGTTATGCATTAGAAACCGCTGCATTCACTTTAAATAGGGCACCATCTAAATCCGTTGAGACGACACCGTATGAACTATGGTTTGGTGCTAAACCTAAGTTGTCGTTTCTTAAAGTTTGGGGATGCGAAGCTTACGTCAAGAAGTTGATGCCAGACAAGCTCGAACCCAAAGCGGAGAAATGCGTCTTCATAGGATACCCTAAGGAAACTATTGGGTATACCTTCTATCACAGAACCGAAGGCAAAGTGTTTGTCGCAAAGAACGGTTCCTTTCTTGAGAAGGAGTTTCTCTCGAAAGAAGTGAGTGGGAGGAAAGTAGAGCTAGACGAGGTTATTGAACCTTCTCTTGAATTGGAGAGTAGCGCAGCACGTGAAATTGTTCCAGTGCCGCCTGCACCAACGATAGAGGAAGCTGATGACAAGGATCATGAAGCTTCGGACGATGCTCCTACTGAACGTCGCAGGTCGACAAGGTCGCGTGCCCCTCCTGAGTGGTACGGCAACCCTGTCTTGACTGTCTTGTTGGTAGAAGACAGTGAACCTACGAACTATGAGGAAGCGATGATGAGCCCAGACTCTGAGAAATGGCTAGAAGCCATGAAATCCGAATTGGGATCCATGAGCGAAAACCAAGTATGGACTTTGGTGGACCCTCCTAGCAACTGAAAGGCCGTTGAGTGCAAATGGATCTTCAAGAAGAAAATGGACGCGGATGGTAATGTTACCGTCTATAAAGCACGGCTTGTCGCGAAAGGTTTTCGACAAGTTCAAGGTGTTAACTACGATGAGACTTTCTCTCCCGTAGCGATGTTTAAGTCCATTCGGATTTTATTAGCAATTGCTGCGTTTCATGATTATGAAATATGGCAGATGGATGTCAAGACTGCGTTCCTCAATGGCAACATTGATGAAGAGTTGTATATGATGCAACCCGAAGGTTTTGTCGATCCTAAGGATACTGATAAAGTATGCAAACTTCAGCGTTTCATTTATGGACTGAAGCAAGCATCTCGGAGTTGGAACCTTCGTTTTGATCAAGTGATCAAGAGCTTTGGATTTGTTCCAAATTGCTACGAAGCTTGTATCTACAAGAAAGTGAGTGGGAGCTCGGTGACGTTTCTGGTACTATATGTGGATGACATATTTATTATTGGAAATGACATTAACATGCTTAACGATGTGAAGAGTTATTTGAACAAGTGTTTTTCAATGAAAGACCTAGGTGAAGCTGCTTATATATTGGGCATGAAAATCTATAGAGATAGACAAAGACGCCTGATAGCTTTAAGCCAGAGTACATACCTAGACAAAGTTCTGAAAAGGTTCAGAATGGATAAGGCAAAGAAAGGTTCGGTGCCTATGTTGTCAGGTAAGATATTGAGCAAGGCTCAGTGTCCAGCTACGGTAAATGATAGGGAAGCTATGAGCAAAGTGCCTTATGCCTCGGCCATAGGTTCTATCATGTATGCCATGCTGTGTACTAGACCGGATGTGTCCAATGCTCTTAGTTTGACGAGCAGATATCAAAGTGATCCAGGAGTGGAACACTGGACAGCCGTGAAGAACATCCTAAAGTACCTAAATAGGACTAAAGAAATGTTCTTAGTCTATGGGGGTGATGAACAACTCGTCGTAAAAGGTTACGTCGATGCTAGTTTCGACACCGACAAGGATGATTCTAAATCTCAGACAGGATACGTGTATATTTTGAATGGAGGAGCTGTGAGCTGGAGAAGCTACAAGCAAAGCGTGATCGCGGGATCTACAGTAGAAGTGGAATACATGGCTGCTGCAGAAGCGTCAAGTGAAGGAGTTTGGATCAGGAACTTCATCACTGAGCTTGGCGTGGTTCCAAGTGCATTGGACCCACTGGAGATATTGTGTGACAACACTGGCGCCATAGCACTCGCTAAGGAACCAAGATATCATCCAAAGACCAAGCATATCAACCGCAAGTTTCATATAATCCGAGATTATATAGCAGATGGAGATCTGAAGATTAGCAAAGTACATACAGATCTGAATGTCGCAGATCCATTGACTAAACCTCTTCCACGTGTAAAACATGATCAGCACCTCAGTGCCATGGGTGTGAGATTGTTGCCAGATGTAAACTAGATTATTGACTCTAGTGCAAGTGGGAGACTGTTGGAATTATGCCCTAAAGGCAATAATAAAGATGTTATTATTATAATTCTTGTTCATGATAATGTTTATATTTCATGCTAGAATTGTATTAAGCGGAAACTTTAATACTTGTGTGGTTTGTGAACAACACCGTGTCCCTATTACGCCTCTATGGACTAGCTCATTGATTAATGATGGTTAAGGTTTCCTAACCATGGACATGAGTTGTCAATTAATAATGAGATCACATCATTGGGAGAATGATATGATGGACAGACCCAAACTAAGCGAAGCAATTAGATCGTGTCATCGTGTTCATCTTTGCGAAGCTTTTTCTTATGTCAAATATTGTATTCCTTAGACCACGAGATAATACAACTCCTGGTATCGGAAGAAAGCTTTGAGGTCATCAAACGTCATCCTATGAGAGGGTGATCATAAAGGTGTCTCTCAGGTGATTGGAAAGTATCTGTTGGTTGTATGTATCGAGATGGGATTTGTCCCTCCCAAGTCGGAGAGATATACTTCGGGCCCACTCGGTGATCGATATCAACACCGCTTGCAAGCATGTTGTTAAGGAGTTAATCACAAAGTGATATCGGATTACGGAACGAGTAAAGTACTTGCTATGAACGAGATTGAACTAGGTATGACGGTACCGACGATCAAATCTCGGGCAAGTAAAATATCGCGAGACGAAGGGAATATATATATGGGATTAATTGAATCCTGGCATCGTGGTTCATCCAATATGATCATCGATGAATGTGTGGGAGTCAATATGGGTTTCCAGACCCCGCTGTTGATTATTGATAGAAGATCATGTCTACATATTCTCGAACCCGCAGGGTCACACACTTAACGTGTCTCGACGCTAGGATAGATTGGATAATTGGTTTATGAGTTTTTGTTCGGAGTCTCGGATGGGATCCGGGACATCACGAGAGGTTCCGGAATGGTCCGGAGAATAAGATTCATATAAGGCAATGCAGTTTTTGGAGTTCGGAATTGTTCCGGGTTAATCGGTATTGTACCGGAAGCTTCTAGAACCTTCCGGAAGGGGACCAACGTGGCCCCACCTTTCGGGAGGGGGCATGGGCCTATGAGGGAGTGCCCTGGCCGCTTTGGGCCAGGGGCACAAGGCCACATAGGGCCCAACCGGCCAACTTGGGTAAAACCCTAATTGGAGCTTCTAGAAGGGGGGGGTTTCCTTGCCCCCACTGCTCCTCCTTTGGCCGCCGGCCTTGGCTTGGGGGAGGGGCTAGGGCTGCCGCCCACCCCTCTATATAAAGAGGGCTGGGGGCGCACCACCCCCCCATACCTTCCCCTCAAGCCAGTCGCCCTGCTGCCCTCCTCTCTCTCTCCCTCCCGACTGCGTGTAGGCGAAGCCCTGCTGCAGAAACTCTCCACCACATACATCGCGCCGTCGCGTTGTAGATCCAATCCGTCTCTCCACCATACTTGCTGGACCGAGGAAGGAGGAGACATCGAGGTGCTGCACGTGTGCATTTCACGGAGGCACTGCCACTTGTGGTGCTAGATCGGATCGGATCGCCAGGAGGAGAAGCGAGTACGACTACATCACCCACGTTCCGAAGAACGTTCCGCTGTGCGAATCTTCAAGGGTATGAAGACCTAATCCAATCTCTCTCGTTGTTTGCATCTCCTAGATTAGATCTTGGCTTTCCCTCTGTTCGCATCCGTAGAAAATTTTGATTCACTATGCCGCGAATCCCTTCAATTTCGTGGTAGCAGGCCATTTTTCATGGTTAAAGGGTTTCTACCACCGATGGGCGTCCGTGGTAAAAGCCGCGTCATGAAAGATGTACCACACTTTTTAAAAAATTGTGGTGGATAGAACCCATATACCATGAAAATTACAAACCATGGTAGATGCGTTTTGCCGGCCCCGTTGACTTCTGACATCATACCAACTAACACCATGAATTTATTTCGAGAAACTGGATTATTATATTCAAATCCGGGCTGGAAATAATCTCTAGAGCGCGCCATGAAATACAGACCGAGCCTCTACACACCCGACTCGTCTCCAGAAAGAAATCCCAAATACGTACGATCTACGCCCATAAACGATTTTCCTTTACCGATTCCAATTCTAATGGCACTGCGTGTTGGCATCTTGCTAATTCAGATTAGGAGGTCTGATGGGGCCCGACATCCGAGTTTGAGACGCCATTGTGCGCTTGTAACCACGTACACGGGCACCACGTCGTCGCGTGGTGGAGCTCCAGCGACCTCCGGCTTCAGGGGCGGGGGACTATATGGCACTTACTGCACTCACCCGTGCCCTCACGGGCCGGCCCACTTGGCCTCTTTCTTTTTTTCTGTTACGTTTTCTTTTTACTTCTTTCACGTGTTTTCTGATTCTTTTTTCTCTTTATTTTTTCTTCCATTTTTATTTTCTACTTTTCTAACTTTATTTGGTTTTCCATTTTTTCCTGGGTTTCATATTTTTGTTTATTTTATATTTTCTTTTACTTTTTTGTTTTTACCAGGTGGAAAATTAAAATAATGTACACTTCTACCTGGTGAACAATTTTGAAATCTAAAAATTTTACCTGACGAAAAAAATTAAACTTTCGTGATTTTCCCGACAACCTCATGAACTATTTTTGAACGTGTACGTGAACGTTTTTAATGTGATCCTTTTTTCTGAACATGAACCTTTTTTTTAATCTGAACCACTTTTATTCTAAACATTTTTATCCTGTGAATAAGTTTTAAAAAATCTAAACTTCTTAAAATCATGAACAATTTTCAAAACGCACAAATTTGAAATCAGAACGTTTGTTAAAATCAAAAGGACTGGATCTCACTTTCTTTTAGGTCGCTTGTGCTCTTATATAACACTCGAGGCGTCTATTAGGGCCATGACGCCCGCGAGGAGAGAATTGTGGGCTCGCGCTCAGCAACCGCGCCTTCCCACATATTCTTCCTCACTCTGATCTCCAGCGCACCTCCTTGACCCCCGCCTCCACCACCGGCGAGCTCACCGCACCCGTCCTCCTAAGACCATTGCCGACGAGTTCGTACCACCTGACCCTGCCCCCCGAATTTTATTCCTCGCCTCCACTGGTGACACCACGGCGCGCCGCGTCCTTCCTGTCTCCGGCGAGGTCTCACTACAAAAAATTCCATCTACCACGACCTAATTTCGTGGTAGAAGGCTATTTTTCTTGGTTAAAGGGTTTCTACCACCGATGGGCGTCCGTGGTAAAAGCCGCGTCATAAAAGATGTACCACACTTTTTAAAAAATTGTGGTGGATAGAACCCATATACCATGAAAATTTCAAACCGTGGTAGATGCGTTTTGCCGGCCCCGTTGACTTCTGACATCATGCCAACTGACACCATGAATTTATTTCGAGAAACTGGATTATTATATTCAAATCCGGGCTGGTAATAATCTCTAGAGCGCGCCATGAAATACAGACCGAGCCTGACTTTTTTTCTACACACTCGACTCGTCTCCAGAACGAAATTCCAAATACGTACGATTTACGCCCATAAACGATTTTCCTTTACCTATTCCAATTCTAATGGCAGTGCGTGTTGGCATCTTGCTAATTCAGATTACGAGGTCTGATAGGGCCCGACATCCGAGTTTGAGACGCCATTGTGCGCTTGTAACCACGTACACGGGCACCACGCCGCCGCGTGCTGGAGCTCCAGCGACCTCCGGCTTCAGGGGCGGGGGACTATATGGCACTTACTGCGAGTCCTAATAGGACTCACCCGTGCCCTCACGGGCCGGCCCACTTGGCCTCTTTCTTTTTTTTCTGTTACATTTTCATTTTACTTCTTTCACGTGTTTTCTGATTCTTTTTTCTTTTTATTTTTTCTTCCATTTTTATTTTCTACTTTTCTGACTTTATTTGGTTTTCCATTTTTCCTGGGTTTCATATTTTTGTTTATTTTATATTTTCTTTTACTTTTTTGTTTTTACCCGGTGGAAAAATTAAAATAATGTACACTTCTATCTGGTGAACAATTTTGAAATGTAAAAATTTTACCTCACGAAAAAAATTAAAATCTCGTGATTTTCCTCACAACCCCATGAACTGTTTTTGAACGTGTACGTGAACGTTTTTAATGTGATCCTTTTTTTTGAACATCAACCTTTTTTGAATCTGAACCACTTTTAGTCTAAACATTTTTATCCTGTGAATAAGTTTTAAAAAAATCTAAACTTATTAAAATCATGAACAATTTTCAAAACGCACAAATTTGAAATCAGAACGTTTGTTAAAATCAAAAGGACTGGATCTCGCTTTCTTTTAGGTCGCTTATGCTCTTATTGTAGGGGTTCGTAGCATGGAAAACAAAAATTTTCTATCGCATACAAACAAACAAGCCAAGATCTATCTACTAGATTGCAGCAACGAGTCGATGGAATAACTCACCCTCGAAGATTCCAAAGTGTTTAACGAGAGCAGATTCTCGTGGGTGATGTAGTCGTACTCTTTCCGATCTCAAGATCGCGTAGACGATCCTTCCGGCGCCGTGTTCCCGCAGCGCTCCCGCAGTCGGTCACACGTTCGGTACTCGACGAAGACCTTCCTCTCCCTTGTTCCAGCAGGCAGCGGAGGTTGTAGCACTCTCCTCGCGATTCCGGCAGCACAACGGCGTGGTACCGGAGGTAGAGGGGAAATCCCGCAGGGCTTCGCCTTAAGCCGGTGCGAGTATGGTGGAGCTTATGAGAGAGGCTATTAGTGGTCTAGTAATTAGACACACCAATTAGAAGGCTCTAAACCAATTAGAAGGCTCTAAACCGAATAGCTCTAAACCGGGGTCTAGATCTAGGGTTTAGTTTAGAGGATAGGAAACTTGTGTGTCTAGGAGGGGAGGCCCTGCCCCTCCCTTTATAGGTGGGAGGGCCGGCGGCCAAGGGGAGGAGTCCCTCCCCAAGTCGGCCTTGGGAGGTGCGCCGGCCAAGGGGACTCCTCCCCCAAGTCGGTCTCCACCTCCTCCTCTTTTCCCACTTCCCAAAACTGCCGTTTGACTTTCAAACTGGCCGTTTGACTTTTCAATTTAGGATTTAAATAAATCCTTTATTTGGGACAGCAAGAATACTTAGTACATGATGCAATCATTCCAATATGTAATGACACACTCATGTACCCTTCCCCCTCCGGAGTGCCGGACATTCCGGGACCTTCTAGAATGTTCCCGATGAAAACACCGGAACCATTCCCCAACTCCAAAACGGAACTTTCCTTATATGAATCTTATTCTCCGGACCATTCCGGATCACCTCGTGATATCCCGGATCCCATCCGAGACTCCGAACAACATTCGGTCTCTTTCTCATAATACCATAACTACTCAAACAACGTCGAATCCTTAAGTGTGTCTCCCTACGGTTCGTGAATTATGCGGACATGATCGAGACACTTCTCCGAACAATAACCAATAGAGGAATCTGGAAATTCATATGGCTCCCACATATTTCTACGATTACTTTGCGATCGAATGAACCACTTACATACGATACCAATTTCCCTTTGTCTCACGATATGTTACTTATCCGAGGTTATGATCGTCGGTATCTCTGCATACCTAGTTCATCCTCGTTACTGATAAGTACTCTTTTCTCGTTCCCGTGATATGTGATCCCTTGTGACCAAGTCACATGCTTGCAAGCTAATTGGATGACATTTCACCGAGAGGGTCCAGAGAATATCTATCCGTCATGTGGATGGACAAATCCCACTCTTGATCCATGTGTTTCAACCAATACTTTCCGAACACTCAATGCCACCTTTATAGCCACCCTGTTACGGTGTGGTGTTTGATGACATCAAAGCATCCATCCAGCAAAGGTGATATGCATGATCTCATGGTCGAAGGAATTAGGTTACTATGTATCAGAAAGCATATAGCAATTGAACTATTGAAATGACTTGATCTTTATGCTACGCTTGTCTATAGGAGTATGTCCACCATATCATTCTCCTAACGATATGATCTTGTTGTTGATAACATCTCAATGTTCATGACAAAGAAACCACATCATCAATCAACCAACAAGCTAGTGAAGTATAGAGGCTATACTAGGGACTTCAAATTAAGTTTACAAATCACACAAGTATTAATGGTTTCCTTGTTAATACTATTATAGCATGAATGCAAACATTTATCATAAACACAAAGATATATAATAATAACTATATTTATTATTGCCTCTAGGGCATATCTCCAACAGTCTCCCACTTGCACTAGAGTCATCTAATCTAGATTACATGGTAATATACCGAACACCCATGGCAGTTTGGTGTTGGTCATGTTTTGCCCTCGGGAGAGGTTTAGTCAACGGATCCGCCACATTCAGATCTGTGTGTACTTTGCAAATCTTTATATCCCCATCCTGGATATGTTCTCGAATAGCGTGAAAACGCAGCTTGATATGCTTCAGCTTCTTGTGTGACCTTGGTTCTTGCGCATTGGCTATGGCGCCCATGTTATCACAGTAGATAGACATTGGGTCCAGCGCACTTGGAACCACACCCAGCTCTGCAATGAACTCTTTCATCCATATCGCTTCTTGTGAAGCCTCCGAAGCAGCCATGTATTCCGATTCAGTTGAAGATCTCGCCACAACGCTTTGCTTTGCACTCCTCCAGCTAACTGCTGCACCATTCAAAATAAATACGTATCCAGATTGTGATTTAGAATCATCCGGATCGGTGTTCCAACTAGCATCGGTGTAACCATTAACAACGAGCTGTTCATCACCTCCATAAGAAAGAACCATATCCTTAGTTCTTCTCAAGTACTTTAAGGATGTTTTTGACCGCTGTCCAATGATCCACTCCTGGATCACTTTGATATCTGCTAGTTAAACTAACAGCATATGCAACGTCGGGTCTAGTACATAGCATGGCATACATTAGAGATCCTATGGCTGAGGCATAGGGAGTCTTACTCATCCTTTCTCTATCTTCTGCCGATGTCGGACTTTGAGTTTTACTCAAGGTCGTATTGGGCAACATGGGCAAGAACCCTTTCTTGCTATCTTCCATTCCAAACCTCTTTAGAACTTTGTCCAAATATGTACTTTGTGACAATGATATTTGGCGTTTCGATCTATCTCTATAAATCTTTATGCCTAATATGTAAGCTGCTTCGCCAAGATCCTTCATTGAAAAACTATTATTCAAATACTCTTTGACACTATTAAGAAGGTCTACATCATTCCCAATCAACAATATGTCATCCACATATAGTATTAAGAATGCTACAGAGCTCCCACTCACTTTCTTGTAAATACAAGCTTCTCCATAAGTTTGTATAAAACCAAAACTTTTGATTACCTTATCAAAACGTTGATTCCAACTTCGGGATGCTTGCTTCAATCCATAGATGGACCGTTGAAGTTTGCATACCTTGTTAGCATCTTTAGGATCGACAAAACCTTTGGGTTGTATCATATACAACTCTTCATCAATGTCTCCATTGAGGAATGCTGTTTTGACATCCATCTGCCATATCTCATAATCATAATATGCAGCGATTGCTAACATAATCCTCACAGACTTTAGCTTCGCTACCGGTGAGAAAGTCTCATCGTAGTCAACTCCTTGAATTTGTCGAAACCCTTTTGCGACAAGTCGAGCTTTATAGACAGTAACATTACCATCAGCATCTGTTTTCTTCTTGAAAATCCATTTGTTCTCGACAGCCTTCCGGCCATCCGGTAAGTCCACCAAAGTCCATACTTGGTTTTCGTACATGGATCCAATCTCGGATTTCATGGCTTCTTGCCATTTATTGGAATCTGGGCTCATCATCGCTTCCTCATATGTCTCGGGGTCATCGGTGTTGTCCACCAACATGACATTCATAACGGAATCATACCAATCTGGAGTGGTACGAGTTCTCGTTGACCTCCGAGGCTCTGTAGTAACTTCAACCGAAGTTTCATGATCACTATCATTAGCTTCCTCTCTTATTGGTGCAGGCATCACAGGAACTTCTTCCGGTGCTGCGCTACTCGCAATTTCGAGAGAAGGTTCGACAACCTCGTCAAGTTCTACTTTCCTTCCAGTCACTTCTTTCGAGAGAAATTCCTTCTCTAGAAAGGATCCATTCTTGGCAACGAAGATTTTGCCTTCGGATCTATGATAGAAGGTATACCCAATAGTTTCCTTCGGGTATCCTATGAAGACGCATTTTTCCGCTTTGGGTTCAAGCTTGTCCGGCTGTAACTTCTTTACATAGGCTTCGCATCCCCAAACTTTAAGGAACGACAATTTAGGTTTCTTCCCAAACCATAATTCATACGGTGTCGTTTCAACGGATTTAGACGGTGCCCTATTTAAAGTGAATGCGGCTGTTTCTAATGCATAACCCCAAAATGATAGTGGTAAATCTGTAAGTGACATCATAGAACGAACCATATCTAAGAGAGTTCGATTACGACGTTCAGACACACCATTACGCTGTGGTGTTCCCGGCGGTGTCAACTGCGAAAGTATTCCACATTTCTTCAAATGCTCGCCAAACTCGTAACTTAGATATTCACCTCCACGATCAGAACGTAGAAACTTAATCTTCTTGTTACGTTGATTCTCTACCTCACTTTGAAACTCCTTAAACTTCTCGAAAGTTTCGGACTTATGTTTCATGAAATAGATATACCCATATCTACTCAAATCATCCGTGAAGGTAAGAACATAACGATAACCACCGCGCGATGCTACACTCATTGGACCACATACATCGGTATGTATGATTTCCAATAAGTCCGTAGCTCGCTCCATCATACCAGAAAATGGAGTCTTAGTCATTTTACCCATCAGACATGCTTCGCATCTTTCAAGTGATTCAAAATCAAGTGATTCAAGAAGTCCATCGGAATGGAGTTTCTTCATACGCTTCACTCCAATGTGACCAAGACGACAGTGCCACATATAGGTCGAGTTATCGCTTGATTTCAAACGTTTAGCTTCAATGTTATTAATATGTGTATTTCCACTATCGAGATTCAATATGAATAGACCATCTATCAAAGGTGCATGTGCATGAAACATGTTACTCATATAAATCGAACAACCATTATTCTCGGATTTAAACAAGTAACCGTCTCGCAATAAACAAGATCCTGATATAATGTTCATGCTTAACGCAGGCACCAAATAACAATTATTTAAGTATAAAACTAATCCCGATGGTAGATGAAGAGGTAGCGTGCCGACCGCGATCACATCAACCTTTGATCCGTTTCCTACGCGCATCGTCACCTCGTTCTTCACTAGCTTCCGTTTATTCTGCAGCTCCTGTTTCGAGTTACAAATATGAGCAACCGAACCAGTATCAAATACCCAGGCACTACTACGAATACTAGTGAGATACACATCAATAACATGTATATCAGATATACCTTTCTTCTTGATGTTGCCGTTCTTCAAATCTGCCAAGTACCTTGGGCAATTCCGCTTCCAGTGACCTTCTCCCTTGCAGTAAAAGCACTCAGTTTCAGGCTTAGGTCCAGCCTTGGTCTTCTTCGTCGGCGTGGTAACTTTCTTACCACCCTTCTTGAAGTGTCCCTTTTGCTTAGACTTGCCTTTCTTGAATTTGGTGGTCTTATTGACCATCAACACTTGGTGCTCTTTCTTGATCTCCACTTCTGCAGATTTCAACATAGCAAATAGTTCTGGCAACTCTTTGTTCATGTTCTGCATGTTGTAGTTCATCACAAAGTTCTTGTAACTTGGTGGTAGTGATTGGAGGATGCGGTAAACTCCCAAAGTATTAGGAATCACTATACCCAAACTTTGAAGTTTATTTGCGTGCCCAGACATCTTAAGCACATGCTCACTGACGGAGCTACCCTCTTCCATCTTGCAGTTAAAGAACTTTTCAGAAGCTTCATAACTTTCAATTGCCGCATGAGTCTCAAAGATTAATTTGAGATCCTCGACAATATCATATGGATCTGACTCTTCAAACCTTTTCTGAAGCTCCGATTCTAAACCATACAAGATAGCACACTGAACTATGGAGTACTGATTCTTCCGAGCGAGGTAAACATTCTTTACTTCATCGGTAGCATCAGCTGCAGGTGGGTCACCTAGCGGTGCATCCAGCACATAGGTCAAATTACCAGCTGTGAGGACAATCCTCAAATTGCGGAACCAATCCGCGAAGTTGCTTCCATTGTTTTTCAACTTTTCTTTCTCTAGGAACGCATTAAAATTGATGGTAGGGGCTGCCATTGATCTACAACATATTTGCAATAGTTTAGACTAAGTTTATGACAAATTGAGTTCAAATTAATTAATGAAATTAAACTAGGTGAACTCCCACTCAAAACAACATCCCTCACATTGTTTTAGTGATCACACGAACCAAATCCACTACATCAACACCGATCATCACGAGAGCTGATATAGTTTTAATGGCGAACAATCATCATGTTCATCATATCTACTATATGATTCATGCTTTGCCTTTCGGCGATCCGTGTTCCTGAGGCCATGTCTGTACATGCTAGGCTCGTCAAGATCAAACCTTAGCTACCGCATAAGCAAATCTGGCTTGCTTACGTTGTATTCACCCGCGGAATCAAAGACACCCGATCATCACGTGGTGCTTCGAAGCAGCAAGCTTTGGCAACGGTGCATACTAAGGGTGAACACTTTAGAACTTGAAATTTATGTGCATGAGGGATCATCTTATAATGCTACCGTCGTCTACTAAGCAATACAAGATGCATAAAGGATTAACATCACATGCAATTCATAATATGTGATATGATATGGCCTTTCTTCTTTGTGCTTCCGATCTCCATCTTCAAGCACGAATATGATCTCCATCATCACCGGCATAGCATCAAGGTCAATGACGCTTCTCCATGGTTGTCGTCCACCAGCTTCAACTATTACAACTATTTTGAATAGACACACAGGTCTTAACAGAAATTAAAGACAACCATATGGCTCCTGCCGGTTGCCAACTTACAATAAGGAACATTGCATACATCAAATATAATCACAATCATGGCCATATCACATCACTGCACACCCCTGCAAAACAAAGTTAGACGCTTCTACTTTCTTTGCATATTTTACGTGGTTTGGGGCTTTCTATAAGTGTCGTTCTAACTTACGAACAATGACCACAACATTGATACTAGCATTGTTGATCACCCGTTGTAAATTGGATCTTTACTATGCTAGGAGAAACAGGCACCCGCAAAGCCACTTATGCAAAACGAGTTGCATGTCAAGCGTGGAGCAAGTCTCATGAACGATGTCATGTAAGGTTAGCCCGGGCCGCTTCATCCCAACATACCGCAAGATGCAAAGTACACAAAAAGCAATCTACAATAAAAGCATCAACGCCCACAATGACCATTGTGTTCTACTCGTGCAACAGATCTACATATAGACACGGCTCTGATACCACTGTAGGGGTTCGTAGCATGGAAAACAAAAATTTTCTATCGCATACAAACAAACAAGCCAAGATCTATCTACTAGATTGCAGCAACGAGTCGATGGAATAACTCACCCTCGAAGATTCCAAAGTGTTTAACGAGAGCAGATTCTCGTGGGTGATGTAGTCGTACTCTTTCCGATCTCAAGATCGCGTAGACGATCCTTCCGGCGCCGCGTTCCCGCAGCGCTCCCGCAGTCGGTCACACGTTCGGTACTCGACGAAGACCTTCCTCTCCCTTGTTCCAGCAGGCAGCGGAGGTTGTAGCACTCTCCTCGCGATTCCGGCAGCACAACGGCGTGGTACCGGAGGTAGAGGGGAAATCCCGCAGGGCTTCGCCTTAAGCCGGTGCGAGTATGGTGGAGCTTATGAGAGAGGCTATTAGTGGTCTAGTAATTAGACACACCAATTAGAAGGCTCTAAACCAATTAGAAGGCTCTAAACCGAATAGCTCTAAACCGGGGTCTAGATCTAGGGTTTAGTTTAGAGGATAGGAAACTTGTGTGTCTAGGAGGGGAGGCCCTGCCCCTCCCTTTATAGGTGGGAGGGCCGGCGGCCAAGGGGAGGAGTCCCTCCCCAAGTCGGCCTTGGGAGGTGCTCCGGCCAAGGGGACTCCTCCCCCAAGTCGGTCTCCACCTCCTCCTCTTTTCCCACTTCCCAAAACTGCCGTTTGACTTTTAAACTGGCCGTTTGACTTTTCAATTTAGGATTTAAATAAATCCTTTATTTGGGACAGCAAGAATACTTAGTACATGATGCAATCATTCCAATATGTAATGACACACTCATGTACCCTTCCCCCTCCGGAGTGCCGGACATTCCGGGACCTTCTAGAATGTTCCCGATGAAAACACCGGAACCATTCCCCAACTCCAAAACGGAACTTTCCTTATATGAATCTTATTCTCCGGACCATTCCGGATCACCTCGTGATATCCCGGATCCCATCCGAGACTCCGAACAACATTCGGTCTCTTTCTCATAATACCATAACTACTCAAACAACGTCGAATCCTTAAGTGTGTCTCCCTACGGTTCGTGAATTATGCGGACATGATCGAGACACTTCTCCGAACAATAACCAATAGAGGAATCTGGAAATTCATATGGCTCCCACATATTTCTACGATTACTTTGCGATCGAATGAACCACTTACATACGATACCAATTTCCCTTTGTCTCACGATATGTTACTTATCCGAGGTTATGATCGTCGGTATCTCTGCATACCTAGTTCATCCTCGTTACTGATAAGTACTCTTTTCTCGTTCCCGTGATATGTGATCCCTTGTGACCAAGTCACATGCTTGCAAGCTAATTGGATGACATTTCACCGAGAGGGTCCAGAGAATATCTATCCGTCATGTGGATGGACAAATCCCACTCTTGATCCATGTGTTTCAACCAATACTTTCCGAACACTCAATGCCACCTTTATAGCCACCCTGTTACGGTGTGGTGTTTGATGACATCAAAGCATCCATCCAGCAAAGGTGATATGCATGATCTCATGGTCGAAGGAATTAGGTTACTATGTATCAGAAAGCATATAGCAATTGAACTATTGAAATGACTTGATCTTTATGCTACGCTTGTCTATAGGAGTATGTCCACCATATCATTCTCCTAACGATATGATCTTGTTGTTGATAACATCTCAATGTTCATGACAAAGAAACCACATCATCAATCAACCAACAAGCTAGTGAAGTATAGAGGCTATACTAGGGACTTCAAATTAAGTTTACAAATCACACAAGTATTAATGGTTTCCTTGTTAATACTATTATAGCATGAATGCAAACATTTATCATAAACACAAAGATATATAATAATAACTATATTTATTATTGCCTCTAGGGCATATCTCCAACACTTATATAACACTCGAGGCGTCTGTTAGGGTCATGACGCCCGCTAGGAGAGAATTGTGGGCTCGCGCTCTGCAACCGCGCCTTTCCACATATTCTTCCATTCTCTGATCTCCACCGCACCTCCTTGACCCCCGCCTCCACCACCGGCGAGCTCACCGCACCCGCCTCCTAAGACAATTGCCCACGATTTCCTAGCACCTGACCCTGCCCCCTGAATTTTATTCCTCGCCTCCACTGGTGACACCACGGCGCACCGCGTCCTTCCTGTCTCCGGCGAGGTCTCACTACAAAAAATTCCATCTACCACGACCTAATTTCGTGGTAGAAGGTCATTTTTCATGGTTAAAGGGTTTCTACCACCGATGGGCGTCCGTGGTAAAAGCCGCGCCATGAAAGATGTACCACACGTTTTAAAAAATTGTGGTGGATAGAACCCATATACCACGAAAATTTCAAACCATGGTAGATGCGTTTTGCCGGCCCCGTTGACTTCTGACATTATGCCAACTGACACCATGAATTTATTTCGAGAAACTGGATTATTATATTCAAATCCGGGCTGGTAATAATCTCTAGAGCCCGCCATGAAATACAGACCGAGCCTGACTTTTTTTCTACACACCCGACCCGTCTCTAGAAAGAAATCCCAAATACGTACGATCTACGCCCATAAACGATTTTCCTTTATCGATTCCAATTCTAATGGCACTACGTGTTGGCATCTTGCTAATTCAGATTAGGAGGTCTGATGGGGCCCGACATCTTGAGACGCCATTATCTGCTTGTAACCACCTACACGGGCACCACGCCGCCGCGTGCTGGAGCTCCATCGACCTCCGGCTTCAAGGGCGGGGGACTATATGGCACTTACTGCGAGTCCTAATAGGACTCACCCGTGCCCTCACGGGCCGGCCCACTTGGCCTCTTTCTTTTTTTCTGTTACGTTTTCTTTTTACTTCTTTCACGTGTTTTCTTATTCTTTTTTCTCTTTATTTTTTCTTCCATTTTTATTTTCTACTTTTCTGACTTTATTTGGTTTTCCATTTTTTCCTGGGTTTCATATTTTTGTTTATTTATATTTTCTTTTACTTTTTTGTTTTGACCCGGTGGAAAAATTAAAATAATGTACACTTCTACCTGGTGAACAATTTTGAAATCTAAAAATTTTACCTGACGAAAAAAATTAAAATCTCGTGATTTTCCCGACAACCCCATGAACTATTTTTGAACGTGTACGTGAACGTTTTTAATGTGATCCTTTTTTCTGAACATGAACCTTTTTTGAATCTGAACCACTTTTAGTCTAAACATTTTTATCCTGTGAATAAGTTTTAAAAAATCTAGACTTCTTAAAATTATGAACAATTTTCAAAACGCACAAATTTGAAATCAGAACGTTTGTTAAAATCAAAAGGACTGGATCTCACTTTCTTTTAGGTCGCTTGTGCTCTTATATAACACTCGAGGCGTCTGTTAGGGCCATGACGCCCGCGAGGAGAGAATTGTGGGCTCGCGCTCAGCAACCGCGCCTTCCCACATATTCTTCCTCACTCTGATCTCCACCGCACCTCCTTGACCCCCGCCTCCACCACCGGCGAGCTCACCGCACCCGCCCTCCTAATACCATTGCCGACGAGTTCCTAGCACCTGACCCTGCCCCCTGAATTTTATTCCTCGCCTCCACTGGTGACACCACGGCGCACCGCGTCCTTCCTGTCGCCGGCGAGGTCTCACTACAAACAATTCCATCTACCACGACCTAATTTCGTGGTAGAAGGCCATTTTTCATGGTTAAAGGGTTTCTACCACCGATGGACGTCCGTGGTAAAAGCCGCGTCATGAAAGATGTACCACACTTTTTAAAAAATTGCTGTGGATAGAACCCATATACCATGAAAATTTCAAACGTGGTAGATGCGTTTTGCCGGCCCCGTTGACTTCTGACATCATGCCAACTGACACCATGAATTTATTTTGAGAAACTGGATTATTATATTCAAATCCGGGCTGGTAATAATCTCTAGAGCGCGCCATGAAATACAGACCGAGCCTAACTTTTTTTCTACACACCCGACTCGTCTCCAGAAAGAAATCCCAAATACGTACGATCTACGCCCATAAACGATTTTCCTTTACCGATTCCAATTCTAATGGCACTGCGTGTTGGCATCTTGCTAATTCAGATTAGGAGGTCTGATAAGGCCCGACATCCGAGTTTGAGACGCTATTGTGTGCTTGTAACCACGTACACGGGCACCACGCCGCCGCGTGCTGGAGCTCCAGCGACCTCCGGCTTCAGGGGCAGGGGACTATATGGCACTTACTGCGAGTCCTAATATGACTCACCCGTGCCCTCATGGGCCGGCCCACTTGGCCTCTTTCTTTTTTTCTGTTATGTTTTCTTTTTATTTCTTTCAAGTGTTTTCTGTTTCTTTTTTCTCTTTATTTTTTCTTCCGTTTTTCTTTTGTCCTTTTCTGCATTTATTTGGTTTTCCATTTTTCCTGGGTTTCCTATTTTTGTTTATTTTGTATTTTCTTTTACTTTTTTTTTGTTTTACCCGGTGGAAAAACTAAAATTACGTACACTTCTACATGGTGAACAATTTTGAAATCTAAAAATTTTATCTGACGAAAAAATTTAAAATCTCGTGATTTTCCCTACAACCCCATGAACTATTTTTGAACGTGTACGTGGACGTTTTTAATGTGATCCTTTTTTCTAAACATGAACCTTTTTTTGAATCTGAACCACTTTTAGTCTAAACATTTTTATCCGGTGAATAAGTTTTAAAAAATCTAAACTTATTAAAATCATGAACAATTTTCAAAATGAACAAATTTTAACTCAAAACATTTGTCAAAATTAAAAGGACTGGATTTCACTTTCTTTTAGGTCGCCCGTGCTCTTATACAACGCTCAAGGCGTCTGTTAGGGCCCTAACGCACGCGAGGAAAGAATCATGGGTCCGCGCTCAGCAACCGTGCCTTCCCCATATCTTCTTTCCTCACCCTGATCTCCACCGCACCTCCTTGACCTCCGCCATGGGCGCAGCTAGCCTTATTCAAGGGTATGCAATGAGTATCTAATATTTTTTGTAAAAATAAATCAGTGCATAAACTTATATATAAAGGTACATACGTAATGGTAGCTTTCTCGCGTGTATAACATAGGAAAAATTGAGACGGACAGACCCTTTGTGTCCCATGTTTTGTGCTATAAATCTGGACCTATCTGCACTTTCGGCTGCTATCCTAGTTGGACACGCCGATCATTTTCTCAAAATGGCCAGCCCAAGTGCATAGAATGAGCTCGGTCTCTTCATCAACATTGTAAATTTTTATTTTGCTAAAAGACTATGTAATTTCTTATTCTCTCAGTTGGAAATAGATGATCAATAGATTGTATCTATAGATTAATTCTAGCATAGTATTGAATGAGAATTTAAACAAAACCTTATGTATATTGTTGATTCGTAGGTGGAAAAAGGAATATGTAAATTCTATTTTTACCCTTATTGCATTATAACTAAATAATCTGATCATTGTTACGAGTACCACATTCAATGGGAATTTATAGTTTCATTGATTTTTGCGTATTTTTTGTATCCTATTTAACTTTGCATACCCAATACGAAAATCCTGGCTCCACCACCGACCCCCGCCTCCACCACCGGCGAGCTCACCGCACCCGACCCCCTAAGACCGTCGCCGACGAGTTCCTAGCACCCGACCCTGCCCCCTGATTCTATTCCTCGCCTCCACCAGCAACACCGCGGCGCGTCGCGTCCTCCCTGTCTCTGGCGAGGTCTCACTACAAAAAATGCCATCTACCACTATCGGATTTCGTGGTAGAAGGCCGTTTTTTCATGGTTAAAGGGTTTCTACCACCGATGGGTGTCCGTGGTAAAAGCCACGTCATGAAAGATGTACCACACTTTTTCAAAAATCGTGGTGGATAGAACCCATCTACCGACCATGGTACATGTGTTTCGCCAGGCCATTGACTTCTGACGTCACGCCAACTGTCACGTGACAAACGTCGTTAATGGGTAAATACCGTCGTTAACTCTCTACAAATCCGTGGTAGATGTTAGGCTTAGCCAAGACCTACTAAATATAAGTGGGTCGTCGCATGAAAGAATCCCAATAAGAAGATGACATGTTACTTCTTCGACCTTTTTAGACCCAACAATGTTCGTGAGGCGCCCATTACATTGTAGCCTAACTACAACCCACTACTGTTTTGGTCTATGAAAAGCTTGAACAACCCAACACTATCAGGCCCATGAACGGCTTATTAATTTTCAGACCTTTTACTACTTTGGCCAAGGATAGCCTGTCATTATTCACGTAGCAAGTCAGGCCTAAGCCCATTTATGACCTTCAGAATTATAGTCCTTTACTGTTCTGGCCCAACAAGAGCCCTAAGCTCATAGCCCATGACTTGCCCGTTAAAATATGGATATGTTACTATCTTTGCCTGGTGAAGACCCATTACTGTGCAACCGCATTCTAGCAACATCCAGCCTTTTGACGTCATGCCACTGTTCATGTAGGCTAAAGTTTTGACCCATGGATGATCCAGTTTGGGTCTGGTAAACAAAATAGCAAATTTCACGTATTGCCATTAACGGCCCAAAGATGTATTTAGGATAACCAGAAGCCCATTAATGATCCAATATAATTAAGGCATGTTAACTGACAATATTGTTCCGTTGGTGTTGTTATGGACTGCTATTTTTTAATCCAATAATGTTGCCTTATGTTACGAATGGGAATTAATACAAAAATTATATCAATAAGAAATCATAATATTATTACATAAGCACCACAAATTCAACATAAATAAAATTCAGCATTATACAACCATAAAAGTTTTTTGAATCGTAGAGGTTCTATTTAGGAAGCTTCATTTATGAGAAGTGTATCAAATGGATGACCGACAAGATATTTCACGCATTTGTCATATTTTAGTGATGTTTGTATCTGATTCATGTGTTTGCTTTCTAAGAAAAAAAATTATATTCCTAGAGTATGTCGGTTTCCTTTTTCTGCCAGAAGTAGATGATGAAGAACTTGTTAAAAATTGACATACAAGTGCCTTGGTAAGTTCTTATACCATGTACGAGATAATTAACCATGCTGAGGGTAAGTATTGCAAGATCTTTATGGTCCTTGTTAAATATTGCAGCTGATTTCATTGCTTAGTTTTTAAGAGCAACTCCAGCGGTCGCTGTAAAACTACGTTCACACGCTAAAAATGATTTTTTTCTGGCACGAGAGCCCGTGCTGTGGCCTCCAACAGTCGCTCTATCTTCCCCTGCACAGGAAAAACTTTACCATGCACGAGGTTGCGCGTGCTTCTTTTGACGCACCGCTCAGCGCGCACTCATAGATGGCGCGTCGCGCGTGAAACCAAACCGTCGGTACTCCAGCACGCGCAAGCTCATCTTCCCTCCCCACCGTTTCTTTGCCCACGTGTCCCGCCCGCTCCACCACCGCCATGCCGCCACGTTGGGGAAGCTCCAGGTACCGTGGCATACGAGTGCGCCCGATCGGCAACTACTATGCTGAAATCTGGTCCGGCAACAAGAACTAGAACATTGTCAACACAAATGTTACTGCCTCCTTCTACATGTACATATTAATTTGCAGTCTGAAACTAAGAGAAAATAGGTTATAACAAAACAAAGTCCATGGTCAAAGAATTTAAAAGCATTAGTTTTTAGATACAACAAAGGGATAATTAACTACAATAGCTCATAGAAATTGATTTATATAGATTGTCGCAAACATGCATATAATGAATCAAACAACTCGACTTTGTTGCCTCATAAAATAGCTAGAAACTGCAAATGAAATCTAGCAACTACATGGCCAAAATAAGCACAATAGATTCCAAATACTCATTATTGTTCAAGACAAAAACATTTTACGTATAACAAAAACTAGCAGTTAGTAATGTGCTGCATATAAACTAGCTAGATCAGAAATGATGCCAAAAGTTGATGATTAGATTCTTTATGCTGCCTCCAACTATTGCATCTTGGACTGCTAAAGTCGGCATTGTTTTAATCATCATTAAACTTAAAATTTAAAAATAACAAACCATATATTTAAACATTATGAGGCTAATATACACTACAAGGAATGTCTCCATCCGCAATGGTTTGGTCCGTCGAGCGTCGTAGAAGGTGCCTTTTCTGCGACGATTTCGTTTGCTTGACCCTGGCCGATGGAAAACCTTTCTTCCTATTTTCGTGGCCCTATACTACCACAAAATCGCTAAAAACGTGGAAGAAGCTCGACCGACACGTGACAGAAGTAAGAGTTTTGGTTACTCGAGCGATGTTGACTCACCGAATTTTTTTGAGGCGCGTGAGTCCCGGATGTCACTGTCTCTAGCGGACCATACTTTTCGGTCACGCCTCCCTGATTTGAACTCAATAACGTGGCTCGATGTATAAAATCATCCTCGCTCCCCCATTTCCATGTCTTTGTGCTTGCTTGACAAAGCATCATGCTTAAGGAGAAGCTAAGCGGTTGCTCTTGGTACCATGAGAAGAGGTTGCTCTGCTATAGTCGATTGAGTTGTTTTCGTTGCAGATGGTCCGAAGTCATTGACATGAGTCACTTCCTTAGTCTCTTCATTAACAATGTGGACATACATCAACATATTCTAGACCCAGATGTTTACCCCACATCTTGGCCAGAGACTCGTTGGTCCTAATGCCATAGAAATGCTGAGAATTTGTGTCATAGTACCTAGGAACGAATTCCTCATTGTGGCTAATCGGTAACTTGTCAAATTCTTTGTACAAGTCACATATAGTTAGGTCTGCCGCATCTACTGTCGATCGACAATCAAAACCAGCGCTAACTGCAATTCTACCATCAGGAAGGTTTCGGTCCGACGAATCTTTTGTAGGAATCTAGATGCGGTAGACGTCATACGGTTATCAACACACATCCTCGCTATTACAGGGGACTAGAACCGCTAATAAGAAAAGGCAGAGACAATATTATAGATCTTACCCTTCAGGGAGTACGAACAACACATTCATCAGGCTCTAGAGCTGCAGAGCTTTGTTCCCCGTGTACCCAAGATGCAATATTAAAAATGGTTATTATTATATCTTTGTGTTTATGATGAATGTTTGCATAACATGCTATAATTTTATTAATAGGAAATATTAATACTTGTGTGTTTTGCAAACATAGAAGAGTTCCTAGTAAGCCTCTTGTTAAACTAGCTTGTTGATTAATAGATGATCATGGTTTCCTAATCATGGACATTCGATGTTATCAATAACAAGATCATGTCATTAGGAGAATAATGTGATGGACACACTCGTATAGTTAGCATAGCATAAGGTCAAGTCATTTAGAGTTTGTTTGCTACAAGCTTTCAAATACATAGTAACCTAATCCTTCGACCATTAGATAATGTTAATCACCATCGCCAGATGGATATGCTCTGATGACATCAAACACCACTTCCGTAACTGGGTGGTTATAAAGGTGGCATTAGGTATTCTGAAAGTATGGATTGAAGTGCATGGATCAAGAGTGAGATTTGTCCATCCATATGTCGGATAGATATACTCTAGGCCCTCTCGGTGGAGTGTCATCCAATTGGTTTGCAAGCATGTGAGTAGGTCACAAGGGATGCATATCACGGAACGAGTAAAGATTACTTATTAGTAACGAGGTTGAACTAGGTATAGAGATACCGACGATCAAACCTCAGATAAGTAAATTATTGCGTAACAAAGGGAATCAATATCATATGTAAATGGTTCATTCAATCACGAAGTCATTGTAGAAATATGTGGGAGCCATATGGATTTCCAGATCCCTCTATTGGTTATTGATCGGAGACGTGTCTCGGTCATGTCTGCATAGTTCACGAACCATAGGGAGACACACTTAAGGATTCAATGTTGTTTAAGTAGATATGGAATATGAGTTGGAGACCGAATGTTGTTCGGAGTCTCGGATTAGATCCAGGACATCACGAGGAGATCCGGAATGGTTCAGAGAATAAGATTCATATAAGTAAAGTGGTTTTCCGCGGTTTAGAAAAGTTTCGGTGTTTTGACCGGATACTTCTAGAATGTTCTAGAGGAATCACCGGTGGTTCCACCACCCCGGGATGGGGTCACTTGTACAGTGGCATGCCCTAGGGGCTGGCCGCACCAAACCCTAAAGGGCCAATTCGGCCAAGACTAGTAAAAGGGTCAAACCCTAGTTTGAATAGTCAAATCCTAATTTGAAAAGTCAAACTCTAGTTTTTGGTAAGAGGGAATACTTGGTGGGAAAGGTTCCAACTCTCCCCTTGGTGTCCGAGTTGGGAGGGGGGCATGGCCTAGGCTGGGAACCCTTGGTCGCCCCCACCTATATAATGAGGGGTGGGGGCGCACCCCCACACCCCCTTGTCCCTTGGCGCCTACAACCCTAGCCGCGCATCCCTCTCTCCTCCACCATACTGCTCCGGCTTAGGCGAAGCCCTGCAGAAATCTCTCCTCCTCCACCACCATCACACCATCGTGATGTTTGGATTCTAAGGAGATCTACAACCTCCGCTGCCCTGCTGGAACAAGGGAGAGGAAGGTCTTCATCGACTACCGGACGTGTGACCGACTGCGAAAGTGCTGCCGGAACGTGGCGCCGAAAGGATCATCTACGCAATCTTGAGATCGGCAAGTGATCGACTACATCAACCACGAGATCCGAATCTCGTTAAACGCTTTGGATCTATGAGGGTTAGTTCTCTACAATCTCGTTGCATCGATCTCATAGATTAGATCTTGGATTTGCCATAGATTAGATCTTGGTTTTGTGTGTTCATGTTGGCGCTCTATCAACGTGGGAGCGGTTCGTTGGGAAACCCCAAGATCAAGGTGTGAAGAGCACAGCAGCAAGTTTTCCCTCAGTAAGAAACCGAGGTTATCAAACCCGTAGGAGGAAGGAAACGTCTCAAAGGTGTTGCAAGCAACTTGGAAACCTGCACAACACAAACTCAAGACTTTGCCCCCAACGAACAGTGAGGTTGTCAATCTCACTGGTTGCTGTAACAAAGGATTAACTGTATGGTGTGGAAGGTAATAGTGGTTTGCAGAAATTAACGGTAATAGTGGAGGATGTATCAATCGTAAAGATTGGACCGGGGTCCATAGTTCACTAGAGGTGTTCTCCTTAGATAAACAAACATGGCATGCATGGTAAACAAATTACAGCAGGACAATTGACAGGACTGAGCAAGGCATAACAATGTTGAAAGGATACATATTTCGCCTAGAGAAGGGGTTGAATAGGCGATTAAAACTTTTCCTAGAGTGGCTCAACAAAGGCGGAATAAAACTAACGTTTACTTTGTTAAGCACAAAACCTAGAACAATCTAGGGTTCACCTATGTGCACCAACAACTTATGCTAAGCAATACAAGCAACAATGTGATAGCAAGATATAGATTACTTCAAGCACGAAGGCTATCGCAATGTAAAGTGCATAAGTAAAGAGCTCGGGTATAGAGATAACCGAGGCACGCGGGGACGACGATATTTTACCGAGTTCCTCCCAACATGGAGTACGTCTCGTTTGGAGAGGGGGTGGTATCAAACCACCAACGCCACAAAAGGCCTCCCTTATTCTTTGGTGAATCTCACCCCAATGGGATCGACCCACACGTCCACTATCAGTGCACTTGTCGGTGGCAAACCGGAACCTCTCACAAGGTTGGGGCACTTCTCCACAACTTAATTGGAGGCTCCCAACAAACGCCACCAAGGCCACAAAACCGTCTAGGGTTCCAAGAACCCAAGAGGGGCAAGATTCTATGAACAACACGAACCAAATACTCCGAGGAGAACTCAAACCGATGCACCGAATGCAAATGGCAAGAACACCACAAAGATGCTTCAATCCCTCACTCTCAAGTTCCAACAAAGATACTAAAGCTATTGGGGGAACAAGAGAGGAGGAATCAAAGGGGAACACAAAATCCCCCCAAATCTAGATCCTCAAAGATACACTCACAAAGAGATGTTTTGGTTTGGTCAAAACATAGATCTAGATCTCCTCTCTCTTCCACTCAAATATGGGAAAGAATCATTGGAGGGAAAGAGATTAATCAAGCTTGTAAATCTAGAGCAAATGTGGGAAAAGCTTAGACTAATAGAAGAGGAAAAAGCAACCCAAAACAATTTAGGAAAAAAACTATTTAAAGAGGGGCCAAAAATCTGTCCGTTGGGGCGATTTTTCTGGACGGAACAGTAGTACCGGACTGAGCCGGTACTACCGGACCCAGCGAGCGAGCCTGTACCAGGCAAGGGTCAATGCAGCGAGCAAGCATCCTGGGCAGCGAACGAACCAAGGAAAAAGGAATCTGGGCAGGGCGACTGCGATGCCAGCGAGGCCAGAGCAGGGCGGGTGGGTCAGCAGGAGCACGCGCGTGCGCACGCGAGCGAGAGCAGCCAGCGGGCGAGCGAGCGCAGCGCACGCGGGAGTCAACGCGGGTGGGAGTACGCGGGCCCAACAAGCGAGCGGAGCGCGCGCAGTATCCGTGCAGCGAACGAGGCAGGAATCGCGAGCGGGTGAGCGGGGCGGCAGGCGCACAGGGGTCAGCGCGAGCGACAGTGGGGCCCAGCGCGGAAGAGGAGCGAGCGGTCTTGGTGGCTGCGCGCGCGAGGCAACCGCGACAGGACAATGCGCGCGATTTGCAAAGCGAGGCCAGCAGGGCGGGGCGTTCCTGGTCCGGTTGATGACCCACAAGTGTAGGGGATCGCAACAGTCTTCAAGGGTAGTATTACACAATTTATTGATTCGACACAAGGGGAGCCAAAGAATACTTGCAAGCCTTAACAACTGAGTTGTCAGTTTAGCTGGACCTGGAAATAGTTCTTGCTCACAGAAGTTTATCAGTAGCAACATCAAAGCAACATCAGCAGTAACAGTAACAGTGAAACAATAGCAATAGTAATAGTAACGGTAACAGTAGGATTTGAGTGCGGTAGGCATAGGGATGGATGGACGGGCATTGCATGGACGAGTCTAAACATGTAACTTCAAGAACTAGGGCATTGCAGATAAATGATGACAAGCATCCAAATATAGTCATACGTGCTCGCAATGAGAACTTGCACAACATCTTCTGTCCAGCCAGCCCGTGGCAGCGAGGCATCTAGGGAACTAATGGCAATTAATGTGCTCCTTTTAATAGAGCACCGGAGCAAAGCATTAACACTCCATGAACACATGTGATCCTCACACCACAGCCATCCCCTCCGGTTGTCCCAATTATTGTCACTTTGGGGCATTTGGATCCGGACAATGATATGTGTACACAACTTGCAGATAAGATCACAAACAATACTTTCATAATGATTCAATAATAAGTTCAGATCTGATATCATGGCACTTGGTCCCTAGTGACAAGAATTAAGCACAACAAGCTGCAACAAAGTCAAATAGCACTAATAGATATACTAGGCACTATGCCCCTAACAGATCTTATTCGATTACATGATAGAAATCATCCAATCCCTACCATCCCCAAGCCTACAGCGGGATATTACTCACTCATGGATGAGGGAAACATTGGTGGTTGATGGAGATGCGTTGGTGATGACGATGGCGATGATCCTCTCCAAATTCCCCGTCCCGGCAGGGTGCCAGAACGGAGTTTCTGAATCCGAATCTTGGTTTCTGGTGGCGACGGCGAAGCGGAACTCTTTCTGGAAAACTATCGAACCCCCTGAGTTTTTAGGTCAGAAGGCAACTTATATGCGCGGAGGGAGGCCGGGAGCTGCCTGGGGTGGCCAGACCTCCCCCAGGCGCGGGGTTAGTGGGCCCGCGCCTAGGGTGGGTCTGGCCCCCCAGGCCTCCCCTCTGTCTCCCCTTCTGGCTCCGTGGATCTTCTAATGAGAAATAGTTTTGGGCATATTTTCCGCGATTTTTCCTGATAGTTCATTTTCTGCACAAAAACAAGACACCAAGGTAATTTTGTTGAAAACATCGTCAGTCCGTGTTAGTTGTATCCAAATCACACAAGTATAGAGGAAAAACAATAGCAAAGTGTTCGAGAAAGTAGATACATTTTGGAAGTATCAACTCCCCCAAGCTTAGCTTATTGCTTGTCCTCAAACAATTCAGTTGAAAACTGAGTGCGATAAAAGAACTTTCACGAACACTTTGCTTCATATGATGTCAATGTCGTGGTATTGCCGACGAGTACGCCATGGAGGGGTCCTCACAGTGCGTGTTTAGAGACGTGGGGGAAGGCGGACGGTTGACGGGTATGAGGTAACACAGCTTACCCAGGTTCAGATCCCACAACGGTGGCGGAATCCTACTCCTGCTATAAATCACTATAAGGGCAATACGCCGAGTTACAGAGATAGGTTCGCTGTGCGAGGTTGTCTGAAGTTGTCTATGAACGTCTGAGATTGTGCCCTAAAGGCTCCCATAGGACCGACTTATATAGTCGCCAGGTCCTAGGGTTACAGGGAAAAGTCCTAGCCGGACAAGTTACAGAGTCCTACACCGTCTATTACTAGTCTTGTGTATCTTGCACTCCAAGACTCCGGGTACGTCGGTGACTCCAACCGTAGCCTTCCTTTATCCGGCATGGGCCTCCCTTCTGGGTCCATCTAACTGGGCCGCCCAGCAGGCCATGGGCCATGCTACCAACTGTGGGCCACCCGGTTTATCCGGATAGGAGGCATGCTATGAAGATACCCATATAGCATATCCCCAACAGTAGCCCCTGGAGAACTCCGAGATCTTGCGCCGTCTTGCCTCTTCATGTGGAATGCTCCGTCTAGATGGATGTCGGCAAATCGTCAAGCAATATCTTGTAGTCCTCCCAAAGAACCCTGCAAGGTTTTCTCCGTCTTCAACACGTAAGTCGGAGAAATGCTGAATCTTCCATCGTACTCTTCCGTAGCCGGACTGGATCCGTCCATGCCGGAATCTTTTGATGTGACGGCTCATCTGCCTATGTCATCTAGGACGACGTAGGCTTAAGTCAGCGACACCTCGTAACTCACACATGCAGAGAACACAATCATGTCCGATTTTCCCACGCGAGCGATACGAACCGTTGGCGGCGACGGTTGTAGACGTGGCGAAATTTCCGCGCACGTTCGCAAACACGTCATCTACGCGGCAACCGTCCGATCAAACTGCACGAATCTTGATGCCGGAGATGATAAATAGTAACTGTGGTGGAATTTCTACCTTTTACCTCATTCTCTCCTTGCATCGTCTTCTCCTCTAGCGCGTGCCTCCTCGAGCTCTCCGCGCAAAACTCACGAAAAACCCTAGCCTCAATCCGCACCAGTCACCTCCAACCTCTCTCCATGTCCAGCAGCAGCACCTCTCCTTCCATGGCGGCGTCGAGCGAAGCCGCGATGAAGCCGGCGAGCTCTATCGTCGTGCCCCCAGAGGGCTTGGTCATCCCCGCCTCGGTGGTGATTGAGTCCACCGGTGGCGACCACAATCTGGCGGCGCTGGAGCCGTTGGAGTAGGAGCTTGACTCGCATAAGGGCGACTAGCGCGACTCAGATATCACGGACCGTGATATCCAGGAGCTGATCGCCGAGGGATACCTCCCTGCGACGGAGGGGCTCGCCTGGCGGCGGGGCCGGCGAGGTGACACCTTCTCCCCAAGCCAGAGAAAAAGTGTACCTCAAAGCCCAACTGGTACGCGGCGTCTCCGTGCCCATCTCCAACTTCTTCCTCTCCGTCTTGAACCACTACAGAGTCCAGCCCCAGAATCTTTCTCCCAACAGTATCTTAGCGCTTAGCAACTACGCGGTGCTCTGCGAGGGTTTCTTAGGGATAAAGCCTAGGCTAGACCTCTCCGTGTACTTCTTCACCATCAAGCGTGAAGCCGGAGATAGTAAGGAAGAACTTATGAATTGCGGCACCATAAGCTTCAAGATCCGACCTGGCCGGCTGTTCCCCGACATTGTCGGCCACGAGTCCTGCAAAAACTGGCAGCAAACATACTTCTACGGCCCAGATATCCCTCTGGCTGGCCGACAAGTAACGTACCCGGACTTCATTGACGGAGCCGCCGCTGAAGCCTCGTCATGGAGATCACAGGCCTCCCTTCCCTCCGACCTCGATGCTTCCCTTGCCATAAGGCGGATAGAATGGTTCGTAGAGACGGGTTTGACCGGCTTGGACCTAGCCATTTGCTGGTTCATCAGGCGAATCCAACCTCTGCAGCACCGCGTGAAGCTCATGCACGAGTATACCAGTGATAGAAGGGATAGCCTCCGCATCTCCGTGGACAACTTCTTGAGCGACTCCATCAAGCTCTGCCTTAAGGACATCATCAATGTGAAGGACAAGAAGCGTGGCTTCACCATCACTTATGACATGTTCATAGAGGGCAAGTGCCCAAAGGTAGTTATATATTTTCCGTGTCGGAATTTGCAGCTCCTATGGGTTTAACCCGATCGCCTCCTCCAGCCAAGGAATGCATGGTTCTAGCCGGCAACTTCATCAACACCGCCATCACGCAAGCTAAGGAGATCGCCAAGCCCCTCCAGATAAACATCAAGGAATCGGACTCCGCGGCGAAGTACTCGGAGATTCTGCGTCGAGCCCCCGAGCGTATCACAAGTTGGAAAGCTTCATGTGCGCGGGATGGCGCAAGGATGGCGCTGTCTATGGTGAAGGCACACTATGAATATGCTGACATCGACACGGTGACCTCTGGCATTCCCGACGCAGACGAAGATGGCAAAGAGATTAACCATGAATCCATCTTGTCGTCGCTCGTGGGATATGATACCGGATTTTCCGACTTGGTCGATATCAACGTCTTCGTGCTGATGAACACCATCGATGGCGGCAACCAAAGCTCCTCCGAGTCTCTTCACACCGCCGACTTCGAGGGTGGCTCTCCTGCTGGTGATGACGCTGCTTCTAAGTCTCCTACGCCAAAGGAATGAAGAACAACTTTGTATTATTTGTTTCACCTTTGGTGCATGTGCGGAAAAAACTTATTGATGTAACTTAAGGCGGAAAAAATGGTTGTTATTTCCTGTTACTCAAGAACTAGTTTCCAGCATGTATATTTTTTAAGCAAGTGCTGGCTTATCCATTACTTTGGTTATTATGCTTGACTTTTCGTGAGTCGGAAGAATCGTTGTCGGAACCATGCGCTCAGGTGATGATGCCCAATGGCACCGTCAATAACCTAAGCACAAAATTGCCGACAATAAGTGCCAAAAGTCACTACTCCAGAATCCACATAAAAACGACAAAGAACGTGTAGACCAGAAAACTTAAGCTAACGCCCGTAGGCGGAATTTTCACAAGTGCAATCTCAAGACTTGTGCATAAAGGTTTTACATGATCCAAAAATGAACACTAAAGGAGGTAAAAGACATAGAAATATGAGTGAACCAGAGAGATTTATTTCATTGAATATATAAGAGGTACATAATTAGATAAAAAATGCTAATTGTAAAAAGGACGTAGCTGTGCTATGTTCCATGGCCGATCAAGCTCCGGGTAGTCATCATCCGGGTCACGTCGCTTACGCTTATGATCCTCGTTGGGTCTATCCTTCAGTTCACGATTGTCAACGAGGTAGTAAGACCCATTGAGTAGCGCCTTGCTTATGATGAACGGTTCTTCCCATGGCGGGGATAATTTGTGTGACTTCTTCTGCCTAAGTCGGAGCACCAAATCCCCCTCTTTAAACGAGCGATGCCGAACGCGGCGACTATGGTAGCTGTGTAGCTTCTGCTGGTAGATGGCAGATCTTTGGCATGTCAAAACTCGCTCCTCCTCGAGAAGGTCCACGTCTAGGCGTCTGGATTCTTCGGCGTCATCTTCGTCGTAGGCGGCAACCGTTGGTGCATCGTGAAGTATGTCGGAAGGCAGGATGGCTTCTGCTCCATATACCATGAAGTAAGGGGTGTAGCCGGTGGATCTGTTGGGTGTAGTTCGTAAACTCCACAGCACAGATGGCAATTCTTCCGCCCAGGCTCCAGCTGCTCTATGCAGCGGTGCCTCAAGACGTGGCTTGATTCCCTGCAGAATTAATCCATTGGCTCGCTCAACCTGACCATTGGATTATGGGTGTGCCACAGATGCAAGGTCAAGTCGGATTCCTTTCTCCCAACAATAAGCCTCCACTTCTCTGAGTGACAAATTGCCGCCGTTGTCGGTGATAATGCTATGTGGGAGACCAAATCTCACTACTAGATCCCGAATAAACCTGAGGGCAGTTGCCCCATCAAGTTTTCTAATGGGTTTAGCTTCTATCCATTTAGTGAACTTATCAACTGCTACAAGCAGATGCGTAAACCCACAAGGTGCCGCCTGTAACGGTCCCACCATGTCTAGCCCCCAGACTGCAAATGGCCAAGTTATTGGTATTGTTCACAATTCTTCAGCAGGAACATGTGGTTGTCGGGCATAATACTTGCATCCCATGCATGTCTCAACCAGCTTGTCGGTGTCCGCCTTCGCATTCAGCCAGTAGAATCCTTGCCGAAAGGCTTTCGCGACCAACAATCGAGGAGCGGCGTGATGCCCGCAATCTCCGAGATGGATTTCACGTAGGATTTACATACCTTCTAGTTGGGAAACACATTTTAGGTATACACCAGTAGTGCTCCTTTTGTAGAGTTGCCCATTGATTAAGGTATAACCCTTTGCTCGTCGTACTATTTGCCGTCTTTTGACCTCGTCGTCGGGCAAAGTTCCGTGTTCTAGATATTCCATGAACGGTTTTATCCAAGCCGGAGGGACCTTGGTCACCATGTTGACGAAAGAGTCAGCTCTATCCGGGTTGTCGATGTCGGCTCCCTTCACGGATGGTGTGCGCAGGTGCTCTAGGAAAACTCCTGGCAGAATTTGCTTGCGCCCTGATCCTAGCTTAGCCAGCAGATCAGCCGCCTCGTTTTGCTCCCTAGGTACAAACTTGACTTCGTAGCCCAAGAAGCTCTTGGCTATCTCGTCCACTTCGTCTCGATATGCCGGCATCATATGGTTCCGCGCATTCCAGGTGCCAGCCACCTGCTGGGCAACCAAGTCGGAATCTCCACAGCAAACTATGCGCTTGATGCCAATATCCTTGGCTACACGTAGTCCGTGAATGAGTGCTTCATACTCCGCCATGTTGTTTGTAGCCTCGAAGTGGATCTGCAGAACGTAGTGTAGCTTGTCTCCTGTTGGTGACTGTAGCTGTACACCAGCCCCCGAGCCGTTGAGCATCTTTGATCCGTCAAAGTGCATCACCCAGTACTCTGGTTCCAGCAACGGAATAGCATCTGGCATCTCCGTCCAATCTGCAACAAAATCTGCCAAGGCTTGTGACTTGGTAGTGTCGCGTCTCTTGTAGGTGATCTCGAAGGCGGCAAGTTCAATGCCCCACTTCACAACCCTTCCTGTAGGGTCGCTTTTGTTGATTATGTCGGACAGTGGAGTCTTGCTCACCACTGTGATTGGGTGCTCCTGAAGGTAATGCCTTAGCTTCCGAGAAGCAAGGAATACTCCATAAGCTATCTTCTGGTAGTGCAGGTAACGCTGCTTGGACTCCGTCAAGACCTTGCTCACATAGTAAACTGGTTGTTGAACTCCATGCTCATAGCCTGGTTCTTTCTGCTCTACCACGACGACGGTGCTGATTACCCGGTTGGTTGTTGCCATGTAGATTAACAGGGGTTCTCCAGGCTCGGGTGCTGCAAGGATAGGCGCTGAGGAAAGAATCTCCTTGAGCTGCTTCAATGCCGCGTCTGCTTCGTCTGTCCATGTGAATTTGTCCGCCTTATTCAACAACTTGTACTGCGGCAGAGCCTTCTCTCCAAGTCGGCTGACGAACCGACTAACTGCTGCAACACAACCTGTTAGTCGTTGAATGTCCTTTAGGCATGTCAGACGGTTTATGTTCAAGATGGCCTTGATTTTCTCCGGGTTGACCTCGATTCCGCGCTGGGAAACGATGAAACCCAACAATTTGCCGGCTGGAACCCCGAAGACGCACTTCTTAGGGTTAAGCATCATGTTGTATTTCCGGAGATTATCAAAGGTTTCTTTTAAGTCGGAAATTAAGTCGTTTGACTTTTTAGACATCACCGTGATATCGTCCACATAGGCGTGAACGTTCCGACCAATTTGGTCGTGAAGGCAATGTTGCATTGTCCGCTGGTACGTAGCACCTGCGTTTTTCAGCCCAAAGGGCATCGTAACATAGCAAAACGTGCCATATGGGGTAGTGAACGAAGTGGCCAATTGGTCCAACTTCCTCATCTTGATCTGGTGGTATCTTGAGTATGCATCAAGAAAACACAAAAGTTCCGAGCCAGCCGTCGAGTGAATGACTTGGTCAATGCGAGGCAAAGCAAACGGATCTTTGGGACATGCTTTGTTCAAGCCGGTGTAATCAACGCACATTCTTAATTCATTGGTTCCCTTTTTGGGGACAAGTACAAGATTGGCCACCCATTGGGTGTGAAGGACTTCTCGGATAAATCTAGCCTTAAGTAACCTAGCTATGTCTTTGCCAATGGCACATCTCTTCTCATCTCCAAAGCGTCGTAGAGGTTGTTTCACTGGTTTGGATTTTGGATCAATGTTTAAGCTGTGCTCGTCAAGTTCCCTAGGTACACCTTTCATGTCGGCAGGTTGCCAGGCAAAGATGTCCCTATTCTCACGGAGGAACTCGACGAGCGCGCTTTCCTATTTGGGATCCAGGTTCGTCCCAATGGCGGTGACCTTGGAGGAATCGCCTACCACACGTTCCACCGGCTTGGTCTCGATGGCGTCCTTGAACGCAGGAGCGGAGTCGGAGATCTGCTTTTTCGACGCGGGCATCTCTGAGTCATCGACCTTGCTCTGGATCTCTTTGAATTCTTCGCTGTAGAGGACAACTTCCGCAATGGCTGCTTCATTGATCTCACAGTCCCTTGCCTTGGTAAAGCTTCCGGATATGGTGGTGACACCGTTTGGTCCGGGTATCTTGAGTTTGTTGTAGACGAAGCATGGCTTGGCCATGAACGTGTGGAATATGTCACGACCGAATAGGACGTGGTACACGCTCTTGAAGGGGACCACCTCGAAGGTCATGCGCTCTTGGCGGTAATTGTTAACATCGCCAAAGGAAACCTGAAGTGTAATGCACCCAAGGGACCGATCCTCCCAACCAGGAACTACGCCGTGGAAGATGGTGTTGGTCCGCCTTAGGTTTGCCTCCGTCAAGTTCATCTTCTGAAGTGTATCTAGGTACATGATGTTGATGCTGCTTCCACTATCCACCATACACTTGGTGAACTCCACGCCGTCAATCAAGGGGTTGATGACCATGGCATACTGGTTCTCCGTAGGTATAAGGTCTGGGTGGTCCGTCCTGTCCCAAGTTATTGGAACCTCCGACCAACGCAGGTACTGGGGAACTGGGGGGAGAGTAGCCATCAGGATCCTCAGTGAGGTCTTCTGTTGTCGAACGGTGGGGGTGCCAAGGAAAGTGTGGTAGACTCGTGCCTTCTTCGCGAAGGGGTTCTTGCCCTTGTCGTCGCTCTTGGCGGCGTGGTTGGGGTCAACGTCCTCGTCCATGTCACTTGAATCCTTGGACTCCTCCTCCCTGTTCTTCCCCTTGCCCTTGCCTCGCGGTATGTTCTTCCGACTTTGCTTGTAGCCAGACTCCGGGTCTTCCTTGAGGTCGTTGACGAACTTGCAGTGTCGATTGGTATGGGTGGCCTTGCCGTTGACATCAAGGTGTACGAGGCACGACATATCGCGGTACTCCTTGTAGGTTTGGGGAACGCGGAGCAGCGCCGAGGTAGTTTCACTTCCTCCTTGCTGCCCACGGCCAGCTCCCCATCCTCGGCCACGCTGCCCGCCATCACCTCGTCCTGCAAAAGTCATAATGACCATGCCAGTAGATTGCTTTTCTTCTGGAGCGGTTTTCCGCTTTGTACTGCTGTTCCTCCAGGCTTGAGTTGGAACGGCCGTTGCCGGCAAAGAGCCGCGAGCATCGTCGTCGGCAGCTGCGAACTCACTGGCCAACTGGATCATCTGATTCAAGTCAAGCTGGTGATTGTCCTGCAAGCGCTTCAGCTTATGTCGGAGCAACGTGCCCCTTTCCAACCCGTCGATGAAGGCGGCCATGGCGGTCTGAGCGTGCACTCATGTGCAAGAATTCTTCATGTCCAGCTAGCGGGAGAGGTAGGCGCGAGATGTCTCGTCTTTCTCTTGCACGCACCGCTGTAGACCTCCAACAGTGCAGGGACGCTTGTATGTACCCTCAAAGTTCTTGGTCAACGCTTCTTGCATGTCCAACCAATTGTAGATGGATTTCTCCAGCAAGTCGTCGATCCATTGACGGGCCGTTCCCACCAACATTAACAGGTGGTACTTGACGGCGACATTGGGGTTGCCTCCGGCAATCTCCACTGCGTTGTCGTAGTCCTGCAACCATGTGGCTGGCTTGGCGGTGCCGTCATAGGGCTTGATGGTCTTATCAATCCGGAAACCTTTGGGGTAGTTGCGGACCGTATTGCAGGTCCAAAGCAACGTGGTCCTAGGTATGGTCCTTCTCGGGCCTCGTGGATCTTATCGATCCGCGAACATGCATCGTATGGCTCCGGGTTCTTCTTCTTGTCAACAGAGGATGGGCCGCGTGAACGACGCAGGCCTCCTCCGCCATGGTGACTGCTTGGTGGTGACAGAGGCGGAGGTGGCGGTGGGTTAGCCTTCTTGCTGTTACCCTCTTGCGACGCCTCACGCCTGTCGCGGTTGCTTGTCGGACGTGGAGGGTCATGGCGTGACCTGCTCCTATGTCCTTGGTTGCTCTCTCCATCATGACGGGTCTGCTCCGCGTTGTCGCGGATGACGATGCCGCACTACTTTGGTGGGGGCATATCCGTACGATGGTGAGCCTTGTGATCTTCGTGTTGTTGGGGGGACTGGGGCAGTGGCGATGAGAGACAAGGTCAGGCCTTTTCTCTGTGGTTGGAGGATATGGGGATAGCATCCTTCCTATTGCACGCATCCCTCCGTCTTCGTTCTGATGAACCCATCTGGGACCCGACATCAAGAGGAGATCTGTCCCTTGGAGGCTTATACTGGCTAGATTGGCAAAGCGCTGGGTCGGACTCAAGCCTCTGAGAGGTGGCCTTTTCCTGCTGCTTCACCGCCTTGGCTACTAGGTCATATACCTATTCCACTGCCTCGGGCGATCTATCCTACTCCAGAAGGGTCTTGGCGATGGCGAGGTTAAGGAGTGGGGTGGGCATCACCTGCTTGCCTTCACTGTCAATGTATGGCTTGGCCTGTGCCGGCTTCGAGGGAGCCCATCCTAGGTTTCGCCTTACACCAGGATCGTTGATGACGCGAGCCAGAGCTTTCTTGGCCTTCTTCTGCTACAGCAAAGTCTTGTACTCGGCCTCCATTGCTCTAGCTTTCTCTATTGACTTCTGCGCATTGACCAGATCTAGATCTAGCTTAGAGCCTTGCTCCGCGATGGCCTGCGCTTCCTCCAACAGCTGCTGGCGCTTCTCGTCAAGCTGAGTCACGTTTCGGATATGAGCTACGGTCAGTGGTTCAACGAGGAGATTGCCGTACATCACTCTATCAGCTGGAGTAACTTGGGTTGCTGCAGACATAGATGCCGGAGGCGGCAAGTTTGCGGTGTTGTTGTTGCTCGGGCCGGTGCCGAGTTCCTGCGGCTGCTGCACTGGGTTAGGCGGAGGAGGCATGACCTTTGCGCGATCATCGTCAGCAGCAATAAGTGGCCCCTTCCCCTTCTCCAGCGCTGTAGGCGGAGCTCATCCGGGTTGATCTTCATCCATCGCCGTCCCAATGGTGACGAACACCCCTCGGGACGTGACGACATTGTTGGCTTTCTCGTTGCGCGTGTACTCCTCCTCCATCTCCTGCATGGCGGAGTCTAGCTCTTCTGGACTGAAATCTATCTCCTCTGAATCTGCACTGAAGTCAGCATAAAGCGTGTCAATAACAGAGTCGGAGGGTAGGACTTCCTCGATGACGGGCGGTGGAGGTGCAACAGCAGCGACGATGAGTGGAGGTGGCGGCACAGCTGCAACGATGGCGGCCGGAGGCAGTGGTGGCGGCGGCGGCTGAATTCGAGGATCTCCGTCAATGAGCGCAAGCGCTGTCTGGGCTGCCGCGTCAGACTTCGCGTAGTTGTTGACGGTTCTCACCATGCCTTCAAGGGTAAGGCGTCCCGACGCCTGCTACCGTCTTAGAGAATGCTGGAGAAGGGTGCCACAGTCCAGTCCTTCCACGAAGTGATATATAGCATTATCATCGGGGTAGTGGGCCAGATCGGCTCGTATACGGAGCCACCTGGCAAGGTAATCGCGGGGGTTTTCGCCCTCTCTCTGAACGCAACGCGCCAGATCGAATATGGTAACCATGCCGATGAACTTGGATCTCTGCTGTCCAGACGCACGGGCGAAGCCGACGAACTTGCAGCGATCTTCCACCTTTATATCCTGCACAGGGGCAGTTTGGGTGGGCCTTGAATTTTTCCGATCTTTGCCGGCAAACTCCAAAGAGAGATACGACATCGATCCTTCCGCGAACGTATCCTGCCCGTAGGCGGTCCGTGCGGGCCTTGATGCTCCTCTGACTCCCAGGGAACTAGTGCCCGAGTCGGTTTCGCCGATGAAGAGGTGAATGTCTCTGATAGGAACGATCGAACACCGCGTAGGGTTCATCTTCGCCGGGATCCAGAACTCGTCAGGAGGGACGATCGGAACGTTGCTGGAGAAGAGAACGCGACCAATGGCCACGGTTTCGCTGATTCCCGCGAAGATCTTGGTCCTCGCCAGCTGAAGAGCCTGAAGCGCCTCTAGCCCCACGGTGGGCGCCAACTGTCGTGGTATTGCCGATGAGTACGCCATGGAGGGGTCCTCACAGTGCGTGTTTAGAGACGTGGGGGAAGGCGGACGGTTGACGGGTACGAGGTAACACATCTTACCCAAGTTCAGATCCCACAACGGTGGCGGAATCCTACTCCTGCTATAAATCACTATAAGGGCAATACGCCGAGTTACAGAGATAGGTTCGCTATGCGAGGTTGTCTAAAGTTGTTTATGAACGTCTGAGATTGTGCCCTAAAGGCTCTCATAGGACCGACTTATATAGTCGCCAGGTCCTAGGGTTACAGGGAAAAGTCCTAGCCGGACAAGTTACAGAGTCCTACACCGTCTATTACTAGTCTTGTGTATCTTGCACTCCAAGGCTCCGAGTACGTCGGTGACTCCAACCGTAGCCTTCCTTTATCCGGCATGGGCCTCCCTTCTGGATACATCTAACTGGGTCGCCCAGCAGGCCATGGGCCATGCTACTAACTATGGGCCACCCGGATTATCCGAATAGGAGACATGCTATGAAGATACCCATATAGCATATCCCCAACAGTAAATATTCTCAACACATGAGTAGATGCTTAGATAATTCATAATAAGAAGTATGCAACTAAGTCTACTCAATATTCATTGCAAGCTATGAGGAGAAACCAACTCAATAATAATAAGTAGCATGAAACATAAACATAAGCAACATTGCAATGCTCATAATAAGGTATGATAGAGTGGTATCTCGCTTGCCTTTGTTTGAAGAGCAAAATATAAATGCTGAGGAACCTCTGGAGTTCAAGTGAAGACTAGAGATAAATATATCAGAGATACAAGCATCAAAGTCATGACATAATTAACCAAGTTTTGGAACAAACACAAGAATGACAACTATGCTCTCAAGAAGGTGCTCATAGAATAAGTGGTGACTCAACAAAGTTGTGAAAATGGTTTTGTGAAGGTTTGAAAGGCTTCCCAATGCTGAAAGGAAGGTACTCATTAGCTTTGAGATCTCATTGCCCCTATCATAGGCATCTTCATGTGGTTAAGGTGAAAGTGAGGTCCACTCTGAATCATATGCTTGACAGACCATAGACTGGAAATCCCAAGTCCCTTGAGTACAAGCGTCGCTCCGCATGCTACTCAACTTTGGTCACCTGAAAGTTCTTGTCATTGTAAATACATGCATATCATAGAGAACCGCCAACGAGGTACCCCTTGCAGATGGTACATGAGCTTTCCCATAACCAAAATGACAAGTCAAGCAGACAATGAGCATCTCAGCAATCTTTTTATTTACCATATGCATATCCTTTTATTGAGGACGCTTCATAGATGCTCATTATAGTGATGTTGCAAGTTTCCACCATGATTAAGCATGGCTTAGGCTAGCGGCCCAGGCGTTTCTCTAACACAATGTATAAACTCCATGAAATAACAACTTCCCCTTTTATTTCACATCGTCGACATCCATAAACAAAAGAGCAAGGAATTAACTGGATGAGATATCCAACATGTGTTGAAAGCGTTCCCCGTGACAGCACGGTTCTGCTGTCTCCCAGCATATAATAAGCAAGCATATAACTTTCATGGACTAGTCACAATGGTTCAGAATCATTAAGCACAAGGAATAAAGTGTGCCATCGAGTTCGTGAGAGCTTTACTAACTAACTTTCTCAAAACAGACAAACAATTTATTTTGGAAGAAAACATGGCATATATAAAATCTGCACTGAAGTAGCAAATGGTGCTAATAGGTAGGTATGGTGGATACAGCTGGCAATATTGGTTTTGGGGAGTTGGAAGCACAGGTAGAACACATACTCAGTGCAAGTGAAGGCTAGCAATAGAGAGGGAGCGACAAACGAGAGAGCAATAGCTGTCATAATCATGCTTGCAACAAAACAGGACTAACTATGGCATGAAAGTGATACAAGAACTCTAAGGCAAAATAAATCATAGAGGCTTATTGACTATTGATTAGTCATATGCATGCATTAGCATGTGCCAAGTCTACTCACTTGAACAGTAAGAGGAGGATACCACAATGTCATACCAAAGTATGAATAAAACAATGCAAGCAAACATTCATATGACATGCTACAAACTATTAGAAAGTGTCACATCCCAAAATTTTCCAAATTTTGTAATGTGAAAAATAAATAAACAAAATAAATAATTGTTGAAATTTAGGGTGAAAAGAAACTTTTTGTTTCTAAATGGAAAATTAAAAACCCCATCTTGAACAAACTTGAGTAATTTTTGAATCCAACCAAATTCAAATCAAGTGAAATTCATTCTTCTTGAAAGCACCTTGAAATTTAAAACACTTGGAAAATAAACCAAAACCCTAAAACCCTGATGGAAGAAAAACATTTCCAAGATATCTCTAAGCCTATGGATTTGATCCATATAAAATTGGTCAAACAAACATTTCAAAATGAGCAAGAATGACAAATAAAATATCATAAACCATATGAATTGATTTCACTTAATTTGGAGCCATAGATAAAATCTTATGAATTTAATAAGATAAGGAAATTGAATTTCCAAAGCTAATAAAGCACCTATCTAAAATCCATACCAAATGGTGATCAAATAATCCTAAATATATTCAAAAGGATAAATAAATATCAAATAAGATTTTACCAATTTGAATCAACAAGTTTGGATCTTTAAATAAAAAGATATGGATTTTATAAGATAAAGAAAGAAATATTAAATGAGGAATATTTAAAAGGCCAAATTAAATACGGACCTAATCCATAAGCAAATGGAATAAATATAATCCAAATCCAAATAAAATAATGGATAAAGAACTTGCAAATGAAGTAAAATGGCATTAACCAAATTCTATTTCTAATTGAATAAAGACAAAATCCCTAATAGAAAATGATTAATTAAATCAGGAAATAAATAAATTGAATTTACCCAAATGGAATAAAAGTTATTTAATTGACTTAAATGAAATAAAAGAATCATTTAAATAAAGTTATATGGAATTAAAACCATATTTGAATTCCATTGGAATAAAAACAATTGCGCAAATTAAAATGATTAATAATCATATTAAAATACTATAAATAATTCAAAGTGAATTATTTAGCATCCCATTAAATAAATAAACCTACTGAAAAGGTTTTGTAAAAAGATTGGATTTTAAATAAGGTTTGAAAATATATCTTATTTTATTTAACACAAGGGCCTATTTTAAATAATTATTATACCCTGAAAAGAATAAAAGAATTATTCTAAATTTGACTTTAGAATGTATTATTAATCAGTATTTGAATATACATAAAGTTTGGTTGAAGTTTGAGTTCAAATAGTTGTTTGAAATAATTAAACAAAATCAAACAGAAAAAGAAATCAGGAAAGATAAAAATGAAACAGACCAAAAAAAGGGAATAGAATCCAGCCCAACTAACCTAGCCCACTAAGCCCAGCAAGCCCACCTCTCTCCCCCGAAGCGTTTTATTTCTCACCGCAGAACAAGCCCGTGTATTCGATGACGACCGGACCCCACCTCGCATCTCTCTCTCACTGACGAAACGACCCCACCAGTCAGATCATCTTTCTCACCCGCGGACCCCTTCTTCCTCCTCTCCTCGCTAGTTTCTGTGTTGATTTCGCGTGTTTAATTCGCATCAATGCCGCGTGATCCTCGCCCCCTAACCACGCACATTTAACCGCCCACGCCCCCTCCATCTTTCCCCTCAGACCCCATTCCCCCTCCGCCACCGGGCTGCGCTAATTTTGCCTGAGACCACGTTCTGTTCCGGCGAACCTCCGAGCAAATTTCGACAGCTCCTTGCCTCCCCTCGCCCCCTCGTCCACACGAGAGCATCCCCCATCACCAGGCGAACCTCTCCGTAGCGCCAGCTCGCCCGCGCGAACACCGTAGCCTCGACTACGACCGCGACAGTACATCGCCGCCGTCTGCTTCAACTCCGGCAAGCTACCAACGTCGACCCCGAGCGCCCCTCGTGTTCTGGTGAGCATTCCTGCAACCCTTGGGACCATGCGCATCTCTCTAACCTTTTGCCTTGCCTCCTTGCGCCCCAGAAGCTCGTCCCCGTCAACAAGCAGTGCATGCCCGACGCTGCAACAACTCCGGCGAGAGATTGACAGCAACCTCGAGCGCCCCTTCAACAGACAAGGACACGTTGAGCATCAGCGACGCACGGCGATCTCGGTGAGCCCCTCCCCTGTATCTTTTGCTTCCTGCATCGCCAGCGCCACCCTCGTTTGAGCGCGCCGCCGCCTGTCACCGTCGCTAGCGCCGCCCGTTTAGGGTTAGTTGCTTTAGGCCGTTGGATCTTGATCCACTGGATGCGATTGATCATAACTCGAAGAGGTAAGTTTGATCCTGTGCCGCTCGATCCATTTTGACCCAACGCTTCATAGCAGCCGATCCACATGAAACGGTATGGCCCAGTAGAATCACGCCACGTGGCCAGTCTGTTTTAATAAAAACCAGAAATGATCTATTAGATGTTCAAGTTTGTAAAATTCATAACTTTAAATCTACACGTCCAAATTTTGCAAATTTTATATCAATGGAATCAACAAGACAAACCCTATCCAACCATGCACTTTGTTTAGTGAATTGCTTCTGGTAAAATAGTTGTTTTTGCAGAAACTTGTGTAGGCATATTTTGAATATAAAATTCATTCTAAAATTATTTTTGGGCAATGGATTGTTTTGAACCTACTGACCATATAAATCAACTTGTGGTTTCAAAAACATATATTGTGAAGCAAAAGAATAAATCTTTGATTTAGAACATTTCTAGTCAAATAAAAATAATGTTTATATGTTAAAATGCTTTTGGAGGAAACCCTTTGGGAAATGTTTTGATTTAAACTCTCTGACCCTAAACACCAATTTTTAGAATTTAAAAATGTATTTTGATGAACCCTATAAATTATTGCTTTGCTAAAAGGCATTTTCAACCACATAAAATATTGATTTGGTTTAAAAATGATTTATAAGTAAAATATTTTGCAAATGATTTTGCCACTTTTATAAAATGATCAATAGGTGTTTTAGAATGTCTATAACCTATTTGAAACCACTTTTGTAAATAAAAACATCTTTGGCATGCTTGCATGCATTGTTTTGTTTCTATTATTTTATGTGTCGAATTGCTTGAGTGGTAGATTGAATCTTTGCTTGCTTGATTGAATTGTAGTGGAATTTGAAGAGTGTGATCATTGCAAGATCAAGGAGTGAACTTGTATTCTCTACCAAAAAGGCAAGTGGTGCTTCATACTTTGTCCCATTATTTTCACTATGCATTAGTGATATTTCTAAGTAGGACTTGCATGGAATTTTTGCTAAGTATAAACTATGCCATGGGAAATCCTAGTAGATGAAACCTTAGTAGAAATTTCCTAAGTTAAGATTCCTACTACTATCATGCTTAGCTTAGCTAGTAGAAAACAAGGGTGGACTATATTCATGCCATGGAATATTTCTAAGTCAAGGACTTGTGTTTTGTTTAATAAAACAACTAAGTGAATGAATCACCTGGGTGGAATGGAAGGAATGGTTTGTGTTGTGTGGTTATACAAGGCCCATTTCTATGGTTTAGCTTGTGTATCTCACTTGTGGATGGCCACCCAGGAACAAAGAGATTTGAGATGTCAAATGTTGAGAAGCTTTAAGTGCAGCCACTTGGCATTATGGGCTCTGCCTGGATCATATAGGTTGCAATAACTTAGCCAAATGGACAGTTGGTGGTAGGGGTTTGATAGGTTCGAGCGTGTCCATTCTGGTCTAAGGGAAGGCCTCTGAAAGATCTTGTCTTGGTGAAACCAAGTCTTGTGGGGAAAGTGCACCACCTCTGCAGAGTGTAAAATCTAAGTACTTAGCCATGTCCCTGGCAAAGGACAATTTGAGCATCAAGACATGGAAGCTATCAAGAATCTCCTCATCCCAATTTCTAAGTTAAAACTTGTGGTTGAACAAGGGTTGAAGGATCACCAATTTCTATTGGGAGATGCCTTGGGTGATTTTTGACAAACAAAAACGTAGTGTTTTCAAAAGATAAGGAAAATCTATTTTGAGCAAAGCAAGCCTAAGCTCCACTTAGCCAAATGCATATAGATGATAGATACCACTATACTACCATAGTATCACTTGCCAATACAATTCAAATGTATTGACCCTTGTGGCTGTAACTTATTATGTTGCAGGTTTGTTTGATGTTAGTGAAGTGTGTTGATTAGGATTACAAGTCTACAACCAACATGTTTGCCTGTGGCACTTTTAATATGAAGGACTCCATGCTATAGTTATTTCTGCTGCATTGTAATGAGATAGACAAATGAGCTATGTAAGATGTAATGAATTATTTTATTCCTGGTTATAAAGTTGTAATATGACCTTTGTTCTTGATATTACATCTTAACTGTGGATGCTAGTAATTGATCCAGGGACTAGCATTGTAAACACAGGGATCTCTACCTTATTAAAGGTTGGGACCTCTACAGATGGTATCAGAGCAATGTGTTCCTGTAGGATTGTAACCCTAGGATTGGACAAAACCCCTTAAAAATAGGAGTTGTATTTTGTTCCAAAACTTATTTACAAACAACCTTGTATACTCTTTCCTCAACCAATTTCGTTTAAATTCCACATCTCTTCTAATTCAACTTGATGAGCAAAGCCTCAACCATGAGCAAAGGACTTCACCAACTCAAATGATTTCAACTTCAACATCAACAAAGACTTCAACCTTAGTCTCAACTTGGATAGCACTAAGGACTACAAATGAGACAAGAAATATTACTCAAGACTTGAGGGCTAAAGAAATACAACTTAGAATGAACCATCGTCACCTTTGAAGTTTTGTGACCAAGATGCAAGAAATTCTCCAGGGATACAAACATATTGATCAAGAAGAACCAACTAAGAAGGATGGAATGCTCTCAAGTGAACCATATAGTTGGACCACCATATTAAGATTAAATCAAACACACCAAGTTATGTGGTGTAACAAAAATATTTTGTTTCCTATAAATGTGCTTGAAACTTGTTGTTTGAGTGGAATGATTGTTTGTGATTGCTTGCACATTGTTTGTGTGACTTGTGTTGTGTGTGATTAGAATTATTCCCTTAGAAATATCCTGCCTATTCTAATCCCAATCCAACCCAAACACATGACTACTCCAAGAAACTCCAACATCAAGGATGATGACAACAACGACAACCAAGAGATGCACATGAGAGAACTCATAACAACCCAAACCCAGTTGAACCAAGTGACAACTCAGTTTTTAGCCAACAACAATGAGTTAGACCCAACCATGCAAAAGTTTTTGGAAACCCAAACTCAATTGATGCAAAAGGTGACAAACCAAATGATCAAGATGGGAGACAACCCTTCCCAAGGAGTTTATGACAACAAGGGTGTCAAGGATGATATTATAGAAGGAACTCAAGCTTGCAATGTTTGTGGAGACATGGATCACACTTCCAAAGAACATGAAGATCAATGCCCCAATTGTGAAGAGAAACATCCAACTAATCAATGCCCCACATCTCAAGCTACTTGTTTCCTATGTGAAGGAAATAATCATGTCCCTATCCAATGCCCCATCTATTCCATAGTTCAACAAAGGAAGCAAGGTGGAGTGCATCAACATATTGTAAACCCCCATTAAGACAAATGAAAATCTCAGCTTGCACCTCCATGCAATATGACTCAATTTGATGGACCAAAGAGGAGACATATGTATTACCCAAGGAAAAGATTAAGGAGACCAGGAGACTTTCCCACCTTTGAGATAAGATATGAAGAGCATGAACTAGAAGCACTCCTAGCTTTGGAAAAACCCAAGAAGAAGAGGGAAAAAAGTCAAGTGAAGTGTTGCCATTGCAAAGAGATGGGACACTAAGACAATGAATGTACAGAGAAGAAGAAAAAGTATAAGGAAATTAGCCAAGTGTGGTGCAAAAACTGCAAAGAGCTAGGCCATTATGTGTCAACTTGTCCATAGAATATATGTGAAGAACTCAATCTCGTCACATGTTACAATTGTGGTGATCAAGGACATTATGCAAGCAATTGTCCAGAAAAGATGAATCACAAGATAAACAAGCCTATGAAGGATCTTAGCCTTGTCACATGTTTCAAGTGTGCAAACAAAGGACACTATGCAGATGTATGCCCAGAGAGATTTCATCAAGATCCCAAGCAAGCCAAGAAGTAATCTAGTGGAATTTTTTTAAGGGTGGTAGTACCCTAGTTGCTTTGAGCCAACTTGTAATCCCTATCTTTCCCAAATCTCGGGATGAGATTTATTTTAAGGGTGGTAGCCTGTCACATCCCAAAATTTTCCAAATTTTGTGATGTGAAAAATAAATAAACAAAATAAATAATTGTTGAAATTTAGGGTGAAAAGAAACTTTTTGTTTCTAAATGGAAACTTAAAAACCCCATCTTGAACGAACTTGAGTAATGTTTGAATCCAACCAAATTCAAATCAAGTGAAATTCATTCTTCTTGAAAGCACCTTGAAATTTAAAACACTTGGAAAATAAACCAAAACCCTAAAACCCTGATGGAAGAAAAACATTTCCAAGATATCTCTAAGCCTTTGGATTTGATCCATATAAAATTGGTCAAACAAACATTTCAAAATGATCAAGAATGACAAATAAAATATCATAAAACCATATGAATTGATTTCACTTAATTTGGAGCCATAGATAAAATCTTATGAATTTAATAGGATAAGGAAATTGAATTTCCAAAGCTAATAAAGCACCTATCTAAAATCCATACCAAATGGTGATCAAATAATCCTAAAGATATTCAAAAGGATAAATAAATATAAAATAAGATTTTACCAATTTGAATCACCAAGTTTGGATCTTTAAATAAAAAGATATGGATTTTATAAGATAAAGAAAGAAATATTAAATGAGGAATATTTAAAAGGCCAAATTAAATCCTGACCTAATCCATAAGCAAATGGAATAAATGTAATCCAAATCCAAGTAAAATAATGGATAAAGAATTTGCAAATAAAGTAAAATGGCATTAACCAAATTCTATTTCTAATTGAATAAAGACAAAATCCCTAATAGAAAATGATTAATTAAATCAGGAAAAAAATAAATTGAATTTACCCAAATGGAGTAAAAGTCATTTAATTGACTTAAATGAAATAAAAGAATCATTTAAATAAAGCTATATGGAATTAAAACCATATTTGAATTCCACTGGAATAAAAACAATTTCCCAAATTAAAATGATTAATAATCATATTAAAATACTATAAATAATTCAAAGTGAATTATTTAGCATCCCATTAAATAAATAAACCTACTGAAAAGGTTTTATAAAAATATTGGATTTTAAATACGGTTTGAAAATATATCTTATTTGATTTAACACAAGGGCCTATTTTAAATAATTATTATACCCTAAAAAGAATAAAAGAATAATTCTAAATTTGACTTTAGAATGTATTATTAATCAGTATTTGAATATACACAAAGTTTTGTTGAAGTTTGAGTTCAAATAGTTGTTTGAAATAATTAAACAAAATCAAAACAGAAAAAGAAATCAGGAAAAAGAAAAATGAAACAGATAAAAAAAGGAATAGAATCCAGCCCAACTAACCTAGCCCACTAAGCCCAGCAAGCCCACCTCTCTCCCCCGAAGCATTTTATTTCTCACTGCAGAACAAGCCCGTGTAGTCGATGACGACCGGACCCCACATCGCATCTCTCTCTCTCTCACCGACGAAATGACCCCACCAGTCAGATCATCTTTTTCACCCGCGGACCCCTTCTTCCTCCTCTCCTCGACAGTTTCTGCATTGATTTCGCGTGTTTAATTCGCATCAATGCCGCGTGATCCTTGCCCCTTGACCATGCACATTTAACCGCCCACGCCTCCTCCATATTTCCCCTCAGACCCCATTCCCCCTCCGCCACCGGGCTGCGCTAATTTTGCCCGAGAGCACGCTCTGTTCCGGCGAACCTCCGAGCAAATTCCGGTAGCTCCTTGCCTCCCCTCGCCCCCTCGATCACACGAGCGCATCGCCCATCACCTGGCGAACCTCTCTGTAGCGCCAGCTCGCTCGCGCGAACACCATAGCCTCGACTACGACCGCGACAGTACATCGCCGCCGTCTGCTTCAACTCAGGCGAGCTACCAACGTCGACCCCGAGCGCCCCTCGTGTTCTAGGGAGCATTCCTGCAATCCTTGGGACCATGCGCATCTCTCTAACCTTCTGCCTTGCCTTCTTGCACCCCAGAAGCTCGTCCCTGTCAACAAGCAGTGCATGCCCGATGCCGCAACAACTCCGGCAAGAGATTGACAGCAACCTCGAGCGCCCCTTCAACAGACAAGGACAAGTTGAGCATCAGCGAAGCACGGCGATCTTGGTGAGCCCCTCCCCTGTCTCTTTTGCATCCTGCATCGCCAGCGCCACCCTCGTCTGAGCGCGCCGCCGCCCGTTTAGGGTTAGTTGCTTCAGGCCGTTGGATCTTGATCCACTGGATGCGTTTGATCATAACTCAAAGAGGTAAGTTTGATCCTGTGCCGCTCGATCCATTTTGATCCAACGCTTCACAGCAGCCGATCCACATGAAACGGTATGGCCCAGTAGAATCATGCCACGTGGCCAGTCTGTTTCAATAAAAACCAGAAATGATCTATTAGATGTTCAAGTTTGTAAAATTCATAACTTTAAATCTACACGTCCAAATTTTGCAAATTTTATATCAATGGAATAAGCAAGACAAACCCTATCGAACCATGCACTTTGTTTAGTGAATTGCTTCTGGTAAAATGGTTGTTTTTGCAGAAACTTGTGTAGGCATATTTTGAATATAAAATTCATTCTAAAATTATTTTTGTGATAAAATCTTTGGCAAATGGATTGTTTTGAACCTACTGACCATATAAATGAACTTGTGGTTTCAAAAACATATCTTGTGAAGCAAAAGAATAAATCTTTGATTTAGAACATTTCTAGTCAAATAAAAATAATGTTTATATGTTAAAAATGCTTTTGGAGGAAACCCTTTGGGAAATGTTTTGATTTAAACTCTCTGACCCTAAACACCAAGTTTTAGAATTTAAAAATGTATTTTGATGAACCCTATAAATTATTGCTTTGCTAAAAGGCATTTTCAACCACATAAAATATTGATTTGGTTTAAAAATGATTTATAAGTAAAATCTTTTGCAAATGATTTTGCCAATTTTATAAAATTATCAATAGGTGTTTTAGAATGTTTATAACCTATTAGAAACCACTTTTGTAAATAAAACAATCTTTGGCATGCTTGCATGCATTGTTTTGTTTCTATTATTTTATGTGCCGAATTGCTTGAGTGGTAGATTGAATCTTTGCTTGCTTGCTTGAATTGTAGTGGAATTTGAAGAGTGTGATCATTGCAAGATCAAGGAGTGAACTTGTATTCTCTAGCAAAAAGGCAAGTGATGCTTCATGCTTTGTCCCATTATTTTCACTATGCATTAGTGATATTTCTAAGTAGGACTTGCATGGAATTTTGCTAAGTATAAACTATGCCATGGGAAATCCTAGTAGATGAAACCTTAGTAGAAATTTCCTAAGTTAAGATTCCTACTACTATCATGCTTAGCTTAGCTAGTAGAAAACAAGGGTGGACTATATTCATGCTATGGAATATTTCTAAGTCAAGGACTTGTGTTTTGTTTAATAAAACAACTAAGTGAATGAATCACCTGGGTGGAATGGAAGGAATGGTTTGTGTTGTGTGGTTATACAAGGCCCATTTCTATGGTTTAGCTTGTGTATCTCACTTGTGGATGGCCACCCAGGAACAAAGAGATTTGAGATGTCAAATGTTGAGAAGCTTTAAGTGCAGCCACTTGGCATTATGGGCTCTGCCTGGATCATATAGGTTGCAATAACTTAGCCAAATGGACAGTTGGTGGTAGGGGTTTGATAGGTTGGAGCGCGTCCATTCTGGTCTAAGGGAAGGCCTCTGAAAGATCTTGTCTTGGTGAAACCAAGTCTTGTGGGGAAAGTGCACCACCTCTGCAGAGTGTAAAATCCAAGTACTTAGCCATGTCCCTGGCAAAGGACAATTTGAGCATCAAGACATGGAAGCTATCAAGAATCTCCTCATCCCAATTTCTAAGTTAAAACTTGTGGTTGAACAAGGGTTAAAGGATCACCAATTTCTATTGGGAGATGCCTTGGGTGATTTTTGACAAACAAAAACGTAGTGTTTTCAAAAGATAAGGGAAATCTATTTTGAGCAAAGCAAGCCTAAGCTCCACTTAGCCAAATGCATATAGATGATATATACCACTATACTACCATAGTATCACTTGCCAATACAATTCAAATGTATTGACCCTTGTGGATGTAACTTATTATGTTGCAGGTTTGTTTGATGTTAGTGAAGTGTGTTGATTAGGATTACAATTCTACAACCAACATGTTTGCCTGTGGCACTTTAAAGATGAAGGACTCCATGCTATAGTTATTTCTGCTGCATTGTAATGAGATAGCCAAATGAGCTATGTAAGATGTAGTGAATTATTTTATTCCTGGTTATAAAGTTGTAATATGACCTTTGTTCTTGATATTACATCTTAACTGTGGATGCTAGCTATTGATCCAGGGACTAGCATTGTAAACACAGGGATCTCTACCTAATTAAAGGTTGGGACCTCTACAGAAAGCTAGAGCTAATCATAGACAAGCAAGAACTACTAAGCATCCATAATGACATACACCTTACACAAACAGGCTAAGCATGCTCACAATGAAGAGTATATGTACAAGAATGAAACAAATAGAGTTTGTTACTAGCCACTTACTACACCTCGAGTTGTCTTAATCTTCATTATTGCCCTTCACTTGTGTGAATTGAATAATTAACATGAAACCAAAACCAATGTGGACGGCTGAACCCTGTAAAGAACTCACAAAACCAAAGAAGAACAACAAATATTTATGGTGTTTTCAATTTTTTAGAAACAAGCAAACAAAGAAAAACCAAACAAAAACAAAGTGAACCAAACAAAGTAAAATATTTTTGGAATTTTCTTTTATGGCAAACCAAATCAAAGAAACAAACCAAGAGAAACAACGAAAATATTTTTGGTATTTTTGTGTTTTTGAGAAATAAGCAACAAGAACCAAAAAGAAAGCGAAACAAATGGATATATAAAGAACCGAACGAAGATGATATATAGATGAGTGTGATGTCGGTATACCTCCCCCCAAGCTTAGGCTTTTGGCCTAAGTGGGGCTCAATAACGCGGATAGTAACCCATGCTGGTGGGTCATCATAGGAATGATCATAGTTAGGCACCTGCGATGAGGAAGAAGACGCGCCCCAATCAAAAGAGGATTACTGGTATGAAGACTCTCCCAAGTTGGAGGGCTGAACCGAATTGTCTTCGGCATCCTCTTCAACATTCTCCTCTTGCTGGAAGAGTTCCCCCACATAAGTGTCAACCTCCTCCTCCGTAAGTGACCATCCTTGCCTGTTATCAAAGTTAAACAAAGCAGGTGCAGGCAAATAAACTATGTTCTCATTCCTACCCTTTCTACGACCTTGCTGGGTAAAAGATAGTTCATATGGAAAACTTCTCACATTAGCTCCCAAATAAACAAAACCATGCTGAATCATGGATTCAATATCAAGCCTCTCTATGGGAAACTGAAAATCTGAATAATGAGGCTCTAAATCATCGAAATCTAGATCCCTAGAAGCAATGAGACCCCCACAAATTCCACTCTTCTCACGATTAGTGGTGAGACAGTGAGCTATCAAAGAACCCAAACTATAAGAACTATTCCTATTCAGAGCAGCTGCAATAAAATCTAGAACAAAAGAAGACAACTTTCTAGCAGTCTTTCTAGCAAGAACACACTTGGTAATGAAATATGTAAAGTATCTAATAGCTGGGAGCTGGATGTTCCGAATTTTACCACTTTCCTTTGAGAAGTCGAAACTTGGCAAATCTCATCATACAAATCAACAAGTGACTTGGGCCTTTCCTTGATCTTCTCACAATATCCCCACTGTGGTACTCTAATTGCTGCACAAAAATCAGCAAAAGGCAGGTTGACAGGTATACTATATATTTTGTAATGGACCATGTGATTAGAAGTAGACCAAGTGAACCGGAAGTCCTACACAAAAGCCATGGTTAGATTAACATATTGGATTGGTTCACCTTCAACAAAGTGCTCCAATCCTGCATTTGTAACCAAAGTTTGGAAATCTTGGAGGATCCCCGCATCTCTCATAAATTCATGGTATGGATATATGGAAGGAAAAACTGCCTCCTCACGATGAACCTTCATTGGCTCATGCACCATCAAGTCATATTGATTCAGTGGATAAGCACTCATCTTCTTTGCTAAATTTTTTAGACAACCATCAAACCAAGTGAGGAATACACATGCATCAAAACAAAGTTTCTAAGCATAGAACAAGCATGCAAGCTCAAAAAACCTGTCACCTATAGTAGCAAAATACTCAAGATACAATCTACCAATTACAAATCTAATTGGACAAGTGGAGGAGGCACATACCAAAGAGCAAACCCTCCAAAAATCAGCCCTTGAGATGGGCTGAACAAGGAGATCAAAAATCGCGAGAAAGAACAGCAAGAACTCGAGCTTGAGAAAGTTTTCCGGTGTTTTTCAGGAGAGAGAAAGAAGGTGGCTTTGAGGAGGCAGCCTGGAGGGGCCCAGGTGGGCCAGACCCCCCTAGGCGTCACTAGTGGTGGGCCCGCACCTACCACAGGTGTGGTGGACTAGGGTGGCCCCTGGGTCACCTTTGGTACCTCTCTGCCCCTTTTTTTGAGGAAAAATTTATTTTGAATTTTCTAGGATTTTTCGGGAAACTTTATTTTTGGCCAATTTTCAGGGTAGGAAAATTGATTTTCTCGCAGAAATAGTTTTTTCATAAGAAGCAAAAGGAAACCAAAAGCCAAACTACAGGAGCTCTAAGAAACTCAAACAAGCAAACAACTAGCAAAACTAAAGCTAAAGCAAAGACTAGGAAGGAGAAAGGAAAAAATAAAGCAAGTATAACCATAGTGGAAACATTATTTTGTTCATTAAAATCCTTTTGTTAACAAGGTTGATCAAGTCTTGTTACCAAAACAATCTTATGTCAGGCAATAGCTTTTAACAACCTTCTTGGGGAAATAGACAGTGTGCTCTTTGTCATTAATATTGAATGTTACTTTTCCTTGATTGCAATTGATGACAACACCTGCAGTATTAAGAAAAGGTCTCCCAAGAATAATAGACATATTATCATCTGCAGGCATTTTAAGCACAACAAAATCAGTTGAGACCATGCAATTATGAGCAACTTGAACAGGAACATCCTCACATATACCAACAGGAATAGTAGTTGACTTATCAGCCATTTGCAAAGATATATCAGTTGGTATCAAATTTTCTAGCTGGAGTCTCTTATAGAGAGAAAAAGGCATAACACTAACTCCAGCTCCCAAATCACATAAAGCAGTTCTAACATAATTATTCTTAATAGAGCAAGGAATAGTTGGTATACCTGGATCACCAAGTTTCTTTGGAACCTTACCATTAAAGGAATAATTAGCAAGTAGAGTAGAAATCTCCTCATTAGGAATCTTCCTTTTATTAGAGACAATATCTTTCATATACTTTGAATAAGGAGGCAACTTAATAGCATCAGTCAAAGGAATTTGCAAGAATAAAGGTTTCATCCACTCACAAAACTTGTTGTAGTGTTCTTCCTCCTTTGACTTGTGTTTCTTACCTAGAAAAGGCATAGGTTTCTACACCCAAGGTTCTCTCTCTTTACCATGTTTATTAGCAATAAAATCCTCCTTTGTGTACCTAGTGTTCTTAGTGTGCTTCTCAGGTTCTTCCTCACCTTCCTCCTTATCAGGAGACTCATTTTTATCATTACCACTCTCAGTTTCACCATCAGACACAAATATACTATTAGGATCTACAGCAGGTTCAAGTGGTTCCTCAACTATCTTATGTTTCTTTTTATTCCTCTTACGAGGGCTACCACTATCCTCACCTTGTTGGGAATCCTGCTCTATTCTTTTAGGGTGTCCTTCAGGATATAAAGGATCTTGAGTAGCTGCACCACTCCTAGTTCTAATTCCATAAGCATGTTTATTTCCTGAAGAATTAACTAGCATATCCTTTTGTACCTTAGCAAGTTGATCAAGTTGAGTTTAAACCATTTGAAAGTGTTTACAAAGCATTTTAATATCATTAGAAGTTCTTTCCACAATATCTTTCAACTCATGGATAGCTCTAGAGTTTTCCAATAAATGATTCTGAACTTGTTTATTAAAATGACCTTGTTTAACAATAAAAATGTCAAGTTCCTCTAAACATTGACCAGGAGGCTTACCACAAAGTGTTGGAGAGAGTGTACCTCAATAGTAGATGAGTGGGGAATTGGCTTACATAATTCTTCTATAGGAGGTAGATTCTTCACATATTTAGCTCTAATACCTTTCTCCTTTAGACACTTCTTAGCTTCCTTCATCACTTCATCATTCAATGCAATGACTCCCCTCTTCTTTGTTGTTGGTGCTGGAATTGGTTCAGGAACAACTGGTTCAGAAGTAATAGGCTCAGGTGTATTCAGCTCAGTTGAAGTCCAATAATCATAATTCTTGCTTATCTTGGTCATTAATTCTTCAGCATCTGTAGGAGTTCTTTTCCTGAAAACACAATCAGCAAAGCTATCTAGGTAGGTCCTAGAATCATCAGTTAGTCCATTATAATAAATATCAAGAAGCTCATTCTTAGGCAATGGACATCCAGGATGTGCATGAATCAAGGCACAAAACCTTGTCCATGACTCGGGCAATTTCTCTTCTTCTCCCTATTTAAAATCAAAAAGTCTCTGCAAAGCAGCATGTCTAGTACGGGGAGGAAAATATTTCTGGAAGAAAGAAGCAATCAAGCAATAAGGGCTATCAATGGAACCAGGAGGTAATCTATTAAACCAAGCCCTAGCTTCTCCTTTTAGTGAAAAGGGAAGATATTAGCAACAAAGTACTTACACACCTTAACATCATCAGAGAACAAAGAACTCATAGTAGAAAGCTCATTCATATGAGCCACATCACTCTCATTTTCAGTCCCACAAAAAGGTTCTTTATCAACAATATCTAAATAAGATAAATCAAGAGAGAAATCATAATCTTTATCTTTAATATCTATGGGAGAAGTGGCAAACTTAGGATCATAGGACAACTTAGGCATAATAGTACGTCTAGAAAGGAGACTCTTCATAGCACTAGTACCATGTGTGTTTCGGCACTCTTCAACAAATTCACCAGTGAACTCAATGTAACCATCATTAATATCATAACTCTCACTAGACTCAGGTGAGCTAACAGGTATAATAGTGTCTTCACTAGGAGTTTCGCTATTTCCTAGACTAGCCATAGTAGTATCTAGAAAAGGACCTAATGAACCACTCGCATCAAGCACAGTAGAAGTAACATCATGAGCATCAAAAGCAGTTTCAGATTCAGCAGTAGTAGCGTGTGTGTAGCATGAGTATGTGGTGGTGGTGTGACAAGCTTACTTATAACAGACGGTGAATCAAGAGCAACATAGGTGTTTAGGACTGTACCTCTTGTTGTAGTGGATGGTAAAATAGGGAACTTTCCATCACGAGACTTCCCCATGATGAAAGGAGTAGCAGTGAACAATAATAGATCCAAGTGAACTTACAAATAAAGCTATGCTCCTCGTCAATGGTGCCAGAAAATAGTCTTGATGACCCACAAGTGTAGGGGATCGCAACAGTCTTCGCCGGTAGTATTACCCAATTTATTGATTCGACACAAGGGGAGCCAAAGAATACTTTCAAGCCTTAACAACTGAGTTGTCAGTTCAGCTACACCTAGAAATAGTTCTTGCTCACAGAAGTTTATCAGTAGCAACAGCAAAGCAACAACAGCAGTAACAGTAATAGTGAAACAGTAGCAATAGTAACAGTAACGGTAATAGTAGGATTTGAGTGCGGTAGGCATAGGGATGGATGGACGGGCGTTGCATGTACGAGTCTAAACATGTAACTTTAAGAACTAGGGCATTGCAGATAAATGATAACAAGCATCCAAGTACTAAACAATCCTAGGCATGTTCTCCAAATATAGTCATACGTGCTCGCAATAAGAATTTGCACAACATCTTCTGTCTAGCCAGCCCGCGGCAGCAGGGCCTCTAGGGAACTACTGGCAATTAAGGTGCTCCTTTTAATAGAGCACCGGAGCAAAGCATTAACACTCCGTGAACACATGTGATCCACACACCACAGCCATCCCCTCCGGTTGTCCCAATTATTGTCACTTTGGGTCCTTTGGATCCGGACAATGATATGTGTACACAACTTGCAGATAAGTGTTGTGGATAGACCAAATAGGTATACCTACGGCATAGTCTCATACCGGCAAGACTGGGTGGCCCACAGTTGGTGGTTAGGCCTATGGCATAACCGGGTGGCCCAGTTGCTGATAGGAAGCCGGAGGTCTAGCGAGGAGATGGAAGGCGACGTGCCACCGCCATAGATGGAAGCCGGAGCCTTGGAGGACACGAAGACTAGTTAGTGTTAGTCTAGGACTCTGTAACCGTATCCGGCTGGGACTCTCCATGTAACCCTAGGTCCTGGCGTCCTTATAAGCCGGCCTACGGGAGCCTTTAGGGCATAAGAACAACAAGTGCATAACAGTACCCGCAAACAGCGAACCCCCCAATCCTATAACTTGGCGTATTGCCATTATAGTGATTTATAGCAGGAGTAGGATCTCGCCATCGTCGTGAGATCTGAACCTGGGTAAACTGTGTCACGCCGACCCGAACGCTCTCCGTCTTCTCCCCACGTCTCTAAACTCGCCGTTGGGATACCCCTATGGCGAACGCGTCGACAAAAACACGACAGTTGGCGCCCACCGTGGGGCAAGAGGCGCTTACAACACGGATCCGGGCGGGATCCCTCGTCGTCTCTCAAGGCGGCCAAGTCGCATATCCGTCGACGCGCCGGCTTCGTCATCACTCTTGAGAGTCTTTGGAGGATTTATAATCTCTCCTCTCGAGGGTGTGGCTAAGTCGGCAGCATCACGGTCAATCTAGCTAGAGTGCATATGTACTCGCAGGTCGACATCAACATTGTGCTCACGCGTACGCAGATTAGATCAGGATTATCGATCGGCCAAAAGTATGCTGAGCTTGGCGGTCGCGGCACCTGCTAGCTGACCTGTTTTGATTCTGATCAGTATCTGTTTCCGAGGAAACTTGCGTGCACAAAAATCAATCAGCGCTTCACGTCAACAAGCATGATGCTTGCGTAGTCATGTGAAGAGGCAGGCCCATGTATGGATTTCCCGGTAATCTCCCGCGACCATTGCTTGGGTACGGACACGCTCGATGTCAGACCGAATCAGGCTACATTGCTATTTTACAAGATCCGTTTTCTGGTAGCCAGCTTTCTGCCGTGACGGATTACTTCATCTCTGCCATCGATTACTTTGGTGTATTGGTCCGCGTTCAGATTCATCTTCTTCGCCGCGATCAATCATCGTCTTCTCTTGAACAACTAAGTCCCTATTTATATTTATTATTTTAGTTGTTTATGATCATGAGATTAAGATTGGTTCACTCATATTCCGAGTCTTTTACCGCTTTCGTTTTTGGTCATATCTTTTCCACGATTTGCCTTGCGCTTGTGAGTATAATTTTTTACTGGCTTGCTATTTAAAGGCCCCAGTACCATAAAAAAACCCGCCTTCTGGCGTTAGCTTAAGTTTTCTGGATACACGTTTTCTGTTGTTTTTATGTGGATTCCGGAGTAGTGATTTTTCGGCACTCAAAGACAGCGTTTTGGCCTTGGATTCTGGACGGTGCCATTGGACATCATCACCTAAGGACATAGTTCTGTGTTGCGAGTCTTCCGTCTCACAAAAGGTCAAGCATAAAAACAGAATAATGGATAAGCCAGCACTTGCTTAAACAAAATTTTACATAAACTGTTCAAGTTAGTTGAGTTTTTTCCTCCTAAACAGTTTTATGTTGTCCAGCTGCTGCATTGTTTCAGCTTTAAAGCATTTGTTCAAAGGCTATGTTTGTTCCACCTTACATTTGTTTATTGGACATTATCAAAGGAACAATTTAATACAATTGTCTGTTTTATGTTTATGTTTCAGGTACATGACGCTTGGACATTGCCGCGTTCCTCGGATTAAGGTGTTTTAAGCCGGATTTTTACTAGGCTTGACACCTTGGGGGCTGCAATTGCAATTGTTGACCAAGACTGGAGCCGCCTTTGAGGATATCGGATCGACGCTTGGGGGCTTGACATCTCTAATTTAAGAGCTTTGTCCCGCCTTGCGTCCAAGCCGGAACAAGCCTCGGGGGCTACAGTACATTGATCTCTAAGACATGGTTTAGTTCTCTTTGAGCATCAAGCCGGAAAATTCATGTGAATTCCACCTTGACGCTCGGGGCTACACCGATGCTGAATTTTTGTGAAGTTCTCTTTGGAGCACCAAGCCGAAATAATTCCGACTTGACACTCGGGGGCTACACTGCACATTTTTGCTAAAGCTACTCTAAGAGCACCAAGACGATTTTCTTTTGAAACTCCGACTTGGCGCTCGGGGGCTACAATCGTTTGATGTACAATTATGCATGTTCTTTTGAGCATTGAGCCGCCTTCGACGAAGCTGACTTAATGCTCGGGGGCTACATATGGTTATATCAACAAAACTTTCAAGACAGTGAAAAATCCGGCTAACGAAACTTGGGGGCTTGACATTAAATTTGCCTTCACGGAAGTTTCCTGGGTTACACGACTCGATGGCCTAAACATCCGTGATCTGAGAGGCTCTAAGACCTTAATTCGGCAAGCTCTTATGTCTGTGACTTTTCTGGCTCCAAGTCGGCAGTTTGGCAGCCCTTACGGTCATGTCCCAGTAGCCGTGATTTTTTCCGGCTTACATATCGTCCTGCATGAATGATGATATTGAAGACATTCCTAGAGCTTGTAAGAATCACTAACGATTTGTTAGAGAGTTCTCCGCCTTGGATTTGTTCACAGAAGCATACAACAAACTCTCTGGCTAGGCTTAGTCGGATGAGAATATGATATGGGAGCTCTCCAAGATTATTCGTGAAGCACGCCTACAAATTGAAGACGACATGATACTTACGCTCAAAGCTAGATGGAGGAACGCGAGGATCTTGAAGAACTCCGGGGGCTACTGTTGTGGATATACCAAATAGGTATACCTACGGCATAGTCTCATACCGGCAAGCCCGGGTGGACCACAGTTGGTGGTTAGGCCTATGGCATAACCGGGCGGCCCAGTTGCTGATAGGAAGCCGGAGGTCCAGCCAGGAGATGGAAGGCGACGTGCCACCGCCATATATGGAAGCCGAAGCCTTGGAGGACACGAAGACTAGTTAGTGTTAGTCTAGGACTCTCTAACCGTATCTGTCCGGGACTCTCCATGTAACCCTAGGTCCTGGCGTCCTTATAAGCCGGCCTACGGGAGCCTTTAGGGCATAAGAACAAGTTCATAGCACTACCAGCACACAGCAAACCCCTAATCCTGTAACTCGGCGTATTGCCATTATAGTGATTTATAGCAGGAGTAGGATCTCGCCACCGTCGTGAGATCTGAACCTGGGTAAACTGTGTCATGCCAACCCGGACGCTCTCCGTCTTCCCCCCACGTCTCTAAACTCGCCGTTGGGATACCCCTATGGCGTACGTGTCGATAAAACCACGACAATAAGATCACAAACAATACTATCATAATGATTTAATAATAAGTTCAGATCTGAGATCATGGCACTCGGGCCCTAGTGACAAGAATTAAGCATAACAAGTTGCAACAAAGTCAAATAGCACTAATAGAGATACTAGGCACTATGCCCCTAACAGATCTTATTCGATTACATGATAGAACTCATCCAATCCCTACCATCCCCAAGCCTACATCGGGGGGTTACTCACTCATGGATGAGGGAAACATCGGTGGTTGATGGAGATGCGTTGGTGATGACGATGGCGATGACCCTCTCCAAATTCCCCGTCCCGGCAGGGTGCCAGAACGGAGTTTCTGGATCCGAATCTTGGTTTCTGGTGGCGGCGGCGGAACGGAACTCTTTCTGGAAAACTATCGACCCCCCTTGAGTTTTTGGGTCAGAAGGCAACTTATAGGCGCGGAGGGAGGCCGAGGAGCTACCTGGGTGGCCAGACCTCCCCCAGGCGCGGGGTTAGTGGGCCCGCGCCTAGGGTGGTTCTGGCCCCCATGCCTCCCCTCTGTCTCCCTTTCTGGCTCCGTGGATCTTCTGGTGAGAAATAGTTTTTGACATATTTTTCGGGATTTTTCCTAATAGTTCATTTTCTCCACAAAAACAACACACCAAGGTAATTCTGCTGAAAACATCGTCAGTCCGTGTTAGCTGTATCCAAATCACACAAGTATAGAGGAAAAATAATAGCAAAGTGTTCGAGAAAGTAGATACGTTTTGGACGTATCACCGGCCGGTAGTACCGGCCCACCCGGGCGGTACTACCGGGCCGGCCGGTAGTGCCGGATTTGACTACCTAGCGAGGCAGAAGCAAATGGGGAGGCGCACAGGGGCGGGCGGTAGTACCGGCCTGCCTGGGCGGTACTACCGTTCAGCCCAGAGAGCGGAAACCTTTTCTTTTTAATTAGAAAAGGGGCAAATTCAAATCGCGATAACTTTTGATTGGTAGCTCCGTTTGACTTGATTCCAATTGCGTTATCACCAAGTGAGAAAGTATCAAGTATAATAATGTGAGATACCTCACTTGGCGAGAAACCAAAAAATCGCCAAGATCCAAATCGCAACAAGATACAAATGGAAGATCCGATTTTGATGAACAAGATATTGTTATGGATATTAACACAAGCTCTATATCCTCACATGGATAAGACCAAATAACAACCAAATACGATTATGAAAGTATGCAAAGGTTTCAGCTCTCTCCGAACAATGTGATCGAGTTACTCATTCGAGAGCCCCTCTGCGGTGACCCATCATACCACTGCATGTGTAGTACACTAACGTCGTTGACATGACGTTCACAGAACACCGTTCCATAAATATCATATCCCTCAGAGTGGTACAACAGAAACATTGCGGGTCCATATTACAAACATACACACATTATTATTATTACAATACCAGAAGTTTAAGACTTTGAAAGATTCAACTTACAAACCAAAATATAAAGTGTTTCAGCGGAATTCAAAAGTAGAAACTCCAACTAAGAGTTGAACTCAGCAGCTTATTATATAGGGTTCATGCTGCTCGGCTCCATCGGTTACTACTAGCTAAAGCACTAACTCGACTCATTGCCATCTACTCCATAGCAGATTTCGTAATCCACTCCTTCAACACCTCCTGAAAGGTCAGGCTCCTCGTAGAACACATCTTCTTGGCATTCGGCTACATACATAGGTGTGTCTTCGGGATCTTTAGAGTCTAAGCAAGGGATCAAAGGAAAGGGTGAGTAACAACGTTACCCATCAAGTTCATTATATGCAAGGTGGGAAGTTTGATTCTCTATCTACCACCTAGGACTATAAGTCCTTGGAACTATGCAATTTTCTTGTAAATCTTTCTTCAAAGATTGATTTTATTATGAAAATCTATGACCTATGACCATCAGCCTTCACAGGTTGACCAGAACTTTCATGGTGTTCCTTTCCTGCCGCGTTCGTAGCTCCTTCCTGGAACAAGGAGTAACAAGTTACAGTTCTTACACTCTGCAGAGGTGCGTTACTTTACCCATGAGAGATCAACTCCTTGTTGCACAACCGGGCGTACTTTCCCGTCCACAATTCCATGATGTGGGGCCCAGTAGGTGATCCTTTTGGAGATATGCCCTAGACGCAATAATAAAAGTGGTTATTATTATATCTTTGTGTTTATGATAAATGTTTACATTCATGCTATAATGGTATTAACCAGAAACATTAATACTTGTGTGATTTGTAAACTAAATTAGAGTCCCTGGTAAAGCCTCTTTATAATACTAGCTTGTTGATTAATAGATGATCGTGGTTTCTCGATCATGAACATTGAGATGTTATTACTAACAAGATCATATCATTAGGAGAATGGTATGATGGACATACTCCAATAAATAAGCATAGCATAAAGATCAAGTCATTTTAATAGTTCGTTTGCTATAAGCTTTCTGATACATAGTAACCTAATTCCTTCAACCATGAGATCATGCTAATCACCATCACCGGAAGGATGCTTTGATGACATCAAACACCACATCGTAACTGGGTGGCTATAAAGGTGGCATTGAGTGTTCGGAAAGTATGGGTTGAGGCACATGGATCAAGAGTGGAATTTGTCCATCCATATGACAGATCGGGGTCCTCTCGGTGGAATGTCATCCAATTAGCTTGCAAGCATGTGACTAGCTCACAAGGGATCACATATCACGGGAACGAGAAAAGAGTACTTATCGGTAACGAGGTTGAACTAGGTATGCAGAGATACCGACGATCAAAACCTCGGATAAGTAAACTATCGTGAGACAAAGGGAAATTGGTATCGTATTTAAGTGGTTCATTCGATCGCAAAGTAATTGTAAAAATATGTGGAGCCATATGAATTTCCAGATTCCTCTATTGGTTATTGATCGAAGAAGTGTCTTGGTCATGTCCGCATAATTCACGAACCGTAGGGAGACACACTTAAGGATTCAATGTTGTTTAGAAGATATGGAATGTTAGTAGGGATACCGAATGTTATTCGGAGTCTCGGATGGGATCCGGGATATCACGAGGATATCCGAAATGGTCTGGATAATGAGATTCATATAAGGAAAGTCCTATTTCAGAGTTCGGGAAAGTTTCCGATGTTTTCATCGGAGAGGTTCTAGAAGGGTCTAGAAGGTTCACTGGTCCGGAAGGAGAATGGTCCATGAAAGTGTCATGGGTAAGTGGAATGATTGGATCATATCCTAGGTCACATGGTGTGTGCATTTGTAAGATAGAATTAAAGCTCTAAATTGCGGGTCCATATTACAAATATACACACATTATTATTATTACAATATCAGAAGTTTAAGACTTTGAAAGATTCAACTTACAAACCAAAATATAAAGTGTTTCAGCGGAATTCAAAAGTAGCAACTCCAACTAAGAGTTGAGCTCAGCTTCTTATTCTATAGGGTTCATGCTGCTCGGCTCCGTCGGTTACTACTAGCTAAAGCACTAACTCGACTCATCGCCATCTACTCCATAGCGGATTTCGCAATCCACTCCTTCAACACCTCCTAAAAGGTCAGGATCCTCGTAGAACACATCTTCTTGGCATTCAGATGCATTCATAGGTGTGTCTTAAGGATCTCCAGAGTCTAAGCAAGGGATCAAAGGAAAGGGTGAGTAACAATGTTACCCAGCAAGTTCATTATATGCAAGGTGGGAAGTTTGATGCTCTATCTACCACCTAGGACTATAAGTCCTTGGCACTATGCAATTTTCTTGTAAATCTTTCTTCAAAGATTGATTTTATTATGAAAATCTATGACCATTAGCCTTCATAGGTTGACCAGAACTTTCATGGAGTTCCTTTCCTGCCGCGATCGTAGCTCCTTCCTGGAATAGGGAGTAACAAGTTACAGTTCTTACACTCTACAGAGGTGCGTTACTTTACCCATGAGAGATGAATTCCTTGTTGCACAACCGGGCGTACTTTCCCGTCCACAATTCCATGATGTGGGGCCCAGTAGGTGATCCAAGCCAATCACTGCCCCCTTTGCGACCTCGCATGCCTCCTTGGTGTACACCATGCCCACATATTGAATTATGACAATGGTTTGTACAGACCGTTAGATGCCAGAACTATCGTGGGACGTTGAGGGTTCCCACCTATATGTTGCATATCCTCTACGAATTACCAATTAATATGCACACTACGAGTGATAACAGCCACGACCTGCACATCCGGCTACATGCGAGAGGAAGAAGATACAACTGACTTCTTTGTCCCATTCCAAACCTCATGGTTAACGCGTAATATACGACGCTAGAATCACTGATGTCATGGGTTATTAAGTCCCTAATTGATCATCATTGTTGCAACTAGAAACCTAAGTTCTATTGCTCGATTATATCTTCACTTAGGAGGATACCTAATATTTATTTATTTAAGAAAATAGTATTTTCTTTCTTTGGAGTATATATGATAACACACAATTTGCAAATACTTTGATAGAGAGTCTTCAAAGGACATGAGCAAGTGATGAACTTGCCTTGTTATTGCAAGGTAGTGAAGTCGGATGCTTGCACTGGACCTTGAGCTTCTATGTCTACAAAACATCATTATTGCCCGGTAAGGACAATATTTAAAGAAACAAAATGATTATGCAAAGTAATGTAATGCATTATTTATTTTTGTGTGTGTTCTCCGCATTATTTAAATTACAAAAAAATCTTTTTAGAAGTAAATAAATTATAAATATTAATTATTAATATTTATTGAATATTGTATTATTTTATTTTTCTTTCATTTTATTTGAATTTTATTTATTTAATAATTCCTTTAAGAGTTATCATTTAAATACAAGAATGATATAAAATATTTATTTAGTATTTTTCTAAAATACTACTACCTCCGATCCTAAATAAGTGTCGCCATTTTGAACTAGAGTTAGTTTAAAACTTTGACACTTATTTAGGATCGGAGGGAGTACAATATTAATATATAATAAAAGTGATTTTTATTTATTTTTATCATCTTTCTTTAATTTTACAAAATTCCATAAGGAATATATATTATAAAATTCTTGATAAAAATTATATGCCTAAAATTTTATTTCTTAATTTAATTAGATAGATTGGATTATTGCGAATCCAAAAATATTTTATTTATAATTTTTGGACTTTTATTTTATTTTATAGAATTTATTTAAATTCATGGGCATTTTGGTATTTTCTTAATTATTAAAACTTTCTTTGGGTGGTTGGGCTGGCTGTGTTGGACTTATTGGGCCGTTCTGGCCCAAGTGGACAGAACCAAAAAGGCTCCCGAAGGGTTGTCCCTCTCAGCCCACACCCATGTCCATCTCTCTCGTCCCCTTCTCTCCTTCTTCTCTCTCGACCCCGTGGTCGTCGATGCCACCGCCGGTGATTCACGCCGCCGTGGTCCTCCCCGGCTACCGTCGTGATGCATGGTGTGGTTGTTGACCCTGCTCCTCCTTCCAGTCCATCTCGATTTGGACCTAGGGCCTCCCTGTGGCCAGACCGGCTCTGTCCCGAAAACTAGGCTTTGGGGTGGTGCTGGTGCTGCCGCCGCCGCCGCTGCTCCTGTGGTGCTGTGGTGGTGTTGCTCGCCCTCAAGTGTGGATGTGGTCGCTTCCTCGGCATGGTGCGAGTTGCAGCACCCCCTTGGGGTGCTCCCCGTGCCTCCGTGCTTATCGACCCCATCTGCCTCCTCTTCTCGACCACTGCTACAACCTCCAGTAAGTTGTTCGTGCTCATCTCTCGTGCCCCTTTGTGCTATGCCACCCTGTCTTGTGTGTTTCTAGGGCTATCCCAGATTAAGGTTCATATCCTGATTAGGGTTCATATCCCTCTGTTGATATTATATATGATTATTTGGATCCAGTAGTGATGATCCTTGAGCATGATGAAAGGTTTGTTTGATGTGGATTACTGCTTATAATTGGCTTTGGTGATGCTAGTGGCTTACCAGACTAATTACAGTGGTAATTTGATATGATTCAAATGATAGTGCTTCTATGGAATCATTACTTGGGAATGTTGTTGATCTGAGAACTTTTTACTGTCAAAATGTTAATACTGACAGTAGTTCTGTCAGTGATTGTTTACTGCATCTATAATGGTTGGCTTGTATGATCATATACATACTGAATTTAATCATTGCATATTAATGATGTTCTGTAGATGTATAGATGAGCTTAATGCTGATTCCTGGCATTTGATTCCAAGAAAATGATCTTTAGTGGCTTGCCCCTTTTTTATTTGTGAAAGCTAAGTAATGATTGTGATTGGTTTATTAGGACTTGTCCTTGTGATACCATCATAGAATGGCACACAAGTAGTTGGGTCCTATTACTGAGCTTAGCTCTGACAGTGCTTGAAATTGGTATTGGCAAAGATAAGATGAAAGCTTCTTTTAATCTCTCTCTGCCTATGATGTTGGTCTGAGGCATAGGAACTAGTTTCCTAATTTGTTGTTACTCATAGAAATGTTCTAGTAGTAATACCAGCTGCTAATTCTATAGTTGGGAAAATAATGGGTGTGCTAATGGTTTTGCATGGATCCATAGGATTTATGGATTCTGAGGTGCTACTCTTTTAAGAGATGTTCCCAGATTTCATAATCTTGACTTTGACTATATTGGAGTATAGGATTTGGCTTTTGTATCCAGGATTAGTGATGGTTGTCTAAGATCCTGGTTTTACTTGTATGGTTATCTTGTGGCTATGACTTTATTATTCAAAATCTTCTAGGATGGATTCACCTCACTTGGGTGAATACTGAGAAGTTAGATATAGAACAACACATGAATCTTTTATATTGATATGATAAACAGATCATGTGATGGTTTTATATAACTCACCACAATAGTGGGCTGTTGTTGTGGTTGGTGGTTGATCTTGTTGGTTGTGTTGCTGGCCTGATTTGGTTATTCTCCTGAGGCTGCTCCAGCTACTTCCAGCTCCTGGAACTTGTCCTTGATCTTGCTATCCACCTTCTGGTTCCTATTAGCTTGGTCTTGACCTTGCTATCCACCTGATCCACCCCCTCCTTATGTCACCATCTTGGTGAGTACTGGGTTGATCTGATGTGTGTTGTGGTTTGATTTGGTTTGGCTGTGGCTAAGCTGCTGATGCTTGATGTGTAATGCAAGGATATGGTGTTGTGGTGCTTTCCCACGGATATGTTAAGCTGTTTTGCTGGTGTGGGCTGCTGTAGCTGTGTAATGCATTTAGGTGTGTAAGCTGCTTGTATGTCTGCTACACCCTTGTGGATATGCTCTGGAAAGGAAGTTACCTTTTTATCTGTTTACCACTTGTCTGCCTGGTGAAACTTTCCCTCTTACTGATTGGAAATATTTGACTTATGGCTTAAAAATTATGAAAGATTTAACTCTTTCATATTGGTGAAACTTGCCCCTAAATATTTACTCAATGATGTAAAGTGGAAAAGTGCATCTCACTGTCACTACTGAGAGTAAAAATGTCTTAACCTTTATTTTCTTTCTTTTTGTTTATTCTTTGTTTTGCAGGTACAAGACTTGAAGATTCAAGATTTAGAATAAGTTTTCTTTTTCTTTATAGAATAGTTCCCTTGTAATATTTATTTTATTCTTTTGTAAATAAAATGTACTAGATAAATAAGGATGTAATTCTACTCATGTACAGATTCTTTATTAGTTTTGTAAGTTACATTTTGTAAATTATGGATGAACTGATTAAATGAAATGAATATTCATTTATTTAATTGTCAATCTTATATAGAGTTTCTGGTTACTATGTATTGTTTCTTTATTATATTCATAAGTTACATTTTGTAACTTATTCATTGAATAACTATATAAAATAAATATTCATTTACTTGATTGTGTTATATTATTTAAAGTTTGAGTTACTAAATATTATTTCTTGATTAAATAATATTCTCACACATAATCCTAATCCTTTTAAAAATATAAATCCAAATCTCAAGTTTGAATTCAAATTCCTTTCCCCAAAACACATTAATCTATTAAGATCATGTCAAAGTTTATAACAATCATCCTCCAAGGCTATTCCTAAACTTAAAGAGTGAAAGAATCTTTGATCACTTTAAGTTTTTATTTGGCAAAAAATTTACCCACATTTTTTACAGATGAATGCTTGCAATTTCACATATTCCTAAATCTACCCTTCATTGGCTCCTAAATACTGTGATGTTACAAACTTCCCCCCTTAAATTAAACTTTGTCCCGAAGTTTGGTGAAGTGTACCTGAATAGTTCTGGATAGGCTTTTCTTAAATCATCTCTTTCTCCCAAGTGGCTTCTCTCTCAGGGTGATGTTCCCACTGTACCTTGCAGTACTTGATTGCTCTATTCCTCAACCTTTTCCAGTTTTCTTCCAGAATTTTACAGGGTTTTTCAACATAGGTTAAGTCTTCTTGTAAATCTATCACTTTGTGTGTGATTGCATCATTAGGAACTTTAAGACATTTCTGGAGTTGTGACACATGGAAAACATTATGAACTTGAGCCAATTTTGCGGGTAACTCTAAAGCATAAGCTATAGTCCTGTTCTGACTCAGTATCTTGAATGGCCCGATATATCTTGGACTCAATTTTCCTTTAACTCCGAACCTTTTAACTCCTTTCATTGGACTTACTTTTAGATATACCATATCTCCTACTTCAGGATGCCATGATCTTCGACTTTGATCATCATAACTTTTCTGCCTACTTTGAGCTATTTTCAATATGTCTTTGATTATATCAATTATATCTTGTCTTTCTTTGATATAGTCTGGCGCAAATTCTTTGCTATATCCAGGCTCATACCAACATATTGGTGATCTACATTTCCTTCCATACAATACTTGATATGTAACTGCCTTCAGACTACTCTGATAGCTATTGTTGTAAGAAAATTCTGCCAACGGTAGATGATCTTCCCATGAACCTCTGAAATCTAATGCACAAGCCCTTAACATGTCCTCCAATATCTGATTGGTTCTTTCCGTTTGACCCACTGTCTCTAGATGATAAGCTATGCTAAAATCCAACTTTGAACCAAGTGCTTCATGTAGTTGCTTCCAAACTGCCAAAGTAAACACTGATCCCCTATCAGTTACGATCTTCCTGGGCACTCCGTGCTTACTTACTATCTCTTTGATGTAAACTTCTACTAACTTCTCGGCATTATCCTTCTGATTTACCGGAATAAAATGTGCACTTTTAGTGAGTCTATCCACAATCACCCATATCATATCCTTCCGTTTAGGTGTCATGGGCAATCCTGTAATGAAGTCCATACCTATTTCCTCCCACTTCCATTCAGGAATTTCCAAAGGTTGCAATGGTCCTGCTGGACTTTGATGTTCAGCCTTCACCCTTTGGCAAGTATGGCATTCTGATACATACTTAGCAATGTCTCTTTTCATGTTATTCCACCAGAATAGTTCTTTCAGATCCATATACATCTTAGTACTTCCTGGATGTATAAAATATGGTGTTTCATGTGCTTCTCTGAGTATGACATCACGAATCTCTGTCACATCTGGAACACAAAGACGGTCTTGAAACCACAAAGACTCATAATCTCCTAGGCAAAAAACTGATGTTTGCCCTTGAGATATCCTCCGAATTTCTTCAGCAATGCAAGGATCTTCTGCTTGATGTCTAAAAATTTTGTGCTTAAGATCACTGTCCTGCTCTGCAACTACCTGCATAGTAGCTAATCCTCCAAGAATCTTTGTTCTAATGAATTGAAGCTATAATCTTTCCAAGTCCATCTGTAACTCTTTTGGTAGCTCCCTATTGCTAGGCTGAATATTTGCACTTTTACGACATAAGGCATCTCCTACAACATTTGCTTTTCCCAGGGTATAGTTGATTGTTAAATCATAATCTTTGATTAGTTCCAACCAACGCTTTTGTCTCATATTCAATTCCTTTTGGGTAAATAAATATTTGAGACTTTTATGACCAGTGTATAACTCACATCTGGCTCCATAAAGAAAATGCCTCCATCCCTTCAGAGCAAAGACTACTGCTGCTAACTCTAAGTCATGAGTTGGATAATTGACTTCATGTGGTTTCAGTTGTCTGGATCCATAAGCAATCACTTTCCGATCTTTCATTAACACACAACCTAGACCTTCTTTAGATGCATCATAGTATACTGTAAAGTCTTTCCCTGTTTCTGGAACTACTAGAATTGGAGTGGTAGTTAACCTGGTCTTTAACTCCTGAAAACTTGCTTCACACTTCTCATCCCAATTGAATGGTGCATTCTTTCTTAACAATTTAGTCATTGGTCCAGCTATTTTGGAGAAACCTTCAATAAATCTCCGATAATAACCAGCCATCCCCAAGAAACCTCGAATTTGTTTCACATTGGTTGGTGCAGTCCATTCTAGTACTGATTGAACTTTAGATGGATTTACATCAATTCCATCTTTACTGATCACATGACCAAGGAATTCTACCTCATCTAGCCAGAATTCACACTTACTGAACTTAGCACAAAGCTTATGTTCTCTTAGGGTCTGCAATTCTATTCTCAAATGATCTGCATGCTCTTCCTTATCCTTGGAATATATCAGAATATCATCAATGAAGACTATGACGAACTTATCCAAATATGGCATAAAGATTTTGTTCATCACCTTCATGAATATTGCTGGTGCATTGGTCAATCCAAATGGTACTACCAGATACTCATGGTGTCCATATCTTGAGACAAATGCTGTCTTTGGAACATCCTCTGGTTTAATTTTTATCTGATGGTATCCAGATCTTAGATCGATCTTAGAAAATACTCTAGATCCCTTCACTTGATCAAACAGGTCTTGAATTCTCGGTAAGGGATGCTTATTCTTTATGGTAACATTGTGCAGATTTCTATAGTCCCCACACATCCTTCTTCCACCATCCCTTTTATCCACAAAGATCACCGGTGTTCCCCATGGGGATACACTTTCCTGAATAAATCCTTTTCTAGCCAACTCATCAAATTGCTCTTTGAGTTCTTTTAATTCTTTTGGTCCCATCTTATATGGTGCTTGAGCTATTGGTGCTGTACCTGGAATTAGATCAATAGTGAACTCTATTTCCCGATCTGGTGGCATTCCAGGTAGCTCTACGAGAAAAACATATTGAAACTCATTTACTACAGGAATATCTTCCAACTTGACCTCTTTCATTGAGTTCAACGGAAGATCCACCATGATATGACTGTGTCTATCTACTTGATAAACTATTCTTGCTCCACTTGGAGTTTTGATTGAGACAGTTGTCTCCTCACAATTTATCTGAGCCCCATGTTCAGTCATCCAGTCCATCCCCAACACTACTGCAATTCCCTTCAAAGGAATCACATAAAGGTCCGCAAAGTATGTACAACCACAGATCAAAATAACCTTATCTTGTTTAATGTGGCGTACAGTCACATTTCCCCCTGCCGTAACTACGGTCATAGGGTTTTCTAACGTTGCCCTTCTAATCCCGAATTTATCACATAATTCTTCAGAAATGAATGAAGTAGTTGCACCAGTATCAAATAGAACTTTGCCGGGTTTGGTAAGGATGTTGAGCGTACCTATCACTGCGTGCTCCGAGTTATCTACCTCCTCCAGGGTTGCGCAATTCAGCTTCTCGGTAGGTCTGTTTCTCTTGCCATTGTTGTTCTTGACATTATTTCCTCCTCGATTGGGCTGTCCATTTCCTCCACTGGCTTGTCCTCCACCCTTGGTAGGGCAACCACCTGGTGGTTTACTCAGACAATTGGGCTTGATATGACCCTTCTGGCCACAACCGTAACAGATAACTACTGCTTTTTGCATTCCCTCTGGAAATGCCCTAGAATTCCACAATTGTTACCGATAACATTCATCCCGGGATTGGACTGATTTCCACTACTGCCCTTGTTATTGTTATTGTTATTGTTATTATAGGCTTTGTTCCGAGGTTTGAACTCCAGATTGGGTTTAGGTTTACTTGCCTGAATCCTCTTGGTTTCCTTCTTAGCTCTTTTCCGCCTATCCTCTTGGACATTTTTGTAGTCATCTTCGAAAGTGATAGCTGCATCTAGCAACTGCTGATAGGTTTGCTTATTAGCTAACCTTAACTGCATCCTCACAAATGGATTTAACCCTCGCAGGAACACTTCTTCCTCTTCTCTTCTGTGTTAACATCTTCCTCAGCATAACGAGACGGTTGACTAAACTCCCGGATATACTTCATGACACTAGTATATCCCTACTAAAGCTCCTCAAATTCTCTCCGCTTCAACTCCATAACACTTTCCGGAACATGATATTCACGGAATCTCTGTTTGAACTCTTTCCAAGTGTACTCCCTTCCTGGCTGTTGCATGGCTATCTGATTTTCTCACCATGATGCTACATGTCCTGTCAGAAGATGAGTTGCATACCTCAATTTCTCCTCATCATTACAACCTACAGTCTTCAGCTTTCTTTTTGTATTTGCTAGCCAATCTTCTACATCCATTGGTTCAGGGGCTGATGCAAAAGGTAACGGCCTTGCATTCTGGAAGTCAGAAAGACTCACTCCTCCACCTTCAGGTGCTCTCTGATTCCCAGCTCGTCCCAGCAGCTCTTCCATGAACTTGTTCTGGTTTTCTTGCATCATTTGCATACACTGTATAAAGTTCTGCTCCATTAACAGCCTCATTGGTGGTGGTGGTAATGTTCCCTGATTTCCTGAATCAGCATCGGCCTTCTCCTTGGCCTCATGTTCCATCCCCTGCTGTTCATATTCGGTCTCTACACACGTATCCATGACCCCCTAGTCCTGCAACATAAAGCGAATACTCATAATTACATCATGCACATGTGTTCTGAGCTCGACTTTACGCATAGAACTAGTCACACAATGGAAATCCAAATATGCATTTCACATATTATACATTACAACATCTTAATAATATAAAGTCATTACAACATATACCATATAGGTATAATCACAACACTACCTTATTTATCTAACTACCTTATTCTCTTGGATTACAATACATAGTACCCGATACTTCTTACTAAGCCGCCTGCTTTTAGTAATAACTACGCTCATCATACATGCTTGATGTCCAACCGTGATGATGTGACGTTCGTCGCATAGTTTGTGGAACAAATGGCCTTCCAGAAGGAACATACTCAGTATCTGAAGTGTCATGACTTGAGTCATTACTCAACCTGAGCGTATTGACTCCCTCCAGCACAGCTGAAAAATCTTCAGAAACATGTTCAACATTTCACCCACTTGCATCTCCTGAGCTTCATTCCTTGAGTTGCCAACAGAATACACAGATCCTGCTGCTCCCCAGGTGCTCCGTTGGGCAAGATAGTTAAACACCGGATAATGTATATTCCCTGGGTTTTGAGAAGGTGTTGATGATTCAAACACTCTCTCCTCAGGATCTTCTTCTTCATCTTGATTATCTATGAACATGGTATTTTTACTACTGTTACTAGGGTAAATTCTTGCACCCATCCAGCTAGATTGTCCAACATTTCTGTCGGAACCATCTATGGACATCTGATTTCCTTGGAATCCTTCAAATGATCCCATTCTCCAACCATCAGAATTCTCAATAGGAAGTTCTGAATCAGATCCGTCCTCTGAACCCTGTGGTACTGTATACCTCATATCTAAAGTAGGATCATGTATAGATTCAGGCCTTGGTGAATAAGGATATGGTGTAAAAGATTCAGGATCTATAGGTATATCCTTAAAGATTGGTTTTGTACTACTACTTGCTTCCTTCTCCAACTAGAATGCTAACTGCTTCCTCCTTTCAGGATCCATTAGATCCTCTAAAATATCATTTTTATCTTCGACAATAACTTGATGTGTCTTATAAAAATACACAACAAGTGTTCGGTATCTATCCATAAACTTGGAAGATAACTTAGGATGCTTCTTAACCAAAGTAAGCTGATCCGGCACAGGCTCCGAGTCTATAGAATCATGAGGAATCACAGAAAATGTGCTACCTTCTAACTTCTTGGCTTTATGCTCCCGGATATTAGCTATCGCCTTCACAACAGCAACATGATATGCTGCTAAGTGACTTCTACCTTCCCCTATAGGCAGATCGTGATATAATCCAACTTCCTCTCGGAGTTGGATGCTCACACGATACTTGGATAACATCCGTCCATCATAATAGGTTATGGTGTTCACTGGGATTCTAGCTGGACAACTAAAAATCATTATAGGTTGACGAAGTTGGTTCGTGAATGATCCTTGATAATCATCAAGAGTCTCCTCTTTCCTTACCAAAGTCTGTTTTGGAAACTTTGGTGCCATAACTCTGTATATAAGAAAAATATTTTTATTAGTAACCAATAATATATTGCATCATAACAAAGAATTATCGCACTAAAACATATAACAAAATATTCTCATTCGAATACCCATTATATTTCTTTTAGAGAATTCTTTATCGTTGCTACACACTCCGACAGGTAATACCCTTTACTAGGTTTCCAACCTAAGGTCAAAGAAATTGCTCTAATACCAGCTGTGGTGACCCAGCATACCACTGCATGTGTAGTACACTATAGTCGTTGACATGACGTTCACAGAACACCGTTCCATAAATATCATATCCCTCAGAGTGGTACAATAGAAACATTGCGGGTCCATATTACAAACATACACACATTATTATTATTACAATACCAGAAGTTTAAGACTTTCAAAGATTCAACTTACAAACCAAAATATAAAGTGTTTCAGCGGAATTCAAAAGTAGCAACTCCAACTAAGAGTTGAACTCAGCAGCTTATTCTATAGGGTTCATGCTGCTCGGCTCCATCGGTTACTACTAGCTAAAGCACTAACTCGACCCATTGCCATCTACTCCATAGCAGATTTCGTAATCCACTCCTTCAACACCTCCTGAAAGGTCAGGCTCCTCGTAGAACACATCTTCTTGGCATTCGGCTGCATACATAGGTGTGTCTTCGGGATCTTTAGAGTCTAAGCAAGGGATCAAAGGAAAGGGTGAGTAACAACGTTACCCATCAAGTTCATTATATGCAAGGTGGGAAGTTTGATGCTCTATCTACCACCTAGGACTATAAGTCCTTGGCACTATGTAATTTTCTTGTAAATCTTTCTTCAAAGATTGATTTTATTATGAAAATCTATGACCTATGACCATCAGCCTTCACAGGTTGACCAGAACTTTCATGGCATTCCTTTCCTGCCGCGTTCGTAGATCCTTCCTGGAATAGGGAGTAACAAGTTACTGTTCTTACACTCTGCAGAGGTGCGTTACTTTACCCATGAGAGATCAACTCCTTGTTGCACAACCAGGCATACTTTACCGTCCACAATTCCATGATGTGGGGCCCAGTTGGTGATCCTGTTGGAGATATGCCCTAGACGCAATAATAAAAGTGGTTATTATTATATCTTTGTGTTTATGATAAATGTTTACATTCATGCTATAATGGTATTAACCAGAAACATTAATACTTGTGTGATTTGTAAACTAAATTAGAGTCCCTGGTAAAGCCTCTTTATAATACTAGCTTGTTGATTAATAGATGATCGTGATTTCTCGATCATGAACATTGAGATGTTATTAATAACAAGATCATATCATTAGGACAATGGTATGATGGACATACTCCAATAAATAAGCATAGCATAAAGATCAAGTCATTTTAATAGTTCGTTTGCTATAAGCTTTCTGATACATAGTAACCTAATTCCTTCAACCATGAGATCATGCTAATCACCATCACCAGAAGGATGCTTTTATGACATCAAACACCACACCGTAACTAGGTGGCTATAAAGGTGGCACATGGATAAAGAGTGGGATTTGTCCATCCATATGACAGATAGATATTCTCGGGGCCCTCTCGGTGGAATGTCATCCAATTAGCTTGCAAGCATGTGACTGGCTCACAAGGTATCACATATCACGGGAACGAGAAAAGAGTACTTATCGGTAACGAGGTTGAACTAGGTATGCAGAGATACCGACGATCAAAACCTCGGATAAGTAAACTATCGTGAGACAAAGGGAAATTGGTATCGTATGTAAGTGGTTCATTCGATCGCAAAGTAATCGTAGAAATGTGGAGCCATATGAATTTCCAGATTCCTCTATTGGTTATTGATCGGAGAAGTGTCTTGGTCATGTCCGCATAATTCACGAACCATAGGGAGACACACTTAAGGATTCGATGTTGTTTAGAAGATATGGAATGTTAGTAGGGATAACGAATGTTGTTCGAAGTCTCGGATGGGATCTGGGATATCACGAGGAGATCCGAAATGGTCTGGATAATAAGATTCATATAAGGAAATTCCTATTTCAGAGTTCGGGAAAGTTTCCGATGTTTTCATCGGAGAGGTTCTAGAAGGGTCTAGAAGGTTCACTGGTCCGGAAGGAGAATGGTCCATGAAAGTGTCATGGGTAAGTGCAATGATTGGATCATATCCTAGGTCACATGGTGTGTGCATTTGTAAGAGAGAATTAAAGCTCTAAATTGGAAGTCAAACGGGAGTTTGAAAAGTCAAACTGGAACAATGGTTTCCTAGTGGGAGAGGAAACAAGTCCTTCTCTCAATCCAACTTGGGTTTGGGTTTGGATTCAAACCCACCCCTCCCAAGGCTGCCCCCTCTCAAAAATAGAGGGACAGGCATTCCCCAAAGCACACAAGCCCTAGCCCCTCTCCACCCGAGCCACCGCCGCCGACCCGCCGCCGCCTTGCGCCGCTGCGGCCACCGCCTCGCGCCGCCGCCCTAGCCGCCGCCGACACCTCCTCCTCCTCCCGGACTTCTAAACCCTAGATCTCCGGGAAACCCTAATCCACCATAACTCGCACCGGCTTGGATATGATGAAAATGTTGATTGTTCGCCATTGAAGCTATATCAACTCTCGTGATGATCGGTTTTGATGTGGTGGATTTGGTTCGTGTGAGCACTATAACAATTTGAGGGATATTGTTTTGAGTGGGAGTTCACCTAGATTAATTTAACTATTAATTAGAACTAAATTTGTCATAAAATTAGTCTAAACTATTGCAAATATGTTGTAGATCAATGGCGGCCCCTACCATCAATTTTAATGCGTTCCTAGAGAAAGAAAAGTTGAAAAACAATGGAAGCAACTTCGCGGATTGGTTCCGCAATTTGAGGATTGTCCTCAATGCTGGTAATTTGACCTATGTGCTGGATGCACTGCTGGGTGACCCGCCTGCAGCTAATGCTACCGATGAGGTAAAGAATGTTTTCCTCGCTCGGAAGAATCAGTACTCCACAGTTCAGTATGCTATGTTGTATGGTTTGGAATCGGAGCTTCAGAAAAGGTTTGAGAACCATGACCCACATGATATTGTCCGTGAACTCAAAATGATGTTTGAGGCTCACGTGACAGTTGAGAGTTATGAGGCTTCTGAAAAGTTCTTTAACTTTAAGATGGAAGAGGGCAGCTCCGTAAGTGAGCACGTGCTTAAGATGTCTAGGCACGCAAGCAAGCTTCAAAGCTTGGGAATAGTGATTCCTAATGCTTTGGGGATTCACCATGTCCTCCAATCACTACCACCAAGTTACAAGAACTTTGTGATGAAATACAATATGCAAAACATGGATAAGTTGATGACAGAACTCTTCTCCATGTTGAAATCTGCAAAAGTGGAGATCAAGAAAGAGCACCAAGTGTTGTTGGTCAATAAGACCACCAAATTCAAGAAGCAAGGCAAGTCTAAGAAAAAGGGAAACTTCAAGAAGGGCGATAAGAAAGTTACTGCGCCAGCGAAGAAGACCAAGGCTAGGCCTAAGCCTAATACTGAGTGCTTTTACTGCAAGGGAGAAGGTCACTGGAAGCGGAATTTCCCAAAGTACTTGGCGGATTTGAACAACGACAACATCAAGAAGAAAGGTATATCCGATATACATGTTATTGATGTGTATCTCACTAGTACTCGTAGTAGTGCCTGGGTATTTGATACTGGTTCGGTTGCTCATATTTGTAACTCGAAACAGGTACTACAGAATAAACGGAAGCTAGCGAAGAACGAGGTGACGATGCGCGTTGGAAATGGATCAAAGGTTGATGTGATCGCGGTCGGCACGCTACCTCTTCATCTACCATCAGGATTAGTTTTATACTTAAATAATTGTTATTTGGTGCATGTGTTGAGCATGGACATTATATCCGGATCATGTTTATTTTGAGATGGTTACTTGTTTAAGTTCGAGAATAATGGTTGTTCGGTTTATATGAGTAATATGTTTTATGCACATGCACCTTTGATAGATGGTCTATTCTTATTGAATCTCGATTGTGGAAATACACACATTAATAACATTGAAGCTAAACATTTGAAATTGAGCGATAACTATATGTGGCACTGTCGTCTTGGTCATATTGGAGTGAAGCGTATGAAGAAACTCCATTCCGATGGACTTCTTGAATCACTTGAAAGATGCAAAGCATGTCTGATGGATAAAATGACTAAGACTCCATTTTCTGGTATGATGGAGCGAGCTACAGACTTATTGGAAATCATACATACCGATGTGTGTGGCCCAATAGTGTAGCATCGCGTGGTGGTTATCGTTATGTTCTTACCTTCACGGATGACTTGAGTAGATATGGGTATATCTATTTCATGAAACATAAGTCCGAAACTTTCGAGAAGTTTAAGGAATTTCAAAGTGAGGTAGAGAATCAACGGAACAAGAAGATTAATTTTCTACGATCTGATCGTGGAGGTGAATATCTAAGTTACGAGTTTGGCGAGCATTTGAAGAAATGTGGAATACTTTCACAATTGACACCGCCGGGAACACCACAGCGTAATGGTGTGTCCGAACGTCGTAATCAAACTCTCTTAGATATGGTTTGTTCTATGATGTCACTTACAGATTTACCGCTATCATTTTGGGGTTATGCATTAGAAACAGCCGCATTCACTTTAAATAGGGCACCATCTAAATCGGTTGAAATGACACCGTATGAATTGTGGTTTGGGAAGAAACCTAAATTATCGTTCCTTAAAGTTTGGGGTTAAGAAGCTTATGTAAAGAAGTTACATCCAGATAAGCTTGAACCCAAAGCGGAAAAATGCATCTTCATAGGATACCCGAAGGAAACTATTGGGTATACCTTCTATCATAGATCCGAGGGCAAAATCTTTGTTGCCAAGAATGGATCCTTTCTAGATAAGGAGTTTCTCATGAAAGAAGTGATTGGAAGGAAAGTAGAACTCGACGAGGTTGTTGAACCTTCTCTCAAACTTGCGAGTAGCGCAACACCAGAAGTAGTTCCTGTGGCGCCTGCACCAATAAGATGTAGACCTTCTTAATAGTGTCAAGGATTATTTGAATATCATTAGCTTCCTCTCTTATTGGTGTATTCGCCACAGGAACTACTTCCGGTGCCGCGTTACTCGCAAGTTCGAGAGAAGGTTCAACAACCTCGTCAAGTTCTACTTTCCTTCTAGTCACTTCTTTCGAGAGAAATTCCTTCTCTAGAAAGGATCCATTCTTAGCAACGAAGATTTTTTCCTCAGATCTATGATAGAAGGTATACCCAATAGTTTCCTTCGGGTATCCTATGAAGACGCATTTTTCCTCTTTGGGTTCAAGATTGTCGGGCTGTAACTTCTTTACATAAGGTTCACAACCCCAAACTTTAAGGAACGACAATTTAGGTTTCTTCCCAAACCATAATTCATACGGTGTCGTTTCAACGGATTTAGATGGTGCCCTATTTAAAGTGAATGTGGCTGTTTCTAATGCATAACCCCAAAACGATAGCGGTAAATCTGTAAGTGACATCATAGAACGAACCATATCTAAGAGAGTTCGATTACGACGTTCGGACACACCATTACGCTGTGGTGTTCCCGGCGGTGTCAATTGTGAAAGTATTTCAGATTTATTCAAATGCTCGCCAAACTCGTAACTTAGATATTCACCTCCACGATTAGATCGTAGAAATTTAATCTTCTTGTTACGTTGATTCTCAACCTCACTTTGAAATTCCTTAAACTTCTCGAAAGTTTCAGACTTATGTTTTATGAAATAGATATACCCATATCTACTCAAGTCATCCGTGAAGGTAAGAACATAACGATAACCACCGCGCGATGCTACACTCATTGGACCACACACATCGGTATGCATGATTTCCAATAAGTTCATAGCTCGCTCCATCATACCAGAAAATGGAGTCTTAGTCATTTTACCCATCAGCCATGCTTCACATCTTTCATTTTACCCATCGGAATGGAGTTTCTTCATACGCTTCACTCCAATGTGACCAAGACGACAGTGCCACATATATGTCGTGTTATCGCTCAATTTCAAATGTTTAGCCTCAATGTTATTAATGTGTGTATTACTACAATCGAGATTCAATAAGAATAGACCATCTATCAAAGGTGCATGTGCATAAAACATATTACTCATATAAATCGAACAACCATTATTCTCGGATTTAAACAAGTAACTGTCTCGCAATAAACATGATCCAAATATAATGTTCATGCTCAACGTAGGCACCAAATAACAATTATTTAAGTATAAAACTAATCCCGATGGTAGATGAAGAGGTAGCGTGCCGACCGCGATCACATCAACCTTTGATCCATTTCCAGCGCGCATCGTCACCTCGTTCTTCGCTAGCTTCCGTTTATTCTGCAGCACCTGTTTCGAGTTACAAATATGAGCAACCGAACCAGTATCAAATACCTAGGCACTACTACGAGTACTAGTGAGATACACATCAATAACATGTATATCGGATATACCTTTCTTCTTGATGTTGCCGTTCTTCAAATCTGCCAAGTACTTTGGGCAATTCCGCTTCCAGTGACCCTCTCCCTTGTAGTAAAAGCACTCAGTATCAGGCTTGGGCCCAACCTTGGTCTTCTTCGCCGGCGCGGCAACTTTCTTACCGCCCTTCTTGAAGTTTCCCTTTTTCTTAGACTGGCCTTGCTTCTTGAATTTGGTGGTCTTATTGACCAACAACACTTGGTGCTCTTTCTTGATCTCCACTTCTGCAGATTTCAACATAGAGAAGAGTTCTGGCAACGTCTTGTCCTTGTTTTGCATATTCTAGTTCATCACAAAGTTCTTGTAACTTGGTGGTAGTGATTGGAGGACACGGTGAATCCCCAAAGAATTAGGAATCACTATACCCAAACTTTGGAGTTTGTTTGCGTGCCCAGACATCTTAAGCACGTGCTCACTGACGGAGTTGCCCTCTTCCATCTTGCAGTTAAAGAACTTTTCAGAAGCCTCATAACTCTCAACTGCCGCGTGAGCCTCAAATATCATTTTGAGTTCACGGACAATATCATGTGGGTCATGGTTCTCAAACCTTTTCCGAAGCTCCGATTCCAAACCATACAAGATAGCACACTGAACTATGGAGTACTGATTCTTTCGAGTGAGGTAAACATTCTTTACTTCATCGGTAGCAGTAGCTGTAGGTGGTCACCCAGCGGTGCATCCATCACATAGGTTAAGTTACCAGCATTGAGGACAATCCTCAAATTGCGGAACCAATCCGCGAAGTTGCTTCCATTGTTTTTCAACTTTTCTTTCTCTAGGAACGCATTAAAATTGATGGTAGGGGCCTGTAACATCCCTAAAATCATGTTTCAAACTCATGCATATCATCCATGCATCCATGATCATATAGAGTTCATTTCAAACAAAACAATTCAAAAACAGGAGCATATGAGCTCATTATTTTATATGATCAGCATTTGAAACAAATGCTACTCTTCTATGAGAGATTGTTGTTCATGAAACCAAACCTTGTGCCTTATTGCTTTCAGAATGAGTTACTAGATTGCTAAGACCTAAACCCAAATTTTCAAAGCAAATACAATTTGAAAACCAAATTCAAAATCCAATATAAAACAAGTGCTATGTCACTGTTTATTTTATTTTTCCAAATGACCAAACCAATTCGAAGTGACCACATGATTTTATGCCCAGAAAGGTGAATGTTACACTCTACAAAAAAATCCAGAAAATATTTGGATTCAAATGGCTTTTGAAATCATTTGAAAATCAATCCAGAAAATCAAATCAGAAAAAGAAAAAGAGAAAGGAATTAGAAAAAGTCCAGGGCCAGGGTTTGAGACCATCAACAGATCCAGCCCAGTTAGCCCACCCGGGTTCCCTCTCTCCCTCTCTCACTCGCAGACGCACCCATCGAGTCGCTGACGCCAGGACCCCACCCCACTCTGTTTCTCTCGCAGACAACTGGGCCCCGTTCACGTCACCGTCGTCTTCCCCAAATCTCGCGAAGAACACGTCGCACTGGCCGTTGCTGGCGTTGATTCCGCGGCGTAATTGCCATTGATTCTGCAGGCGTTTCCTGTCGAGCCCTTGCCCACTTAAACTCCTCTGCACCGCGGCCATTTCCCCTCACTCAATTTTCTCTCCACACCACCAGGCTGCTCACAACTCGCCAAACACCGCCGTAGCTCCGACGACCTCCGGCGTGCGATTCCGGTAAGACCCCGTCGCCCCTTGCTGTCTAAGTTGGCCAGAATGATCACAACATCCATGCACATATTCTCATCCTATTGGTGCATGCTAGGACCATCTGGAGACTCGCCAACGACGACGTCTGCAAGCACCCGACGCCTTCTTCTTCTCCGGCGATCGATTGCGGTAAGCACAGAGCGCCCCTTGACCTCTCTCGCATACGACTAGGTTCGCCTTGTCCTTGCGCAGCTACTGATGCCTCTGGTTGGTGCTAGGAAGGCCCAGAGCGTCGGCAACAACTTCGTCTGCAACCACCCGACGCCGTGCACAACTCTGACGAGCTCCCTCAGCCACTACAGCGCGCCCCTTGACCAGCCATCACCACCTTGAGCATCAGCATCGCACGGCGAGCTCGGTTAGCCCCTTCCCCCTCTCCCGCGCGACCTAGAACGCCGATAGCAGTTCTGACAGAGGCTCCACCGCCTGTCGCCGCCGCTAGCGCCGCCACTAGATGGTCAGGCTGCTCAGGAACGTTGGATCCAGATCGTGCAGATAGGATAGAACGCGAGCGAAGCGGTAAGATTGGATCTGAGCCGCGCGATTAAGTTAGATCCAGCGGCTCAGAAGCGTGATCCGACGCGAAACGGTACGCGCCAATCAGAGCGTGACGCGTGGCAGTGAGTTAGATTTAAAATAGAATTTGAATCTGATTATTGTTTGAATTTGATTTGGCTATAACTTTTGATCCCCACGTTAGAATTTGACAAATTTTATACCGTTGGAATCAGGAGAACAAGCCCTTTCTAAATATGCAATGTGTTTAATGTTTTGCCTCTGTTAAAATGGTTTTATTTGCATAAACATGTGTAGGGCTTATTTGAGTATATGAAATGTTTAAGAATTGTTTTTAGTGTTAAATAAATTTGGTTTGGCAAGTTTTTGACTTGTTTAGGATTCAGTACTATGCACTTGCTTGGTTGAGTTTTAAAAATCATCACATATCATCTTGCATGCATGCATATATTTTTGATTGTATATGTTTTGTGTGTAATTTGTTGCTACCAATCTTTGTGTAGATTTTGGTGCTAGTGATTGTGATTGTGAGGAGTGCTACTCTCCCAACTACCAAGGCAAGTGGTACTTCATGAATATTTCTATCCCTATGTTTTATACTAAGCATTAGAAATATTTTGCTAAGTCTTGCATGTTAATGTTTTGCCTATATGCCATGTTGGGAAATCCTAAGTAGTTGTAGAATTGCTAGGAAATTTCTAAGTTAAGTTACTATCTATGCCATGCTTAGCCTAGCTAGTAGCAAACAAGGGTTGGTGAAATATACATGCTATGATGAAAATATTTCTAAGTCTTTGGACTTTTGTTTTGCTTAATAAAACAACTAAGTCAATGAATCACCTGGGTGGAAAGGGACTTGATTGGTGGTTTTGGTTGAGTGGTTACACAAGGCCCATGGCTATGGTTTACCTTGTGTATCTCACTTGTGGTAAGCCACCCAGGAACAAAGGGATTTTAGAGGCCAAGTGTTAAGAAGCTTCTAGTGCAGCCACTTGGCAATATGGGCTCTGCCTGGATCACATAGGTTGCTAGAACTTAGCCATTTGGACAGTTGGTGGTAGTGGGATGATAGGTTGGAACGCGTCCATTTGGTCTAAGGGAAGGCTTCTGAAAGGTCCTGTCTTGGTGAAACCAAGTCTGGTGGGGAAAGTGCACAACCTCAGCAGATGGAAAAAAACCTAAGTACTTAGCCAAGTCCATGGTAATGGACAACTTGAGCATCAAGACATGGAAGCTATCAAGAATCTCATCATCCCAATTTCTAAGTAAAAACTTGTGGGTGAAAAAGGGTGAAGGACCTCAATGTATATTGGTGGTTCCTTGGGAAAAGTTTTGACAAATAAAAACTTAGTGATTTCAACTAATAGGCAAAACCTATTTTGAGCAAAGCAAGCCAAGCTACACTTAGCCAAATTTGCATATAGTATCTAGTCCACTTAAAATATACTAAGGTATCAGTTGCCAATACTATTCCAAAGTATTGACCCACTGTGGCTGTAACTTGTGATGTTGCAGGTTATTCTGATGAGGATTAGGAGTCATGAGTCTACACTCAACATGTTTGCCTGTGGCACATGAAGATGAAGACTTTTATATATTTACTTTTCAAACTCTTCTATTAGGCCTGTAGCCTTGGAGTTGTAAAGACTATGTTTATCTCTGGAATGGATGTAATAATGACCTTTGTATCTGTGTATTTCATCTTAAACTGTGGATGCTAGCATTGATCCAGGGACTAGCATTGCAATCACAGGGATCCTTTTCCTTTATAAAGGAGGGATCTTATAGGGCCGCCATTGATCTACAACATATTTGCAATAGTTTAGACTAAGTTTATGACAAATTGAGTTCTAATTAATAGTTAAATTAATCTAGGTGAACTCCCAGTCAAAACAATATCCCTCAAATTGTTTTAGTGATCACACGAACCAAATCCACCACATCAAAACCGATCATCACGAGAGTTGATGTGGCTTCAATGGAGAACAATCAACATGTTCATCATATCTACTATATGACTCATGCTTTACCATTCGGTGATCCGTGTTCCGAGACCATGTTTATACATGCTAGACTCGTCAAGATCAAACCTTAGCTTCCGCATGAGCAAATCTGGCTTGCTCACATTGTATACACTCGCAGAATCTAACACACTCGATCATCACGTGGTGCTTCGAAACAACGAGCTTTAGAAACGGTGCTTACTAAGGGTGAACACTTTAAAACTTGAAATTGTGTGCTTGAGGGATCATCTTATAATGCTACCGTCGTGGACTAAGCAATACAAGATGCATAAAAAGATTAACATCACATGCAATTCATAATATGTGATATGATATGGCCTTTCTTCTTGTGCTTCCGATCTCCATCTTCAAGCACAATCATGATATCCATCACCACCGGTATGGCGTCAAGGTCAATGGCGTCGTTTCATGGTTGTCGTCCACCAGCTTCAACTATTACAACTACTTTGAATAGAAATGCAGGCCTTAACGGAATTCAAAGACAACCATATGGCTCCTGCCGGTTGCCAACTTACAATAAGGAACATTGCATACATCAAATATAATCACAATCATGGCCATATCACATCACATCACACCCCTGCAAAACAAAGTTAGACGCCTCTAATTTTCTTTGCATATTTTACGTGGTTTGGGGCTTTCAATAAGTGTCGATCTAACTACGAACAAGAACCACAACGTTGATGTTTGAACTATAAAGTGCCCTTTGTAAATTGGATCTATACTATGATGGGAGAGACAGGCACCCGCAAAGCCACTTATGCAATACAAGTTGCATGTTGAGCGTGGAGCAAGTCTCATGAACGATGTCATGTAAGGTTAGCCCGGGCCGCTTCATCCCATCATACCGCAAGATGCAAAGTACACAAAAAGCAATTGATAATAAAAGCACCACTGCCCACAATGACCATTGTGTTCTACTCGTGCAACAGATCTACAAATAGACATGGCTCTGAAACCATTTTAGGGGTTCGAAGCATGGAAAAAAAAATTCTACCGCATGCACACAAACAAGCCAAGATCTATCTACTAGATTGTAGCAACGAGTCGATAGAGGAACTCACCCTCGAAGATTCCAAAGCGGTTAACGAGAGCAGATTCTCGTGGGTGATGTCGTCGTACTCTTGTCGATCTCAAGATCGCGTAGACGATCCTTCCGGCGCTGCATTCCGGTAGCGCTTCCGCAGTCGGTCACACGTTCGGTACTCGATGAAGACCTTCCTCTCCCTTGTTCCAGCAGGCAGCGGAGGTTGTAGCACTCTCCTCGCGATTCCGGTAGCACGACGGCGTGGTGTCGGAAGTAGAGGGGAGATCTCGCAGGGCTTCGCCTTAAGCCGGAGCGAGTATGGTGGAGTATGAGATAGGCCTTGGTGATCTAGGGTTTAGAGGGCACCAAGGGGAGGGTGTGTCCGGCGGCTAGGGCTTGGGGAAGCCCCAAGTCGCCGAGTTGGAGGGGAAACCCTAGGCGGCGGCTGCACTTGGAGGTGGAGGCACCAGAGCTAGGGTTTGAGGTGTGAGGGTAGGGGGCAGCCCTACCCCTCCTTATATAGGTGGGAGGGGGCCGGTTGGGAGGAGGGAGTCCTCCTCCAACTCCTCCTCCTTGGCCGGTGGGTGGAGGGAGGGGACTTCCTCCCCAAGTAGGTTTCCTACTCTCCCTCCACTAAGAAAACTTGAGATTTCACTTTTTCAAATTGGCGTTTGACTTTCAAACTTCGATTTGATTTCTCTCTTTACTTTGCCCAGCCAAGTGACCTAGTACATGATGCAACCATTCCATATTGTCATGACACATCCATGTACCCTTCCCCTCCGGAGTGCCGGACCTTCTGGACCCTTCTAGAACATTAATGGTGAAAACACCGGAATCATTCCCGAACTCCGAAACATGACTTTCCTTATATCGGACCATTCCGGTTCTCCTCGTGATATCCCGGATACCATCCGAGACTCCGAACAACATTAGGTCTCTTACTCATCATTCCATAACTACACAACAACATTGAATCCTTAAGTATGTCTCCCTACGGTTCGTGAATTATGCGGACATGATCGAGACACTTCTCCGATCAATAACCAATAGAGGAATCTAGAAATTCATATGGCTCCCACATATTTCTACGATTACTTTGCGATCGAATGAACCACTTACATACGATACCAATTTCCCTTTTCTCATGATAGTTTACTTATCCGAGGTTTTGATCGTCGGTATCTCTGCATACCTAGTTCAACCTCGTTACCGATAAGTACTCTTTTCTCGTTCCCGTGGTATGTTATCCCTTGTGAGCCAGTCACATGCTTGCAAGCTAATTGGATGCCATTCCACCGAGAGGGCCCAGAGTATATCTATCCATCATATGGATGGACAAATCCCACTCTTGATCCATGTGCCTCAACCCATACTTTCCGAACACTCAATGCCACCTTTATAGCCACCCAGTTACGGTCTGGTGTTTGATGTCATCAAAGCATCCTTCCGGTAATGGTGATTAGCATGATCTCATGGTCGAAGGAATTAGGTTACTATGTATCAGAAAGCTTATAGAAATTGAACTATTAAAATGACTTGATCTTTATGCTACGCTTATCTATAGGAGTATGTCTCTCATACCATTCTCCTAATGATATGATCTTGTTGTTAACTACATCTCAATGTTCATGATCAGGAAACCACGATCATCTATTAACCAACAAGCTAGTATTATAAAGATTCTTTACTAGGGACTCTATTTTAGTTTACAAATCACACAAGTATTAATGTTTCCGGTTAATACTGTTATAGCATGAATGTAAACATTTATCATAAACACAAAGATATAATAATAACTACATTTATTATTGCCTCTAGGGTATATCTCCAACAGCCTCAGCCATAGGATCTCTTATGTATGCCATGCTATGTACTAGACCCGACATTGCATATGTTGTTAGTTTAACTAGCAGATATCAAAGTGATCTAGGAGTAGATCATTGGACAACAGTCAAAAACATCCTTAAGTACTTGAGAAGAACTAAGGATATGGTTCTTTCTTATGGAGGTGATGAATAGCTCGTTGTTAATGGTTACACCGATGCTAGTTGGAACACCGATCCGGATGATTCTAAATCTCAATCTGGATACGTATTTACTTTGAATGGTGCAGCAGTTAGCTGGAGGAGTGCAAAGCAAAGCGTTGTGGCGAGATCTTCAATTGAATCGGAATACATAGCTGCTTCGGAGGCTTCACAAGAGGCGATATGGATGAAGGAGTTCATTACAGAGCTCAGTGTGGTTCCAAGTGCGCTGGACCCAATGTCTATCTACTGTGATAACATGGGCGCCATAGCCAATGCGCAAGAACCAAGGTCACACAAGAAGCTGAAGCACATCAAGCTATGTTTTCATGCTATTCGAGAGCATGTCCAAGATGGTGACATAAATATTTGCAAAGTACACACAGATCTGAATGTGGTGGATCTGTTGACTAAACCTCTCCCGAGGGCAAAACATGACCAGCACCAAACCGCCATGGGTGTTCGGTATATTACCATGTAATCTAGATTAGTTGACTCTAGTGCAAGTGGGAGACTGTTGGAGATATGCCCTAGAGGCAATAATAAAAGTGGTTATTATTATATCTTTGTGTTTATGATAAATGTTTACATTCATGCTATAATGGTATTAACCAGAAACATTAATACTTGTGTGATTTGTAAAATAAATTAGAGTCCCTAGTAAAGCCTCTTTATAATACTAGCTTGTTGATTAATAGATGATCGTGGTTTCTCGATCATGAACATTGAGATGTTATTAATAACAAGATCATATCATTAGGAGAATGGTATGATGGACATACTCCTATAGATAAGCATAGCATAAATATCAAGTCATTTTAATAGTTCGTTTGCTATAAGATTTCTAATACATAGTAACCTAATTCCTTCGACCATGAGATCATGCTAATCACCATCACCGGAAGGATGCTTTGATGACATCAAACGCCACACCATAACTTGGTGGCTATAAAGGTGGCATTGAGTGTTCGGAAAGTATGGGTTGAGGCACATGGATCAAGAGTGGGATTTGTCCATCTATATGACAGATAGATGTTCTCTGGGCCCTCTCGGTGGAATGTCCTACAGTTAGCTTGCAAGCATGTGACTGGCTCACAAGGTATCACATATCACAGGAACGAGAAAAGAGTACTTATCGGTAACGAGGTTGAACTAGGTATGCAGAGATACCGATGATCAAAACCTCGGATAAGTAAACTATTGTGAGAAAAAGGGAAATTGGTATCGTATGTAAGTGGTTCATTCGATCGCAATGTAATCGTAGAAATATGTGGGTGCCATATGAATTTCCAGATTTCTCTATTGGTTATTGATCGGAGAAGTGTCTTGGTCATGTCCGCTTAATTCACGAACCGTAGGGAGACACACTTAAGGATTAGATGTTGTTTCGTAGATATGGAATGTTAGTAGGGATACCGAATTTTGTTCGGAGTCTCGTATTGGGATCCAGGATATCACGAGGAGATCCGGAATGGTCCAGAGAATAATATTCATATAAGGAAAGTCCTCTTTCGGAGTTCGGGAAAGTTTTCGATGTTTTCATCGGAGAGGTTCTAGAAGGGTCTAGAAGGTTCACCGGTCCGGAAGGAGAACGGTCCATGAAAGTGTCATGGGTAAGTGGAATGATTGGATCATATCCTAGGTCACATGGTGTGTGCATTTTTAAGAGAGAATTAAAGCTCTAAATTGAAAGTCAAATGGGAGTTTGAAAAGTCAAAATGGAACAATGGTTTCCTAGTGGGAGAGGAAACAAGTCCTTCTCTCAATCCAACTTGGGTTTGGGTTTGGATTCAAACCCACCCCTCCCAAGGCTGCCCCCCTCTCATAAATAGAGGGGGAGGGCTGCCCCAAAGCACACAAGCCCTAGCCCCTCTCCACCCGAGCCGCCGCCTTGCGCCGCCATCGCCGCCGCCTTGCGCCGCCACCGTCGCCGCCTTGCGCCTCCGTCAGTCCATCGCCGCCGTCCTAGCCGCCGCTGACACCTCCTCCTCCTCCCGGACTTCTAAACCCTAGATCTCCGGGAAACCCTAATCCACCATAACTCGCACCGGCTTAGGCGAAGCCCTGCAGGATCTTCCCTCTACTTCCGACACCACGCCGTCGTGCTGCTAAAATCGCGAGGGGAGAACTACAACCTCTGCTGCCTGCTGGAACAAGGGAGAGGAAGGTCTTCATCGAGTACCGAACATGTGACCGACTGCGGAAGCGCTGCCGAAACACAGCGCCAGAAGGATCGTCTAGGCGATCTTGAGATCGACAAGTGTAGTCTACATCATCCACGAGAATCCGCTCTCATTACCCGCTTTGGAATCTTCGAGGGTGAGTGCTTCTATCGACTCGTTGCCACAATCTAGTAGATAGATCTTGGCTTGTTTGTGTGCATGCGGTAGATTTTTTTTTGTTTTCCATGCCACGAACCCCTACAGATCCAAGCCAATCACTGCCCCCTTGTGACCTCGAATGCCTCCTTGGTGTACACCATGCCCACATATTGAATTACGGCAATGGTTTGTACAGACCGTTAGATGCCAGAACTATTGTGGGACGTTGAGGGTTCCCACCCATATGCTGCATATCCTCTATGAATTACCAATTAATATGCACACTACGAGTGATAAAAGCCACGACCTGTACATCCGGCTACATGCGAGAGGAAGAAGATACAACTGACTTCTTTGTCCCATTCCAAACCTCATGGTTAACGCGTAATATACGGCGCTAGAATCACTGATGTCATGGGTTATTAAGTGTAAGAGGTCCCAACCTTTAATAAGGTAGAGATCCCTGTGTTTACAATGCTAGTCCCTGGATCATTAGCTAGCATCCACAGTTAAGATGTAATATCAAGAAACAAAGGTCATAATACAGCTTTTATAACCAGGAATAAAATAATTCATTACATCTTACATAGCTCATTTGGCTATTACATTACATTGCAGCAGAATATCTCTAAGCATGGGGTCCTTTCATCTTCATAGTGCCACAGGCAGACATGTTGGTTGTAGACTTTGTAATCCTAAACAACACACTTCACTAAATCAATCAAACCTGCAACATAACAAGTTACAGCCACAAGGGTCAATACATTTGAATTGTATTGGCAAGTTTCACTATTATGTAGAAATAAGTGGATCCTAACATTACATGCATATTTGGCTAAGTAGGGTTTAGGCTCTTTTGCAGAAGGCAATAGTTTTATCCTATCTTTTCAAAATGGTTTTTGATCTTTTGTCAAATCTTTCTGAACTCCTTGGAATCCACCAAGTGCTTCAAGTCTCTTGTTGTCACTTTCAAGTTTTACTTTTAGAAATTGGAATGTCGAGATTTCCCATAGCTTCAGGCCTTAGTTGCTCAGTATTGTCCATAACCGGGGACACGGCTAAGTACTTAGATTTTTATCTTCTGCAGAAGTTGTACACTTTACCCACATGACACAATCTCATCTTGTTGCCACCAGTGGCCGCTGGATAAGTACTCACCAAGATGGAGTACTGGCAGATTGAGAATGTGACGAAGTCTTTCCATAGGGTCCTCCCAATACACAATGCTAGCTTGTCTTCAGGCACCAATGTAGGGTTCCAAGTTCCCTCATTCCAGTAACCTGAAGAGGCCAATGCATGGGTCTTCCACTACGTAGTTGACTAAGCCAGTGCCCATGTAGCATGTGGCTGTACACGGAAGCCACTGTACGAGAAACATGTTCAATCTCTAAGTTCCTAGGTGGTTTTCTTTTAGTGCACAACCAAAAAGAGATTGCCATATAAACATAGTTCCTTTTGTTGCCACCTTGTCCAAAACTTGAGTATCCTTGTCCACCCAGGTGGTTCATTGAGTACTTGTTTTATTATATAAAACATAAGTCTTTTCCCAACTTCATATAATCTCAACATGTATCTCATCTCAAAATATATAGCAGGGCTAAGCATATTACAACTACATTGTTTTCACTAAGGAATGTATAAGGGTATCCTATTAGGATTTAGCATAGCAAAATATAGTAGTCCTTATCATGCATGTTTCAAAATCCACTAAGTGTAATGAAAATAGTAGGACTTGGATGATAGTGTCACTTGCCTTTTTGGTAGAGAATGTTGGTTCACTTCTTGATCTTGCTAATATCACACTCTTCTAACTTCACTACAAATCAATCAAGCAAACATGGATTCAACTAGCATTCCAACCAATATTCAAACAATTTAACACACATAAAATAATAGAAGCAAAATCATGCATGCAAGCATGCAAAAGATAGTTTTATTTGCAAAGGTGGTTTCTTCTAGGCTCTAAACATTGTGAGGTTCAAAATGGTCATTTTCTAAAGTGGCAAAGTCATTTGCAAAAAGGTTTTATCTATAAACCATTTCTTAAATCCATTCATTATTTCATGTGGTGGAAAATGTTTTTAGCAAGGCAACAATTTTATATTGTTCACCAAATAAGTTGTTAATTCACAAAACTTGGTGCTTAGGGTCAGTAGGTTTGAATCAAAACATTTTCCAAAGGTTTTTCTCAAAAATCATTTCCATAACAAAATAAATGTTTTTATTTGATTAGAAATGAGCTAATTCAATTATTCAATCCTAAACTTTACAAAATACATTTTTAAATCCACAAGTTGGTTCCTAGGGTCAGTAGTTTCACAACAAATCATTTTGCAAAGATTTTAACCCAAAAATAATTTTGGTATAAATTTTATATCCTAAACAAGCATACACAAGTTTCTGCAAAAACAAACAATTTAACAGAAACTTTTTACTAAACAAATGGCATGGTTGGCTAGGGCTTGCTTTTCTAAATCCATTGATATAAAGTTTGCAAAATTTGGACGTGTAGAACTAAAGTTATGAATTTTTCAAATTTGCATACAAATCAGATCTAATTCTGTTTTAAACAGATCCAGTGCCACGCGGCGCAATACTATTGGTCGGTATCGGTTTGCACGGATCGGCCTCTGTGAGGCGTTGGATCTAAACAGATCGCGCGGCTCAGACTCAAACTTACCCCTTCGTTATAATCTAATCTCAACCAGACGATTTCGATCTAACGGCTACAGCGAGGCTACCAGGAACTGGCGGCGCTGCGCGGCGGCAGACGGCGGCGACGCTCGGCTAGCAGCGGCTACAGGAAGCAAAGAAGGAAACGGGGGTGCTCACCGTGCTCGCGAGGTCGAGGTGATGCTCAACGCGTGGTCGGCTTGGCAAGGGGCGCTCAGGGATAGTGGCAATTCCTCGCCGGAGTGGGTGGCGGCGTCAGGCGGCTCTGGAGGTCATCGAGGGCGACGCTGCGGTTCACCCCGAGGAAAAACAAGGACACGGTTAGACGCATACAGTCCTGGGGTTCACGTGAGCATGATTGAGAGGGCTCGGGGCGGTCTGGCTTACCAGGGGGAGGTCGCCGGAGTTGCTTGCAGGCGGTGGCGCTCAGGTGGTCCTTGTTGCCGGCGCTATGGGTCAAGCCGAGGGTGCAGGGAGGAACGCCTGAGGATGGAGAGCAAGCTAGTGTGGTTGAGGAGGCAAGGGGCGGCAGTGGTTCGCCAGAATTGGCCGGGGAAGCTGTCGGAGGCAGAGAGGTTGGAGCTCTCGATTTGCTCAGCCTGAGGGCGGAGAGGGAGAGGCGAGTGAGGGGAAAGGTAGAGAAGGAGCGGGCGGTTTTCTACGCGTGATTGCAGGGGGATTGATGGACGCTGTTAACGCGAATTGATCGCCGGAGTAAATGGCTGCAACGGCAGGGCGACGTGATCAGGGGGAAGACGACGCTGAGGTGGCTCTGTGGGACATGCTTGTCAGCGAGAAAGGGAGAGAGGGAGAGGGACCACTCGTCGGTGTCTGCGCGGGTGGGTTTTTCGGTGGAAAACGATTCGCAGAGAGGGGGGTTCAGTTGGGCTGCGAGTTGGGCTGCTGGGCTTGCTAGGTTGGGTCAGGTTTGATTCATTTTTTTGTACTGAATTCTTTTTCCTTTTTCATTTGATTTTCTGTTTTGAAATTCAATCAAACAATTCAAACATTCAAATCAATCAAACTTCCACCACACTTTGTATTGAGTTTAGTTCTGTTTAACAACAATAATCCAAGTCCCAAAATAAAATAATATTTTTATTCTTTTAGGATATATTTAATAATCAAATAAAATAGTCCTTAGTTATTATTTCAAATAAGATTTGATTATTAAAATCTCCTTTTGAAATCTAAATATTATCAAAACCAAATCAGTAGGTTTTATTTGAAAATATAAAATACTTGGAAAACTTGTTTAAAATAATTTAACAAGTTTTGATGTTTAATTAAAATGGTAAAACCTTTATTTTAATAAAATTGGATATTAATAAATCCTCATTATTTTGTTTAAATAACCCTTTACTCCTTTAATCAAAACAAAATATTTTACTTCAAAATCTTGGCCAAGGTTTAATTTGGCTCTATAAAAATAGTCCTTATTTATATTTCTATCTTTTCATTTGAAAACCAAATCTTTTCTATTAAAAGATCCAAAAAAAATTGTAATTTCACATATTTAACATTTTATTTATTAATTGTTTATCTTTTAAAATCCCTTTAGGATTTGTTTGATCAAATAGGTTTGAAGGTTTCCAATTGGAATCAAAAAGTTTCTTCTCACCCTGAAAATCAACAAATTTTATTTTATTCATTTATTTTACAGATAACAAGATTTGGAAAATCTTGGGATGTGACATTAAGTCCCTAATTGATCATCATTGTTGCAAATAGAAACCTAAGTTCTATTGATCCATTATATCATCACTTAGGAGGATACCTAAGATTTATTTATTTAAGAAAATAGTATTTTCTTTCTTTGGAGTATATATGATAACACACAATTTGCAAATACTTTGATAAAGACTCTTCAAAGGACATGAGCAAGTGATGAACTTGCCTTGTGATTGCAAGGTAGTGAAGTCGAATGCTTGCACTGGACCTTGAGCTTCTATGTCTAGAAAACATCATTATTGCCCGACAAGGACAATATTTAAAGAAACAAAATGATTATGCAAAGTAATGTAATGCATTATTTATTTTTGTGTGTGTTCTCCCCATTATTTAAATTACAAAAACTCCTTTTAGAAGTAAAGAATTTTATAAATATTAATTATTAATATTTATTGAATATTGTATTCTTTTATTTTTCTTTCATTTTATTTGAATTTTATTTATTTAATAATTCCTTTAAGAATTATCATGTAAATACAAGAATGATATAAAATATTTATTTAGTATTTTTCTAAAATACTACAATATTAATATAAAATAAAAGTGATTTTTATTTATTTTTATCATATTTATTTAATTTTATAAAATTCCATAAGGAATATATATTATAAAATTCTTGATAAAAATTATATGCCTAAAATTTTATTTCTTAATTTATTTAGATAGATTGGATTATTGTGAATCCAAAAATATTTTATTTATAATTTTTAGACTTTTATTTTATTTTCTAGAATTTATTTAAATTCAGGGGCATTTTGGTCTTTTCTTAATTATTAAAACTTTCTTTGGGTGGTTGGGCTGGCTGTGTTGGACTTATTGGGCCATTCTGGCCCAAGTGGGCAGAGCCAAAAAGGCTCCCCGAAGGGTTGGCCCTCTCAGCCCAAACCCATGTCCATTTCTCTCGTCCCCTTCTCTCCTTCTCTCTCGACCCCGTGGTCGTCGATGCCACCGCCGGCGATTCACTCTGCCGTGGTCCTCTACGGCCACCGCCGTGATGCATGGTGTGGTTGTTGACCCTGCTCCTCCTTCCAGTCCATCTCGATTTGGACCTGGGGCCTCCCTGTGGCTAGACTAGCTCCGTCCCAAAACCTACGGTTTGGGGTGGTGCTGGTGCTGTCGTCGCTGCTGCTCCCGTAGTGCTGTGGTGGTGTTGCTCGCCCTCAAGTTTGGCTGTGGTCGCCGCCTCGGCATGGTGCGAGTTGCAGCGCCCCCTTGGGGTGCTCCCGATGCCGCCGTGCTTATCGACCCCCTCTGCCTCCTCTTCTCGACCACTACTACAACCTCTAGTAAGTTCTTCGTGCTCATCTCTCATGCCCCTTTGTGCTATGCCACCCTATCTTGTGTGTTTCTAGGGCTATCCCAGATTAAGGTTCATATCCTGATTAGGGTTCATATCCCTCTGTTGATATTATATATGATGATTTGGATCTAGTAGTGATGATCCTTAAGCATGATTAATGGTTGTTTGATGTGGATTACTGCTTATAGTTGGCTTTGGTAATGCTAGTGGCTTACCAGACTAACTCCAGTGGTAATTTGAAGTGATTCAAATGATAGTGCTTCTATGGAATCATTACTTGGGAATGTAGTTGATCTGAGAACTTTTTACTATCAAAATTTTAATACTGACAGTAGTTCTGTCAGTGATTGTTTACTACATCTATAATGGTTGGCTTTTATGATGATATACATACTGAATTTAATCATTGCATATTAATGATGTTCTGTAGATGTATATATGAGCTTAATGCTGATTCCTGGCATTTGATTCCAAGAAAATGATCTTTAGTGGCTTTCCCCTTTTTTATTTGTGAAAGCTAAGTAATGATTGTGATTGGTTTATTAGGACTTGTCCTTGTGATACCATCATAGAATGGCACACAAGTAGTTGGGTCCTATTACTGAGCTTTGCTCTGACAGTGCTTGAAATTGGTACTGGCAAAGATAAGATGAAAGCTTCTTTTAATTTCTCTCTGCCTATGATGTTGGTCTGAGGCATAGTAACTAGTTTCCTAATTTGTTGTTCCTGATAGAAATGTTCTGATAGTAATACCAGCTGCTAATTCTTGAGTCATAGTTGGGAAAATAATGGGTGTGCTAATGGTTTTGCATGTATCCATAGGTTTTATGGATTCTAAGGTGCTACTCTTTTAAGAGATGTGCCCATATTTCATAATCTTGACTTTGACTATATTGGAGTATAGGATTTGGCTTTTGTATCCAGGATCAGTGATGTTGGTCTGAGATCCTGGTTTTACTTGTATGGTTATCTTGTGGCTATGACTTTATTATTCAAAATCTTCTAGGATGGATTCACCTCACTTGGGTGAATACTGAGAAGTTAGATATAGAACAACACATGAATCTTTTATATTGATATGATAAACAGATCATGTGATGGTTTTATATAACTCAGCACAACAGTGGGTTGTTGTTGTGGTTGGTGGTTGATCTTGTTGGTTGTGTTGCTGGCCTGATCTGGTTATTCTCCCGAGGCTGCTCCTGCTACTTCCAGCTCTTGGAACTTGTCTTTGATCTTGCTATCCACCTTCTGGTTGCTGTTAGCTTGGTCTTGACCTTGCTATCCACCTGATCTACCCCTCCTTATGTCACCATCTTGGTGTGTACTGGGTTGATCTGATGTGTGTTGTGGTTTGATTTGGTTTGGCTGTGGCTAAGCTGCTGATGCTTGATGTGTAATGCAAGGATATGGTGTTGTGGTGCTTTCCCACGGCTGTGTTAAGCTGTTTTGCTGGTGTGGGCTGCTGTAGCTATGTTGACATCACACACCATGCATTTAGCTAGGTGTGTAAGATGCTTGTATGTCTGCTACACCCTTATGGATATGCTCTAGAAAGGAAGTTACCTTTTTATCTGTTTACCACTTGTCTGCATGGTGAAACTTTCCCTCTTACTAATTGGAATTATTTGACTTATGGCTTAAGAATTATGAAAGATTTAACTCTTTCATATTGGTGAAACTTGCCCCTAATGATTTACTCAATGATGTAAAGTGGAACGGTGCATCTCACTGTCACTACTAAGAGTAAAAATGTCTTAACCTTTATTTTCTTTATTTTTGTTTATTCTTTGTTTTGCAGGTACAAGACTTGAAGATTCAAGATTTAGAATAGGTTTTCTTTTTTCTTTATAGAATAGTGCCCTTGTAATATTTATTTTATTCTTTTGTAAATAAAATGTACTAGATAAATAAGGATGTTATTCTACTCTTGTAAAGATTCTTTATTAGTTTTGTAAGTTACATTTTGTAAATTATGGATGAATTGATTAAATGAAATGAATATTCATTTATTTAATTGTTAATCTTATATAGAGTTTCTGGTTACTATGTATTGTTTCTTTATTATCTTCATAAGTTACATTTTGTAACTTATTCATTGAATAACTATATAAAATAAATATTCATTTACTTGATTGTGTTATATTATTTAAAGTTTGAGTTACTAAATATTATTTCTTGATTAAATAATATTCTCACACATAATCCTAATCCTTTTAAAAATATAAATCCAAATCTCAAGTTTGAATTCAAATTCCTTTCCCCAAAACACATTAATCCATAAAGATCATGTCAAAGTTTATAACAATCATCCTCCAAGGCTATTCCTAAACTTAAAGAGTGAAAGAATCTTTGATCTCTTTAAGTTTTTATTTGGCGAAAAAATTACCCACATTTTTATAGATGAATGCATGCAATTGAACATATTCCTAAATCTACCCTTCGTTGGCTCCTAAATACTGGGATGTTACACCCTCTTGATAGTACGGTTATCTATCCTAAACCCGGTCTCCCACACATAACATGAGACCGGTAAAAGGGAAAACCTATCAAGATTATACCTTTGCCTTGAGCATTCCACTTGAGCTTGATGTAGACGAACTTGACCTTCTCAAGATAGAACGCCTTTCTTGATTTCTCATCATCTATCCATGATCACCGAGGATGGCAAGCATCAAACATGAGATCTTCTATAGATGGCACATTTTGAGCTTGCATAACATATCTTCTTCGCATTTCATCGACCTTGAAGCCAACAATGCTCCAAGCGATGCTAATGGACAAATCCTACAAGTATAACTTAATACACACGTTAGTCCATAAAGATTGTCATTAATTACCAAAACCACACATGGGGGCCCACATGTTCTTTCAAATGCAATACTAGACATCATGATCCTATGAGATTCGATTGGGCAATACAACAAAATACATAGACCACCATCCAACTACATCTATGACTAGAAGTCCACCTTTGGGTTATCATCCGAACCCCCTCCAGTATTAAGTTGCAAGCAACAGACAACTGCTTTAAGCAAAGTGTGTAAGGTAAAAAATTCACTTGTTCCATGAACAAGAGACCGTTGTTTTCTCCCTAGTAGCAACAACACATCTACAACCCTAGAGATTTCTGTCACTTCCCTTAGATTAAATATAGGCATGAATCCACTATCGAGCACAAATACCCCCTCTTGGAGTCACTAGAAACTACTTGGCCAAGATAGCTACTAACAACGGAGAGCATGCAAGATCAAAAACAACACAAACATGATAGAATCAATAAGATAAAACCATTAATCAATCTGACATAGTAATCTCAATATCCATCGGATCCCCGCAAACACAACATGCATGATTACAAATAGATGAGATCTTGATCATGAACGGAGCTCACAAGATCTAGACATGAAACCACAAAGGAGGAGATACAACCATCTAGCTACTACATGGACACGTAGTCCAAGGTGGAACTACTCACGCTTCATACGGAGGCTGGCATGATGAAGAAGGCCTTCGGTATGATATCCCCTCTGGTAGGGTGCCGGGAAGAGTTTCAGATCCCCCCGATCTAGGGACGATGGTGACAGCAGCGGCAGACGTTTTCGTGGAATATTGATCGGGTACTTAGGATTTAGGCATCGAGGGATTCTTATAGGCAAAGAGGCGAGGCAGGAGGGCGGCTAGGGGGCCCACACCCTGCCCAGGCGTGACCTAGGGTGGGCTCGTGCCTAGGGGGTGCGGCCGCCCTATGGCTCCCCTCCGTCTCTCCTTTGTACTCCGTGTTCTCCTCGGTGAAATATTGACTTTGGCTTTTGTCCTGTCCAATTCCGAGAATAATTCCTTACTAGGTTTTCTGGAACCAAAAACAGCAGAAAACAGGCAACTGGCACTGTGGCAACTTGTTAATAGGTTAGTACTAGAAAACATATAAAAACACCTCAAAGTGTGGAGAAAGCAAAGCAAAGTATATACTAAACAAGCATGGAACATCAAAAATTATAGATACATTTCTGACGTATCAAGCATCCCCAAGCTTAACTCCTGCTCGTCCTCGAGTAGGTAAGTGATAAAAAGAATAATTTTTTAGGTGACATGCACCATCAAAACCAAGATCAAACCATTTGTAAGCAATGAAAGATGGGATCAAAGAACTCTAAACATGAGCATGAAAGATAGAGTTCTAACAGTAAGACAAAGTAACTATGCATGCAACATGAAAGGCTACAAACAAAGATCATGCATAACATGCATTGAAAGACGTTCGTTTGTTTCACATACAGAAAACATAGCATAGTGGCATTCAGCTTGTCCCTCATAGAGTAGCAAATAGATGAATAGGACACCTTCAAAGTTCATAAGAGTGACTAGATAAAAATAGCACAAGAACAAGTAATATTAACAATATGCATCAATCAATAAGTTTTGGGACAATGCACATAGAACTAAGAATGGTAACTATGATCTCTTAACTGGTGCCTGAAGGTAGAAGGTGTAGACTCAATATAATGGTGGAAGAAAGGCCCTTCATAAAGGGAAGCAGGGATTTCAAGTTTCAAAAAGGGCTTCCAAAAATTATGGTACCCGTTAGCTTTCAGCCCTCATTTCCCCTATCATAAGCATCTTGAAGTGATTAAGGTTAAAGTGAACAAACTATGGAGTATATGCTTGACAAAGTATAAGTTGGCAATCTCATGTCCCTTGGATATGAGGGCCGCTCCTCATGCTACTCAACTTTAGTCACATGTAAGTTCTTGTCATAGTAAGTACATGTGTATCATAGAAAACCGCCAATGGGTACCCCTTGCACATGGTACAGGAGCTATCCCATAACCAAAATGACAAGGCAAGCAGACAATGAGAATCTCAACGATATTTTTATTTGCTATTTATATAGGTTTTTATTGAGGATGCTTCACAGATTGCTCATTATGGTGATGCTGCAAGTTTCCATCATGATTAGGCATGGCTTAGGCTAGCGGCCCAGGCGTTTCTCTAACACAAAATACATAACTCCATGGACTTACAAGCTCCCCTTTTATTTCACACCGACGACATCCATAGACAAAAGAGCATGATGTCAACTGTGTACAAAGTATAAGTGCAATGTTGAAAGCGTTCCCCCATGACAGCATGGTTCTGCTAATTCCAACGTGTAAGTGCAACCATATATAACATAGATGACACAATGGTTCAAGTTTATTAGGGGCAAGAAATATAAAGTGTGCCATCAAGTTCGTGAGAGCTTTAATCACTAAATTTTCACATAACAAAATAATTTTTAATTGGAAGATAGATGAAAACAAGAATATACTTGGAATGGTGTAACACACCATGCATAGGAATTTATAGTGGACACTTTGGAATAACTTGGTTTCTTGGGAGCTGGAAGCATGAGTAGAGCTTACTCATACAAGTGGAGGCTAGCAAAAGACTGGGAGCAACCAACTAAGAGAGCAATTGTCAAAACCCGGATTTTTAATCCCAGATGCCTGTTATGCCATACATCGCAATCCCAGGATTACCATTTTTGCGAGACATAACAGAATTGTATACCACGGTACATCATCCATTACAAACCATACATAAGGTCTTACACAAATAAGGATCTCATGATCCAGTTCTTAATACAACTCAAGCAGCGGAATACGTAATAATAACGGTAGCGTAGGCGAAGCTCCATCTTTGGGGTCACAGGCAATGCTGACAATGGGAGATGATCCTAGTTGTCGTAACCTTCCTGGGGTCCATCCTCCAGGTACTCCTCTTCGTAGTCTGGCCATGGGAATAGCCAGGGACAAAGCCATGAGTACTCTTTAAGTACTCGCAAACTAATACTAACAAGTGAAAGGGGTTTTTGATAGTAGGACACTAGGCTCTAGGGTTGTTTTGCAAAAGACATATTTATCTCTACTAAGCTGAGAAGCTAGTCACAATTTTATAACTCCTAAGTAGGAACTTGTATTTCATATCACAACCCTGTTGTGGTCAATTCAAAGTTTCAATTCATTTCACAAGTCTTTTGAAAACATCTGACGAGGGAACAGTATGGCCACTCCAACTGTCCATAACCGCAGACGCGGCTATTCGAATAGTTTGACACTCTACAGAGATTGTACACTTTCACCACAACATTCGATACATCCGTCAGGAACATATCTTTAATTCACCATACTCAGTATGCGGATAATCAATCCTAACCTTTCCATTACATGCTCTAGTATAAGCACCTCTCCTGTGAGTCTGGCCTCCCAACCATGACCAACTGTCATCTTGGGTACTGCACAGGTGGACAATCTTCACAAGGTAGCCTCGGCTCAGACCTTGGCCCTGAGGGAACTAATACTAAGGTATATAAGTTTCCAGTCAAGCCCTACCCAATATTCGGGTATTGTGGTTGTACGGTAAAAATTGGAATGGTATCGCATCCAGACAACCATCAGTTTTATAAAGGGCTAAGGCTCATGCCTCAACATTTCATCACCAAAATCATCTGGTGTTCGGAAACACATGTCAAAACATCTCAGTAGAATGATCCATCATTCTAAGGTTTTCATAACCATTTTTCCACAAGTATTCCCATCTAATTTTGATCAAGTTTTATGCTTAGCACTAGCATCTACAAGTGGGGGTAAGCACTAATGGGGGATGGTAAACTAGTGGAGTTTCAACTAAGTTCAATCTTATGCCTTAGGATGACATCAAGATTTTCTAGCTTAGGCCAAATTTTATGCTCTTTATGCAACCTTCAATATATCTTTCTAGAATCTACAAGTCACTTAAGTCAACTCTAAGTTAAAGCTTTGATAAAGAAATAAAGTAGAGGGCTTGCAAATAAAACTAGGATTGGTTTCTCAAGTGGATATGATCACATATGCTTAAGGCATATAGTTGACATAGTAGCAAGTAAGTATTAGCTTGCCCAATTGCAAGTATAAGCTTGCACATTCAACTAGTAGTATTAGGCTTGCATCCGTGTCAATATAAGCTTGCCTTGTGCAGAGCAGTGGTTGAAGTTCTCCTCGGCTTCTTCTTCGTAGTATCCTCCTTCCTCCTCGTATCCTTGGTCGGTACTAGCGTTTATAAATAAATACGATGTACACAATCACCAAACAATACTTAACTACTTGCAATCATCACACAAAAGGGTCCTATAGATGATCTAGCATCATCACTAACATTACAAGATTAAAGCTTGGTTTAATTCCTTTTATTTTTAGAAAAGTAATTTCTACTAATTGAAAAACTACTTAAGATTTAATATTCTCCAAACCAAACATGGGATCATGTTGACACATGTCATCACCACATATTTTAGTCCATGGGAATGTGATTTAAAGTGGTGTCACAATTTAATAAGGTTTTACTCTTTTATTTTAATTAACTAAAGTGGCTAGAAATGCCTATGTGTCATTCTTTTATTACTTGGTCATTATTTCTGTAAGTAAACCTATATATTTATATATATTCTGAAAGGTATGGTTAAATGTGATTTTTGAGAGTTGGAATCAACTCAAATGCTATTATGGTTTAAATTAGAAAAATGTTTGAATGCAGAAAAGCTTCTGCCTTGTTATTTTTACCAAGGGTGATCTACAGATCCAAATGACTTGAATCCAACGGGCTTGGATTCAGCATTCCCAGACGTTTCTAACAAAATTGGTTTCATTCAATTTGGTTCACTGAATCGATATGGGTTGATTTTTGAAACTGGGTATAGAAGTGTGTTTGAACTAAAATGAAAAAAATCCAAATTCAAACAACTGGGCTGCGCAGGAAGCGATACTGGGCCGGCCTGCTAAGCATAGCGCTTACGCGGGATGTTTAAGTCGATGTCCCAACGCGTCAGTGAGACAGGGGGTGCGAAGTGGTATGGGGTGATGTGGTGCGTTCGATCTGGTTCTAATCCAACGGCTGAGGGTCATCGTCGACGTTGGGTAACGCCGGCGAGACAGAAACCTAGCGTGGCAGGTGGGGGTCGTTGTGGGCTCACCAGGGTTCAAGCGAGGGTCGGCGAGGCGAGCGAACGACGAAGTCGACGACGGCGAACCTCCTGGTACCGGCAGCTTCTCCTGGGGCAGCTTCAATCGCTAGCCCCCTTCTTCTCCAGCAGCGGCAGGCTCCGGTGAAATTCCGGCGAGGGTCTGCTCGCCTTGCTCCGGGAACGGGGTGGCACGATCAGTGAGAAGAGGGGAGTGAGATGGTGTGCTCAATTCGGCTGGGGGTGGCCTCTATTTATAGTCGCGACGACGAGACCGAACGGAATGGGCAGGCGACGGTTGTGACATGGCTACGGGATGCTAGAGGCATGGCCGGCGGTGGCGATCGCTTGGTGGTCTCCTGGCGATGATCTACGGCTTTAATGCGCGTGTAGGGGCGGTGCAGTTTGGTATGAAACGCGCGATGCTCTGCGCGGCAGAGGCGGCGTCTTCGACGGCGAGCGGTGGTTGTGCGGCATGGGGCGGCGAACGGGGATGTCTGGCGGTCTCCTGGGTTGGTGGCGATCATGTATGCATGCGGCAAGGGCGGCTCGCGGTCTGTGGGCGTCGGTCGAGCATGGCGCTCTGGCGCATGCTCGGCATGGTTGCTGGCGAGCTGGGCGCGGTCCGTGCGTGTGGTCCAGGGTTTGGCAACGCTCGCGGCTGGGACAGGGAGTGGCGGTGGACGGTGGGCTGCCTCCCAGACAAGGTTGGCACGGCTAAATCTTCTTCTAGCTTACTGTCTCCACTGGGGTGGCATGGTGAGCTTCGGCTGTTCACCATTGATGTCATTGCCCAGCTTACAGTGAGGCTAGATCTTGGTTTAACTTGCTAGATGATCTACTGAGATGGTTGTGAGCTAGAGAGGGAACAAGTTAGGCTTCAATCACTGCTCACAATAGTGTTTAAGATTTTGATGATTTGTGTCTGCAAAGTGTTTGATGAAATGGCCGCAAGAATTCAAGTTTTGAATTTTGAAAAGATTTTTGGTGGGTGTGCTAGGTTGATGCTGGTGAGTCTGCAGATGCTTGGGTTTTGAAAGTTGAGCTTGTTTGAGTGGTTTTTGAAAAAGTGGGATCTTCTCATATGATAAAGATTCAATTTTGAACTGTCATTTAAACTATGCATTTGAAAGTTCTGGATGATCACAAAGTGGGCCTTGATACTTTGTTATGAGTACAATCAAGGGGTGCAAAGATCCAGAAAAGTTTCGGTTAAGTTCTGAAAGTTTGGGTGAGCCAAAGTAGGCATGAGAGTTCAATTGGTCAAAATGACCATTCCCTTATTTTATTTGTTTTGATTTACTTGTCTTTGAGAAAAGTTTGGGAATTGTTTAGATGATGTTTATTTCACCTAATAATCCATTTACAAGCAAAGGAACACACAAACAAGGTGGTTCAAAAGAATTCCAAATGAAATGCATACACCATGCATGCTTTCATAATTTTATTTAGACAAGTTTTTTGTTAACCCTAACTTTGATGATTAGAGTTTGATGATCCAAGTTTAGTGTTTTTGGGATGTTAGAAACCTTCCCCCCTTAAACAAAATCTCGTCCCGAGATTTGAAAAAGGACGAAAAAGATTACCTAGGATTTGAAGAGATCGGGAAACTCTGTCCTGATGTGATCTTCGCGCTCCCAGGTAGCTTCCTCTTCTGTGTGGTTGCTCCACTGAATCTTGAGAAACTTGATGCTTCGGGTTCGGGTAGTTTGGAAAGCTTCCTCCAAAATACGGATGGGTACTTCGGGATAGGTCAGGTCATCGTTGATCTCTATGGTCTGGTGGTCGATGTTTTTGAACACTTCGGTCTTCTCTGGGACTTCGAGACACTTGCGAAGTAACGAGATATGGAACACATTGTGCACGGCTGACATCTCTTCGGGTAGTTCCAATTGATACGACACTTCTCCTCGACGGTTTAGAATCTTGAAAGGTTCGATATATCTGGGGGCTAACTTTCCTTTGAGTTGGAAACGCTGCATTCCCTTCAATGGCGACACTTTCAAATACACAAAATCTCCTATGTTGAAGGCGAGGTCTCTACGTCTCTTGTCGGCGTAACTCTTCTATCTGGACTAGGCAGTCTTGAGGTGCTCACGAATCTTGTGAACCTTCTCTTCCGCTTCTCGTAGGATGTCGGGTCCGAAAATTTGACTTTATCCTACTTACGACCAGTTCAAAGGGGTGCGACACTTCCTTCCGTACATGAATTCAAATGGGGCCATTTGCAAACTAGCCTGATAACTGTTGTTGTATGAAAATTCTGCAAACAACAGACAATCTTTCCACTTAGATCCATATTCTAACACACATGCTCTCAGCATATCTTCGAGTATTTGATTTACTCGCTCCGTTTGTCCATCGGTCTGAGGGTGATATGTGGTGCTGAAATCTAGGCGGGTTCCTAAACCTTCTTGGACTTTCTTCCAGAATCTCGAGGTAAACTGAGTTCCTCGATCCGATACGATGTTCTTGGGGACTCCATGCAAACTAACTATTCTAGCGATGTACAACTCCGCTAGCTTCGAACTCTGATATGTGGTCTTGACGGGTAAGAAATGGACGACTTTGGACAATTGGTCCACTATGACCCAGATAGAGTCATTTCCCCTACTAGAAGTAGGCAATCCGGTGATAAAGTCCATTCCAACGGAATCCCATTTCCATTCCGGAAACTGCAAGGGTTGCAACAATCCAGCGGGTCTTTGATGTCCTGCCTTGACTCGCTGACATATATCACACTTGGCGATATAGCTTCCGATTTCTCTCTTCATCTTATGCCACCAAAATTGCTCTTTCAAATCTTGATACATCTTAGTTCCTCCGGGATGGATAGAATAAAGATTATCATGAGCCTCCTTCAAAATAACTTCTTTCAACTCCGAATCTGATGGTACACAAAGGCGTCCTTTGTACCACATAACTCCTTCTCTGTCTTCGGTAAATCCGGGTACTTTGCCTGTACTGATACGACGCTTGATTCCATCGATACTAGAATTTCCCTTCTGCGCCTCTTTAATCTGACTGATCAAAGTGGGCTGAAGTTCTATGCTAGACAAAAATCCTTCACTTACTAATTCCATTCGAAAATCTTCCATCCCTTTGTGCAAGCTTGGTTGCTCCTTCAAGATCATGGAGTTCAAGCGGCACGGCAATCTGCTAAGGGCATCTGCTACCACATTGGCTTTACCAGGGTGATAGTGAATGTCCAGATCGTAATCCTTGATTAGCTCAATCCATCTTCTCTGTCTTATATTCAGCTCCTTCTGAGTGAATATATACTTCAGACTCTTGTGATCCGTATAGATCTCACAACGATTTCCCATCAGGTAATGCCTCCATGTCTTCAGGGCTAGAACTACGGCTGCGAGTGGGTTGGGTAATTTTGCTCATGTTGCTTCAGTTGTCGAGATAGATAGGATATAACTTTGCCTTCCTGCATTAGCACACATTCGAGACAGATCTTGGATGCGTCACAATACACATCGAAGGGCTTCGTGATATCCGGCATGATCAAGATTGGGGCTGAAATCAATCTCCTCTTGAGTTCTTGAAAACTCGCTTCACATTTGTCGGTCCATTCGAACTTCTTGTCCTTCTTCAGCAATTGGGTCATGGGTCTGGCAATACTCGAGAATCCTTCTACAAACTTGCGGTAATATCCCGCCAATCCGAGAGATGCACGAACTTGGGTTTGAGTGGTTGGGGCTTGCCAATCTTCGACATCTTTTACTTTGGCAGGGTCAACGGCAATTCCTCCGGCTGATACAATGTGACCGAGGAATCCTACTTCCTGTAACCAGAATTCACATTTGCTAAACTTTGCATACAGCTGATGCTCTCTAAGGGTTCCAAGAATGGTCCTTAGGTGTAGCTCATGTTCTTCTTCTGATTTGGAATAAATCAGAATGTCATCGATGAAAACAACGACAAACTTATCCAGGAAGTCCATAAAAATCTTATTCATGAGATTCATGAAATAAGCGGGGGCATTGGTTAATCCAAAGGACATACGGTATACTCGTATAATCCATATCGAGTGGTAAAGGCAGTCTTTGGAATATCTTCTGCACGAATTTTGAGTTGATGATACCCAGTTCTAAGATCAATCTTAGAAAACACTTTGGCACCGTTCAACTGATCAAACAAATCTTCTATCTTGGGAAAGGGGTATTTGTTCTTGATGGTGACATCATTCAACTTCCGATAATCCGTACACAAACGGTTACCTCCATCTTTCTTGTCCACAAACAAGACAGGTGACCTCCATGGTGACGCACTTGGTTGAATCAATCCAATTTCCAACATGGCATCCAGTTGCTTCTTCCGTTCCTCCAGTTCCGACGGGTTCATACTATATGGTCTCTGGGCTATGGGTCCAGTTCCGGGGATTAGTTCAATGATAAACTCGATATCCCTATCTGGGGGCATACCGGGCAAAACATCTAGAAATACATCGGGGTATTCACAGACTATCCGGACTTGGTCAATGGTAGGTTGGGCTATACTCTTGTTGCACTTGAATTGACGAGGTAAGGTTTCAGATATATGCTCGACTGATATTCTGGCTGTACTGGTCATGGTTATGGCTTTCTTGACGCAGTCAATCAATCCTTTATGTTTGGACATCCAATCCATTCCTAGTACTACTTCCAAACCTTTAGTTCCGAGTACTATCAGGTTAGCATAAAAATCTATGCCATGGATTCAGATAGGGACAACTTTGCAAATTTGCCGAGCCTTGGTGGTTGATCCGGGAATTTGAACAATCATGACATGCTTCAGTTTGGTTGGTTGAATTTTACTAGTGCATGCAAATTCTTCGGTGACAAATGAATGTGATGCACCAGAATCAAACAACACTCTTGTAAGTACTGAATTAACAGAAAACATACCCAGCACGACGTCTGGCGCTTCCTGAGCTTCTTCAGCATGCATGAGAAAAAGACGGCCATTGCGGTTGAGCGAATTCCCTGGGGCAAACCTTCGTCCGGGCTGAACACGACGATGCTGCTGATCTGGGACATTGGCATTGGGTGCTGCGGCATTCTTCTTGTTGGGGCACTCGTTGGAATAGTGGCCTTTTTTTCCACAGTCATAACAAGTCACTTGCGATTTGTCCTTTGCTGCTACAGGCACATCATTGCTTCCAGTCCTCGGGGTAGTGTTGGTGTTGGCAGTAGCTTTGTTGTTGAACTTGGGTGGGGCACGGTTGAAATTGCTAGAGTTGTCGGGGTTGTTGTGATTTCCTCCGGGCCTAGGGTTTCCACGGTTGGGATAGGTCGGACGGTTCATCGGGGGTCTGTGGGTTCTTGGGGCAAATCCGAGAGATGGGTTAGGGCAATACTTTGGGGTCTGATGGGTTCCTGGTTGATGCATCATGCGACGCTTGCGGTTCTCATTGGCTTGGTTGATCTTTCCTTCCATCTGGATAGCAGAGTCGACAAGGGCTTCAATATCAGCAAAGGGGATATTGACTAACACTGTCTGCATCTCATCATGCAGACCATTCAGGAATCTTTCTTTCCTCTTGGCTTCAGTGTCGATCTCATTCGGGGCATACCTAGCTAATGACAAAAATTTGTCACGGTATTCCACTACAGTCATCCTTCCTTGCTTCAGTTCTCTGAACTCGTCTCTCATTCTCTTGATCAAACCCGGTGGCACATGGGTTCTGCTAAACTTGACCTTGAATTCCTCCCAGGTCATCATCTGGCCTCCGGTCATTGCGCGAACACTGTTCCACCATGCCCTGGCATCTCCGGCTAGATAGTGGGTGGCAAACAGAACTTTCTCGTTGGCTTCCACTCCGGCGACTTCTAGGTTATTTTCCATGGTTTGTAGCCAATCATCGGTGTCTAGGGGTTCTTCTGACTTAGTGAAAACAGGTGGGTTGGTATTCTAGAAATTCTTGAGCTTAGATCCATGGTTTGTCCTGATTTCCGTGGCCTTGGTTGTTGTGGGCTAGCTGAGCTATCTGTTGCAGGGTGGCTAGGTTGGCTTGACGTTCCGCTCTTTCAGCTTCACGGTGAGAAGTCAACATTTGCAGGATCTGCAACATCGGGTCCGGGGATGAACCACTTCCTCTGCGTGGCATCTGAAGATTGAGATAGATCATGAGAAAAGAGGTAAATTTCTAAGGTTTTGGGGCTTTGCAAAGTTTTTTAAAGTTTGACTCAGATTTTTCTAGGAACTCTCTTTTCATTCATTCCTTCATTCATAGCACACGATACAACACACACCACAACAAAGAAAAACATATGGTTTTAAGAACCATTCTGGAATCTACGATACAGTGGGACCGAATACTACTACGCTAGTGATCAAGTGCTACTACTCCTTGGAATCGGTGGCTTCGTTATCTTCATCATCATCGATGAAGGCGAAATCATCCTCATCGGTGAAGAAGTCCATAGCCTGATCCTCTAGAAAATCATCGTCATCGCTGAGATAAGAGTAGGGGTCTCCACGAAGATCCTCTCCGGCATTCTCCCTTTCTTCCAACTGCATGTCTCTCTCGTGGATGGTCTCCTCCAAAGATGAGATACGGTGGCGAAGACGGGCAATGATGCGCTCCTTCTTGTCAAGCTGACGGCAGCGAGACTTGAGATCCTTTGCTAGCATGGCGATGGTCTGATCCTTCGTCTTGATGATGGCAGACTTGTGGTTGGAGTAGTCACGGAAGTTATCCAACTCCTGCTGACGATCGTACATCATTAAGCTAAGGTGGTCCCATTGAGTCTTCAGCTCAGGGTGGTATGGGGCTTCCAGTGGTTGTCCATTTGCATCACGCCTTGGGCAAAACTCAAAGCGGGTTCCCTTGATCTGATTGACACTTTGCCCACACAGGCGAGAAAGAGCTTCCTGCATGGCCCTGGCAAGTCCATCGAGCCAGTTGTTCTCTCTTAAGGTAAACTGAATTCCCTCAGCAGTGGGAGGTTCAATCTTTCCTCGAAGACTTGCAACAATTAGCCACTGCAGATCTTATCCTCCTTGATCATTGAGCTGAGCTCCTAAGAACTCGGGTGCGGACGCTCCAGAAGTTCCGAAAGCTGGTCCAAATCCCTCTCAAAGATAAGGTCGCCTCGATTTCCCGATTGGTAAAACTTGCTGTACTTCACGTCCATCTAGAAGAATATAAGATGAGTAAGTTAGTAGAGTGATCAAGTGTGTCAAAATTTTATGTATTTTGCAAGATTTTTTGAGGAACATGAATTTTCATGAAAGAATCAAAGGGATAAGAATGAGAATAAGTTTTTGTAAATATTTGTTTTCTTTGGATTTGAAACTAAGTTTTTGATTCAAACGTCCAGTCTAACTAGGGTCTCCTATGGTCAGGATGGCTCTGATACCAACTTGTCAACACCCGGTTTTTTAATCCCAGATGCCTGTTATGCCATACATCGCAATCCCAGGATTACCATTTTTGCGAGACATAACAGAATTGGATACCACAGGACATCATCCATTACAAACAATACATAAGGTCTTACACAAATAAGGATCTCATGATCCAGTTCTTAATACAACTCAAGCAGCGGAATACGTAATAATAACGATAGCATAGGCGAAGCTCCATCTTCGGGGTCACAGGCAATGCTGACGATGGGAGATGATCCTAGTTGTCGTAACCTTCCTAGGGTCCATCCTCCAGGTACTCCTCTTCATAGTCTGGCCATGGGAATAGCCAGGGACAAAGCCATGAGTACTCTTTAAGTACTCGCAAACTAATACTAACAAGTGAAAGGGGTTTTTGATAATAGGACACTAGGCTCTAGGGTTGTTTTGCAAAAGCTAGATTTATCTCTGCTAAGCTGAGAAGCAAGAGAAGCTAGTCACAATTTTATAACTCCTAAGTAGGAACTTGTATTTCATATCACAACCCTGTTGTGGTCAAGTCAAAGTTTCAATTCATTTCACAAGTCTTTTGAAAACATCTGACGGGGGAACAGTATGGCCACTCCAACTGTCCATAACCACGGACGCGGCTATTCGAATAGTTTGACACTCTGCAAAGATTGTACACTTTCACCACAACATTTGATACATCCGTCAGGAACAAATCCTGAATTCACCATACTCAGTATGCGGATAATCAATCCTAACCTTTCCATTACACGCCCTAGTATAAGCACCTCTCCTGTGAGTCTGGCCTCCCAACCATGACCAACTGTCATCTTGGGTACTGCACAGGTGGACAATCTTCACAAGGTAGCCTCGGCTCAGACCTTGGCCGTGAGGGAACTAATACTAAGGTATATAATTTCCAGTCAAGCCCTACCCAATCTTCGGGTATTGTGGTTGTACGGTAAAAATTGGAATGATATCACATCCAAACAACCATCAGTTTTATAAAGGGCTAAGGCTCATGCCTCAACATTTTCATCACCAAAATCATCTGGTGTTCGGAAACACATGTCAAAACATCTCAGTAGAATGATCCATCATTCTAAGGTTTTCATAACCATTTTTCCACAAGTATTCCCATCTAATGTTGATCAAGTTTTATGCTTAGCACTAGCATCTACAAGTGGGGGTAAGAACTAATGGGGGATGGTAAACTAGTGGAGTTTCAACTAAGTTCAATCTTATGCCTTAGGATGACATCAAGATTTTCTAGCTTAGGCCAAATTTTATGCTCTTTATGCAACCTTCAATATATCTTTCTAGAATCTACAAGTCACTTAAGTCAATTCTAAGTTGAAGCTTTGATAAAGAAATAAAGTAGAGGGCTTGCAAATAAAACTAGGATTGGTTTATCAAGTGGATATGATCACATATGCTTAAGGCATATAGTTGACATAGTAGCAAGTAAGTATTAGCTTGCCCAATTGCAAGTATAAGCTTGCACATTGAACTAGTAGTATTAGGCTTGCATCAGTGTTAATATAAGCTTGCCTTGTGCAGAGCAGTGGTTGAAGTTCTCCTCGGCTTCTTCTTCGTAGTATCCTCCTTCCTCCTCGTATCCTTGGTCGGTACTAGCGTCTATAAATAAATACGATGTACACAATCACCAAACAATACTTAACTACTTGCAATCATCACACAAAAGGGTCCTATAGATGATCTAGCATCATCACTAACATTACAATATTAAAGCTTGGTTTAATTCCTTTTATTTTTAGAAAGGTAATTTCTACTCATTGAAAAACTACTTAAGATTTAATATTCTCCAAACCAAATATGGGATCATGTTGACAAATGTTATCACCACATATTTTAGTCCATGGGAATGTGATTTAAAGTGGTGTCACAATTTAATAAGGTTTTACTCTTTTATTTTAATTAATTAAAGTGGCTAGAAATGCCTATGTGGCATTCTTTTATTACTTGGTCATTATTTCTGTAAGTGCTATATATTTATATATATTCTGAAAGGTATGGTTAAATGTGATTTTTGAGAGTTGGAATCAACTCAAAATCTATTATTGTTTAAATTAGAAAAATGTTTGAATGCAGAAAAGCTTCTGCCTTGTTATTTTTACCAAGGGTGATCTACAGATCCGAATGACTTGAATCCAACGGGCTTGGATTCAGTATTCCTAGACCTTTCTAACAAAATTGGTTTCATTCAATTTGGTTCACTGAATTGATCTGGCTTGATTTTTGAAACTGGGTACAAAAGTGTGTTTGAACTAAAATGGAAAAATCCAAATTCAAACAACTGGGCTGCGCGGGAAGCGATACTGGGCCGGCCTGCTAAGCACAGCGCATACGCGGGCTGGTTAAGTCGTTGTCCCCCCGCGTCAGTGAGATAGGGGGTGCGAAGCAGTATGGGGCGATGTGGTGCGTTCAATCTGGTTCTAATCCAATGGCTGAGGGTCATCATCGACGTTGGGTAACGCCGGTGAGACAGAAACCTAGCGCGATAGGTGGGGTTGTTGGGGGCTCACCGGGGTTCAGGCGAGGGTCGGCGAGGTGGGCGAACGACGAAGTCGACAACGGCGAACCTCCTGGTACCGGTAGCTTCTCCTAGGGCAGCTCCAATCGCTGGCCCCCTTCTTCTCCAGCAGCAGCAGGCTTCGGTGAAATTCCGGCGAGGGTCTGCTCGCCTTGCTCCAGGAATGGGGTGGCACGATCAGTGAGGAGAGGGGAGTGAGATGGTGTGCTCAATTCGGCTGGGGGTGGCCTCTATTTATAGTCGCGGCGACGAGACCGAACAGAATGGGCAGGCGACGGTGGCGACATGGCTACGGGATGCTAGAGGCATGGCCAGCAGTGGCGATCACTTGGTGGTCTCCTGGCGATGCTCTACGGCTTTAATGCGCGCATAGGGCGGTGAGGTTTGGTCTGGAACGCGCGATGCTCTGCGCGGCAGAGGCGGCGTCTTTGACGGCGAGCGGTGGCTGTGTGGCATGGGGCGGCGAACAGGGATGTTTGGCGGTCTCCTGGGTTGGTGGCGATCATGTATGCATGCGGCGAGGGCGGCGCGCGGTCTATGGGCGTCGGTCGAGCGTGGCGCTCTGGCGCATGCTCGGCATGGTTGCTGGCGAGCTGGGCGCGGACCGTGCGTGTGGTCCAGCGTTTGGCAACGCTCGCGGCTGGGACAGGGAGTGGCGGTGGACGGTGGGCTGCCTCCCAGACAAGGTTGGCACGACTAAATCTCCTTCTAGCTTACTGTCTCCACTGGGGTGGCATGGTGAGCTTCGGCTGTTCACCATTGATGTCATTGCCCAGCTTACAGTGAGGCTAGCGCTTGGTTTAACTTGCTAGATGATCTACTGAGATGGTTGTGAGCTAGAGAGGGAACAAGTTAGGCTTCAATCACTGCTCACAATAGTGTTTAAGATTTTGATGATTTGTGTCTGCAAAGTGTTTGATGAAATGGCCGCAAGAATTCAAGTTTTGAATTTTGAAAAGATTTTTGGTGGGTGTGCTAGGTTGATGCTGGTGAGTCTGCAGATGCTTGGGTTTTGAAAGTTGAGCTTGTTTGAGTGGTTTTTGAAAAAGTGGGATCTTCTCATATGATAAAGATTCAATTTTGAACTGTCATTTAAACTATGCATTTGAAAGTTTCTGGATGATCACAAAGTGGGCCTTGATAGTTTGTTATGAGTACAATCAAGGGATGCAAAGATCCAGAAAAGTTACTGTTAAGTTCTGAAAGTTTGGGAGAGCCAAAGTAGGCATGGGATTTAAATTGGTCAAAATGACCATTCCCTTATTTTATTTGTTTTGATTTACTTGTCTTTGAGAAAAGTTTGGGAATTGTTTAGATGATGTTTATTTCACCTAAGAATCCATTTACAAGCAAAGGAACACACAAACAAGGTGGTTCAAAAGAATTCCAAATGAAATGCATACACCATGCATGCTTTCATAATTTTATTTATAAAAGTTTTTTGTTAACCCTAACTTTGATTATTAGAGTTTGATGATCCAAGTTTAGTGTTTTTGGGATGTTACAGCAATAATGGCCATAATCATTCAGAGCGACAAAACACTACTAATCAAAGCATAGAGTGGTACTACAAGTCAAGGAATAAATGATCATAGAGGCTATGGTGACTTGTTCATAGTCATAACATGGTGTGATCATGTGCCAAGTAAACCCAAACAAAACATCAAAGAAGAATACCACAATACTATGCTTTTGTATGCTAAAACAACGCATGATTCCTTCAAGGCACACTAAGCAATCCCAATTGTTTGGAACAAGTCATTCTACAACAATAATCACTAAGCATAAGGTCAAAGCAACACCTAGCATGACATGCTAAAATTCTAAGTCACAGTCAAAGCAAGCTCCTCTTGCACTATTCAATCAAGAACTTTATACTCCTTTCCAACACCGATCAACTTATTTGAAACAACACAGCGAGAACGGGGGTCCAAACTAATTTATTCAAGCAAACTAAACAAACTAAGCAAAGCAAACAAAAACTAAGACGCTCCAAGAATAACACAACAATGCATGAAACAATAAAAACGAAGTGTCTAGAAAGAACTGAGCTTTTTATTGATGAAGAAGGGGATGCCTTGGGGATCCCCAAGCTTTGACGCTTGTAACTCTTGGATATTTCTTGGGGTGACACCAGGGTGGCATCCCCAAGCTTGATCTTTTGTCCATTATTCATATCATTACATCATTCTCTCTCTACACCTGAAATTTTTCCTTCATACAAAACTTCACACAATCTTCATTAGCAATTAGTATATTAAAAAGATAATAGACCTTTGGGTTTAGCTTTAGAACAGCAAAACTTTCACTAAAAACACAAGCTACTATAGCAATTCCCTCAAAAAGCTCAATTTCCCAAAAAGAACCCGAAAAGGAATCAATAAGAAGGAAATGCAAATAATGGTAGAAATCTGTCCAAAAAGACCACCAGGTAGAAACCGATTTTTTCAAAGACATTATGTTGGTCAAATAAAAAAGTGTTAAACTAACGAAAGTTAGATAACATACTGGGGATTTATTTGTAAATTTTCCGCTCAATCCGACTTCCAGAGACTCCTCACGAATTTTTATGGTGGAGCACAAAAATCTGTTTCGGGACACAACAACTCCTCAAATCTTACTTCCCTCTCATTAGAGGTCATTCTTGGCACAAAAAGCAAACAAAAAGGATAAGTAAAGGTCATTACTCAAGTAATAACTTCCAAGACAAAATAAAACTCTCGGGTTATTTTCCAACAAGTACTTTTCTTTAACGCCTTTAAGTTAGGCACAAGAAGCAAGAAATCAAGTATTTTCAAATGAAGAATTGAGATCAATGCTTGCAATCTCTTCAACTAGGAAATGTATCTCATCCAAATGAGTTTTGGAGGATCCCTTCTCATCTCTCCTTGGTTCACTACTTTTATCAAAAGGATTTTCAGGAACAATCCAATCAAAATTCTTTACTAAGGCTTCATGCATTCCAACAAGTTTAAAGGGTATGGGTATCTTAAATTATTTTATAGGTTTGGTTTTATCTAAAGTACCCATAACATCTACACATGAGCCTAGCATATTAAAGCGCTCAAAGACTTTTTTTGGCTTCCTTAGCAACATCATTGAATTCTTTTAGTAAAGTTTCTAGGATAAAGTCTCTCTTTTCAGGATCCTTTTCTTCTTTTAGTTTGATATACAAAATTTGCATCATGGGGTTAAGGTTAACAAACCTAGCCTCAAACATATAAACTAAGAAGCTGCAATAATTTCATAATTAGGAGCAAGTTCTGCTATAGATCTATCCTCAATATCCTCATGCTTGCTAACATGATTAAAGAATTCTTCAATATTTTCTTTCCCAATTATATAGCCACTACCTATCGAAAGTTCCTTCAGGATGAACTTGGGGAACAACATGGTGAGCTAGATCAAGGCGACAACTAGAGTTGGAACTATTTTTTGTGTGTTTTCGATAAGAGAAAACCAAACCAAACTAAACTTTTCTTTGGAGTTTTTGATAAAAAGAGGCAAACAAAACCAAGCAAAAAAACTAAGCAAACCAGAAACAAAGTAAAGAGAAAGGTTGTGAAAAACTCCCCTTATGAAGACGTCCTTAGCCTCCCTGGCAACAGAGCCAAAAAAAGCTTGTTGGCGCACTGTCAACGTGGGAGCGCTTCGTTGGGAAACCCCAAGAGCAAGGTGTGAAGAGCACAACAGCAAGTTTTACCTCAGTAAGAAACCGAGGGTATCGAACCAGTAGGAGGAAGGAAACGTCTCAAAGGTGTTGCAAGCAACTTGGAAACCTGCACAACACAAACTCAAGACTTTGCCCCAACGAACAGTGAGGTTGTCAATCTCACCGGCACTGGTGGAAAAAGGGGCTCTAGTCCCGGGCCGCAACGGGCTCTAGTCCCGGTTTTGGGCCCGGGACTGCAAAAACGGGACTAGAGGCCCCCCCCCTCTAGTCCTGGCTCGCAAAGGCCCGCGACTGATAACAGCCACGTGGCTGTTTCAGCGCCGCGGGGGGCGGAACCCTCTAGTCCCGGGTCGTAACACCACCCGGGACTAAAAGGTTTCCTGCCGCGGCAGAGAAACACCACATTTCTCTGCCGCGGCAGAGATTGTGTATTTCCTTTTTTTTTGCCATTTTGTTCCTTTTTCGTTTTGTGTTTCACTATAACTTAACAAACATATATTTCAGTAGACATATTATACGCTACTACATACACACTACACGTCGATGCATTTATATAAGATCGATCCCTTGCAAGCATACATATAATCAATCATATCAAAAGGAAGAAATGTTTTGAAAATTACATGGTCATTGATGAATATATATATCATATGAGCTACATGGAGATGACTAAGGCAAATCGAGTTCCACGTCATCCGCATAATGCTCTCCATGTACATCAAGGACTTCCTTCATCATAAATCCCGCCAGCTCTTCTTGAATTGCTCTTATGCGCTGGTCTGGCTCTAGTGTCTCCCGCAAATCATAAATATAATGTGAGTCAACTTTCTGCTCACTGGTCAACTCGCGGATGTACTCGCAGACGTAGTATCCACATAAATGAGTTCCCGGTGGCTGCTGTAAACTCTTCGCCATTTTATAAGTTAGCTCCTCTTTGAATGGACCTGGTATTTTCTGTCTGGACCGTGTCCAACACCTGCTCGACAAAGAAAATGAACAAAGGAGTTATTAGTTGCTTGATATCAGGAAATGAATGAAAGAGGACGATATAGTGCGATAATGATTGAAATTACTTATGGAGCATTACTTTCATGTCGCTCCACTTCACTTGGTCCCAACTTAATGAGTCGTGGACTTCGACTAGGGACTTGTCAACTTGAATGTTTAGCAAGATCCAGTGGAATCTGCGGATATTTACATAAGCATACATGCATAGCTCATCCAGTAAGCAAAAATAAAATGTGTACAAGATATAAACACTCACTTGAAGTTGTAAGGAAATAGTATTTCCTTAACAAAATTATGCTCGGTTAAGAACCTGGACAGGTCTTCCTCCACGTCTTTGGGGTGATTCTTTAACGTATATTCATTAATGATATATGGGTCAATGAACCCAGCGTCGTATCTTCTAGCTCTTTTGCATTCAAGCATCTTCATTCTGCGGAATATAATATCATCATACAAAAGGATATATAGTTAGGATAATATATTAAATGCAATGAATGAGCTAAAGCTACAAACTTAATTATAGAAATAAATAACTTAAAGATAGTAGCAACCAATGATAGATTTGTCGAGGGCGCGCTGGTTGTATAACTGAAACAGTTCGGTCATTTGAACCTGTATCGAGTATGGTTTGAAGTGATGCTCCTTTCTAACGTCCACCGGAAACCAATCTTTATGATGCTTTTTTTCTGCTTGCGACATGTACCATTCATGCAGATTTCGCATATGTGTGGATAGACGCGCGAGCTCCTCATTACTGACTAGAGGCTGCCCTTGGACATACTGCCGTACTATCTGACCCACTGGCGTATCTTCATAGCCTAAATATTGACCAAGAGACATATTTGCTTCGTTAGCAAGTGCTTTGGCCTGCGAAGTGATTCCCATAAGTGCAGCACTATTACGGGCTCTAGGGTCCATTATTTGCATGTCCATATCCATTTCAGCTCTGAAGGCCTTGTCGAGGTCTGAAATGACTTTGAGCGGGGCGATCGATTGATTCTTCTGGGCTCCGAGCTGGGCAACTTGCTTCCCGCTTTTTGCACTTGTGATTTTTTTCTTCTATGCTTGCTTAATAATCTCCCGGTCATAGTCTGATTCCAGATTCATCGATATCTGGGATGGTTGCTCAAGAAAGGACTTAGCCAACTTTTTTGTTTTTTCGTTATATATCGGCTTTGGCTCAGGATTTTTGGGTGCAAAATGCGCCTTAACTTGGGCAACCACATCCACGTTAGTTTCCTCGTCGGTCTTGTCATAAGGTCTCTTTGGAAGAGCCGGCGGGATATCGACTATCTTCGGCGTTTGACCTTTCTTTGATGTGGGGCGCGGGGGACCGTCGAACTTCCATTTCTTCGACGAGGTAGTAGTATTGCACGGAGGCGGAGGCGGAGATCGAGTTGATGTACTCCTGCTGCGGCGATCGTCAGCGGGGCGGGGTGGACTTGGAGGTTGGCGATAATCGGGTTGGGGTGGACTTGGAGATTGGCGATAATCGGGTTGGGGTGGACTTGGAGGTTGACGATATTCGATGCGGGGTGGATTTGGATTCCTTGGAGTCGGTGGCCTTGGCGCCGAGCCTGGAAACTTGATGTACTTCTTATTCCATAGAATGATGTTGCGCTTGACATCTCCTAGTTTCGTAAGGCCTTCAGGCGTAGCGATTTCAATCTCTAGGTCCGCAAAATCCTCCACTATGTCATCCACCGTGACACGAGCATAGCCTGGTGGAATCGGAAGTGAATGGTGGAGTGCTCTAGGTAGACAAGGTAAAGCAGTGCCGATTGCCACCTTGAAGGACAGGTTGTTCATTGGCTGATGTAGCTCACATTGTGCCATATCTCTGACATCATCCACGGGGTAGTGAGGAGCCGGTGCATCATCCAACAAGGCTTGATCATCAGCATGGACCTCTGTGGAAGCCACGCTGCTTCTCCGTTGGCTAAGATCCAATGCAGGATCATCAGACCGCGGGTGAGTTGACGACGGCGGCCTTTGGCTAATTTCATGCATGAGGTTCTTCAGATCAGCTAGGTCCTGCTCTACCCTGGAGATCCGGTCTGCCTCCCGGTCCTTCTTTCTCTGACGGCTTCTATAACTGGCATCGTACAGAGGAAACCCTTTCTTCCACGAGACACCGGCGCCTTTGCCTCGTGTTCGTCCTCCCTTTTCAGGATTCCCCAGGGCGCGTGTCATCTCGTCGTTCTCTCTCTCGGGACGAAACAATCCCAATTGAGCATCGTTCATTGCTTGAATAAGGTCTTGGGAGGGTTTTAGAATTTTATCATGAAATAATGTCTTCCCTGTTTCTGGGTCCAAGGATCCCCCATGCCCGTACCACCAGTTCTTTGACCTCTCGGGCCATCCATCTGTACCAGGAGTGACGCCTCTAGCCCTCATTTCCTTCTCCATAGTTTCCCACTTAGGGATGGCTCTCTTGTAGCCACCTGTCCCCATTTTATGATGGTATTTCTTGTTGGCAGCATTTAACGCGTTCTTTGCCGACTTTGCCTTTGCTTTATCAGATTGCTTGTACTGTACAAAATCGGGCCACTGTTCTCTCAACTTCTCGTTTACTCCTTTGAAGTCTGGAGTTTTCTTTTTCGCGACATATTTCGCGTATAAATTTTTCTTGTGGTTTCGGTACAGTTCAGCCATCTTGCTTAGTGCCCACTCCTTGACTTTTGCTCTATTTTCAAGCCCACCCGGCCTTGGGGTAATACCATCTACCTCAAATTCCTCATACTTTGGAGGTAGTATGAAATGCGCTATGAGCTTCTGCCAAAGGTCATCTTTGGCATCATCGGTGACATAGCTATTGGATTCTTCACCGGGTTTCTTTGACTTATTCCATTCTTGGATGGTGATCGGCAGGTTGTCCCTAACAAGCACCCCGCATTGATTTATAAACATCCTCCGGTGCTTCTTTGGAGCAATCGGTTCACCATCATCATCTATTTCTTCGATGGTGAACCTCTGATTACCATCCAACTTTTTGTTCGGCCCTTGTTTCGTTCGAGCTGTCGATTGCTTCGATCCGGTGGGCTAAAAGAAGAAGAGAGAGTGATTAATATATATCTGGATCAGTTAATGAATAGAGGTAACACGAGACTTTATATATATATATATGTACCTCGCCGGATCCTGTCGAGGGGCCATCATTATTGTTGTTATTTGTTTGCCCTTCGTCCATCTGGTATTCCCCTTGGTACATTAGGTTTTCCTCTAGTCCATCACCGGATGGATTCAGATATGAGGAAATATCTTCCTCGAGCAAAATATCTTCGGCGCCGGTAGTAATGTCTTCACCTCTTGTCATGCCCTGAAGAAAACCTTCACCGATGCGACCAGGTTATTTGGATGGATCCATGACTTAATTATCTATAACAAAAAGAGAGTTAAGCAGGTTAGAAAAAACAATAATCCTAATAACTAAAACAATATAATCATAATTATAATAATCCTAATATTATTTGTGCTAAAACAATAATCATAATAACTAAAACAAAAAATAACCCTAATCCTAATCCTAATTCTAATCTTAATAAATAAAACAAAAAAATCACTAAAGCAATCATACTAATTGTGGTAACACAATATAATCATAGCTAATAACTAAAACAAAAAAATAACCCTACCTAATTATAATTAAAACAATAATTAAAAAAATAACCCTACCTAATTATGATTAAAACAATAATTAAAAATAACCCTAGCTAATTATAATTAAAACAATAATTAAAAAAAATAACCCTAGCTAACAATATAATCCTAATCCTAGCTAATTATAATTAAAACAATAATTAAAAAAATAACCCTAGCTAAGAATATAATCCTAATCCTAGCTAATTATAATTAAAACAATAATTAAAAAAATAACCCTAGCTAATTATAATTAAAACAATAATTAAAAAAATAACCCTAGCTAACAATATAATCCTAATCCTTGCTAATTATAATTAAAACAATAATTAAAAAATAATATAAAACAGATTTGTATTTAAAAAATACAAAGAGAAAAGGAAAAACAGAAAAAGAATTTTTTTTGGAAAAAAAACAGTTGCCCGACCCCAACCCCAGGCCGGCCCATCTCTCCCTCTCTCCCCTACCAGCCCAGCAGCCCAACAAGGCCCAGCACGCCGGCCGTCCTTCCCCGTACGTCCTCTGGCGCGCGCGCGACGCCCTCGCCGGCCTCGCTCGCCGCCCTCGCCGGTCGTCCTTCCCTGTCCTCTGGCGCGCGACGCCCTCGCTCGCTCCCTCTCTCTCTCGTTTTATTCCCTAACCACCGTCGCAGAGGCGTCGTCGTTGCGGAACGGCGTGGCGGCGGCACGACGGAGCGGCGCCACATCCTGGAGAACCATCTCACCTGCGGAGCTGCGGCGGCACGGCGAAGCGGCGGCGGAATCGGACAGCACCCCTCCTGTCTTCGTCGATCTGTGTGCTTCGTCTTCGTCGTCTGTGCTTCGTCGTCGATGAGAAATGCGAAGTGTTGCCGCTGGCGCCAGAATATAAAGGGACAGATCTTTAGTCCCGGGCTAAGCCACCGCCCGCGACTAAAGGGTCTTTAGTCGCGGGCCGTGGCTTAACCCGCGACTAAAGACCCCCCCTTTAGTCGCGGGCTAAGACACGGCCCGGGACTAAAGGGTTTTTCGGCCGCTTCGTTTTCGCGCGCGCACTCACCCTTCCCGGGTCCATCCACGACCCGCGACTATTTGTTTTTGTAAATTTTCTTTTTTAATTCAAAACTAATATAAAAACTTTGAAAAATCATAACTTTATTGTAATAATCCAAATAAAACAAATAATATGTCTATTATTATCAGAAAAATATAAAGAATTTTAATATAATATCCATTTATCTGTTTGCATCATTTATAAATTATTTCATTTGTAAATTTTCTTTTTTAATTCAAAACTAATATAAAAACTTTGAAAAATCATATCTTTTATTGTAATAATCCAAATAAAACATATAATATGTCTATTATTATCAGAAAAATATAAAGAATTTTAATATAATATCCATTTATCTGTTTGCATCATTTATAAATTATTTCATTTGTAAATTTTCTTTTTTTAATTCAAATCAAATATAAATTTTTTGAAAAATCATATCTTTTATTGTAATAATCCAAATAAAACAAATAATATGTCTATTATTATCAGAAAAATATAAAGAATTTTAATATAATATCCATTTATCTGTTTGCATCATTTATAAATTATTTCATTTGTAAATTTTCTTTTTTAATTCAAAACTAATATAAAAACTTTGAAAAATCATATCTTTTATTGTAATAATCCAAATAAAACATATAATATGTCTATTATTATCAGAAAAATATAAAGAATTTTAATATAATATCCATTTATCTGTTTGCATCATTTATAAATTATTTCATTTGTAAATTTTCTTTTTTAATTCAAAACTAATATAAAAAACTTTGGAGAATCATATCTTTTATTGTAATAAAACAAATAATATGTCTATTATTATCAGAAAAATATAATGAATCTTAATATAATATCAATTTAGTCCCGGATGTAGTCACTAACCGGGACTAAAGATATTTTCCGCCATTTCCCAAAGCTTCACGCCAAGTTTTCCCGCCCTTTCCCTGTATATTTAGGGTGATCGTGCCATGGCTATCCACACATCCACACCTTCCTCTCTTAGAACAATGGACAACGCCTACTGGGCCATTCCGACCCTCGAGGAGACCGAGGCGCTGTGAGCCTCCAACTACCCTTGTTCTCCGGGCTACCGGCCGCCCGCCGGTTGGATGCTGAGCGCTGGAGGGGTTCCTGTCCCTCCTGTCCCTCAAGGTTCCGCACGCCAGGCGGCCATCACAAACCACTTCTACCACGAGCTCACGCCGGAGCAGCGGATGGATCCTCAGTGGGATCCCGACAACTATGACACCTGGAATGCCTTCTTCACTAATAGGCGGGAAAGGAAACTCGCCAGGTACGAGGGTGATGTCCCGCCACCGGTGAACCACAACGAAGCCGGCCGTCGTCTGTGGTGGGCGAACCGTACTATCATCAGAGTGACGCGCTACATCACCGGGGGAGACCATCCTCGCCTACGGTGCCCACGAGTCCACCTGCCACAGGCCCCACACCATCCCGGCGGTAGCGGCATCGTCTTCCAAGAGACCCCTCTCCCGCCCGCCGTGAATCCGAGGCTGGAATGGCCCCTGGTATATGCCATGGATGGGCTGAGGATCCCCGGAGTGGCAGGTGACGATGACGATGACGATGACGATGAAGACCCTGAAGCTGCATACTATAGGACTAGGCATGATTATGACTAAAGGGGGCGGCTTTAGTCCTGAGTGTTATCTAGTCCCGATTTGTCCCGGTTTTTAATATTAATAAATGTCTTGAGTGTTACCTAATAAATAGAGGGAAATGCCTATATAAAGAGAGGGTTCATCTTTAGTCACGGGCAAGGTGCTGTGACTGGAGCTCTGCTCCCCAAAGGGATTCATGCCATCTGTACTTAGACCAAACCTTAAACTCCTTGCGTCATCTACAAAGTCCGGGTACTTTCTATCGATTTTTCTCCGTTGCGACCCATCAGCGGGGTGTCTCAACATCCCGTCTGACTTACGTTCCTCTTTATGCCATCGCAACAACTTGGCGTGCTCTTTGTTTCTGAATAAGCGTTTCAACCGTGGTATTATAGGAGCATACCACATCACCTTCGCAGGAACCCTCTTCCGGGGGGGCTCGCCCTCAACGTCACCAGGGTCATCTCGTCTAATCTTATACCAAAGTGAAGTGCATACTGGGCATGCATCTAAATTCTCATACTCCTCACCGCGGTAGAGGATGCAGTCATTAGGGCATGCATGTATCTTCTGAACCTCTAAACCTAGAGGGCAGACAACCTTTTTTGCTTCGTATGTACTAGCGGGCAATACATTATCTTTTGGAAGCATATTCTTCATCATTTTCGGCAACTTTTCAAATGAGGAGTCAGGTATAGCACACTCAGCCTTCCATCGCAGCAATTCCAGTGTGCTGCCCAGCTTTTTCAGATCATTTTCGCAATTTGGGTACAACAACTTTTTGTGATCCTCTAGCATGTGATTGAACTTCTCCCTATCCTTTTCAGTTTCACAATCTCTTCGTGCATCGGCAATGGTCCGACCAAGATCATCAGCGGGTTCATCATGTGTCTCTTCTTCATCCTCCCCTTCAGCATCCCCCATGGAAGTATCTCCGTACTCAGGGAAACCATGATAGTTGTCATCCTCCTCCTCTTCTTCATTGTCTTCCATTATAACCCATCTCTCTCCGTGCTTGGTCCAACAATTATAACTGGGCATGAAGCCGGACTTCAACAGGTGGCTATGAAGGGTTTTTGAGTCAGAGTAATCCTTCTGATTCCTACATCCATTACATGGACAGAATACAAAACCATTGTGCTTGTTTGCATCAGCAACACGGATGAATTCATGCACGCCATTAATGAACTCGCCAGAGCGTCGGTCAGTACCGTACATCCATTCCCGGACCATCTGCATTATAGTAAAAGTATATCAAAAACCATTACACAACATGATAAAATTATTACAAGTTATATTGAGAGCTTCTAGAGCACTAATTTTGAATTTTGAAAAATTTACATGCACCAATTTGTGAATTGGAGAAAACAATAAACATGATAAATGTGGAGTTTTTTATTATTGTTCCATCAGTGAAAACCTCATTCCATTCTAAGCTCTAAAACTCTAAAATTACACATTTCAATTTTCAGTAACTATGTGCCTAATCAAAATTTGTTACACATATATATCAAAATCCTTCTAGCTACTTCTAGAGCATGCATGCATTTGATCCATATCTCTATACTTCTAGAGCATTATATAGAGCTAAAGTAGCAATAAGAGATGAAAGAATGAAGTTCTAACCTTTTAAAGCTTTGGATTTAGGTGTTGCAAACTAAATCTTGACAAATCTTGAGAAAAAAAATGGCATGAACTCTCTTGCTTTCTTTGAGAAAAATGGCCACCATATGCTTTAGGGTAGCTGGCCAGGGAGCTGTATATATAGTAATGGACAATTAGTCCTGGGCCGTGATACGACCCGGGACTAATAGTCCACGAAAAGAGCTGTTGCCCCGCTCCAGGTTATTAGTCCCAGGCCGTATTACGGGCCGGGACTAATACTCTGGTCCGGCCCGGGACTAATGAGTATGTCCATTTCTAGCCGTTGGGGGCCTCACGAACCGGGACTAGTGCTAGCACTAGTCGCGGTTCATGACGGGCCGGGACTGCTGGGCTTCTAGTGATCGAACGGAAGATGGTTTTTCCAGTAGTGCGGTTGTTGTAACAAAGGATTAACTGTATGGTGTAGAAGGTAATAGTGGTTTGCAGAAAGTAAACAATAACAGTGGAGGATGTATCAATGGTAAAGATTGGACCGGGGTCACTAGAGGTGTTCTCCTTAGATAAACAAACATGGCATGCAGGGTAAACAAATTACATCAGGGCAATTGACAGGACTGAGCAAGGCATAACAATGCAATACTAGACATCATGATCCTATGAGATTCGATTGGGCAATACAACAAGATACATAGACCGCCATCCAACTGCATCTATGACTAAAAGTCCATCTTTGGGTTATCATCCGAACCCCCTCCAGTATTAAGTTGCAAGCAACAGACAACTGCTTTAAGCAAAGTGTGTAAGGTAAACAATCCACTTGTTCCATGAACAAGAGACCGTTATTTTCTCCCTAGTAGCAACAACACATCTACAACCTTAGAGATTTATGTCACTTTCTTAGATTAAATAGAGGCATGAACCCACTATCGAGCATAAATACCCCCTCTTGGAGTCACTAGCAACTACTTGGCCAAGATAGCTACTAACAACGGAGAGCGTGCAAGATCATAAACAACACAGACATGATAGAATCAATAAGACAAAATCATTAATCAATCTAACATAGAAATCTCAATACCCATCGGATCCCCGCAAACCCAACATGCATGATTATAAATAGATGAGATCTTGATCATGAACGGAGCTCACAAGATCTAGACACAAAGCACAAAGGAGGAGATACAACCATCTAGCTACTACATGGACCCGTAGTCCAAGGTAGAATTACTCACGCTTCATACCGGAGGCTGGCATGATGAAGAAGAAGGCCTTCGGGATGATCTCCCCTCCAGTAGGGTGCCGAGAAGAGCTTCAGATTCACCCGATCTAGCGACGATGGTGGCGGCGGCTACAGACGGTTTCGTGGAATATTGATTGGGTACTTAGGGTTTAGGCATCGGGGGTTTCTTATAGGCGAAGAGGCGAGGCAGGAGGGCGGCCAAGGGGCCCACACCCTGCCTAGGTGCGGCCTAGGGTGGGCCCACGCCTAGGGGTGGGGGGTTGCAGCCGCCTAGTGGATCCCCTCTGTCTCTCCTCTGGACTCCGTGTTCTCCTCGATGAAATATTGACTTTGGCTTTTTTCCCGTCCAATTCCGAGAATATTCCCTTACTAGCTTTTATGAAACCAAAAACAGCAGAAAACAGGAAACTGACATTATGGCAACTTGTTAATAGGTTAGTATCAGAAAACATATAAAAACACCTAAAAGTGTGGACAAAACAAAGCAAAGTAGATACTAAACAAACATAGAACATTAAAAATTATAGATACGTTTCCGACGTATCAGTTCATGCGATAGAATTTTTTTCTTTTCCATGCTAGGAACCCTACACTTCTTGGGTGTCGGCTTCGCCCATGCTCTCCAGCTTCGCAATATCCATCTCTGTGCTCTCCTGCCATACATGATCCATCTCCGTATCCCTTCATGTCCACCATTGTCCACCATCGTAGGTGTGCAACCAACGGCCATCTCAAATTTTTGCTTTGGGCCTCCTAACCATGCCAGTACAGGTTACAACAGGAAGGAGAAAGAGCGGTGAGGGCGACGAACAGAGGCCATAGGGAGGGTGATGGAGGTGCGGGGCGGTGCATGACAGAACGGTGTGGCGACAGTAGGGACCAGAGCAGTGGAGCGGAACCGGGCGGTGGAGTGACAAAATATGGGAGATTGTAGAATAATGCGGGTCCGGGTCCTCGAACCTAGGATGTGTGCGGTCGACAGCTTATGTGGTAGGGCCCACTCGTTAGAATCATTAGAATACTTGTCAGAACAACGGCTGCGCGTGATGAGACCTAAATATAAGAAACCGAGTCAACCAAACGGCAAGTTAGATAGAACAAATGAAGGCCGATGTTAAAATGAACTAGGGGCATAGAAACTGCATCGGCTGGTGGTATTTCTTCAATTGGCCGATTCGTAATGGCAAAGTCCCAACTTCCTGAGTGAACCGCCGAGACACAGTCGTAATAAGCCCTTTATTTTATGTGATGAACTTGGGATGCGAGACAAGTGATGATTATGTTAATTTGTGGTTTTGTAAAGAAACTGAAGCCTGGTTGAGGCCTGGTTCTGTGCTAATAATGTAGCTACTTATAGCTCATGAAAATCGACAAGGAACATCATACTCTGCGTACATACTATATATATACGCATGCCCGCTCATGACAAGGTTTGTTCCATAGCTGCATGCGCGCTTGCAGCATGTAGCTAGCTTCATGGTTGGCGTGCTCGTATGCGCGTGAGGCGCCATGTATGCATGCAGGGGCCGCCAGATCTAGACACGTGAACAGGTGCGGGCGTCGCATGCATGGCAGCGCCTAGCTCGCTCAGTAGCGTAGCCGGCCGGGCCAGTGCGCATGCATGCGTGCGTGCTTGGAGACAGTCCACACGGCAGGACCCTGTTGGCCCTGCTCGCCCCGTCGTCCGGCCGGCGACACGGGCGGAACAAAAGAGGGAGGTCGCTCGAGGTGAATGGAACGAGAGCGCGTGCATACTGCAAACATACAGATACAGGCATGCACGTAAGCCAAGCTAGCGGCAACGGGCGGGCGGGCGAGCATGAGAGATCGTCACGAGAACCCTGTAGTATTTGGAGGCAACGCGCCAAAGCCGAGCGTCACGAGACCAGCCATCGACCGAGCGAGCGAGAGCCTTTATTCCCCCACAGCACGTACCGACGTACGTACGCTTAACGTACGCTTGTGACCCTTTTCCTCCCTTGCTGCGCTGATTATATGCTCTTTCCCATGTACGCATGCGTAGGAGCTGGCTCTCTCTCGTCTGCATCCTCTCCAACTTGAAAATATGCAGGAGTAATAGATTTTGTGATGCCTCTCCAACTTTGTATTATTGCATATCATCTAATATGCATAAAAACACCACTGCTTTAGCCCAATATATACATGGATAAACGTGGTTCATCAGAAAACATCTTGCGAGATTTCTAGGGATTAGATTACACATGTGCTGTGTTTAGCAAAACTCAGCAGCACTTATTATGAATCGGAAAAAAGTACTTATCATTAAAGAGCGTGAGTGGGGCAGCTAGCTCGGTATGGAGCAGGTGATGTGGTGGCTCCCAACTCCCCTTGTCATATGTCTTGTCAATGGCATATCGAGGCATCATTTGCTGTTATATACTATAATGCATGGATGAGGAATGTAACCATTTGTATATTAACGGGAAAGAACGAACCGAGGAATGTGATGTTTTGTTCCTATTCCGCATCCATTCAGGGGTCATGTGAAGCAAAAGTACATTCGTTTGTACCTTTGCTATAGTATTTGTGTGAACTCTATTGGTTACGGAATAAGAGCCCCCTTGCCTGCGGAGTTGCAGACTGATGATGGCAGTGGGCATGATGACCAGTACACTACGTTATCCTACTCTCATTCCAATCCCACAATATTGTTTTCTAATCACCCAATAATTAATATTTCGCTCTGTTACATTCGATATCACTACGGGACACGCGCGCTACGCCGAGGGCAAAAGGCCGTCGGCGTAGGCCAAAATGCCCTCGGCGTATGGTACGCCGAGGGCTGCCCTCGGCGTAGCCTCCTCGGCAAAGATCTCCCTCGGCAGAGCACACTCAAGCCGTCGGCGTATCAAAATGCCGTCGGCGTATGCTACGCCGAGGGCTTTGCCGTCGGCGTAGCGGCCGTCGGCATAGCCTGTCGACCGGTTGCAAAAATATTATTTTTTTGATTTTTTTTTGAAAAATTATATTTTTTTATTTTTTTTTCTCAATTTTTTTATTCTTTGAATTGTTTTACTTATTAATCTCCTACTTTGAACATTTTTAACACTAATTATACTTACTATTTGATTAAATTTCAGTCTTAGTCAAACTTCCCAGCAGGTCACCCATCCTAATACTACTCCAGCTTCAGCACGCTTAACATCCTCGTTCCTTCAGAATCCCTTTCCGCAAAGTAATTCATACATTGATGTCAATACTATGATATCAATCCTATTAACTCTTATATCATCATGTCACATGTTTGTATTTTTTGAAATTACAAACAATTATTTAAGTAAATATTAATGAATAAGTAAAAATATTATTGAATTCAAATAAAAATATAATAATTTTCTTTTTTTTGTATTTTTCTATTTAATATAGAATAATTAATATCTTTAAATCTGTAAATCCAAATTCAACAAATAATATGTTTAAATTGATCAGAAAAATGAGAGGAATCCAAATATGATATCCATATCAACTAATCACAAACCCTCCGTTTTTGAATTAGCTATTTGGTGGTTGCTTTAGAAAATTCCCGTTTTGCGCTCGGATAATGAAAAATGCCTTTTTGGTGCGATGAAAAGGAAAACTTGCATTGGATCTTTGATAAAATAGCATATTGTGAACCTAAAAATGATTTTTGTAAAAAAACATGAGCATCGGATCATGTACCTGTAGTTCATATCTAACCCACTTCCTGCCGATTCGGTAGGAATTTGTCTTTTTCACCAAAGGTGGACGGAAAGGTTTCGGATCCCCCTGTTGGGACATTTTCCATATAAGGTGGTATAGTATTTTTGTAAAATGTGGTGGTAGTATTTTGAATTAGCCATTTGGTGGTTGCTTCACAAAACCGTCCGTTTTTTAAGCTCGGAAAATGGGAAATGGCTTTTTGGTGCGACGAAAAGGAAAACTTCCTCCTGCAACATTGTTCGCCATCTCATGATGCATGTGTATGCACAATATGGGCACATTATCACAAACTATGCCTTGATTCTAGCCATAACATTGGTCATTTGACCCGAAAGCCAAGAAACCTCGAATGAGATAGGTCATTTTGTGAAGGGTTTTTTGAGACATAATCAATATATCAAGTTTGCTATTTTTCCTTATAAATATGTCATATAATATGACACCACGCGAAGGTTTCGCATTGTTTCAATCATTTTTCAATTTTTTATGCCCGTTTTAAACTATCGTTAAACTTTGTCGAACGGCGGACATAAAGATTCTTAGCTCGGGGCCGAGCCTCGCTAAACTTTCATTAGATCTTTGATCAATAGCATATTGTGAACCTAAAAATGATTTTTGTAAAAAACATGAGCATCAGATCATGTACTTGTAGTTCATATCTAACCCACTTCCTGCCGATTCGGCAGGAATTTGTCTTTTTCACCAAAGGTGGACGGAAAGGTTTCGGATCCCCCTGTTGGGACATTGTCCATATAAGGTGGTATAGTATTTTTGTAAAATACGGTGGTAGTATTTTGAATTAGCCATTTGGTGATTGCTTCACAAAACCGTCCGTTTTTTATGCTCGGAAAATGGGAAATGGCTTTTTGGTGCGACGAAAAGGAAAACTTCCTCCTGCAACATTGTTCGCCATCCCATAATGCATGTGTATGCACAATATGGGCACATTATCACAAACTATGCCTTGATTCTAGCCATAACATTGGTCATTTGACCCGAAAGCCAAGAAACCTCGAATGAGATAGATAATTTTGTGAAGGGTTTTTTGAGACATAATCAATATATCAAGTTTGCTATTTTTTATTATAAATATGTCACATAATATGATACCACGCGAAGGTTTCGCATTGTTTCGATCATTTTTCAATTTTTTATGCCCGTTTTAAACTATCGTTAAACTTTGTCGAACGGCAGACATAAAGATTCTTAGCTCGGGGCCGAGCCTCGCTAAACTTTCATTAGATCTTTGATCAATAGCATATTGTGAACCTAAAAATGATTTTTGTAAAAAAACATGAGCATCGGATCATGTACCTGTAGTTCATATCTGACCCACTTCCTGCCGATTCGGCAGGAATTTGTCTTTTTCACCAAAGGTGGACGGAAAGGTTTCGGATCCCCCTGTTGGGACATTGTCCATATAAGGTGGTATAGTATTTTTGTAAAATATGGTGGTAGTATTTTGAATTAGCCATTTGGTGGTTGCTTCACAAAACCGTCCGTTTTTTAAGCTCGGAAAATGGGAAATGGCTTTTTGGTGCGACGAAAAGGAAAACTTCCTCCTGCAACATTGTTCGCCATCCCATGATGCATGCGTATGCACAATATGGGCACATTATCACACACTATGCCTTGATTCTAGCCATAACATTGGTCATTTGACCCGAAAGCCAAGAAACCTCGAATGAGATAGGTCATTTTGTGAAGGGTTTTTTGAGACATAATCAATATATCAAGTTTGATATTTTTCCTTATAAATATGTCACATAATATGACACCACGCGAAGGTTTCGCATTGTTTCGATCATTTTTCAATTTTTTATGCCCGTTTTAAACTATCGTTAAACTTTGTCGAACGGCGGACATAAAGATTCTTAGCTCGGGGCCGAGCCTCGCTAAACTTTCATTAGATCTTTGATCAATAGCATATTGTGAACCTAAAAATGATTTTTGTAAAAAAACATGATCATCGGATCATGTACCTGTAGTTCATATCTGACCCACTTCCTGCCGATTCGGCAGAAATTTGTCTTTTTCACCAAAGGTGGACGGAAAGGTTTCGGATCCCCCTGTTGGGACATTGTCCATATAAGGTGGTATAGTATTTTTGTAAAATGTGGTGGTAGTATTTTGAATTAGCCATTTGGTGGTTGCTTCACAAAACCGTCCGTTTTTTATGCTCGGAAAATGGGAAATGGCTTTTTGGTGCTACGAAAAGAAAAACTTCCTCCTGCAACATTGTTCGCCATCCCATGATGCATATGTATGCACAATATGGGCACATTATCACAAACTATATCTTGATTCTAGCCATAACATTGGTCATTTGACCCGAAAGCCAAGAAACCTCGAATGAGATAGTTCATTTTATGAAGGTTTCTTTGAGACATAATTAATATACCAAGTTTGATATTTTTCCTTCTAACTATGTCACATAATATAACACCACGCGAAGGTTTCGTATTGTTTCGATCGTTTTTGAATTTTTTATGTCCGTTTTAAACTATATATAATGTTTTATATTTTACTTAATTTTTATTTATAAATGTGTAATATTTAAGTGTAGATAGATAGGTCTTATTTTTCTGCAAATTTTGATATATTATTTGTATTTTTCCGAATTAGAATGATTTAGTTATGATTTTTCAAAGTTTAATGAGATAAAATAAAAAATAGCTACGCCGAGGGCAGCCGTCGGCATATGCTACGCCGAGGGCAGCCGTCGGCGTAGCATAGAATATGCCGAGGGTAATTTTACGCCGACGGCTGCTTGGCGGGGCTGGCCTGGACGATGGCTACGCCGACGGCCCCGACGTTTGGCCGTCGGCGTAGCGACCGGCCGTCGGCGTAGCTTCCCAGTCCTGTAGTGTATTAGGAGTTGTTTTGTTAACAGTAGTATATGATAAACCTCTGATCGAGCATCTTATATATATTTGGGATAGGAAGGATTAATAAACAATGAATCAGCCCGTCAAAAGAAAAATTAGTAAGTACTTTATCACCATTTTTTTCAGAATTGAGAACACCGTTGCATAAGGCACCTGAAAAGGTGATTTCAATTCTGTAGCAGCATACATTGTATCATGGTAATGAAGGATCTCCTGGTGTACAACCTCTAACCCTGTCTCTCAACCTCTATCAGGTGCTCCTGTACGGATCAACGTCTTTAAATAGCCCCCCCACGGCTCCTCGCCATAGAATAGAACAGCTCACTGGGCATAGAGAGAGACATCGAAATAGAAGGAGAGAGAGAGAGAGGAAGAGAGAGATGGTCTCCAAGGAGCAGAAGAGAGCAAGTTTGCATGAGAAGCTACAGATTCTCCGAGCTCTTACTCATTCTCAAGCGGTAATTATCATCTCCCATCTTACCCTGCACTTCCGATTTTCTCTTCGATCCTCGTTCGTCAAGCTCCATTTCCTAGTCTTGAAGAATATGCTACTTTGACATAAGTACTACTAGTTTTTTCCTATTGAGTTCTTTGGTCTGTTTCATCGCTCTCTCTGTTGACCTATCTATTTATGTTTGTTCACATCTGTTAAATATCTCGGCATGTATTTAAGCCAGGTCGTTTTGTTCAGATCAACACCAAAGGAAGCTTTGGAGAACTTTCAGGGCCATAAAATGAACCTACTACACTAAACTCAACAAAAAACTAAGATGTTCCATGTACATGCAAACAATAAAAAAAAATTACTGAAATTGCTACTGAATGTTTATAAGTATTAACTCCAGCCATCTAATTAGTTGGTCACTGATTCAGCTGCAAATGAACAAAAAATAATGTGAATGTTTCATGCAGGCAAATAAGAAATCGATAATCGCAGATGCGTCAACATACATCAAAGATCTGAAGCAGAAGATTTCAAAGCTGAATCAAGAGATAGCGTGCGGGCAGAACACCACTCCGACTACTTTTTGTGAAGAACCGTCGCCATTGGTACGAATTAATGTTGCACTCGGATTGGACAATAATATTTCTCCCTGAAACGCCATTAACTAACTGCGAACCTCTGCTAACCTTATTTCGTATATTCAGGTGAGTGTTGATGTCCTGGAGAAGGGCTTCCTCATCAGCGTGTTCATGGATAAGAACAGTCCGGGACTCCTTGCCTCCATTCTTGAAGCCTTCGATGTGTTAGGCCTCACTGTTCTTGAGGCTAGGGCTTCGTGTGCCGGTTCATTCAGACTCCAAGCAGTTGGGGGAGAGGTATTCAGAATGATACAGATCAAATTTAGCTTAATTACATGAAGGCAAGATATACTTTTCGTGACTGATAACATTTGTCGTTTTATTGTTGTTACAGGATGAAGGTGAGGGGGTGATCGATGCACACGCGGTGGAGCAGGCAGTAATGCAAGCCATCAGGAGCTATCCTGGAAATTAGGAAGCACAGATGGCATGCACAATCGATGGGGTTTGGACTTATCCCAAGGCCAGTTAGTCATAGTAGGAGAACAATCCACTCCTACAATCCATTGGTGTCTAAGTAGGCTCGACGTACGCTGCTATCATATTTCTTTTCTCTCGTTTTGCCCCGTTTGTCGACGAGAGAAAGCCATGCATTATCTTCTCTCGAGGATGAGTCATGTACTAGTGCGCAAGCTAGCGGACCATCTGATGAAAATGTTCATATATATGCATGGCTATTTCGTCACATTTACTGGTGGCCTACTGGCCTTGATATTGGTTTATTGATGTCACAACTGCTGATTGCTAGCTACAGATATATAGGCACCGTACCCATCGCCAAAAGGGAGCTAGAGATAGGCATGAAAAAAAAGTAAAACAGGCCACCCGGTGAGAGATTTCCAGAATTTAGGTTCCTCTTTAAAAAAAACTAAAATCTAAACTGCATAGTAGTCAACACTTTTTCTCATTTTTGGGGGTCACCGACTCAATATTGGCTATGATCTAACTAGTCAATGAACTAAAATTCACAACACTATATAATGATTATCGGATCTTTAAATGCCTTGTCATTAATCAGCCAAACCATCCGGATAACCCTCCTCCATCGTCATCGCCTCCTCTTTGCTCTCCAACATGAAGAGGGAGTAGTCCACCTCCGAACTATGGATTTGTGGTAGTAACTTGATTGAATCTCTCTATGTATTATAATTATTCTAGTCTGTATAGGTTGTTATACATGATTACGGCACTATAGATGCAATTTCCATGGTGGATCTTTGGTTATAAGATGATGATCTTGTTGTTATGTTAAGATATTTATAGATGCATGTTGTACTCTCGTTCTATTTGCATATTGATAGGATTTCACTATTATCTTGTTGAAGTAGATGCGGATTGGTCGAAAATGATAGAAACTGTGACTATTCTTTTGGATGCATGTTGTAGGGGATATAAGGGGACCTCAAAACTTTATGTGGTGGTTGTTCATTCGTGTCTTAATAAATCCCATGATTGCTCATGTACATGGTCTTGGGACCAATCACTAAGGGTGTAGTTCCTCGTGTACAAGGGTGCTCCTATTTACGAATCCTCTCGAGATGAAACATGTGTGTCAATAGATAATGCGATGGTTAGGCGTGGCCTTAATAAATCCTTTATTCAGATGAATTCCTTTTTATAGTATGTCATACCTATGACTCGAATGACTTGAAGCAAATTATAAATCTAACTAGTCAAGGTGTTGGGAATATGCCCTAGAGGCAATAAAAAAATAAGTTACTATGTATATTTCTGTTTAATAATTAAGTTTATTGTTCTATGTATTAATTTTATTAGTTATGTAATGAGTATTTGGAATAAAACCCTAATTCATATGTAGAACTGTAAACACCATTATAAGATGTCCCTAGTATTGCCTCTAATAAGGCTGGTTCGGGTATCATTTAGTTCTGGTTTCCTGACTATCGGCAAAGTGCAAAGTGTTGCGAATGTTTTCTATGATACTTGATATTGACATTGTTTGTTTAACAATGTCTTTGGATAGACCCCAATTGATATATCGTGAAACGCATCATCAATATTGTTATCGGTAGTTTCTCAATGACATAGTATTATCGTTACTAAGATTGTTTGACCATAAGACTTACATAGACTTGGATACTATATGGATGTATCATGATCATCAAACGTTCCTTCATAACTAGGTAACGATAAAGAAGATCTTTGCTCATACCGAAAAGTATGTCAATGTTCTATGTTGTAGTTATGGGAATTGATACTCCTAACAATGTAGAGACACACTCTAGCCCACTCAAGTATTATGACATTCGTCATCGTCCGGCAGGACATATGATCAAGTCGTTAATCACAAGAACATGGATAATGCGGGATACGTAAAATATTACATACCAGGTAAAAAGGATAACATTCCGTGTTTCACCTCGGGTATGTAAAGTATCGAGAAGAAATATGAAATGCATAGATAAGCAATACAGGAGGTTCACACGATAAAAATATTTGTGTTATGTGTGGGACCATCATGGATATCAAGACCCTATGTTGATCATTTTCACGAAAGGATTTATGGACATGTACATGCATATCCAAACCCATACGGTCACACACTTAAGAGCCTACCGAAAAATGTGAGTGCGATCAAAGATATGTATGAAGTGATTCCAAAATTTGTTCTAAGAGTCTTGTAATGTGATGAAGGTATCCAAAATATAACCGAGAGTGTGCAAAATAGTTCCGTACAAGTTATTTGAGGTTTTGGAATGATATATAACATCTTGGAAACTTTGGAAGGGTTAATAATGTCTCGGGAGTGTTCCGAAGGATTTGGAAGGTCCAAACCCTAGGGGCTCCATGGACTAGGGATGCATGTGCTGGGAATATTCCCTAGATGCAATCATATATAATGTAACTCCCAATGTAATCATAAAGTTATTAAGTTGTCCTTGTATGAATATCTGATATGTATCATTGAATATGTGATTCAGTTGTGAAACTATATATTCAACTTAGGCTAATGTGAAAGCCAGCTTATGACTTGGTTCTAGTTTTCATGGGCATGGTGATGCTATTTCGACTTACACGGATTCGACTAAAGATTTTAGCGAGTCGGACTGACCCACATTAAGATATAGCGAGTAAGCCGTCATTTGTATGTCTTAATCAATATAATGTAATCCTTAGACCCGAGGTCGTCACACAATCAGAGTTGTGGATCAACTTACTTAGATTCTATCAAACGTTGTTCCGTCACAGGGAAGTTATAACGACAGAGTTTGGATTGGCTAAGAATCAAACTGCGTGATGTGGATAACCAAGATGGGATTTTCCCCCTCCGACTGGAGAGATATTCTGTAGGTCCTCTTGGATGATATGATTTGAAAATCAAGGCCATGCGTGACTCGATTAAGTGTTAATCGAGGCGATTGTCTAAGAGTTAGTCGGATGAATCATGTATCATGGATCGAGAAGAGAGTTGACATATTAAAGGGATGACGATGATTTGCCTATAGATCGATAAGGTATATCATGAGGCAAAAGGGATTCGGACATAAGTCGCATTGAAAAGGTATGTCACGATGACTCTATGGCACTTGGGAGTCAGCATGTTCTGCTAGGAGCCGCTATTGATTGATCAATTGTGAGTTGGACTCAAATCACGTCCAATTCGCCATGAGCCTGCAGGGTCACACACCTAAGAGCAGGAGGAAAGTATGTCGTTTGGGTTGGACCTGAACCCGATATTGGACCGAGTCAGTGATTTGGACTCATAGTGACCAGAATAGGCATTTTAGTGGATGAGACACAAGTGTTGTGTAGTCCACTGTCCCTGCTTATATATAGTGGGGCATAGTTAGAGCAAGTATAACAACACCCTTAAAACGCCGGCGCCCTTAAATTTCTGGCGGATTTACGGGCTGGTGACCGGGCCGTTGAGCTAACAGCGCCTGTAAACGGCCCGGCCCGCAAACAAAATTCATAGGGGCCTGTGAAAGGCCCATTCTAGCCCCTATTACTACCGGCCGAGCGAGCGGAGATGGGTCAGAACCCGTGTCCCTCCGCCGCAAACCCTATCCACTGTCGCGTTTCCGCGTGTACTCCTGCGAGAAATTCCTCCCGTTTCCGCGCGGGAGAGGAATGGCGAGCAGGAGAGCGAGTTGCGAACTTGGCGGCGACCGTGCTGGGGGGAGGAGGAGGAGGGAGTGGTCGTCGCGCACCTGGCGGCGGCGACGACGAGGAGCAGCACCACATCCGCTCCATCGGGACCAAGAAGCACACCTGCCGGCACTGGACGAACTGGGGGCTGACCCCCAAGCTTCTCTGGCCTCCTACACCGCCGGTGCGTGCACCGTGCCGGCTCCGCGGTTCGAGCTCGTGGAGGCATCTTCCTCCGCGAGCTCGTCCATCGTGTATTCCCGCTAGCGCCCGCGCTGCGGAGATGAGGAGTAGGAGGCGACGCTCCGCTCAGCGCTCGCGGCATCCCTCGCCGAGCTCGAGGCCAAGAAGTAGCGCGAGGAGGAGGAGCTCGCCACCGTCGAGCTCTCCAAGAAGCAGAAGGGGATCGAGGAGGCGGTCTCCGCCATCCGCGGCGAGAAGGAGGAGCCCGCCCTGGCATCCGTCGACGACATGGACGTCGACGTGATCGTCCTCGACTAGGAGCTCACCGACGACGGCATGCGGCAACTTAGAGCTCGTCGCCGACTACGAGCTCGCATTTTGGACATACCATCGCCCACTACTATTTTTTTTAGAAGTAATTTTGCAATATGTATGTAATGGATGATGAACATGCGCACGATCTTCCCTTGTAAATTTAAATTTCAATTCAAATCGCGATTTAAGGGTTGGATTTACAGGCACTATTATCCGCCGACGGGCACCTGTATTCGCGGTTTAAGGGCCGACATTTTAAGGGTGTTGTTAGACTTGATCTTAGACACTTCCATCATTGGAAACCCTATCCACATTTAGTCCAGCTGCCATACCGGACTTAGCAGTCCACCATTGGTACTCCTCCTCGTACGTGTGGATACCGACAGAAATGTTGTATGTTTAGCACTTGTACGGATCGTGTCTACACCGCTTCGACACACTTCATCGATTCCACACATGCGCATCTAGTCGTAATCCTCGTGGACTTCTATCTCAGCTAGATCTTAGGATCACCGTGTAGGAAAAGTTTTTGTCTATCTACTCATGGTTCAATAGCATGGGCCCACCTAGTGCTGGCTGATGGTGGAAGGAGGGGAGGCCGAGTGCCTCCCCAATTCGGATGGTAAAGTGGGGTCTGAGTTGGACCGCAACCCTCTCTCCCTCTCTCTATGGCAGTTGGGGGAGTCCTATATGGACTAGAACCCCCTTCCCCTTGAGGTGGTTGGAGAGGTGGCCCGCCTAGCCACCTATATAAGTAGGGGTGGCACAAAGGCCAACCCTAGACCATGCCCCGAGGCTGCAAGACACTGTCGCTCCACCTCTCATTGTCGCTGTCACCCTGTCACCGTGTGCCGCCATCGATGGAATCTTCCTCCTAATCTTCGTGATGCTTCCATTGTCATCATGTCGAGGAGTTCATCATATTCATGGAAGCATTGCCCGAGTTCTACCTCTAGTTATATCTAATTTAGCCGTACTATGTAAGCGCTGACGGATCTTCATCGAAATGTTCTGGCTTTGACCATGTTCTTGATCACACTTCGACGCGATGTTGTTGATCTTGTACGCGTGCATACGATGGAGGTGTTACGTGTGCGACACTTGTTCATGGGAGCCGTTCGTGGGATAATGCATCTCCTCATGACTTGACAAGTCTCATTGCAGGGGCATGCATCTTCATCAACCTCACCATCGACAACTTCCACTAGATCGGTCTATGAGGGTATGATCGGTTACCTCTCACCAGCATAATTGTCCCAGTTTTATGCGCTAGATTTTTTTTGGTTTGCGTAGCTCATATCCGGTTATGCGTAGGCATAAGTACGGATAAAGGAATTGTAGAATTTTGGAATCTTTGATCTAAGATTTGTGTCCCAACTGTTCCAATTTTGATCTCGACGACATTATGTGAATAGTGATCCAAGCCAATTTTACGATATTTGAATCCAAACCAGTTTGTGAAGTGTTTGTTTTTCACGGTAGTTGAGAAAGATATTTTTCACATTGGGCTTATGTTGATTTAATTGAAATCCGCACAGGATCACGAAGTTTAGTGGGATTTGATGCTATTATATAGCTCATGGATAATACACCCCTAACAAGTTAAATAACAATCTATGCCATGGTGCTCAATATCCATTTAGGTAGCAACCGTTCTCTACGCAAACATAGATCCCCGTAATCTAGCAAATCATGCTAGAGACGTTTAACTTGTTTTGCAGTAAGTGATGTGGTATAGCTAAACTTTGCAATGTGATGTAGGACACATATTGTATTTTAAATTCCATACGACATGAGTGGTTGGAGCTACTGTGACTATTATCAATTATTGTAATATCCATAGTTGTTTTACTTTATTAGCTATGAGTTAGCAATAGTAGTAAGAACAAGTCGTGGCCATGATGATCAAGAAACGAAGGACCTCGATGTTATGTTGTGGCGTGTGGAGTAGTCCCGGTGCCAGCTGCAGTTGATGATGGAGATCATTTACAAGAAGAGCTATACCATATCACTAAATTTTGAATTGCATGTGATGTTAATCCTTTTATGCACTTTGTTTGTTGTGTGGCAGTTGTAATAAATAGAGTGATTTTCACTCAAAATTATCGAGCGATGTGTTCTCCCAGGTTAGGCTCCACATGAAAGACTTCGTATGGTGTGCACGTCATGTCACATGAGTGTCACGGCTAAGTCTGTGTTGTGATGTGAACTGTTCACATATACCGGTACAGGTGGGTTATCTTGAGACACTACTAGATCGTACAAAGTATAGAACACAAGAACTGAAAGATTAAATAAGAATCATAATATGGGTTTAGCTATGCTACACCCACATAGTGCATATTAATGAAACAATTGCAGGTCCGTTCTTTATACAATAACCTATGAATTTTATTATTTGCTGTTTTTGTTAATTTGTTTACGTTAATGCTCGTGTCGCATAATTCATGTAGAATTGATGCCTATTTTTCCTCACCAAATAAAATGGAAGGAACTAACAATTTGTATTTCAAGATTGAGATCATCTAGAAGATTGCTTCTATTGTATTTGAAATATCGGTATAAGCGGGGGTGAATAGGCGCTACTCAATTTTTAACTTCTTTTTAATTTTAAGGCTTGACACAAAGTAGGTTCACTAGGTATGCAACTAGGTGAGAGAACCTATATGACAAACAAGCAACAATAAGAGAGTAAAGTATAGAAATCACCAAAAGTAGACACATAGATGTTTTCCCAAAGTTCCTTCCTTTTGAGGGGAAGTACGTCTCTGTTGGAGGGGTGGGCGGTACTAAAACCACCAGCGGCACGAAAGGCCTCACCCTATTCTCCCGCGCACCCGCCGCAAGGCAAGCACACGATCCACTATGCGGTGGCCTTCAATGTGGTGAATAGAACCTTTACAAACTTATTGAGTATACCTCCACAACACTTGGAGTCTCCCAACACGATCCCGAATCTTTACAACCAACGTCCGAGCTCCGAGACCGACCTCTTCCGTCTAGGGTTCAAAGAACCCAAGAGTAACAAGATCCATAAAGGAAAACAAGGGGGAATCAACTTTTCTTTGGTGAAACCCTAGATCTAGACCTCCTCCACCAAATCCCAAAGTATCAAGGAGATTGGAGCACTATGGGGGAGATCTAGTGAAATTATAGCTTAAGAACAATGGATGATAGAGATAAAAGAGGCAACCTTCTCGTTGGGGAAGAAGGGCCCTTTTGTACCCTTTAGAGGGAATCTTCTCGTTGTTGCCTGACTCAAGCGGTAGTACCGGTTCCAGAAGCGATAGTACTGGATGCAACCGGTACTATCAGACTGGTATCGGATGTGGCACCAAAAGAGGCCAAGTGGCAAACCAAAGTCCTCTGTCTCCCCCGGTAGCGCCATCTCGAAATAGGTTGTACCACCGTAGAGTGGTTGTACCAGAAATATGAGAGGTACTACCGAATGGGGCGGTAGTACCGGCTCGAAGGCACCAGTGAGTCCGAAGAGGATATTAGGCTCCCAAGCGCTCTCGGACTCGCCCGGTACCGCCAAGCGGTACTACCGGAAATAACTTATGGTACTACCGGTTGACACAGGAACATCAGGCGGTAGCATTAGGGATAGATGATCCCCTAGATCTCAACCATTGTGGAAAGCTTGATGGGATAAAATATAGAGTTGATTCCACCCAAACTTTCCAATGTGGACCCCATCTTGATAGTATGGTTTTCCTACGACTCAAGAAAAAGGCCTAATAAACACTATGTCTTGCTATGGACCTTTTTGAGGGTAAACGAATGCCTTATCAACACGGATAACCTGAAATAAACTTAGCAAATGATTAGTCCAATACATGTGTTATCATCAAACATCAAAACCATTTAGGACGGTAAATTCCCTTTTAATCTCCCCGTTTTTGGTGTTTGATGACAACACACCATTTGCATGAAAAATATTATGATAACGCACAAGGTTCGAAAAATAGAGACGGGCTCCCCCTAGATGTGTGCACCCGTACCAAGCACAAACTAGGATCAACACTCCCCCTCTATTTTACAAACCAACCAAGAGTGCAAAGACAAGGAAAAATATTCTTGGAACTCATACCTTTGCACACACTATGTGATGAGAGATAGAAGGGCAATAAGTAAATAGCATCATCGCATAAGATGGATCCATATAAGCTTAGCCAAAAAGTCACATACGATGGATCCACAAGATAACCACATAGTCTGAACTTACATAGCATAAATATTTAGCACATAGAGTTCATGATAATAGGAGGCAAGGTAAATAATGAAGTTCACAAGCAACCAAAGATCAAAGAAAGTGCTATCTTGTGACTTCCCCATGCAAATCTCGCAACCTATGTTGCACCTTCTCCCGCTTTGGCGTCAAGAAGCCAAAAATGGAAAAGAGCAATACTAACGCCCCGAAGATCACTCCTCCTCCTCATCATCATAGTCATCATCATGGGTCCTCGGAGCATGGAAATAAGAGGTGGCATCATCATCCCAGTTGCTATGATTGGATATCCATTGCTCTTTGGGGGTGATGTTGTTCTGTGATCCTTGGGATACCTTCAAACCTTGGGCTTCCATCATCTCCTTCTAACGAGCACATGCTTTCTTGTCATAGACATGGGCTTCATACATGTGCTTTTGGTTGTCGTATTGGAATAAAAATACCTTCCTAAGCTTGGCTTCAATCCTCTTGGTCCATGAGGGTAGAGCACCCTTGCGACAAGACACAACAAAATCACGGTGACCACTATCTTCTTTGCTAGATTCCTTCTTAATCACATTTCCCTCCTCGTCAACCTCTTTACCATCCGCTTTGAGTGGTTTAGAGTGATTCTTGATCAACAAAGACTTGTGTTTGTGAACAACAAGACGGCGAGTAGGAAGGTTCCTTGAAATGGCGGGCACTTACAGATGATAAGAGCCATGATGTAGGGAGCAAACAGGGGCACTCTCTGAGTGAATGAGGCAATGGTCATATCATTCCAAATGAAGTTCATCACATCAAGAGGATTATCGGAGTCACGGTTCATAAAAGTGTTGAACATGAGGTCAACCATGTAGCCATGGATCTCATCAAAGTTTCCTGATCAAGGAGCAATAGTCTCATGAAAGGTGCAATTCACAATATCACACTACTAGAGAAAAGGCTATAGGAGACATGCTTATGCGAGGCACATTTAGACCATATGCGCCTCCTATAAAATAGGCGAGGCACACTCCTTCTCCATGCGCCTCTAGTATAAAAATAGGCGAGGCGCATATGATAAGAATGCGCCTCCTATAATCCCTGTACGGACGAAATCTAGCAGCCCCATATTATGCGAGGCGCATTCCAGTCATATGCGCCTCCTATATATTAGATAGGCGAGGCGCATATGGACAGAATGCGCCTCGCATAATCTGTGTGGTCCCGCGTGTTGGTAGGTGCACGAATATGCGAGGCACATATGGTTATATGCGCCTCCGATATTTGATAATATGCGAGGCTCATATAGTCATATGTGCCTCAAGTAACCCCTGCGGGCCCGGGTGGAGGTAGGTGGCCGCATAGGCGAGGCGCATATTGCTATATGCGCCTCCTATACGTGATAATATGCGAGGTGCGTGTAGTATAATGCCCCTCCAGTAAATCCTCGCACCGATGCTCCCACATGCACGTGCAGATCTTTGCCTACACGCGGTCAAAGCGGACCCGCGACCCTACACCAACCCCGCACAGCCACACTTCGCTCGCGGCCCACCACCCCACCTCGTAACCCCCTCGTCTCTTCTGTCATTTGGCTGCCTCTGCCGCCCTAGCGCCCCGACCTCCTTCTTGCTGCCTCCGCCACTAACCTTCCTCCAGACTGCCGCTCTGCCCACCACCCCGAGCCGACCTTGCCAGAGCCCCTTCCGCCCCCGCATGTCGCCGCATCGCCCTCCGCTACCAGTTTCCATGGCCGCGCTGCCTGGGATCCTCAACCTCACCCGCTCGCTCCCCGCTGCCTCGCCCTCGCCCTCGCCGTGGCGGCTGGCTCCCCCTTCCCCTTGTACCCAGCCTATAAATATCCCCGACCCGCCGCCTACTCCCTCCCTTCGCGCCGCTCCCACGTACCCGAGCTCCGCTTCGCTCCTCCGATCCGATCTGCGCTGCCACGCTACGGAGGTAACTGGACTCCTCCTCCTCGCCCCCTTCTCCCCCAGTTTCCAATGATATCCCTCCTTCCTTTGGTCCGGTTTCGGGTCCCCTCGTTCGCGCCGGCGGAATTCTCCCCGGAAGACGAGAGCCGCCCGCGCCTGGGATTGATTCCGAGGGGCAGGTTGGGTGACACTGTACTAACCATCTTTGATTGCCTGTACTAGTTTTGCTATCCATCTTTTTTGCTCAATCTGCCAATGTTAGAAATCAGATGAGTACATCAGCTGTACTGTGTGTGTAATCTGTGAAAAACAAACGTCCAGTTGCAAATGATGTTTCTGTTAATCTGATCTCGTTTGCAACATGCATGACTGTACCGTACTAGTTTTTCAATGCATTTTAGAGTGTGTGTAATCTGTAAAGGATGATGTTTATGTTTGAAACAAACAACTTGTGACTTATTACGTATACAAATGTTGATTTGGAAAGAAGAATGCTAGTATGTGGTTGTGTCAGAACTAGCTTACTATGAAATGGAATCATTACAAACATTTCTCAAACGGAGATTCCATAGAGTAGGAAGAAAAAGGAGTCCTGAGAAACAAAGCAACAAGCAACAGAGCGACAAGTCCTGATATTTATTTCTCTTTCTAAAACATATAAATGTTTGTCACATGATCACTGACTCACAGCAAATGCACAATAGTAATTAGTAGTATTCCTTGAAATATATAGCTAGTCAACTTACAGTGAAATTATGCGTGTTCACTTCTCAGATATCTGGACAGTGACAATGCTTTCATTCATAAAGGATAATTTGCACATTGTATTAGCATGTCTTGCTGTGAATTTGTGATGATATTTCTATGTAAAATATGTTTCTCCCACCTTGATGAAGGCAACAGGGGCACAAGAATTGCATCAGTGTTGAGCAAGGCAACACTTCAGGATGGATATGTCACATACCCATGGGATCAGAAGATGTGTGACTCATTGTGCTCGCCCTTTTCCAGCAGCTGCCTCTCAATGCTCATCCTCCCCAAATCGCTGGACCTAAACGCAAGTCGATACAAGTTGTTTGAAGACACATTGGCTAGAGCTCTGTCGTTGGAGTTGTAACGTGATTGTGAACTTGTACTTGGAGGTGTGAACTTGTGTCACAAACACTTGGTGTTGTGTGAAAACTTGGCATTTGTTGATTCTAGTTGATGTATGAACTTGTATGTCGCGATTGATGTGTAATATACTTGTATTCATGTTGGTTCTATTATTCTTTGGCCAATTGCAAGTTTCTGTGTTGTTTATTTGTGTAATATTCGTATATTTGTATACTGTATATTTGAATATTTGTATACTGTATCTATAAAACTGGAATTTCGAAAATATTATAGGAGGCGCATATAGAACACTATAGGAGGCGCATATACAATAAATATACGAGGCGCATTGTAAAACATATGCGTCCTATACTTAAAATATGCGAGGCGCATATCGATATGCGCCTCCGAGGCGCATATCGATATGCGCCTCCTATAATGCCTCGCATATGTGAAGTATAGGAGGCGCATATCATATGCGCCTGGCATAAAAAATAGCCGAGGCTCAAAGCTAGAGGCGCATATGATATGCGCCTCGCATAAGCTTTTAGGTGCGCCTCGCATAAGCTTTTCTCTAGTAGTGTCATAGGTGGGGAGAAGATCCTTGATCTTGCCAACAATACCTCGGCCTCGGATATAGAGAGGATCAAGGACCTCCTTCTTCATGGGATGCTCAAGCACGTGACAACGAAAACCACAGGGATTGTTGATGCCATGGTCCTCATATCCCAAAATATGTCCAAACTCAGCCAAATGGGCTTCCTTAACAATACCCTGAGTCATCCAAGTGATTGTCCTTGACTGATTCTTGCTAAAGTTGGCGGTGGAATAGAATTGAGCCACAAGAATAGGGTCATAATCTTGCTTGAATTCAATAAGGGGAAGCAAGCTAATGTTGGTGCATATCTCCTTAGTCTCCCCAAAATAGTCCATATTGTTGTTCACATGAACCATGTCAATCCACTTCTGAGGCACAACCAACTTGTCATTATTCATGAGAACCTCCTTGTACAACCTCTCCTGGAACTCGGTGTAGAACAAACTCTCTTCCCTGTCACGGCCACGAGAAGTCATATACGGATTCTCAGTCCTCAAAGCAGAAAAATCAGAGTTAGATATGCCAGCCAACAACTTCGGCCCTGATGACCCAGAACTTTGACCCTTGGTGCAACTTGAGGAAGGAGGGGGGCACTGACATGGCCGTCGGATCGCTTGGTAGCACCTCCACGACCTACCTGAGTAGCCTTCATCTTCATGTGGTTGCTAGGCTGGGGCATGATTTCCTCTTCGAACTCTGACTCCTTCTCGATATCATGATGAGACTTGGAGCACTTCCTAGCACCCTAGGAACCACCTACACCTGTGAAAGCAAGAGGGAGAATAGCAGGGGATAAGGGCACAAGAACCCAAAAGAACAGAACCACAATAACTCACATATTTCATGAACTTTTGGGGTCATTTGGGTCCGGTAGTACCGGAAAATCTAGGCGGTAGTACCGCTTGCAAGCGGTAGTACCAGAAAAAAATTCTGGTACTACCGGAAGTGCGGAATAACGCACAGATCCGGTAGGAATGGAACACGAAATTTCTCAGTGCAAGGAGTGGAATATGGTTGAAACTAAGTGGTAGAACCGCTCGCAAGAGCTTTTTACCATGCATCAAAGAAAAACCTAGATCCTTGGAGAAAATCAAGGAAAGAGAGAGGAATAGTTGTTGTACCGGAGTCCATGGCGGTGGAGAAGGATGGGGAGCCCGCAAGGAGGCCGAATCCAGAGGATATCCGGAGGAAGGAGGCAGCAGTTAGACTCCGACGGTGATTTTTTGCTCCGGCAGCAGTGGTGGATAGTGGAAGAGACAGAGGAATAATGAGGCACTGAGGGGTTCCTCTCCCCCAACTCATCCTTTAGCCAGAACCGCGGTCCGGTAGTACCAGTTGAAATTACTTGTAGTACCAGACACCGGTAGTACCGCTTGAAAAACCCGGTATAGCCGGACATGGGATAGTTTCCAGGATTGCGCCTGGGAACTGACCCTGTCTGGTAGTACCGCCGGTTTTCCGGTACTACCGGTTCCACCAAGAAAAAACTGCCAAGGACAAACGGAGGGATCTTGTGCAAGAGGGGGGCTTAAGGATAGGAAAATTAGGCTTAGGATAAGACGTCCAAACTAATATAGGGGAAAATGCACTCTAACAAGGAAAAATCAATACAAGAACCAAATGGGAGTGAATGTCCCCAACATCCAATCTAAACAAAAGATGACAAACACGAGGAAATACCAACCTCTCATGGGGAGAGGGTGGTGTCCTAGGCCACCATGTTTGAGTATACTTGGCTTGGCACCGCGAAGATATATCTTGTGTCCATTACCAAAACTCATTATTGAAGCTCACATATCACAAAATGATCTTAAGAGAATGATTTTTGTCACTTTGGGCATAATAGGGGGAGGGATAGCCCAATCAATTAGGACCGCATTCCCCCTATTTCCATGCCTATATCTAGATATAATAACATATGAATGCATAGGTATGGGCGCATGGTCTCAAGCCACATTGCTTGAATCTATGATATTTATCTCATGCTTTAACTCTCGGAATCTCTTCTCATCAAGGGGCTTGGTGAATAAATCCACAAGATTCTTCTCGGTGCTCACATAGGATAGATCAATATCACCGTTGTTCACATGCTCGCGGATGAAATTATTACAAATTCCAATATGCTTTGTTCTTGTATGTTGCACCGGGTTGTAGGCGATCTTGATTGCACATTCATTATCACAAAGAAGAGGCACTTTGTCACAAGTGACACCGTAATCCTTTAGAGTTTGCCTCATCCACAACAATTATGCACAACAACTAGCAGCCGCAATATACTCAACCTCGGTGGAAGACAAGGAGACACAATTTTGTTTCTTAGAAGACCAACACACCAAGGACCTACCAAGGAATTTGCAAGCCCCGAAGGTTGATTTCCTTCTAACTTTGTCTCCCTCCCAATCCAAATCCATGAAACCATGAATAACAAAGATTGAGCCCTTGGGATACCATAAGCCAAAGTTTGGGGTATCAACTAAATATCGAAAGATTCGCTTGACCGCCACAAGGTGGCTTTGTTTTGGGGTGGCTTGAAACCATGCACAAATACCTACACTCAACATGATATCCGGTCTAGATGCACAAAGATAAAGCAACGATCCAATCATAGAACGATATACATTTTGATCCACGTCTTTACCCTTAGTATCAAGAGTAAGATCACACTTGAGAGGCATGGGAGTTTTGGCTCCATTTAGATCCATCAACTTGAACATCTTGAGCATATCTTGAATGTATTTAGCTTGATTAATGAAGATACCTCCAAATAATTGCTTCGCTTCAAATCCAAGAAAGAATTGCAATTCGCCCATCATAGACATATCAAACTCATCGATCATTAGCTTAGAAAATACATCACTGAAAGCATTGTTAGGAGAACCAAATATAATGTCATCAACATATATTTGGAATATGAACAAGTTTCTTCCAACTCTCTTAGTAAAAAGAGTGGGGAAGATTAGCCCAACTTTGAAACCACGGTCTACCAATAACTTTCTAAGGTGCTTATACCATGCACGAGGAGCTTGTTTAAGCCCATAGAGCGCCTTATCAAGTTTGTAAACGTGGTTTGGAAACTTGGGATCCTCAAAAACCGGAGGTTGCTTGACATACACCAACTCATTTAAGGGACCATTAATAAATGCACTCTTAACATCCATTTGTTGCAACTTGAAGTTATGATGAGATGCATATGCAAGTAAGATATGAATGGATTCAAGATGGGAAACAGGGGCAAAAGTTTCACCGTAGTCGACACCCTCGACTTGGGAGAAGCCTTGAGCCACCAATCTTGCCTTGTTGCAGATGACCAATTCACTTGCACCTTGATTGTTATTGTAGATCCACTTTGTCCCAATGAGATTATGGCACTCCTTGGGTCTCACCACTAATGACTACAGTTTGTTGCGCTTGAAGTTGTGTAGCTCTTCATGCATGGCTTCAATCCAATCTGGGTCTTCAAGCGCCTCATACACCTTTTGGGGTTCTACACATGAAATGAAACTATTGTGGCCAACAAAGTTAGCCACTTGGTTACGGGTGGCAATGCCCCTTTCAAGATCACCAAAAACATTATCAAGGGTAAGTCCTTCTCGAACAAGCTTGGCGATCCTTCTTGCTTCATGACGAGTGTTGGCTTCCTCAATGGATTCTTGAGAAACCTCTTGGTCATCACCACTATTTTGGTCCTCGTCTTGACCTTGAAAATGAGCTTGCTCCTCTTCGTGGGATTTCTATACATTTTGAGCTCGTCCACCTTCATGAGCTTGACCTTGGTCCACATGGGGTGATACACACCCATCATTCACTTACACTTGACCTTGATCATGAGCTATCTCTTCAACCAGGGGATCTTGATGGTTATGGGATTGATGAAGATCTTGAGTAGGTGAGGGCTCCAGATGAATAGAGCATTGTCATTCTTCTTCCACCACAAGGGGTTCCTCAATGGGTGGAAAAATCCCACACCCATTATTCTTATGGCTTGAGGAGGAATTTCATCACCTACATCACCAAGATCAAGTTTCCCCACTTGGGAGACATTATGCTCATCGAATATCATGTTACAAGAGACTATAACTTGTCCGATGGAATTTTTATACACTCTATAAGTGTGAGAATCCGAGGCATGGCCAAAAAAGATACCTTCAATAGAACGAGACTTGAATTTAGATAACCATTTACCTTTATTGAGAATAAATCACCTAATACCAAATACACGAAGGTATTGGATATTTGGTTTCTTGCCGGTGAGGATCTCATAAGGGGTCATATCCAAGTAATTGAGGAGATACACACGATTGGCAATATGACAAGCGGTTGAGATAGCTTCGGCCCAAAATTTATAAGGATACTTTAACTCCGCAATCATGGTTCTTTCCATATCCAAAAGGGTCCGGTTCTTCCTTTCCACCACACCATTTTGTTGAGGGTATATGGAGCGGAATAGTGATGCTTGATTCCCTCATCACTAAGAAACTCATCCAATATATAGTTCTTGAACTCGATACCATCGTCACTTCTAATGGACAAGATTTTCTTGTTATGTTGACGTTGAACTTCGTTGGCAAAGTCGATGACGGTTTGTTTAGTTTCACTCTTATTCTTGGAGAAATATACCCAAAGTGTATCTTGAGTAGTCATCCACAATAACCAAACAATACTTCTTCCCCCCAAGACTATCAAAGGATGGAGGACCAAATAGGTCCATGTAAAGTACCTCCAAGATCACATTGGAATATATGGTAGTGGTGGGGGATGCACTAACTCATGGAGCTTTCCTTAAATTCATACCCTACACACACGATCTTTGACAAAACGAACATTATCTTTTATTCCAAGGGTGTGACCACCCGTGTGGAGACTTTGCAAATCCCTCATGTTGATGTGGGCAAGACGGAGATGCCAAATCCATCCCGCGTCACCTTTAGCCATTAGGCAAGCCATGGTAAGTGTGGGCTTCTTATCAAAATTAACCACATACAAATCATTCTCTACATGCCCAACAAAGGCTATAAAGAGAGTCTTGCTTCACATGAGAACCACAACCTTGGAATAAAAGTAGGATACGAAACCCATTAGTGTAAGTTGATGAACAGAAAGTAAATTGTATGATAGGGTTTTAACAAGCATAATGTCCACAATGGAAATATCTGGTGTGACCACTACCTTACCCAAACCCAATACCTTAGAAGTTTATCCATCCCCATAAGTGACACACATGTTGGAAGAATTTTGTTTTATCTCATCAAGCATCTCATTGCTTTCGGTCATATGACTAGTGGAACCTCTATCAACCACCCATTTTCTTCCACCGGAAGGATAGTCCTACAAAATAAATCAATGCTTGGTATTATGTACCCATTGTTGGATGGGTCCTATTTTGTTAGTCACAAGTATCTTAGGGACCCAAATCACCCAATGATAATCATCACCATAAGAGGTTCCTACATATTTAGCATAGACATGATCATCATAAGTTTTCATAAGGACATAGGATGGATTGTATTTTCCCGCAAAGTAATCGTGAGATGGTTCGTCACCATACTTAATGACACACGATTCCTTTTCTTTTTCCTTTTATCCCCCTCCATCACAAAGGTAACAATTTTGGAAGGGGGTAGGCTCAATCTTCTTCTTTTTCTTGCCCTTGTTATTCTTCTTGGTCTTGGGTGCAAATCCAAGTCCTTCTTTAGTCACATTGTCCCTTTGATTGCTCTAAAGGGCATTTAGACTTTTCTCACCTTGTATGCATGAGACTAGACCTTTCTCAACCTATTGTTCTCTTCTATGATATCTCCATGCTCACAACAAGGATTAGTAGAACAATAAGCAACACTAGTTGACACAGTTGAACTTTATTTTGTCACTTGAGTTTGAAGTTGTTCATGAGACTTTGAGAGAATAGAGATTTTATGAATAGGGCCTCATGGTCCTTCTTGAGTTTCTCAAGCTCTTCATTTAGTCTAGAATGACCAACCCTAAACTTAGGCTTTTCCTTTTAAAGAACTTTACTTGATGAAAGAGCATGGTCACATTCTTTATATGTTTTGAGACATTCAAGTTATATGATTCTTCATGAGAAATATTGGTCCCTTCGAGAATGAATATTTTACTTTGCTCTTCCTCAAGAGCATCGGATAGGGCGGGAGTATCAATGGAGGCCTCACGAGCATGCCCAAAACATTTCCGAGATGGTGTCATCTCTTTCATCAATGATATAGTGTGCTTCACCTAGTTGAATCATGAGGGACTCAACACAAACCTTAACATCACCTTCCAAGTTAGATAAGAAGCTAGTGGACTCCACCACTTCCTTCTTGATCTTGAGACTCATAAATTATCAAGTAGAGGTGTATCAAGAGAAGGAGTTGAGGGGTTAGGAGTTACCATAGAGGATTTTTCCTTGAGACATGTGGCCTTAGTGACGAGCTTGTTCTCATTGGGAGAGTCGAAGAGAGATGTTGGTGAAGTGGTTGAGGTAGAAGTGGAAGAGGTTGGGGTAGAGGAAGCGGTAACAATTGTGGCAATGGTGGCCACCCCTACAATCTCTCCATCTTCATCACAACTCCCATCCTATTGAGTTTCTTCATATTCTTCGCGAGCCACTAACACATACTTTTGTGGTTCCTTCTTGTTTGGGAAGTTCTTGTTGCCGAAGTTCTTTTTTTGTACTTTCTTGACAAAGTTCTTGTTTGGAGTTAGCTTGTACTTGGATTTCAACACAATCCTTCCTCCATGGTCTTCTCTCTTCTCATATGGGCATTCAGCAACAAAGTGGCTAGTTCCTTGACAATTGTAGGATGATCTCAACTTGGGCTTTGAGTTGCTTGGGTGGGCTCTTGAGGCACTTCCCTTTCCTTAGTTCCTCCAAAATGTCATTGATACAAGAGCTAGATGATCATGCAAGCCACACTTGATGTCATCATCATCATCACCTCCAAGCCATCATCTTCTTCCTCATAGACTTGGGCCTTGGCCTTCAAAGCAAGAGTAGAGGAATCCATTCTTTGAGCACGAGCAAGAGAATCATCGGCGGTCTTATTGATGATTCCAAGATATACAAACTCACTAAGCACTTCATTTGAGGACATAGCATAGAAATCCGCTCTTGAGCGGATATTGTTGGTAAAGTCTCTTCGAAAGGGCAAGACGGCTTGCATGAACTTGCGTTTGATACTCTTGTCATACACATCCTTGCTTCCACGGTCAATAATCCTAATAGAGAGATGGATGGCCCTTTGATATAGCTCTTCTAGAGTCTCATCTTCTTTCCCAACAAAGGCATCGACTTCATAGTGCATTTCTTTGAACTTGGATCTTTGAATGCTTTTATTGCCAAGATAGACATGATCAAGAGAGTTCCAAGCATCCTTGGAGGTCTCATGGGAGAGAATGTGAGTCATTTGCTCATGGTTCAAGACATCTTGGAGAATGGCCACGGCGGTGGCATTGAGTTGATTGTTGATCTCCTCCATGGGCGTCATGTTGTAGGGATTGCGTGGGTTGAATCCATACTCTACAACCTTTCAAAGATGAACACTTGAAATTTTGAAGTGAGAACACATAATATATTTCCAATTGGAAAAATTAGATTCATTAAGCTTAGGAGGAGGACCACGATGGTTGATATGAGGTGTAGGAAGTGGAGCATTATTGTAACTACGAGGTGGAGGCACACTTCCATGAGGTTTATCGTTTTCCGTGTGGGTACCCTCAGCAGAGGAAGCATCCTTGTGGGACTCATCCGTCGGTTTGTTACCATTTTATGAACCAAAATGGGTATTGGCAACAACAACAACCTTTTTACAAAGATATAACTCAAGCATGGCTCACATCTCTTCCCTAACCATATTCATGGAATCTATAAGCTCTTTCTTAGATATGGGAGAGTTTTTAGTAGGGGATTCGTTCCCCTTATTCTCGCCTCTCATGCTTATCTTAGGCGGTTAAGCCAAAGTAAGAGGCTTTGATACCAATTGAAAGATCAGTATAAGAGACTAGAGGGGGGTGAATAAGCGCTACTCAATTTGTAACTTCTTTTCAATTTTAAGGCTTGACACAAAGTAGGTTCACTAGATATGCAACTAGGTGAGAGAACTTATATGACAAACAAGAAAGCAAGAATCAATAAGAGAGTAAAGGATATAAATCACCGAAAGTAGACACGGGGATGTTTTCCCAAAGTTCCTTCCTTGTGAGGGGAAATGCGTCTTTGTTGGAGGGATGGGCGGTACTAATGGCTGGCTCAGTTGATGAGGAGCATGTTGGGAACCCCAAGATCAAGGTGTGAATTAGCACAGCGGCAAGTTTTCCCTCAGTAAAAAACCGAGGTTATCGAGCCAGTAGGAGGAAGGAAATGTCACACAGGTGTTGCAAGCAACGGAGACCTGCACAACACAAACTCAAAACTTTGCCCCAACTAAAGTGAGGTTATCAATCTCACGGGTTGCTATAACAAAGGATTAAACGTATGGTGTGGAAGGTAATGGTGGTTTGCAGCAAGTAAGCAAGTAACAATGGAAGATGTATCAATGGTAAAGATTGGACCGGGGTCCATAGTTCACTAGAGGTGCTCTCCTTAGATAAACAACATGGGATGAAGGGTAAACAAATTACAGTAGGGTAATTGACAGGAACTGAGCAAGGCATAACAATGCAATTACTAGTCAGAAAGATCCTATGAGATTCGATTGGGCAATACAACAAGATACATAGACTGTCATCCAATTGCATTTATGACTAGAATTCCACCTACAGGTTATCATCCGAACCCCCTCCAGTATTAAGTTTCAAGCAACAGACAACTGCTTTAAGCAAAGTGTGTAAGGTAAACAGTCCACATGTTCCATGAACAAGAGACCGTTGTTTTCTCCCTAGTAGCAACAACACATCTACAACCGAAGAGATTTCTGTCACTTCCCTTGGAAACTAGAGGCATGAACCCACTATCGAGCATAAATACCCCCTCTTGGAGTCACTAGCAACTACTTGGCCAAGATAGCTACTAACAACGGAGAGCATGCAAGATCACAAACAAAACAGACATGATAGAATCATAAAGACAAAACCATTAATCAAACCAACATAATAATCTCAATATCCATCGGATCCCCGCAAACACAATATGCATGATTACAAATAGATTAGATCTTGATCATGAATGGAGCTCACAAGATCTATACATGAAAGCACAAGGAGGAGATATAACCATCTAGCTACTACATGGACCCATAGTCCAAGGTGGAACTACTCACACATCATACCAGAGAGAAGGCCTCCGGGATGATCTCCCCTCCGGCAGGGTGCCGGGAAGAACTTCAGATCCCCCACGATCTAGGGACGACGGTGGCAGCGGCTACAAAAGGTTTCGTGGAATATTGATCGGGTACTTAGGGTTTCTGCATCGGGGGCTTCTTATAGGCGAAGGGGGAGGCCGAGGCGGTGGCCAGGGGCCCTACACCCTGCCTAGGCGCGGGGCAGGGCCCACCCGCGCCTAGGGGGGTCTGGGCGCCCTGGCACGCCTCTCTGTCTCCCCTCTAGGCTTCTTGTTCCCCACAGAAAGTTATTGACTTTAACGTTTGTCCCGTCCAATTCCGAGAATATTTCCTTGCTAGCTTTTCTGGAACCAAAAACAGCAGAAAACATGCAATAGGCACTGTGGCAACTTGTTAATAAGTTAGTACCAGAAAACATGTAAAAAGCACCTCAAAGTGTAGTCAAATCAAAGCAAAGTAGATACTAAACAAACATGGAGCATAAAAAATTATAGATACGTTTCCGACGTATCAGGACTAAGATCACTAGCGCCATGAAAGTCCTCACCCTATTCTCCCGCACACCCGCCGCAAGTCAAGCACATGATCCACTATGTGGTGGCCTTCAAGGTGGTGACCGGAACCTTTACAAACTTATTGAGTAAACCTCCACAACACTTTAAGTCTCCTAACATGATACCTAAGCTTTACAACCAATGTCCAAGCTCCGGGACTGACCTCTTGTTGGGAATATGCCCTAGAGGCAATCATGTATGATGAGATTTCCCATGTATTCATAAAGATATAAAGTTGTCTTTGTATAAACATCTGATGTGTATCATTGAATATGTGATTCGGTTATGGAACTATACATTCATGTTGTTTGTACTAAATATCCTTGGTCGTCGAGGTTGTGTTGGACACACAACTTAGACCAATGTGAAAGTCGGCTTGATGACTCGGTTCCACTTGTCATGGGCATGGAGATGTTATTCCGACTTACACAGATTCGGCTAAAGAGTTTAGCAATTCGGATTGACCCACATTGAAGTACAACGAACAAGTTGTCATTTGTATATCTCAATCAATGTAATCCTTAGACCTGAGGTTATTGCATAGTCCGAGTTGAGGATCACCGACTTAGGTTCTGTCAAACTCTGATCCGTAACTGGGCAGTTATAAAGGCAGAGTTCGGGTCGACTGAGAATCAAGCTGCATGATGTGAATAACCAATATGGGATTTTGCCCCTCCACTCGGAGAGATATTCTCTGGGCCCTCTCGTGAGATATGATTCGGAAAGCATGGCCATGCACGACTCGGTTAAGTGTTAACCGAGGCGATCGACTAAGAGTTAGTCGGGTGAATCACTTATCTCGGATCGAGAAGAGAGTCGAACTATTTAAGGGATGACAAATATTCGCCTATAGTCTGACAAGGTATATCATGAGGCAAAAGGGACTCGGATGTAAGTCGCATTGGAAAGGCAAGTCGTCATGACTCTTTGGTACTTGGGAGTCGGCACGTTCTGCTAGGAGTCGCTACCGACTGATCGATTGAGAGTCGTACTCTAATCGTGTCCAGGTAGCCAAGAGCCTGCGGGGTCACACACTTAAGAGCGAGAGCAAGTTCGGACTGGATCTGAAACGGAAATATGGTTGGGTTGGACCCAAGCCAGATTAGGACTAAGTCAGTGAGTCAGACTCGCAGTGACTAGTGTTATATGGGCTTTAGTGAATGGGCCACGAGAGTGGAGCCCACATTCACTCCCTATATATAGTGGAGCACACTAACCCAGAGGGGTTAATCGTTGTTCGGTTATGTCATTCCATGTGTTGGAAACCCTAGCTCCACAGCAGTCCCGCCGTCGTGACGGACCTAGCAGTTCGCCGCCGGTGCTCCTCCTTGTACGTGTGGATACCAGCAGAGGTGTTGTATGACTAGCACCAGGACGATCGGATCGCAAAGGACTGCACTGCATCAGCTGACACGCTTCATCAGTAATCCGCAACTGCGCGTCTAGTGGTAAACCTCGTGGCCTTCTACCTCATCTAGATCTTGGGATCACCACGTCAGAGGGAAAAAGTTTTGTTTTATCTCTGCGTGGCCCAACAGTGGTATCAGAGCGATAGCTTCTGGTTTTAGGCTCGAGATCTCGCATATGTGATATGCGGTTGTCTGTAGATGAGATCTATATGCTGTTTTGGTGGTCGATCTATGAGATAGATCGGTTTTGTACGAGGTTGATTGGATCAACTATACTCGGGGAATGGTAGATTTGATTTCCATGATCATACTGCTGAGGTCGTGGAACGACATACTCCTACCGGTCGACTTCCGCCATCGGGGTAGACTGTGACACGTAAATCTAGAAGCGGTGATCGAAGATCAAAGAGTTTGATCGAATCGGAATAATGGTCGGAATCCATGTCCGGATCGCAGATGAGGGCCATACCATTTCACATTATAATTGCTTTATTTTGTGTTGTTGTTATGTCTCTGTTTTACCTCTATTAGATAGTCGGTAAAATTTAATTCCTCAAAGAAGGTCTAGTTGGTTTTCCCGCCAGTGTTTGCACCATCACAAGTCGGACATTTTTGGTAGTGGTCTCTTAAAATTGAGGTGCTGCCAATTCTTTCTGACTAGGTGGGTTCGAGTCGGACTCTTACTGCGGAAGCACTCGGTAAGCTAGACGGGTCTATCACAACGGTTGTGGGGCTCGGGGAAAAGTCGGATGGAGCCGGGGCATGTGATGCCACCCGTCCAACAGGAGTCGTATGAGATGCGATTGACAAGGAGTTGTCTACCTATATCACTTGGCGGCTAGCGGTGATGCTAAAGCTCACTAGCCGACTTGCTTATTTAGGATCCTGAATCACTATGCAACCATCGGAGGGGTGTTGGTTCTAGTGGGAGCATAAAGTATTAAAATGTTTAATATGCTTGCTCTTTTATGAATACATGTCTTAAGTGTTTTGCATATTTCTGTTGTAGATCATGGCACCAAGTAGCAGTCACTCTCAGATATCCGGTTTTGCATTGAGAACCATTCTTGAGAAAGATAAACTGAATGACACTAATTTCACCAACTGGTATCGAAATCTGAGAATTGTTCTCAAATAAGAAAAGAAGGACCATGTCCTAGACAACCCACTTCCAGATGAGCCGAATGAGAATGCGACTGTCGCTGCCACCAATGCCTACCGTCGGGCTAAGGATGAGTCCACGGATATTAGCTATCTTATGCTTGCTCACATGGAACCGGACTTGCAAAAGCAGTCCGAGCATGTTGAGGCCTACGATATGATCTGAAGCCTCAAAAGTATGTTCCAGGCTCAGGCGAAGACTGAGAGGTATCAAGTCTCTCAGGCTTTGCTGAGCTGCAAGATTAAGGATGGTGATCCACTGAGTCCAAATGTGATCAAAATGGTTGGTTACGTGCAGTCTTTGGAGAGGCTTGGCTACCTCATTAACGAAGAGTTCGCTATGGATATAATTCGGAACTCTCTTCCTAGTGCATATGGGCAGTTCATTTCAAACTACCACATGCATGGTATGGATAAGAATCTCACTGAATTACATGGGATGCTCAAGCAGGCAGAGGCGGATCTCAAGAAGGGCGCCAGTCAAGTGTTGATGGTGTAGAATAAGGCTAAGTTCAAGAAGAGTTCTTGGACTAAGAAGAAGGCTAAATCGGGAGGAAAGCAGGCTCAGGACCTGGTCCCAAGCGCTTCCTCAGGGACTAAGCCATCTCCTTCAGCCGGATCCACTTGCTTCTATTGCAAGGCGGATGGCCACTGGAAGAGGAACTACAGCAAGTATTTGGCTGATAAAGCCAAGAGTGGAGGTATGACTTCCGACTCAGGTACACTTGTTTGCAATGTTATAGACATATATCTTGCTGATGCACCTAATAGTTCTTGGGTATATGATACCGGATCGGTTATTCACATCTGCAACTCGTTGCAGGCACTGGTAAGAACTAGGAACGTAGCAAGAGGCAAGGTTGATATTCGAGTCGGCAACAAAGCAAGAATTGCTGCGTTGGAAGTCAGCACGATGCAACTTCATTTACCTTCCGGATTCATTATGGAACTGAATAATTGTTATTATGTTCTAGTGCTCAGTCAAAACATTATTTCTGCTTCATGTTTGATGAGGCAAGGCTATGAGTCGAATATCAAGAATAATGGTTGTTCTTTGTATTTGAATGATATGTTTCACGGCTTTGCACCCGTCCAGGACGGGTTATTTATTTTGAATCTTGATGGTGAGTCGGTTTATAACATAAATGTTAAAAGGTTGAAACCAAATGATCTGAATATGACTTACTTTTGGCACTATCGGCTTGGTCATATAAGTTGGAAACGCATGAAGAAGATCCATGATGATGGACTCCTAACTTCGTTCGACTTGGAGTCGTTCGAGACATGCGAATCTTGCCTACTCGGCAAAATGACAAAGACACCTTTTGCAAAGAGTTGCGAAAGGGAGTCCGACTTGTTGGGGCTAGTACATAGTGATGTATGTGGACCAATGAGCATGACAGCCAGAGGTGGTTATGAGTACTTCATTACCTTCACTGGTGATTTGAGTAGGTATGGATATATCTACTTGATGAAACATAAGTCGGAAGCCTTTGAAAATTTCAAAGAATTCCAGAATGAAGCACATAATTAACTTGGCAAGAAAATAAAGTTTCTTTGGTTGGACCGAGGAGGCGAGTACATGAGCCATGAGTTTGATGACCATCTGAAAAGTTGTGGAATAGTTCCTCAACTTACTCCGCCAGGAACGCCGTAAAGGAACGGTTTTTCGGAAAGGCGGAATCGGACCTTGTTGGACATGGTACAATCAATGATGAGTCGGACAGATCTGCCTTTATCATTTTGGGGTTATTGTCTAGAAATAGCGGCGTCCACACTAAACAGAGTACCATCAAAGTCAGTAGAGAAGACACCGCATGAGACGTGGACAGGCAAAAAGCCAAGTTTGTCTTTTCTTAAGATTTGGGGTTGTGAAGCATTTGTCAAGCGACTTCAATCGGACAAGCTTATAGCCAAATCGGTAAGTGTATTTTCGTTGGGTATCCGAGGGAAACCTTGGGTTACTACTTCTATAACCGAGAAGAGGGCAAAGTGTTTGTCGCTCGGAACGGTGTCTTCCTCGAGAAAGAGTTTCTCAATCGGAGAGTCGGTGGGAGCACGATGCATCTTGAAGAAATTCGATAGCAACCGTCTAGTAGTGAGTCGGCAAAAACCTTGGAGGTTGAGCCGATCATGGTGACTAAGCCGGCAGCAGCACCTATACTACGAAGATTGGCGAGATTACGACGTGTTCGTGATGTATTACTGTTAGACAGTGATGAGCCAGCAAATTATTCGGAAGCGATGGTGGGATCTGATTCCGAGTCATGTCTTGGAGCCATGAGATCCGAGTTAAAGTCCATGGATGGAAATAAAGTTTGGAACTTGGTTGATCTACCAAACGGTGCAAGACCCGTCGAGTGCAAATGGGTCTTTAAGAAGAAAACTGATATGGATGGTAATGTTTTCGTCTATAAAGCACGACTTGTCGCGAAGGAGTACCGACAAGTTCAAGGAGTTGATTACGACAAGACTTTCTCGCCCGTAGCGATGCTTAAATCAGTTCGGATCATGTTAGCGATAGCAGCCTACTTCGACTATGAGATATGGCAGATGGATGTCAAAACGGCTTTCCTTAACGGAAATTTAACCGAGGACGTGCATCCTGAGGGGTTTGTCGATCCGACTAATGCTTACAAGGTGTGGAAACTTCAGAAATCCATTTATGGGTTGAAGCAAGCATCTCGGAGTTGGAATATTCGCTTTGATGAGGTAGTCAAATCGTTTGGATTCATCAAGAGTGATCATGATTCTTGTTTGTACAAGAAGTTTAGTGGGAACAAAGTAAACTTTCTAATCTTGTATGTGGATGACATATTATTGATTGGAAATGATGTCATGATGTTGTAAGAAACCAAGGAATCATTGGAAATGAGTTTTTCAATGAAAGACTTGGGTGAGGCAACATATATTCTCGGAATCCGGATCTATAGAGATAGATCAAGGAGGCTCATTGGATTGAGTCAGAGTACTTATTTGGACAAAGTGTTGAAGAAGTTCAACATGGAATCGTCTAAGAAGGGGTTCTTACCGATGTCCCATGGTGTAAAACTTTGCAAGACTCAGTGTCCTTCGACAAATGATGAGCGAAGTCGGATGAGTGCGATTCCGTATGCTTCTGCAGTCGGATCCATCATGTATGCCATGATTTGTACTAGGCCGAATGTTTCGTATGCTCTAAGTGTTGTGAGCAGATACCAGGCTGATCCTGGAGAAATCCACTGGATAGCGGCTAAAAATATCCTAAAGTACTTGAGAAGGACTAAGGATATGTTCTTGGTTTATGGTGGTGAAGATGAACTCAGTGTAAAGGGTTACGCAGATACGAGTTATCTTACCGACTCTGATGATTCTCGTTCGCAATCCGGATACGTGTTTATTATAAACGGAGGTGCTGTGAGCTGGAAGAGTTCCAAGCAAGAGACTGTGTCTGCATATACAACAGAGGCTGAGTATATTGCCGCCTAGAGGCAGCAAAGGAAGCTGTTTGGATGAGGAATTTCCTCATGGATCTTGGTGTGGTTCAGGGCTCGTCCAATCCGTTAGACGTGTATTGTGACAATAATGGTGCTATTGCACAAGCCAAGGAACCTAGACAACACCAGAAGAACAAGCACATACTCATGCGGTACCACCTAATTCGTCAATTCGTGGATCAGGGTGATATCAAGTTATGCAAGGTACACACAGATGCAAATATTTCGGATCCATTGACAAAGCCGTTACCACAGCCGAAGCATGAGGCGCACCTGAGAGCCATGGTCATTAGATGCTTAGACATGTGATGTCGGAAGATTGACTCTAGTGCAAGTGGGAGACTGTTGGGAATATGCCCTAGAGGCAATCATGTATGATGAGATTTCCCATTGTATTCATAAAGATATAAAGTTGTCCTTGTATAAACATCTAATGTGTATCATTGAATATGTGATTCTATTGTGGAACTATACATTCATGTTGTTTGTACTAAATATCCTTGGTCGTCGAGGTTGTGCTGGACACACAACTTAGACCAATGTGAAAGTCGTCTTGATGACTCGGTTCCACTTGTCATGGGCATGGAGATGCTATTCCGACTTACACATATTTGGCTAAAGAGTTTAGCGATTCGGATTGACCCACATTGAGTTACAACGAACAAGTTGTCATTTGTATATCTCAATCAATGTAATCCTTAGACCTGAGGTTATTGCATAGTCCGAGTTGAGGATCACCGACTTAGGTTCTGTCAAACTCTGATCCATAACTGGGCAGTTATAAAGGCAGGGTTCGGGTCGACTGAGAATCAAGCTGCATGATGTGAATAACCAAGATGGGATTTTGCCCCTCCACTCGGAGAGATATTCTCTAGGCCCTCTCGTGAGATATGATTCGGAAAGCATGTCCATGCACGACTTGATTAAGTGTTAACCGAGGCGATTGACTAAGAGTTAGTCGGGTGAATCACTTATCTCGGATCGAGAAGAGAGTCAGACTATTTAAGGGATGACAAATATTCGCCTATAGTCTGACAAGGTATATCGTGAGGCAAAAGGGACTCGGACATAAGTCGCATTGGAAAGGCAAGTCGTCATGACTCTTTGGTACTTGGGAGTTGGCACGTTCTGCTAGGAGCCGCTACCGACTGATCGATTGAGAGTCGGACTCTAATCGTGTCCAAGTATCCAAGAGCCTGCGGGGTCACACACTTAAGAGCGGGAGCAAGTTCGGATTGGATCTGAACCGGAAATCTGGTTAGGTTGGACCCAAGCCAGATTAGGACTGAGTCGGTGAGTTAGACTCGTGGTGACTAGTGTTATATGGGCTTTAGTGAATGGGCCACGAGAGTGGAGCCCACGTTCACTCCCTATATATAGTGGAGCACACTAACCCAGAGGGGTTAATCGTTGTTCGGTTAGGTCATTCCATGTGTTGGAAACCCTAGCTCCAGAGTAGTCCTGTCGTCGTTACGGACCTAGCAGTTCGCCGCCGGTGCTCCTCCTTGTACGTGTGGATACCATCAGAGGTGTTATACGACCAGCACCAGGACGATCGGATTGCAAAGGACTGCACTGCATCAGCTGACGCGCTTCATCAGTAATCCGCAACTGCGCGTCTAGTGGTAAACCTCGTGGCCTTCTATCTCAGCTAGATCTTGGGATCACCACGTCCGAGGGAAAAAGTTTTGTTTTATCTCTGCGTGTCCCAACACCTCTTTTGTCTAGGGTTCAAAGAACCCAAGAGTAACAAGATCCTCAAGGGAAAACAAGGGGGGATCAACTTTGCTTTGGTGAAACCCTAGATCTAGACCTCCTCCACCAAATCCCAAAGTATCAAGGAGATTGGAGCACTATGGGGTAGATCTAGTGAAATTATATCTTAATAACAATGGAGGGGAGAGATAAAAGAGACAACCTTCTCATTAGGAAAGAAGGGTCCTTTTATACCCTCTAGAGGGAATCTTCCCATTGCTGCCTGACTCAAGCGCTAGTACCGGATGCAATCGGTACTATCGGACTAGTATCGGATGTGGTACCGGAAGAGTCCAAGCAGAAAACCAAAGTCCTTTGTCTCCCCCGGTAGCGCCAGCTCAAAACAGGCAGTATCACCGTAGAGCGGTAGTACCAGAAATATGAGTGGTACTACCTTATGGGGCGGTAGTACCGGCTTGAAGGTATCGGGTGAGACCGAAGAGGATATGAGGCTCCCAAGCGCTCCCGGACTTGCCTGGTTACTCCAAGTGGTACTACCAGTGTCAAGCGGTAGTACCGGAAATAACTTCCGGTACTACCGGTTGACATGGGAACAGCAGGCAGTAACAACAGGGATAGATGATCCCCTAGATCTCAACCATTGTGGGAAAGCTTGATGGGCTAAAATATAGAGTTGATTCCACCCAAACTTTCCAATGTGGACCCCCTCTTGATAGTACGGTTTTCCTACGACTCAAAAAAAGGCTAGGAAAAACTATGTCTTGCTATGGACCTTTTTGAGGGTAAACGAATGCCTTGTCAACATGGATAACCTGAAATACACTTAGCAAATGATTATTCTGAATACGTGTGTTATCATCAAACATCAAAACCATTTAGGACGGTAAATTCCTATAAGACCCCACCATTTAAGGTAAAGGCCCCTGTGATTGCAATGCTAGTCCCTAGATTGAATTGCTAGCATCCACAGTTTAAGATGAAGTACATAGATACAAAGGTCATTATTACATCGTAATATCCAGAGATACAATAGTTCTTACAACTCATTAGCCCAATGCTAATACACAGAGTTCACAATACTTAACAAAATAAAATAAGTCTCCATCTTCATGTGCCATAGGCAAACATGTTGAGTGTAGACTCATAACCCTAGTCTCCATCAGAGTAACCTGCAACATCATAAGTTACAGCCATAGAGGGTCAATACATTTGGAATTGTATTGGCAAGTGATACCATAGTAGTATAGTAGCATCTAGTAACTATATGAATTTGGCTAAGTGTAGTTCAGGCTGGCTTTCCTCAAAATAAGGTTTTTCTTATTAGTTGGAAACACTAAGTTTTAGTTTGACAAAAACACCCAAGGAACCACCAATAGACATTGGTGAACCTTTACCCTTGTTTAACCACAAGTTTTAACTTAGAGAAATTTGGATGAGGAGAACCTTGATCACTTCAATGTCTTTGATGCTCAAATTGTCCGTTGCCGGGGACACGGCTAAGTACTTAGGTTTTACCCTCTCGAGAGGTGGTGCACTTTCCCCACAAGACTCTACATGCATTGAGATGAGACTTTTCAGAAGCATTCCCTTAGACCACCATGGACGCGATCCATCCTATCAGACCTACCACCAACTATTCATCTGGCTAAGTTCTTGCAACCTAGTTGGTCAAGGCAGAGCCCATATGCCATGTGGTTGCACTAGAAGCTTCTCAACACTAAATATCTCAAATATCTTTGTTCCTGGGTGGCCATCCACAAGTGTGATACACAAGGTAAACCATAGACATGGGCCTTATGTAACCACTCAACACAAACCAATCTTTCCATTCCACCCAGGTGATTCATTCACAAGTTGTTTTATTAATCAAAACATAGTCATATACTTTGCATAATAACATAGCATGAATATTCCACCCTTGTCTTCTACTAGATAGGCTAAGCATACTAGTATAACAAGTTTCTTAACTTAGGGAAAAACTACTAAGACAATATCTATAGGATTTACCCAAGCATAGCATATACTTAGAAAATAACCATGCAAATCCTACTCAAAATATCACTAGTGCATAGATAAAATAATGGGACAAAAATATGAAGCATCACTTGCCTTGGTAGTTGGGGGAATAGGAACAATCCTCACAATCACAATCACAATCACAATCACCACAATCACCAAAATCTACACATAAAATCATAACACCAAATTCATATTCAATATACAAACAAAAGTACATATGAATGCATGCAAATTCAATGTAATGATTTTACACACTAAATAAGTCAAACTAAATTGTACTGAACACAAAGTAAACTGTCTAAAGTCTAAATAAACCAAAAATTACTCTAAAGCAATTTCTAAACAATTTTTATAACCAAAATAGGCCTACAAATGTTTCTGTATAAAATCCTAACTTTATAGAAGCAAATGGCCAAACCAATGCCATGGTTGCAAAGAGTTCATTTTTCTGAATCCATTGACATAAAATTTGTATTTTTTTGGATTTAAAGAACAAATGTTATGAATTTTACAAGTTAATTCAACTAATAGATCAAAATCTGGATTTTAAATCTAATTCACAGCCACGCGGCGTGCTCTGATAGGTGTGTACCGGTTCGCGCGGATCACGCACTCGAGCCGTTAGATCTAAGTGTGATCCTGCGGTCCAGATCTAACGATACCGCTTCGCGCTGGTGATCTAATCTAAGCCAGTGGATCTAGATCCAGTGGACCACGTTGCTCTAACCAAAAACGAGTGGTGCAAATGGCCACTGCAGCGGCGACGCGTCTGTCGACGGTGTGCCGGCGAGGCTAGGGGGTAGGGGAGAGGGCACTGGGGCTTACTAAGGTCGCGGAGACGTCGTGGTGCTCAAGGTGTTCGTGGAAGGGGATGGGGCGCACGGGCACGGTGGCTATTCCTCGCCGGAGTTCAGCAGAGAGTCGGGTGCTTGCAGATTTTGACGAGGACGACATTATGGGGCACAAGAGAGCAAATGGCAAGCATCAGAAGGAGCGCAAGAAGATGGCAAGCAAGTTTGTTTGAACCAGCGGCCAAGGGGCGCACGGGACTCACCGCAATCCGTCGCCGGAGCTTGTCGGGACAACGGCAGTGCAAGGAGTAATTGGTGTAGCCTGGCGGTGCTCAGGGGTGGATGAATGGGGGGACATGGAGCGAAGGCCGTGGGTTTAAGTAGCAGGCTTGGGGACGAGAATTACGCCCGCGGTTACTCGGAATCAAACACTAAATCAAAGAGGGAAACGGCAGCGGCGAGCAGGTCGTCGCGCGGTGTTTGGGGACGAAGGGGGTGACGTGGAGGGGTGGTCCACGTGTCAGTGAGGGGGTGCGACTGCGCGCGGTGAGAAATAGGGGTAAAAGGGAAAACCCCGGGTGGGCTAGATGGGCCGCGGGTGGGTGCTAGGCTAGATAGGTGGCGCATGTTATTTTTTCTCCTTTTCTCTTTTCCTTTTCTGTTTTGATTTTCTAAATTGAATTTGAATGACTATTTCAAATCTATTTGAACTCAAATTTTCTCCATACTTTTGTACTATGATTCTAGTGTCCAAAAGTGTGTCAAACACAAAAAAAAACTAAAAAACCTTTTTGGGTTTGAAAATAAAATAAAAACCATGCCCCTCATATATATATATTAAAAGGGGGTTTAAATATGGTTCCATTTGGGGTTTTTTGTTTTGAATTTTTTTGTGCAAGATGAATATGCCATGATGCTATGAATGCAACAATATGATTTTGCATTTGATGAAATTTGGGATGTTACAAATCTGACCCCCTTAAGATGAATCTCGCCCTCGAGATTCAGATTGGCTAGCAAATAGGTGAGGGTGATCTTTCTGAACGTCATCTTCTCTTTCCCATGTTGCTTCTTCTTCTGTATGATGTGTGACAACCCCGGGATTAAGGCTAGACAAATCCCAGACCTTCGTTTGAACATAAGCCTAACCTAATCTCGAAAGCGTACAGAGGGAGAATCGGTAACACAACAGTGACCCTACGACACAAAAGTTATTACAGCAAGCTCATATCTGAGCAGAGAACCAAAATATTACAAGCAGAGGTCAATGACCACAAACATCAAACAATGGAAGGCAAATTATGCTATTAAGTATAGCAAACTTAACAAATGGCCTAAGAGGCCTGAAGCATAACGATGACGTCCAATCCATAGATCCCAGACTGCCGGCTGGGAACTCCAAACTACTCGTCGATGTCGATGCCGTGAAGAACTCATCTTCTATGGTAACACTTACTCTGCTGCAAAAGTATCAACGAAGCAAGGGTGAGTACAGGGTGTACTCCGCAAGACTTATGGCTAGTGGAGTTATTTTGAATAAAGCCATCTTTGTTTTGGAAAAAAAGAGGGAGAAGAATCTCGACTAATCAGAATATTTTACAAGGGGATAAGAGAGTGGTATCTCTAACTTTGATCATCTTTTGATATCCACCGAATCATCCTCAGATGGATCTATCTAGGATCACCCCCTCGTACCCATGAGGAAGCATCCTTAAGCACACATTGATCTCCCAAGTTTTACAATTAGGTTAAAGTTCTCTATGATCTTCACGTTCGTTCCCAAGTTTGTCCATAACCTTGGACGCGGCTTTTCGAAAAGATTAATAACCCTGCAGGGGTGTACAACTTTACCCACATGTACTAACCTTCTCTTAATGCCACTAGATAAGCCCTCTTCCTTGGAAGGCCGATAGAGGGTGGTTAGACACGACCTTTACCTTTCTTTCGCCGAGACCATGAGTCACGCACTAGGGATATGCCGCCGTAATGGGTCGAGTCTCGAAGCCGGCCCCTAATGATGTGCGCAGGGTTCAAGATTACGGATGCCGGACATCTCTTGTTCCCGACCATGCTTACCTACCTGTTATGAATGCACCTCCTTCACCTCCATTCAAGAACAACCAAGATGCGTATGTCGAATGGAAATCCCGAACTATGTGACTCATGGAATATACTCAGCAAGTTAGTTGGTCGAGGGGGTTTCCAGGCCCCCATGTGGTTGTACGCTCGTCTTGGTTCAAGAGGCAAGAACATCGGGTCCTAAGGGTGGCAAGTATGGGACTGCAAAAACCACAACCCACGTGTCCTCCCATACAAGCCTTAGCATGTTTATTATCCATCTCTGATCATACCACGTCATCCCATCAAACTAGGTTCATTCGCAGATCTAATTCATCAACCGGATGGACCAGTGGTAACACCTAAGCATAGCTAAGCACAACTGATATAACAGCTCTAGCAACGCTTAACAAGCCAAACCCTAGTTATGCTAGGAGCAGTGGATTAGGGAATATAGTCTTCAAAGGTAACATGCATCAGATAGGATTACTCCATCTATCGATAAAAGATTTTGGAATCGTATGCACATGGAAAGAATTGAAATACTTGAAAACATAGGATTATATCATGTGTGGGGCTTCGCTTGCCTTTGCCTGTTGATATCCATAAATTAGAGCTTCGGACATCTGGTACTTGACTTTATTACAGTTGGTCAAGTATTGGTCTTCGAGCTTCGACGATGTTGACCTTGGGCTTCGATCTCGTTCTCAATTCCGATATCTCGTATTCTACCGGGAAGAACCAAACACCGGAAAGAAAGGGAAACAATCAACACATGGCATCGATTCAATGCTCAAGCAAGGATGATGATATGAAAGGTTAAATTGCATTGAAATAAACCCCTAAGGCATGCTTGACAACTTAATCGGGGTCCCGAGGGTACAAAACCCTAATTCGAAGAAACCCCGGATGCATATGAGAGGGTTCATTTTGTCTTCCTAATTAACTTGTCATGAAAGTTGATTATCAATGCATGATTATAGTATAATAAGATAGATCTCATTTTTCTGAACATTTTGATATATTATTTGTATTTTTCTGACTTATAAATAATTACTTATTGAATTTACAAGTTTATATTCACTTTCTGAAATTATTTAAACCATTTAAAACATTTATTGCGTCATTATGACATCAGCAGACCCTAACCTAAACTTTTTTGCACTGGAGAGCATCTAGCCTCTATGGCTGACAGGTGGGACCTGGGCCACGCGGGCACCACGCGGTAGTCACGCGAGCACCACGTCACCACGACGGCGGCGCGACAGACGGTGGTCGACGGCGACGCTGGAGAGCACACAGGGCTTCGAGGCTACCCGCGTTCAAACCAGAGCAATGAGTGGAGCCTAAAAGGGGCGGCTCTGCTACGGATTGGTCGCCGGAACAGTGGCTTCAACGGCACACGGCGGTGGAGCTTGCAGGCAGACGATGCGCGACGGATACAGAGGGGTAAGGAGGATTTGGAGGGGTCTGCGAGGTCTGCGAGCTCACCCTGGGAACGTTGGTGGCGACGGCGATATGAGGTGAGGTCGGTAGCAACGGCGATTGACGACGACGGCGGTCATCGGGCTCGAGGAAGACAGTGACTATGGCGACGACTGGGGGCTCCTCGTCTCGATTCCTTTGGCAGAAAGGTAGAGGGCATCAAGGCGGTTCTTCCAGTGTCCTCAGCTAGACACGGGGAGTCCTAGAACGACGGCGACAGCCGGCTACTGGGGTCTAGGGTTTTGGCCTCGCTGGAGAAGAGAGGAAGAGGGCACGAGATAGGAAGAGTGGATGAGGTTGAGGAGGGCACGGATCAGCGGAGATCTTATCCTTCCCTAGAGCTCGACGAACAGCGGCGAGGGAGCGGTGGAGATCGGCGGCAGTGCTCGGGACACCGAGCTGCTTCCTCGTCGTCGAGGAAGACGACAAACAGGGGAAAGGCTTAAGCGGTATGGGCCGACGACGGGATGCGTGTGGGCTGGGATGGGCCGCAGGAAAGGTTGTGAAACGGGCTTCTGGCTGATGCACTGAGTGATAGAGAGGGAAGAGAGGAGATGGGCTACGGGGTTAGGAGCAGATTTTTCTTTGCAGATATCCTTTTTCTTTTTTTCTTTCTATTTTCTCTTTGTATTTTAATTTGTAATTCTGTTTTGAATGGTTTCAAGCTACAAGATCTTTTGCAAACATTTAAATTAATGCAGGGGCCCTTGTAACTATTTGGGATCCAGATATTGTGAGGTTTTCAAAATTCAAAAGCCATTTGAATTGATTTCAAAGAAGGAGGAAATTAGGGTTTAGGGTATTATGATTATTTCTTTCATGCATTTTTAGGATGATGCTCATGAATGCACATTCAAATCCTAATTACCATTTAATAAAACTAGGGTTGTTACATGATGATTCCATTGTACTTTGCAGAATTTGATAGTCTTAGTGCGAGTATCTCTTTCGGCTGTCTCAAGAATCTTGATAGGTTTCTCTTAATAAGTGAGGTCACTCTCCAACTGTACCTCTTCCAATGGTATAGTGTATTTCAATGAAGTTTCTTCCATCTCCGGATGACACTTCTTCAACTGACTCACATGAAACACGTTCTGGACTGCAGATAGTGATTTAGGCAATTCTATCTCATAATCCACTTCTCCTTTGCGGCTCAGAATCTTGAATGGTCCAACATATCGAGGTGCCAACTTTCCTTTGAATCCAAATCTCTTCACACCGTGAAATGGTGAGACTCTAAGATAAGCTCTATCACCTACCTCATAGGTGACTTCCCTATGCTTTGGATCTTCCTATCTCTTTTGTCGGGATTGGGCTATCTTCAATCTATCCTTTACCATTCTGACTTTCTCTTTAGCTTCCTTTACCAGTTCTGGTCTGAATAAATTTCTTTCTCCTACTCCATTCCATAATAATGGCATAGTAAACTTCCTTCCATAAAGGAATTCAAACGGATCCATCTCTATGCTTGCTTGATAGCTATTATTGTAAGAGAATTTTGTGCATGGCAGACTTTCATCCCAACTAGATCCATAGTCTAGCGCACAAGCTCTCAACATATCTTCCAAAATCTGATTGGTCCTTTCTGTCTCTCCATCAGTCTGAGGGTGAAAAGTTGTGCTGAATTCTAGCCTCGTTCCCAATGATTCATGTAGTTGTCGCCAAAAATGCGAAGTGAACTGAGTTCCTCTATCAGACACAATACTCTTAGGTACTCCATGTAGGCATACAATTCTATTCATATAGATCTTGGCCAATTTAGCACTTGTATAAGTAGTCTTCACGGGTATGAAATGAGCCACTTTAGTTAGGCGATCCACAACAACCCATATAGAATCATATCCAGATCTGGTCCTTGGCAGTCCGGTGATAAAATCCATACAAATATTATCCCACTTCCAATCAGGTATAGGTAGTGGTTGTAATAACCCTGCCGGTTTCTGATGTTCCGCCTTCACTCTACTACACACATCACACAAAGCAATGTGTTCCGCGATATCTTTCTTAAGATTGTTCCACCAAAATCTTTCCTTCACATCCATGTACATCTTGGTGTTACCCTGATGAATAGAATATGGTGAATTGTGTGCTTCTTGCAGAATCAATTTCCGAAGCTCCGGATCTTGTGGAATGCAGATACACTTTCCATACCATAAAGTTCCTTGTTCGTCTTCATGGAATCCCTTCGCCTTTCCTTTACTAATTTTACTCTTAGTCTCTTCTATTTTCTTGTCAACCTTTTGGGTTTCTTTGATCTTATCCAACGGTGTTGGTTGAACTTCCAATGACATGAGATATCCTTCAGGCACTATCTCCAATCTTAGCTCTTTGAATTGAGCACACAAGTCATCTGGCAATTCTACTTTAGTGAGGCCATTCACATAAACCTTACGGCTTAAAGCATCTGCTACAACATTTGCTTTATCGGGATGGTATTGCAAACTCAAGTCATAATCCTTGATAAGTTCTAGCCACCTTATTTGTCTCATATTGAGTTCCTTCTGGGTGAAAATATATTTCAAACTCTTGTGATATGTGAACACTTCACAACGCTTTCCCAAAAGATAGTGTCTCCATGTTTCGAGTGCATGGACAATAGAGGCTAACTCTAAGTCATTAGTAGGATAATTCACTTCATGAGTCTTGAGTTGTCTCGAGGCATAAGCCACAACTTTCCCTTCTTGCATCAATACTCCACCCAATCCTTGGTGAGATGCATCACAATAGACTTGAAAGTCCTTCTCTAAATCTGGCAGACGTAAGACTGGTGCTGACACTAGTATTTTCTTCAACTCTTGGAAACTGGTTTCACACCCTTCAGTCCAATCAAACTTTTTCTCTTTCTTGAGAAATTCTGTCATTGGCTTAGCCACTTTCGAAAAATTCTCAATGAACCTTCTATAGTATCCTGCCAAGCCTAGGAAACTACGAACTTCTTAAAACCGACTTGGGAGATTCCCACTCGGCTACAGCTGACACCTTTGCGAGATTGACAGCTATACCATCTCCAGACACAATATGTCCAAGAAATCCAACTTCATTCAACCAAAATTCACACTTACTAAACTTGGCATACAACTTGTGCTCCCTGAGTTTCTCAAGAATCAAATGCAAATGTTCTTCATGCTCTTATTTGCTCTTTGAATAGATCAAAATGTCATCGATGAACACGAGAAGAAACTTATCAAGAAACTCCATGAACACCTTGTTCATCATGTTCATGAAATAAGTTGGTGCATTTGTTAATCCAAATGGCATCACGGTATACTCATACAATCCATACCTGGTGGTAAAAGCAATCTTAGGTATGTCTTGCTCTCTAATCTTTAGCTGAAAGTAGCCTGATCGGAGATCAATTTTTGAGAACACACGAGCTCCTTCTAGTTGATCAAAGAGATCATTGATTCTAGGCAAATGGTACTTATTCTTTATAGTCACCTCATTGAGTGAACGATAATCTATGCATAACCTTTGACTTATGTCCTTCTTCTCAACAAACAGAACTGGTGCACCCCAAGATGAAGAACTTGGTTGGATAAATCCTTTCTGCAACTGTTCTCCAAGTTGTTTCTTGAGTTCTTTCAACTCATCAACTAAAATCTTGTAGGGTCTCTTTGCTATGGGTCCAGATCCTGGCAGTAAGTCAATCAAAACTCCACATCTCTATCAGGTGGCATTCCTGGTAATTCCTCCGGAAACACATATGGATACTCCTTCACCACTGGTACACTGTCCATACTAACCCCCTTAAGATAATTTAGCTTACTCCCTTTGGATTCAAAGTTAGACTTGAACTTAATCCGTTTGTTATCCGGGGTTGTGAGTGTAACAGTACGATTGGCACAATCTATTACTCCTTCATACTTAGTCACCCAATCCATGCCCAAAATTACATCCAATCCTTGGGAATATAGGATTATCAGACTAACTGGAAACTTATACTTTCCAAACTCTATTACTAGATCATGATATCCAACATTCACTATCATCTCTCCATCTGGAGAGCTTACTTTAATATGACATCCAATAGTTTCAGTTGGAAGTCTATTTTTGTCTAAAAATGCTCTTGATATGAATGAATGCGATGCTCCAGTATCAAAAAGAACAAGTGCTAGAAAGGAATTAAGCTTGAACTTACCAGCCACAGCATCGGACTCCTCATATATTTCCTCCACATTGATGTGGTTCACTTGACCCTTCTGAAAAGGGTTTGGCTTGTTGGCTCCATCAGTCTTCTTTCTAGGCATTCATTTGCATAGTGCCTAGTTTTATTGCACTTAAAGCATTCAACCTGACTAATGTTTTTCTTTGCTAGCTGACTTCCATTGCCATTTCCACCATGGTGGCTCTTGTAGCCACTCTTGTGGTTTCTATGCCCACCATTGTCATGACCACGATGTTGATTGTTATCGTGGTGACGGTTACTATTGTGGTGGATGTTATACTTCCCGTGTTTGTGGGATCCAGAACCTCCACTATCTTCACCATGGGAACGCTTGTGTGACAATCCAGAACTATGCTTATCACAGTGATGCTTCCTCTTCCTGTTCTCAACCTGCTTCATCTTACTTTCCAAGATGGTGTCTTTGTCACACAGTGATTAATAAGTTGGAACATATGCAACAGATAGCTGCATGCACATCTCATCATTCAGCCCTTCAAGGAATTTTTCCTTCCTCTTAGCATCAGTGTCAACTTCATCCGGTGCATAGCGTGCCAGATTGTTGAACTCCTCAATATATTCTGCAACACTACGGTGGCGTTGCTTAAGGTTGTGGAAGTCCTAGACATCCCAGAATGGTTTGTCACGATGGACCATAAGAGTATCTTGCATCGGAAGACACCAATGCACATTTACTACTTGGCTACCAACTGGTAGACAAAGGTCGGAAAACAATAAGGAAAAGGAACATGCTCAGGATAGAATCCTGAGATGTGGATGCATAAGTCAACAATCTTCCGAAGACCAATGCAGGAAGGTTAAGGTGTGGCAGAGTCACGAGCACGGATGTGAGACTCTCGAGGGGTACTCTTGTCGTGATCTATTAGGTTCCATTAGAGAACATCTGCCATAGCATGTGGTAGGGGAAGTCCTTTATCATCACTATTCAATAGAGACAATATCCACAAGCTTTAAGGTTATACTAGAAGGTACTAGCCATTCTGAGGTAATGTGTAAGCATTAACCACTGGGGTCAACAAAATGGATCTTGGGTTAAAGGTCAGCGTCATATACAAGATTCGCAACACCAGAATCCAGCACAATCGGGGATCTTAGCTTCAAATCCGAGGGTTAAAACCCAAAGAAAGGAATAACTAATATTTGAGTGACAAAGCGTACACTACAAGATAGTAATCTCGAGGTAGCTTCCAAGAGAAGAAACGACTTCTGAAGTACCCAAACAAACAAAAAGGAGGCACACAAGGCGAAAGGAAACCTCGAAGCCTAGAACAGAACATTGTGAATCCATCAAAATGAGGTTGTGGACCCTTAAAATAGAGAGATTATGATAGAAAGAAATCTCTCAGAAGGAACATAACAAAGGTAAACAAGGAACACACACAACTGACTCTAGAGAACTCAACACTAAGTCAAATGGTTGAGAAACGACATGCCTGAAGAGGCACCTAACTTTTGAAAAAAATGAGACGAGATAGCGAAACTTTTCCAAATCAACACAAGATAGGGTGACCCAGAGTTAGAGTGAAACTGGATAAGGAGAAAAAGAAGCATACCAGAGTTTTTGCAAATAATTTTCATCTTTGAAAATAGTTTTCACAAACACTAGACTCAACATCGACCAATAGAAAGGGTTTTCTACAGTCGGTACTGCTCTGATACCAAAACCTGTGACACCCCCGGGATTAAGGCTAGACAAATCCCAGACCTTCGTCTGAACATAAGCCTAACCTAATCTTGAAAGCGTACAGAGGGAGAATCGGTAACACAACAGTGACCCTACAACACAAAAAATATTACAGCAAGCTCATAACTGAGCTAAGAACCAAAATATTACAATCATAGGTCACTGACCACAAACACCAAGCAACGGAAGGCAAATTATGCTATTAAGTATAGAAAACTTAACAAATGGCCTAAGAGGCCTGAAGAATAACGATGACGTCCGATCCATAGATCCCAGACTGCCGACTGGGAACTCCAAACTACTCGTCGATGTTGATGCCGTGAAGAACTCTTCTTCTATGGTAACACTTACTCTGCTGCAAAAGTATCAATGAATCAAGGGTGAGTACAGGGTGTACTCTGCAAACTTATGGTTGGTGGAGTTATTTTGCTCAAAGCCATCTTTGTTTGTAAAACAAGAGGAAGAAGAATCTTGACTAATCAGAATATTTTAAAAGGGGATAAGAGAGCGGTAACTCTAGTTTTGATCATCTCTTGATATCCACCGAATCATTATCAGCTGAACCTATCTAGGATCACCCCCTCGTACCCATGAGGAAGCATCCTTAAGCACACGTTGATCAACTTGCCAAGTTTTACGATTAGTTTAAAGTTCTCTATGATCTTAGAATCTGGTCTCCAAGTTCGTCCATAACCGCGGACACGGCTTTTCGAAAAGATTTAACCCTGCAGGGGTGCACAACTTTACCCAGACGTATCAACCGATTCTTAATGCCAACGTTATTAGCCCTCTTCCTTGGAAGGCCGACAGAGAGTGGTGACCACGACCTTTACCTTGCTTCACCGAGACCATGAGTCATGCACTAGGGAGATGCCGTCTTAACGGGTCGAGTCCCGAAGCCGGTCCCTAATGATGTGCACAGGGTTCAATATTATGGATGTCGGGCATCTCTTGTTCCCGGCCACGCTTACCTACCTGTTATGAATGCACCTCCTTCACTTCCATCCAAGAACAACCAAGATGCGTATGTCGAATGGAAAGCCCAAACTATGTGACTCATGGAATCTGCTAGGCAGGTTAGTTGGTCGAGGTGGTTTCCAGGCCCCCGTGTGGCTGTACGCTCGTCTTGGACCATAGGCAAGAACTCAGGTCCTAGTAGTGGCAAGTATGGGACTGCAAAAACCACAACCCACCGTGGCATCCCATACAAGCCTTAGCATGTTTAACTTTCATCTCTGATCTTACCACGCCATCTTGTCATACTAGGTTCATCCGCAGCTCTGATTCATCAACCGGATGGACCATCGATAACAACTAAGCATGGCTAAGCACAACAAATATAATAGCTTTAGCAATGCTTCACAAGCTCAAACCCTAGTTATGCTAGGAGCAGTGGATCAGGGAGTATAGGCTTCAAAGGTAACATGCATCAGATAGGATTATTCCATCTATTGATAAAAGACTTTGAAATCGTATGCACATGGCAAGAATTGAAATGCTTAAAAACATAGGATTATATCATGTGTGGGGCTTTGCTTGCCTTTGCCAGTTGATATCCAGAGAGCAGAGCTTCGGACATCTGGTAATTGACTTGATTACAGTTGGTCAAGTGTTGGTCTTCGAGCTTCGACGGTGTTGATCTCGGGCTTTAGTCTTAGAGTTGACCTTGATTCCGATATCATATTCTACCGAGGAAGAACCAAACACCGGAAAGAGAGGGAAACAATCAACACATGGCATCGATGCAATGCTCAATCAAGGATGATGATATGACAAGTTAAAAGTTGTTGAAATTGAAATCCTAACTATGCTTGACCATTTTAAACAGAGTCCGAGAGGTGCAAACCCTAGAATAGGGGGTCCTCGGAATCACCTATGGGGTTCATTTTGTTCTTCGAATTATACTTGTCATGAAAGTTGTTGAACAATGCATGATTATAGCTTAGTTAGATAGTTCTCATTTTTCTGAACATTTTGATATATTATTTGTATTTTTCTGATTTAAAATGAATTAGTTATGATTTTTCTCAATTTTAATCCATTTATAAATCTTTTTTAATTAACTAAACATTTTTAGATATTATATAAATTATTTTACATCTGGACCCACTTGTCATAAGTTTAACAATTTCAGAAATTATTTTCCAAAAATATTAAAACCCTAATAGACTGGGCCCACATGTCATAAATTTCTTATTTATAGAAGTTAATTACAAAAACATTTAAAATAACAATGGAAAAGGGATATGGCATCAGCCTGATGTCATGATGACGTCAGCGACACCATTGCTCCCAGGTTGAGCACGGGCACTGCGATGAGGGGCTGCGGGGCTAGGTCCGTTGGAAAGAGGGGATCAAGGTGGTCTTAATAGTGGTGTTGCCACCCGGATTTGGTCATCGGAGATGGCCGGCAGCGTGGTGTTGCGGCCGCGGATAGAGGTCGATGACGGCAAGGAGAACCAGAGGGCGAGGGACAAATCGAATAGGTCCACGAGGACCGTGAGCTCACCAGGAAGCCAATGGAGTGGTCGGCGAGGCCAGGGGAGGTCGAGAGCGACGACACGGTCGTCGGTGAGCTGCAACAGAGGCGGAGAAGAGGTGTATGACATCGTCGGTTCCGGGCGAGACGCGATGATTCCTTCGGTCAGGAGAACAAGGACGACGAGGAGGTCCCGATGGTGCCCTCGGAACGGCGCGGGGTGGCCGGAGACGGTGGGGAGGAAGAGGATCTGGGAGCTAGGGTTTCGGGTCCAATGGGGAAAACGGCAGAGGGGGCGAGAGGAAGCGAAGTTGGTACTAGGAGAGAGAGGGTAACGTCGGCGTTCTTATCATTGACTCCAAGGGCGGCGGCGAGCATCACAACGCGCGCGGGATCGACGGCCGACGGCAGGGCACGCAGGAGCTTCGGCTCTGTCCTTCTGGCAGAGGAAGAAGAAAGGGAAAAAGAACGAAGGGGTACGGGCCTCTGGTGGGCTGGCGTGGGCTCGAGGTGGGTCGTGAGGAAGCAAGGGCGGCGGCTGCTGGCCACTGCATGTGGGCGGTAGGAAGAGAGGGGAGAGGAGCTGGGCTCGGCCCAGTTAGAGTTAGGAATAGGTTTTTTTATTACGGAAACATTTTTCTTTTCTATTTCTCTTTTTTTTATATATTTTTCATTTGTAAACTGTTTTGGTGATTTCCAAAATACAAAAACTTTTCTAAAAATTAAAATACTATGGAGACCCTTATAACCATTTGGGTTTCCAAACATTTTGTTATTTAAAAAATATTCAAAAGCCATTTGAATGCATTTGAGAGGAAGAGGAGAATTAGGGTTAGGGTTTTGTGATTAGTTTCTTGCATGCATTTTAAAATGATGATGCTCATGAATGTGCAAACAAATCCCATTTACATTTATTAAAACTAGGGGTGTTACAATTCCATCCCCCTTAAAATAATCTTGTCCCGAGATTCCTAGGTAGGAAGACAGAAGGAACAGGGTCACACTAAACTTCAACGATCTTCTCGAAGAGGTTGATCCATGCCACCATGACGAATGGACGAAGCGCTTCATAATCTTCGAGGTGGCTGCTCACACTAAGGAAGAGAGGGAATGACACGGAACCACAAACTGAGTATCTCATGGTCAACTCATGGGTAAATGTTTCGCGAACATCTCTAAAGCCAACATACATGAAACATGCCAAGGTAACGGAGGAAACAAAAGGAGATGGTTTTTCAAGGTCACAGATAACTGGTCTTCATAAGGATTGAGACCATGGATCTTGCAGAAAAGGGTAAACTTGTGAAGGAAGGAACTTCCAACAGATGGAACATGACCACAGAATTCGGGAAGTGAACCTCTATTAGATAGCTTACGTAGAGCTTCGCATACGAAAGAGATAGATACCAGCAAAACCAAGTTGTTGAACTACTTTTGACATAGAAGGGTCATTCTTTGGTTCAACACAAGGCCAAGACAGAAAGGTGTTTTGGTGGAGAGGACTCATAAGAGTCACAAGGAACATGTAACAAGAGAAACTATTGATTACCAAAATCATGGTCGCTCTTTGAACATGTTTAAGGAAGCGGGAAGGAAACTCTTTATTCATCCAGGACTACAAAAATCCTTGCCAAGATCATGATATCACTTTGCACCACCAAGATGAATAGTTGAGAAGATTCCTGATGACACGAGAAGAAAGAAACTTCATTCTCAGACTCTAAGTACTTGGCATAACAAAACGCTTGCCATCGTAAAAGGATCTGGAGGATCGACCAAGAAAAATTTAGCAACACTACTTTAAATGTTCTCCTTGATATTCAAGATACTAATAACAGACTTTTGGACAAGCCTTTAATCAGTCATCAAGTAAAGGTCAGACTTCGTTTACAAAGGAAACCATAAGCACAACTCCTATAGTAAATCATAGAAGATGCCTCATGAGGAGTGGTTGTTATTGCTGATTCAAGAGAGTATGACAATAGGTCTTCCGACTGATGGTGCCAACCATTACACCAATCTTTCCAGAGTTACAATAGACCTATGTCATAACCTTGAGTGACACCAGTCATTATTGTTGCTTGAGATTCAGCTCTGATTAAGTGGAGATATACTTCAGATTCAGCATATCTGAATAGAAAGTGTGCAACATTTACCGCAAAGGTAAAGTTACTAGATTCTCAAGACATGGACTACAATGTCAAGCTCTAAAAGATGAGCTAGATTGCGGAACCCATGTGATAGCAAGTTATCAAAAGATAATTGCATCTACATGAATTGTTTGCAACGAAACACAACTAAATCCCGTTTAGGAAACATTTAGGAGGATATAGAAGTTTTGGTGGACTTCTTATCTTCTGTGAATGAATCAATCAGTGGCTTGGTGTGCTTGGAGAATCTTCTTGACATGTGAAGGTATCGACCTACTATATCAAGAATACCTCGCACGTGCTTGACTAACTTGGAATGATTCCCAAAGAAACAATGATAACGCTACTCGAATCCATGGTGACATCTTTCAACAATTGCACATGAACTAGAGAAGGTTACTTCTAACATCTAGAACACATACTTCGAGATAACACTAAGATGGTTCTCAAAAGTTTCCAACATTAATGCCAAATGTTCCATATGAATCTCATATAACATGGAGAAGATAAGGATGTCATCGATGGGCTCAATAACAAACTTATCAAGACACTCCATTAAGATGGACTCATATGTTATATGAATAAGGCATAAACACTGGTCAGACTAGGGGACATGAAGATGTACTTATGTGAAACACCACAAATAGAAACATCATGAAGATGGTCCTTGGAACTGAGTATGATTTGACAATAACCCAAATCAAATCAAAGGCAGGAAAGATAACATATCCACAAAGGAGATACTATCTTGCTTCAATACGAACACAACTAGATATCCCTTTAAGAAGGAACTGAGTTGGATGGAACTTTTGTCTTACAACTCTCCAAGTTGTTGTTCAAGATCAACCAACTAGTTCAGGGTTATCCAGTACGGATCCTTGGAGAAAGGAGCGGTTTAAAGAAACAACTTACTCAGGAACCTGACAACACGGTCATGTGGCAACATGGTGATACTTCTAGAAGACATCCAGAATATCACAGACCACCGATATGTCACATATTTCTAGAGGGAAACTTGCTTGGTAAGGCAAGAAGACATAGTCTCAAAGCTTCGGTATGAACCTAACTCTTTGACTGAGGAGAGCGCACCGAAATAACGTACTTTGTAGCACAATCATCCTTTGCTCATTGATTAGATTAACCATCACGCTAGGAATGATATAGATGTCCTTGAAGTTCAAAGCAATAAGAATTGCTAAGAATCTCAAATGACCACATTATTACGCACACGCAACATTTCCTGAGCACGAACAACTCAGTGGAAGGGTGGGTAAAATGTGTAAGAGAATCACTTCATTAAGAGGTCATGAATCTCAGCATGATCTCTTAGTATAAAAGGGTGTGATGTTTTAAGGTAGAACAGAACATAAGCTAATCAACGCTTATTGATTATGTGGATTACAACACTTTGACCTGGTCTTAGAAATGATGAGGTACTGGAGTTTGTTTCTCCTAGACATCCCGGAATGGTTTGTCACGATGGACCACAAGAGTATCTTGCATCGGAAGACACCAATGCACATTTACTACTTGGCTACCAACTAGTAGACAAAGGTCGGAAAACAACAAGGAAAAAGGAACATGCTCGGGATAGAATCCCGAGATGTGGATGCATAAGTCAACAATCTTCCGAAGACCAATGCAGGAAGGTTAAGGTGTGGCAGAGTCACGAGCACAGATGTGAGACTCTCGAGGAGTACTCTTGTCGTGATCCATTTGGTTCCATTAAAGAACATCTGCCATAGCATGTGGTAGGGGAAGTCCTTTATCGTCACTATTCAATAGCGACAATATCCACAAGCTTGAAGGCTATACTAGAAGGTACTAGCCATTTTGAGGTAATGTGTAAGCATTAACCACAGGGGTCAACAAAATGGATCTTGGGTTAAAGTTTAGCGTCATATACAAGATTCGCAACACCAGAATCCAGCACAATCGGGGATCTTAGGTTCAAATCCGAGGGTTAAAACCCAAAGAGAGGAATAACTAATATTTGAGTGACAAAGCGTACACTATAAGATAGTAATCTTGAGGTAGCTTCCAAGAGAAGAAACTACTTCTGAAGTAACCAAACAAACAAAAATGAGGCACATGAGGCGAAAGGAAACCTCGAAGCCTAGAACATAACATTGTGAATCCATCAAAATGAGGTTGTGGACCCTTAAAATAGAGATTATGATAGAAAGAAATCTCTCAGAAGGAACAGAACAAAGGGAAACAAGGAACACACACAACTGACTCTAGAGAACTCAACACTAAGTCAAACGGTTGAGAAACGACATGCCTGAAGAGGCAACTGACTTTTGAAAAAAATGAGACGAGATAGCGAAACTTTTCCAAATAAACACAAGATAAGGTGACCCAGAGTTAGAGTGAAACTGGATAAGGAGAAAAAGAAGCATACCAGAGTTTTTGCAAATAATTTTCATCTTTGAAAATAGTTTTCACAAACACTAGACTCAACATCGACCAATAGAAAGGGTTTCCTATAGTCGCTACTGCTTTGATACCAAATCCTGTGACACCCTCGGGATTAAGGCTAGACAAATCCCAGACCTTCGTCTAAACATAAGCCTAACCTAATCTCGAAAGCGTACAGAGGGAGAATCGGTAACACAACAGTGACCCTACGACACAAAAATTATTACAGCAAGCTCATAACTGAGCGAAGAACCAAATTATTACAATCATAGGTCACTAACCATAAACACCAAGCAACGGAAGGCAAATTATGCTATTAAGTATAGCAAACTTAACAAATGGCCTAAGAGGCCTGAAGCATAACGATGACGTCCAATCCATAGATCCCAGACTATCGACTAGGAACTCCAAACAACTCGTCGATGTCGATGCCGTGAAGAACTCTTCTTCTATGGTAACACTTACTCTGCTGCAAAAGTATCAATGAAGCAAGGGTGAGTACATGGTGTACTCCGCAAGACTTATGGCTGGTGGAGTTATTTTGCTCAAAGCCATCTTTGTTTGTAAAACAAGAGGGAGAAGAATCTCGACTAATCAGAATATTTTAAAAGGGGATAAGAGAGTGGTAACTCTAGTTTTGATCATCTCTTGATATCCACCGAATCATCATCAGCTAAACCTATCTAGGATCACCCCCTCGTACCCATGAGGAAGCATCCTTAAGCACACGTTGATCAACTTGCCAAGTTTTACGATTAGGTTAAAGTTCTCTATGATCTTAGAATCTGGTCTCCAAGTTCGTCCATAACTGCGGACACGGCTTTTCGAAAAGATTTAACCCTACGGGGGTGCACAACTTTACCCACATGTATCAACCGATTCTTAATGCCAACGTTATTAGCCCTCTTCCTTGGAAGGCCGGCAGAGAGTGGTTGACAACGACCTTTACCTTGCTTCGCCGAGACCATGAGTCACGCACTAGGGAGATGCCACCGTAACGGGTCGAGTCCCAAAGCCGGTCCCTAATGATGTGCGCAGGGTTCAAGATTACGGATGTCGGGCATCTCTTGTTCCCGGCCACGCTTACCTACCTGTTATGAATGCACCTCCTTCACCTCCATCCAAGAACAACCAAGATGCGTATGTCGAATGGAAAGCCCAAACTATGTGACTCATGGAATATACTAGGCAAGTTAGTTGGTCGAGGGGGTTTCCAGGCCCCCGTGTGGTTGTACACTCATCTTGGACCATAGGCAAGAACTCAGGTCCTAGTAGTGGCAAGTATGGGACTGCAAAAACCACAACCCACCATGGCCTACCATACAAGCCTTAGCATGTTGAACTTTCATATCGTATCTTACCACGTCATCTTGTCATACTAGGTTCATCCGCAGCTCTGATTCATCAACTGGATGGGCCATCGATAACAACTAAGCATGGCTAAGCACAACAGATATAATAGCTCTAGCAATGCTTCACAAGCTCAAACCCTAGTTATGCTAGGAGAAGTGGATCAGGGAGTATAGGCTTCAAAGGTAACATGCATCCGATAGAATTACTCCATCTATCGATAAAAGACTTTGAACTCGTATGCACATGGCAAGAATGAAATGCTTAAAAACATAGGATTATATCATGTGTGGGGCTTCGCTTGCCTTTGCCAGTTGATATCCAGAGAGCAGATCTTCGGACATCTGGTACTTGACTTGATTACAGTTGGTCAAGTGTTGGTCTTCGAGCTTCGACGGTGTTGATCTCGGGCTTCAGTCTTAGGCTTGATCTTGATTCCGATATCGTATTCTACCAGGGAAGAACCAAACACCGGAAAGAGAGGGAAACAATCAACACATGGCATCGATGCAATGCTCAATCAAGGATGATGATATGACAAGTTAAAATGTGCTGAAATTGAAATCCTAAACATGCTTTACCATTTTAAAAAGGGTCCGAGAGGTGCAAACCCTAGAATAGGGGGTCCTCGGAATCACCTATGGGGTTCATTTTGTTCTTCTAATTATACTTGTCATGAAAGTTGTTGAACAATGCATGATTATAGCTTAGTTAGATGGTTCTCATTTTTCTGAACATTTTGTTATATTATCTTGCCGCGGGGAAGCAAGGGCGGCGGCTGCTGGCCACTGCATGTGGGCGGTAGGGAGAGAGGGGAGAGGAGCTGGGCTCGGCCCAGTTAGAGTTAGGAATAGGTTTATTTATTACAGAAACATTTTTCTTTTCTGTTTCTCTTTTTTTGTTTATATTTTCATTTGTAAAATGTTTTGGTTATTTCCAAAATACAAAAACTTTTCCAAACATTAAAATACTATTGAGACCCTTATAACCATTTGGGTTTCCAAACATTTTGTTATTTCAAAAATATTCAAAAGCCATTTGAAATCATTTGAGAGGAAGAGGAGAATTAGGGTTACGGTTTTGTGATTATTTTCTTGCATGCATTTTAAAATGATGATGCTCATGAATGCGCAAACAAATCCTATTTACATTTATTAAAACTAGGGGTGTTACATGAGTAGTCAACACTACTCCTCCATGTCGACTTCCTCGTCCACTAGAGTAAGTACTGCTATCTCCATTGCTGCTTTGTACTCCTCCACGCTGGTGGTCAAAGCATCGACCTTCGCCCGAAGGGCTCTCTTCTGCGAGCGCAACCTCTCTATCACTCCCTCCTGTGTCTCTAGCTCGAGGTCCTTGAGCTCTATCTCTTCCTTCATCTCATTGATCTTCTTGTTCCTATCCTGCACTCTCTTTTCTTGGTTCTTGAACCTGGCCTCCATCTCCTTGATGCTCTCATCCTGCTCCACGAAGGCCTTGTCCTTCTTCCTCAACTGGATTTGTAGCTCGTCATTGCTAAGCATGACGTTGGTCCTATCAGTATCGAGGTGTCTAAGAAGGCTCTCTAGGTCCTAAAGATAGAGATGCACTGGATCAATAGTCTCCCTAGTGGCATCTTCATACACTACAACCTCTCCCTCCTCGTCATGTCTCCCAAATGGGTGGAAGTAGAGGCCCCTGAGCTCGGTGGAGTGACGTCCACATAGGCTACCAAGTAGCTCCTGCATGGCAATGTCGAGTACCTTCTCCTTGTCATCATGCATTAACTTGAAGGAAATCTCCTCGGTGGGTGGATCCAACTGGCGTCCTGGCTGCGAGACTCTAAATCCCCATAGATCCTTCCTCTTGAACTTCGTAAGCTGAAGTCCCTTAATGTTAGGGAGGGGGAGATTGAGCACACTAGTGAGCTCCACGATACGAGAACCAAAACGAGTTCCCTTGAACTCCTCGGCAGTGCTGATAACAAAGCTAGGCATCTATTGCATAGGATAGAGAAAAATTAGAAACAACACAAGTAAGGAGAAAAACATAAGGTAGTGAAACAAAAGCCAAAAACATACATGAAATACACAAGTCATGGCATACAATAATCTATAACAATCACTAAGGTTCAAACATAACTTAGGAAAAAAATTGTCATACCACATAGATTGGTATGATCAAATTATTAACGCGAGAAAACGACAAGTGTGGTGGTCCAACTATTGGAATACGTCACAATTCTCACTCATATGCTAAGTCTATGATATCTTCTCTTAGACGTTTTATGGCGGTCTCTAAGTCTTGGGTATACTTCTTCTCTTCTCTAAGGTCATTTGAGCATTCTACACTTGAGTCTTTCACCAAGCTCCTTGATAGCATTCCAAGCTGCATTTCTTGCAGATTCAAAGAATGACATATGCATTTCAGAGTTGGTGACCATGCAGAATCCCGACTCTTTGTGGTTGTCCTCCTTGTTTTTGTACAAGTGGAGCTATACCCACCAATATTCTTCTCATTCATCCATCACTGGAAATCCTTTGTACACGGCTTCACCATGTATTCCCAAGCTAACCATGAGGTTTTTGAGTGCCTTGGGAAACTCCGTCTCACATTCTAAGGTCATGGTCATGAGTGGTCCCTTCTTGACGGCTTCGTTGATGGCGGCCATCTACAAATAGAGATGAGAAAGAATATTAGGAGAGGTTTACGAGAAGAAAAGAGACAAGTTTGGAATTTGCAAAGAGTTGCATTTTTCCTAGTGGTTTCCTTAGTCTAATCCATCTCAGGGTCATAATCCTACGGGCAATACAGTGCTATAATACCATCTGTAAGACCCCACCATTTAAGGTAAAGGCCCCTGTGATTGCAATGCTAGTCCCTGGATCGAATTTCTAGCATCCACAGTTTAAGATGAAGTACATAGATACAAAGGTCATTATTACATCGTAATATCCAGAGATACAATAGTTCTTACAACTCATTATCCCAAGGCTAATACATGGAGTTCACAATACTTAACAAAATAAAATAAGTCTTCATCTTCATGTGCCATAGGCAAACATGTTGAGTGTAGACTCATAACCCTAGTCTCCATCAGAGTAACCTGCAACATCATAATTTACAGCCACAGAGGGTCAATACATTTGGAATTGTATTGGCAAGTGATACCATAATAGTATAGTAGCATCTAATAACTATATGAATTTGGCTAAGTGTAGTTTAGGTTGGCTTTGCTCAAAATAAGGTTTTTCTTATTAGTTGAAAACACTAAGTTTTAGTTTGACAAAAACACCCAAGGAACCACCAATAGATATTGGTGAACCTTTACCCTTGTTCAACCACAAGTTTTAACTTAGATAAATTTGGATGAGGACATCCTTGATCACTTCAATGTCTTCGATGCTCAAATTTTCCGTTGCAGGGGACACGACTAAGTACTTAGGTTTTACCCTCTCAAGAGGTGGTGCACTTTCCCCACAAGACTCGACATGCATCGAGACGAGACTTTTCAGAAGCATTCCCTTAGACCACCATGGACGCGTTCCATCCTATCAACCCTACCACCAATTGTCCATCTGGCTAAGTTCTTGCAACCTAGTTGGTCAAGGCAGAGCCCATATGCCATGTGGTTGCAATAGAAGCTTCTCAACACTAAATATCTCAAATCTCTTTGTTCCTGGGTGGCATCCATAAGTGTGATACACAAGGTAAACCATATACATGGGCCTTATGTAACCACTCAACACAAACCAATCTTTCCATTCCACCCAGGTGATTCGTTCACAAGTTGTTTTATGAATCAAAACATAGTCATATACTTTGCATAATAACATAGCATGAATATTCCACCCTTGTCGTCTACTATCTAGGCTAATCATACTAGTATAAAAAGTTTCTTAACTTAGGGAAAAACTACTAAGACAATATCTATAGGATTTACCCAAGCATATCATATACTTAGAAAATAACCATGCAAATCCTACTCAAAATATCACTAGTGCATAGATAAAATAATGGGACAAAAATATGAAGCATAACTTGCCTTGGTAGTTGGGGGAATAGGAACAATCCTCACAATCACAATCACCAAAATCTACACATAAAATCATAACACCAAATTCACATTCAATATACAAACAAAAATACATATGAATGCATGCAAATGAAATGGAATGATTTTCCACACTAAATAAGTCAAACTAAATAGTACTAAACACAAATTAAACTTTCTAAAGTCTTAATAAACCAAAAATTACTCTAAAGCAATTTTCTAAACAATTTTTATAACCAAAATAGGCCTACAAATGTTTTTGTATAAAATTCTAACTTTACAGAAGAAAATGGCCAAACCAAGTCCATGGTTGCAAAGAGTTCATTTTTCTGAATCCATTGATATAAAATTTGTATTTTTTTGGATTACAGAACAAAAGTTATGAATTTTACAAGTTAATTCAACTAATAGATCAATATCTGGATTTTAAATCTAATTCATAGCCACACGGCGTGCTCTGATTGGTGTGTACCGGTTCGCGCGGATCACGCACACGAGCCGTTAGATCTAAGTGTGATCCTGTGGTCCAGATCTGATGATACCGCTTCACGCTGGCGATCTAATCTAAGCCACTGGATCTAGATCCAGTGGACCACGTTGCTCTAACCAAAAACGAGCAGCGCAAATGGCCACTGCAGCGGCGGCGCGTCTGTCGACGGTGTGCCGGTGAGGCTAGGGGTAGGGGAGGGGGAACTAGGGCTTACTGAGGTCACGGAGACGTTGTGGTGCTCAAGGTTGTCGTGGACAGTGCTGGGGCGCACGAGCATGGTGGCTATTACTCGTCGGAGTTCAGCAGAGCGTTGGGTGCTTGCAGAGCTTGACGAGGACGATGTTCTGGGGCACAAGAGAGCAAACAACAATCATATAAGGAGCGCAAGAAGATGGCGAGCAAGTTTGTTTGAACCAGAGGCCAAGGGGCGCACGGGACTCACTGCAATCCGTCGCCAGAGCTCGTCAGGACAGCGGCGGTGCGAGGAGTAATTGGTGTAGCCTGGCGGCGCTCATGGGTGGATGAGTGGGGAGAAATGGAGCGGGGGCCGTGGGGTTTAAGTAGCAGGCTCGGGGACGATAATTACGCCAGCATTTACTCGAAATCAAACGCAAAATCAAAGGGGGAAACGGAAGCGGCGAGCAGGTCATCGCGCTGTGTTTGGGGATGAAGGGGCTGATGTGGAGGGGTGGTCCACTTGTCAGCGAGGGGGTACGATTGCGCGCGGTCAGAAACATAGGGAAAAGGGAAAACCCTGGGTGGGCTAGATGGGCCGCGGGTGGGTGTTGGGCTAGATAGGTGGCGCCTGTTATTTTTTCTCCTTTTCTCTTTTCCTTTTCTGATTTTATTTTCTCCAGACTTTTGTACTGTGATTCTAGTGTCCAAAAGTGTGTCAAACACAAACAAACACTCAAAAACCTTTTTGGGTTTGAAAATAATAAAAACCATGCCCCTCATATATATATTAAAAAGGGGTTTAAATATGGTTCCATTTGGTTTTTTTTGTTTTGAAATTTTTTGTGCAAGATGAATATGCCATGATGCTATGAATGCAACAATATGATTTTGCATTTTATGAAATTTGGGATGTTACAATTCCCTTTCAGTGTTCAACTAAAGCAAGTCTTCTAAAGGTAATTTCCTCTCTCCACGGGTCAATTTAGAGGGTCCAGAGGTTCTCTTGAGTCCTGATGCGGCTCAGATAACTGTAGAGCTTCATTGGGAAACCCCAAGACGGAGGTATGATGGGTACAGCAATAAGTTTTCCCTCAGTAAGAAACCAAGGTTATCGAACCAGTAGGAGGAAGGAAACGACTCAAACGTGTTGCTAACAACTTGGAAACCTGCACAACACAAACTCAAGACTTTGCCCCAACGAACAGTGAGATTGTCAATCTCACTGGTTTGCTGAAAACAAAGGATTAAACATATGGTGTGGAAGGTAATGGTGGCTTGCAGAAAGTAAACAGTAATAGTGGAAGATGTATCAATGGTAAAGATTGGACCGGGGTCCACAGTTCACTAGAGGTGTTCTCCTTAAGATAAACAACATAACATGCTGGGTAAACAAATTACAGCGGGGAAATTGACAGGACAGAGCAAGGCATAACAATGCAATACTAGACATTCATGATCCTATGAGCTTTAATTGGGCATTACAACAATATACATAGACCGCCATCCAACTGCATCTATGACTAGTAATCCACCTCCAGGTTATCATCAGAACCCCCTCCAATATTAAGTTTCAAGCAACGGATAACTGCTTTAAGCAATGTGTGTAAAGTAAACAATACAATTGTTCCATAAAAAAGATTGTTGTTTTCTCCCTAGTAGCAATAGAACTTCTACAACCTTTGATATTTCTATCACTTCCCCATATTCAATAGAGGCATGAACCCACTATCGATCATAAATACTCCCTCTTGGAGTCACTAGCATCTACTTGTCCAAGATAGCTACTAGAAACGGAGAGCATGCAAGATCTCAAACAACACAGACCTGATAGAATCAATAAGATAGAACCATTAATCAATCTGACATAGTAATCTCAATATCCATCGGATCCCCGCAAACACAACATGCATGATTACAAATAGATGATCTTGATCATAAACGGAGCTCACAAGATCTAAACATGGTAGCACAAAGGAGGAGAAACAACCATATAGCTACTATATGGACCCATAGTCCAAGGTGGAACTACTCACGCATCATATCGGAGGCTGGCATGGTGATTAATAAGGCCTCTGGGATGATCTATCCCCTCCGGCAGGGTGCCGGGAAGAGCTTCAGATCCTCCCCCACCCACCCACCCCCGATCTAGGGACGATGGTGGCGGTGGTTATGGACTGTTTCGTGGAGATATGATTGGGTACTTAGGGTTTAGGTATCAGGGGCTTTTTATAGGCGAAGGGGGAGACCGAGGGGGTGCCCGAGGCGGCCGCACCCCACCCCACCCCCCGGGCGTGGGCCAGGCCTGGCCGTGTGTCCAGGGGGTGTGGGCCCCTCGTGGCCCACCTCCGTCTCGTCTTATGGCTCCGTGTTCTCCTCGGTGAAATATGGACTTTGGCTTTTGTCCCGTCCAATTACGAGAATATTTATTTTCTGTCTTTTCTGGAACCAAAAACGACAGAAAACTGGCAACTAGCACTATGGCATCTTGTTAATAGGTTAGTCCTAGAAAACATATAAAAATACCTCAAAGTGTAGACAAATCAAAGCAAAGTTGATACTAAACAAGCATGGAACATCAAAAATTATAGATACGTTTACGACGTATCAAGTCCTGCCACTTTCACTGCCGCCTGCTAAAGTTTTGTCCTGCATGTGTAATCCCGATCCACTTCCATGCACTAAGAATAGATGCCTCTTATTACTTATCAAGATTGTCATCGTTGTCTGGTATGGAAGGCTTCTTCCTTTACATAAATCTCGCATATTAATTCAACCCTTGGATTTGGGAGCCCCCTGACTTCATCTACTGTGTTCGCAGCTAGAGAATCATGTCCTTGATTTTTGCCTAATAGCAGTTCAACTCTATCAAAAAAATCACAACAAACATTGCCTCAGTTGTTTAAGCTGAGGGACCTGTCCCATTATGTTTTTATTTTGGTATATGATCAATAATGATTGATTGCACAATATTAATGCCCCTTCTAAAAATGCAGACTTATTCCAGAACAAATAAGTGCATTACACTTAATGTTGATTATAGAAGTTGCAATATTGTTTATGTAACTCATGGACCAATGAAGAATTTTTATTTTGGCTTTATTGGCCCTCTTTATTGTTGGGGAAATTACCGAGACAGTGGCTGGTTATCCCTTAACTGTGATTAGCACACTCTTAAACGTGATATGAAAAATCGCAGCAGAATTAGTGTAAATTTCAGAACCACTTGTACGCTAACTCACGGATCGTTGCTCGTCACAGAAGGAAACACATGCATCAACCATATATGGAGGAAATGAGACCCTAAGAAGCTCTCTATTGACCCTATACAATGTCTATGGTAAGGAGAGAAGTTCTCAGAACGGCGTTGCAGTAGCAAATCAACACACAAGGATACCAATCCATTTTACGTGGAAACCTCTCAACTTGAGAGGAAAAAACACAGGACAAAGCCACCCAAATCTTCTTCCACTATTATCAAATGGGGATACAACTTGTTCTTCTCTAGAGAGCACTAGGGGATCTCATACATCAAGATACACACAGATCTTGGATGCCAATAACAATATTTGGGACACAGGAGCTAGGGATCAGAGCAATCTCACCAAAGATGGTGGAACCACACTTGAAGGAGACAAGGTAGTAGATATGGGTCTTCACAACCTTGTGGGTTGATACGTTGGAAACGTATCTATAATTTTTGATGCTCCATGCTTGTTTAGTATCTACTTTGCTTTACTTGTCTACACTTTGAGGTGCTTTTTACATGTTTTCTGGTACTAACCTTGAAAGAAAATGTGGGCCCCCATGTGTGGTTTTGGTAATTAATGACAATCTTTATGGACTAATGTGTGTATTAAGTTATACTTGTAGGAATTGTCCATAGGCATCGCTTGGAGCTTGTGCCGGCTTCAAGGTCGATGAAATGAGAAGAAGATATGTTATGCAAGCTCAAAATGCGCCATTTATAGAAGATCTCATTTTTTATGCTTACCATCCTCGGTGATCATGGATCGATGATGAGGAATCAAGAAAGGTGTTCCATCTTGAGTAGGGAAAGATCGTCTACATCGAGCTCAAGTGGAATTCTCAAGGCAAAGGTATAATCTTGATAGGTTTTCCCCCTTTTGCCGGTCTCATATTTTTAGTGGAAGACCGGGTTTAGGATAGATAACCGTACTATCAAGAGGGGCTCTCGAATGAATAACTCGATCACATCGTTCGGAGAGAGCACAAACCTTTGCATACTTGCATCATCGTATTTGGTTGTTATTTGATCTTATCCATGTGAGGATATAGAGCTTGTGTTAATCTCCATAACAAGATCTTGTCTATCAATATCAGATCTTCCCTTTATATCTTGTTGAGAGTTTTTCTTGGAGGTTTCCCGGATTATCACCAAGTGACGTATATCACTATAAAATACATGAAGTATTTGTCGTGGTGGTGGCACGGCAGATGCCATGGGTAGGCTAAAGTATGGGGCCAATGGATGCTAGAGGGATCTGGGGAGGGAAGATGCAGTTGATTCTACACACAAAAGACTAAGGCAAAGATCTTTATTTCTCCTTCCTTGGGCTACAAGTGCTCCTTGAGCTGTATACAAGGAGAAAGGAAGAACTTTACCAGCCTAACAGTATTAAATGAGCCGATTCCCTCCTCAGGGTCCAAGCCTCCCCTTATAAAGGAGAGCCTTGGGTTCCTTTAGGGCTAACGTGGCAAGCATATTCGAGGAATATGCTTGTCCCAATATAGTAGTTCGGCGGCCTCCTTTCCCTGTCGCCCCTCTAATGACGGCAAGGTTCCAGAGGGCCCCTTCTGCGCGCCTCGGGCTTCAGGACTGTCACCTCCGTGACCTCCTTCTGCCCCTCTATCGCTCTGCGCCTTTGTCCCTTGTGCTTGGCTCCGCTCAGATTCTCCCTAGCCTGCGGCTAGAGTTTGACTTTAGGCTCCTTCTCCTGCAAGCTTCGTATCATTCGGCCCTGCCTCGCGTTACTCGGCTTGTCCTTCACCTGCATTGAGATTACTCGGGTTAACCCGACCGACTTACACAGTATCTCGGCCGGGTAATGCCTTGCCATTATCGTATGGGCCCTGCCCTTTCCTATCTCGGCCGACCTCTACAGGATTCGGCCGACTTAGACTGTAACTCGGAAACTAGACGGGGAACACCTTTTCGCCTTTCCCCATCTTTACCCTATCCGGGGTCACCTCCCCAACATTAGTCCCCGAAGCTGGTATGGCCCCGCCGACAACCTCGGCCGGGCCGTATCAGTTTCATGACACTCGTTCTGCATTGTTTCCGAGTTATCTTTTTCTCGTTCGAGGTATCATCGTGTCTTCTCGCGTACGCCTCGTCCTACGTGTCATACTCATCATTGTTTCTCTAGTTTTTTGTTCCTCTACAGTATTTACTGACAGGCTACAGTTACTACTGCGCCTGTCGCGTCGCCGCTGCGACGCCTCGTGTGCCGTTTCCGTTGGGGATCGTGACCTTCTTTTCCACCGTGTGGTCCTTGGTGCGGTTCCGCTTAGCGGTGTGCGGTCGTGCGGCGCACACGATCTACACGGTCAACCGCCACACCCACGATCCCACTACCTAGCAGGTGGCTCGGTTATAAAGAGGGGCGCGGGGCTGGGAGATTCACTTTCCCCCTCCGCTCACCTGCGTCCTTCTTCTTCCTCTCGCTTCTGCGCCCGTTCGCGACTCCGCCGCCGTGCGTTCATCTGGATCTCCGACGGCAAGGACCCCGCCGTACTGCTCCGTCTGCCTGGTCTCTGTTCGCCTGCTCCGGCGTCGTCGCCGGTGAGTTCTTCCGGTCTCATCGCCTAGGATCTCCTCTAGATTCCTATGTTTCCCTTTCGTTTTCCCGCGGTAGCTCCTTTGCTGCTCCGCCGCCGTTTCCGCGTAGAATCACGACGGGGCCATGCAGTTCTAAGTTCTCCTCCGCCGCTAGTTCTTCCTCCGTAGACTTCTCCGGCGACCCCATGTCGAGCTCAGTCAGTGGTGCCCTTATCGAGGATGACGATGCTGCCTCTGGGCCCGAGCGAGGCTCGTGGCAGGGTTCTTCTGTCACCCGCCGAGAGATTGAGTGGCTAATCCGAACTCGTCGGATTCCTGCCGAGGTAACTTGTCGCTTACCCGGCAGCGAATCCTCTCCAGTTCTTAGGGAGGGCGAGTATGTAGTCTTCATGTCACATTTTGCTCGCGGGTTTGGTCTCCCCCGCAGTGACTTTGCTAGGGAATTCCTTGATTACTTCGGCCTGCAGCCGCATCACCTGCCTGCTAACGCCATTGCCTCTCTTTCTGCTTTCATCTGTGCCTCGGAGGGTTACTTCGGCCTATGGCCGTCTGTGCATGTTTGGTCCAAGTTTTTCCAGATTCGATCCAACGTTGTCCCAGACAAATCTCTTCATCCCTCCGAGAAGCTGCTTACCCAATGTGGTGCCGCGTCAATCACACCTCGGAGGAAATCCGAATTTCCTCGCGTCGCAGGTTTAGAATCATGCAAGAAGTGGCATAAGTCGTTCTTTTATGTCAAGAACTCTAGGAATGAGGACAGGATTCGGCTTCCTGCCTTTTCCATTGGCACCCCTTCCAAGAAGAACTGGACCTATAATCCGAGGAAAAGTCATGCTCTGGCCGAGGCTTTTGAGATTCGGCTGAAGTAATTGATGCGCTCTGGGGGTTACGCGGAGAGGATCTGATGACTACCTTCATCAGTAGCTGGATCTGCCCCTTCCAGAAACGCACACACAAGCTCTGCTACACGAGTGTTCCTCTAGATCCCAACCGAGTCTCGACGGTGGAGATGGACAATTACCTCATCTTCAAACGTGTCCGGGCTATCTTTAAGACGGAGATGCCTGAGGACTGGGCCTGGGGATTGAAGCCGTTCACCCGCGAGCATCCCCCTCCCGAGGTGAGTTTATGCCTTTGTGTTTTGCTTCCTAATCGCGTTCGTGACACTTTTTGCTAATTTTTCTCTTTCTTGTCCTGCAGAGGTTTGAGGAGCAGAAGACTGAGGATGCCGAGGTTTTGACACTTCCGTGGCCTGTGGATCGAAATACTCCGGACAGCGGGGAACCAGACTCAGAAGAGTTCGTTCCCAAGTCGGATCTCGCTCCGGCTCGCGCTCGCGGCAAGGCCCCGGCCCACGAGGAGGAAGGTGATTCGGACGAGGTCCAAGTTCTAGAGGTAGTTGCCGCAATGCCAATTTCTTATGCATTTCCGGCTTCTATTTTATCAGCTAATCCGGCCGGTCAGGTTCACAACGTCGAGCCTCTTGCCTCCCGGCCTCCCGTTACCTCGGGGAAACGCCGAGCTCCAGCTCATGCCTCAGAAGCTGCTCCCAGGAAGCGAATAAAGAAGTCAGCCCAGCATGCTCCGAAGCGTAAAACTATGCCCGGGGTTACTGGGTGAGTTACTTTTGTTTGTATTTCTTGTTTCTCTCTTTCTCCTTTCTAACTTGACCTTTTCTGTCTTTGCAGGGCTCCTCTCTCTGTCAAGCCCAGCGGTCCCAGCATAACGAGTCGTACGACTCGGTCGCCTTCTCCTCCGCCTCCTGAGGATACCAGAGTTCCGAGTCCTGCTCGTGTTGCTTCTCCTCCTACTCCGAATCAGACGCCACCTCGCCATGATGCGCCTGATATTTCTCCTGTTGATGTCGATACATCTCGGCCCTCAGATATTCCTACCGAACCTGCTGCCTCCTCCGTGAACCCCGATGTTTCTGTTGAGATTCCTCCGACCCCCGCGGTCTCTACTGTGACACCAACTCCAGCCAAGGATATCGATATCTCGGCGCCCTCTGCAACCGTAATTTATCTGGCTCCCAAGGACGCTGCTCCAAGTGCCGAGGTATCGGCTCCTACTGACGCCTCTCCTAAGGCAAGAAAGTTCATTGTTACCAAACCTTTGTCCTCTCAGAAAGGACTTGCCAGCTCATCTCAGCCTACAATTGCTGATGCGCTGCGCAAGGGGATTTCCTCAGCCAAGAGCACTGTTACCCCGGCTGCTGATAAACAGCTTGCTCTTCACAAGAGTCCGGCGGCGGCGGTTGTTACCCAACATGTCCGAGGTAAAGTTCTGACTCGCACTGAGAGTGGGAACAGTCTCGGCTCGTTGGTCGAGTATGCGAACAATTGGAACGCTGCCGATCAGTTCGAGGGTAATCCAAGCAGCCAGCCATTTCAACTCTCTGATATCAGCAGCCGCCTACATCAGGCTGCCAAGATCGTTCTTGAAAGTGACAAGATGAATGAGGTAATCGTTTTTATGGAGTTTCGATTAGTTCTCCGGATGCTATTATATATACTCTAGTCCCCGAAGCTTGCAACCAAATAACTTGTTATTCGTTTGGAAGTTTTATGATGCTTTACTTAGTTCAGTTTTATCTTAGAGTTCGAACCTCCGTCCAACTAGATCTGCATTAAATTCTGCTTGATTTGGGTCTGTCTGAACCTTGAATATCCAGCCACCTAGGTCCGAGTTAAGTTTTGCTTGACTCGGATCTGTTTTGGCTTTGAATATCCAGCCACCTAGGTCCGGGTTAAGTTTTGCTTGACTCGGATCTGTCTTAGCTTCGAATTTCCAGCCACCTAGATCCGGGTTAAGTTTTGCTTGACTCGGATCTGTCTTAGCTTCGAATATCCAGCCACCTAGATCCGGGTTAAGTTTTGCTTGACTCGGATCTGTCTTAGCTTTGAATATCCAGCCACCTAGATCCGGGTTAAGTTTTGCTTGACTCGGATCTGTCGTAGCTTTGAATATCCAGCCACCTAGATCCGGGTTAAGTTTTGCTTGACTCGGATCTGTCCTAGCTTTGAATATCCAGCCACCTAGATCCGGGTTAAGTTTTGCTTGACTCGGATCTGTCCTAGCTTTGAATATCCAGCCACCTAGATCCGGGTTAAGTTTTGATTGACTTGGATCTATCTTAGGCTCGAATACCTATTTACCATTTGCTCTATTGCTTAGGTTGCGCATGACCGGCGGACTGCCGAATTCCAAAGGCTGCTTTTTGCGCATAGAAAATTGCAAGAAAAGTACGAGAAGGTTATTCCTGTGGTAAAGAAAGCTGGTAAGTCGACAAACTCTTGCGTCATCTCCGAAGCTCTTATTGTTTTGTACACGAGATGTTGGCTCACTTTGTTGGTAAACAGGGAACATCAATAATCTTAACATTCGTCTTGAGAAGAAGGTCAAGGCCCTGAAAGGTTAGTTACTCTTTTACTTTATATATTCCCCTTTGAAATGTGCACTAAGTTTCTTTTAACTCTTTTGACTTTGGTAAAGCCGAGTTACAAACCTTTGCAGCATCTCACCAAGATTGCACGCCCATGCCTGATGTGATGCTGCATTTTTTAGAACAAAGCGCTACTCACTCGGCGCAGCTGAAGGATAAAGATAACGAGATAGCTCGCTTGCGTGCCGAGGTGGAGTCCCTTAAGCTCTCTCAGAAGTCTGAATTAGAAAAGGTCGACCAGGAGTTCTCCGAGGAGAAAAATCGGCTAGCTCTGCAATTGCAGAAAAATAAAGAGCTCCTCGAGGCTGCCGAACTAAAGACATGGGGGATGAGCGAGGAGATCACCCGCTTTGAGAAAAGCAAGATTGACTGGGCTAAAGATCTTCAGATAATGCTGAGCTATATTCATCGTAAGCTTCTGACCGCGGCCGAGTTATCTTTTCCCTTACTTACTGCTTACTGACGCACTTGTGTTCTGCGCAGACCATTTTCCAGAAGCTAAGCCCGTGAGATCTAAAGCGGTGATTAGTGCTCGTGTGCGTCGATGTGTTCCTACTGATGCGGACTCAGAGTACTCGATGGAAGATTTCTTGGTTTCTGTTGGCGCTGTAGTTGGTCCGATGAAGATAATGGGCAGGGATTTGGTGCAGGCAGCTATCCGAGCCTACCATGTTCTCTGGCCGAATACTTCTGGGACTCCTAATATTGATGAGGTCAAATTATTGGTGGAAAGATTAATGGCATCTGAGAGACAGCTAAGTCTTTGGAGGGAATCGGCCGGACGAGCCGGTGCTGATATGGCTCTCACTGTCATCATGTCATGGCATGAAGATATTTCTCTTGATGTTTTGAGAAATTTGCGCACTGGATCCCGTTGGGTTGAGGATCTAGACTTTGTCTCTCTCCGGCAAGCTCGTGCCTTCCAGCTTGTTGAGTATGCCGATGTGCACACCTGGAATGAAGGTCCGAGTTTCCTTCCTAATCCGGAGGACGAGGTCTAAGTTGAGGAGGCCTTGGATGATAACTCGGCTGAACAGGGTGAAGATGAGGGTGACTCGGCTGCTTCTGGTGATTCCAGTTCGAGCTCAGATGGCAACGGCGACGCGCGATCCTCCTCCAAAGGTACTGGGCATTCCACTGTGCAAGCTGACGCTCCTCAACAGCCTCGGGCTTCCTCCAAAGTCGCTCCTGAGTCTGTGGAGGGCGAGGCAACCTCGGCCGAAGTTCCCCCTACCTCGGAGTGCCCAGCCCCTGACCAAGTCACTGCCTCTCCAGCTAAAAAACTCTAGGTCATTTCTTACCCCTGGTATGTCGGGCGTATGATGTACGTCAAACATTTGTCCGTCTTTTGTGCGGTACGAATTTATTTTGCCGTGTGCCGCTGAGACATATGTGGTTGTAATCATTATTACTTTGTTTAACGGTCCTGTTTGTCTGAATCCTTGCTTTGGCGGCCTTCAACTTCTTGAGTTTGGAGTATATATGTGCCTTTATTCTCCCATATCTCGGCGTCCACTATTGCCGGACTTTGATAAACTTTGCCACTTGACCACTGTGGTTTGGACTGTTAATCTGGGCGTAAACCTTGAAGACCGTATTTGGGGGGAGTGCAATAATATCACTCTGGGAGCCTAAGTTTGATACCCACTCTTGTAACAAAGGATAGCCCATACTTGGAAACAATATAGGGTATTCCCCGAGCCACTGCTCAAGGCAATGAGGTTTAATATATAAATCAAATTTAGAAATAATATAAGACAGTCCCCGAGTCACTGCTCAAGGTGTCGAGGTTTAATATATAACACAAAATCAAAAATGATATATGTCAGTCCCTGAGCCACTGCTTAAGCGCCGAGGTCCAATACATGAATCAAACTTAGAAACCATATGGGGCAGTCCCCGAGTCACTGCTCAGGGTGCCGGGGTTTAACCAATCCTAAAAACAATATAGTGCAGTCCCCGAGCCACTGCTCGAGGTGCCGATGTTTGATACATAACATGAAATTTAAAACAACATATGGCAGTCCCCGAGTCACTGCACGGGGCGCCGAGGTTTGATACATAACATGAAATTTAAAACAACATATGGCAGTCCCCGAGTCACTGCTCTGGACGCCGAGGTTTAATACATAGTTGGTGCTCCATCCTGAGGCATCACTTTACAATGTGTCATAGATGACTGCTACGAGTAAAATGGACGAAGTAAAGCTACGTTCCATGGTCTTTTTGATTCTTCGCCGGCTTTGTCTGCCCTGTTCTTTCCTGGTGATTGAGCATCGATTAGGTAATACGCATCATTGTGCAATGATTTGCTCACGATGAATGGTCCTTCCCATGGAGGCGACAGTTTGTGCATGTCGGCCGTGCGTTGCACCAGCCGGAGAACCAAATCTCCTTCTTTAAACACTCTTGGATTCACCTTCTTGCTGTGATATCGTCGCAAGTCCTGCTGATAGATAGCTGATCTTGATAGCGTCAGCTCTCTGGCTTCTTCTAGCAGATCGACATCATCTTGTCGAGCTACTTCATTTACTTCGGCGGTTGTATACTGGGTCACCCTTGGCGAGTCATGTATTATGTCGGCTGGAAGCACCGCTTCTGGCCCATACACTAGAAAAAATGGTGTATGATGGGGATATGCCAACCGGGGTATACCCAGCAGGACGTTTCCGACTGGCCCAGGAACTGGCGAGTGGGCCTGCAAGACGGCGACTGGATCAAGGCCCGGTGTGGATCCAAGCGACTGGAAGCCGAAGGCCCAGGCGAGTAGATAGGCCCAGTCGGGTTAGGTTAAACGATTACCGAAGCCTTAACTGATTCGGTTGAGATATGTAAACCCTAGGGGAGGTAAGTCTATATAAACCTCCCTATAGGGCGTGTAGAAATACGTTCCATCATACACCCAAGCGACTCGCCGCCTAGCCGCCGAGCTCGCCCATTGTACCTCCACCATAATACAATATAGCAGGAGTAGGTATTTATCCTCCGGGGGGCCGAATCTGGGTAAACCCTTGTGTCTCCGCCCTCATCTCGCACCGCAGATGGCGGGCCGCCCTTGCCCCTCGTTCTACTACTCGCTGCCGATTGCAGCATCTGCCGTGACCATTCCCACGACAGTGGCGCCCACCGTGGGGCCTGGCCGGTCTGGCCGGTGTTCTGCGGCGAGATCCAATCTGCCCATCAACGAGACGGTCGCCACCGGCCGCATGATAGCGATCGGCGAAATGCTCCAGATCTTGACGAGCAGCTACGTCCCGGCGGCGCGACCCGTCACGCACAGCGTGATCCTGCCGGTCGGCACGATCAGCCTCTTCGTCGGCCTCACCGACGTCATCGTCTCGGAGGATTCGGCTCGCATCCGCGAGTCGCCGCCATGCGATCGACTCTCCGAGAGCCAGATCCGCACGATCCATTGCCTCGCCTCCGAGTACAACTCGGCCCACAGCAACGTGGCCGAAAACTCCACGGCCGCGGAAGACGCGGCCCTCAACGACGACGCCGACTCGGCAACCCCGACGTCACTCGCCGGATCCATCACCGCGGCTTCACCCGCGGGATCCATCACCCAGGTCTCCAACGTGGGAGACTTCGAGGATCCCTCCATCCTTGGGATCTTCGACTTCGACTCCGGGTCGGAAAATTCCGCCGACCTCCGCGACGGAACCGGTCGCCACGCCGCAACCTACATGGCGACCGGCACCGATCCGCCGGAGGATCCCTTCTCCACCCCGATCCCTCCTAACGCCACGGCAACGGAGGTCGAGGAACTCCGCCTGAAGCTGGCGGAGGCAGTCCGCAAGGAACAAGCCGAGCGCGGAAAAATTCGCCTCGAGCAGGTGACGGCGCAGGAGCTGTCGCGCTACCACCAGCAGCGGATCAGGACGCGCCTGAACCCTACCGTCCAGGGGCGCGCCCTGAACTTCGACGACAAAAACGACCCGGCCCGCGCGGCCGAGCGCGCGATCTTCGAGAACGCGCCACCAGGAGGAAGCGCCCGGCCCCCGCCAGGGTCGACGGCGATGGGCGCCCCACCCCCACCCAACCGCACACCCCCCAGGGATCAGCCGCGGATAGTAGTCTCCTCACGAGAGCGAGACGTGAACGGCCTCCCACTGTTCTCCACCCTGATGGACAACCTCGTGGCGGGCCGAGCAGCAGCCGACAACATTACGGCCACCGGCGACGGCGCCCTACAGATCCAGTATGTTAGGGCCCTGCTCACAAAGGCCGTCGAGCAGCAAAACGCAGGCGCCGACTCGCAGGGTCAAGTGTACTCGCGTTCTTCGAGAAGCAGAGCGGCCTCAAGCGGCTGCCCAATGGCGGCAAACACCCTCAACTGCCCGCCACCAGAGCCATTGCAGCTCCAACACCGACCCGCGAACGCGACACTCTCCACCAACGACCCCAGGCCAGCGACCAACTTCGTCGCCGCCAACGGTCAAACCATCGACGCCCGCACCCACATCATCAACAACCAAAGCTGGCGCGCACGCCAGCCCGACGACCTGTGACACACCCTAACCAATCGCCGCGACGGCGAGCCAATGGGCTCGCTAAGTCGACTCGGCCCCAAGTGTGTGGCATCCCGCAAAACCACTACTAGAAAATCGCGTTGAATTTGTGCATTGCATCGGCATCATCATATGTTGTTTGTCTAAAACTATTTTCGCAAAGCCCGATTTGTTTTCCAAACGCCCCATCTTAATTCAAATGCAAAGCCCGGTCTCCGGATTATTTTTGTTTGAGTGCTATCGGTTTGCAAACGGTGTTAATAAAACAAATAAAAATTGTATTATTTTTAGTGGGGGCAGTCGAACGGGCCAGATCGACCCGAACGACCGCCCCAGGTTTTAAATCGGTCCAACCAGTCCCACCCATAATCCTAAACCTACCAAACTACCTACCCAGCCCAACCCTCCACCTCACCCCAACCAGTAGCAGGCTGCCACCTCACCTGGCCCTATTCCTCACCCAATCAACTCCTGCCACATCACCATAACCCCCCTCCCTCTCCCTCTAAACCCAACCCCACACAAACACACTCAGACCACACAATACACCATCTGCACGCACGCGTCCAACCAGCCCCGCCCCTGACACCCTGGTCCCACCACGTGGACCCGTCCCCTGGCCCACCACGAACCACTCCCCAGACCGCCCACTTTTCCCTGGCCATCTTCAACCTCCCGACCCCCCCCCCACGCGCCTGCCTCCCTCTCTCTCTTCTTCCCTCCTCCTCGCACCCGACGCACCCCACCCTCCTCTGCGTCCCCTCCGGCCTCCCCGCCTCCTCCGGCGAGCCCCCACGCCCCGACGCCCCCGCGGCCTCGCCCCCTCCCCTGAGCGGCCCCGCGAGCGCGCAAGCCGCCGCCCCTCACCTACCTCGCTGCCTCGCCTGGCCCCGTCTCCCCTCCCCGTCGCTCCCTCGCCCTCTCTCGCCTCCGCCGCCGCGTCCGCCCGCAAGCCGCCGCCCCCGAGCTCCCGCCCCCAGGTGCCCCGTCCCCGGCGTCGCCGTCCCCTCGCTGGACCGTGACCCCCGTCGTCCCCGACCGCGCTCAGCACCGCCGCCCTACCCCGCGGCTCCCTGAAACGCCTCGCCCGCGCCGCCGACCTCCGCTGTGTCGCCAGCCTCGTCTTCCTCCGTGTTGGCTCTGCAGTCCGGTGGGTTCCCTGTCGTCGCGCCTTCGTCCGCGAGCCCGGTCGACCGCGTTGGACTACGCCACGGTAGCCGCCCCTATGTTTTGCTGCCTCCGTTGGCTAGTACACTCGTGTGGTTGGTGTCGCCAAAGAATGGTGCCGTGCATAAGGCCACCCAAGACCGGACAGCACCAGAGCGGTCCGAAGAATCCCCGATGTGGCCGTCAGGATAGCAAGATCTTCATCATGGAACATCAAGCACTACCTCGTGGAACCCGATGACGCCGGTAGCACAAGATCTACATCACGGACGCACCACGGACCGAAGATGCCCGGATCGCCAAGATCGCCTCAAGGATCCGAAGGACCCCGGTATCGAGCCCGAGTTCGCCAACGACACTGAAGACGGAGCGCTAAGACCGTGCCCGGATCCGGAGTCCGAACCCGATACCGCCAAGGCCAGCGACGCGGAGACGCCGAGTACTTCATCCCGGACATCGAGACCCCGGTGCGACAAGTGCTTCATCCCGAACAACAAGATCGACCCCAGTAATCCAAGAACGCTTCCGTCGAGACCGTTCCGTCGAACCCTGAACCCTGAGACCGGACCCCGAACCCCAAGATCTGCCGAACCCTAATGTGTGAACCCCTTTCCGAAACCCTATTTTATAATATAATACAACTTGTCGCATACTAATTGGTCATGCATGCATATTGTCATGTGGTTTGGGGGCCTTATGCCGATTCACCTAATAATTAAATATGGGGCCCATATGCGGGCAAATCTAGTCTCATATCGGCCTCATTTAAACTTGTGTAGCGAACCAATACTATAATCTTGCCTTGTTAAAACAACATTTAAATTGCGGGGTAGGTAAATAACTTGAACCGTATAATTAATTGTCGGGACCCCGGTTCCACTTAATACGACCTAATTGCATCGCATCTTTGCCATGCCATACATCATACATGCATCATGCCGATCTTCTGCCGTCGTATTAAATATTGCATTCGGTGTTTCTTCTAGTGTTTTGGTTCTTCGCGGATAAGGCCGTTGAGTTGATGTGAGCTTCGCCCCGATCTTCGGTTGAACCTTCGACAATGTTTTTCAGGCGAGCATCTCCCCCTTTCTACCCATCTTACTTTTATAGTATTTACTTCCTTCCTGTTGATCTATTGCTACCTGTGTTGCGATGCTCTAGTTTCCGTACACGTGATACCCCTTGCAGCCCTATATTGCCATGGCCACCTCCTATTACCTGTTGTTTGGTAGATAGATGGACTTGCGCGTCGTAGTCGCTTGCTCAAGTGCTGTTGCGTGTCGTCAAGTACCACAGTTGTTGGAGAAGTGCCGCATGTCCAATGTTGGAGATGATCATGGTTTACTTATCGTTCACTTTAATTACTGTTTAACAACTAAAATTGAATTAAGCAGAGGCATCGGTGGGTGATAGGTAAGATTTGGTTTCCGACCGCCCACTTGTGTCCCGTAGGACCCGAGTTCTTGACACCTGTTCCGAGATCGAGCGCGCTAACCACAGTTGGGGATATATGGGCCCCCCATTGATTATTACCTGATTTCAAAGTATTGTACTGGGGGCCACAAACTAGTTTGAGGTTTTATTTACTATCCTGTACTTATGCCATGTTTACCGCTTTATTAACGATTGTGTGAGGAGCACGCTGTACTGTTTAGGATCGGGCCACGTTTCGCAGTGTCGACAGTCCCCGTTTGGGGATTTGCTGTCGTTCACAGCCGTTTGCTCAAACCCCAGTCCGTCTCGGAGACCGGCCGACTTCGTTGCGGGTGTCGACTTGGTGGGGTGGCCCCCACGTACTTGCTTTGGGTCTGGGAACGTCGTGACTTAGGCCCCGCCGACATACCGATGGGTGTATGTTAACTGATCTGGCAAAAAGGGTCGAAGTGACTGTGGATACTTTGGTGCACCCCTGCAGGGTTTAATCTTTTCGAGAAGCCGTGTCCGCGGTTATGGACGACTTGGAGCACAGTGCTTGATCATAGACAACTATAACTAAAGTTTACTGTTATAAATTGACTTGTATCCGATATGACTAGTAACCAGCTTCACTACAACGGAATGGCTAAGTAAAGGTACCAACAACTGCTGGGTTTTGGGGTTATCTCATGCTAATTGTATCTGACTAGTAAGTGTTGCCACTATAACGGAATGGTTAACTAAAAGTGCCCACTGCTTACTTTATCAGGATGATTATCTAAACCTGACTAGTAAAGTGCCGCAACTATAACTGAATAAGTAAAACTGCCAACTGTGTGAGTTCCTCGGTTGACTTCCTCGTTTGGTCTCGAGGGGGAAACGCCAGGATGGGTTTGTTTGATGATAGTATCAGGTTGGATCCGAATAGGTCTTTCTCACCCCTCTGATAGCCGCCAGTTGTCTCGAGTCTCTATAGGTTGTTTAGTGCATGCTGCCGCGGCCGCTCAGTCCACCATACCTATGTAGGCGAGGACCGCCGAATTCTAGTCTCGCCGTGTACTGGCCTCAGTACTGACGCTCCTCTTTTTCCTTTGCCCTTTGTCGGCACCCCTTTTGTTTAAGCAGGTTTTGAGATCGACGTCGTTAGCAGGGTTACCCTTCCGGCTTGGCCTGGGCAGGGTTATGGACGCCATTGGTTATTCTTCAGGGCTCTTAGCCCCATTTGCATCTTGTCCGTAGTCGGACGCTCTATCATTTTCAAGGTGATTTGGATCTTTGTATATTATATATGTATTCTTGACTCATTGAGTCGCTGTTGTATACATCTATTCTGTGGGTCCCATCGAGGACTGTTGTGTAATGTTATTACTTTGATTTCCACCCGCACGCAAGTGCCTGGTGGGCACCTTCGAATCGTTTCTATGCGGGTTTGGCGGGTTTTCGCTAAAACTTGCATAGGGCCGATTCTGAGGGTGTTACAAAGTGCTTCGGACCGATGATCCGAGGCTAGAAGTACCCGCAGAACTTCAAGGCGCCAAAGGAGATAGAAAAGTACGACCCTTCGTACAACCCCACCGTGTGGCTCGATACATACCTCATGGCGATGGGGATCGCAGGCCACACCGACCTGCTAGCCGCCCGTTACCTCCCCTTGATGATGGAGGGGACGTGTAAGCAGTGGATCAACACCCTCCCCTAGGATAGTATCGACTCCTGGGAGGAAATGTGCGACGCTTTCGTCAGGCACTTCGAGTGCTCCTACACCCGCGCCACCACCATTGAGGACCTGGAGCGATGCGTCCAGGGACCCCACGAGTCGACCCGCAACTGGGTCCAGCGGTGGCAAGAACTCTGGTACAACGCGGTCGGCATTCACCCGGACACCGCGATCCATTGCTTCAAGACCTCGTGCCGCTACGAGCCTTTGGTCGCCAAGCTCAAGCGACATTCTCGCACACTCGGCAACATATCGGACCTCCTCGAGATCGCCAAACGGTACGCGGAGGAAGATCCAAACCAGGAAACCGACGACGAGTCGGGAGGCCAACGCCGCACGAGCGGCAACGACAACGGACAACGGTCCGACCTACGCTACAGCAACACTCGCCTCACTGGCAAGCGCCGCAGTGACGGGCGAGTCGACTTCGTCGCCAACACCGGGCACGCACAACGCGAGCCCAAAACCTTCCGCCGCGACGAAGGACAATGCCGCGACGGCGGCAACTACAAGGCCAAGCCAAGGTTCGACCCCGCGGCCCTCCTTAACCAACCCTGTGCGTTTCATAGCAGGGAAGGGAAGCCTACAACGCACACGACCGCCGAATGCCACACCCTCAGGGAGATTGATAAGGCACGACGAGCACGGGAGGACCCCGACAACGACCCGCCAAACGGCGGAAAATTCGGCAAAGTGGCCGGCTCGCTCCATACCTTCACAGGCTTCAACACGAAGCGCGAGAAGAAGGTCATCACCCGCGCCGTCACCATCAACGCGGTGGCTCAGGTGGACGTTCCCCAGTTCCTCAACTGGTCGGAACAACCCATCACCTGGAGCCGCCAGGACCACTCGCAACGCATCGAGTACCCAGGCCGAGTCGCCCTGGTGGTCAAGCCTAAGGTGGGCGACTACTGGCTCCCCAAGACATTGATGGACGGCGGCAGCTCCATCAACATCCTGTACCTGGACACCTTCAGGCGGCTGCGGCTCCCGCAGTCGATGATCGAGACAACCCACACCATGTTCCACGGCAGCGTCCCCGGTCGGAAGGCGTACCCGATCGTCAAGGTCACGCTGCCAGTCACCTTCGGCACACCAGCAAACTTCTGCACCGAGCGGATCGTCTTCGAGCTGGTACCCTTCGACAGCCCCTACCACTGCGTCCTGGGGCGCCAGGCGTTCGCCAAGTTCATGGCAGCGCCACACTACGCGTACAACGCGATGAAGCTCCCCGGGCCGTGCGGCGTCATCACCATCAATGGCGACCCCGACATGGCCGCCGAGTGCGAGGCCAAAGGAGCCGAACTCGCCGATGCCGTCATCGCGGCAGAGGCTAACCACACCGATGAGCTCGCCAAGTACGCGAGCGGGGTGAACAATGACGACCCCACCATACTCAAGAAGCCCAATTCGGAGGGCGCAAACACCTCAGCCTTCGAGGCAACAACGCACACCCGCACCGTCGAGCTGGTCCCAGGCGACTCCAGCCAGACGGTGACGATCGGAACAGGAATGAGCCCAGCCTAGGAAGGCGCGCTCATCGAGTTCCTCCGTGAGAACAGGGACATCTTCGCATGGAAGCCCTCTGACATGCCTGGTGTCCCTAGGGAGCTCGCCGAGCACAAACTAAACGCCGATCCCAAAGTGCGACCCATCAAGCAGTCGCTGCGGCCCTTCAACGAAGAGCGCCGCTGAGCCATCGCCGAGGAGGTGCAGCGTCTACTCGCTGCAGGATTCATCCGGCCAATCAAGTACTCCAAGTGGCTGGCAAACCCAGTCCTGGTCGAGAAGAAGAACGGGACCTGGAGGATGTGTATCGACTACACAAACTTGAACAGCGCCTGCCCGAAGGAGCAGTTCGTCCTCCCGCGGATCGACCAAATAATCGACTCCACCATGGGCTCGGAGTCGCTATGTTTCCTCGACGCCTACTCTGGATACAACCAGATCAAAATGGCTGTCGAGGATGAGGAGAAGACATCGTTCATCACGCCATTCGGAGCATTCTGCTACACCGCCATGACCTTCGGCCTCAAGAACGCCGGGGCGACCTACCAGCGGTGCATGCAAGGGTGCCTCGCGAGCCAAATTGGCCGCAACATCCACGTCTACATCGATGACGTGGTCGTAAAATCCGCTCGCTAGGGTGATCTACTCGCTGACCTGGCGGAAACATTCGCCAACTTGCGAAAATACAAGATAAAGCTTAACCCAGGCAAATGCACCTTCGGTGTACCAGTAGGACAACTACTGGGGTACGTCGTCTCCACCAAGATCGACACGATCGCCCGATCGGCAAACCCGCGTGCCTGCGCGACGTCCAGAAGCTGGCCGGGCGAGTAGCGGCTCTCAGTCGCTTCATCCCCCGCTTGGGCGAAAAGGCGATGCCCCTATACCGCCTGATGCGCAAGAACCCCACCTTCCAGTGGGACAAGGAGGCGGACGACACACTCCGCGACCTCAAGAAGGTGCTACTCGCCGCACCGCTACTCGCCGCCCCCGCCGACAAAGAACCCATGCTGGTCTACGTCGTGGCTTCTGAGCGCGTCGCCAGCGCCGTCATGGTCGTCGAACGGCCGGAGGAAGGGAAGGAGCGCCCAGTACAGCGACCGGTGTACTACATCAGCGAGGTCCTCACCGAGTCGCGCCAACAATACCCGCAGTACCAGAAACTGGTATACGCGGTCTTCAGAGCACAGCGGCGCCTGCCGCACTACTTCCAGGAGCACCCGATCACGATCGTCTCCTCAGCACCGTTGCAGGACATCATCCGCAACCGTGAGGCGACTGGGCGAGTCGCTAAGTGGGCCGTCGAAATCGGCATCCATAATATCAAGTACGAGCCACGAAAGGCGATCAAGTCGCAGGCTCTAGCGGACTTCATCGCCGACTGGGAAGAGGCCCAGCAGCCAGAAAAGCTGCCATACCTCCATTACTGGAGCCTGCACTTTGATGGCTCCAAGAACGCGGACGGCGCAGGAGTAGGAATCGTGCTGACTTCCCCGAAGGGCGACAAGCTCCGCTACGTCCTTTGCCTCGACCTCACCCCCTGCACCAACAACATGGCCGAGTACGAGGCACTACTCCATGACATGCGAGCTGCCAGGGAAATGAACGTCAACCGCCTACGCTGCTACGGAGACTCCGACCTCGTCGCTGGACAAGTCGCTGGCACCTGCGACGCCGTCTCCCCCACCATGGTGGCATACCGCCAAGCAGTGGACAAGCTGGTCGGACACTTCGCAGGCTACTCCGTCGAGTGGATTGACAGGCGGAAGAACAAGGAGGCCGACGCACTCTCTCGCATTGGGTCGGCTCGACTCGCCCCACCCGCCGGCGTCTTCCTCGATACGATCACCAAGCCATCAGTCTCTCCCCCAAGGGAGATCGACATCGGAGTCCCGCTACAGCCAGAGGCAGCCCTGGTCGCACTCGTCACCGAGCCGGACGACTGGACTAAACCCTACGTCGCCTACCTGGAGGTCGGCACCCTGCCGGCAGACGAGGCGGACGCCAGGATGATCGCACGCCGATGCAAATCCTTCACCATAATCGACGGCGAGCTCCACAAGCGCAGCGTCACCGGCGTGTTCCAACGCTGCGTCCAACCGGCCGAAGGACGCAAGATCCTCCACGACATCCACTCCGGCGACTGCGGCCACCACGCCGGCGCCCGCTCTCTGGTCGCCAAGGCTATGTGGCATGGTTTCTACTGGCCCACCGCACATGCCGATGTCGTAGACATTGTCCAGCGATGCGCCGGGTGCCAGAAGTACGCCAACCAGAAGCACGTGCCGAGCTCAGCGCTCAAGACAATCCCCATCACCTGGCCATTCGCTGTGTGGGGTATGGATATGGTAGGCCCCTTCAAAAAGGCCCCCTCTGGTTACACCCACCTCCTGGTCGCGGTCGACAAATTCACAAAGTGGGTGGAAGCCAAACCAGTCCGTAAATGCGACGGGAAGACCGCCACCAAATTCCTACGCGAGCTCATATATCGCTACGGGTTCCCAAATAGCATTATCACGGACAACGGTACCAACTTCGCCAAAGGAGCCATGGCCGAATTCTGCGAGGAACACCACATCCGGCTCGACCTCGCGTCAGCCGCCCACCCGGAATCCAACGGCCAGGCAGAGCGGGCCAACCAGAGCATCCTCCATGGCCTGAAGCCGCGGCTCCAACTACCACTCGAGCGCACCGCCGGGTGCTGGGTCGAAGAGATACCCTCTATTATCTGGGGCATCCGCACCTCAGTCAACAGATCAACAGGGTTCACCCCCTTCTTCATGGTGTACGGCGCCGAGGCATTCATGCCCACCGACCTCGAGCACGACTCGCCACGGGTCGTCCACTACACAGAGGCCACGAACGAACTTGCCCGCCAGGATGGAGTCGATCAACTCGACGAGGCACGTGACCTCGCTCGATCACGCACCACCATCTACCAGCAGGGACTCCGCCGCTACCACAGCCGGCGGGTGAAAACTCGCACCTTCAAGAAGGCGACCTGGTGTTGCGCCTCATCCAGGACAAGAAGGGCATGCACAAGCTTTCCCCTCCGTGGGAGGGACCATTCGCCATCGGGCGCGTACTCGGCAATGACGCCTACTACCTCATCGACGTCCGCGGGGACGGCAAACTCGACGTCAAGCGACCATGGAATGTAAACCTCCTACGGAAGTTCTACTCCTAGAACCCCACACATGTACCCTCTAGTCGCTATGAAATAAAAAGAATCGGTTACCGCAAATTGCGCCTACTCTCTGTGTCTTGTGCCACTCGCACTCGTAATAACAGCGTCAAGCTAACCGCAGAAGTCAACCTTTGGTACAGCGATCGGCACGGCCAAGTAGTGCGGTGCAAGAGCACTGGGTCACCTCAGGTCTTGCATCGTCCACGAAAAACGCCTACCCGGAGCCCCATTGGAGTCGCCTAGCCCGACTGGCTCTACGAGCCAAGACAACTGCCCTCGCTTCTCATAGCGACCATGATCCTCCGCATCCTCGACATAGCGACTCGAACAGCCAAGTACCACGCTCGGGGACTGACGACCAGTTCAGCGCGAGCGGCTAGGGAAAACGCCAAGTATGAGAGCATGCCCAGGACTCGCCATGCGACTGACCCAACGGGCCAGGCAGGAGCAACGCGCTCAAACTAACGCGCCAAGTCCTCACCCACCCTCGAGTCGCGCCTAGAACAACCAAGTACCACGCTCGGGGACTCGTCCACCCGACCTCGTTCGCGCAAGGGAAAACGGTGAAGTACATAGCACTCAAGGGAGTCGCCTTGCGACTGGCTCTCCGAGTCCGGGCGAGTCGACAACAATAACAAAACATCCAAAAACCGCAAACACACTATAAACGAGGTCAACCCCATAAAAAGGGCGGACGCGCTCGGGGACTCGTTCCACCCTCAATCGAAAAACACATGTCAAATCACAAAACAAACACGATATCTCATTAATAGCATGTCGCAAATTGTCTCAAAATACATAGTATGCCCAACGGCAGAACTGCTACTAACGCCTCAGGGCAAACTAGCTCACTCTGCAGGCTTCGACGACGACTCGCCAGAACCCTTGCGATTGCGGATGAAGGGAGTGTAGGGGTTCGACGGATACGTCGTCAGCTCACCCGCCATCGCCACACGAAAGGGCTGCTCAACCTTGAAGTCCCGGTGCTGCGGCTCGGGGTCGTTGGGTGCGACGACCGTCTCCTGGTAAGGAAGGAGGTCGCCCATCGCCCAGACGCGCTCGGAGTACACCGTGGCGCGGTCCGTCAACTTGAGCACCTCGGAGATCTCCACCGCGCCAGTCGACGACGGGTAGCCACTCGTCACATCGTCTAGATCGAAATCCTCTGGAAAGTGAGCAAGCCCAAGGCTAAGCGCCGTCGCCGCTCCACGCCGGAACGCCGATCGCGTCATGAACTCAACGAATGACGGTGCCTTCTCCAAGTACCTTCACACTTCGACGAGGTCGCTGGGAATTACTTCCGTGGGCGACATCTCCTGGAGGTAGGCTCGGATGCATGTCGCCGACAATGTCGCCGAGTCGACGAGCATGGCCACACATTGCCGCGCGTCGAACGAGCTCGCCTCTTCCGCGTTATCAAGGATGCGACCTGCGAATAGAAGATAATAGTGAGTAAATCGGATATTACAAAAAGGCACATGCAATAGGCAGGGGCAGACACACTCACCAATCAAGGGACAGGAGAGATCCGTGATGAAGCTCTGAAGAGAAGTGTAATCATCCTGAAGCCCAGCAACAAGGGCGTCAGAAACCTTACGTTCTTCCGCGGCGGCCGTAACGGCGGCCTTGGCTCGACCATCCGCGGAACTCGCTTCTTCTTTCGCCTCCCTCAGCTCGCGCTCGAGGTCGGCGATCCGCTTCTCAGCCGAGCTCAACGCCGATTGAGCCGCTACCAACTCACTCGCTGGGACAAGTCCCTGGCGGGCCTTCTCTGCCTCCGCGGCAATTGCCTGAAGCCCTTTATTCGCCTCTTGGACGGCGGCCAGTTCCTTCTCCGCGCGGCGTGTCGCAGCAAGCCGGTCAGCTGACTCACGTTGCAGACCCTACACACAATTCAAACAGTTAACCAAAAGCGGAATCCAAAGTGCCCACCCGCTGAAATTCAGCGAGTACGCACTTGGGGACTGGCAATCAAAAGTCCTAAGTGCCCACCCGCTGAAATTCAGCGAGTACACACTCGGGGACTGGCAATCAAAAAACCTAAGTGCCCACCCGCTGAAATTCAGTGAGTACGCACTCGGGGACTGGCAATCAAAAAATCCTAAGTGCCCACCCGCTGAAATTCAGTGAGTACGCACTCGGGGACTGGCAATCAAAAAATACTAAGTGCCCACCCGCTGAAATTCAGCGAGTGCGCACTCGGGGACTGGACGCGAAAAATAACAACAAGACACTAAAAGAATCAGACCGCTGCAACACACCGGCCTGATCCTCGGGGACTGGACATACCTGGATGGCTGCGCCAAGCATGCCATGAAGTTGTATCGCATCCACGGACGCGAGGAGAGCCGGCGTGTGCCCACAACGCTGCTCGACCTCCACATCGGCGACCCCAGGTGCACGGCTCGAGGGCGAGGTCCCACTCGCTGTAGCCGCTCTGGTCATGAAGCGCGGGAACATTGCGATGGAGGCACCAACACCAAAGGAGGCCGGCTCGGCCACCCTAGGCGAGGGAGCACCCTCCTTCGCGGGTAAGGCCGCCTCCGTTGCGGGTTCACTCGGCGCGATCGCCGTGTCGTCGGAGATCGTGACGACATCGTCGCCCTTGGCCTTCTTGGCGCTATCTGTGGGGACGACGACTTCGCCCGCCTTCCTCTTCCGGGAGGGATCCTCCTCGCTGACGACGGGTGGCACCTTAGCCACGGTTGGATGGCCTATCTTCTTCGCTCCGGTCCTACAAATTGATTGCGTGAGCAAGATAACCCAAGTACAATGAAAGACAAAATAAGGTGAGCGAACTCACTTGGCGACTGGAACGAAGCGTAGCCCCGTGCGGATGCCGGCCGGCTTCTCCAGTTCGGGGCCCAGTCGGCGACTGAGGCCCATTTCCAAGACGTCGTGTGCCCAAGACACGGATGGTTTCTTCGTCGTCGAGGCTGCGACGGGAGCCTCTGAGACATCTTCAGCGGGAGCTTCCCTGCAAGGTGAAGCCGCCGCGACTGGAGCGGCCCCTAGTCCAGAGACTGGGCGAATGGCGGAGGAATCGAAGCCAGTGGCACCTCGCTCAGGACAGTGGCCGTGTCCAGCGCGGTTACCACCGGCGGCGCCTCGCCCTTGGCCAGGCTGGGGGCATCGGAGCTGCTCGCCGAGTGCGGCGGGAAGGCCGGTCTCACCGGCTTCGTCTTCTTCTTCGGAGGGGCCTTCACCTCCTTCTCCTTCTTCTTCTTCTTCTTCGACGGAGTAGCCTGGCGGTGCGAGGTGGTCTCTGGAAGTTCCTCATCATCATCATCATCATGACGCTCGAGGCTTTTACTCGCCTCAAGTTCACGCTAACGCTGCCCGCGGGTCTTGCGAATCAGCGGGGCAACCTCCTCCTCGGATTCGTCGTCGTCGTTGCTCTCGTCGCTCTCGGTGTCGCCCTTGGCGGGAGGCGACTCGCCCGTGTCTTGGACGGACGAGCTCGAGTTCTCGTCGTCTGAAGGCGGGAACCATCCTTCCACCACTTGGAATAGCTGCAATGAGCACAAGATGAAATTAGAATGACCGCGACTGCATAAACTGCGACTGCGAATGATGCGAGGTGACTTACCGTTGGGGCTGGATGCTTCGCGGTGTAGGGGGCGACCCCGGCCTTTGCGTCCAGGTACACCACCTGGGTGATCTTCTTCAGTGTTGGGGTGTAGTCCTCGAGCTTCCACTCGGCGAGGCAGGACTTCGTCGAGTCCTCCTGGCTTGTGTATTGGTACATATAGTGGTCGCGCTGAGCCAGAGGGACGAGCCGCCGCCCGAGCCATCAGTTGTATAAGTTAATTGTCTGGAGGCCCTTCTTCTTCAGACCGCGGATGGTTTGAAGCATTTCGTCCACGACCATCCGCTGGTCGGTGGGGAGCTTGCCGACTTGGAGTCGGCGCGGTTCGGGCCGGTCGGCGGAGTATCGTGGGATCGCCACCTCTCCCTCCGGAGTCGCCTCGGTAACGTAGAACCAAGACTTCTTCCACTCGCTCGCCGCCTTGGTGGGCAGCATCAAGTCAAAGAACGAGGCCTTCGACTTCAGCTGAAATGTCAGGCCGCCCGCGGCAAGCATTGGGCCGCCCGCTTCCTCGCGACTGATCCGTCCGTGGAACAGATCTTGCCATAGAGGGAAGTAGGGCCGGCAGCCCAGGTAGCACTCGCAGAACGCCACGAAGATGGCGAGCTGCTCGATGCTGTGCGGACCCAGGTCCGACGGTTGGATCCCGTAGTAGGCGCAGAAGCGCCGGAAGAACAGGGACGTAGGGAATCCCAGCCCCCGTTCTAGGTGGCTGGTGAAGCAGATGAATTCTCCCTCGCACGGGTTCGGGGTCACCTCTCCGGCCGCAGGGATGCGCCACCTGCCGGCGCGCAGGATCCCGGCCTCCTCGAAGGACGCCAGTTGCGCCCTCGTACACTTAGATATGCCCCAAGGCTCGGTGGAGGGGGCCATTGGCGGAAGGATTCGTGGGGGTCGGAGGATTTCGGGTCGGCTGGATCGCGATGCGGAGGAAGGCGAAAGTGTGTGCAATCGAGGAAATGACGAGGAGATGGTTCTCCGATTGCCTGCCATTCCCCTTATATAGCGGTTGTTACCCGCCAAATCAGGGAGCCGTTACTACGCGGTGATTACGCCGAAAGTTACCGTTGGATTACCCCAACGGCTAGTTTGACCGCATTTAACGGTCCAACTTCAGCCACTCGGCTCGCCGACCCGATCACTACGACAGTGACTAAGAGCCCGCCGACGATTCGACTCGATGTCTGCTTTGAAGCCGTAAACTCCGACTGCCAGCAACCACGTGCGCCCAATCAACGACGGCCTCGGGGACTACTGATGGGGATATGCCAACCGGGGTAAACCCAGCAGGACGTTTCCGACTGGCCCAGGAACTGGCGAGTGGGCCTGCAAGACGGCGAATGGATCAAGGCCCGGTGTGGATCCAAGCGACTGGAAGCCGAAGGCCCAGGCGAGTAGATAGGCCCAGTCGGGTTAGGTTAAACGATTACCGAAGCCTTAACTGATTCGGTTGAGATATGTAAACCCTAGGGGAGGTAAGTCTATATAAACCTCCCTACAGGGCGTGTAGAAATACGTTCCATCATACACCCAAGCGACTCGCCGCCTAGCCGCCGAGCTCGCCCATTGTACCTCCACCATAATACAATCTAGCAGGAGTAGGTCTTTACCCTCCGGGGGGGCGAACCTGGGTAAACCCTTGTGTCTCCGCCCTCATCTCGCACCGCAGATGGCGGGCCGCCCTTGCCCCTCGTTCTACTACTAGCTGTCGATTGCAGCATCTGCCGTGACCATTCCCACGACAGTGTATAACCTGTTGATATGTTTGGGGTAGTCCTGAGGCTCCATAGTACTGCTGGTAGTTCCTCAATCCAACATCCTGCCGACCTTTGCAGCGGTTCGACGAGTCGTGGTTTTATTCCAGATAGTACTAGTCCATTAGACCTTTCTACTTGCCCATTGGATGCTGGGTGAGCCACAGAGGCAACATGTAGTCTTATGTGCTTTTCTTGACAGAATCTAGCGAAGGCTCCTTCTGCAAAGTTTGTACCGTTGTCTGTAATAACACTGTGTGGGTACCCATATCTTAAGATAATATCTTTGAGGAATTTCACTTTTGTGGGCCCATCACATTTCTTTATTGGTTTCACTTCAATCCATTTTGTGAATTTGTCCACCATTACTAATATGTGGGTCATCCCGCCTCGGGCCGGCTTAAATGGTCCCACCATATCTAAGCACCATACAGAAAATGGCCAAGTAATTGGTATAGTCTTTAACTCGGACGAAGGCATATGTATTTTGCTGGATCTTTGACAACCATTACATTTTTCGACCAGTTCTTTGGCTTCTTTCAACGTTGTTGGCCAATAAAACCCATGCCTGAACGCTTTGGCCACTAAAGCTCGGGATGAGGCATGATGTCCACATTCTCCTTGATGTATATCTAGGAGGATCTCCTGGCCTTCTTCCAAGCTCACACATCTTTGTAATACACTTGTGACACTCCTTTTATACAGCTCATTGTTTATGATTGTATAAGCTATAGCTCTTCTCACTGTCTGTCTTGCCAATATCTCGTTATTCGGCAAAATCGCATCTCTAAGGAAAGAGAATATGGGTTGCGCCCATATAGGTGTGATTTTCTCTTGTGTAGTCTCATTATCTATTTCCATATTTTCTGCCGACATAACTACCTCGGATTTCTCCGTACTCATATTTGCATCAGCTGGCTTTATTTTTGCAAATTCCGGGTTACATTGCTTGTCAATTTCCATCGGCACATTATCCTCTCTTGATTTTGCCGGAATAAAGATGGATTCGGACTCTGATGACGGTGTTATTGATGGCTTCCTCAGGTGCTCTAGGGCGATACCTAGGGGAATTGTATGTCTGGTTGATCCGAGTTTTGACAATGTGTCTGTGGCGTTGTTTTCTGCCCGAGGTGCATGATGAAATTCACATCCTTCGAAGTATCCACTGAGTTTTTGCACATGAAATCTATACAAAGCCATATTATCATCCAACGCATCCCAATTGCCTGAGACTTGCTGTACTACTAGATCTGAATCTCCATAGAACAAGATTCGGCGTATGCCAATCTCTTTTGCCACCTTCAATCCATGGACTAGTGCTTCATATTCGGCTACATTGTTTGACGCGGCAAAATGTATCTGCAGCACATATCTCAGCTGGTCTCTTTTTGGCGAGGTTAACACTATTCCTGCCCCCAAACCATTTATTAGTTTGGAACCGTCAAAGTGCATCGTCCAATAATTCGGATCTGGTAATGGTGGCTCATATTGTACCTCGGCCCAATCTACGAAGAAGTCGGCCACAGCCTGAGATTTGATTGCATCCCTCCTATCGAATTGCGGAGCATAAGGTGACAATTCAATTGCCCATTTTGCTATTCGGACACTTGCATCTTTGTTGCTCAATATGTCGGCTATAGGTGCTTCACAAATCACCTTGATGGGGTGCTCTTCGAAGTAATGTTTAAGTTTCTTTGCTGACATGTACACCCCATAAGCCATCTTCTGATAATGTGGGTAATTTTGTTTTGAGGCTGATAGTACCTCGCTTAGGTAATACACCGGCCTTTGTACTGATTTATCATCTTCAATTCGTTCCACCACGATCACAGCGCTCACTACTCTGTTGGTGGCTGCTATGTAAAGTAACATAGGCTCTTTCGATAATGGAGAAGCCAAGATGGGCGCTGTGACCAACATCTTTTTCAATTCATGAAATGGATTGTCTGCTTGTGGAGTCCAAATGAACTTATCCGATTTTTTCATCAGCTGATAAAGTGGTAGTGCTTTCTCTCCCAGCCGACATACAAATCGGCTGAGCGAGGCTAAACAACATGTGAACTTTTGTACGTCATTTAGACATCTTGGCAATTCCATCCTTTCCACTGCTTTTATCTTAGTTGGGTTGGCCTCTATACCTCGGCTAGATACGAGAAAACCGAGCAATTTTCCCGCTGGCACACCAAATGTGCATTTTTTCGGGTTAAACTTCATTCGGAACCTTCTCAGGTTCGCGAAAGTCTGCCGGATATCATCCAGTAGAGTTTTGCTTTATTTGGTTTTGATAACCACATCATCCACATATACTTGCACATTTTTCCCTATCTGGTCATGTTGACATTTTTGCATGCATCTCTGATACGTCACTCCTGCGTTGCGCAGGCCGAATGGCATGGTGCGATAGCAATAAGCCCCGTACGGGGTAATAAACGCAGTCTTTATTTGATCGGCCGGATTTAACGGTATCTGGTGAAAACCAGAATACGCGTCTACAAATGATAATAGTTCACAACCAGCGGTCGAATCAATGACTTGGTCTATTCTAGGTAAAGGAAAAGGATCTTTTGGACACGCCTTGTTCAGGTTCGTGTAATCGATACACATTCGCCATACAATGGCTACATTTGGATCATCCTTCTTCTTTTCTACTAGCACCGGGTTTGATAGCCAATCCGGATACAGCACCTCCATGATGAACCCGGCCGCAAGGAGCCGAGCTATTTCATCCCCTATTATTTTTCTCCTGTCTTCGGCGAAGCGACGGAGAGGTTGCTTCACCGGCCTTGCTCCTGGCCTTACATTCAGAGAGTGCTCAACCAACTCCCTCGGAACACCTTGCAGATCCTGAGTTGACAATGCAAAGATATCCCGATTCTCACGGAGGAAGTTGGTGAGCTCGCTTTCCTATTTAGCATCTAGGCCGGCACCAATAGTGATGGTGCGCTCTGGGAATTGCTCATCTATCTGGAACCTCTTTGTTTCTTTAGTCGGCTGAAAGGAGACACTTCCATGTGGGTTGGCTAATGCTGGCATATTCAACTGTGCCGACTGAGCGAGGGCTTCTACCTCCTGAATCCTTCTTTTTTCTCTTGCTATTACCAATGATTCGTCCAAATTTGACCCGGCTGAAGAACATTCCATTGACTTCCTGTAATCCCCTGCTACTGTTATCACCCCTTGTGGTCCGGGTAACTTCATTTTTAGATAACTTACACGGCAGCTGCTCATGAATTTGGCCAATGCTGGCCGTCCGAGTAGAGCATGATAACAACTCTCTAGATCCACCACTTCAAACTCTAAGTTTTCTGCTCTGCAGTTATCTCTTGTGCCGAATAACACATCCACTCGAACCTTACCAATGGGTTCGCATGAAAGCCTTGGTACTATCCCATGGAAAGTGGTCCTCGTGGATTGCAGCATGTTCTGCGATATTCCGAGTTTATGAATGGTATCTTTGTACATGATGTTGATACTGCTCCCATTGTCAATGAGTACCTTTGAAAATTTCACATTAATGCTTGGTCCGACAAATGTCGGATCTAACACGAGTGCATACGACCCCGAACTCGGCATTATCTTGGGGTGATCCTTTATGCTCCAAGTTACTTCTTGATCCAACCAAGGCACATATCTTGGTACTGCCGGCATAACTGCATTTACTTCCATATGCCGGCGCTGCACACTCTGCTTGTCTTGCTGTTCTGTTGTGAACACGCAATACAACTGATGATGTTCTCTGTAATCATTGCGTCCATTATTTCCTGGATTTGTCCTTCCATCCGGACATTGGTTTATCACTTGATGCACCGCATCTCTCCGGTCCGAGTTTTCATATCTCGGGGGAGGAGGTGGTAACATCAGTTGTTGTGCATTTGCTCCAGTCAACTGTGGCAGATGCTGTTGATGTGCCTGGAGAGACGCTTCCTGTATACCTGCGGGGTTACCCATTGCATTTTTCATCCATGCACATTGGCGGGTCGTATGGTTGGCTGGCCTGGCCGGGTTTGACGTGTGAAATTTACACAGCTGATCTAACATAGACTCAAACGTGTACTTCGGCCTCTCCTGCCATTGCTTCTTTTGTTCTGGTGTCCACTGTCTTTTTCCTTCATTCCTTGGTGTCCATTGCCGAGGACCATTCTTTTGCCGTTGAGTATTTTCGTGACTCGGCTGATCTTGCACTACTGCTGCCACCTGAGTTGTACCATATCTATAATCCGGTCTCTCTTCTCTTCTTCTTCCTCTGAAGTCATTGCGCCTGGATGACCCGGCCACTTCTCTTGCGTATTGATCTTGATGCTCTCAATGATCTGCCGACATTAATTCTGGTTGCTTCGGATCTCCCAACGCATAGGAATCTGTTATCCTGATGGTTTCTGCCAATGTGGTTGGCATATCTCTTTGCAGTCGCTGCCATAATACACTGGCATAGCGGCATCCTTGGGCGAACCAAGCTATTGCTTGTGACTCTATAACTCCCTCGCACGAATTTCTCAGGTTGCATCACCGAGTTAAGAATTCTCTGTTTGTCTCATTCGGCCTTTGCTTGCACATGGCTAGTTGTTGCAGCCTGTTTGGCCTCTTGTAAGTACTGGTGAAGTTGCTAACGAACATTTCTTCAAAATCCAACCAACAGTTGATGCTGCCTGCTAGCAGATTATTCAGCCATACTATAGCTGGTCCTTCCAACATTTGCGGGACATACCGCACTGCCCATCGCAAGTTTCCACCTGCTATTTTTACAGCTGTGGCATAATCGATCAGCCAATCTTGTGGTTTGGTGCTCCCATTATATGTTTTTGTGCCTCTTGACAGCTGAAAGTTCGGCACAGGCGGTTCGCCCATGATCCATGGTCCGAAGCATGTCGGACCCGGTGGACCCTGTTCTTCCAGCAATTCGGATCGGTATAGCCGGTCTAGCTTTACTCTGACATCATTTGACGGCAGATCTCTGTACAAATCTCTCTCTTGCATTCCATAGTGGTTATTTCCACCATGGATCGCATATTCCATCTCGGAATAACCATCATTGTACCTTTCATTCACCTGATTGTGGCGAGCTGGTCTTGCTTCTCTTTCCTGCTGAGGTTCATGTCTCGGCTACGGGTTGGGTGGTGGTTCTCTCCTTCCTTCGACCGGGATATTATTCTCGTGATTTCCTCTTCAGAGTTCTCCTCTGCCGAGGTCTCCATTGCCTCGACTTCCGCCGCCTTTCTCAGCACGGCCGGGATTTCTCTCGCCACTGTTACCTCGGCTCCCATTGCCTCTGTTCTCGTTTGCTTTTCCGGCTATTGCCGGATCATAGGGAACAATTTGCTTGTTTCTCTTTCCCGAAGTTACCGCTCTGTCCTTTCGTGCATTGTTTCCGGGTGAAGATGTTGCTGCTACAGATAAGGCAGGTGCTGCTCCGGCCGAGTGAACCATTCGCGAGGCCCCTGGCCTCGCCGGGTATGCTCTGAGCATTTCTTCATTCTGCTGGTTCGCAATGCGCACCAGCTCATTCACTCTTTCTTGCTGTTTCTGCCGGGCTTCGCCGGTTAATCCTTCTAGCTCTAATGCTGCAGCATTTGCCGCTCTTAGGTTCTTTGTCGGGGTACTGTACCTCGGCAAACCTAAATCACCTGATTCTGCCTTATGAGCATCATGCTCCTTGTTGATATCATCTATGAGGTTCTTTCCTCTTAATCTCAACTCGTCAACCCGCTCGGGGGCGACGTCAAGCTTGTTTGCCTTGGCATATTCTCGCAGGGTCCTGTTTAAGGACTCCCGCAAGGCCGACACCTTTTCTGCCTCTACCAACACTTTTTGCCTGGTTTCTTCCAACTCTGTCTGAGCATTTGCCGGATCAAGTATCGGCACTACAGGTGTAGTCAGGTTATCTATGGTTGCCTGAAGGATATTTTCTGGTCTTTCCAGAGGTGGCCCTCTTACCCTTGGTGCCTTTGGGGTTGTTTCCTGCATCTCGGCCTGGTTGACCACTGAAGGGATTACCTCGGTGGGTTGTGGAGCTGTCTGCCTGGGTGCGACCTGCACGCCCGCCGCCGGGTCTCTGCTTGATCTGGCGCCTGCTACTCCCGCCTGCACCCCGGCTGCGACCATCACCTCGACGCTGCTGACAGGGCGCGCTCCGCGCGGACTGCTCGCGGCGCTAAGGGGAGGTTCTCCTGCAGCAACAACAACCTGGTGAGGATAAACGCCGGAGATGTCGGCGCCGACGTAAATCTGGTGCATGCCCAAGTTGATGAAGATGACGTTGGGCGGAGGAGTTTTTCCCTTGAAGCTGCCTGCGTTGTCGCTGACGTAGTCACAGAGATCAAGTCTCCGGACCAAGCCAGAGACAACGCGCTCGCCAGTGTTGATGAAGTTTCCCGTCCGGATCATGACTCCAGCTAGCACCGCTGCTGGCCCCACGGTGGGCGCCAATTGTCGTGGTGGTGGCACGGCAGATGCCATGGGTAGGCTAAAGTATGGGGCCAATGGATGCTAGAGGGATCTGGGGAGGGAAGATGCAGTTGATTCTACACACAAAAGACTAAGGCAAAGATCTTTATTTCTCCTTCCTTGGGCTACAAGTGCTCCTTGAGCTGTATACAAGGAGAAAGGAAGAACTTTACCAGCCTGACGGTACTAAATGAGTCGATGCCCTCCTCAGGGTCCAAGCCTCCCCTTATAAAGGAGAGCCTTGGGTTCCTTTAGGGCTAACGTGGCAAGCATATTCGAGGAATATGCTTGTCCCAATATAGTAGTTCGGCGGCCTCCTTTCCCTGTCGCCCCTCTAATGACGGCAAGGTTCCAGAGGGCCCCTTCCGCGCGCCTCGGGCTTCAGGACTGTCACCTTCGTGACCTCCTTCTGCCCCTCTGTCGCTCTGCGCCTTTGTCCCTTGTGCTTGGCTCCGCTCAGATTCTCCCTAGCCTGTGGCTAGAGTTTGACTTTAGGCTCCTTCTCCTGCAAGCTTCGTATCATTAGGCCCTGCCTCGCGTTACTCGGCTTGTCCTTCACCTGCATTGAGATTACTCAGGCTAACCCGGCCGACTTACGCAGTATCTCGGCCGGGTAATGCCTTGCCATTATCGTAAGGGCCCTGCCCTTTCCTATCTCGGCCGACCTCTACAGGATTCGGCCGACTCAGACTGTAACTCGGAAACTAGATGGGGAACACCTTTTCGTCTTTCCCCATCTTTACCCTATCCGGGGTCACCTCCCCAACAGTATTCTCACTTGGTGGTATCCAATATTTCCAACGCAATTGGAATCGGGTCGATCGGAGTTACCAATCAATAGTTATAGCCGTTTGAAATCTGCGTATTTAATTTGGAAAAGAAAAGGAAAAAAGGAAAATCTGCTCTCTGGTCCGAGCAATAGTACCGCCCAGGCGGACCGGTACTATCGCCCGCCCCTGGGCGCCCCCCAATTTCTTTCTGCCTCGCCCGATACCCAATACCGGTAATACCAGTCGGCCCGGTAGTACCGCCCGGGTAGGCCGGTACTACCGGTCGGCCCAGGTGTGCTAGCCCAGCTCCCAGCGTGCTTGCATCCGCGTCCACCCGCTCCTGCGTCGATCCCGCGCAGCCACCTCGGTCTCCCCAGCGTCGCCCCGATTCCAACCAAGCACCCGCTCACGCGTGCTCCGGATTCTACCGCTCGCTAGCTTCTGTGTTGACCTGCACCTAATCCAGCGTGCTGCCGCCCAATCCCCGCAGCTCCCGCGCTGGCCCCGCTGTGGACCCACAATTCCCGTGCGCGATGTGCCTTGGTTGCTGCTCTCACGCGCGCGCTACCGCGTCCTGTCCCGATTCCTGCGCTAGGCCCCACTACCTCTGCTCGCTCGTGCCATGCATCACGCGCAGCTGTCGCTGTCCACATCACTCGTGAGCGTTGACTCATGCGCTCGCACGCGCTGCCATTGCTGGCCCCACTTCTGCCGCTAGCCCCACTCTACGCGTTGTGCTGCTGCTTCGTTTTTCCTGGCATTCGCTGGTTTGGTCTGGTAGTACCGGACTAATCCGGTACTACCGCTCTGTCCAGAAAAATCGCCCTAATGGGCAGATTTTTGGCCCCTCTTTAAATAGCCTTTTCCCTTTGTCTTTTAGGGTTGCTTCTTCCTCCTCCTTTTGTCTAAGCTTTGTCCACACTTGATCTAGATTTTGAAGCTTGATTAATCTCTTCCCCTCCGATGATTCTTGCCCATATTTGAGTGGAAGAGAGAGGAGATCTAGATCCACGTTTTGACCTAACCGATTCATCTCTTTGTGAGTGTATCTTTGGGGATCCCCCAATAGCTTTAGTAGCTTTGTTGGAACTTGAGAGTGAAGGATTTGAGCACCTTTGTGGTGTTCTTGCCATTTGGATTCGGTGCATCGGTTTGAGTTCTCGGAGGATTTGTTTCATGTTACTCATTGAAGCTTGTCCCTCTTGGGTTCTTGGAACCCTAGACGGTTTGTGTCCTTGGTGGCGTTGTGGCCTTGGTGGCGTTTGTTGGGAGCCTCCAATTTAGTTGTGGAGAAGTGACCCAACCTTGTGAGAGGTTCCGGTTGCCACCGACAAGTGCATCGATAGTGGAAGCGTGGATCGATCCCGTTGGGGTGAGATTCACCAGATAATAAGGGAGGCCTTTTTGTGGCATTGGTGGTTTGATACCACCCCCTCTCCAAACGATACGTACTCCATGTTGGGAGGAACTCGGTAAAATATCATCGTCCCCGCGTGCCTCGGTTATCTCTATACCCGAGCTCTTTACTTATGCACTTTACATTGTGATATCCTTCGTGCTTGAAGTAATATATATCTTGCTATCACATTGTTGCTTGTATTGTTTAGCATAAGTTGTTGGTGCACATAGGTGAACCCTAGTTGTTCTAGGTTGTGCTTGACAAAGTAAACGCTAGTTTTATTCCGCCTTTGTTGAGCCACTCTAGGAAAAGTTTTAATCTCCTATTCACCCCCCCTCTAGGCGACATCCGTATCCTCTCAAACCTATTAACAAGTTGCAACAGTGCTGGATGCCTGTTTTCTGCTGTTTTTGGTTTCAGAAAAGTTAGTAAATAAATATTCTCGGAATTGGACGGGACAAACGTCAAAGTCAATTACTTTCCGTGGGGAACAAGAAGTATAGAGGAGAGCCGGAGGGGCCAGCCAGGAGGGCCAGACCCACCCCAGGAACGGGTGGGCCCATCCCCGCGCCTGGCTAGGGTTTGGCCACCCTGGCCGCCTCCTCGGCCTCCCCCTTCGCCCATAAGAATCCCCCGATGCAGAAACCCTAAGCACCTGATCAAATCTCCACAAAACTGTCTATAGCTGCCGCCACCATCGTCCCTAGATCGGGGGGATCTGAAGTTCTTCCCGGCACCCTGCCGAAGGGGAGATCATCCTAGAAGCCTTCTCTCTGGTATGATGCTTGAGTAGTTCCACCTTGGACTATGGGTCCATGTAGTAGCTAGATGGTTGTATCTCCTCCTTTGTGATCTCATGTATAGATCTTGTGAGCTCCATTCATGATCAAGATCTAATCTATTTGTAATCATGCATGTTGTTTTTGCGGGGATCCGATGGATATTGAGATTATTATGTTGGTTTGATTAATGGTTTTGTCTTTATGATTCTATCATATCTGTTATGTTTGTGATCTTGCATGCTCTCCGTTGTTAGTAGCTATCTTGGCCAAGTAGTTGCTAGTGACTCCAAGAGGGGGTATTTATGCTCGATAGTGGGTTCATGCCTCTAGTTTCCAAGGGAAGTGACAGAAATCTATTCGGTTGTAGATGTGTTGTTGCTACTAGGGAGAAACCAACGGTCTCTTGTTCATGGAACATGTGGACTGTTTACCTTACACACTTTGCTTAAAGCAGTTGTCTGTTGCTTGCAACTTAATACTGGAGGGGGTTCGGATGATAACCCGAAGGTGGACTTCTAGTCATAGATGCAGTTGGATGGCGGTCTATGTATCTTGTTGTATTGCCCAATTGAACCTCATAGGATCTTTCTGACTAGTAATTGCATTGTTATGCCTTGCTCAGTTCCTGTCAATTGCCCTGCTGTAATTTGTTTACCCTTCATGCCATGTTGTTTATCTAAGGAGAGCACCTCTAGTGAACTATGGACCCCGGTCCAATCTTTATCATTGATACATCTTCCATTGTTACTTGTTTACTTGCTGCAAACCATTACCTTCCACACCATACGTTTAATCCTTTGTTACAGCAAACCGGTGAGCTTGACAACCTCACTGATTCATTGGGGCAAAGTCTTGAGTTTGTGTTGTGCAGGTCTCCGCGTTGCTTGCAACACCTGTATGACGTTTCCTTCCTCCTACTGGTTCAATAACCTCAGTTTCTTACTGAGGGAAAACTTGCCGATGTGCTGCTTCACACCTTGCTCTTGGGGTTTCCCGATGAAGCGCTCCCACTTGGACTAGCGCTACATCATGGGTAGACCTCGGTGCTTGATTTAGCTTCTTCTTTTGACTTCTCTTTCCCTTCTCTCTTGGTTTTGTTCTCCAATGGAGGATAACCTAGATTTTCTTCACTCCACCTTGGGGTGGATGGATGGGAGGCTTATCCTCTCCCTTCCCTCATGTGCAATGTCCAAAATGACCCTTGGTCATAACCCTAGAGGTTGGTGGGCTCTTGCACCTGTTTGGGCCTCCTGAAAGGCTTCATAAGGCCATCTCCTCGCAACCCACATGAGGAAGATACCCAACATTCTCCACCATATGACTCATGTGGGGGTCACCGCCCCGCTGCCTTGCAACATACAAGCAGCTTCTCACTTAGCAATATCTTGGTCATCATATCCGAGCCATTCTTGTCGGTATGGATCTTATCAAGTTTCAGAAACTTGGAACTCATAACATCTCGAATACAATGATAACTCACATCGATGTTCTTGGTTCAAGAGTGGAAACTTGGATTCTTGGCAAGATGGATAGCGCTCTGGATGTCGCAAAACAGATTGCAATTCTCTTGCTTCATGCCCAACTCTTGCAAGAAGTTCTTCATCCACAACCCTTCCTTGCAAGCCTCAACCATTGATATGTACTTAGCATCTATGGTTGATAGTGAAATGCATTTCTACAACCTTTATTGCCATGACACTGCTCCCCCTGCATAATTCATCAAATATCCGGAGGTAGACTTCCTAGAATCTGCATCACCAACATAATCTGCATCTGTATAGCCTTGCAATACAGGATCACCGCTTCCAAAGCATAAGAACGATCTAGAAGTACCTTTGAGATACCTGAGAATCCACCTCACTACATTCCAATGAGCTTCACCTATATTTGTCATGAACCAGCTAACAACTCCAACCACATAGGAAATATCAGGCCTAGTGTACACCATGGCATACATCAAACTGCCCACGGTAGATTGGTACGGTACTTTACTCATTTTTTATTTCTCCTTCTTGCTGCTAGGACATTGTTCTGAACTCAGTTTGTGATGGCCTGCAAGTGGAGAGGTAATAGACCTTGCATCTTCCATGTTGAACCTTTCAAGTACCTTCTAAATGTATCGTTCCTGTGAGAGCCAAAGCAACTTATTTGATCTATCATGGGAGATTTTCATGCCAAGTATTTGTTTAGCTAGTCCTAAATCCTTCATGGCAGATGATTTAATCAATGCCTTCTTAAGGAGAGCAATCATCTTTGTGCCATTTCCAACAATCAACATGGCATCAACATATAGCAAGAGAATAATGAAGTCACCCTGGTGTACCTCTTCATAAAGACACAATGATCAGGTTGTGCTTTATGGTATCCAAGATCAGTCATAAATGACTCGAACTTGTTGTACCACTGCCGAGGAGCTTGTTTCAAGCCATACATGATCTTCTTCAATCTGCACACTTGGTTCTCCTTACCTGCAACCACGAATCCTTCTGGCTGCTCCATGTATATATCCTCCTCTAGGTCACCATGTCAGAATGTTCTCTTCACGTCTAGTTGCTCAATTTCCAAGTCCATGGTGGTAGCCATGCCTAGCATAACTCGGATCGAAGACATCTTGACCACTAAAGAGAATATCTGATTGAAGTCAATACCCTTTTTCTGACTGAAACCTTTCACAACCAATCTGGCCTTGTACCTTGGATGTGAGCTATGCTCTTCAGTCTTCACTTTGTACACCCACTTGTTCTTGAGCGCTTTCTTGCCCTTTGGCAAATACACCAACTCAAAGGTGTCATTCTCATACAAATATTTCATCTCATCCTACATGGCTTCCGACCATTCATTTTTGTGCTCATTAGACACTGCCTCCTCATAGAAGGGATCACCTGCATCAGTCATCAACACATATTGATGTGGTGGATATCTTGTGGAAGGTGTTGGATCTCTTCCACTTCTCCTCAATTATTGCATTGGTGGTGGGGAATCAGGTGGATTAACATCACCTTGATCATCATCATCTTCATCAGATGGTTGCTCATGTCCCTCACTTGTACTACCTTGTTCAGTTGCATCATCATCTCCCCTGTGATTGTCATGCACAAGCGGAGGGTTAACTGGGTCCAAGTCAACCTGAGGTGTGGTGGCCTTCGGCTTCTCCAGTTTCCCAATATCTTATATTGTTTCATCTTTAATGAAAACCACATCTCGGCTTCTACATGTCTTCTTCTTGATTGGATCCCACAATCTGTATCCAAATTCATCACTTGGACTGCTAAGATAGATGCACTGTTTTGTCTTGCTATCAACTTGGATCTCTCATCCCTCGGGACGTGGACAAATGCCTTGCACCCAAAGACCTTCAATTGCATGTATGACACTTCCTTCCCTGACCAAACTCTCTGAGGAATATCACCTACAAGATGAACTTAGGGGAAAGGTTTAGTACATACATAGCATGATTCAATGCTTCAGCCCAAAAATAATTAGGTAACTTTGCATGAGAGATCTAGCCGTGACCCTCTCGGCATGAGTCCTGTTCATTCTCTCTGCAAGTCCATTTAGATGGGGTGTCTTTGCTGGAGACTTCTCAAGCCAGATGCCAAACTTTCTGTAATACCTCTCAAAGGGACCGTCGTATTCACCACCATTGTTTGATCTCACGCACTTCAATTTCCTGCCAGTTTCTCTCTCAACCTTGGCATGGAATTCCTTGAAGACATCGAGCACTTGCCACTTGTTTCTCAACACATAGAGAAATATCATCCTAGAATGGTCATCAATGAATGTCATAAAGTATAATGCTCCACCGAGGGATTTTTTGGTCATGGAGAAAACATCAGTGTGCACAATGTCAAGAACATTATCCGCACGATGCGGCAGGTGTGTATGAAATGCAACTCTATGTTATTTGCCATCAAAACAATGTTCACAGGGTTTCAAGGTTATACCTTTCAACTCAGGGAGGTAATTCTTGCGAGAAAGAGTCTGCATGCCATTCTCACTCATATCCCCAAGCCTCTTGTGCCAGAACTCAACCAAGTTTAGTTCTCGACGACGTTCAGCACATCATTGCATAGCTTGGTTTTAGTCACATAGAGACAACCTTGATTGCTTATTCGAGCCACAATCAAAGAGCCGCTAGTGAATTTCCATTTTGCATCACCAAAATAACTTCCATGGTGAATGTCGTCAAGATTTCCAACTGACAATAGATTTAGCCATATGTCGGGAACATGTCTCACGTCATCAAGCACCAACCTGTTGCATGTGTTTGTCGCAATGCATATAGTGCCCTTGTCAACAATAGTCGATGAACCACTATTCCCCATCCTCACCTGGCTAGTAATGTTGCTGGTATAGGATGTGAAATACTCCTTGTGTGATGTAATGTGGAAGGATGCACCTGAATCCACAACCCAACACATGGCATAATCACGAATAGCACTATAGCATTCTTCACCTTCAATGACTAGGAAATCTTCACCTTTCCCACATTCCACATTCATGGCGACACCATTCTCGCCCTTTTGCTCGGTTGGCCTTCTTCTTGAATTTTCCCTCTAGAAGATCTCTTTTGTATTTTCTGCAATCTCTCTTCTTGTGTCCCGGATTGCCACAATAAAAGCAAGTAGCACCTGATCTTTGTCTTGACTTTGATCTCACCCTGGACTTCTGGTCTTCTCCATGCTGAGATTTGCCTTGGCCACGTCCATGGTTGTCATTCTTACCGTGGGATTCAGCCACATATGCATCAGAAGAGGCGGCATCGTCTTTTCCCTCTTTCTAGCTTCTTCATTCAACATGCTATTCTTCACCATCTCCAACGTCAGCTTCCCATCTGGAGCTGAATTTCCAACTGACACAACAAGCGTGTTCCAACTATCAGGCATGGGACTCAGCAACAACAATGCTTGCACCTCATCCTCAAAGTTGATCTTCATGGCCCGGAGTTGATTTATATGGCTCTAGAAGACATTCAAGTGTTCAGTAACACTGCTACCATCCCAATACTCAAGCTAGGCTAGTATTTTGATTACCAAGGCCTTGTTCATAGTTGTCATCCTCTCATACATCGACTCCAACTTCTTCCACATATCATACGCATTTGTGTCCTTTGCAACATGGTGGAATATATTGTGGTTGATGTACAAATGAATCATACCTATTGCTTTTATGTTCATCACTCTCCATTATTCTTCCGTGACATCGGATGTCGGTATATTGTATTTCACAATTGGCTCATACAAATCCTTGCAATAAAGGATGTCTTCCATCATGGGCTTCCATAATGAGAAATTAGAAGAATCAAGTTTTATCATGCCACTTGCGGTGGCGCCTTCTTCCAAAGCCATTGCGTGCTAGCAGCAACCTTAGAGAAAACCTTGAGTTCTGATACTACTCTGTTGGGGAAATTACCGGGATAGTGACCGGTTATCCCTTAACTGTGATTAGCACACTCTTAAACGTGATATGAAAATACGCATCGGAATTAATGTAAACTTCAGCACCACTTGTATGCTAACTCACAGATCGTTGCTGATGAGCCACAAGTATAGGGGGTGTATCGTAGTACTTTCGATAAATATGAGTGTCGATCCCAACGAGGAGCAGAAGGTGTTAACTAGTGGTATGGAGCAGGAAATCTCTGTAAATACTTAGCAAACGAATTTGTAGGGGTTTTCTGATAAAGCAACAAAACAAGGTGCAAGTAATAAAGACAAATAACAAACGCAGCAAGTGGCCCAATCCTTTCTTAGCAAAGGACAAGCCGGTGGAAATACTTATACGGACCAAACGTTCTCGAGGACACATGGGAATTCTGTCAAGTGCTTTCGCTTCAAATAGCTAAGTACTCTTCTTTGGTGTTGTAAGTGTTGTGTGGGTGAACCTGTGTTAATGTACCGACCTTACTTGGACTAATACATACTTGTGATTAAACCCCCTGCAAGCATCCGCAACTACAGGAAAGTAATTAAGATATAAACCTAACCACAGCCTTAAACTCTCAGATCCTACACTCCCTTGTGCAAGGTGTCCTAACGGGGGTTTAGGTTTCTGCCACTCCGGCAACCCCACAATTAGTAGTCAAATACACAATGCATTCCCCTAAGCCCATAAATGGTGAAGTATCATGTAGTCGACATTTACATGACACCACTAGAAGAATAGCACCACAACTTAAATACTAAACCATTGAATAATAACTCAACACAAATCCACTACTAACAACATGACTTCTCCCATGTCCTCAAGAACTAGACGAACTACTCATAATACGTCATATGGATCAAGATCAAAGATGATATGGTGATGGATAACAATCTGAACATAAATAATAATCCAATGGTTCCACTCACAAGCATCAACTACAATAGTAATTAACACTCGGAAAGTTTCCCCTAAGAACTAATGCAAGATCCAACACGATTGTTACAGCGGGACGGAGTGGTGATGATGGTGCTGGTGGAGATTATGGTGTGTATGATGATGATGATGATCCTGATGAAGCCTAGCTTGATGATGGTGTTGATGGCGACGATCTCCCCTCTTCGGGAAGGAATTTCCCCGGCAGAAATCTGTCTGCCGAAGAGCTCTTTCTCTCTCGTTATTTTTTGCCCCGCAGAGGTGGCGGAAATCTTTCTGTGGTCGCTCCCTTAGTATTAGGGTTCCATGAGGAAGATATAGGCGAGAGGGCGGAGTCAGGAGCCGGACAGGTGGGCCACAACTATCCTAGGCGCGGCCCAGGGGGGACCTACGCCTAGGGGGTGTGGCCCCCCTGTGGCCCGGCTACACCTCCCCTTCTGGCTTCCTCCGTCTTCTGGGAAAATATGATTTTCCAATATTTTTCTGGTATTTTTCTGATCTTCGCGAAATTGCATCAAAACACCTCTTTTTCCATCAGAAACCTAACTCCGGCAGTCCATCCTTCAAGAATCATCCCACATGCAAAAACAGTGAAAAAGACATAAGTAATATCTCATAATAAGACATATATCAATGAATAAAGGCAAATTATGATATAGAATGGTGATGCAAATTGGACATATAAGTTCCTCATCACAGAAGGAAACATATGAATCAAACATATATGGAGGAAATGAGACCCTGAGAAGATCTCTCTTGACCCTGGACAATGTCTATGGTAAGGAGAGAAGTTCTTAGAATGACAGCTGTAGCAGCAAATCAACACACATGGAAATCAACCCTTTTTACGTGGAAACCTCTCAACTTAAGAGGAAAAACCATGGGCCGAAGCCACCCAAATCTTCTTCCACTATTATCAAATGGGGATACAACTTGTTCGTCTATAGAGAGCACTAGAGAATCTCATACATCAAGGTACACACGGATCTTGGATGCTAATAATAAGATTTGGGGCACAATAGCTAGGGATCGGAGCAATCTCATCAAAGATGGTGGAACCACAACTTGAAGGAGACAAGGTAGTAGATCTGGGTCTTCACAACCTTGTGGGCAGAGCCCGGTGCTTGATTTAGCTTCTTCCTTCGACTTCTCCTCTTTCCCTTCTCTCTTGGTTTTCTTCTTCAATGGAGTTTAACCTGGATTTTCGTCACTCCACCTTGTGGTGGCTGGATGGGAGGCTTATCCTCTCCCTTCCCTCATGTGCAATATTAAAAAAGACCCTTGGTCATAATCCTAAAGGTTGGTGGACTCTTGCACCTGTTTGAGCCGCCTGAAAGGCTTCATAAGGTCATGTCCTTATATCCCACATGAGGAGGATACCCAACATTTATCATTTTCGTATAGATAATAAGATTTAGTCTTTTATTGAAAATATTATAACCTTGAATTTTTTTCTAAACTTAATATGGACCCCGTACAATCTTATAAGAGGAGAAAACATGACTCCAGGAACAATATTGATGTGTAGCTCTGTTCTTTTACCACCATATAAATATAGCATTGTTTTGTAAGCCCGTGAATATAGTATTGTAGTAATTATGCAACAACGCTTGGCAGGCGACGCGGCGAAGCGCGCTTATTCCTCTAGTATAAACTAATGCAGGGTAGGATTTGTTACCCACATAATGGGCGAACGTGGGTAAATATCGTACCATGTAGCACTTTGGTAACATGGGCGTCCTTACGACCAAACAAGATAAATGTACTCTCATAAATATGACTCGTGAGGTATCGATATCCTCAAATTCTATCCCTTGGTAGTTGGTCACGACCATGAGAACTTTGCTTCATTAGATTGGATCTGTAATTTTGAGAATCCTTGAAGTAGGATGGATTGCATTGACGAGCCTTGTAGATCAAAATAGAAGATCCCACCTCGGGGTTGCCCGAGCTGAGGGCTAGTATCACCGAGATTGATGTGGAGCCATAACCTGCTCCTCTCATATCTGCGAGCGCCGAGTCAGGCCATGTATGTTCCAAGCCGGAGCTTTGTGTCATGTCCATGACAATGTTAAGGAGATCTCCCTACGCAAGCATAACCCGACAAGATATTCCAACTTGAGTCCTAAGAGGGAACTCAAATTCATTACCTTCCTCTTGGAGAATGTGAACGTGCTCACTTAGCAACACTCTCACATTCTTGGTATCCCGTGAGATATTGTGGAGCACAAACTAAAGTTAGACGAGTTGGTCTGACCCGTCAAGCAGAAGTTGTGGCAGTTTACCAATGCTAAGAAGAAGGTGATCCAGTGAAAAGTTCAGAAGTTGTTGAAGGCCAGCTTCATCGAGCCCATCCTATATATTTACTTGGTTTTCCATGTATATATAGGAAATAGGGGTGAAAGTGGTGCAAATTATTTCTGGCCAACCATCCAACCAGAGGTTCGCGGGAGGAAGATTCAGATACAGTCGGATAGTTGTCAATTACGATGGTCATGATGTAGATAGTAATTCATGGATGCGGAATGAAGTGGTCTTAGTAGTATCCACCCATATCCCACCCATATCCAAAGTTATATTTGACAACTATCCAGAAAATATCCGACTCCTAATACCTAGAATCACATGCTTATCAAATATAAAACTGTAGCTCAACTCATAGAGCCACATCATTCCTGGGCACGCCAATAAGAGGAATAATACTGCATAAAGTTAGTTTCGAATATTCACCCATTTGAGCATGTACTATTGCAATTATATAATTTGTTTATTGCTTAAAGTATTTCCAAAATATGTGGTCTATACTGGACCTATTTTTCGAAGGGAGATCCCACAAAATGTCTATATGTGAACCGTATTCTCTTCTTATTCGTTCCATATTGGTAACCAGCAGGTACCGCTTCCATCATATCCGGACACTATTCGTTCACTAGGCAATCCTCTTACATGCTTGGTATCCCGTGAGAGATTGCTGAGCAAAGATGGAGTTAGACGAGTTGGTCCGACCAGTCAAGCAGAAATTGTGGCGGTTCACCGTTGATAAGAAGAATATGATCCATTGAAAAGTCTAGAAGTTGTTGAAGGTCGGTTTCATCGATCCCATCCTATATCTAATTTGGTTTGTCATGTGTAGGGAAATAGGGTGGTCGGATAATTGTCGGATACAGATAGTAATTCACGAGTACGGAAAAAGGAAGTGATCTTAGTAGTATCCACTCGTATTCGAAGATATAACATATTTCACGGTTCTAACCGGCAACTATTCGGGAAATATCCGACACCTAATATGAACCACATGCCTATTACATATAAAACCATAGCTCAACTCATAGAGCCACAACATCTCCTTTAGGCCAATAAGAAGAAATAAATAAACTACATAAAGTTAGTTTGGAATGTTCACCCATTGAGCATATACTTGAAATTATATAGTTGATTTATTGCTTGAAGTATTTGCAAAATATGTGGTGTATATTTGACCTATTTTCGAAGGGAGATCCGACAAAATGTCTTTCCGCAAGTGAACCATATTCACTTCGTATTTGTTCCATATTCGTAACCGGCGGGTTTCGATTCCGCCTTATCCGGGCGTTATCCACTTTGACTCCGAATCCGAGAACAATGCGGTTACAGACATTGTTTGCCACTCCGAATCCGAGAAAAATGCGGTTACGACATGGTTTCAATACTATTCAACCATATCCACTCTGATTTCTTCCCTAATAGAAAAGTATACCTAGAGGAGTCAAGGAAGGATAATAATAAACACCGTGATGGAAACCAACCAACTCGTTGATGCCTGGATAGGAAAAAATTGAAAACCCTGGCATATTGGGAAGGAGGGTATAGTTCCTTCAATTGGATTGCACAAGCACTTCTTTTTTCTCTATTTTTGTTTTGAGACCATCCCTTGAGCGTCTGAAGTGAGGCCAAGCCCATCACGGCGAGTTGAGCCGAAGTAACGAGTATGGAGTGACGAGTGGGCCGGTTGACCCGAACAACGGCGTCGATCCGGCAGGTGTGCAGGGCAAGAACACGCCTCGCGTCCGGACCATCTCGCATATCTGGGTGAACCCCAGGGGTCTTGTCCGAAAGATGCCCACCGGAGAATGGAGCATAAAATTCCCCACCCTCGCAATCACGTCCAGTCCTGCTGAAACCCTAGGACTAGATGGCCTAGCCACCATTTCCAGACAGATTCCGCCCCCTGCCATGCCGCCGTTCCGGCGCTGGGCGGATCTGCCGCCAGACCTGCTCTGCCGCATCGGGGACAGCCTCGATCTCAAGTGCTACGCCAGCGCCCGGGGCGCCTGCACGGCGTGGCGATGCGCGCTCGCGCCGCCGTCCCCGTCGCTCCTCGTCGTCCTCGACGACGCGAGGTGCTGCCCCGCGGCCGCCTCGCTCCCGACGCACCGCTCCTTCGAGCTCAAGGCCATCCTCTCGGGGGGGCGATGCGTCGGCTCCAGCAACGGATGGCTCGCCCTCTCCGTCTGCCTCTACGGCGGCCAGAGCATGTTCAGCCTCTTCAACCCCATCACCGCCACCGAGATCCTCCTGCCACCTCTGATCTACGAGAGCAGGTGGGTCTCCAAGCTCGTCTTTGCGCCCAACCCGGCCAGGGACGACTTCGCCGCTGCCGCCATCTGCGACATCGACAGGCTGGCCTACGTCACCGCCGGAGCCAGGAGGTGGGCCATCCTCGATCCCGTCCGCCTCACCAGCGGAGATCAGCTCGCCGACGTCGTCTATCATGAAAAAGGTAGGGTCTACTGCCTCACTCGCTATGGAGACGTCCACGTGCTCCGCCTACCGGAGCGCCGCCGCCGGAAACCTGTTATGGTCGAGGACCCAGCTGGCCCGTCATCAGGACCGGCGATACCTCTAGTGTCATCTCCCGCAGAACGTGCTGCGCTCCGTTTTCAGGGGAGGCGGACCCAGCAGCAGCGTAACATGCGCATGATCTGCTATGAGCATCGACGATGGAGAGAGCAGCATCCTATCGCGATTCCGCAGGGGACACCGACGCTGAAGGGTACCTTTGTCCCGGATGTGTTTATGCCTCTCAGGAGAGTTCCTCCTGGATCTGTTGGGCCAGACCTGAATGCTCCGGCCACAGTCGAGCCCTTGTTGTCGGAAGGCAACCTTCCCTTCGACCCCGCCACCAGTTTTGCCCCGCCATACAACACAGTCTCTGTTTTCACTAGTGCCAAGAATCTGGTGTTCTGCGAGGGTAATCTGTACCAGATCTGGAGGAATGCGAGCTGCACGGTTACTCTGCAGCTCCCAGGAGGTGGCCATCGCCGTGTAGCAGAGAATGAAGTATTGGTTCTGAGGTATTATCCGCGGCGCCAACCATGCTGGGATGCTGTGACGGACCTGGGGGGCTATTCAGTGTTCGTCGGGAGGAATAATGCAGTGTCCATGTATGCTGAAGGTGTTCTGGGGCTCAAGGGAAACTCTGTATACTGGATCGGCGGGAGGGGCAGGGATCAGGGCATGGTCTTCGACATGGCAACTGGGAGATCTACACCTTGCCTTCCTGCAGCTGGGGTCGTAGCTGGCGCTCCACAAAGCACAATTTGCTGGTACTTTCTCAGCGACATGGTGAATAATTGCAACAATAACGAGGGCAGAAGAGTTTATCAGACCAGGGCAAGAGTCCGGGCTGATCGTGAACAAGATATTGAAACGGAAGAGTGATGCGTCGCCAAACTGCTTGGCGACATAGTGAGCTCCACCAGCCATGTTGGTGGAACTTATGTTTATCCTGCCTGAGAAAGAGCCTTCTGAAGGTCCCGAAAATCTGGCAGTGTAATTGCTTTATTTAGTCAAAATAGTTTGTTCTCATTTATATGTTCCATAAAACAATTTGCTTGAGTCTGTTGTTGGTTTGTAGAACATACCATCTCCTTCATGTTTATTGTGTCGTGTAATGGAATAATCGTTGTTGTAAGCTTATGTTCATCATATTATGATGAAATAAGAATGAGGGTATTCAAATATTTGTGAGTTAATCGCCGTATCACTTGGTTGTTCTGAGTTTTCTTTTGTTCTTGGTTGTTCTGAGTTTTCGTTTGTTCTTGGTTGTTCTGAGATTTCTTTTGTAGTACGTCAAAACTGCTTGCTGAAAGTACATGCAAATCACTGTGGTGTTTCATTCATCTTTATTCTGTCATGTTATTACAATCCCACAATATAAACAACATGCAGAAGAAGCTACATGGTGACAGATAGTCTGAACTCGGAACCTCACAACAACCTGAGACAGAACATTGAAGTGCTTGTCCAGTTAAGATCCCATAGCAGCTTCATTGTGTAGTACTAGTAATCTAGTATGGTGGTGTCCATGGATGAACCCTGGACTACAGTGCCTGCAGCAACTGCACGACTTCATACATGGGCGGTCTCTGGTCAGGCTTCACCGACGTGCAGCGCACCGCAAGCTCCAGGACTGCCTGCATCTCCTGTTGTGCTGTGTGGGATATGCTGGGGTCAAGTATCTGCGATGCACCGTCGATCAAGTTGATTCGTCTCCGCACCCAGCTGACGATGTCCGAGCAATCCTTGGACGCCGGCTGCTCTGCTGGCCTCCCGGTGACCAGCTCGAGAAGAATGACCCCAAAGCTGTAGACGTCCATGAGGTTTGTTGGGTTCTTGGTGAAGTTTTGCTCTGGTTTCAGGAAAACAGAAGAGAACTTCAGTTAGATGTGCAGCCATGAATCTACTGAATGGTAATAAGTACCAACTCTGCCTTTTCGATATGTAAGTAAGATGCAATTGTGCAGTAAGGTTAGCAGTACTGAAAAATGCGGTAAGGGTGACCTATTGCACAGGGTGCTTCTTGGCATCGGAACTGCATATGCAGACACTTCAAAACCTGAGCGTACTGATTCAAAAAGAACTGAATGTACTGATCCAACCAAGGAAAATGCATACCTGGCGCGATGTAGCACTTGTGATTCAGATCCGAATGCAAGGAAGATATGTACGCCTTTTCCCCGACAGCACGATGAATCCCAAATCCTGTAACCCTGGGCTCAAAATCATTAGCAAGCAGCACATTGCTCGACTTGAGATCACGGTGCAGCACGCGAGGAGTATAACCATGGTGAAGATACGCCAGTCCCTGAGCTAATCCCAGCGCAACCTTCAGCCTGTCGTTCCACCCCAGCGCGAACTTCGGCGGCGCGCAGATCACATCCTGTAGGCTTCCTCTCTGGAAGTGTTCATATATGACGCTGACCTCTCCTCCTTCCGAGTAGCAGAAGCCTGTGATCTTTGCGATGTTCTTGTGCCGGATTTTGGCCAGCACTTTCATCTCGTTCTTCACTTCTCTGAATGTCAGCTTGCCTGAACAGAACAACCTCTTCACCGCGACATTTTGCCCGTCCTGCAGCGCGATCAGATAGACCTTTCCGAATGCTCCTCTGCCAATGACGTTCTTCTCGTGGAATGCGGCGAACAATTCATCGGCGGTGATCTTGATCGGGTGGAAGAGCACCAGCTTCCATGGCGATGAATTTTTACCTTGTAACCTCCTGTAGATTGCAAACGCTCCTGCTGAAAGCAGCGCCGCTCCTGTGACGAATGACGTCACCGTCGCAGCCAGTGCCAGTCCCTGATGCTTTGTCGACGGCGTCTCGCAATCGTTCGGCAGTCCGGGACCGCCGCAGAGCCCGGGGTTCCCTTCGAGAAACACGGCGGGAAGGCCGGAGACCAGCTCTGCGGGCACACGGCCGGAGAGCCGGTTATACGAGACGTTGAGCAACGCGAGCTTCAGGTTCTGCAGCTCTGCCGGAATGGCGCCGGTGAGGCCGTTGCTGGACAGGTCGATGTACGTCAGCACCGGCAAGCCGCCGAGAGACGCTGGTATCGTCCCTGTGAAGCCGTTGCTGGACAGGCGCAGCGACACCAGCCTCCTGCAGCTGCTGAACGCGGGGACCAGACCGGAGATCGCGTTGTGGGAGACGTCGATGATGCTCATCGCGGGAGAGTCGCAGAGGTTGTCCGGCAAGGTGCCGTCGAGCTCGTTCAGGGAGGCGGAGAACCGGTACATGGTGCGAACCAGGCCGATGCTCCGAGGTACCCCGCCGGAGAAGCTGTTGTTGTCGACCTGAACCTGCTCGAGCCGCGACGCCCCGGCGGGGAACTCGGGCAGCCGGCCGGAGAACCGGTTGTCCTCTGCGCGTATCACCTGCAGGTCCGGCAGCGACCACAGGCTGGCGGGGAGCTCCCCGGTGAAGGCGTTGCCCTGGACCTCGAACCTCTGCAGCATCAGGCACCTCTCGACGCCGTCAGGGAACGGCCCGGAGAGGCCGTTCCGGGACAAGTCCAGGGACAGCAGCTTCTGGAACCTGAGACCGAACCCCGGGGGCACGGGTCCGGTCAGGCTGTTCATGGAGAGATCGAGCGCCTGCAGCTGGTCCAGCGCGAGGAAGGTGTCGGGTATCGCGCCGGTGAACCCTGAGCCTTTGAGGAGGAGCCACCTGAGGCTGGGCATCCCGCCGAGCTCGGGGGGCAGCGGGGAGTCCAGGAACTGGTTCCCGGAGAGGTCGAGGTAGTGGAGGCTGGTGAGGTTTTTGAAGAGCGCCGGGTGGAGCACGCCGGAGAGGCGGTTGCCGCGGAGGTCGAGCGTCTGGAGCCCGCGCAGCGCCGCGAGGCCCGGCGGCACCGTGCCGTCGATGTCGTTGCCGCTGAGGTCGAGCGAGACGAGGTAGGAGAGCGCGGCGAGCTGCTCGGGCAGCGGGCCCCAGAAGAAGGCCGAGCTGAGGTTGAGGGAGACGAGCGAGGCGCAGCGCGAGAGCTGGAGCGGGACGGTCTGGTTGAAGGCGTTGGAGGCGAGGCTGAGGCCCGCGAGGCCCGGGACGCGGCAGAGCGCGGAGGCGTTGATGTCGCCCGAGAGGCCGAGGCCCTGGAGATGGAGAGAGACGGAGAGGGAGGAGCTGGCGGCGGGGGTGTCGGCGGCGGCATCGGTGCAGGTGACGTGGGACCAGTTGCAGTAGGGCGTGGAGGTGGACCAGGTGGCCAGGGCGCCGGAGGGGTCGTGCAGGGACGCCTTGAAAGTGAGCAGGAGGTCGTGTACTGGCTGCTCTGCTTCTGCTTCTGACGCTGAGTACGAAGTGGTGATGAGCGGCGACAGGAGGAGCAAGAAGAGAGGTAGAGGTAGGTAGCCTCTGTTGGTTGCTGCCATGGACACGGAGCACGCCGACCGGCGACGGCGAGGCGCCATGGACAATGAGAATGAGTGAGCACTGCGAGTGTAAGCAGTAGTAGGAGAGTGACCGAGCGTGCTGTTGCTGGTCAAGGCCTCGCTGTTTCGTGGGACACTGGGAGGCAGAGTATTTTTCACTGTTCTGGCGCTACTCCGTATGAGATTGACATGTGCTTTGCACTATCCTGTCAGCAGCAGGGATTTGTTGGTAGCCTGTGAGTCAGGTTTGATGCGGCAGCTTTTGTGCGGTAGCATTTCCCGGTGGAACTTTTGGACGGGACACGGGCGCTTTTGGACTTTTGGAGTGGCACCGTTGTCCTTTGTTTTGGAGAGGATGTGACGCCGTCTGACGAGTTTTATCGTACGGGGGCCTGACCACCAACAGTTGCCGTCAAGGCAGGCAAGTCAAGGAATGGACCGTGCATTCTGACCTCGCTTTCTCTCTTTCGGGGATTGGAAATTTGGAATGGATCATTGGAGCATCACGAATTCACGACTGTGTAACTACCACTCTACTGCCCCTGACCACCACTCAACACTACAGTGTCTACTTGTAGAGTGGTTGTTGCTTTGGCCTCTGCCTCCGTCACTAAGCTGGACGGACAGTGTGAGTGGTTACACCACTGTCAAACAAAGTTTACTTTAATCCTGCCCCAAAAGAAAGTTATTAGTACCTTAAGTTAAAAAAATTGCTTCTAGGTGACTATAATACTTAAGGTTAACATCAGAGATATCCTACCAGCACAAGACACGAGTCCAGACGAAAGAGTATTATAAGTAGTAGTAGGAAGTCTGTAGGCAGAGATAATCAGCTGTGAGGGACAGCAAGGCGAGGATTGTGACAGATATGTCTGTTCTTACCTTTCAGTCACTTGCCATGCATTCATCCGATGCTTGGAGTTGTGCTACCCGTGACTTCACCCTGATTCCAAAATAAATGTAGTCTAGATATCTGTCACATGAGTAAACCTAGACTTCACCCGTGACTTCGCCCTGATTTCTAGGTTTGTGAAGAAAGTGTATCTAGACTTCTTTTAGTGTGTAGATTCATTTCAAACATGAGTAAACCTACATACTAAAAGTAGTCTAGATACATTTGCTTCACAAAGCTAAAACATCTTATATTTTGAAACGGAGGGAGTAGAATAAATGGACAGGTGTTACTGCCAGGATCTGTATATACAAAATTAGCAAACCATGCAAGAACACGATACTCAAGGCCCTAAAACTCCCGGAGTAGAACAATGGCATAGTTTAACAAGGAGTCCGTGGAAGCCGCCAAAATCTAACAAGAATAACAAATGTTGATATGTATCTAACATTCTACAGCCTCGTTTCTTGACATTTCTCCACTCCACATAATTAAACATAGCCAGCCGCCGATGGGGGAGCTCACACAAAATCACTCACAGATTACGGCTCAAATATTCAGTTCCATAAAACCTGCCAGCCACTAAGCTCTTCAGCTAAATACTAGTATTTACCAAAAGAGGCTAAACTATGGAATGGCCATGAATTTTGAGCTACCTCTGCGAGTTTCATCAGGACCAGCAGCATGCTGTGGAGGAGCCGATCAAATGTTTGCAGTCGCACCAACATCCTATTTTGGCTCGGTGCGAGTGTAGGTGAAGCTTCGCGTCATCGGGGTTAGGGTCTGACTCCCAGGAGTTGTAGGTGTAGCTTGACTAGGTTTTCCCGCATCAATGGAATCAGCAGCCTCACGCTTCCACTGAAAAGTCCGAGCACTGCCTCTCAGTCCTAAACGCCCGCGAATAGCCCCAGGAAATGTCGGTCTTGGGTATGCGGTTCTAATGAGCCTTGAAGCAAATGGTGATGCACGAGCACCACGGGACCAGCCAGGCACCTGAGGAACTTCAACAGAGCTTTTTCGAACGACCTGCAGCACATCACAGTTAATTGCTGGAATATGCATGCAAAATTGCAAATTCGTGAAAAGTACTTCCAATATATTGTGGTCATGAATATTCCACATGAACACTTGAAAGTGCAAAATCTCTTGCAGTTGTTAAATATACTTTTTTGTTATATTTATCAATAGGCTAAGATCTCATGTGTGTATACTAGTAATAAAGATACTGAAAAAGGAATGGCCCAACTAATGGAATTTCGTGCAAAGATGAAACATCGTTGAATGTTGGAAGTTTCAATACCAAACCTTGCTAGAGCAGGTCAATCATGAATATCAATCAAAAAATTATCTACAGAACCCTTCAAAAGAACTAAAGGTTAGGTCAATGCAGTTACCTTCAAAATGCGTGACATAAAAGATGTCCCGTTCAGAGTTAGTGCCTGTTCTGCTGAATCTTTTTGCAAGAACTCAATGTACGCTGAGCTGATAAGACAAAAGGAAAGAAAATCCAACTCAGTATATCGTCAAAAACAAATGAAGATATTTCAGAATATTCAGACAGGACTAAGTATTCTTACCCTGTTGGTTGACCAGTGGCACCATCAGAAACAATAAGAGTTTTTAGTATGGCCCCAAACTTATTGAAATGACGAGAAAGAGCATCTTTTGTTGCACCAAAATGTACCTAAGAGTCCAAAAAACAAATACTAGTAACAGAGAAACTTTAATGCTGCATAAGCGGAAGGGTAAAAAACAAAAAATATACTTACATTGCTAAGAAAGACAGTTCTAGAATCAGGGCTACTTTCAGGTTGGCCTGTAGCAGCTGAAGAAAAAACAAAGCAAGACTTCCTTAGCAAATAAGGGGGTAGAAGACAAAGCAAACATGTAACTTACAGGATACAATAAGTCATAGCACAACAAAGATATTTAAGAGAAAAACTGGTGTACAAACTTTCGATTGAATCAACGACGTGTTGCATAATCGACTGCAGTTATTATTTCCTGCTAGTAAAGGTCAATTTACTTGATATCAAGCGGTACTTTAATCCCCAAATATTGATAGTTTGTGTGTGTTTCCACAATGAAATTTTCTTCAAATGATTGAGGTAGTCAAATAAACAATGAGCAACCCATGCTACATACCAACTGATGAAGTTTTGGGTATCTCCGTCAATGAACTTGAATTCACAGAGGCCTGCAATATAATTTCGAAGAGGTTACTATAACATCATTAACCATCACAAATCGATCTAGAAAACAAAATTCTTTGTACAACTGGGGTGCAGAAGACACAAATGGAGAAGACAAAAACACAGAAATGATGTACTCATAGCCAATAGGAATATGTAAAAATGTTAATGATGCTTCACCCCCAGCAGACTTCTTACAAGATAATGCCATGTCAGTGTAAGTTCACTCCAACAAAATTATAAGATTAGTGTCCGGCATGTAGCTAGAAGATTCTTGTTTCTACTTCATGAGCTTTGTGACTTGATTTGGACTTTTTTTGCTCCCTCTAAGTAGTTGGATTAATCCTGTATCAACTGGCACTAGTCCTTTCAAAGCTACTTCCTCCGTTTCAAATTCTAAGATGTTTTAGCCTTTTTTTCTTTAACACATGTATCTAGACGCCTTTTAATGTATAGGTTCAGAGCAAAATGAGTGAACCTACACACTAAAAGGCATTTAGATACATACGTATCAGAAAAAGGCTAAAACATCTTATATTTTGGAATGGAGGGAGTACAGTATACCATGCTGGGTAACGTGATTCCAAAAAAAATAAGAAAGGGTACTCTGAGCATAGTGATAGCATGTGAGAAATTCAAATTTTTAAGTTATAATCCCAAGCTATTATTCCATAGAGCACACTTCTATATAATCTAATCATTCTGTACTTATTACAGTTTAAAAAATGTGTGAAATGCGAGCCTTTGGAAACTTACTTTCGAAATATCGGTCATGTGTGTATCTTTAACATGTGCAACTGTCGCAATTGCTTTTCTTGAGCCAACATCTTTCTTCCCCATGGGTTCTTGCTGGTCAAATGTGGCAGCATTTCTTGATGTTTCATGATTGGGAGGAGTCCGTGAATTATTGTTAGCAGATATGTTTAGGACATTTTGAGATGTTCTTGGTCCTGAATTAGCATGTGTGTCTTGGGCTATCGACCTTCTGCTTCTTACACCAGCAGCTCCTTCTGTCATATTGTACCCTGCTACTAATGACTCTTTGCCTCCACTAGAAGGCAATCTACTTCGGTAAGGATTCACACCATTATGCCTAACTGCACCAGTGCCTTCGTGCCGATCATTATCAACTGCAGAATCAGATGCTTTTTCTGTTTCCCGTTCATACATATAAGTATCACTGGCAACATACTGGTTTCTTTCATGAAATTCTACATGTTTTCCTGTTCGGGCATCATCTATATGCTTGTATTCTTCATCTTCCGAATCCTGTTCTCTGAAATCGAACGGTTCTTCAGTAGCAGTCAACAGAGATCTTCTACCCAATCTGTCAAAGACGCTTTCAGAATGTCTGTCAAAGACACTATCAGAACATTTCTCCTTAAGAACATCTTCAGCAGCCTCAGCTGCAGCTCTTAATGCTGCTGCAGCACCTGGTATTCTCAGGTCAGACTTCACTTTCTGTAACCTGCCATTAACTGCTGAATCTGGTATTACTGTAGACACCACGGAACGAAGTCGCTTGGAAGATGACTCTGATCTAGGGGTCAGTGGCTGCACAGGTCTGACAGCATCACGAACAGCAAACTGAAGAAGCCGGCGTGGTGCGCTAATGACTTGCTGCGATGTTCTCTGGAAAGGTATAAAAAATATTTACCATAAAGAATAAAATGAAAAATAAAACTGCTTAAGAATTGATGGGGCTTACAGTAGGTTCAGAAATCATACACGATAGTGTTATATAAATAAACAAGGATATCACATATATGTCATGAAGCAAATCTAGTTTTGAAAGTTTCGGGTGCCAAATATCATGTTTCATACTTGATGGTGAAACTGGACTTTCTTGAAAATGCAGAGCTTCCAAATTAGGCATTATAAAATGGAATGGAGATTCAAATTCCAGAGGACAAAAAAAAGTAATTACCAGAAGCACAATAGAAATCTTATAAGTTATAACAGGGTTAGATGGGCAAATCAGGATTTTATGAGTTTATAAAACATACACGGTAAAAATCAATAAGTATGTCCAAATAGAACTGCACAAGAAGGTTCTTCGCATTATGTTCCCAATTAGAACTTACTCCCTCCATTTTAAAATATAAGATGTTTTAGCCTTTTTCTAATACGCATGTAACTAGACGTCTTTTAATGTGTACGTTCGGAGCAAAATAAGTGAAACTACACAATAAAAGACGTCTAGATACATGTGTTTTAGAAAAAGGCTAAAACATCTAATATTTTGAAACGGAGGGAGTATTCACCAACGAATGGCAGACAAAATGTTCCAGAATTATAAGAATATTATCATAACATAGGTGTTGTAAGAAGAAAAGGACTTGTCTAGTATATATACTTTGAAGACCACAGAAAAGCATATGTTGAGAACTTGAGATATTAGATTTATTAATATGGCACTACCTAACTCATGATATGATTTGCATATAAAACATAAAACAAAGAAAGGCATGCTATGAACATGGCAACGTTTTGAAAATTAGACTATGTGACTGAAAGAGCCATACAGACCTTGGCTGGCCGTGTGTCGTCCTCTCTGCCTCTCTTTCTATGGTGATGCATGTCTGGTGAGCGAGGTCGTCTTGCAGCCTCTGGTTTATGATAGGTTTTTTCCTCTGCATGTGAAACAGGAGCTATAACACTTCGAAGGGTAACAGCTTCTGGTTGTTCTCGAACCATTCCTCCCCACTCCCTCTTCTGCTGAACTCTCGTTATTTTCTGAGTTTCAGCTTCAGGTTCACAGCTGGTCCGTATAGTGCTAGACGAATTATGTACAGGCAATCCTCTAGCAGCACCACGGGTGTTTTTAGCTTCATCATTGGTAGAGACAGCTTTGTGTTGCACATACAGGTGCAAATTTGAGGAGAGGTGATCCCACAACCTGCATGAACATGTTCAGCATCGCCAGATAAATGGTATATAACAAAACATGAAACTAAGTTACAAAGATTTGGATGCAAGCAAATTACCAGGATACGAATGCATCGTTGTCTTTGCCCAAAAAAACCTTCAGCTCCGCTGCAGCCTCATCCTTCCGTCTTCCATTTCTGAGCAACACCACAACATACTCCTGCCACACAAATTGAAATAATTAAGATCAACAACCACAGTGGTTTGTGGGCTTGTACACTGAAATCATAGTTAATATCAAATCTTTCAAGACCTTGACCGACCACCATAAGCCTGCAGAACTGCCACAAAATGTTGAAACGTCCAAAACAAACTAAGCCGCAGAAGACAATTCAGCAACCGGGAGTATGCAAAATTGCCAATCCAATTAAGCATTGCAGGTACTAAAAACTGAACCAACGCTTGAACTCAGCACCATCAGTAAGCAATCTATTCCACGCCAAACTGTAGTACTGGTTAGCTAGTTCTACATGCTCCCCTAGAAAAATGTATAATCCAGCCACATATGTACTCTGAACACCATCTACTCCACTGGTGAAATGCAGCGCCTAAACTTGGGGCTCAAAATCAAACGGCTCCCCAATGCTCAAAACACAGGAACCGCAGCAAAACCCCAATAATGCAGATGGCACGGCACCGTGTACGAACACCTAAACTAACCCAATTCCACCTTCACACACGATCCCGCGAAATCCAGGCATTCGGCTAACCTCATCCACCCCTACGGTCCTAAATCACACCGGTGTAACCGCTAGGGTTTAAGGCGATGGATCGGGGATCGCGTCCCAGCGCACGGGGGGAGGAGACGGGTGGATGCGGGGGGACACTCACCACGAGCGTGTCGTCGGTGTAATCTTCCATGAGCTCATTGAGCTTCTCCCTGATGCGCTCCCGCAGCGCCGCCACCCCCTCGGCGCTGAAGTTGGCCTTGAAGGTCCCCTCCCCGCCGGCCATCGGGGGCAACCCTAGATTCCCGCCCTCCCCGCTCCGGCAATCCGGGCGTCGGCGGCCACGGCCGTACCCCCCGCGTCTACGGCCGCGCGCGCGAGGTGCGAGACGGACGAGGGGCGGCGGGGAGGGGAGAGTGGGGGGCGGCGCGGCGCTGTGGTGCGGCAGGCAGGCACCAGACAACAGGGGGTTGGGCAGGGCTGCGTCGGGGTATGTAGTGCGTGTGGGCGTAGCCGTGTACAAGGCGGAAGTTTTGCGGTGGGGCTGTTTTACGTTTCTCACTGGGCCCCCGTCGCCGTGCACGGGTTGCGTGCGGCTTGTGTGGGGGGCGAAGATGCGTTTCGGTGCAGCCAGACGAGCCGGCTGGTGCCTACGTACGAGATTTGCCGGGTCGGACCGGCGGTTTGGAACACGCCACACAGAGCCAAGTCGGTTCTTTTTCGCGTCGGCGGAAGCAGTGGCGCCTCAGGAAAAAAACACGGTGGCCACATTAAAAAAGGCAACTATCGGCCTCCTCCGAATGCTACACACGCTGCTATTTCAAAATAGCGTTTTAAAAATAATATAATATCTAGCAAAAAAATAAAAAAAATGCAAGAATAAAAAGTATATTTCAAAAATTGCTATAACAATACATACATAACCATATATAAAAATAGTTTTTCAATCTTGTAAAATCCTAACATCAATATCCCATGAGGTAACAACATATCGTTGACGTCTAGAAGCGTAACATCAATATTTCGATAGGCTAAAAAAATAGCACATTATTTTTTCCTAACGGTATGAAGTTTTAGCGTGATATAGCATTCTATTTACAAATAGCGCCATAGCAAGCAAAAGTACTAAAATTTAGCTTGACCTCTTCAGATATGCTATAGCGCTATAAATAGTACTCCAAACAACGGATTAATAGTGGCATTTCTAGCGGTACCTTCACCCGGATACAGTCTACTGCCCTCGACGATCGTCATGTCCTCCTCAAGCCGGGACGCTACTTGGCGCACGCGCCGTGCTCAGCAAAATAGCCACAAGGTACGTTTCGCTCGTGTGATTCATCCGACGTTGAACTAGAGCTTGAGGAAGATGAGAACATATCGATGCTATTAGCTTGGCACGCAACGAAAGAACCGAAGCGCGGTGGCTCGGTTTTTGGTAGACGCGAGTTATGGAGAGAAAGGATCGAAGGGAACGAGAGGAATCAAAGTGAGTTGTCGGCGTGGCGTTTCTTTTTTCGTGCAGCCAAGCGAACTGTCACCGTCGCGCCTCGTCCAACTCGGAGTTGTCGCGCTGCCCTCGACGACCGTCATGTCCTCCTCAAACCGGGATGCTACTTGGCGCACGCGCCCGTGCTTAGCAAAATGGCCACAAGGTACGTTTCGCCGCCGGCCACGCCATTTTTCCTCCAAATTTTTAGTTTTGGTAGACGAAGTGAGTGTATTTTCGTGCTTGTAGAGGATCTTGTATGATTCATCTGACGATGAACTAGAGCTTAAGGAATATGAGAACATATCGATGCTATTAGCTTGGCGCGCGACGAAAGAACCAAAGCGCGGTGGCTCGGTTTTTGGTAGGCGCAAGTTGTAGGTTGATGTGTATGTATTTCAACGATAATGCCACCTTCCCGGAGGAGTATTTTCGTTGGTGTTTTAGGATGAGCATCGGTTTGTTCAGGCGCATTTGTGGAGAGGTGACCAAGTATGATCGGTTCTTCGAGGGAAGGAGGAATGATGCCGGAGAGCTTGGGCATAGCACCTACAAAAAGGTGACTGCCGCCTTGCGTATGATGGCATACGGTATACCGGCGGATCTTGTTGATGACCACTTGGCAATGAGTGAGAGTCAAGCCATTGAGTGTGTCAAGCGCTTTGTCGTCACAATTGTGTGCGTGTTTGGCACCATCTACTTGAGAGCCCCCAATACCGAAGACACGACAAGTGATGCATCCCAACACATGGCATTCACCATTGGTCCACATCATGCTATATCAACCATACCCCACAAAGGTGAATTCGTTCCATACATCGCCCTCCTTTGGTTATTATGTGAATGAGATTCTACTTGAGACAAGTGCCAATGCTATGACAATGACGCCAAGAGGAGACGACAATAAGACCCCAGGAACCAAGACCCCCAAGCAAGAGGCGTGAAAGAGAAGGCGTAAGAGGACTTCCGATGCCAGGTCCGGCGCCACCGGAATCCACGCCGGAACTTTCGGCGCCCAGACCGGCGAACCGGAACCACCAGCAGAATTCTCAGCGACACAACCGGCAAACCGACCTCCCCGCCGAAACAGCATACTGTAAGCCCTTCCGGCAGACGACCGAGAAAACCGGTCACCGTCGGAAATGTCGGCGCCAACTTAGGCGGTGTCGGACTTATCGCCGAAACACCCAGTCTGCTTGCTATAAAGGGTTTGATGCCTAGAATATTCCCTCCCACCTACCCATTCGCCCTTAGTACTATAAATAGACCCCTTGTGGCTCAGATCTAGTTGGAGTTGATGATGAATGAAGGCTTATGCCTAAACCTAGATGGGAACCCCTCTCTATAGTTAATCTATGAGTTGTACAAGGCCTTGGAGTTCGGTGTTCGTCTCCAAGTCGTCAAGACCCTCCTCAAGTGTTTGGTATCTCCTCATCAAGGATTCTAGTAGTGCTAGGTCTCTCCCCTTTGGGATTCTACTTGGTTGCTACTCTCTCCTTTGATTTGGATTCTATCATCCGCTTGCCGATCTCTCCTTTGTTGATTCTACCTAACGGTCTCTCGCTGAGGATTCTATTGGATTGGTTGTTTGAACCAACGGGAGCAAATCATAGAAATGGGCCTTGTGTAACCACTCAACATAAACCAAACCTTCCATTCCACCCAGGTGTTTCATTAACTTAGTTGTTTTATTAGATAAAACATAAGTCCAAAGACTTAGAAATATTTTCATCATAGCATGTATAATTCACCAACCCTTGTTTGCTACTAGCTAGGCTAAGCATGGCATAGGTAGTAACTTGACTTAGAAATTCCCTAGCATATCTACAACTACTAGGATTTCCCAACATGGCATATAAGCAAAATAATATCATGCAAGTCTAACAAAATATTTTTAATGCTTAGTAGAAAACATAGGAATGATAATATTCATGAAGTACCACTTGCCTTGGTATTTGGGAGAGTAGCACTCCTCACAATCACAATCACTAGCACCAAAATCTACACAAAGATTGGTAGCAACAAATTACACACAAAACATATACAATCAAAAATATATGCATGCATGCAAATGATATGTGATGATTTTTTTAAAGCTCAACAAAGCAAGTAAACAGTACTGATTCATAAACAAGTTGAAAACTTGCCAAACAACAATTATTTAAACCCTAAATCATTTCCTAAACAATTCATAAACTCTAATTAGTCCTACACAAGTTTCTGCAAATAAAACCTTTTTAACAGAAACTAAACATTAAACACATTGCATATTTAGAAAGATCTTGCTCTCCTGATTCCAACGGTATAAAATTTGTCAAATTCTAACTTGGGGATCAAAAGTTATAGCCCAATCAAATTTGAATAACAATCAGATTCAAATTCAGTTTTTAAATCTAAACCACTGCCACGCGGCGCTATCCTATTGGCCGGTACCGTTTCGTGCGGATCGGTCTCTGCGAGCCGTAGGATTTAAGTTAGATCTAGTGGCTCAGATGCTCTCATACCTCTTCGTTTAAGTTCTAATCTTAGCCGCAAGATCTACATCTAACGTTCCTGAATGCTTTGACCAGAGATGAGCGGCGCTAGCGCGGCGGCGAGCGGCGGAGCCGGCGAACTAGGTTGCCCGGGGAGGGGAGAGGATGCTCACCAGAACCGCAGTGACGAGGTGAAGCTCAATGTGTCCCTGGTTGGCGAAGGGGCACTCGGAGTCGTCGCGGATTGCTCGTCGGAGTAGTCCTTGGCGGCTGTGGCTTCGGCTCGTCGACGTTGGCGATGTTCTGAGCCGTGCTAAGACAAGGGGAGGGCACCGTTAGATGCGCAAGACGCTGAGGATCCTATGCGTATCAAACAGAGGGCAAGGGAAGGCTGGAACTTACGGGGAAAGGTCGCCGGAGTTCGAGCAGAGAGCGGCGGCGCTCAGTTGTTGTCGTTGCCGAGGCTACAGGCCATGCGCGGACAAACGGGAAGTGTCAGTGGATGCACACAGAGATGTAGAGCATGATAGCATGAACCACGGATAGAGGGGGGTGCGGTGCTCACCGGAATTCGTCGGCGAGGTCGTCGGAACAACGGGGTTGCGGCGAGGAATACTCGCAGCCTGGGGGCGCTTCGGGTTGGCTTTGTTGGGGGAAATGGCCGCGAGGGGAGGGGTTTAAGTAGGCAGGGGCTCGACAGGAAACGCCTGCAGAATCAATGGCAATTATGCCGCGGAATCAACGCCAGCAACGGCCAGCGGCGACGTGTTCTTCGCGAGATTTGGGGAAGACGACGGTGACGTGGACGGGGCCCAGTTGTCTGCGAGAGAAACAGAGGGGGGGTGGGGTCCTGGCGTCAGTCACTTGCTGGGTGTGTCTGCGAGTGAGAGAGGGAGAGAGGGAACCCGGGTGGGCTTAGTGGGCTGCTTTCTCAGTTGGGCCAGAATCCTGGCGCTGGCCCTTTTCTATTTCCTTTCTCTTTTTCTTTTTCTGTTTTGAATTTCTGGAATGAATTTCAAATGGTTTCAAAAGCTTTTTGAATTCAAACTTTTTCCAGGATTTTGTAGGGTGCAACATTCACACTTATGGGCATAAAATCAAGTGGTCACTTTGAATTAGCTTGGTCATTTAGAATAAAATAAAATAAACAGTGACATAGCACTAGATTTGGAAATGTTTTGAAAATGGTTTTGAAACCACATTTGTTCTATGAATTTTTATCCAAACTCCACATTCAATCCAATCAACAAGGAAGCCAACAAAACTTGGTTTAAAACACTTATGCTCTCAAATGAGGATGGTCATTTGATTTAAGTTTGCTCACATAAAATAATAGCACTATGTGCTTCTGTTTTCTTGAAAATAGTTGGACAATGATCTCAAAATTATATGCATGCATGAATGATATGCAAACTTTGAAATCATGATTTTAGGTATGTTACAAATCTAACCCCCTTAAGGTGAATCTCGCCCTCGAGATTCGGATTGGCTAGCAAATAGGTGAGGGTGGTCTTTCCGAAGATCATCTTCTCTTTCCCATGTTGCTTCCTCTTCGGAATGATGATTCCACTGCACTTTACAAAACTTGATAGTCTTGGTCCGTGTGACTCTTTCTGCAGTCTCAAGAATCTTGATAGGCTTCTCTTCATAAGTGAGATCACTCTCCAACTGAACCTCCTCCAAAGGTATAGTATCCTTCAAAGAAGTTTCTTGCATTTCTGGATGACATTTCTTAAGTTGACTCACATGAAACACATTATGGACAGCTGACAGATATTCTGGCAGTTCAATTTCATAGGCAACTTCTCCTTTGCGACTCAGAATCTTGAATGGCCCAACATATCTTGGTGCCAATTTTCCTTTGACTCCGAATCTCTTCACTCCACGAAGTGGTGACACTCTAAGATAGGCTCTATCACCAACTTCGTAGGTGACTTCTCTACGCTTAGGATATGCATAGCTTTTCTGTCGGGACTGTGCTATCTTCAACCTGTCCTTAACCAACTTGACCTTCTCTTCGGCTTCTTTGATAAGATCTGGCCCGAATAAACTTCTTTCTCCCACACCATTCCATAACAATGGGGTGGTACACTTTCTTCTGTAGAGAAACTCAAATGGTGCCATCTCAATGCTGGCTTGATAACTGTTGTTATAAGAAATTTTTGCGTAAGGCAGACTTTCATCCCAACTGGCTCCATAGTCTAGGGCACATGCCCTCAACATGTCTTCAAGAATTTGATTAGTCCTTTCGGTTTGTCCATCGGTTTGAGGATGAAAAGAAGTACTGAATTCCAACCTCGTTCCCAATGACTCATGTAACTGTCTCCAAAAATGGGAAGTGAATTGAGTTCCCCTATCAGACACAATACTCTTGGGCACTCCATGTATACATACAATTCTACTCATGTAGATTTTGGCTAACTTAGCACTTGTATAGGTTGTCTTCACGGGTATGAAATGAGCCACTTTAGTTAGGCGATCCACTACTTCCCAAATAGAATCGTATCCTGACCGGGTCCTTGGTAATCCGGTAATGAAATCCATACCAATCTTGTCCCACTTCCAATCAGGAATAGGTAGTGGTTGAAGCAAACCTGCTGGTTTCTGATGTTCCGCTTTCACTCTACTACACACATCACACAAAGCAATATGTTCGGCAATGTCCTTCTTGAGATTATTCCACCAAAATCTTTCTTTCATGTCGATGTACATTTTGGTGTTACCCGGATGAATGGAATACGGTGAGTTGTGTGCTTCCTGCAAAATCAGTTTACGAAGCTCCGGATCTTGTGGAACACAGATACGTTTCCCATGCCATAAAGTACCCTGTTCGTCTTCATGGAACCCTTTGGCTTTTCCCTTGCCAATCTTTTCTTTAATCTCTTCGATTTCTTTATCAATCTTCTGGGCTTCTTTTATCTTGTCCAACAAAGTGGGTTGAACATCCAAAGTCATGAGATTTCCTTCAGGCACAATCTCCAATCTGAGTTTTCTGAATTGGGTACACAGATCATCTGGCAATTCTCCTTTGGTAAGGCCATTCACAAAAACCTTACGACTTAGAGCATCTGCTACAACATTTGATTTACCGGGGTGGTATTGCAAACTTAAGTCATAGTCCTTGATAAGTTCTAGCCATCTTCTTTGTCTCATATTAATTTCCTTCTGGGTGAAGATATACTTCAAACTTTTGTGATCTGTGAACACTTCACAACGCTTGCCCAAAAGATAGTGCCTCCATGTTTTGAGTGCATGAACAACAGAGGCTAACTCTAAATCATGAGTATGATAGTTCACTTCATGAGTTTTGAGTTGTCTCGAGGCATACGCCACAACTTTTCCTTCTTGCATAAGTACTGCACCCGAACCCTGATGAGATGCATCACAATATACTTGGAAATCTTTTTCCAAGGTAGACACAAGACTGGTGCTGTCACAAGTCTCTTCTTCAATTCCTGAAAGCTGAGTTCACAACCTTCCGTCCAAGCAAATTTCTTGTCTTTCTTTAACAATTCAGTCATAGGCTTAGCTACCTTGGAGAAATTTTCAATGAACCTTCTGTAGTAACCTGCTAAGCCAAGCAAACTACGAACTTCTTTCACGGACTTGGGAGATTTCCATTCAGTTACAGCTGAAACTTTAGCAGGATCAACTGCTACACCATCCTTTGTCATAACATGTCCAAGAAATCCAACTTCATTCAACCAGAATTCACACTTGCTAAATTTGGCATAAAGTTTATGCTCTCTTAACTTTTCAAGTATTAAACGTAAATGTCCTTCATGCTCTTCTTTGCTCTTGGAGTAGACTAAAATGTCATCGATGAAAACGACAACAAACTTGTCAAGGAATTCCATGAACACCTTGTTCATAATATTCATGAATTATGCTGGAGCATTGGTCAAACCAAAAGGCATTACGGTATACTCATACAATCCATACCTTGTAGTGAAATCTGTTTTAGGTATGTCTTGATCCCTTATCTTGAGTTGAAAATAGCCTGACCGGAGATCAATCTTTGAGAACACACAAGCTCCTTCTAGCTGATCAAACAAGTCATTGATTCTAGGCAAAGGGTATTTGTTCTTGATAGTTACCTCGTTGAGTGAACGGTAATCTATGCATAACCTTTGACTTCTATCTTTCTTCTCCACGAACAAAACTGGGGCTCCCCAAGATGAAGAACTTGGTTGAATAAATCCTTTCTGTAGCTGCTCTCCAAGTTGTTTCTTGAGTTCTTTCAATTCATCCACTGACATTTTATATGGTCTCTTTGCTATTGGTCCAGATCCTGGTACCAAATCTATAAGAAACTCCACATCTCTATCTGGTGGCATTCCCGGTAATTCTTCCGGAAACACATCCGGATACTCACTCACAATTGGCACACTGTCTATGTTAACCCCTTAAGAGAATTTAGCTTACTTCCTTTTGATTCAAAGTTGGACTTGAATTTAATCCGTTTTCTTTCCGGGGTTGTGAGTGCAACAGTACGATTAGCACAATCTAGTACTCCTTCATACTTAGCCATCCAATCCATTCCCAATATTATGTCCAGTCCTTGGGAATCTAGGATTATCAGACTCACTGGAAATTTATGCTTTCCAAACTCTATTTCTAGATCCCGGCATCCAAGACTTACTACCATATCTCCACCCGGAGAACTAACTTTTATTGGACACCCAATGTTTTCAGTTGGAAACCCGTTTCTATCAACAAATGCTTTTGATATGAATGAATGCAATGCTCTAGTATCAAAAAGAACAAATGCTGGAATAGAATTGAGTCTGAACTTACCAGCAACAGCATCAGGCTCCTCACAGACCTCCTCCACACTGATGTGGTTCACCTGTCCCTTCTGAAAAGGGTTGGGCTTGTTGGGTCCTTCAACTTTCTTTTCTGGCATTCATTTGCATAATGCCCCATCTTCTTGCACTTGAAGCATTCAACCTGACTTATGTCTTTCTTGACAGGCTGGCTTCCACTTCTACTTCCATTACCACTGTGGTGGCTCTTGTATCCACCCTTGTGGTTCTTGTACTTGTCATTGTCATGACTACGGTGATGCTTGTTGTCATGACGGTTGTGGTTGTGGTGCTTGTTGAATTTCCCATGCTTGTGGGATCCTGAGCTTCCACTGTCATCAAAATGGGAACGTTTGTGAGACGATCCCGAGTTGTGCTTGTCTGAGTGCTTTCTCTTCCTGCTCTCAACTTGCTTCATTTTGTTCTCCAAAATAGCAGCCTTATCACAAAGAGACTGGTATGTGGGAACATATGCTACAGCCAACTGCAGGTTCAGCTCATCATTCAAGCCTTCAAGAAATTTTTCCTTTCTCTTAGCATCGGTGTCAATTTCATCCGGTGCATAACGCGCCAGATTATTGAACTCCTCAATATATTCAGCCACGCTGCGGTGGCGCTGCTTCAGATTATGGAACTCTTTCTTTTTCAGACTCATCACTCTAGATGAGATATGAGCAGTGCGAAAGCCATCCTCAAAGATAGCCCATGTCACATCTTCTATGGGAGTGGTGATCTGGAAGTTATCCCACCAAGTGGCGGCTGGCCCTTCCAGCAAATGTGCTGCAAATCTGACGTTTTCAGCATCAGTACAGCCCACGGTTACCAAGTCCTTGTTCACAGAGCATAGCCAATCATTGGCCACCATGGGATCAGTTGTTCCTGAGAACTTTGCTGGCCTCAATCTCAAGAATCTGGTAAGCATGTCAAAACCCGATGGGTTGTTGTTGTTGTTATTATTGTTGTTGTTGTTATTGTTGTTATTGTTGTTGTTTTGGTTCTGGATGAACGTCGTCATCATCTGCATCAGCTGAGTTTGAACAGTCATCATTTGCTGCATTTCTGGAGTGATGTTGTTGTTATTGTTGGGGTTGGGGTTTGCACGACGGGGAGGCATCTGTGGTTTGTTCAATAGAGATAAGAATGAGATACCCATAGATGCTTTCATGCACATTACATTACATAAGTAAACACAAAGCATGCAACACAATGATAAAGGTTCAACAACAAGATAACAAGTTCGCAAAGTAAAACACACAAGTAGCAAGCCATCCACATGTCGGATGGTCAAATAACTAGTTCTCAAGCAACAAGTACGATAATAAACGATAAATGAGTAGTCAAATCTACTCCTCGGCATCGACCTCCTCCTCGACAAAGGTAATACCTGCGTTCTCCATCGCGGTCTTGTATTCCTCGACACTAGTGGTCAAGGTCTCTATCTTGGCTTTGAGAGCCCTCTTCTGGGAACGAAGCCTCTCAATCACCGTCTGCTGTTGCTCGAGCTCGAAGTCCTTGGACTCCAGTTCTTCAGTCATGTCCCGAATCTTCTTGTTTCTATCCTAGACTCGCTTCTTCTGACTCTTGAACTTCCTGTCCTGGCTCTCGAACTTCGCCTCCATCTCCTTGACTATCTCATCTTGCTTCGCGAAGAGCTTGTCCTTCTCGCGAAGCTGCACCTGGAGTTCGTCATTGTTGAGCATGACGTTGGTCATGTCAGTGTCCACGTGCCTAATGAGAGACTCTAAGTCCTGGAGGTACAGGCGAATCGGCTCTGCTGTGTCCCTCGAATCGTCCTCGAAGTCGATGGACTCTCCATCCTCATCACGTCTACCGAAGACGTGGAAGTGAGTACCTCTAACCTGTCGGGAGTGTCTCCCCAGCAGACGTCCTATCAGATACTGCATGACTACCTCAAGGCCTCTCTCCTTGTCATCGTGCATGAGCTTGAAGACAATGGCCTCCGTGGTAGGCTCTATCTGGCGTCCGGGCTGGTTGACCTTGAAGCCCCAGAGGTCCTTCCTCTCAAACTTGGTGAGGGGAAGCACCATGATGGTAGGAAGAGGGAGATTGAGCAAAGTAGTAAGCTCAACGATACGAGGACCAAAGCGGGTAACCTGGAACTCCTCAACAGTGCTAATGGTAACAGTAGGCATCTATTTATAAGATATAAAAGTTAGAACAACACAATTTAAGATAAAACAAAAGACAAAACATCACATACATATCCTTGGAAAACAAAACACACCAGTCATGCATACATGAAACCATTACAACAACCAAGGTTCAAACTTATTTTAAAGCAACATTTTGTAAAATAAGGTGATAAGTGGTGGTCCAACTATCGAAGTACGCTTACAATCCTATCTCACTGGATCTGTTGGCTAACACAATGTTTCTAGAAGCAATCAGCCTATCTTGCTCACATGACTCCATCACTAAGTCTATAGTGTCTCCTCTTAAGGTTTGGTTGGTAGTTTCCAACTCTTGGGTATGTTCCTTCTCTTTCTTTAGATCATTCTGGAGGTTGAGCATTCTGCACTTGACTCTATCAACAAGTTCTTTGATGGTCTTCCAAGCTGCATCCCTTGCTGATTCAAAGAATGTAGTGTGCACCACTGAATTGGTGAACATGCAGAATCCTTTTTCCTGATGGTTGTCTTCCTTGTTTTTATACAAGTGAAGTTGCACCACCAGTATTCCACTCCTTCATCCATCACAGGAAAACCCTTATACACAAATGCACCTTGTATCTCTAATGCAACCATGAGGTCCTTGAGAGCCTTGGGGAATTCTGTCTCACACTCCAAAGTCATTGCCATGAGTGGTCCTTTCCTTACGGCTTCGTTGATGGAGTTCATCTACAAATAGAGATGAGGAAGAAGATTAGAAAAGTTTACGAGAAGAATAGACAAGTGTAGAAGTTGCTGAAATTTTTTCCTTAGTGGTTTCCAATCCTAGGGTCATAATCCTACATGCAACACAGTGCTCTGATACCATCTGTAAGATCCCTCCTTTATAAAGGAAAAGGATCCCTGTGATTACAATGCTAGTCCCTGGATCAATGCTAGCATCCACAGTTTAAGATGAAGTACACAGATACAAACGTCATTTATTACAACCATTCCAGAGATAAACATAGTCTTTACAACTCCAAGGCCACAGGACTAATACAAGAGTTTGAATAAGTAAATAAATAAAAGTCTTCATCTTCATGTGCCATAGGCAAACATGTTGAGTGTAGACTCATGACACCTAATCCTCATCAGAGTAACCTGCAACATCACAAGTTACAGCCACAATGGGTCAATACTTTGGAATAGTATTGGCAAGTGATACCTTAGTATAATTTTAAGTGGACTAGATACTATATGCAATTTGGCTAAGTGTAGCTTGCCTTGCTTTGCTTAAAATAGATTTTTCCTATTAGTTGAAATCACTAAGTTTTTCTTTGTCAAAACTTTTCCCAAGGAACCACCAATAAACATCGAGGTCCTTCACCCTTGTTCACCCACAAATTTTACTTAGAAATTGGGATGAGGAGATTCTTGATAGCTTCCATGTCTTGATGCTCAAGTTGTCCATTACCAAGGACTTGGCTAAGTACTTAGATTTTTCCATCTGCAGAGGTTGTGCACTTTCCCCACCAGACTTGGTTTCACCAAGACATGACCTTTCAGAAGCCTTCCCTTAGACCAAATGGACGCGCTCCAACCTATCATTCTCACTACCACCAACTTTCCAAATGGCTAAGTTCTAGCAACTTATGTGATCCAGGCAAAGCCCATATTGCCAAGTGGCTGCAGTAGAAGCTTCTTAACACTTGGCCTCTAAAATCTCTTTGTTCCTGGGTGGCTTACCACAAGTGAGATACACAAGGTAAACCATAGAAATGGGCCTTGTGTAACCACTCAACATAAAACAAACCTTCCATTCCACCCAGGTGTTTCATTAACTTAGTTGTTTTATTAGATAAAACACAAGTCCAAAGACTTAGAAATATTTTCATCATAGCATGTATAATTCACCAACCCTTGTTTGCTACTAGCTAGGCTAAGCATGGCATAGATATTAACTTGACTTAGAAATTCCCTAGCATTTCTACAACTACTAGGATTTCCCAACATGGCATATAAGCAAAATAATATCATGCAAGTCTAACAAAATATTTCTAATTCTTAGTAGAAAACATAGGAATGATAATATTCATGAAGTACCACTTGCCTTGGTAGTTGGGAGAGTAGCACTCCTCATAATCACAATCACTAGCACCAAAATCTACACAAAGATTGGTAGCAACAAATTACACACAAAACATATACAATCAAAAATATATGCATGCATGCAAATGATATGTGATGATTTTTTAAAAGCTCAACAAAGCAAGTAAACAGTACTGATTCATAAACAAGTTGAAAACTTGCCAAACAACAATTATTTAAACCCTAAATCATTTCCTAAACAATTCATAAACTCTAATTAGTCCTACACAAGTTTCTGGAAATAAAACCTTTTTAACGGAAACTAAACATTAAACACATTGCATATTTAGAAAGAGCTTGCTCTCATGATTCCAACGGTATAAAATTTGTCAAATTCTAACATGGGGATCAAAAGTTATAGCCCAATCAAATTTGAATAACAATCAGATTCAAATTCAGTTTTTAAATCTAAACCACTGCCACGCGGCGCTATCCTATTGGCCGGTACCGTTTCGTGCGGATCGGTCTCTGCGAGCCGTAGGATTTAAGTTAGATCTAGTGGCTCATATGCGCTCATACCTCTTCGTTTAAGTTGTAATCTTAGCCGCAAGATATACATATAACGTTCCTGAATGCTTTGACCAGAGATGAGCGGCGCTAGCACGGCGGCGAGCGGTGGAGCGCTCTGTCAGTGGCGGAGCCGGCGAATTAGGTCGCTCGGGGAGGGGAGAGGATGCTCACCAGAACCGCAGTGACGAGGTGAAGCTCAATGTGTCCCTGGTTGGCGAAGGGGCGCTCGGAGTCGTCGCGGATTGCTCGTCGGAGTAGTCCTTGGCGGCTGTAGCTTCGGCTCATCGATGTTGGCGATGTTCTGAGCCGCGCTAAGACAAGGGGAGGGCACCGTTAGATGCGCAAGACGCTGAGGATCCTATGCGTATCAAACAGAGGGCAAGGGAAGGCTGGAACTTACGGGGAAAGGTCGCCGGAGTTCGAGCAGAGAGCGGCGGCGCTTAGTTGTTGTCGTTGCCGAGGCTACAGGCCATGCGCGGACAAACGGGAAGTGTCAGTGGATGCACACAGAGATGTAGAGCATGATAGCATGAACCACGGACAGAGGGGGGTGCGGTGCTCACCGGAATTCGTCGGCGAGGTCGTCGGAACAACGGGGCTGCGGCGAGGAATACTCGCAGCCTGGGGGCGCTTCGGGTTGGCTTTCTTGGGGGAAATGGCCGCGACGGGAGGGGTTTAAGTAGGCAGGGGCTCGACAGGAAACACCTGCAGAATCAATGGCAATTACGCCGCGGAATCAACGCCGGCAACGGCCAGCGGCGACGTGTTCTTCGCGAGATTTGGGGAAGATGACGGTGACGTGGACGGGGCCCAGTTGTCTGCGAGAGAAACAGAGGGGGGGTGGGGTCCTGGCGTCAGTCACTTGCTGGGTGCGTCTGCGAGTGAGAGAGGGAGAGAGGGAACCCGGGTGGGCTTAGTGGGCTGCTTTCTCGGTTGGGCCAGAATCCTGGCGCTGGCCCTTTTCTATTTCCTTTCTCTTTTTCTTTTTCTGTTTTGAATTTCTGGAATGAATTTCAAATGGTTTCAAAAGCTTTTTGAATTCAAACTTTTTCCAGGATTTTGTAGGGTGCAACATTCACACTTCTGGGCATAAAATCGAGTGGTCACTTTGAATTAGCTTGTTCATTTAGAATAAAATAAAATAAACAGTGACATAGCACTAGATTTGGAAATGTTTTGAAAATGGTTTTGAAACCACATTTGTTCTATGAATTTTTATCCAAACTCCACATTCAATCCAATCAACAAGGAAGCCAACAAAACTTGGTTTAAAACACTTATGCTCTCAAATGAGGATGGTCATTTGATTTAAGTTTGCTCACATAAAATAATAGCACTACGTGCTTCTATTTTCTTGAAAATAGTTGGACAATGATCTCAAAATTATATGCATGCATGAATGATATGCAAACTTTGAAATCATGATTTTAGGGATGTTACAAATCTAACCCCCTTAAGGTGAATCTCGCCCTCGAGATTCGGATTGGCTAGCAAATAGGTGAGGGTGGTCTTTGCGAAGATCATCTTCTCTTTCCCATGTTGCTTCCTCTTCGAAATGATGATTCCACTGCACTTTACAAAACTTGATAGTCTTGGTCCGTGTGACTCTTTCTGCAGTCTCAAGAATCTTGATAGGCTTCTCTTCATAAGTGAGATCACTCTCCAACCGAACCTCCTCCAAAGGTATAGTATCCTTCAAAGAAGTTTCTTCCATTTCTGGATGACATTTCTTAAGTTGACTCACATGAAACACATTATGGACAGCTGACAGAGATTCTGGCAGTCAATTTCATAGGCAACTTTTCCTTTGCGACTCAGAATCTTGAATGGCCCAACAGTAATCATTATTGTGGAATGAGTTCTGGACATGTCTGCAAATATCCAAACCCATAGGGTCACCCACTTATGAGTTCAATGACATTTAGAATATGATTGTGAATGAAGATTTAGTAGAGAAGTAATTCCGAAGGTGTTTGGAGTGTCTCGAAATATATCAGAGGTGTCCATAATATTGTCGAGAGTGTTTGAAATAAGTTTTGAGCCTTAGTGAGATGAGAGAAGGGTTCCAAGAGTGTCTCGGATGGTCTCTAAATGGTTCCGAGAGGTCCCGGATGATCCCGGAAGTGTCCGGAATGGTTTCGTACATATATGGAATGTTTTGTAAGGAGAGAAAGTTCAGTAAGGTTATGGAAGGTTACGGAAGGTACCGGGGTGACCCGGGTCATCTTAGGATGTCCAGAAGGTTCCATAATAGGTGCATCCACGTTTTCATAAGGGGCAAGGAAAGATACACTAGTCAAATTCGGACTTGCAAAAGGAAGTTGTTTTTGACTAGGTTTGATTGACCTACACCTACCAGAACTCATACAAACTTTGGGGCCGGGCCAAGGATGACTCAAGGGGTCTTGCCACCCATAAAATGGCACCAAGGGACACCCCAAGAGGCACTCAAGTTGTAGCCTAACTTCCCCCAAATTCACCGCCTCCTCCCCGTCCAAAACCCTAGCGGGCGCCGCCGCCGGCACACGTCGCGCCACCACCTCCACCCTCCTCTCCCCTACATCACCATTGTGTGGTGCTAAACCCTAGGGTGGTATGCCCTATGTATTCTTCTACTACGTTGTCTGAGCACTGCCCGAGTTCTACCTCCATTTGGATCTAATCTAGACGACACTGCGGTAGCCTGTCGGATCTTCATCGACATGTTCTGGATGCACCGTTGGGTGACCCGCTTGAAGATGATACTACCGATAAGGTAAAAAATGTTTACCTCACTCGGAAGAATCAATACTCCACAGTTTAGTGTGCCATCTTATGCGGTTTGGAATCAGAGCTTTAGAAGCGCTTTGAGAACCGCGACCCTCATGATATTATCAATGAGCACAAAACGATATTTGAGACTCATGCGACCGTGGAAAGCTATGAAGCCTCCGAGAAGTTCTTTAACTGATGGAAGAAGGCAGCTCTGTTAGCGAGAATGTGCTTAAAATGTCTAGGCACGCGACTAAACTCGCATATTTGGGAATAACTATTCCTAATGCGTTGGGCATTCATCGTGTCCTCCAATCACTTCCACCTTGTTACAAGAACTTTGTGATTAACTACAACATGCAGTGCATGGATAAGACGTTGCTTGAACTCTTCTCCATGTTGAAGTTTGCGGAAGTGGAGATCAAGAAAGAGCACCAAGTGTTGATGGTCAATAAGACCACCAATTTCAAGAAGCAAGGCAAGCCTAAGAAGAAGGGCGGCAAGAAAGTTGTCGTGCCTGCTAAGAAACCCAAGGATGGTCCTAAAGCCTGATATTTAGTGCATTTACTACAAGGGTGAAGGTCACTGGAAGCATAATTGCCCCAAGTAGCTGGCAGATCTAAAGAACGACAACATCAAGAAGAAAGGTATATTTGATATACATGTTATTGATGTGTATCTTATTAGTAATCATTGTAGTGCCTGAGTATTTGATACTGGTTTGGTTTCTCATATTTGTAACTCGAAACAGGTGCTGCAGAATAAGAGAAGACTAGCGAGAGATGAGGTGACGATGCGCGTTGGAAATGTCTCCAAGGTTGATGTGATCGTCGTCGGCACGCTCCCTCTTCATCTACCATCAGGATTAGATTTAAGTCTAAATTATTGTTATTTGGTCCCTGCGTTAAGCATGAACATTATATCCGAATCTAGTTTATTGCGAGACGGTTACTCGTTTAAGTCCGAGAATAATGGTTGTTCGATTTATATGAGTAATATCTTTTATGGTCATGCGCTTGAGATGGATGGTCTATTCTTATTAAATCTCAATATTAGTGATACACATGTTCATAATATAGATGCTAAACAAATGAAATGGAATAATAATTCCACATACATGTGGCACTACCGTCTTGGGCACATTAGAGTGAAGCGCATGAAGAAACTCCATTCTGATGGACTTCTTGAGTCACTTGATTTTGAATCACTTGAAAGATACGAAGCATGTCTAATGGGAAAAATGACTAAGACACCATTCTCTGGAATAATGGAGCGAGCTATGGACTTGTTGGAGATCATACATACCGATATGTGCCGTCCAATGAGTGTAGCATCACGCGGTGGATATTGTTATGTTCTTACTTTCATGGATGACTTGAGTAGATATGGGTATATATATTTTATGAAACATAAGTCTAAAACTTTCGAGAAGTTTAAGGAATTCCAAAGTGAAGTAGAAAATCAACGTAACAAGAAGATCAAGTTTTTGCGATCTGATCGTGGAGGTGAGTATCTAAGTTACGATTTTGGCATGCATTTGAAGAAATACGGAATACTTTCACAGTTGACATCGCCGGGAACACCACAACATAATGGTGTGTCCGAACGTTGTAATCGAACTCTCTTAGATATGGTTCGTTCTATGATGTCTCTTATAGATTTACTGTTATCATTTTGGGGTTACGCATTAGAAATAGCCGCATTCACTTTAAATAGGGCACCATCTAAATCCGTCGAAATGACACCGTATGAATTATGGTTTGGGAAGAAACCTAAGTTGCCATTCCTTAAAGTTTGGGGCTGCGAAGCTTATGTAAAAAAGTTACAGCTCGACAAGCTTGAACCCAAAAGCGGAGAAATGCGTCTTCATAGGATACCCTAAAGAAACAATTGGGTATACACCTTCTATCATAGATCCGAAGGCAAAGTTTTTGTTGCCAAGAATGGGTCCTTTCTTGAGAAGGAGTTTCTCTTGAAAGAAGTGACTGGAAGGAAAGTAGTACTCCACGAGGTTGTTGAACCTTCTCTCGGATTTGAGAGTAGTGCAGCACCGGAAGATGTTCCTATGCCGCTTGCGCCAATAAGAGAGGAAGCTAATGATCATGATCATGAAACTTTGAACGAAGTTTCTACTGAACCTCGCAGGTCGATGAGGGTTTGTACCACTCCAGATTGGTATGATGTAACTACCTCGGTGAATTACGCTCCTAGATACAAGCCTGGATGAGTGGTAGTGGTTGAAATAGTACGGTGGGGCGCCAAAAGCCACTCACTGGTAGTCCTTTCAGACGTCCCAACCACTACCCTCTCAACGGGACCTGTACGGGCGGCGTAATCGGCAGGCGAAGGGATCAACTACGTACACAAGTGGGTATGTACGCAAGCCACCATACAAGAGTACATCAGAGCCATACCATCTAGAAAGAAAGGAAATATAGCAACGCCATACGGCAAGATTCAAATGACCTAGATAGATCTATATTTTAGGATACTTCCTCATACAACACACATCAGAGTATCATGCGGAAGCGGCAAACAAAATCCGAGTACGGATAAGAAGCAAATCGGCATAAGATGCCATAGAAATAAGCACATCCCAACTATAGGTCTCACGGATCCCCGTTCCCGGAATCTCTACACCGAACGATCGTTGCCCACATCTTCGGCTTCTTCCACCCAGTATCCGTCCTGCGAGGGTACCTGTTCATCTGAACCAATAATTTATCGTGTGAGACCCTAAGGGTACTCAGCAAGTCTTAATGCCTCTAAAGGGGACACAACCTGGGGTGACGCAATTGCAGCGAAAGATAAACCCTAGCAGTTCTACAGATAAACGCTAACCATCCGTCTAACCAATGATAGACGGACGTCCGTGAATTAAGGACAACAGTTATAATAGTAATTTCATCAGATCCATCCTCCTCCTCGCTTACCAACGAGGAAGCGGACGAACAACCCCCCATCCGTTGGCAATTTTATTAACCATTCCATGAGTATTGCACTATTTACTAGTCAAATTACTTAGTCAGATTAAAGCGGTATCTTTAGTTATGCTTGTCTATGATCGAGAAACTGTGCTCCAAGTCGTCCATATCCGCGGACACGGCTTTCAGAAAGTTTTACCCGGCCGGGGTGCACCAATAGCAACACACACTCGATCAACCTCGGAAAAACCAAATCAAAACCCAACGAGGCCTTCACGACAAAGCAATCACAGGATGCAGAAATATTTCAGGGGGCCACCCCATTGAGTAGACCCGCAACGAAGTAAGCAAGCTTCGAGACGGACTCAAGGTTAGCGCCAATGGCTGTAAGCGACTGGGAACCCGAAAACTCGGGGTGTCGATACCGCGTAATCACTCCGCTTACCTAAACAGTACAATGTGCTATCTGTCGCACAATTTAAATACATAAGTAGCATGGCATAAGTACAGGATCGTAAATAAAACCTCAAACTAGTTTGTGGCCCCAAGAAATAAGACGGAATCAAGCTCTGGCTCAGGGGGGGTCCCATATACCTCCCGGATGTGGATAGCGCGATAAAACAAGGAACAGGAATCAAGTACTCGGGGTCTTACGGGACACAAGTGAGCAGGAAAACCAAATAGCAGATATTGCTCACCGGTGCCACTTTCATTAGTTCTCCCATTACTACTCAGGTTAAGTTGTTTAGGTACCTCGTTATCCAACAGACACTCACATACCCTACACATGCTGTTCTACGACTCGCATGTCTCAAACAACTCCTGTAGTAATGGCTCATGGGATGGAGGAACAGGCTTGGTGGGGTATAAAAGTAAAGGCTATGCATACTTGGGATTCAATTTAATGCAATCGCGACTCAATGATGCAAGAATAAGATAGAGGCAATAGGTACTGTATGTATGCAAGCATGTGGAAGTGCTTGCCTGATGACTCAGTTGAAGCGAGGGACGGATCTGGGTAGTGCTCCTGGTTCTCTTGATATAACCCCTGCTCAGTGTCTATCCGAGAAAAACCAAACAAACAAGGCCAACATGAATATAGAGCACAAGCATATGAATAAGGTGCGTCAAGCAAACAAGCATGCCATGATGAATGATGCACAATTTACATGGCAATAAGGTAGCATGGCATAGTGAGGTGTGGAGGACAAGTAGTAACATTTTAATGGGGTTTTGGATCACATTTGTTGCCATAACAGTTGCTGTACACTATATTTTTATATGATGCATGCTGCAATTGAAGTCATGGATAGCATAAACAGAAAGGTCTCGTCGAGCTGATCATTTTAGACATATCATTTGCAAAATTAGGAATTATAAATCAAAAGTTATTGATTATTTAAATTCTAGTGGCAATTGGTGTAATTTAAATAAACTTGGAATTTTAAATGTGCAAAAGGCAAATTGAATGGCATATTTGAAATCCTGGCATTTTTCTGATCTCAAAACATATATCATTTGTGTTATTTGGAATTACAGTGGAAAAGTTATTTAAAATCTGATTTGATTTTGAATTTGAAATAAATTTAATTAGTTTTGAATTTTAAACAGAGTCTGAAAAACATTTAACACCGAGGCCACCCTGACCCTAGTCGCTTACAGGTGGGCCAGGATCCTGCGGTCCCACGCGCCAGCGGCTGAGGGAAAAGGGGAACCGCGGGTTGATTTGGGAAAAACTCCGGAGCCTTTTTATAAAAATGCCAAGACACTGACAGGTGGGGCTTCGGGGACCGCGGGTTGACAAAAAGGTTTGGGAGGGGGGTATTCGCAAAGTGACCCACTGGTACTGTTTTTCTTCCCCTGAATCCTGACGAGCGCGCGTCAGTCGCTCGCGCGACGCGCGCGGCGCGGTGGGGGATCGAACTCGCGCTCTCTGGCTCGCGCAGGGGCCTGTCGCCACTGGGGTAGGCTAGGTTAGCTGACGGTGAGATGGGCGCATGCTGGATATGGTGTTCGCGACTGGGAGCTAGCAGAAACAAACACGACGTCGGCGCACAGAGACCGTTCGACGGAAGGTCCGCCGCGTCCAGGAAGCGACGGAGCGGGAGAGGATGTCTGGGAGGCGGGGGTGCTCACCGCGAGTGTGCTGGTGCAGTTGGTTCGGGCAGGGGCGCGCTTGATCGGCGGCGAGGCAGGAGCTCTGGGGACGCTAGGGTTCTGCGGTGCGCGGCGTGGTCCAGGCTCCTGGGGGCTTCTCCTCCTTGGCGACACGAACGGGGCGGTGCAGGGGGCCTCCGGGGCTTCCTCGACGTACGCAGCGTGCACGCCACCGGCTAGATAGATGGGGCAGGGTGTAGTCTGGCGGTGTATGGCGAGGCGAGGAAGATGGCTAGAGGAGGAAGGGGAGAAGAGGGCGAAGCCCTGGCAGATCTGGGGAGAGCAGAAGGGTGCTGGGGTGTAGATAAGAACGGCCAGGAGGGGGCTTGCGTGGGGGAGGGGAAGGTGGCCTCGGCCACCTTTTCTCCACCCCCTTCACGTGTTTGGTATGGCTAGGCAGACAGGGGGGCTTCCAGGTGGGTCCAGGGCGAGGCCAAGGGGGCAGGGCAGCTCGGTGGGGGCTTCTAGGCAGAGAGAACAGAGAGGGGAGGGAGGTGCTCGAGCTAGCTGGTTAGGGGCTGGCTCGGGCCAGGGTTTGCCTTAGGGCTGGTTGGGGGGGTAGCTAGGTGGGTCCATCAGGTAGAGAGAGGGGGTGGCGAGCTGGGGCAGGGTTTGGTGTGACCAAGCTAGGAAGTGGAGAAGAGGAGGGGTACTAGGGTTTTGTTTAGGGGAGGTGTAGATTAGAGGGGAAAGGGTGGCTTAGGGTTTAGGTTTAAGAGAGGGTAGATAGAGGGAGGCCCTTACTTGATCATGCATGATAGACAAGATCACACCAAAGCAAGACAAGGAAAGGGAGAGAGAGGGGGAGATGATTATGTGGTGGTAGGATTTAAACAAGATCCACATGGTTCCAACCAAGAGAAAAAGATAGAGCTAGAGAGGGTCACCCAAAAACCAAAACAAACCAAATACCAACACAAGATGGCACTTGCATGGCTCATGCAAAATATCTAATGCCCTGTTTATTCTTGTGAAGACAATAATATCTACATGGCACTATCCATATGCACTCCCAGAAGTGGAAACAAGCCAAGCAAGGAGAAAGAGGAAGGTTCCAGATGGAGTAGATGGATATGATCACATGTGATGATAATTGGGTCTTGCTAGTGTGTATATGCCACTAGGTATTTAATAAGCCCACAAAATATCTCCACATGATGATAACCCCACAAACACACATATGGAAGCTAGGGAGAAAAGGTCCCACTCACAAGGCATGCAAAGGTGGCCATGTGGCTCTCAAGCATCAATAAGGTGAAAACAAAATGATGCCAAGATGAGAACATGTGGAAAAAAAAGGATCCATCCCAACCCACATGAGCTAGAAATAAACCTCTAAATGCCAAGCTCATATTTAGTTGGATGGTGGAATTATAAGGTGGTGAAGAAAGGTGGTGGAGGTTAAAAGAGATATGCCCCCAACTCAACTTGGGCATTTAACAATATATTAAGAACCAAATACAATATCAAGAGGCAACTACAATTAATCATGCACATGAGATAAGAACCAAACTAGAAAGGGTTTTATATGATGCTCAAATTCAAGGTGGCATGATGACATGAGCATGACATGAATGATGATGCAACAATTATATGTTGGAAGTGGTCCTTTTTATTATTATGACAAGTAGCATTACAGGTGTTAGACAACTGGGATGCTACAACTCTCCCCCACTAAACAGGAATCTCGCCCCGAGATTCTAGGAAGAAGAAGAAGATACAAAGAGAGAAGGATGGTTGGCACGGAGTTCATCTTCACGCTCCCATGTGGCTTCATCAACAGAATGGTGTGACCACTGCACCTTGCAGAACTTGATGGACTTGTTGCGAGTCCTTCGTTCTGCGGTCTCAAGGATTTTGGTGGGGTGTTCTTGATAAGACAGATCTTCTTGGAGGTCGATTAGCTCATGATCCACGATCCTGCCGGGATCTTTGAAGCACTTCTTGAGCTGAGAGATGTGGAAAACATCATGGACTTTGAGTTTTTCCGGAAGCTCCAGTGCATAAGCAACTTCTCCTCTTCTACCACGTATCTTGAAAGGACCGATGTATCTAGGAGCCAACTTTCCTTTGATACCGAAGCGGTGTGTTCCTCTCATGGGAGTGACACGAAGGTAGACGAGATCACCAGGGGTATATACCATATCCGTGTGCTTCCTGTCATAGTTGCTCTTCTGACGACTTTGAGCAATCTTCAGGTTCTCCAGAATGATATGCACCTTCTCCTCTGCCTGAGTTACAATGTCAGGGCCAAACCAGATTCTTTCTCCTGCACCTGACCAACCAATCGGAGTTCTGCACTTGCGACCATAGAGAGCCTCGAATGGTGCCATCTTCAAACTCTTCTAGAAGCTGTTGTTGTAGGAGAATTCAGCATATGGAAGACATTCCTCCCATTTCATGCCAAAGGAGATGACGCAAGCACGAAGCATGTCCTCCAGAATCTGATTGATTCTTTCCACTTGTCCTTGCGACTGAGGGTGGTAAGCAGTGCTGAAGTTCAACTTTGTTCCCAAAGCTTTTTGGAAACTCTCCCAGAACTTTGAGGTGAAGATGCTCCCACGGTCTGAACTGATTTCAAGTGGAACCCCATACAGAGAGACAATTCTGTTGATATAGAGCTCAGCCAACTGAATTCCAGAAATTGTTTCTTTGACTGGGAAGAAATGAGCCACCTTAGAAAGCCTATCGATGACAACAAAAATTGCATTGTTGCCCTTCTGCGACCTTGGAAAGCCCGTGATGAAGTCCATCTCTACTTTCTCCCATTTCCATTCCGAAGGTTTCAATGGCTGTAGAAGACCCAATGGTTTCTGATGGACAGCCTTCACTCTGCGGCAGACATCACATTCTGAGACATACTTGGCACAATACCGTTTCAACCCAGGCCACCAGTATTGTGTTTTCAAGTCCATGTACATCTTTGTGCTGCCAGGATGGATAGAAAGAACCGAATCATGCGCCTCCTTGAGAACTTGGTCTCTCAAACCCGGGTAGTTTGGAACAAACATCCGGTGGTCGAAGAAAAGCGTGCCTTGATCATCAACGTGGAAGGACTCATACTTCGGAAGCCCAAGTTTAGAGATGAGCTTTCTGGTGTGCGGATCACCAAGCTGACGAGAGCAAATCTTTTCTTCCAAGAGAGGAGTAGCCAGAAGGTTCAGGAGATGCCCTTGTTCCACAACTTCCAGGTTGAGCTGACGGAATTCCTTGCACAAAAGAGGTTGCTGTTCTTCCATCATGAGGTTGTTGACATAAGCTTTACGGCTGAGAGCATCTGCCATGACATTAGCTTTGCCCGGTGTGTAGTTGATGGTCACATCAAAATCATTGATTGCTTCGATCCATCTCCTCTGCCGAAGGTTGAGATCAGGCTGAGTGAAGATATACTTCAAACTTTTGTGGTCAGAAAAGATCTCACAACGGTTACCAAGCAAGTAGTGCCTCCATATCTTCAAAGCAAAGACAACTGCTGCTAGCTCGAGGTCATGTGTGGGATAGTTGATCTCATGCGTCTTCAACTGTCGAGAGGCATAAGCAACCACTTGTTTCTCTTGCATAAGGACCGCACCCAATCCTTGCAAAGAGGCGTCGCAAAATATCTGGAAAGGCTTAGATGTATCCGGAGGAACCAAGACTGGTGTGGAAGTGAGCTTCTCTTTGAGTGTCTCAAAGCTTGCTTGACACGCAGGAGTCCACAGGTATTTCTTGTCTTTCTTGAGAAGATCGGTGAGAGGCTTCGCTATCTTTGAGAAGTTCTGAACAAAGCGACGACAATAACTAGCCAAACCCAAGAAGCTCCGCACTTCTTTTACATTTGCAGGGGGAAGCCATTCAACAATTGTCTTCACAGTTTCCGGGTTGACTGCATTGCCCTTGGCAGAGATAACATGACCAAGATAGGTTACTTCAGGCAGCCAAAACTCACACTTTGAGAACTTTGCATACAAGCGGTTCTCGCGCAGCTTGTTTAGGACACAACGAAGGTGTTCTTCATGCTCTTCCTTGGACTTAGAATAGACCAAGATGTCATCCAGATAGACCACAACGAACTTATCCAGGTACTCCATGAAGACCGAGTTCATAAGCCTCGAGAAGGTAGCAGGAGCATTGGTGAGACCGAAAGACATCACCGTGTACTCATACAGGCCATAGCGGGTGGTGAAAGCTGTTTTAGGCACATCTTCCTTGCGAATCTTGATTTGGTGATAACCACTTCTCAAGTCTAGCTTAGAGAATACCACAGCTCCAGCTAGCTGATCGAAGAGATCATTAATCCGCGGAAGGGGATATTTGTTCTTGATGGTTTTAGCATTGAGAGCCCGGTAGTCAACACAGAGTCTATCGGTTCTGTCACGCTTCTTCACAAAGATTGTTGGGCTACCCCAAGAAGAAGTGCTATGTTGAATGAAACCCAACTTCTCTTGTTCATCAAGTTGTCGTTTGAGTTTAGCCAACTTAGAAGGACCCATTTTATAAGGCCGCTTGGAGATAGGAGCCGTTCCAGGTTCAAGCTCGATCACAAACTCAACCTCACGATCCGGAGGCATACCCGGCAACTCTTCAGGAAAAACATCCGGAAACTCACAGACCACTGGGACTCTCTGAATAGCTTCCATGGCATCATCATTCAGAGCCGCCAAAGAGAAAAGCTGGACAGCAGGAGTCAGACTTGGAGAAAAGACTATATGGCCTTCAGGAATCTGCAGAGACACTGAACGTTCAGCACAATCAATCACAGCTGCATTTGCCGTCAACCAATCCATGCCCAAGATGACATCAATGTCAGAATTGCCCAGAACAACTAAAGAAGCCGAGAACGAAGAGCCTCCAATCTCAACTTGATTGCCATGACTGATTTGAGCCGCTGCCATTGTTGCTCCAGGAGAAAGAACCATTAACCGCTTTTGGAGAGGAACCAAGACTAACTCATTCTCATCTGCAAACTTGTGCGACACAAAAGAATGCGATGCACCAGAATCGAACAAAACTCGTGCAGGGACTGAGTTAACGGATAGCATACCCATCACCACTCCAGGTGCATGCTCAGCTTGAGCAGCGTTGACACAATTGGCACGAACAACCGCAGACCCGGGCTTAGTGTTGATGTTGAGAGCCCGAGGCGGTGGTGCACGAACCGAAGGAGAGCTTGCTGCAGATCTTGGCGGGGGTTGAGGGAGAGCTTTGTTCTTCATCGGATAGTTCCAGTGGGGATGTCCAGGATCTCCACACGTGAAGCAGGCACCAGCTGGACGTGGAGCGGCGTAGCCAGGGACTCCGCCAGGCGCTCCAGGGTAGTTGTGGTTGTAGCCCCTGGGAGTCGCAGTGGTGAAGTTTGGTGGCCTTGGCGCGTAACTTGCAGGTCTTGGTGGAGCCGGGAGCGACGGTGGGGTGTTAGGAACCCAGACACGCCGCTTAGAAGGAGCTGCCATAACTGCAGAGGTTGATGCATCCCTGTTGTGTTTCTTGGACTCCTCAAACATTTGCCTGCTTGCTTCCTCTTGCAGAGCTGTGTGTTGGAGTTCTAGGAAAGATGCTGGCCTTGCATGAGTAATCGCATACTTGATCGATGCATTGAGCCCTTGCCTGAACCTCTTCTGCTTCTTCTTGTCATCAGATACCTCATCGCCACCATAACGAGAAAGATTCATGAAGTTCTTTATGTAGGTGTTGACGTTATCATTTCCTTGCTTCAGGTTGAGGAAAACCTCCTTCATCCTTTCCATCACAATCTCTGACAGAAACTGCTCTTTGAACGCTCCAGAGAACTGTCCCCAGGTAGGCTGAAAACCAGTGCAGCTTGCCTTCAAGTAATTCTCCCACCAAAGAGCTGCATCCCCCTTCAGAAGGTGAGTAGCACACTTGACCCACTCCTGCTCAGGAACATCATCAGTCTCAAGAAGCCTTGACGTCTCACGTAACCAATCATCCGCATCCAGTGGGCGATCTGAAACATCAAACTGGCGAGGGTTGAATTTCAGGAAGCTCTTGATGTTGCCCCGCTTGGGAGGTGGAGGGAGTGGAGCAAACTCATTTCTCCTGACGCTTTCTTCCAAGCGCTGCTGGTTCTGCTGCATCGCTGCCAAGGCATTAGCTATGTTTGACAATGCGGCCCCAAGCTCTGGTGGTATGTCCTCATCTGAACGGCATGGTGGAGCCATCCTGAGATTGATATAAAACACAAGTCAGTACTATAATGGAGAATGATAATAATCCAAAATAGTACCAAGATGGAATTAACAAAGATTAAAGGATACAATTTACTGAGATGATATTAAAATATCAACAAAGTTCAAAGCACCTAAAAGATATTAGGCATATCGCACACGACTGAAAAGGAGTGTGGTACACAAATATATCAAAGAAAAATTTTCCACAAATTTCGGCATTAAAATACCAATAGATGCGCAAAATTACTTAACGAATCAAGATTAGTGACTCCACCGATTCAATATACAAAAGCGAATGATAAAAGTAGTGGTATGGTCGCGACTCCATCCCGCACTCAAATCATTACTCCGCACATGAACAAGTGGAACACATATCCTAACCCCTTCTTCTCACGACGAAACCTAAAGATTGGTAACTACGGAAACGAACACCCCAAACAAGATAGCATCGGATACAAAGAGGAAGATAGATTGCGTCGGTTTGCAACAGCCTGTCGGTATGGAAATGTACCAACAGTTGATAACCAAAGGCAGATAAGATAACAACTTGGATGCAACAGATAGACAAGGGATTTCACACATACACACACACACCCAACCTATGGTACTACGGAAACCCAGAACACGTGAATCCTAGTTTGAATTTTGAGAAGAGGATTGTAAACGTTGCACTTCCTTACCAGAAAAGGGTGGTTGGGAGGGTAAGAAGAAAAGTGGAAGCAGTCCTACTCTCGCGTTTTGTTTTTCCCTAGTATACATAACTACCAAAATATTTGCTAGACTGACAACGACCGTTTGGCTGAAACCCTGAAGGTCGGGATGGCTCTGATACCAATTGTAACTACCTCGGTGAATTACGCTCCTAGATACAAGCCTGGATGAGTGGTAGTGGTTGAAATAGTACGGTGGGGCCCCAAAAGCCACTCACTGGTAGTCCTTTCAGACGTCCCAACCACTACCCTCTCAACGGGACCTGTACGGGCGGCGTAATCGGCAGGCGAAGGGATCAACTACGTACAAGTGGGTATGTACGCAAGCCACCATACAAGAGTACATCAGAGCCATACCATCTAGAAAGAAAGGAAATATAGCAACGCCATACGGCAAGATTCAAATGACCTAGATAGATCTATATTTTAGGATACTTCCTCATACAACACACATCAGAGTATCATGCGGAAGCGGCAAACAAAATCCGAGTACGGATAAGAAGCAAATCGGCATAAGATGCCATAGAAATAAGCACATCCCAACTACAGGTCTCACGGATCCTCGTTCCCGGAATCTCTACACCGAACGATCGTTGCCCACATCTTCGGCTTCTTCCACCCAGTATCCGTCCTGCGAGGGTACCTGTTCATCTGAACCAATAATTTATCGTGTGAGACCCTAAGGGTACTCAGCAAGTCTTAATGCCTCTAAAGGGGACACAACCTGGGGTGACGCAATTGCAGCGAAAGATAAACCCTAGCAGTTCTACAGATAAACGCTAACCATCCGTCTAACCAATGATAGACGGACGTCCGTGAATTAAGGACAACAGTTATAATAGTAATTTCATCAGATCCATCCTCCTCCTCGCTTACCAACGAGGAAGCGGACGAACAACCCCCCATCCGTTGGCAATTTTATTAACCATTCCATGAGTATTGCACTATTTACTAGTCAAATTACTTAGTTAGATTAAAGCGGTATCTTTAGTTATGCTTGTCTATGATCGAGAAACTGTGCTCCAAGTCGTCCATATCCGCGGACACGACTTTCAGAAAGTTTTACCCGGCCGGGGTGCACCAATAGCAACACACACTCGATCAACCTCGGAAAAACCAAATCAAAACCCAACGAGGCCTTCACGACAAAGCAATCACAGGATGCAGAAATATTTCAGGGGGCCACCCCATTGAGTATACCCGCAACGAAGTAAGCAAGCTTCGAGACGGACTCAAGGTTAGCGCCAATGGCTGTAAGCGACTGGGAACCCGAAAACTCGGGGTGTCGATACCGCGTAATCACTCCGCTTACCTAAACAGTACAATGTGCTATCTGTCGCACAATTTAAATACATAAGTAGCATGGCATAAGTACAGGATCGTAAATAAAACCTCAAACTAGTTTGTGGCCCCAAGAAATAAGACGGAATCAAGCTCTGGCTCAGGGGGGTCCCATATACCTCCCGGATGTGGATAGCGCGATAAAACAAGGAACAGGAATCAAGTACTCGGGGTCTTACGGGACACAAGTGAGCAGGAAAACCAAATAGCAGATATTGCTCACCCGTGCCACTTTCATTAGTTCTCCCATTACTACTCAGGTTAAGTTGTTTAGGTACCTCGTTATCCAACAGACACTCACATACCCTACACATGCTGTTCTACGACTCGCATGGCTCAAACAACTCCTGTAGTAATGGCTCATGGGATGGAGGAACAGGCTTGGTGGGGTATAAAAGTAAAGGCTATGCATACTTGGGATTCAATTTAATGCAATCGCGACTCAATGATGCAAGAATAAGATAGAGGCAATAGGTACTGTATGTATGCAAGCATGTGGAAGTGCTTGCCTGATGACTCAGTTGAAGCGAGGGACGGATCTGGGTAGTGCTCCTGGTTCTCTTGATATAACCCCTGCTCAGTGTCTATCCGAGAAAAACCAAACAAACAAGGCCAACATGAATATAGAGCACAAGCATATGAATAAGGTGCGTCAAGCAAACAAGCATGCCATGATGAATGATGCACAATTTACATGGCAATAAGGTAGCATGGCATAGTGAGGTGTGGAGGACAAGTAGTAACATTTTAATGGGGTTTTGGATCACATTTGTTGCCATAACAGTTGCTGTACACTATATTTTTATATGATGCATGCTGCAATTGAAGTCATGGATAGCATAAACAGAAAGGTCTCGTTGAGCTGATCATTTTAGACATATCATTTGCAAAATTTGGAATTATAAATCAAAAGTTATTGATTATTTAAATTCTAGTGGCAATTGGTGTAATTTAAATAAACTTGGAATTTTAAATGTGCAAAAGGCAAATTGAATGGCATATTTGAAATCCTGGCATTTTTCTGATCTCAAAACATATATCATTTGTGTTATTTGGAATTACAGTGGAAAAGTTATTTAAAATCTGATTTGATTTTGAATTTGAAATAAATTTAATTAGTTTTGAATTTTAAACAGAGTCTGAAAAACATTTAACACCGAGGCCACCCTGACCCTAGTCGCTTACAGGTGGGCCAGGATCCTGCGGTCCCACGCGCCAGCGGCTGAGGGAAAAGGGGAACCGCGGGTTGATTTGGGAAAAACTCGGGAGCCTTTTTATAAAAACGCCAAGACACTGACAGGTGGGGCTTCGGGGACCGCGGGTTGACAAAAAGGTTTGGGAGGGGGGTATTCGCAAAGTGACCCACTGGTACTGTTTTTCTTCCCCTGAATCCTGACGGGCGCGCGTCAGTCGCTCGCGCGACGCGCGCGGCGCGGTGGGGGATCGAACTCGCGCTCTCTGGCTCGCGCAGGGGCCTGTCGCCACTGGGGTAGGCTAGGTTAGCTGACGGTGAGATGGGCGCATGCTGGATATGGTGTTCGCGACTGGGAGCTAGCAGAAACAAACACGACGCCGGCGCACAGAGACCGTTCGACGGAAGGTCCGCCGCGTCCAGGAAGCGACGGAGCGGGAGAGGATGTCTGGGAGGCGGGGGTGCTCACCGCGAGTGTGCTGGTGCAGTTGGTTCGGGCAGGGGCGCGCTTGATCGGCGGCGAGGCAGGAGCTCTGGGGACGCTAGGGTTCTGCGGTGCGCGGCGTGGTCCAGGCTCCTGGGGGCTTCTCCTCCTTGGCGACACGAACGGGGCGGTGCAGGGGGCCTCCGGGGCTTCCTCGACGTACGCAGCGTGCACGCCACCGGCTAGATAGATGGGGCAGGGTGTAGTCTGGCGGTGTATGGCGAGGCGAGGAAGATGGCTAGAGGAGGAAGGGGAGAAGAGGGCGAAGCCCTGGCAGATCTGGGGAGAGCAGAAGGGTGCTGGGGTGTAGATAAGAACGGCCAGGAGGGGGCTTGCGTGGGGGAGGGGAAGGTGGCCTCGGCCACCTTTTCTCCACCCCCTTCACGTGTTTGGTACGGCTAGGCAGACAGGGGGGCTTCCAGGTGGGTCCAGGGCGAGGCCAAGGGGGCAGGGCAGCTCGGTGGGGGCTTCTAGGCAGAGAGAACAGAGAGGGGAGGGAGGTGCTCGAGCTAGCTGGTTAGGGGCTAGCTTGGGCCAGGGTTTGCCTTAGGGCTGGTTGGGGGGGTAGCTAGGTGGGTCCAGCAGGTAGAGAGAGGGGGTGGCGAGCTGGGGCAGGGTTTGGTGTGACCAAGCTAGGAAGTGGAGAAGAGGAGGGGTACTAGGGTTTTGTTTAGGGGAGGTGTAGATTAGAGGGGAAAGGGTGGCTTAGGGTTTAGGTTTAAGAGAGGGTAGGATAGAGGGAGGCCCTTACTTGATCATGCATGATAGACAAGATCACACCAAAACAAGACAAGGAAAGGGAGAGAGAGGGGGAGATGATTATGTGGTGGTAGGATTTAAACAAGATCCACATGGTTCCAACCAAGAGAAAAAGATAGAGCTAGAGAGGGTCACCCAAAAACCAAAACAAACCAAATACCAACACAAGATGGCACTTGCATGGCTCATGCAAAATATCTAATGCCCTGTTTATTCTTGTGAAGACAATAATATCTACATGGCACTATCCATATGCACTCCCAGAAGTGGAAACAAGCCAAGCAAGGAGAAAGAGGAAGGTTCCAGATGGAGTAGATGGATATGATCACATGTGATGATAATTGGGTCTTGCTAGTGTGTATATGCCACTAGGTATTTAATAAGCCCACAAAATATCTCCACATGATGATAACCCCACAAACACACATATGGAAGCTAGGGAGAAAAGGTCCCACTCACAAGGCATGCAAAGGTGGCCATGTGGCTCTCAAGCATCAATAAGGTGAAAACAAAATGATGCCAAGATGAGAACATGTGGAAAAAAAAGGATCCATCCCAACCCACATGAGCTAGAAATAAACCTCTAAATGCCAAGCTCATATTTAGTTGGATGGTGGAATTATAAGGTGGTGAAGAAAGGTGGTGGAGGTTAAAAGAGATATGCCCCCAACTCAACTTGGGCATTTAACAATATATTAAGAACCAAATACAATATCAAGAGGCAACTACAATTAATCATGCACATGAGATAAGAACCAAACTAGAAAGGGTTTTATATGATGCTCAAATGCAAGGTGGCATGATGACATGAGCATGACATGAATGATTATGCAACAATTATATGTTGGAAGTGGTCCTTTTTATTATTATGACAAGTAGCATTACAGGTGTTAGACAACTGGGATGCTACATATGACCCTGTTATGAATGTCATGTTGGTGGAAAACATCGATGACCCTGCGATGTAGGAGGAAGCAATGATGAGCCTAGATTCCAACAAATGGCAAGAAGCTATGAAATCCAAGATTGGATCCATGTACGAAAACCAAGTGTGGACTTTGGTGGACTTACGAGATGGCCGGAAGGCTGTCGAGAACAAATGGATTTTCAAGAGGAAAAAAGACGTTGATGGTAATGTTACCGTCTATAAAGCTTGACTTGTCGCAAAAGGGTTCCGACAAATTCAAGGAGTTGACTATGATGAGACTTTCTCACCGGTAGCGAAGCAAGTCTGTGAGGATTTTGTTAGCAATCGCTGCATATTACGATTATGGGATGGCAGATGGATGTCAAAATGGCGTTCCTCAATGGTGACATTGAATAAGAATTGTATATGATACAACCCAAAGGTTTTGTCGATCCTAAAGATGCTAACAAGGTATGCAAACTTCAACGGTCCATTTATGGATTGAAGCAAACATCCCGGAGCTGGAATCAACGTTTTGATAAGTGATGTCTGCAAGTGCATAGATCGGTTGTAGCTAGTTTCGAAGTTAAGATAGCGACCCCACAGGGAGCCCAAAGTAAAGTTTTTATGAATGAAGTCTCTGTCACATCAAAGTTGTCACAGGTCTTCGAGTGAATTAACTGCAAGTGTTGAAATAAAAACAAAATTTGGATAAAACTAAATGTATTTAAGTAAAGTAAAATTTAAACTTTAGAAATAAAAAGCATAAAAGTAAAGAACGATTGGATCGTTTGTTGTTTTCCGCAGATGAGAAAGCAGGCGCGGGGAGATACAATTCATGGTGATAGTGATTGTGCCAAGTGGATGAGTGATAAGTGTAACAATTATAATCTTATAAGTGTGTGTGTAGGCGAGCAACCCATAATTAGCCGGAACTCCTCTTGGTAGATTTCATCCCAACTTCAATAATCCTACTAGTCTGTTACCAAAACTATGGTCAGTCACTAGACAATTAAGATCCTTTAGGTTACTTAGCAATTAAGCTCCTTGGATCAGACTAGTGCAATAGGCACAGTGGTTCCTCGTGCTCCTCAAGTCAAACTAGTTTTCCATTGATATCCCTATGTCACTCGGGGGTCTCTAATCTGCTAGCAAACAATATTTTATCTATGTAGAACAAAGTATCATGTTGTTTGGGCCCTTAATTGGACAACAAGCATTAGACATCCCACAGATAGTCAAGCACAAACAATATAGTAATTAAAATCAATCACAAATTAATGGAAAATATATAGGCACATCACATCTCACCAATCCCCTACATCTTCCACGCCCAAAGGAACTTACTCACACATGAGAGAAGAAAGCATCATCGATATAATTGAATAAGAAGAAGAGTTCTTCTCAATATTACTGTGGAGATCATAATAATAATAGAAAATCAATCCAACACAATTCAAGATAGGAAGAAACAATCTCAAACCCTAATCTTGCAAGGTGAAGATCACTCTCTCTCTCTCAAGTACAAGTAATGACTATGGAGGTGTTGTGGCTAGGAGGTTAAAGATCGTGGAGCGAGATAGAGAACATCTTCCCCTTCTTCTCCGGATCTCTTCTTTCTCCCTTCTGGATGGAACTGTGGTTGCTGTGATCTGTTTTCGCGTATGCCTCCTTCATGAAAGTTGTTCCTTTTGATAGGACGAAGACGGCGGCAACTACATGGCCAAAACTATACGGCCGGAGAAAATATTCCCACCGTATAGTTGGTCGTTAAACCTACTAGTTGCCTTCCTTGATTGCTTCCAAAAAGAGACTTGCTTGTTTTCACATGAATATTGTATTTTTGCTGTTGAAACCTTTTGTTGATGTTTAGAACCTGAAACATACACTGAAAACCAAGTTTTATTTTCTACCGAAGTATTAGCGTTAGGTAAAGCTAGAAAACCATCAAATCAAGATGAAAACTATCAAGAAAAACCATTAAAAATGTATCGAATATCACAGCTACCAATAAGGTGATAAAAAACTTTCAATTTATATAAATTTATGGAGAATCTTGTATTTACAAGAAAGTGAGTGGGAGCTCTGTAGTATTCCTAGTACTATATGTGTATGACATATTGTTGATTAAGAATGGCATAGAACTTATTAAAAGTGTCAAAGCCTATTTGAATAATATTTTTTCAATGAAGGATCTTGGCGAAGCTACATACATTTTAGGCATCAAGATTTATAGAGATAGATCAAGACGCTTAATAGTGCTTTCACAAAGTACATATTTGGACAAGGTTCTAAAGAGGGTTGGAATGGAAGAAATCTGAAAGGATAGAGAGGTCGCCTGGAGGGGGTGAATAGGCAATTTCAAAACTATTACGGTTTTGGCTTGATAGAATGCGGAATTAAACTAACATTTATTTTACAAGCACAAAACCTAAATACACTAGGCTCAACTAAGTGCACCAACAACAACTTAAGCTAAGCAAGATAGCACAAGATAAATATACCACAAGTGATAAGCAAGATATAAGTACTTCAAGCTTGATGGCTATCACAAGGAAAGTAAGCTCGGATATAGAGATAACCGAGGCACGCGGAGACGAAGATGTATTCCCGTGTTCACCACCTTTGGGAAGGGGGCTACGTCACGTTGGAGAGGTGTGAGGTTCCACGAAGGATTCCTCACGCGCCACAAAGGCTCACCTTCTTCTCCGAGTATATCCCACGAAGGAATAGCCCCTTTCCTTATGGCTAGCTTTTCCTCCACTCCGAAGATGGCAAGCTCCACAACCACTTCACAAGCTCCACGAAGGGGAAGCCCGGGCCTCATCACAATCTTCCACGAAGAGGACACCGTGGCACAACCGTCAAGCCAACTAGGAGGTCACCCTCCAAGAGTAACAAGCTCACGGTCTCTCACTCAAACAAATCGGAATGGAGAGCTCAACACTTATGCAAGAATGCAAAGCAAGAACACCAAGGGTGCTCAAATCCTTCACTCTCAAATCCCACGAAAGTAACAAGTGCTAGGGAGGAATTAGAGAGGAAGAACAATGGTGGAAACCAAAAAATGACTCCAAGATCTAGATCTAATGGGTTCCCCTCACTTAGAGGAGGAATTGATTGGTGGGGATTGTAGATCTAGATCTCCCCTTCCAAAGCCCTAAAAAATATGCAAGAACCATAGGAGGGAAGGGAGAGGAAGAAAGCTCAAAGGGGTCAACAATGGAGGTCAAAAACATCCTCAAGAGCCTTAGAACTTTGGGGAAGAAGCCCCCCTTTTATACCCCTTCAAGGGGGATGACCGTTGGAAGCAAGATGCACTCGGCGAACACGTTCCGGCGACGAAATCGGCGCCGCCGGATCAGCCGCCGGAATTTCCGATCAAAACCAAAAGTTCCGGTACAAACCGAAACAGCATACATAACAGTTTTTCGGCGGTTTGCCGGAAATTTCCGGCGGTCGCCGGAATTTCCGGCCATAGACTCGGTCCGCCGGAATTCCGCTCGAACCAAACAGGCACGCGAAAACAGCGATAACTTTTGCGTCTGAACTCCGATTTCGATGATCTTGGGCTTGTTTTGACGAGGACAACAAGCCCTACAAGATGGTGAAGAGAAAAATCATAGTCCAACAAATAAGGATAAAACCAAATAAAGAAAGGTAAGAAGCCTCCCTACACGAAGAACCGATAAAACCTTCAAACTCGAAAATGCCATAGAAGATGCATACGAATTCCGTTTTCGATGAACTTGGGCTTGTTGAAGATCTAGAAACAAGCTATATAACCTCACATGTAGAAACACCAAGAAGCAACAAAATAGGAAGATGCGAAGTATGCAAAGGATTGAGCTCCCTATGACGATGTGATCAAGTTACCCAACCGAAAGCCCCTCTTAATAGTGCGGCTATGTATCTTATAACCCGGTCTCCCAACAACCACCTTGAGACCGGTAAAAGTAAAACCTAGTAAGGCCATACCTTTGCCTTGCGCATCCCGCTTGATCTTGATGACAACACTTCAATCTCCATCCAAGCCGGAATGCATCACTTGATCAGTGTTGCTTTGTGAAGGCTCCTAATTTGCTCTCCCATACACCATTATTGGATAGCTTCATTAATACATGTCTTCACATGTCCATTATCACCAATATGGATGGCAATATTGAAGCAAATGATCTTCTCGAGATGCTTATCTTGAACTTTCCCTTCTCAACCTTGATGACGATCACCACTTGATGTCATCCTCTCATGGGCTATATAAGATCTTCACTTTTGAAGCATACCCATGGAAAGATACCTATCCCATATAGAAAACGCAAAGGCACATATATAATGGGTTAGTTCATGATGCATGATTGATAAGGCTTACCATACCACGAGATCATGTGGTACATTCTTTATGCTTCATGTGTTGACCAACTTGAAATCACTCTTTACTCTTTGTATAGGTCAACCATGCATCTTATCATGCCCCATCTCAATATCTTGAGGTATATAAAAAACTCTTAATTTGATTACATGCTCTAAATCTTAGTCAATCATAGATCAACTAATGAGGCTATCATGACACCGTCTTAGAGCCATATCTTGAATTCTTCTATTGAAATCACACTCTCAAGATCTTGATCATATCATATTCTTCTCTTCAACTCGATGATCTTGATGCCAATACTCAAGGTATATCTTTATCTTCATGGCATCCATACTTGAATCCAACACATAGACTACAAGCATGACCTATGGAATATTCCTTCATATAAAACTCAGTGAAAACATTAGTCCATAGGGATTGTCATTAATCACCAAAACCACACATAGGGGCAATTACTCTTTCAATCTCCCCCATTTTGGTAATTGATGACAATCACAACAAGAGGGTTTATATAATGAATATTAGAAAGAAGTACACAGCTTATCCGAGAATAAGTTGTGTACAAGAGGTTGCATTTGATATGTTTAAGTAACACAAAGCTACTAGCACATATCAAAACTGATTCTACTTACACAAACTACAACTAATGTAAGAGATGTGAGTAGAACCAACATATATAGAGCAACCCCCCCCCACACACAATATATGCATGTGTGATGAACTTGAATTTCATTGCATACATTGTCAAGAATAAACTTTGGGAGAGTTTACACTATATATACAACCATGCAAAACATAATAAAGATGAAATGCATGAAAGGTAAACAGATGAAATGCATGAAAGGTAAACACTTAAGAATAAACCAATCTTAAGTATAAAACCATTTACCTTAAACCCTATAAACTTCTCCCCCATTGACAACAAGTGCCAAAATGGATGACAAAGTTAGAAGGCCAATATAGTATGAGTTCATCCCCAAGGTGTGCATTTCTCATAATTTGAGTGAAATCAAATGCACGTATCCAATGATGAATATTTGGAGGAAATCAAGCTATATTGAGGATCAAAGATTGCTACAAGGATAAAACAGTGAAGAAACTTCAACGGATGAAGCAAGCAATCCAATGATCCAAAAATTCAAATGGACAAATAGTGCTCTAAATGAAATAAGTAAGCTCCCCAAGGTTCATGCATAGATTTTAATTATTGTATTTGAATACAATATGCACAAACATGGAATCCTCACTCCCTCTATATTATTTAGAACACAACCAAGATACAAGGAGTAGATCTAAATAAATACACTTGTCAAGACAAGCTTAAGTCCAAAAGAAACCAAATATAAGATATGAGTGCGTGAAGATACAATAAAAGTAAACCAAGCACTCATAAATCAATACCTTATCAATACCATTAAAAACCAAGAGGATAAGAGATATGGTCGGCAAAGAGCGATGATATCAAGGCGAGAGATTAATACTCTCGTGTATATAAGTTTATAAGTGTACAAAACATGAGAATAATCCACAAATAAACAACCATACATAAGAGGTTAATAAAATAAGAAAACATGATATCCAAGAGGAAGTCACAAGATATACCAAACATGATATTTTTTGCTTAAGTACATATATAGCCCATGGCTCTATTTTATCTTATGGTATATCAATGAACTTCACCAAAGAAAAAAGAAAAACCTCAAAAACATCACAACTAACACTAAGGGAACAAATGCTAGTTGTGATACTTTGAGAAAGGTAACAAGTAGCAAAAGTAAGGATTCAAAGCAATTTCAACAATATTGCACATGAGAGTACCTTGAGGAATTGATATGCAATAAATTGCTAGAAGGCATATTTGGAATTGGTGAATCACGAACATGATATTATATACTCCCCATTATATGCATCATCTCAAATTACTCACATAAGCAATAAGGATAAAGAAGTCTTTCAAAGATCCTGGCAAGAACCGCAACATTTACAAACGGATAAATTCATGCCAAGATGCAACCTACAAGAGATTGTATGAAAGAATAGTATGCATGAATAAGATACTTGTTAGCGAGATAGCAATGGTATGATGTAGTAGATAAGAATTTTTTGATCATCCTAGCTTGGCTCCAATTATCATGTGGTGACAACACTTTCCTTATAGACGAGACAAGCATCCATTGCATCTCCAATGTACCTAAAACAACATTCAAGTACATCTTGGTCCCTAAACTTATTGGGTCCAAAGTGGTTAGACTAACCACAACACATATGATACACTCCATAAAAATATTTGCATATTTAGAGATGAAATTTGAATTTCATGCACATCTTAGTTGTTTAAGGATTTGATGGAGTATACCCTATATATTGGATCAAAGAAAGCAAAACATGATATAATATATACATTTAGTACAGATGCATGCGCAAGACTTTCAAGATCCAACGAAGATATAATTTGGACAAATCACCAAAAAATTCAAGAAGGCATACAAGGTGTGACAAAACACATTTATTGTCCAAACTATATCAAAGAATCAAATCAACACAAGATTTGTTCAACAAAGTTCCACAAATGAACTAAGAAAAAACTATTGAGCAAAAAGATGAAACAAAACAAAAATACTCAAAGATTTATCTCATTCAAACAAATAAGATAGAGAAGAAAGAATGAGATAACAAACTCCCAAAAGAGTAAGGTTTCAACAAATAAACCAAACCCTTAACACTTTTCACAATGGCACAAGGTTTCGAGAAGAAAAGGTTTGTCTTCCACTAAAACACAATTGATAATAATCAAAAACATCATCAAAGAGATGTTCAAAAGCTAAGGAAGACAATGGGAGCCACAACAAATTTTTGGAAAGAAAATAAGACAATAAGAGGTGAAATCCAAGGTGAAGAAGATCCACAAATGCTACCACACATAAGTATATCGATTGTCGAAGACAATGAGTGTATTGGAATTGATTTTTGGTGGTATATTGCACGGATATTAAAGAGAAATCTTCACAATAAAAAAGCATAGGATAGGAATAAAAATATTAAGCACTATGCAAAGATAGAGATTCTTGATAACTTCAATCTAGTCACACAATCATGCAAAACAATGATTATAATAACTTGGAGAAAATGGTCTCCCAAATATGATATAGAGATATGTATTTGAGGAAGACCGCATCTAGAATTTCTTACTCAAATAAAGACCAAAAAGACGAGCAATAAAATATTCTAACAAAACTAGGACCTTGTTTGAGCCAACATTCCACCTAGAAACAAAATAATCAACAATATCAACTCTAAGTGGCACTACCTCATATGTTCACATTTCCTAGGATTGTGATATGCAAAAGAAGCATATTACTCCCCCACAATGTGATATTCATTTATTTTCTTAAGAAGAGGCAAAGCAACCTCAACTAGAGAGAATTAATGGACATTTAGAATTTGAATTTCTCATGAGTATGACACACCACATAGTGACTAGATAAGCTTGCAATATCAATACTAAGTGGCAGTACTCACATACATGAATTTTAAGGTTTGAGAGATGCGCAAGGCATATTACTCCCCCAAAATGGGATGTTCCATTAACCACTCAAAAAGATCCAAATAAGATATCATCAAGGTGCATTAGAGGCTCAAAACGAGACACACAGGTAAATTATGTGCCAAACACCTAGACATACTTGAATACACAAAATAAGCAAGCATGAGGAACACCAAATACAAACACATACTTGGTACACAACCAAAACATGTAAAGGGGCAAGTAACTTACAATATAAATGAGTTAAGTACAAGTTACCGCGAAGAGGCCATTGGATATAAGATACGGATAAGATAATCCTAATGACTTGGCTTGATCAAATATAATATATGAAGATCCCTTAATTCTTCATGAGTTAGCCAAGTCTCCAATGCCCTCCAAAAACACCTATTGATCAAGTTTGAGATTGTTGGTCCCCAACTAAGTTGGGTCCTAAGAGGTTAGTCATAATAGGCTTGGCAACCCAAATGGTTCTTTTCTTGAAACCACTTTGAGTTCCAACAAACTTGGCAAACACATTGCCATCCTTATCCTTCCTAAGAGAATAATCATCATCAACAATGATAGGGTTATATAAGGTACCATTTGAACATGAAGAGGCAAAGTGCCCCTTCACATGACATATGTAGCAACAAGTGCTCCCCTTTCTCTTCTTAATTGATTTCTTGGCTTGGGGAGAATTATCTTGATTCTTCTTCGAAAGTGGCCTAACTTCAACTTGGGCTTGAACATGAACTTGTGGCCGCTTCCCTTGTTGCTTCTCACTCAAGTGCTTTTTTTTCAATGGACAAGATCTTACATGATGTCCTTCAACCTTGCACTTGAAGAAAATAATCTTGGCCAAATTCTTGACTTGGTTTTGGCCCTTCTTATTGTTTCTCTTGGACTTGTTATTGTTATTGGAGTTGAATCCAAGTCCACTTTTATCATTAGGGGATTTTTGCACACTCAAAATATTATCGAGTGTGGATTTCCCTTCATGACTCTTTTCCAAGTCATTCCTCAAGGAAGTGACTTGGGCCTTGAGCTCTTTGATTTCGTCTACATGGTTAGTAGAAATACAAGCACTAGAGGAAGTAGAAGCTTCATTATTAGAGAAACAAGGCAAAGCAAGTAATCCAACACAAGGTTTATCAATGGCATGGCTAGATGGATTACTAGAACTAGCACATGGCAAAATAGCATTTTGAGTAGAAGTTGTGCTAATGTCCAAAAGAGGCTCACAATATGTTACCTTGGTAATACTTGCCTCACGAGCTAACATTAGCCCATCATGGGAGATTAGAAGATCATTATGAGAGCCCGAGAGATTTTCATGACTTTCTTCCAATTTCCTATACTTGCTAGTTAGCAACTCAAGTTGAGCCCTTAGCTCAACGTTCTCCTTTAGGGTAGATGCTTCACAAGAAGTAGAGTTAGTAGCACAAGCATCATTAATGGAATTTTTCTTTTCAAGCTCATAAGATTCAATTTTTTGTGTGAGGAGACAATTAGTGTGCTTCTCCTCGGCAAGCTCTTGCTTAAGGAGATTGAATCTCCAACTCCCATCATCAAGTTGGAAATCCAACTCCTCTATGGTTCACGTTTGTCTAGTTATGGTGTCCATAACATGTTTGAGACAAGTAACGGCCTTATTATTACCACGAAGAGAGGTACACAAAAAAGTCAACTCAAGCAAGAGAGCACTAGTATCCTCATCAATGTCATCATCACTATCATTATTATCATTGCTATTATCTTTAGAAGATATATTGGGATCCAAAGTAGGAGATACCTTTGATACTCTTGCCATAAGGCACATGTGAGCACGAGAGGATGAAGATGAGGATATTCTTGAATCTTCATTCATGATCATGTCTTGCTCCATAGAATGTTTGATTTCCTCTACATTGTTAGATAAACAACTAGAGGAAATAGAAGCATTTTGTTCATGGGAACAAGGCAAATCAAGCATATCATCTACACTAGTACTCAAATAATTTCTAGATGATATACAAGGACTAGCAACACAAGGGGATACAACATTATTGTTGCAAGAAGTGCTTAAGTCCAAAGAAGAATCATTGTGGGATAGAGATGAAGGATCATCATTAGCAAGCACAATATCAACATTGCAATTCCCAACACCACTCACCATATATTTACCTTGTGTCTTGCCACACGTTGGTGAAGTGAGTGAAGATGAGAACTCATCGCGGCCGGAGGTAGAAGCAACTTCGAGCTCTTCATGATGTGAAGGAAAAGAGATCCCCTCGGAGAAACCACCGACAATATTAAAGATGGAACCACTAAATATTTCTTTAAGCTTGGTCCACTTCTCATGAGACGACTTGCGCTTTACAATCGTCAAGAACAAATTAACTGTGGGGCTCAAAGAGGAAATAAGCTCATTAGATACTTGAGCTTCGAGATGTAAATTTTTCTCATCCTCTAGAGATAGATTTTGAAGATCCATCGGAGGAGAAAAACCTACATCTATATGTAAGATCCCTCCCTTTATAAAGGTAAGGATCCCTGTGATTGCAATGCTAGTCCCTGGATCAATGCTAGCATCCACAGTTTAAGATGAATTACACAGAAACAAAGGTCATTATTACATATCATTCCAGAGACAAACATAGTCTTTTACAACTCCATGGCCGCATGCCTAATACGAGACTTCAAATATAGAATAAGATACATAAGTCTTCATCTTCATGTGCCACAGGCAAGCATGTTGAGTGTAGACTCATAACCCCTAATCATCATTAGAATAACCTGCAACATCACAAGTTACAGCCACAGTGCGTCAATACATTGGAATAGTATTGGCAAGTGATACCTTAGTAGAATATTAGCATCTAGATACTACATGAATTTGGCTAAGTGTAGCTTAGGCTTGCTTTGCTCAAAATAGATTTTACCTATTAGTTGAAAACACTAAGTTTTTCTTTGACAAAACTTTCCCAAGGAATCACCAATAGACATTGGTGATCCTTCACCCTTGTTCAACCACAAGTTTTAACTTAGAAAATTGGGATGAGGAGATTCTTGATAGCTTCCATGTCTTGATGCTCAAGTTGTCCAATACCAGGGACATGACTAAGTACTTAGATTCTTCCATCTGCAAAGGTTGTGCACTTTCCACACAAGACTTGATTTTCACCAAGACAGGACCCTTCAGAAGCCTTCCCTTAGACCAAATGGACGCGTTCCAACCTATCATCCCACTACCACCAACTGTCCAAATGGCTAAGTTATTGCAACCTATATGGTCCAGGCAGAGCCCATAATGCCATGTGGATGCACTAGAAGCTTCTTAACATTTGGCATCTCAAATCCCTTTGTTCCTGGGTGGCTTTCCACAAGTGAGATATACAAGGTAAACCATAGAAATGGGCCTTGTGTAACCACCCAACACAAACCATTCTTTCCATTCCACCCAGGTGTTTCATTCACTTTAGTTGTTTTATTAAGCAAAACACAAGTCAAAGACTTAGAAATATTTCACATAGCATGATTGTATAATCCACCCTTGGTTGCTACTAGCTAGGCTAAGCATGGTAATTGTAAGCATCTTATCATAGAGTAAATTCTAACAATTCTACAACTACTAGGATTTCCCAAGCATAGCATATAGATACTTATCAAAATATTCATGCAAATTCCTATACAAAATATTTCTAATGCATAGGTGAAAATTATAGGAATAAAATCATGAAGCACCAATTGCCTTGGTAGTTTGGGGAGTAGCAACAATCTTCACAACCACAATCACTATTAGCACCAAAATCTACACATAAAATAATGGCACCAAAATCACATAACAAAAATATACAAACAAAAAAATATATGAATGCATGCAAATGCCATGTGATGATTTTTGTATACCAAACAAGGCTAGCAAACAGTACTGAAACATAAACAAGACCAAAACACACTAAATAAACTTTATTTGATCTTTAAAACATTTTTCAAATAATTTTCATACTCAAATTAAGCCTACAAATGTCTCTGCAAAAACAACCATTTTTACAGAGGCAAAACATTAAACACATTGCATAAACAGATAGGATTTTCTCTCCTAATTCCAAAGATATAAAATTTGCAAAATTTGAACATGTGGATCAAAGGTTATGAATTTTGCAAGATTGAACATCTAATAGATCTAATTCCAGATTTTAAATTTAAATCCTAGCCACGCGGCGCTTCCTGATTGGACAATACAGCTTCACTCAGGATCACGCTTCCGTGCCGTCGGATCAAGTTAGATCCAACGCGCCAGATCTAAAGAAAATGGTTCGATCCAGATCTAATCTAAACCCTTCGATACAGATCTAACAACGCGTGTTGCTTCGACCAAAGAGTGGCGACGCGAATGGCCAGAGCGGCGGCGATGCTTCTGTCGGCGGTGAACTGGCGGCGCTAGGGGGAAAATGGGGAAGTTGCGGGTCATTACCGAAGCGTGGAGACGAGGTGATGACGATGGTCGACGTGGCGAAGATGCGGGCATGCGAGACCGTCGTGAATTCCTCGCCGGAGTTGAGGGCGGCTTCGGGTGTGCTCGGGCGTCGTCGTTGGCGGCGCTACAAGGCACAAGAAGGCAAGTGATAGGTGGTGTTAGACGCGCACTGGAACGGTGTGAGTGCGAGCGTGAACCAAAGAGGTGGGGAAGGGCTAGGTTTACCGTAGTCGCTCGTCGGAGTAGAGCACGTTGTCGGACACGCGCGGTCGTCGACAAAGGCGACGCTGTAAGCCACAAAAAGAAGGTCCGCGAGCATTGTTAGATGCGCAGGAGTGTGGCAAACATGACAGCAAGGTCGAGAGGGCCAGGGGCGGGGAGTTCTCACTGGAATCGATCGCCGGAGAGCGTCGGGCAGCGGCGTTGCAACTTGAATTGCCGGCAGCCTGGTGGCGGAGATGGTGTGCCGAGTAAGGGCAAATGAGCGAAGAGGGGAGGGGGTTAAGTAGCCGAAGCTGGATGGGGAGTTACTCGACGAATCAACGAAATTTAACTCGCGAATTCATCTGTAGTGACGGGGGAGGAAACGGCCGGAGTTGATTGCGACGGGTTGAAGAGACGACTGACAGGTGGGGCTGTTTCGTCAGTGTGAGTGAGAGAAGAAGAGTGGGTCCAGGCAGTCAGTGACTGAGGGAGTGGGTTTCTGAGTGCGAACCGTTTTTCTCGTGGGAGAGAGGGAGTGGGATGCTGGGCTAAATGGGCTGAGTGGCTGGGTTGGGCTAGATTAGTCTGTTTGCTCTCTTTTTTTCTCCCTTAATCTTTTTTATTTTTCTGAATGAATTTCTCGTTTGAATTTAAAAGCTCAAACCAAAACGGTTTCAAATGAAACTTTCTTGAAACAAAAGTTTGTTGATTCTTGCATCCTGGGTGTGTAACACATCTGATCAAACTCAAAAACAAAATGGGTTTGAAAAAGAAATTTAAAACAAACCTTTGTTAAATGTTTTATAATTAGTATAGGAATGGTTTATGAATCATAATTTGTTTTTGAAACCTTGACCAAACCTTAGAAACATCATCCAATCTCAAGCTCAAAACATTACTGATTAAAATAAGTATCTTTCTTATTAAAAGGTAGCAATATGACCATGGCCTTGTTTACATAAATAATGAGCATTCGGATGCTCCTGTTTTTGTAATGACTTTAAAAATGAACCCTAAATGATCATGAATGCATGGGTGATATGCAAAGCTTTGAAAACATGATTTTTAGGGATGTTACAATTCTAACCCCCTTAAGGTGAATCTCGCCCTCGAGATTCGGATTGGCTAGCAAATAGGTGAGGGTGGTCCTTCCAGGGATCATCTTCTCTTTCCCATGTTGCTTCTTCTTCGGAATGATGGTTCCATTGAACTTTGTAGAATTTGATAGTCTTAGTCCGAGTAACTCTTTATGAAGTCTCGATAATCTTGATAGGTTTTTCCTCATAAGTGAGATCACTTTCCAACTAAACCTCCTCCAAAGGTATAGTATCCTTCAAAGAAGTCTCTTCCATCTCTGGATGGCATTTCTTTAGCTGACTCACATGAAACACATTGTGAACGACAGATAATGACTCTGGCAATTCAATCTCATAAGCTACTTCTCCTTTATGACTCAAAATCTTGAATAGTCCAACATACCTTGGGGCTAATTTTCCTTTGACTCCAAATCTCTTCACTCCACGAAGTGGTGACACTCTAAGATAAGCTCTATCACCCACTTCATAGGTGACTTCTCTACGCTTAGGATCTGCATAACTCTTCTGTCGGGACTGTGCTATCTTCAATCTGTCCTTAACTAGCTTGACTTTCTCTTCAGCCTCTTTGATTAGTTCTGGTCCGAACAAATTTCTTTCTCCCACACCATTCCATAACAATGGGGTGGTACACTTCCTCCCATAGAGAAATTCAAACGGTGCCATCTCAATACTGGCTTGATAACTGTTATTGTAAGAGAATTCTGCGTAAGGCGGACTTTCATCCCAACTGGCTCCATATTCTGGGGCACATGCCCTCAACATATCTTCAAGAATCTAGTTGGTCCTTTCTGTTTGTCCATTAGTCTGAGGATGAAAAGAGTGCTGAATTCCAACCTCGTTCCTAATGACTCATGTAGTTGCCTCCAAAAATGAGAAGTGAATTGAGTTCCCCTATCAGACACAATACTCTTGGGTACTCCATGTAGACATACAATCCTACTCATATAGATCTTGGCTAACTTAGCACTTGTATAGGTTGTCTTCACGGGTATGAAATGAGCCACTTTAGTTAGGCGATCCACTACTACCCAAATAGAATCATATCCTGACCTGGTCCTTGGCAATCCAGTGATGAAATCCATGCCAATCTTGTCCCACTTCCAATCAGGAATAGGTAGTGGTTGTAGCAATCCTGCTGGTTTCTGATGTTCTGCTTTCACTCTACTACATACATCACACAAAGCAATATGTTTGGCGATGTCTTTCTTGAGATTATTCCACCAAAACCTTTCTTTCATATCCATGTACATTTTGGTGTTACCTGGATGAATGGAATATGGTGAGTTGTGTGCTTCTTGTAGAATCAGTTTCCGAAGCTCCGGATCTTGTGGAACACAGATACGTTTTCCATACCATAAAGTATCCTGTTCGTCTTCATGGAATCCTTTGGCTTTTCCCTTGCCAATCTTTTCCTTAATCTCTTCAATTTCCTTGTCTGTCTTTTGGGCTTCTTTGATTTTGTCCAACAAAGTGGGTTGAACATCCAATGACATGAGATGTCCTTTAGGCACAATCTCCAATCCGAGATCTCTAAAATGGGCACACAGATCATCTGGCAACTCTCCCTTAGTAAGGCCATTCACAAATACCTTACGGCTTAGGGCATCTGCTACAATATTTGCTTTATCGGGATGGTATTGCAAACTTAAGTCATAGTCCTTGATGAGTTCTAGCCATCTTCTTTGTCTCATGTTGATTTCTTTCTGGGTGAAGATATACTTCAAACTCTTGTGATCTGTGAACACTTCACATCTCTTTCCCAAAAGATAATGTCTCCATGTTTTGAGTGCATGGACAACAGAGGCTAACTCTAAATCATGGGTAGGGTAATTTACCTCATGAGTTTTGAGTTGTCTCGAGGCATAAGCCACAACTTTCCCTTCTTGCATTAGCACTGCACCTAATCCATGATGAGATGCATCACAATATACTTGGAAATCTTTCTCCAAATCCGGAAGACATAAGACTCGTGTTGTCACTAGTCTCTTCTTCAATTCTTGGAAACTAAGTTCACATCCTTCAGACCAAGCAAATTTCTTGTCTTTCTTTAGCAACTCTGTCATTGGCTTAGCTACCTTGGAAAAATTCTCAATAAATCTTCTGTAGTATCCTGCCAAGCCAAGGAAACTACAAACTTCTTTTACTGACTTAGGATATTCCCATTCAGTTACAGCTGAAACTTTAGCAGGATCAACTGCTACACCATCTCCTGACACAACGTGTCCAAGAAATCCTACTTCACTTAACCAAAACTCACACTTGCTGATTTTGGCATACAGCTTATGCTCTCTAAGCTTCTCAAGTATCAAACGCAAATGTCCTTCATGCTCTTCTTTGCTCTTGGAGTAGATCAAAATGTCATCGATGAAAACGACAACAAATTTGTGAAGGAACTCCATGAACACCCTGTTCATCATATTCATGAAGTAGGCTGGTGCATTGGTAAAACCAAATGGCATCACGGTGTACTCATACAATCCATACCTAGTGGGTAAAGTTGTCTTAGGTATGTCTTGTTCTCTTATCTTGAGCTGGAAATAACCTGATCGGAGATCAATCTTTGAGAACACACAGGCTCCTTCTAACTAATCAAACAAGTCATTGATTCTAGGATATTTGTTCTTGATAGTCACCTCATTGAGTGAATGGTAATCTATGCATAACCTTTGACTTCTATCTTTCTTTTCCTCAAACAAAAACTGGTGCTCCCCAAGATGAAGAACTTGGTTGAATAAATCCTTTCTGCAACTGTTCTCCAAGTTGTTTCTTGAGTTCTTTCAACTCATCAACTGACATCTTGTAAGGTCTCTTTGCTATTGGTCCTGATCCTGGTAGCAAGTCAATAAGAAACTCCACATCTCTATCTGGTGGCATTCCCGGTAATTCTTCCGGAAACACATCCGGATATTCACTCACAATTGGCACACTGTCTATGCTAACCCCCTTAAGAGAATTCAGCTTACTCCCTTTTGGTTCAAAGTTAGTCTTGAATCTAATCCTTTTGTTTTCTGGAGTTGTGAGTGTGACAGTATGGTTGGCACAATCTAGCACTCCTTTGTTCTTGGTCATCCAGTCCATTCCCAAAATGACATCCAATCCTCGGGAATTTAGGATTATCAGATTAACGGGAAACTTATACTTCCCAAACTCTATGACTAGGTCATGACATCCTGAGTTCACTATCATTTCTCCGCCAGGAGAACTTATTTTTACAGGACACCCAATAGTTTCTACTGGTGGTTCATTTCTTTCAACAAATGCTCTTGATATGAACGATTGAGATGCACCAGTATCAAAGAGAACAAATGCTGGAACAGAATTGAGTTTGAACTTACCAGCAACAGCATCAGGTTCCTCATAGATTTCTTCCACATTGATGTGGTTCACTTGTCCCTTCAGGAAAGGGTTGGGCTTGTTGGGTCCTTCAACTTTCTTTTCTGGGCATTCATTTGCATAATGCCCCATCTTCTTGCACTTGAAACGTTCAACCTGACTAAGATCCTTTTTGACAGGCTGGCTTCCACTACCACTTCCACTTACATTGTGGTGGCTTTTGTATCCACTCTTGTGATTCTTGTACTTGTCATTGTCATGACTACGGTGATGCTTGTTGTCATGATGACAGTTGTGGTTGTGGTGGCTATTGTATTTTCCATGCCTGTGGGATCTAGAACTCCCACTATCATCATAATGGGAACGCTTATGAGACGATCCCGAGATGTGCTTGTCAGAGTGTTTCCTCTTCCTGCTTTCAACCTGTTTCATCTTGCTCTCCAAGATGTCAGCCTTGTCACAAAGATACCGATAAGTGGGTACATAGGCCACAGATAGCTGCAGGTTCAGTTCATCGTTCAATCCTTCGAGGAACTTCTCTTTCCTCTTAGCATCAGTGTCAACTTCATCCGGTGCATAACGCGCCAGATTGTTGAACTCCTCAATATATTCAGCCACGCTGCGGTGGCGCTACTTCAAGTTATGAAATTCCTTCTTCTTCAAACTCATCACTCCGGATGAGATGTGAGCTGTACGGAAACCATATTCAAAGATAGCCCATGTCACATCCTCAATAGGAGTGGTGATCTGGAAGTTATCCCACCAAGTAGCTGATGGTCCTTCCAACAAGTGAGCTGCAAATCTGACTTTCTCCTCATCAGTACAGCCGACAGTTACCAAATCCTTGTTCACTGAGCGTAGCCAATCATTAGCCACCATGGGATCAGTAGTTCCTGAGAACTTTGCTGGCCTCAGTCTTAGGAATCTGGTGAGCATGTCAAAACCTGGTGGATTGTTCTGATTGTTGTTGTTGTTGTTGTTGTTATTGTTGTTATTATTCTGATTCTATATGAAAGTAGTCATCATCTGCATCAGCTGTGTCTGTGCTGTCATCAGCTGCTGCATCTCGGGGGTGACATTGTTGTTGTTCGGGTTGGGATTGGCACGTCGAGGAGGCATCTGTGGTTTTCATAAGGATAAGAATGAGATACCCATAGATGCTTAACATGCACAATACATCACATAAACAATCACCAAACAAGCATCAAATAAAAAAAGTTCAACAATGTAAACAACAAGTTTGAAAGGTAAACACACCAATAGCAAGCCATCCACATGTTGGATGGTCATTGCGACTCAAAATCATAAGTATGGTAAATAATAAATAAACGAATAGTCATCTCTACTCCTCTGCATCAACCTCCTCATCGACAAGTGTAAGACCTGCATTCTCCATAGCGGTCTTGTACTCCTCGACATTGGTAGTCAAGGCCTCTACCTTGGCTTTGAGAGCCCTCTTCTGTGAATGAAGTCTCTCAATCACAACCTGCTGATGCTCGAGCTCGAAGTCCTTGGCCTCTAGTTCTGCAGTCATCTCTCGAATCCTCTTGTTCCTATCTTGGACTCTTTTCTCTTGACTCTTGAACTTCCTATCCTGACTCTCAAACTTGGCCTCCATTTCCTTGACTATCTCATCTTTCTCTGTGAAGAGCTTGTCCTTCTCACGAAGCTGCACCTGGAGTTCGTCATTGCTAAGCATGACGTTGGTCCTATTAGTATCTAGGTGCCTAAGAAGAACCTCTAGGTCCTGGAGGTACAGACGAATCGGCTCTGTCGTCTCTCTAGCAGCATCCTCGAAGTCAATAGCCTCACCATCCTCGTCGTGTCTTCCGAAGGCGTGGAAGTGAGTACCTCTAATCTCCCGAGAGTGTCTCCCTAACAAATGCCCAAGTAAATCTTGCATGACTACCTCTAGGCCTATCTCCTTGTCATCATGCATAAGTTTGAAGGTGATAGCCTCCATGGCTGGCTCAGCCTGGCGTCCTGGCTGAGTAACCTTGAAGCCCCAAAGGTCCTTCCTCTCGAACTTGGTGAGGGGAAGCATCATCATGCTAGGAAGCGGAAGATTGAGCACACTAGTGAGCTCAATAAGACGAGTGCCAAAACGAGTTCCCTTGAACTCTTCAGCCGTGCTGATAGTAACATTAGGCATCTATTTTACAAGATAGAGAAATGTTAGAAACAAATTTACTAGAAATACACAAGACAAGGTTGCACAAGCATATCATTGGCAAACAAACACACAAGTCATGGCATACATAAATTCTTTACAAGCATCCAAGGTTCATCCTAACTTAGACAAAATTTTGGAAATAACATGATAAGTGTGGTGGTCCAACTATCTAAGTACATTACAACTCTCACTCTGTAGACTAAAGGCTATCAAAGCATCCTTCTATCAATAGAGATGAGAAAGAAGATTAGAAAAGTTTACGAGAAGAATAAGACAAGCGTGGAAGTTGTTGAATTTTTTTCCTTAGTGGTTTCTAATCCAATCCTAGGGTCATAATCCTACAGGCAACACAGTGCTCTGATACCATCTGTCAGATCCCTCCCTTTATAAAGGTAAGGATCCCTGTGATTGCAATGCTAGTGCCTGGATCAATGCTAGCATCCACATTTTAAGATGAAGTACATAGAAACAAAGGTCATTATTACATATCATTCCAGAGACAAACATAGTCTTTTACAGCTCCATGGCCACATGCCTAATACAAGAGTTCAAATATAGAATAAGATAAATAAGTCTTCATCTTCATGTGCCACAGGCAAGCATGTTGAGTGTAGACTCATAACCCCTAATCATCATTAGAATAACCTGCAACATCACAAGTTACAGCCACAGTGCGTCAATACATTGGAATAGTATTGGCAAGTGATACCTTAGTAGAATATTAGCATCTAGATACTACATGAATTTGGCTAAGTGTAGCTTAGGCTTGCTTTGCTCAAAATAGATTTTACCTATTAGTTGAAAACACTAAGTTTTTCTTTGACAAAACTTTCCCAAGGAATCACCAATAGACATTGGTGATCCTTCACCCTTGTTCAACCACAAGTTTTAACTTAGAAAATTGGGATGATGAGATTCTTGATAGCTTCCATGTCTTGATGCTCAAGTTGTCCAATACCAGGGACATGACTAAGTACTTAGATTCTTCCATCTGCAGAGGTTGTGCACTTTACCCACAAGACTTGATTTTCACCAAGACAGGACCCTTCAGAAGCCTTCCCTTAGACCAAATGGACGCGTTCCAACCTATCATCCCACTACCACCAACTGTCCAAATGGCTAAGTTATTGCAACCTATATGGTCCAGGCAGAGCCCATAATGCCATGTGGATGCACTAGAAGCTTCTTAACATTTGGCATCTCAAATCCCTTTGTTCCTGGGTGGCTTTCCACAAGTGAGATATACAAGGTAAACCATAGAAATGGGCCTTGTGTAACCACCCAACACAAACCATTCTTTCCATTCCACCCAGGTGTTTCATTCACTTTAGTTGTTTTATTAAGCAAAACACAAGTCAAAGACTTAGAAATATTTCACATAGCATGATTGTATAATCCACCCTTGGTTGCTACTAGCTAGGCTAAGCATGGTAATTGTAAGCATCTTATCATAGAGTAAATTCTAACAATTCTACAACTACTAGGATTTCCCAAGCATAGCATATAGATACTTATCAAAATATTCATGCAAATTCCTATACAAAATATTTCTAATGCATAGGTGAAAATTATAGGAATAAAATCATGAAGCACCAATTTCCTTGGTAGTTTGGGGAGTAGCAACAATCTTCACAACCACAATCACTATTAGCACCAAAATCTACACATAAAATAATGGCACCAAAATCACATAACAAAAATATACAAACAAAAAAATATATGAATGCATGCAAATGCCATGTGATGATTTTTGTATACCAAACAAGGCTAGCAAACAGTACTAAAACATAAACAAGACCAAAACACACTAAATAAACTTTATTTGATCTTTAAAACATTTTTCAAATAATTTTCATACTCAAATTAAGCCTACAAATGTCTCTGCAAAAACAACCATTTTTACAGAGGCAAAACATTAAACACATTGCATAAACAGATAGGATTTTCTCTCCTAATTCCAAAGATATAAAATTTGCAAAATTTGAACGTGTGGATCAAAGGTTATAAATTTTGCAAGATTGAACATCTAATAGATCTAATTCCAGATTTTAAATTTAAATCCTAGCCACGCGGCGCTTCCTGATTGGACAATACAACTTCACTCAGGATCACGCTTCCGCGTCGTCGGATCAAGTTAGATCCAACGCGCCAGATCTAAAGAAAACGGTTCGATCCAGATCTAATCTAAACCCTTCGATACAGATCTAACTACGCGCGCTGCTTTGACCAAAGAGTGGCGGCGCGAATGGCCAGAGCGGCGGCGATGCTTCTGTCGGCGGTGAAATGGCGGCGCTAGGGGGAAAATGGGGAAGGTGCGGGTCATTATCGAAGCATGGAGACGAGGTGATGATGATGGTCGACGTGGCGAAGATGCGGGCGTGCGAGTTCGTCGTGAATTCCTCGCTGGAGTTGAGGGCGGCTTTGGGTGTGCTCGGGCGTCGTCGTTGGCGGCGCTACAAGGCACAGGAAGGCAAGTGATAGGTGGCGTTAGACGCGCACTGGAACGGTGTGAGTGCGAGCGTGAACCAAAGAGGTGGGGAAGGGCTAGGTTTACCGTAGTCGCTCGTCGGAGTAGAGCACGTTGTCGGACACGCGCGGTCGTCGACGAAGGCGACGCTGTAAGCCACAAAAAGAAGGTCCGCGAGCAGTGTTAGATGCGCAGGAGTGTGGCAAACATGACAGCAAGGTCGACAGGGCCAGGGGCGGGGAGTTCTCACCGGAATCGATCGCCGGAGAGCGTCGGGCAGCGGCGTTGCAACTTGAATTGCCGGCAGCCTGGTGGCGGAGATGGTGTGCCGAGTGAGGGCAAATGAGCGAAGAGGGGAGGGGGTTAAGTAGCCGAAGCTAGATGGGGAGTTACTCGACGAATCAACGAAATTTAACTCGCGAATTCATCTGCAGTGACGGGGGAGGAAACGACCGGAGTTGATTGCGACGGGTTGAAGAGACGACTGACAGGTGGGGCTGTTTCGTCAGTGTGAGTGAGAGAAGAAGAGTGGGTCCAGGCAGTCAGTGACTGAGGGAGTGGGTTTCTGAGTGCGAACCGTTTTTCTCGTGGGAGAGATGGAGTGGGATGCTGGGCTAAATGGGCTGAGTGGCTGGGTTGGGCTAGATTAGTCTGTTTGCTCTCTTTTTTTCTCCCTTAATCTTTTTTCTTTTTCTGAATGAATTTCTCGTTTGAATTTAAAAGCTCAAACCAAAACTGTTTCAAATGAAACTTTCTTCAAACAAAAGTTTGTTGATTCTTGCATCCTGGGGTGTGTAACACATCTGATCAAACTCAAAAACAAAATGGGTTTGAAAAAGAAATTTAAAACAAACCTTTGTTAAATGTTTTATAATTAGTATAGGAATGGTTTATGAATCATAATTTGTTTTTGAAACCTTGACCAAACCTTAGAAACATCATCCAAGCTCAAGCTCAAAACATTACTGATTAAAATAAGTATCTTTCTTATTAGAAGGTAGCAATATGACCATGGCCTTGTTTACATAAAATAATGAGCATTCAGATGCTCCTGTTTTTGTAATGACTTTGAAAATGAACCCTAAATGATCATGAATGCATGGGTGATATGCAAATCTTTGAAAACATGATTTTTAGGGATGTTACACTAGAAATCGCTCAATATTTGGACACAAAGTCCGAAGATTATAAAGCAAGCAATTTCTCCACAAATCATAATTTGTGCCATCAAAGATAATTGTGTCATTGTGCACTATACTACTAGCCGACATCTTTACACTCTAGGCGGTGAAGCCTAAACAAGGAGATACCTTGCTCTGATACTAATTGAAAGGATAGAGATGTCGCCTGGAGGGGGTGAATAGGAAATTTCAAAACTATTACGGTTTTGGCTTGATAGAATGCGGAATTAAACTAACGTTTATTTTACAAGCACAAAACCTAAATACACTAGGCTCAACTAAGTTCACCAACAACAACTTAAGCTAAGCAAGATAGCACAAGATAAATATACCACAAGTGATAAGCAAGATATAAGTACTTCAAGCTTGATGGCTATCACAAGCAAAGTAAGCTCGGATATAGAGATAACCGAGGCACGCGGAGACGAAGATGTATTCCCATGTTCACCACCTTTGGGAAGGGGGCTACATCACGTTGGAGAGGTGTGAGGTTCCACGAAGGATTCCTCACGCGCCACAAAGGCTCACATTCTTCTCCGAGTCTATCCCACGAAAGAATAGGCCCTTTCCTTATGGCTAGCTTTTCCTCCACTCCGAAGATGGCAAGCTCCACAACCACTTCACAAGCTCCACGAAGGGGAAGCCCGAGCCTCTTCACAATCTTCCACGAAGAGGACACCGCGGAACCAACCGTCAAGCCAACTAGGAGGTCACCCTCCAAGAGTAACAAGCTCTCGGGCTCTCACTTGAACAAATCGTAATGGAGAGCTCAACACTTATGCAAGAATGCAAAGCAAGAACACCAAGGGTGCTCAAATCCTTCACTCTCAAATCCCACCAAAGCAACAAGTGCTGGGGAGGAGTTAGAGAGGAAGAACAATGGTGGAAACCAACAAATGACTCCAAGATCTAGATCCAATAGGTTCCCCTCACTTAGAGGAGGAATTGATTGGTGGGGATTGTAGATCTAGATCTCCTCTTCCAAAGCCTTCAAAAAGATGCAAGAATCATAGGAGGGAAGGGAGAGGAAGAAAGCTCAAAGGGGTCAATAATGGAGGTCAAAAACGTGCTCAAGAGCCTTAGAACTTTGGGGAAGAAGCCCCCCTTTTATAACCCTTCAAGGGGATGACCGTTGGAAGCAAGATGCGCTGCGCGAACACGTTCCGGTGATGAAACCGGCGGCGCCGGATCAGCCGCCGGATCAGCCGCCGGAATTTCCGATCAAAACCGAAAGTTCGGGTACAAACCGAAACAGCATACAGAATAGTTTTTCGGCGGTTTGCCGGAAATTTCGGGCGGTCGCCGGAATTTCCGGCCATAGACTCGGTCCGCCGGAATTCCCGTCGGAATTCCGCTCGAACCAAACAGGGCACATGAAAACGGTGATAACTTTTGCGTCCGGACTCTGATTTCGATGATCTTGGGCTTGTTTTTACGAGGAAAACAAGCCCTACAAGATGGTGCAGAGAAAAATCATAGTCCAGCAAATAAGGATAGAACCAAATAAAGAAAGTTAAGAAGCCTCCCTACACGAAGAACCGATAAAACCTTCAAACTCGAAAACGCCATAGAAGTTGCATATGAATTCCATTTTCGATGAACTTGGGCTTGTTAAAGAGCTAGAAACAAGATCAAGAATGTCACATGGAGAAACACCAAGAAGCAACAAAATAGGAAGATGCAAAGTATGCAAAGGATTGAGATCCCTATGACGATGTGATCAAGTTACCCAACCGAAAGCCCCTCTTAATTGTGCGGCTATGTATCCTATAACCCGGTCTCCCAACAACCACCTTGAGACCGGTAAAATGAAAACCTAGCAAGGCCATACCTTTGCCTTGCGCATCCCGCTTGATCTTGATGACAACACTTCAATCTCCATCCAAGACGGAATGCATCACTTGATCATTGTTGCTTCGTGAAGGCTCCTAATTTGCTCTCCCATACACCATTATTGGATAGCTTCATTAATACATATCTTCACATGTCCATTATCACCAATATGGATGGCAAGCTTCGAGAAAATGATCTTCTTGAGATGCTTATCTTGAACTTGCCCTTCTCAACCTTGATGACGGTCACCACTTGATGTCATCCTCTCATGGGCTATATAAGATCTTCACTTTTGAAGCATACCCATGGAAAGATACCTATCCCATATATAAAACGCAAAGGCACATATATAATGGGTTAGTTCATGATGCATAATTGACAAGGCTTACCATACCACAAGATCATGTGGTACATTCTTTATGCTTCATGTGTTGACCAACTTGAAATCACTCTTTACTCTTTGTATAGGTCAACCATGTATCTTATCATGCCCCATCTCAATATCTTGAGGTATATAAAAAACTCTTAATTTGATTACATGCTCTAAATCTTAGTCAATCATAGATCAACTAATGAGGCTATCATGACACCGTCTTAGAGCCATATCTTGGATTCTTCTATTGAAATCACACTCTCAAGATCTTGATCATATCATATTCTTCTCTTCAACTCGATGATCTTGATGCGAATACTCAATGTATATCTTTATCTTCATGGAATCCATACTTGAATCCAACACATAGACTATAAGCATGACCTATGGTATATTCCTTCATATAAAACTTAGTGAAAACATTAGTCCATAGGGATTGTCATTAATCACCAAAACCACACATAGGGGCAATTACTCTTTCAAAAGCAATAAAGGGTTCTTGACCATGTTGCCAAATACGACCTTGAGTAAAACTCAAAGTCCAGCTACGGCAGAAGATATAGAGAGGATGAGAAAAATCTCTTATGCCTCAGCCATAGGTTCTGAGATAGATCAAGACGCTTAATAGCGCTTTCACAAAGTACATATTTGGACAAGGTTCTAAAGAGGGTTGGAATGGAAGAAAGCAATAAAGGGTTCTTGCCCATGTTTCCAAATACGACCTTGAGTAAAACTCAAAGTCCAGCTACGACAGAAGATAGAGAGAGGATGAGAAAAATCTCCTATGCCTTAGCCATAGGTTCTATCATGTATGCCATGCTGTGTACAAGACTGGATATTGCACATGATGGTTGTTTGACCAGCAGATATCAAAGTGATCCAGGAGTGGAACACTAGACAGTGGTAAAAAATGTCCTAAAGTACTTGAGGACTAAGTATATGGATCTTTCTTATGGAGGTGATGAAGAGCTTATTGTAAATGGTTACACCGATGCTAGTTGGAACAACAATCCGGATGACTCTAAGTCATAGTCTGGATACATATTTACTTGAATGGTGCATCCGTGAGCTGGAGGAGTGCTAAGAAAAGCATTGTGGCGAGATCTTCAACTGAATCGGAATACATAGCTGCTTCGGAGGCTTCACAAGAAGCAATATGGATGTAGGATTTCATTACGGAGCTTGGTGTGGTTCCTAGTGCGTTGGACACGATGGCTATATATTGTGACAGCATGGGTGCCATAGCCAATGCGCAGGAGCCAAGGTCACACAAGAAGTTGAAGCATATCAAGCTACGTTTTCATGCTATTCGCGAGCATGTCCAGGATGGTGACATAAAGATTTGCAAAGTACACACATATCTGAATGTGGCAGATATGTTGACTAAACCTCTCCCTAGGGCAAAACATGACCAACACCAGAACGCCATGGGTGTTAGGTACATTACCATCTAATCTATATTATTGACTCTAATGCTAGTGGGAGACTATTGGAGATATGCCCAAGAGGCAATAATAAAGTGGCTATTATTATATCTTTGTGTTTATGATAAATGTTTACATCCCATGCTATAATTGTATTAACCGTAAACATTAATACTTGTATGTTTTGTAAACATAAAAGAGTCCCTAGTAAGCCTCTTATTAAACTAGCTTGTTGATTAATAGATGATCATGGTTTCCTGATCATGAGCATTGGATGTTATTAATAACAAGATCATATCATTAGGAGAATGATGTGATGGACACACACACTTAGCAAGCATAGCATTGGATCAATTCATTAAGTTCGTTTTGCTACAAGCTTTCAGATACATAGTGACCTAATCCTTCGACCATGATATCATGTTAATCACCATCACCGGATGAGTACTTTGATGACATCAAACACCACTTCCATAGCTGAGTGGTTATAAAGGTGGCATTGGGTATTCTAAAAGTATGTGTTGAAGCACTTGGATCAAGAGTGGGAAAGCATGTGACTAGGTCACAAGGAATGTCAGATAGATATGCTTTGTGCCCTCTCGATGGAATGTCATCCAATTGGCTTGAAAGCATGTGACTAGGTCACAAGGAATGTCATATCACGGAACGAGTAAAGAGTACTTATCGGTAACGAGGTTGAACTAGGTATAGAGATACAGATGATCAAACCTCAGATAAGTAAAGTATCGCGCGACAAAGGGAATCGGTATCATATGTAAATGGTTCATTCGATCACGAAGTCATCGTTGAAATAAGTGGGATCCATATGGATTTCTAGACCCCTCTATTGGTTATTGACCGGAGAGATGTCTCGATCATGTCTGCATAGTTCGCGAACCGTAGGGAGACACGCTTAAGGAATTGATGTTGTTTAAGTAGATATGGAGGTTGGATTCCAAATATTTTTTGGAGTCTCGTATTGGATCCAGGACATCACGAGGAGATCCGGAGAATAAGATTCATATAAGGAAAGTCAATTTCCAGGGTTCGGAAATGTTTTCGGTGTTTTGGCTGGAAGCTTCTAGAATGTTCTAGAAGGTCCACCACCCCGGGAGGGGTCACTTGGGATGCGGCATGCCCTAGGGGTAGCCTCACCAAGCCCAAGGGCAACTCGTCCAAGCACTAGGAAGATGGGGTCAAACCCTAGTTTGAAAAGTCAAATCCTAGCTTGAAAAGTCAAATCCTAGTTTGGGAAGGAAAGGAAAAACTTGGAGGGTAAGTTTCCACCTCTCCCCTTCCTAGCCGAGTTGGGGAGGATCTCTCTCCTTACTAGCCGAGTTAGGGGGGCTCGTCTAGGGCAGGGAGGCCCTTGGCCACCGGCACCCACCTATATAAGGAGGGGTTGGGGCGCCCCCCTTGGTCCCTTGTCCCGCGCGTCCAAACCCTAGGTGCTACCCCTCTCTCCTCCACCACCCTGCTCCGGCTTAGGTGAAGCCCTGCAGAAATCTCTCCTCCTCCACCACCACCACACCATCGTGTTGTTGGGATTCTGAGGAGATCTACTACCTCCGCTGCCCTGCTGGAACAGGGAGAGGAAGGTCTTCATCGACTCCGTACGTGTGACGGACTATGGAAGCGCTGCCAGAACGCGGCGCCGGAAGGATCGTCTACACGATCTTAAGATCGGCAAGTGATCGGATATATCAACCACAAGATCTAATCTCATTAACGCTTTGGATCTACGAGGGTTAGTTCTCTACAATCTCGTTGCACCGATCTCGTAGATTAGATCTTGGTTTTGTGTGTTCACGCGATAGATTTTTTTGTTTTCCATGCAACGAACCCTACAAATGGATCGAAGGTCGATGTGGTGGCCGTCGGCACTCTACCTCTGCGTCTACCGTTGGGATTGATTTTAGTTTTGAATAAGTGCTACTTTGTACCCGTATTAAGTATGAATATTGCGAGTGGATCTTGCTTATTGCAAGATCATTATTCGTTGAAATCTGGAACAAGCTATGTTCATGCGCGTGTATGCAAAGGTTTATTCTTGCTATATCTTGATAGTAGTACTCACATCCATAATATTGATGCCAAACGTTGCAAGCATAATGACGATAATACCATGAACCTATGGCATTACCATCTTGGTCATATTTGCGTAAAGCGCATAAAAAACTCCATTCTGATGGACTTCTAGAATCATTGGATTTTGAATTCTTTGAGACATGCGAGCCATGCCTCATGGGCAAGATGACTAGGACGCCCTTCTCTGGCATAATGGAGCGGGCAACACACCTATTAGGAATCATACATACGGATGTGTGTGGACCAATGAGTATCTCAACACGCAATGGATATCGTTATTTTGTTACCTTTACCATCGATTTGAGTATATATGGGCATATTTACTTAATAAAGCACAAATCTGAGAGCTTTTAAAAGTTCAAAGAATTTCAGAAGAAAGTAGAGAATTGTTGGCGCTTTATCAACGTGGGAGCGCTTCGTCGGGAAACCCCAAGAGCAAGGTGTGATGAGCACAGCAGCAAGTCTCCCCTCAGTAAGAAACCGAGGTTATCGAACCAGTAGGAGGAAGGAAACGTCTCAAAGGTGTTGCAAGCAACTTGGAAACATGCACAACACAAACTCAAGACTTTGCCCCAACGAACAGTGAGGTTGTCAATCTCACCGGTTGCTGTAACAAAGGATTAACTGTATGGTGTGGAAGGTAATAGTGGTTTGCAGCAAGTAAACATGAATAGTGGAAGATGTATCAATGGTAAAGATTGTACGAGGGTCCATAGTTCACTAGAGGTGTTCTCCTTAGATAAACAAACATGGCATGCTGGGTAAACAAATTACAGCAGGGCAACTGACAGGACTGAGCAAGGCATAACAATGCAATACTAGACATCATGATCCTATGAGATTCGATTGGGCAATACAACAAAATACATAGACCGCCATCCAACTGCATCTATGACTAGAAGTTCACCTTTGGGTTATCATCCGAACCCCCTCCAGTATTAAGTTGCAAGCAACAGACAACTGTTTTAAGCAAAGTGTGTAAGGTAAACAATCCACTTGTTCCATGAACAAGAGACCATTGTTTTCTCCCTAGTGGCAACAACACATCTACAACCTTAGAGATTTCTGTCACTTCCCTTAGATTAAATAGAGGCATGAAACCATTATCGAGCATAAATACCCCCTCTTGGAGTCACTAGCAACTACTTGGCCAAGATAGCCACTAACAACGGAGAGCATGCAAGATCACAAACAACACAGACGTGATAGAATCAATAAGACAAAACCTGATGGGGATATGCCGAGTGGGTATACCCATCAGGACGTTTCCTACTGGCCCATGCTGCCAGCGAGTGGGCCTATAGGACGGTGACTGGATCACGACCCAAGAAGAATCCAGGCGACTGGAAGCTGGAGGCCCAGAAGCGTAGCTAGGCCCAATCGGATTAGGTCAAATACCCTCCGAGTCCTTATCCAACTCGGTTGTAGATCTGTAAACCCTAGCGAGGTGACTCTATATAAACCTCCCGAGGGCACGCATAGGAGGCACGTTCCATCATACACCCCTGCGACTCGCCACCTAGCCGCCGAGCTCGCCCTTGTACTCTCTCATCAATACAATCTAGCAGGAGTAGGTCTTTACCCTCCGGGGGGCCAAACCTGGGTAAACCCCTGTGTCTTTGCCTCATCTCGCACCGCAAATGGCTGGCCACCCTTGCCCCTTGTTCTACTACTCGCTGCCGATTAAGTATCTGCTGTGGCCATTCCCACGACAGTGGCGCCCACCGTGACGATCGAGACAGGCATGAGCCTAGCATACGAAAGCGCACTCATCGAGTTCCTATGTGAGAATCGCGACATCTTCGCATGTGAAAGGGCATGTTTGCCCCATGTGTGGTTTTGGTAATTAATGACAATCTCTATGGACTAATGTGTAAATTGAGTTTCACTTGTATGTTTGTCCATTGGCATCGCTTGGGCCATGTGTTAGTCTCAAGGTATGAAGAAATGTCCAAGGGCTTTGTGCTATTGGAATCATGAAGAAAGAATGAGCTTGAAGGTTGATCAAGACAAGTGCAAAGAGTTGCATCAAGATGGATCAACCTCAAGAAGGGATGAAGAAGGGCCAGCTCAAGATGCTCCATCTCTAGAAGATCTCATGCTTGAAGCTTGTCATCCTCGTGATCATGGAGTGATGAAGACAAGTTCAAAGAAGAAGTTTCCCATGGAGTATGGGGGAGGAATTTGCAAGTTTTCATCTTCATCAAGCAAGATCAAACAAGAAAGGTGCTCCCACTATAGAAGAACAAGACAGTCTACATCAAGTTCAAGTGGGATGCTCAAGTCAAAGGTATGTTCTTGATAGGGCTTCTCTTTTGCCGGTCTCGTGTTGTTAGTTGGGAGACCGGGTTTAGGATAGATAGTCGTACTATCAAGAGGGGCTCTCAAGCGGGTGTCTTGTTTGCATCGTTTGTAGAGAGCTCAAACCTTTGCATTCATAGCATCATCTTTCTTGGTTGTTATTTGGTTCTTGTCTATGATAGGATCTAGAGCTTGTGTTCATCATCATAACAAGCTCTAGTTCATCGTCTAAGGATTTACCTTGCATATCTTATTGCAGTTTTTGATCTTGCGAGTTTTTCCGGCTCCACACCTTAGGAGATATCTCACATATATATAATTGATATTGTCTCCCTTGGTGGTATCCAATATTTCACCTTTTGTTGGATTCTACTTGGTTTTATCTTTCCAACAAAATTGGTTTCATCCCAAACGGAGTTTCCAAGCTCAACTTCTTATGTTTTGGGTTTTGGGGGTTTTACCGGTTCAGCGCTTCTAGAGAGGTATTAACTTTCTCCATTTGGTTTTATCCTTCCATGCTGTACTATGATTTTTCTTTGCATAATCTTCTAAAACTTTTCGTTCTCTTCAAAACGAGCCCAAGATCATCAAAAACAAAGTCTGGAATCAAAAGTTATTGAAGTTTTCGTGCAATGTTGTCCTGCGTTTTTGCTTGAGCGGAAGTTCCGGCCCAAGTTCCGACCCAAGTTCCGGTCAGGTTCAGTAACTTGTGTTTCTATTTGCCAGAAGTTCCGATGGGGCACGAATCTGGCCCAAACGGTCAGTTTTTCCTTGTCCTATTTAAGGAGGGCTTCTTCCCCAATGGTTCCCTATCTTTTGAGCTCGTTTTTGCCCACCATTGTTGACATATTTGAGCTGTCTTAATCCCTCTACCTCCCATGATTCTTACATCTTTTTGAGGGAAAAGTGAGAGGAGATCTAGATCTACAATCCCCCAAGTCAAATCCCTTCTTTGTGAAGGAATCATTGGGATCTAGATCTTGGAGAGTTTTGTGTTCTCCTCTTGTGTTCTTTCTTTCTTATCCCCCCAATAGCTTTTGTAGCTTTGTTGGAATTTGGGAGAGAAGGACTTGCCCTTGCATTTGGTGCATAGGTTTGAGTTCTCCTCGGAGATTCGGTGAGTTCAAGCTTATGGGCTTGTTTCTCTTGGGTTCCTTGGAACCCTAGACAGTTGTGTGGTTGGTTTGTTAACCTTTTGTGGTCTTGTTGACCTTTTATGGTCTTGTAGCCTTTTGTGGCATTGTAGCCTTTTGTGGCTTTGTTGTTGGGCTAGCCTCCAATTGAGTTGTGGAGTTAGCCCCAATCTTGTACGGGTTCGGTGACCGCCCTCAAGCGTCCCATAGTGGAGCAAGTGCCCGCCTTTTATGGTGCGCACTTGAGAGAATAGGGTGAGCCTTTTGTGGCGTCGGTGAGTTGTGTGCTTCCGCATCCGGGGTGAGGCCTTGTGTAGCGTTGGGTGAGCAGCGAGCCACCACACCTCGAGGTGAGCCATTTGTGGCGTTCGGAGAGCATTGCGCCATCGCACCTCTCCAACGGAGACGTAGCTTCTTTGGAAGTGAACTTCGGGAAACAAATCTTCGTCTCCGCGTCCATCGGTTATCTCTCAACTGAACCCTTTACTTATGCACTTTACATTGTGATAGCCATCGTGCTTGAAGTACTTATATCTTGCTATCACCTTGTTGCTTGTATTGCTTAGCATAGGTTGTTGGTGCACTTAGGTGAACTTAGTGGCTAGGTTTTGTGCTCAATAACTTAAACGTTAGTTTTATTCCGCATTTACTTGAGCCTAAACCGTAATAATTTTAAAAGCCTATTCACCCCCCTCTAGGCGACTTCCTTTGTACTTTCAATTGGTATCAGAGCGAGGTCTCTCGCTTTTAGGCTTCACCGCCTCGAGAGTAAATATGTCTCCTAGGGTTTAGTGCACTCTCACACATTTACATTTGATGGCACAAATTATGATGTTTGGTGTTTTCGCATGCATAGTCATTTCCGGGTCATTGACCCAAATATTGAGCGGATTCTAGATATGGGCTTGTCTCCTCCTAAGGATCCCCAAAATCTATCTTTGGAGGAGGAGACAAACTCTTATCTCGAAGCTCAAGCATGTAAGTTTCTTGTTAATGTTGTGAGCTTTGTAGTTCTTTCTTCAATCATGCCTTTCCGGAATGCTCATGATATATGGACCAAGATTCAAGCAAAATATGATGTGTCCAAGCTTAATCAGGATGATTGTGTTCCCTCCACCTCCGGCCGCGATGAGTTCTCATCTTCTTCCACTTCACCAACATATGAGTTATCTCAAGGTAATTATATGGTGAATGGTGATAGAACTTGCAATGTAGATAGTGAGATTTCCATTCATGATCCTTTGTCTCTATCTCATTGCAATGTTGTATCTTTGGGCATGAACACTTGTAGGACCACATGTGATTTACATCCTAGTATTGATTGCCCTTGCATATCATGTAGAAATGCCTTGAATATGTCTCATGATGATATGCTTGCTTTGCCTTGTTGCCATGATAAATGTGCTTCTATTTACTCTAGTACTTGTGTTGCTAACAATGTAGAGGAAATTGAAGAATGTGTGGGCCAAGGCAAGGTTGCCATTGGAGCTTCATGTGTTCCCCCATCATCATCTTCTCCTAATGTTCACTTGTGCCTCATGGCTAAGGGTTCAAAGGTAACCTCTCCTTTGGATCCCAATATATCTCATGATGATGTGAATGTTGATCATGAAGTAGATGATGATGTTGCTTCTTTAACAGATAAGGGGGGTCTAGTCCTTCGTGCTCTTCATCCAAATAAAAATGCTTGCACTACTTTCATTGAGATATTAACCTATGCTATAGAAAGTAGGCAACTTATTGATGAGCATGAGGATACTATTGACAAAATGGGTAGTCTTGAGCATGAGTATGCTAATGACATTGCCAACCTAAATGAAGCTCTTGAAGAGGAACAAACCACTAAGAAATCTCTTGAGGAGACCTTTGCTCTAGAGCTATCTAGAGTGAATAAATCTCATGATAGATATTTTGAGGTGGCAAGTGCCCTTCAAATTAAAAATGATGAACTTGAAGTTGCTTATGCCAAACTCCTTGAGGATTTTGAGCACCTCAACAATGTCTCTAGGTTCATCAAGGGTGAGCTCATCAAACTCACCGAGTCACATGAGAAACTTAAAGCTTCATATTCTAAAGAGCTTTCCAAGTGGCCCTCACCTCTTGCCTTAAATGATGATGCTTGTGCTACTAACTCTATTTATTGTGAAGCATCTATTTTGAAGGAGAATGTTGAGCTAAAGGCTCAACTTGCTTTGCTAACTATCAACTATGGGAAATTAGAAGAAAGTCATGCCAAGCTCTCAAGCTCGCATGAGGATCTTCTAGTATCCCATGGTAGGCTAAGGTTAGCTCATGAGGCCATTGTGTCAAAGGTAACATCTAGTGGGCCTCATGTGGACATTAGCACTACATCTACTCCTAATGTTATATTGCCATGTGCTAGTCCCTGTAATTCATCCACTCATAACCATGTTATATCTTGTGATGAATTGCAATCCTTGCCTTGTTGCTCTAACAATGAAGCTTCTAAGTCCTCTAGTATTGTTGTTGATACTAACCATGTAGAGGAAGTCAAAGAGCTCAAGGCTCAAGTCACTTCTTTGAAGAATGACTTGAAAAGGTGTCATGAAGGGAAGACCACACTCAAGAAGATGTTGAGTGTGCGACGACCCCCAAGTGACAGGAGTGGGCTTGGATTCAACTCCAACACCAAGAGCAAGCCCACTAACTTGTTGAAGCACAAGGGCAACAAGAAGAAGGGCCAAGGTCAAGTGAAGAATTCGGTGAACATTGTGTGCTTAAAGTGCAAGGAAGAAGGGCATCATGTAAGGGATTTCCCATTGAAGAATAAGCCTGTTAGTGAGAAGCAATGAGGGAAGCGGCCTCAAGCTCCTCCACAAGCTCAAGATGGGCCACTTCACAAGAAGCCTCATGCTCTACTTCATGGTGTAGATCCTCCCAAGAAGAAAGATGTCAAGAGAAGAACTTGCTACATATATCGTGAGAAGGGGCACCTTTCTTCCTCATGCACCATGGGTATCTCCTCATCTAATCCTATCTTGATTGATGATGCTTATTTTCTTCGTAAGGATGAGATGGGAAATGTGTTTGCCAAATTTGTTGGTGCCCATAGTGGTGTCAAGAGAAGAACCATTTGGGTGTCCAAACCTATTGTGACTAACTTCTTAGGACCCAACTTGGTTGGGGACCAACAAGCTAAAACTTGATCAATAGGTGTTTTTGGAGGGCATTGAAGACTTGACTACCTTATGAAGAATTGAGGGATCTTCATCATATTCTTGTTATCAAAGTCAAGTCAATGGTTATCATGCTTTTATTCCTTATCCAATGTTCCTCCTTCTGGTAACTTGTGCTAAAATCCTTTAAATTTATAATTACTTGCTCCCTTGTGCATGTGTTGGTTTTGTACCTTGCATGTGTTTGTACATGTGCTTCCCACTTAATTATATTGACCTATGTATATTTGTGTATGTTGGTTGGCACACCATGTATTTCTGTTTCTTGGTTTGGATCCTTTATTGTTTCTAGTATCTTATTTGGCTCTTGTGAGGGATTAATGGACTATTCCATTTTGGGGGAGTGTCATGCTTGGGCATTCCACAAACCTAAAATATGTGTACATGAGGAAAACCACTTAGTAGTTTTATTGCATGATTATCTAGTCTCTATGTGGTATGTCTCTCTCATGAGAAACTCAAGTTCCATAATGTCCATTAATACCTCTATTTTGATTTTGCATATTTTTGAGATTTCTTGGTTTATCACATTATGGGGGAGTTTTATGCTTTGTGCATATTACAAAACTAGAAAATGTGGACATTTGAGGTAGTGCCACTTAGATTTGATATTGAGAATTATCTAGTTCCTATGTGGCACATTTGTTCATACAAGTTCCAATTTGCTTGGATGTTTTATTGCTCATATCTTGGATCTTGTGTGTGAGAGTGATTCTTGGTATGTGTTTTCTCATATTTGGATCTATATATCCTCATGGTAACCACTTGCTTCTATTTAATCTAATCACTAGTGATTGTGTGACTATTTGAAGCAATCAAGAATCTCTTTTGAAGCATCAAGCTTAATTCCTACCTTGTTATATGCTTCTTTGTGTGAATATGATCTTGGATTTCCTTGCAAACTACCTCGGGAAAATTATCCCTATTACTTCTTGTCCTTGGACAATTAGTACTTGATATATGGTAGAATTCATTGATCATATTCATTTTGGACTTTTCTTATTTGCCTTATCTTTGGCCAAGAAAATGTTTTTCTATTTTCTCCCAAGATTTCCTTGCCTCTTGTGGATCTTCTTATGTTATTTGTATCCCCTTATGTTTTATTTAGTGTAGGTACTAGTGATGATCTCATTTGTGGGCATTTTGCATTCAAATGCAAAATTATATATAATGCTCTACTTATGGGGGAGCTCTCCTATATTATCTAGAACATTGTTTTATGCTTCTTGATTTGATCCATTTTTGCTTGGAAGCTCGATCCTTTTTGTGTTGATACTTCGTGTGCCATCATGAAAAGTGTGAAGGGTTTGTTTTGGTTGTTGGAACCTTGCTCTCTTTGGGAGTTGGTTTTATCTCATTCTTTGTCACTTGCTTTGATCTTTTAAGATGATATAAATCCTTGAGCCTTGGTATTTCTGTCTATCTTTTATCTTTTTGGCTCTTGCTAGTTCATTTGTTGAACTTGTGCCCTTTCATGTGTTGATTTGGTTCTTTGATACAATTTGGACTCCTTTTGTCGAGTCACACCTTTATGTGTGTCTTATTGGTTTACTTAGTGTTTTTGTTCAAATTGTATCTCCTCTTGGTTCTTGAAAGTCTATGCATGCATATTTACTTCTATATATTATGGCATGCTTGCTTTCTTTGATCCAATATATAGGGGAAACTTCACCAAATCCTAATGGGCTAAGATGTACATGAAATTCAATTTCATATCAATATGCACATATTTGTGTGGAGGCTCTCCTATGTATTGTAGTTGCACTAACTACTTTGGAGCCAATTTGTTTGGGGACCGTAGTGTACTTATCTGTGTTTTAGGTACATTGGAGATATATATTGGGTGCTTGTATCTTGAACAAGGAAGAAGTGGCGTCTACATGTCAATTGGATGCAAGCTAGGATGATCAACAAATTCATATCTTCTCCATCCTACCAATTATATCTCGGTAACAAGTATCTCACTCTCATGCATACATATCTTATTCCCAACCTTTTGTAGGTTGCTTGTTGGCATAAATTTGTGAACTTTCCATGGTTGGTTTCTTGCTTTGGCTTTCAAGAGTTCTCTCTATTGCAAATGTGTGTATGTTGAGATGAGTGCATATAATGGGGACTATACTAAATCATGCTCATGATCCACCAATCCCAAATATGTCAATATAGCAATTTTGTTGCATATCGTTTCCTCAAAATCTCTCATGTGCAATAGTGAGTATTTTTGCCAAGTTGATTTCTATCTTATGATACTTGTTGCCTTTCTCCATATATTCATTATATCCCCTTATTCCCTTGGTAATAGTTGTTATGTATGGAGTATGTTGGTGTTTGGATCTCATCGATGAACAATAAGATATATTTGAGCCCTTGGGCATGCTTTTAAGCAAAACATCTTATTGGTATATTCTGTGACTTCCATTTTTCCTTTCATATGCTTTCATGTTTATCTATTTTGTTTATGCATATTTCTTTGTGGACATTTGTCTTTGTGATATTTTCCACCTAGAAATTTACACACACAAGAGAAGATCATTCTTTGGTTGTTTTTGCATTTCTTGGAAACCACCTTCTTTTTCTTTGTGATTCTTCAGTGGCTTTCAAATTTATTGACCTTTGAGTGCATTGTTAGATGAGTTTGGAGGAGTGAGGAGTCCATGGTTGTGCACGTTGTTTCCAAATACAACTACTATAATTGGTGCACGATCTTTGGGGAGCTTCTCTAATTCATTTAATTGTGCACATTTTCCTTCTTTCTCATTTCTTGTGGTTTAAATGCTTATGGGGGAGCGAGGGTTCCATATTTGTGCATATTGTATTCAAATACAAGTATTTTAAAACTTTGCACAAAGTTTGGGGAGCTTCTCGATTTTCATTTAAACATTTTTTGTTGTTGTTTCCATTTGATATCATTTGTTGGTTTTTCAATTGGTCCTTTTGGATCTTATGGTTGCTCGCTTCATTTGTTGAAGTTTATTTCCTTTTATTGTTTTTTTTGCAAACTTTGGGTCCTCAATATAGTTTTACTTCCTCCGAAGTACTCATCATCTCACTTGTGCATATGCACACCTTTGGAGGAATTCTCACTATATTGACCGTATAGAACTTTTCACCCATTTTGGCAATCGATGCCAATGGGGGAGAAGTTTTGGAGGGTTTAAGGGAAGTTGGCCTTTGCTTTGGTTATGTTCTTAAGCATTTGCCTCTCATGCTCTTGCATCTTTGTGGTTGCTTTGCATGTTGAATATATATAGGAAACTCAACCAACGGTAACAGTTGGCAATCTATGCAATGAAATTCAAGTTCATCACACATGCATAGATTATGGGGGAGTTTGCTCTATATATTGTGGTTGTACTGAAGGGTTTCGCGGCATAGTAAATCAAAATTTTCTACGGATGCGAACAGAGGGAAAGCCAAGATCTAATCTAGGAGATGCAAACAACGAGAGAGATTGGATTAGATCTTCATACCCTTGAAGATTCGCACAGCGGAACGTTCGTAGGAACGTGGGTGATATAGTCGTACTCGCTTCTCCTCCTCGCGATCCGATCCGATCTAGCACCACAAGTAGCGGTGCCTCCGTTGGATGCACACGTGCAGCACCTCGACGTCTCCTCCTTCCTCGGTCCAGCAAGTATGGTGGAGAGACGGATTGGATCTACAACACGATGGCGTGGTGTATATGGTGGAGAGTTTCTGCAGCAGGGCTTCGCCTACACGCAGTCGGGAGGGAGAGAGAGAGGAGGGCAGCAGGGAGGCTAGCTTTGGAGGGGAAGGCGTGGGGGGGGGTGCGCCCCCATCCCTCTTTATATAGAGGGGTGGGCGGCATCCCTTGCCCCTCCCCCAAGTCCAAACCGGCGGCCACAAGGAGGAGGAGTGGGGGGCAAGGAAACCCCCCTTCTAGAAGGTCTAGTTAGGGTTTTGCCCTAGCTGGCCGGTTGGGCCCTATGGGGCCTTGTGCCCCTGGCCCAATGCGGCTAGAGCACTCCCTCATAGGCCCATGCCCCCTCCCGGAAGGTGGGGCCACGTTGGTCCCCTTCCTGAAGGTTCTAGAAGCTTCCGGTACAATACCGATTAACCCGGAACAATTCCGAACTCCAAAAACTGCACTGCCTTATATGAATCTTATTCTCCGGACCATTCTGGAACCTCTCGTGATGTCCCAGACCCATCCGAGACTTCGAACAAAAACTCATAAACCAATTATCCAATCTATCCTAGCGTCGAGACACGTTAAGTGTGTGACCCTGCGGGTTCGAGAATATGCAGACATGATCTTCTATCAATAATCAACAGCGGGGTCTGGAAACCCATATTGACTCCCACACATTCATCGATGATCATATCGGATGAACCACGATGCCAGGATTCAATCAATCCCATATATATATTCCCTTCGTCTCGCGATATTTTACTTGCCCGAGATTTGATCGTCGGTACCGTCATACCTAGTTCAATCTCGTTCACAGCAAGTACTTTACTCGTTCCGTAATTCGATATCACTTTGTGATTAACTCCTTAACCACACGCTTGCAAGCGGTGTTGATATCGATTACCGAGTGGGCCCGAAGTATATCTCTCCGACTTGGGAGGGACAAATCTCATCTCGATACATACAACCCAACAGATACTTTTCGATCACCTGAGAGACACCTTTATGATCACCCTCTCATAGGATGACGTTTGATGACCTCAAAGCTTTCTTCCGATACCAGGGAGTTGTATTATCTCATGGTCTAAGGAATACAATATTTGACATAAGAAAAGCTTCGCAAAGACGAACACGATGACACGATCTAATTGCTTCGCTTAGTTTGGGTCTGTCCATCATATCATTCTCCCAATGATATGATCTCATTATTAATCGACAACTCATGTCCATGGTTAGGAAACCTTAACCATCATTAATCAATGAGCTAGTCCATAGAGGCGTACTAGGGACACGGTGTTGTTCACAAACCACACAAGTATTAAAGTTTCCGCTTAATACAATTCTAGCATGGAATATAAACATTATCATGAACAAGAATTATAATAATAACATCTTTATTATTGCCTCTAGGGCATAATTCCAACAGTCTCCCACTTGCACTAGAGTCAATAATCTAGTTTATATTTGGCAACAATCTCACACCCATGGCACTGAGGTGCTGATCGTTTTTTACACGTGGAAGAGGTTTAGTCAATGGATCTGCGACATTCAGATTTGTATGTACTTTGCTAATCTTCAGATCTCCATCTGCTATATAATCTCGGATTATATGAAACTTGCGGTTGATATGCTTGGTCTTTGGATGATATCTTGGTTCCTTAGCGAGTGCTATGGCGCCAGTGTTGTCACACAATATCTCCAGTGGGTCCAATGCACTTGGAACCACACCAAGCTCAGTGATGAAGTTTCTGATCCAAACTCCTTCACTTGACGCTTCTGCAGCAGCCATGTATTCCGCTTCTACTGTAGATCCCGCGATCATGCTTTGCTTGCAGCTTCTCCAGCTCACAGCTCCTCCATTCAAAATATACACGTATCCTGTCTGAGATTTAGAATCATCCTTGTCGGTGTCAAAACTAGCGTCAACGTAACCTTTTACGATAAGCTGTTCATCACCGCCATAGACTAAAAACATTTCTTTAGTCCTATTTAGGTACTTTAGGATGTTCTTCACGGCTGTCCAGTGTTCCACTCCTGGATCACTTTGATACCTGCTCGTCAAACTAAGAGCATTGGACACATCCGGTCTAGTACACAGCATGGCATACATGATAGAACCTATGGCCGAGGCATAAGGCACTTTGCTCATAGCTTCCCTATCATTTACCGTAGCTGTACACTGAGCCTTGCTCAATATCTTACCTGACAACATAGGCACTGAACCTTTCTTTGCCTTATCCATTCTGAACCTTTTCAGAACTTTGTCTAGGTATGTACTCTGGCTTAAAGCTATCAGGCGTCTTTGTCTATCTCTATAGATTTTGATGCCCAATATATAAGCAGCTTCACCTAGGTATTTCATTGAAAAACACTTGTTCAAATAACTCTTCACATCGTTAAGCATGTTGATGTCATTTCCAGTAATCAATATGTCATCCACATATAGTACCAGAAACGTCACCGAGCTCCCACTCACTTTCTTGTAGATACAAGCTTCGTAGCAATTTGGAACAAATCCAAAGCTCTTGATCACTTGATCAAAACGAAGGTTCCAACTCCGAGATGCTTGCTTCAGTCCATAAATGGAACGCTGAAGTTTGCATACTTTATCAGCATCCTTAGGATCGACAAAACCTTCGGGTTGCATCATATACAACTCTTCATCAATGTTGCCATTGAGGAACGCAGTCTTGACATCCATGTGCCATATTTCATAATCATGAAACACAACAATTGCTAATAAAATCTGAATGGACTTAAACATCGCTACGGGAGAGAAAGTCTCATCGTAGTCAACACCTTGAACTTGTCGAAAACCTTTCGCGCCAAGCCGTGCTTTATAGACAGTAACATTACCATCCACGTCCGTTTTCTTCTTGAAGATCCATTTGCACTCAACGGCCTTTCGGTCGCTAGGAGGGTCCACCAAAGTCCATACTTGGTCTTCGCTCATGGATCCCAATTCGGATTTCATGGCTTCTAGCCATTTCTCAGAGTCTGGGCTCATCATCGCTTCCTCATAGTGCGTAGGTTCACTGTCTTCTACCAACAAGACAGTCAAGACAGGGTTGTCGTACCACTCAGGAGGGGCACGCGACCTTGTCGACCTGCGACGTTCAGTAGCATCATCGTTCGAAGCTTCATGATCCTTGTCATTAGCTTCCTCTATCGTTGGTGCAGGCGGCACTGGAACAATTTCAGGTGCTGCGCTACTCTCCAATTCAAGAGAAGGTTCAATAACCTCGTCTAGCTCTACTTTCCTCCCACTCACTTCTTTCGAGAGAAACTCCTTCTCAAGAAAGGAACCATTCTTTGCGACAAACACTTTGCCTTCGGTTCTGTGATAGAAGGTATACCCAATAGTTTCCTTAGGGTATCCTATGAAGACGCATTTCTCCGCTTTGGGTTCGAGCTTGTCCGGCATCAATTTCTTGACGTAAGCTTCGCATCCCCAAACTTTAAGAAACGACAACTTAGGTTTAGCACCAAACCACAGTTCATATGGTGTCGTCTCAACGGATTTAGATGGTGCCCTATTTAAAGTGAATGCAGCGGTTTCTAATGCATAACCCCAAAATGATAACGGAAAATCAGTAAGAGACATCATTGATCGGACCATATCTAATAAGGTTCGATTCCGGCGTTCAGACACACCATTGCGATGTGGTGTTCCAGGTGGCGTGAGTTGCGAAACGATTCCTCTTGCTTTAAGATGCGTGAGAAAATCATAACTCAAATATTCACCTCCACGATCGGATCGTAGAAACTTAATCTTTCTGTTACGATGGTTCTCCACTTCATTCTGAAATTCCTTGAACTTTTCAAACGTTTCAGATTTATGTTTCATTAAATAGATATACCCATATCTACTTAAGTCATCGGTAAAAGTGAGAAAGTAGCGATATCCACCACGCGTCGAAACACTCATCGGTCCGCACACATCGGTATGTATGATTTCCAACAAGTCCGTTGCTCGCTCCATCATACCGGAGAACGGGGTTTTGATCATCTTGCCCATGTAACACCCTCAGAATCGGCTCTATGCAAGTTTTAGCGAAACCCGCCAAACCCGCATAGAAACGATTCAAAGGTGCCCACCAGGCACTTTCGTGCGGGTGGAAAACGAAGTAATAACATTACACAACAGTCCTCGATGGGACCCACAGAACAGATATATATATACAACAGCGACTCAATGAGTCAAGAATACAAATATAATATACAAAGATCCAAATCACCTTGAAAATGATAGAGCGTCCGACTATGGACAAGATGCAAATGGGGCTAAGAGCCCTGAAGAATAACCAATGGCGTCCATAACCCTGCCCAGGCCAAGCCGGAAGGGGTAACCCTGCTAACGACGTCGATCTCAAAACCTTCTTAACAAAAGGGGTGCCGACAAAGGGCAAAGGAAAAAGAGAGAGCGGTCAGTACTGAGGCCAGTACACGGCGATACTAGAATTCGGCGGTCCTCGCCTACATAGGTATGGTGGACTGAAGCGGCAGCGGCAGCATGCACTAAACAACCTATAGAGACTCGATACAACTGACGGCTATCAGAGAGGGGTAAGAAAGACCTATCCGGAACCAACCTGATACTACCACCAAACAAACCCATCCTGGGGTTTCCCCCTCGAGACCAAACGAGGAAGTCAACCGAGGAACTCACACAGTTGGCAGTTTTATTTATTCAGTTATCGTTGCAGCAATTACTAGTCAAGTATAGATAATCATCCTGATATAATAAGCAGTGGGCAATTTTATTCAACCATTCCGTTGTAGTTGCGACACTTACTAGTCATATACAATTAGCATGAGATATCCCAAAACCCAACAGTTGTTGGTACTTTTATTTAGCCAATCCGTTGTAGTGAAGCTGATTACTAGTCATATCGGATGCAAGTCAAATTATAGCAGTAAACTTTAGTTATAGTTGTCTATGATCCAGACATGTGCTCCAAGTCGTCCATAACCGCGGACACGGCTTCTCGAAAAGATTTAACCCTGCAGGGGTGCACCAAAGTATCCACACGCACTTCGACCCTTTTTGCCAGATCAGTTAACATACACCCATCGGTATGTCGGCAGGGCCTAAGTCATGACGTTTCCCAGACCCAAAGCAAGCACGGGGGGCCACCCCACTAAGTCTACCCGCAACGAAGTCGGCCGGTCTCCGAGACGGACTCAGGGTTTGCGTCAGTGGCTGTAAACGATTGGGAACCCGAAAACTCGGGATTGTCGATACCGCGAAAACACTCCGCTTCCAAAACAGTACAGGTGCTCCTCGCACAATCGTAAATAAAGCAGTAAAGCATGACATAAGTACAGGATAGTAATAAAGCCCCAAACTACTTTGTGGCCCCCGGTACAGTACTTTGAAAACAGGTACTAAATCGATGGGGTGCCCATACATCCCACATGTGGTTAGCGCGCTCGATCTCGGAACAGGTGTCAAGAACTCGGGGTCCTACGGGACACAAGTGGACGGTTAACAACCAAATAACATCTATTGCCCACCTGTGCCTCTGCTTACCTACTTCAATTTTAGTTATTAGACAATAATTAAAGTGAACAATAATTAAAGCCATGATCATCTCCAACCTTAAACATGCGGCAACACTCCAACAACTGTGGTACTGGACGACACGCAACAACACTTGAGCAAGCGACTACGACGCGCAAGTCCAACTATCTACCAAACAACAGGTAATAGGATGTGTCCAAGGCAATATAAGGCTGCAAGGGATATCACGGGTACGAAAACTAGAGCATCGCAACACAGATAGCAATAGATCAACAGGAGGGAATAAATACTATAAAAGTAAGATAGGTAGAAAGGGGGAGATGCTCGCCTGAAAACATTGCCGAAGGTTCAACCGAAGATCGGGGCGGAGCTCACATCAACTCAACGGCCTTATCCGCGAAGAAGCAAAACACTAGAATAACACCGGATGCAATATTTAATACTACGGCGAAAGATCGGGCATGATGCATGTATGATGTATGACATGGCAAGGGTGCGATGCAATTAGGCAATATTAAACGGAACCGGGGTCCCGACAGTTACTTAATAGGTTCGAGTTGTTTAGATACCCCGCACTTTAAATGTTGTCTTAACATGGCAAAAGATAGCACCGGTTCGCTACCCAAATTTAAATGGGACCAATATACGACTGGATTTGCCCGCATATGGACCCCATATTTAATTATAAGGTGAATCGGCATAAGGCCCCCAAACCACAGACAAGTATGCATGCATGAACAATTTAATATGCAACAATCAATATCATTTATAAAATAGGGCTCGAGAAAAGGGGTCACACATTATGGTCGGAGGCCTTGGTTCCGGGGGTTCGGGGTTCGGTCTCAGGGTTCGTCGGGGATCGGTCTCGGCGGGATCATTCTCGGATAACGGGGTCGATCTTGGCGTTCCGCGAAGAAGGACTTGGTGTGGCGTCGGGGGCACTTCGGATCCGCCCTGGTTGGTGCCGATCTTGTCGTCACGAAGGTCTTGTCGGGTCGTCGTATCGGGTCGGTCTTGGCATTCGGGGTGAAGAACTTGGCGTCCGCGAGGAAGTACTTGGCGTATCCGAGTCGACGACCTGGGCGTCCGAGAGACGATCTTGTCGCACCCGCGGTCTTCTAGTAGTGGTTTTTGCGGGGCGCCACAGCCCATGAGGCATGGTTCGCATGTGTCAAATGATTCAAAATCAAGAGACTCCAAAAGTCCATCAGAATGGAGTTTCTTCATGCGCTTTACACCAATATGACCTAGACGACAGTGCCACAAATAAGTAGTATTATCACTATCTACTTTGCATCTCTTAGCCTCAATGTTATGGATGTGTGTTTCATCCCTTTCGAGATTTAGAAGAAATAAACCATTCACAATAGGTGCATGACCATAAAAGATGTTACTCATATAAATAGAACAACCATTATTCTCCGATTTAAATGAATAACCGTCTTGTAATAAACAAGATCCAGAAATAATGTTCATGCTCAAAGCAGGCACATAATAACACTTATTAAGGTTTAAAACTAATCCCGAAGGTAAAACTAAGGAGAGCGTGCCGACGGACATCACATCAACTCTTGATCCGTTGCCAACGCGCATCGTCACCTCATCCCTCGCAAGCCGCCGTCTATTCCATAGCTCCTGTTTCGAGTTACAAATATTAGCAACTGAACCGATATCAAATACCCAGGCACTACAACGAGGGGTAGTAAGGAAAACATCAATAACATGTATATCAAATATACCTTTGATGGTGCCAGCCTTCTTGTCCGCTAAGTACTTCAGACAGTTGCGCTTCCAGTGACCCTTGTCCTTGCAATAGAAGCACTCAGTGTCTGGCTTAGGACCAGACTTGAGCTTCTTCTCAGCAGGGGCAGTGCGCTTGCCGCTGCCCTTCTTGAAGGGCTTCTTTTCTCCCTTACCTTTCTTGAAGGTGGGCTTGTTGACCATCAACACATGATTATCCTTTTTGATGTCCACCTCCACAGCCTTCAGTTTTGCGAAGAGCTCGGTGATCGTATCAGTGGAACCAATCTGATTGTGAGTCACTACAAAACTTTTGTAGCTGGGAGGGAGTGATTGCAGAACCCTGTCAATCTTGAGCTCCTCTGGAATTGTGCATTCCAGTTTCTCAAGGCGTTGAGTGTAGCCTGTCATCTTAATGGCGTGCTCACTAACGGAACTCCCTTCCTCCATCTTGCAGTTAAAGAACTTCTCAGAGATCTCATATCTCTCAGAACGGGCCTGAGTCTAAAACATGGTTTTCAGCTCTTCGAGAATCTCAAAGGGCCCGGGATAGTCTTCAAAACGATTTTGAAGTTCCGGTTCCATAGCAAACAACATGGTGCTCTTAATCACACCATAATCATATTTGTGCGACTGATAGACAGCTTTCTCATCAGCCGGCGCAGTTGCAGCAGGGGGGTCACCTAACGCTTTCCCAAGGACATAGTCCTTTTGACCGCCAGAGAGAATGATTCTTAGATTGCGGAACCAATTGGTGAAGTTAGACCCATTGTTTCTAAGCTTTTCCTTCTCAGCGAAAACGTTGAAGTTGAAGTTGGACTTGGCCATGTGATCTACAGTATTTGCAAGTACAATTTAGACTATGTTTATGATAACTAGTTCAACTTAATCAAATTACTAGATGAACTCCCACTAAATTCAACATCCCTCAAGTTGTTTAGTGAACACGATCCAAATTCACCACACCTAATCCGATCTTCACGAGAAGAGATGTGGTTTCAATGGTGGACAACGAAGTGTCGATCATATCATTCATATGACTCATGCTTAACCTTTCGGTTCATGTGTTCCGAGGCCATGTATGTACATGCTAGGCTCGTCAAGTTAGACCCAAGTATTTCCGCGTGTGCAAAACTGGCTTGCACCCATTGTATGTGAGCGTAGAGTCTATAGCACCCGATCATCACGTGATGCTTGGACACGACGAACTTTCACAACGGTGCATACTTGGGGATAACACAGTTTTTATCTTGATCTTTAAGTGAGGAATCATCTTATAATGCTACCGTCGCGATCTAAGCATAATAAGATACATAAAATGATAAACATCACATGCATATAACTTTATGTGACATGGTATAGCCAATCTTCGCGCAATGATCTCCATCTTGTGCGTTCCGGCATGATCTCCATCACTCCACCATGATTGCCTCCACCACGAATAGCAACTAAAACTATTGCTAACTACTTAGCGATAAAGTGAAACTATTACATGGCGTATAAGAAGTTGACACACAGGCCATAAACAATTATAAAGACAACCATATGGCTCCTGCCGGTTGTGTACTCATCGACATGCAAGTCGTGAAACATTACAAAACATGATCATCGCATACATTATACACATCACATCTTGGGCCATACCATATCACAGAAAACACTCCCTGCAAAAACAAGTTAGACGCCTCTACTTTGTTGTTGCATGTTTTACGTGGCTTATGGGAGTAGATGCTAAGAACGATTCTTACCTACGGAAAGCCAAAACGATGATATTATGGTTGCCAAACTCCGGTGTTAATCCCATGACAACTATAGTGAGAGAAACTGACATCCACCAGCCGCATGTGTGGAACAAGCCACACGTCAAGTGCGGAGCCGGTCTCGCGAACGACGTCGCGTAAGGTTGGCCTGGACCGCTTCAATCTCACTATCCCGCATCATAAGAAGAACACTAACAAGAGGCTTGCAACAAAAAACATCAACGCCCGCAACAACCATGTTGCGTTCTACTCGTGAAACACATCTACGCATAGATCTAGCTCTGATACCAATGAAGGGTTTCACGGCATAGTAAATCAAAATTTTCTACGGATGCGAACAGAGGGAAAGCCAAGATCTAATCTAGGAGATGCAAACAACGAGAGAGATTGGATTAGATCTTCATACCCTTGAAGATTTGCACAGCGGAACGTTCGTCGGAACGTGGGTGATGTATTCGTACTCGCTTCTCCTCCTCGCGATCCGATCCGATCTAGCACCACAAGTGGCGGTGCCTCCGTGAGATGCACACGTGCAGCACCTCGACGTCTCCTCCTTCCTCGGTCCAGCAAGTATGGTGGAGAGACGGATTGGATCTACAACACGACGGCGTGGTGTATATGGTGGAGAGTTTCTGCAGCAGGGCTTCGCCTACACGCAGTCGGGAGGGAGAGAGAGAGGAGGGCAGCAGGGCGGCTAGCTTTGGAGGGGAAGGCGTGGGGGGGGGGGGGTGGTGCGCCCCCAGCCCTCTTTATATAGAGGGGTGGGTGGCAGCCCTTGCCCCTCCCCCAAGTCCAAACCGGCGGCCACAAGGAGGAGGAGTGGGGGGCAAGGAACCCCCCCTTCTAGAAGGTCTAGTTAGGGTTTTGCCCTAGCTGGCCGGTTGGGCCCTATGGGGCCTTGTGCCCCTGTCCCAATGCGGCCAGGGCACTCCCTCATAGGCCCATGCCCCCTCCCGGAAGGTGAGGCCACGTTGGTCCCCTTCCGGAAGGTTCTAGAAGCTTCCGATACAATACCGATTAACCCGGAACAATTCCGAACTCCAAAAACTGCACTGCCTTATATGAATCTTATTCTCCGGACCATTCCGGAACCTCTCGTGATGTCCCGGATCCCATCCGAGACTCCGAACAAAAACTCATAAACCAATTATCCAATCTATCCTAGCGTCAAGACACGTTAAGTGTGTGACCCTGCGGGTTCGAGAATATGCAGACATGATCTTCTATCAAAAATCAACAGCGGGGTCTGGAAACCCATATTGACTCCCACACATTCATCGATGATCATATCGGATGAACCACGATGCCAGGATTCAATCAATCCCATATATATATTCCCTTCGTCTCGCGATATTTTACTTGCCCGAGATTTGATCGTCGGTACCGCCATACCTAGTTCAATCTCGTTCACATCAAGTACTTTACTCGTTCCGTAATTCGATATCACTTTGTGATTAACTCCTTAACCACATGCTTGCAAGCGGTGTTGATATCGATTACCGAGTGGGCCCGAAGTATATCTCTCCGACTTGGGAGGGACAAATCCCATCTTGATACATACAACCCAACAGATACTTTCCGATCACCTGAGAGACACCTTTATGATCACCCTCTCATAGGATGACGTTTGATGACCTCAAAGCTTTCTCCGATACCAGGGAGTTGTATTATCTCATGGTCTAAGGAATACAATATTTGACATAAGAAAAGCTTCGCAAAGACGAACACGATGACACGATCTAATTGCTTCGCTTAGTTTGGGTCTGTCCATCATATCATTCTCCCAATGATATGATCTCATTATTAATCGACAACTCATGTCCATGGTTAGGAAACCTTAACCATCATTAATCAATGAGCTAGTCCATAGAGGCGTACTAGGGACACGGTGTTGTTCACAAACCACACAAGTATTAAAGTTTCCGCTTAATACAATCCTAGCATGGAATATAAACATTATCATGAACAAGAATTATAATAATAACATCTTTCTTATTGCCTCTAGGGCATAATTCCAACATGTACCAACATCACATACTTGTGTAGTATTTGATGTTGGGGCAATCACTTTGTTCGTTAATTGTTATATTTAAACCCTCGCTCAGGGATTGTCATCAATTACCAAAATGGGGGAGATTGAAAGGGCATGTTTGCCCCATGTGTGGTTTTGGTAATTAATTATAATATCTATGGACTAATGTGTAAATTGAGTTTCGCTTGTAGGTTTGTCCATTGGCATCGCTTGGGCCATGTGTTGGTCTCAAGGTATGAAGAAATGTCCAAGCGCTTTGTGCCATTGGAATCATGAAGAAAGAAGGAGCTTGAAGGTTGATCAAGACAAGTGCAAAGAGTTGCATCAAGATGGATCAACCTCAAGAAGGGATGAAGAAGGGCAAGCTCAAGATGCTCCATCTCTAGAAGATCTCATGCTTGAAGCTTGTCATCCTCGTGATCATGGAGTGATGAAGACAAGTTCAAAGAAGAGGTTTCCCCATGGAGTATGGGGGAGCAATTTGCAAGTTTTCATATTCATCAAGCAAGAGCAAACAAGAAAGGTGTTCCCACTATAGAAGAACAAGACGGTCTACATCAAGTTCAAGTGGGATGCTCAAGGCAAAGGTGTGTTCTTGATAGGGCTTCTCTTTTTCCGGTCTCGTGTTGTCAGTGGGAGACCGGGTTTAGGATAGATAGCCGTACTATCAAGAGGGGCTCTCAAGCGAGTGTCTTGTTTGCATCGTTCGGAGAGAGCTCAAACCTTTGCATTCATAGCATCATCTTTCTTGGTTGTTATTTGGTTCTTGTCTATGAGAGAATCTAGAGCTTTTGGTCATCATCATAACAAGCTCTAGTTTATCGTCTAAGGATTTACCTTGCATATCTTATTGCGGTTTTTGATCTTGCGAGTTTTTCCGGCTCCACACCTTAGGAGATATCTCACATATATATAATTGATATTGTCTCCCTTGGTGGTATCCAATATTTCACCTTTTGTTGGATTCTACTTGGTTTTATCTTTCCAACAAAATTGGTTTCATCCCAATCGGAGTTTCCAAGCTCAACTTCTTATGTTTTGGGTTTTGGGGGTTTTACCGGTTCATCGCTTCTAGAGAGGTCTTACATTTCTCCATTTTGTTTTATCCTTCCATGCTGGACTATGATGTTTCTTTGCATAATCTTCTAAAACTTTTCGTTCTCTTCAAAACGAGCCCAAGATCATCAAAAACGGAGTCCGGAATCAAAAGTTATTGAAGTTTTCGTGCAATGTTGTCCTGTGTTTTTGCTTGAGCGGAAGTTCCGGCCCAAGTTCCGACCCAAGTTCCGGTCAGGTTCAGTAACTTGTGTTTCTATTTGCCGGAAGTTCCGGTGGAGGGCCGCAAGTTCCGATGGGGCGTGAATCTGGCCCAAACGGTCAGTTTTTCCTTATCTTATTTAAGGAGGGCTTCTTTCCCAATGGTTCCCTATATTTTGAGCTCGTTTTTGCCCACCATTGGTGACCTATTTGAGCTCTCTTACTTCCTCTCCCTCCCATGATTCTTACATATTTTTGAGGGAAAAGTGAGAGGAGATCTAGATCTACAATCCCCCCAAGTTAAATCCCTTCTTTGTGAAGGAATCATTAGGATCTAGATTTTGGAGAGTTTTGTGTTCTCCTCTTGTGTTCTTCCTCCCTTATTTCCCCAATAGCTTTTGTAGCTTTGTTGGAATTTGGGAGAGAAGGACTTGCCCTTGCATTTTGTGCATAGATTTGAGTTCTCCTCGGAGAGTTCAAGCTTGTGGGCTTGTTTCTCTTGGGTTCCATGGAACCCTAGACGGTTGTGTGGTTGGTTTGTTAACCTTTTGTGGTCTTGTTGACCTTTTGTGGCATTGTTGGCCTTTTGTGGCATTGTAGCCTTTTGTGGCTTTGTTGTTGGGAGCCTCAAATTGAGTTGTGGAGTTAGCCCCAATCTTGTATGGGTTCGGTGACCGCCCTCAAGCATCCCATAGTGGAGCAAGTACCTGCCTTTTGTGGTGCGCACTTGGGAGAATAGGGTGAGCCTTTTGTGGTGTCGGTGAGTTGCGTGCTTCCGCATCCGGGGTGAGGCCTTGTGTAGCGTTGGGTGAGCATCGAGCCACCACACCTCGAGGTGAGCCATTTGTGGCGTTCGGAGAGCATTGCGCCATCGCACCTCTCCAACGGAGACGTAGCTTCTTTGGAAATGAACTTCGGGAAACAAATCTTCGTCTCCGCGTCCATCGGTTATCTCTCAACCGAACCCTTTACTTATGCACTTTACATTGTGATAGCCATCATGCTTGAAGTACTTATATCTTGCTATCACCTTGTTGCTTGTATTGCTTAGCATAGGTTGTTGGTGCACTTAGGTGAACTTAGTGGCTAGGTTTTGTGCTCAATAACTTAAACGTTAGTTTTATTCCGCATTTACTTGAGCCTAAACCGTAATAATTTTAAAAGCCTATTCACCCCCCTCTAGGCGACTTCCTTTGTACTTTCAGCATGGAAGCAATCTGACATGCCTGGTGTCCCGAGGGAACTCGCTGAACACAAACTCAACGCCGACCCCAAAGCACGACCTGTCAAGCAGTCGCTGCGACCCTTCAATGAAGAGCACCGCCGAGCAATCGCCGAGGAGGTGCAACGTCTACTCACTTCAGGCTTCATATGGCCAATCAAATACTCCAAGTGGCTGGCAAACCCAGTCCTGGTCAAGAAGAAGAATGGGACCTGGAGAATGTGTATCGATTACACAAACCTCAACAGCGCCTACCCAAAGGAGCAGTTCGTCCTCCCGCGGATCGATCAAATCATTGACTCGGTCGTGGGATCGGAGTCGCTGTGTTTCCTTGACGCCTACTCGGGTTACAACCAGATCAAAATGGCAGTCGAGAACGAGGAGAAGACGGTGTTCATCACGCCGTTTAGAGCATTCTGCTACACCTCCATGACATTAGGCCTCAAGAACGCCGGAGCGACCTACCAGAGGTGCATGCAGGAGTGCATTGCGAGCCAAATTGGCCACAACATCCACATCTACATCGATGACGTGGTGGTGAAATCCACTCGCCGGGGCGATCTACTCGCTGACCTGGCCGAAACCTTCACAAATATGCGGAGGTACAAGATCAAACTCAATTTAGGAAAGTGCATCTTCGGTGTACCTACCGGACAGCTGCTGGGGTATGTAGTCTCCAAACGAGGCATCGAGGCGAACCCCACCAAGATATCGCCCGGCTCGGCAAACCCAAGTGCCTGCGCGACGTCCAGAAGTTGGCCGAGAGAGTCACGGCTCTCAGTCGCTTCATCCCCCGGCTAGGCGAGAAGGCAATGCCTCTCTACCGCCTAATGTGCAAGAACCCCACGTTCCAGTGGGACAAGGAGGCGGACGACGCACTCCACGCGCTCAGAGAAGTGATACTCGCGGCCCCCACCGACAAGGAGCCCATGCTCGTCTACATCGCGACATCCGAACGAGTCGTCAGCGCCGTCATGGTCGTCGGACGACCAGAAGAGAGCAAGGAGCGCCCGGTGTAGCGACATGTCTACTACATCAGCGAAGTCCTCACCGAGTCGCGACAGCGCTACCCGCAGTACCATAAGCTGGTATATGCAGTCTTCCGAGCCCAGCGGCGACTGCCGCACTACTTTCAAGAGTACCCAATCACGGTCGTCTCCTCAGCGCCGTTGCAGGACATCATCCACAACTATGGATGGCAATGGATACCCGTCACCCGCTAACCCAGTGGATACCCGCATCAAATGGAGGAGGGTTTGGTTAAAAATAAAACCCATGGGTCTACTTAGTGGTAAATATTCAGACCCATCGGGTCTAGCGGGTGCGGGTCTGGAGGTGTTAAACCCATACCCTTTAACCCGCAGACCCGACAACTCTAAGTAGGCCCCACATGTAAGTGTACTCTGTACCTAATAACCCTAACTCTACCTGGCCCAGCGAGCCAGAGCCTGATACCGTCCCCTCCCGTCCCGTACGTACCCCCCCGCGCCGCAATCCCCCATTCCCCCTCGCACGCCCGCACTACCGCACACCCCACCCCGCTGTGGCGCTGCCTTCCTCTCCTTTCTAGCGCCGCAACCGCAAGGAGGACCTCGAGGTCGAGGAGGTCCATGGAGGCCAAGCCAGTGGACCTGGAGGATGGCGTCGACTCCGGGGAGGGCCAGAGAGGCGCGCCTCCCACCGACCCCACGCCTTCGCGCCAACACGGAGACGCCCGGGAGATTCCACCCCATGGCAGTGGTGCTCGGCTTGGCATCCTCCTCGGCTTGCCGACTTCGACGTCGAACGGCAGGGGCGGAAGCGGCGGCCATTAGGGAACCAGCAAGGGAGCGGCGCAAGTTGGCGGGTACCTGTCGGGTCATGGGTACCCACCGGGTGGCGGGTCTAGTGGAGACCTGGACCCGACGGCGGGTGGTGGCGGCGGGGAGAGGTGGTGGAGGAGGGTATGGAGGTGCCATACCCGCCTCCATACCCGGCGGGTGCCATCCATATCCACAACCGTGAAGCGACTGGTGTCCACAACATCAAATACGAGCCGTGCAAGGCAATCAAGTCACAGGCCCTGGCCGACTTCCTCGCCGACTAGGAGGAGGCGCAGCAGCCGAAGATGCTGCAATACCTCCATTATTGGTCGCTCCACTTCAATAGGATCGTCCTCACGTCCCCCAAGGGCGACAAGCTACGCTACATAATGTACCTCGACTTCACCCCCTGCACCAACAACATGGCCGAGTACGAGGCCCTCCTCCACGGCATGCGAGCCGCCAAGGAGATAAACATCAACCGCCTACGGTGCTATGGCGACTCCGACCTCGTCGCCGCGCAAGTCGCCGGTACCTGCGACGCTGTCTCCCCTACCATGGCGGCATACCGCCAAACAGTGGACCAGCTGGGGGCCACTTCACCGGCTATTTCGTTGAGTGGATCGACCAGCGCAATGATACATAGACCGCTATCCAACTGCATCTATGACTAGAACTCCACCTTTGGGTTATCATCTGAACCCCCTCCAGTATTAAGTTGCAAGCAACAGACAACTGCTTTAAGCAAAGTGTGTAAGGTAAACAATCCACTTGTTCCATGAACAAGAGACCATTGTTTTCTCCCTAGTGGCAACATCACATCTACAACCTTAGAGATTTTTATCACTTCTCTTAGATTAAATAGAGGCATGAACCCACTATCGAGCATAAATACCCTCTCTTGGAGTCACTAGCAACTACTTGGCCAAGACAGCCACTAACAACGGAGAGCATGCAAGATCACAAACAACACAGACATGATAGAATCAATAAGGCAAAATCATTAATAAATCTGACATAGTGATCTCAATATCCATCGGATCCCCGCAAACACAACATACATGATTACAAATAGATGAGATCTTGATCATGAACGGAGCTCACAAGATCTAGACATGAAAGCACAAAGAAGATACAACCATATAGCTACTACATGGACCCTTATTCCAAGGTGGAACTACTCACGCTTCATACCGGAGGCTGGCATGATGAAGAAGAAGGCCTCCAGGATGATCTCCCCTCCGGCAGGGTGCCGGTAAGAGCTTCAGATCCCCCCGATCTAGGGACGATGGTGGCGGCGGCTATAGACGGTTTCGTGGAATTTTGATTGGGTCTTTTGGGTTTAGGCATCGGGGGCTTCTTATAGGCGAAGAGGAAGGCCAAGGGGGTGCCCGAGGCGGCTGCACCCCCCAGGCGCGGGGTAGGCCCACCTGTGCGGCCAGGGGGTGTGGCCCCCTCGAGGCCCTCCTCCGTCTCGTCTCCTCGCTCCGTGTTCCCCACGGTAAAATATTGACTTTGGCTTTTGTCCCGTCCAATTCCGAGAATATTGATTTTCTGCCTTTCTGGAACCAAAAACAGAAAAAACAGGCAACTGGCACTGTGACATCTTCTTAATAGGTTAGTACCAGAAAACATATAAAAACACCTCAAAGTGTAGACAAAGCAAAGCAAAGTAGATACTAAACAAGCATGGAACATCAAAAATTATAGATACGTTTCTGACGTGTCAAGAATCAACTCAACAACAAAATCAAGCACTTTCGATAAGTCGGGGAGGCGATTATTTGATTCTGAGTTTGGCATGCACTTGAAGGACTGTTGTATTGTACCATAACTTACACCCGCCAGAACACCGCAGCGTAACGGTGTGTCAGAATAGCGTAACCGTAACCTATTCGATAGTGTGCGGTCCATGATATCTTTAACTGATTTGTCCGTGTTGTTCTGGAGTTAGGAATTAGAAATCGCCGTTTTCATTTTAAACCGAGCACCACCAAAATTCGTGGAGACAAATACCATATGAGATATAACATGGCAAGAATCTAAAGTTGTCGTTCTTAAAAGTTTAGAGATATGACGCTTACATTAAGAAACCGTAGCCCGAAAAACTCGAACCCAAGAAGAAAAAGTGTACCTTTATAGTATACTCAAAGGAGACTATTGGATATATCTTCTATAACAAAGACGAGGACAAAACTTTTGTCGCAAAGAAGGACACCTTTTTTAAAAAAGAGTTTCTCGCGAGAGGAGTCGGTAAATAAAGATAGATCTTGATGAGGTCGTTGAGGTGTACTACCCTATAGGTGCACATGACTGGTTAGTATACTCTTAAGAGTGATACTAGACGGCAAGCGCGCAACAAGTCGGTGCTTTCGATTATGTATGTATCTATTAATCTATATATCATTGCAGTCAAATGATCTTTCAAGCCATTCACAATTTATAAGACATTATACTTATTTTAGATATGTAACATTTAAGAATAATATTGGTCCTAATATTCTTGGCGATAAACCAAGCAATGTGACAGAAGCTACTCAACCGCATACTGTAGTATAAATTTATACTCCCTACGACTCATATTGACGCAAATTTATATAAGTATGGATATATTTAGCACTAAAACTTGATTTCATATTAGATTGAATGTAAGTCAACTAATATGGGTTGGAGTGAGTATTTTTTTATTTAACTTTTTTCACAATCCACTATGGATATGAGCATGCCCGTTGTTAGATAATAAGAGGTTAGGTATTTTGGAAGTTCGTACACTGCGATGCATTATTTAAATACTTAAGCTTGAGATGTAGGGGGCGCTGAGAGCGCTCCTATCGTGCGCGAGGTGGTGTTGTGTCGCTGGTTGTGGGCCTCCGCTTCGGTTTCACTGCTTTTGGGCCATGCGACCTCTCTCTATCCCGAAATCTTTGAACCCTATATATTTTCTCCTCCCGTCTCTCAATCCCTGGCGGGGGCGGCTGCGGCCGAGCATCGGGCGACGACAGCGATGGCGATGGGCGGGCATCGCGTGGAGGCGGCGACGGTCGGACATCGCGTGGAGGGGGAATGACGGGGAAAGGTCAGTACGTCCTCTCCTCTCCTCTATCGCCTTCTCCTCCCCCTTTCTTTGTCACTACCAGCGGGGAACAACGAGCGCTGAGGTGGTGGTGGGGAGCAGTGAGCCTACCTTCCTCTCTCTCCCAGGCTCCTCTCTCTTTCTACACATTTGTCTCATGTTTGATGTTGCCATGTAAATGCTGGATGAGAAAATTCAATCGTTAGAGGAATTGGATAAGATGACTTTGGTGATGTTCAGACAGGCTGGAACCTGGGAGTATACTTAAGGCTGCCGTCGGGGAGGGTATCAAAATCCAAATCCAAAGTTACCCATACCCATGAAATTTCAGATCGCCCATACCCAAAACAACTGGGTATTATCCAATTGATTTGGGGAAACCCATGGGTAAGGACTAAGGGGGAGAAGCTACCGGGATTACTTCAAACTCGTGAGGTACTTTAGAAACGCCATGGACAAGTTTGCTTCAGGAACGTCATGGACGTGCTCGCGGATGCTCGGCTCAAGTCTGGCCTACGTGTCGCCCGTCGGCGGCGATGGCGCCGCCTCCGCTATGTTGTGACTCCAACGCAGCGCCGCTTGCGACTCCGACGACCTGTGTGGTTTCCGTCAGCGCGCCGGCGCCATGCCAACCTGGCTTGCAGCTACAATGCTGACTGGTACATCATGCGCTCCGTGTTTGTGGCACATACTAGAAGGACACCAGCAAGTAGAAAAGTAAGAGAGAAACAGAGACAATGATGCTTGCAACGGGCAATATGGGTATGTTCAGGGGTAATGGGCAATTACCCTTCCCGTACCTAGATAATAGTGGGTAATCTTTTCTTATTCATACCCTATCCAATTAGTGTGGGTATGGGTTTGAGTGTGGATAATGAGTACCCAACGGCAGTGTTAAGTATACTCCAGAGTCCAGATGCTATCCAACTGCTCCTTGGCATCCTCATCTTGGCCCCAACCTTCACCTCCTCCTCTCCGCCTGAGCAAGCTATTGTCATCGTCCACCCTCGACCTCCGCATCTCCTATGCACTGTGGAGTTGGTGTGTGCGCTGAGGTCGCCCTCCACCCTAGGCTCATCCTCAGCCTCTTGAGCCCATCTCTGTCCAGCTAGACATCGGCCACTTTCCGACAGCTATGTACATGCTGCAGTAGCATTTCCCTTGATGATTAACTTGATTCACCAGCAGTTCAGCATATACATATTTGGATTATAGGAGAAATATGTTGAAGATTTTGTTCATGCAAATGATGTGTCCCTGATTGTTTGGTATTCATACACTTCTATTTGTTGATTCTGTCAAGGATCTTTATGTCCACAATTATAGAAGTACAAACTGGCAATAGTTGTGTTCTACTTCACACTTTGAGCATGCATAGTGTATTGTTTTGCTGCTTTGTTAAATCCTTACAACCTGTGTAGTTGAATTGAATCCACTTTTTAATTTTTATAATGGAGCATGGATTATATATGTATACATCGAAGCATCTATTAGAGTCTTAGATGTCTATTTGTGCTAAGTTGTAACAACACGGCAAAATAAATTTAATTTTTATAATGGAGCATGGATTATATATGTATATGTTGAAGCATCTATTAGAGTCTTAGAGGTCTATTCGTGCTAAGTTGTAACAACACGGCAAAATAACTCATGGTCTTTTTTTCCAGCATTCATGGTCATTTAACCGTATCATTTCACAATCCATGGTCAGTTAAGCGTATTCTGGTCTTCTAAACATTGGCTATTTAAGATGGTCTGACTATTTGAGTTTTCATAGGTTTTACCTTGACATGTGCATTCTAATATGCAGAACATTACTCGAAGCTAGCTTGACATGCATGGATTTTTATATGTATGCAACACCATATATGATGACATAGCATGGGATTACTATTTTTCTACTAGACACACTTTGGAGACAACGTCGTGGGAAAAAGAGCTGAGCTAGAATATGTGTATTTGGTTTATGAATATTTTTTTAAATGATTCAGTACATATGAAGTTAATACAATTGTTCATTGTCCGTTTGTAGGTGAAGTAGCACAATATCTCTGGTTTTCTCATGCCATATGGCGTTACAAGTGTGTGTGTGCAAACACTGGTTGCGCCTCACCTCCGAACTCCAATCCCTAGATGGCTTCTTCTACACCAGTGAGCACCGTCCTCTGTCCACCCTCCACTTTTCATTGTCCTGAGAACTATAGGGTCTCTAGCTGATCTCCTCCTCCATTTTCCTACACGACCATCACCATCCTCTTCCGCTGGTACTACACCTCCGCTCAAGCCAACGTCGAGTTCGAGTACATCGTGCATGACCCCAACCAAGACCGCCGCATGTGTGCTTGCGATCCCTTACTATTCAGCAGCTCAAAGGTCATGGTTTCTGTTTCCCTTATAAAAGAGTTAATAATGTCCAAGTACTGTCTAGATGTTGTCAACTTCAGTTTGCACTACCGTTTGAGTTTAACAAGATTTTGCTGCCATTTGTCTCGAGGCTAGGGTTTCTTAATAAAAAGAAAGAGAATATAAAAGGCAAATCAGTGTTGGAACTCGCTTTCATTTGTACCTCCTGATAACCTCCTTTTTAGCAGTATGGAAAGAAGGGTAGGAAAAATGTAGGTCCCAAAAATATATCGTTTTTCATTTTTCAATTTTAAGCAACTCTATATAATTAATGTTTTACAGAATAAAGAGGGAATTCACATGTATTTTGTGTAGCTAGGCTGAATGGATAGATCACTACCAGCGTGGAACATCTTCTTGGATCACGTTACCTCCCATCAACATGCTGGCGTCCTCGCACCTTACTTCCTGCCTCCGGTCTCTAGATGCATCGAGTGTGGCCATAGCAAGAGGTAACTCCACCACCTTCATTAGAATTTTTGTATTTGTTGTATGGTGCCTGGCCCTTAGAATTCGATGGAAATCACAAGGATTTATGCCTAGAGAAAAGTTTACATACAAACTGGATGTGCTCATGTGTGGTGTTGGTAACATTGTTGCATAGCAATCCAGTAATTTAGCTAAGAGACAATAGGATACATGACATTGTAGCTATACATTTTTTCGGTTACATGATTCAGTATAGCTAAAATAAATTACACGATTCTGTAATTGCTGTTGGAGATTGTCGCTTCCAGTTTATACCTTTTTCTATTGGATGATTCTGTATAACTAAAAGAAATTACATGATCATGTAATTGCTGTTGGAGAATGTCGCCTCCAGTCATTTTCTAGACACTTGTGCTAAAAACAATAGGTGTGCAATCGCTATTGTATTGCAACAAGAACTTGGACCATATACCTAGACAAACATTGGTACATCCTACCGACCCAGGGTGTGAGCACACCCCGTTACCCTCTGTGCGATGATACTGCGGCTGTCCCAGCCCCTTTCCGCCTCCTACCCCCTAGCTCCTCCTTCACATGCTCCCCTCAGCCTCAACGCCATCATCGCCCTCCTCACTTGATCCTATTTCCCAACACCTTAGAGTCCAGTTCCTCCTGTCCCTCCCCTGCAAGCGCGGCTCCAGATTCTACACCATCTCTCCTCTGATTTTGGAGGCGGCACGACAATTGGTGTGGCTGGAAAGGCGGATAAGGGGAGGTGGGCACTGGCGGGTTGGCAGCGCTCCCACGAGGCATGGCAGAGTTCTGGAGCAAGTTGTGCCCCACCGAAGGTGAGCTTCATCATTGCATTTTCGCCAAGCTCCTTGCTCGACTTTTTGGGTTTGTGTACAGTAATGCCATGCATAGTGCCCACCAATTGTTTGCTGAAATTCCCCAAGGTTTTGGCATCTTCGATAGCCACTGTTATAAGTTCTTTATCCATCTCTTTCCCCTTTTGTTAATTTTGGGAGCTTATCTGAACAACATATTTATGTGTATTGATCCGACTGCATGATCACTTGTTTCGGTCTATAATTTCCTGACTTTGTTGCCTTGTGCCTTCAATCTCTGGTATATCTAATGGGCTTGATTGTTTTTTATTGCTAAATGGAACCTATGATTTGCAAGACTTGGATATAGAATTACAAGTGATTTTGTTAGGTGAGTATATAAATTGAGATGTCAATGTTGATAAGAAGGGAAGATCAAACACGAGGTGCTTTATAGAAGTGCTAGGAAACGTACATGTATAATTACCCCAGTGGAACAGGCAATATCAAATTGTGTGAATCTATTTCCACACATGATATGATGATAAGTTGTGTTGCGGCAATGAGTATCCTCATTGGTGATGATGATGATTTATAGTTATAATATGGAGAAGTATAGTCGTGCTTTGGGGTTGTTCTTGGCATGCCAATGCTTATTACTTTAAGAATAAGCACATTGATGTAAATTCTGATTTTGGTTTATTTCCCGTTGACACATTTCATATGGTTTGATGAAAAAAGCAGAATGCAACAAATGATCCCTTTTTTATGGATAATAGTGAATAATGGAGCTAAATTAAATTAAACAAGGGGGACCGCACATCCAAATATATTGTGATCTTTTTGTAGATCCAGTTCTACCTAGACTAAAAATTGAGGCAGAACTCTGATTAACTTGATAACAATGAATAGCTTACTGCTATGCTTAATGTTAGCAAAATGATGGTCACTATTTTATGTATGTTTGTTTCTTCACAAAATGATATTCTTTCTACAGGTACCCTCATTTTTATCCTGCAGATGTTATCAAAATTAGGCTCCAAATGCAGCTTGTTGGTCAAAGAGGAAACCTGGTACGCATAGTCCCGAGTCATCTATGTATTACTTCTTTTGATGCTAAGTTTACTAATTTATGGTAAGCATACTGTTAAAATTAAACCTATTAGGGGTCAATGTTTATGCAAATGGTTGAAATGGATGGGCCTCGATCACTTTATTTTTTTAAAGAAAGACCCAGCAGGGCCTAGCTTTATATCTCAATCACTCTATTTGGGATTTGCACCAGCAGTAATTAGATCCCTCATGCATAGCAGTCTTAGATTAGGATTATATGTGGCCTGCAAACATGTTTGCAGCTATGCATTTGGCTCAACAGAATTTTCTTTTAAATTTGCATTTTGAGTAGTTGTTGGGGCCACTCAGAAATCCTAAGGAGGTTTTGAAGGTATACTATAGTGATATTTACTTAATTCAAAGTATGACTAGGTTTATGGACTTGATCGAGATCGGGCACATCCTATATGTGAGATCACAAATGAGTACAAGTAGAATTAGTATATTCGAAGTGATGATGAAAATTGTAGCAGAGGAATGCCTCAAAGTGCTTTGGTAAGGAGTTGGCCCAGCTATGGCGAGAGTGGGCTGCACCACGACATCACAAATAGCAACCGATGACGAGGTCAAGCAAATATACCATTTTTTCTTATCTTCTGCTTGAAACGGAAGTTGCCGCACACCACATAAACTATTTATGCTTTTTTTTATGCCAGTCCTTCCTGAAGTTGACACCAGTTAAAGAAATGTTTTCAATTAAATCTCATCTACTTTGAATTATTTTTCTCTTCTACAAAAAGTCAGATAAACCCTTTTATTCTGCTTCTACTTGCGAGGTCATGATTTCTATTAATCTTGGATACATTTCATGTCTTGATGAATGTCAAGTTAGTCCAGAGCTTTGCCCCTTTTCGTGCATGGAAATTTATTTGTTTGAATTGTTGGTGTAAATGGATCAACTACGTGAGCCGCAAATGCATCCATTGTGAGAAAACATATTTCAAAATGTTAAAAGATTTGTAAAAAAATATCTACATGTATATTTGAACATTTTATGTTCATTCACAAGTTTTGTTGATGTGGTATATATCTAATTTGAGACCCCCCTTCAGTTTAATACTTCTTCATGGATCAGTGAGATGTGGGTGGCTGATTGATAGTTTTATGGAATGAATAATGTCTGGCAAGATCCTGCTTGCCAGCCGTCATGTTGTGCCAGTCGCTACACCACCGCTTGCTGGTGACGGACGGAGTGCCTCTCCCACCACCTCCACACCTTTTTTCCTCTCATCCTTCCACCATGGCCTTTTGAAAGTTATCACTGAATCTATTTAGGTATATCTCACATCTTCACTCACATGTAGCTACAACAGGTTCAAAGTCATTTAGGAAATGTCTGTATCACCAGAATAGGTATGCACTCACTGTACGTAAAAGCTATCACCAAATCTATTATTTTCTTTCTAACTTCCATCTATTCTATGCATGCAAAACTCTTAGGACTTCTTTGTCTTAAGATTTTATTTTGTGCAAATTGGTCATATATAGGACATAAACATTCTAGCACTCGGTAGCGAATCTACTGAATTTTCTAATACTAGTGATGGTGATGATGTTGCCATGATATAATAAAGTACTAACAGTTATAGAAAGAATCTGGTAGCTAGGAATCAAATAGTAACACTAAGGTTGTTTTCGTATTCACTTTTAACCTGTTGTTTTGTAGGTGGAATTGCATGTAATAGTTAACTGAATAAAGACGTGATATAAAGACGTGATACAGGCGGCAACAAACATAAGTGTTTGCAATTTGCATTTACTTTTGCGATGTTTGACAGCTTTACGGTGTCCTAGCAATGGAGCAAAAGAAAAATAGAAGCAAATTAGGGCCGCTGCTGTTGAACTAATATCGTAAACCCAATAGTGACATGTATAGAGTTGATTTGTTCAATGTACTTTGTTGCAGCCTATAATGAATCTGTAATCTTACATGTTCTTTATATATCTGTTAATTCTACGTTAATATGCCCATTCCATGTTATGAGTGTGTATGTTATGTAGCCTGACGAAATTTAAGTTATAATTTATGAAGTAAAAAAATGCTAGCATGGCCTATTTTCATGCTCAAAATACTTTTTCTTTTGCGAATGAGGCCCAAGATACTTCTAGGAACCAGATTTTTTGTTTGCATATAATACTACACAATGAACATCCAAAGGAAACGCCTCTCCACCCACCACATTACGTATCATCCAATCTGTTTACGGCTACCATCAGGAGAGAAAAAAAAAAGATAAACTAAACTAGCTACATACACAGCCAAAAGCCCCTACAAATCTACCACGACGATCATGCTTTGTGGTAAGACGTGCTACAGGCTCTCTTAGTATAAATAATCGTGCACAAACGAAAGCCTCGCCAAACATAAGATCATTCGACAAGAGAAAAGCTTTAATTTGAAGACAAAAGAAAAAATGGTGGTCCGTTGGAGTGGGCTGCGAGGCCCAAGCGGACAAGGTGTACAGCGGCCCGTTATCCTTCCACCGTTGGAAGCGGGCAGTTGTCGCTGCTCTGTGAAGCCAGCCTCACGCTGTGCCTGCCACACTATGGACAGTGAGGCCCAGCTTTCGCTCAGGCCCCAGCAATCCACTACGCAAATTGGAACGGGCGGGCCAGCAATAGCACACCCTGACCAGGCCCGCAGCGCCACAACAACGTCCAAACACCACCTTAATACCCCCACTCGGGTTACAAGCTCTCGCTACCGAGCTCGGCGAACGCAGCTTGTGGAGAAACATATTTAAGCTGGTCTGGTGCGCCTTTGGTTGGCGAGGTGGGACTAAAGATGCGGAGCGGGAGCGCTGTGCTGATGGGATATATGAGGCGAGGCGTGGGCTTTCCTTTTCGCATATTCGCTGTGGGCTTCTACACACAAGGCCATGCAAACAAAGAATCTCCGCTGCCAGTCGTGATTTTTGGTGAAGCGAGAAGTACAGGGGAATCGACTCCGCCGAGACCCGAGGAAGCGAGGATGATCAGTTCATGACCCACATAGTAGCGGAATCGGGTTCGTGGTGATCGGGATCGCTGGGTTCCAGAGGTTGCCTGATCTTGTAACCTCGAACACAATCCGCACCTGTTGCCACCGTTTACCGGTGCCGTGTACAGAATCGGCATTTGTAAGTTGTAACCGGCGGGGCATCCATCCAACCATCGCCGTGCTTACCAGCAACTGGGGCAAAGCGATGAGATACCAGATGCAGGGGTGAATTTACAAGAGCCGTGGTCGGCTGCTGGACATCAGGTATGCCCGTTGATCTCGCGCTTATCATGCCACGATTGATAAGATTTTAGAGAAACGAATTTCTCAGACTATTTTCTTTTTTACTAGATCCAAGATATTAAATTGGGGATATCTGTATGCTCCATCTACTGTTGGCACGCCACCGTAACTCACAGATCGTCAGCACCTCTGCTATTCCAGAATGCAATAATCAGGCCACAGAAATTCAGATAGCTCAGAACTGTACCATTTCAATTGCAGACACTAGGTCTAGGATATATTCCAACACATATATACTGATGATAATCACTAGGAACAAGTGTCACAGGGACAACCCGAACAACCCCACAGCGCAAAAAATTACAGAAGAACGAACGAATCACCCAGGGAGAAAGTGGAGTAAAACATTCGATCAGTACATCCCAGTGCTCCCTCAGTCTCTAGCTTGTCATTTTGTGTTTCGAATCTTAGAGAAGGAGGCAGGCGCAAAGCATTGCCAACGCGGCAAGGATCGGGGCACGAGTCTGCATCCTGCACGTGGACGAAGGTGCTGGAGCTGTACTGCCATTGATCGATCTGGCAGCAGGTAGGGGTGGCTCCGACACATCAGCCTCCGTCAGAAGCGGCGCCGGGGCCAGTGCTGGTGGCTGTGCTGGTTTACTGATGATCTGCAGCAGATCGCCGGGATGAGCAGGGGCCATGAAGTTCGGTGTTTTCTTCCCCATGTTCATGCAACTGTTCGCTGCAAAATGGAGCCATACCGTCAGAAAATAGACCGAGAACTATCAAGGATGCACAATGCACAGAGGAAGTGTTTTAACCCGACATACATTTGTATCTCCGTGCTGTTGCAGGGAAATCAGTAATTAGCCCATTCACTCCTATGCCCCGAGCATATGCATTGATCTGTGCAGTCGCATCTGAGAAGAAGTCGTACGGCTGAGAAATAAACTCGTTCATGAGAGTATAGGCGTAGACCGAGAGACCAGCTTTCTGCAGGGACTGGACAAGATTCGTGGCGTTTGTCGTGAACTGGTGGTTTGCAGGGAAAACAGAGCTGGTATCAACAGAGACGGCAACGGCAAACTTTTTGATGTCGTCAAGGGAAGAAGCTGCAACATCCCTCACATCTTCATTGACCATGTAGACAAGATCGTACTTCGTTTGCTGCTTAAACTTCTCCAGAACTGAGCTGTTGGTTGACTGAATCATAACTTTCTGGGCAGTTTGATTGTGGTAACCAGAAACGTCGAGCGCTTTGATAACCGAATCAACCACATCAAATCCGAGCTCCTCTGCCATAAAAGCAGCATGCTGCGAAATAGAAATAGTATGTATGTTAATTGAACGCATGAACATATTACTGGAACTAAGTAAGAATTTTGTACAGATTATTAGTTAGTCCTTTTTTTCCAGATAAAATAAGAGCTTTATAGCCTCCAGGCCTCTGCTTCAGAATGATACAGACTGCCACTTCGTTAGATGTCATGCATAAACTTCTAAACATGGAATACATATCCAAAACAAACTACGTAGTAAACTTACACAATTAAAATGACACAATATCATCATAGAATAGGAAATATAAGTAGTAAAAACAGGCAATATCATGAACCCAAATGCTCATCTGTAAAATAAATTCTCACCTCTACGCTAATCATGATTCCTGATAAATCCTTATCTTTAGAGAAGTCCAGAAAATCTGACAATCTCATGAAATTTCCTGCATTCCTGTATCTCGGATTTCTGTCCAACCCGAAGGTGCTAAAAAATGGGGCAGATATTTTGGCTGTATGGATGGAGAACAATCAGTCTTGTAGAAAATGCTCAGTGGCAATTAAAGAATCAACAGACACCATCAGAAATATCATCTATCTACATGGCTAACAAAATACACAAGTAGGCAATGTGAGTTGATTCTCTGACAGGTGATTTATGATCTAGTTTTTCTTGCCTAGAGGTGCCAAATAAATATTGTAGCCGACCCTTTGATATGCAGATACATTTCAAGACAACTTACGTTTTAGACTGTTCACCATCTCATCCCAAGTGAGGTTGAAAGTAAAGACTCCTACCACACTCTCGATATCTTTTATTACTGCTGTTTGGGACGCAAATGATGATTGTCCAACGGTGGTACCATCCATTAAGTTAATGGAACCCATGCATATTGGTATGCCATCTTTGGTCACTTGAACAGGACAATCAATGACATCTGCACCGTCGTCAACTGCTTTTTGATAAGCTAGATCAGTGCAGCCTGGGTAATCTCCACTAGCACCATTGTGGGAAATAATTAGAGGTTTCCCTGCATAAGAAATTACAAAAGTGGTGGTCAATAATAAAACTGAACATGAGGTATGCAAGATGGACCAAAAGAGCCACACATACCATGATCTGTGTTACTTTTGTTTAAATTTGAGAAACAGCCTGCAGAAACAAAATGTAGAACCAAGTGGGATGAGAAGCATAAATCATATTGCATCCATCAGTTGTATGAATACAGATTAAAACGTAAAATAAGTATGGAACAAGCATACCACAAGTTATCAATTGCTCTAACGATTTCAAATGTACTTCCTTTCTTCTCCATTTTAGCCAATACCACAGGAATCATAGCACCTTTTTCATAGTTTGGTTAGTAGTTCGCTATGCATGCTTATATCTTATCGTCTAGAAATTTATACATTTAGTGAAATACTAGTGTACATACGTTTTTATTAGGCCAAGAGGTCCTGTTAAAACTTATCTTGTTACTACTCATGTTATTAGGTTGAGTCCAAATTCACGACTTATCGAAATGGAAGATAGATGAGGCCATCATAATTGCATAATGATTTTTAGGTAAGAGCACACATTATTGCCAAAAACTGGTGGGAAGAATGAAGAATCACTCACCAACGGCCATTGAAGGTGTAACAGGGAAATCAGTCAATATGCCATCAACAGAAAAGGAACCATTATCAATGTAAGATAGAGATTCTGCTAATGGATCATAGCTATGGTTGTAGCTGAGCACAACATCATTCGCAAAATCAGCAGCATAAATTTCGAGCCCTGCTTTATGAGCATCATCAACGATCGAAGTGTACGGTTCCAGATAATTATCTGATGAAACAGGCCAGATATACTTCTTCGGAACAAGTATCCCAGACGCAAATGTCTTGACAAACGTAAGATTTGTCAGCATGGAACCATATGTCTGGTTGGTAGATGGTTCGAGAGCAGCCTCATCAAGAAAGCGGAACACAAGCTTTGTCGTGTTGCTAAGCCTTCTGGCAAGGCTGGTGAGGAAGCTCGCTTCAGGTGATGAGATATAGTCGACAATAACACGTTTCGATACAGAAAGGACGTATTTCCTCATGCTCATATTGAACTGGCTGTAGAAACTGTCATGCTGCAAATAACTCATTTTCAGCGAGGGCGCACTCACTTTGTGCAACATATTATACTGCATCCAAACGAGATTGCAAATCGTACCTGGATATTGAGCCAGAGGCCAGGAGGATTAAACTTGGATGACACATCTTCGACAGCAAGCAACGGAAAGAAACTTGGATCAAACCTGGGCGTGCGGGAATAGATTGCCTGCTTCACTGCTCAACATATAGACCACAGTATATGAGTTAAACAAGTAATCTTTGGTAGTAACACTTTAGAACATTAATTATGGGTAGCACTTACAGGACACTTGCGAGAGCTCGGTGCCGTTGTAGTCCACCGAAAACCACCCGGTTGTTGACACACCATTGACAAGGTAACTCTTCTTGCCCTGGGCATAGAAATCCGCAATATTGGTGCAGTTGTCCATCTTAATGTCCGGCAGGCAGACGCCAAGGCCGTCCTTGGTGAGCCGGACATCGCAATACAGGATCGTGTCAGGCGAGCTAGCAACCATGGCGAACTGGTAGGCATATTCGCTCGAGTCGGGGAATATGCCTGAAAATCCACCCTTGGCAATGATCGCCGGAGCACCGCCTGAAAGATTTAAGCCTTGTCAGTTAGCTCTGGAACGGCCGGATCATAATTCAGAAACGCATCACGCAGACAAGAACACTCTGAGTACACCGTTCCCAACAGTATAAGAAAGAGAGGTGAGTAGCGCTACTAATTTGTTGATCTAAAAAAAAAAGTAGCGCTACTAAGCACATAGTAGTAGGAATGTACTGCTTGTGGTCTCCTCTCCAGAAGCTGCTGCATGTCTGTTAGCTGAAAAAGGCTGCCTGCTAGCCCCCCAAAAATGGTATTTTGGTCGGTCCCCAATTCCCCATCTTCCAAGTTCCAATCCAGAACGCTTGAAACAATGGTGGTAAAAAGAGTGCGCAAATGAGGTAGCCCACCGTGCCAATACCGGAACCAGTATTGCTAGCACAAGCTCAATAATGGTGGGCAAGCTAACGATCCAGCACAAAATGCTACTACAGTAGTAGAAATTTTCTAGAACTGCAGACTAAACTCTTCTATGTAGACCGAAAACCGCGGTAAGCCGACACAGATCAGAACAGAGCACGCACAGAACCAACCGAGCAAAGAGGGCGGCGAGGCCGGAGAATGTTACCGCTAAGCGTCTTCCAGGAAGAGGCGCCCTGCGCGGCGGCGACGCCGAGCCAGAGCAGCAGGAGGGACGCGACAGCGGAGCAGACACGGCCGCTCCCCATTGCCGCGCGCCGGAGACTACCACCACCCTCACCGCCACCGAAAAGCAGCAGCAGCAGCTCCAAGCAAGAACACGCCACCACCACCCCGGCCTTGAACGCAACGAGGGCAAATGAGTCCTCGGGAGGAGGAAAGGCAATGGCCGTGCTGGATTTAAGCCGAGAGGACGATGGAACGGGGTGGGGAGGGGCGGTGCTGAGCTGTGCTGTGCTGGGGAGTGGAGGAATGGGCGTGAAGGTGAAGGTGGTCAAATAATGAGCGATATGTGCCTGCCTTCCGACACCGGAGTCCAGCCCCATATTGATACCGCGCACAGGACCGTCTTCTTCTTCTTTACTGCTCTTGTGTTTTTAATTTATTATTACTACAGTACTTGTCACTTATTGAACCAAGTACGATCCCAGTAAGGTCATTATTGCCGGTTAATTATGTTCCTGCAGCGAGCGTTGTCGCTATGCTTTGAGATGCAGAGCAGCTTGGCTGGCAGCAAAACCACCATGGTGGAGTTGGAGCTAGCTAGTGCAAATCACCGACACTTTCTACAGTGGGTTTTTTAAGTTGACATTTTCTACAGTGTGATCTTCCTCTTTTTGGCGATGATCATGAAGTGGTAACTTTTACTGGAGGAACAGTAGTAGTACTATATGGCAGTAGTTTTATCTTTTTTTTTATGAGAAAGGAAGAAGTAGGTTTATCTAGAGTATAGTAGAAGACTGTACTGAAACTGTAAAGTAGACTATTACTCCAGTAATCACGGTACTAGTACTAGTACATTTTTCACAGTGATCACCGAGATGTACCGTACAGTACTACAGAGGCACTGACGCATCCCACCGGCGCCTCGACCTGACACTCTGGTCCCCGGGGAATAATGGCTCTCTGTGCAGCGTGATTGCAGGCACCCGGTTCCGCGCCGCCCCCACCTGTAAGCCTGTATGAACCGAGCGAAGCTCACCTACTCCGACAGCGGCTGTTTGGCTTACTGGCGCGCACGTCTTGGGATTCGCCAGACGCGGACGAGCCGAGCCTACCCGTTCCTGTTGGGGTGCGGCATGCTGCGTCGTCGTCGTCGCGCACGATTTCCCTGCTCATTGCTCGGCGAAATCTGGTAAACCTTCCGGGGATGGGGAGAGAAACCGTTGTTGAGGCACTCAGGTCTCAGGTGGTGGTCGCGGGCACGTACAGTACAAAGCAAAGTCAAACAATAATGCTCTCTTCTCGCCCTCTGCCGCCGGACAAATCTGTTTTGGCAATCAGGGTTACTCGGAGTGGCGGCCACTAATCTTTCCTCGGCGATACAGGTGGCCATGTGGAAACGGCACGAGCTCCTTGACGCGGCAAGTGTGATCGGCCATCTAGAACAAATCATCTCAGGTACTAGTATAAGCCTGTCAGATCTCAGGTAGGAGCTCCCCTCCGATCCAGTTTTTCTATTGCTGTTCCTTCTCTTTTTTAGCATATATACTCCATTCATTTTAAAATATAAGATTTTTTTTTCGAAATCCATTGATAATCATCAACAATAGTACAAAGAGTCTTAAAAGTAATACAAATTACAAATGGGTCAATGGACCACCTAGCGACGACTACAAACACTGGTATGAGCCGAAGGCGCGCCGTCGTCCTCGTCCCTCCATCATCAGAGCCGGGCAAAACTTGTCGTAGTAGAGCTTGTTATAGTAGACAGACGGAAAGTCGTCGTGCTAAGGCCCCAAAGGACCAGCGCATCAGAGCAGCAACCATCGTCGAAGATGACCAACATAGATCGAAAGATACTAACCTCAAAACACACCAACCAAAAACGACTAGATCCCAAAGGATTTGTCGGACACACGATTCCACACTTCCTCCGTCGATGCTAGACGCACCACCGAAGCGAGGATAGGACAGGGAGTATCTTATTCTGACTTCATGACGTAGCCGCCTCAACATCCTAAAAAATACACTAAAAATAGTCTAAACAAAAGTCTAAAAATATAAGATGTTTTAACTTAATGAAAGAAGTGTATTTAGATCTCTTTTAGTGTATAAGTTCGTGTAGATTCAGAATGAACCTATATATTAAAAGGGGGTCTAAATATTTTTTTCATAAAGATAAAACATCTTATATTTTAAAATGGAGAGAGTATATAGGAGCGCGCATGCACTCGTGTCGGGATCCGTTGTATTGGGTGTTAGTAAACACGCAGTTATTAGGCTAGTCATAGTGGGAGTAACTTGAGTAGTAACATAGTCCTACATGTATTGTCAACTAAGCATTTAGATGACATGGCATGCAATTAAATGATGAGAGAGAGGCTTATGATAACTAGCTATGTTACCATAACATCACACATTTCTAGACAAAATAAGTCTACATTGCAATAAATAAGCCTTTGCATGACACTACACATATGTTATTTTCCACTAAGAAGCTAGTAACTTAGACTAGTTACATAAGCATATTACTACTCTAAGTTACTCCCCACTATGACCAGCCTTAATGACAATGTCACATTGGACACAACTACAGCTAGGACGCTTGCAGACATCGTAAAACGCGTCGAACCAAGAAATAACCGTCGTTTTTCGGTTTTAAGAAAAAATAATTAGATAGCATAAACCCCGTCCGGAGTGATTTCTTTTGGCGCCCCGAGAATTCACAGCCCACACCTCCATATCCCTAGGTTCCGTGGCCGAAGCGAGGGCGCCCCGTAGACGCGTTGACAGGTTGGTGGGAGGGACATTTCAGCGCTGTCGTTTCCCGCATTCCCTCTTCCTCCACCCCACATCCACCTCTCCAGCCACCGTCCAACCTCGTCGCATCAGGGCTTCAGCCCCAATGGACCAAGCTGACCTCCCTCCAGTCACCAGAGATGCACCACCGCCCCAATCGACCCCTCCACTTCTGCGTGCCGCCTCCGCTAGTGCGTGCACACACCTTCCTCTGGTCACCAGACAAGCCAGACTCCGCCAGCACGAAGTGCAAGCGCGTGGGCCAGCACGTCGTCATAGGAGGAGCGACGACCTCGGCCTTGGCATCCGCGTCTACCTATGTGCTCGCGTTGATGCACAGCAGCGTCGCTCGTGCTCCAAAGAAGGCGAGGAAGCAGCCAGGTGTGAAGGGCGTCCTCGCACCAAACAAGATGTCGAGCAGCCTCCCCGTGATCATGTCGTGCTCGTCGTCTCGTTCCCTAACGACCCCTTTGACGCCTGTGATGTGTTCATGGAAACATTCGCAAGGTATGGAACTAATTCGCCGCCTATGATTTTCTTTTGATTGCCAATTGTGACATTACTTCTCATTTTAGTTACAATTTGCATGACGTTCTGGCCTAGTTCACAAATTTGTTGAACGCAGATGTGGAACTTGCGGCATTACATGGTGAGGATGACGAGGGTGATTATGATGGTGAGGAGGTGGAGGATATAGACGAGGGGGCCTTCGAAGAATCTCAAGGAAAAGAACAAAGACCAAAGGCGGTGAATTGTTTGGAAATTCAGGATGTCACTTTGGTGTGGGCATGGAAGCTAGTGTCCCTTGATACGGTCTCCAGCAATGATCAAACTGGGAAGCGATATTGACAGAGGATTGAAGGCAAGTTTTTCCAACTCATGCCTCGCCTTGCCAACCCAACTCCTCGCACATATCGATCACTCAAAGGCCATTGGGTGCCATGAAAGCTTGTTGTGGCCGATGGAGTGGATGTTTAGAGCAAGTGCGTGGTGCACCACCAACTGGTATCAACATTGATGAATATGTGAGTTCTTTTTATTTGGTGCATCTCAACTAACCCCTAGTGAATGATCATATTGCTCACATAGATGTTATGCATTGTTTTTTGTAGGATCGCTGACATGGTTATACCCTACGGGTACGTGACTTTAGCATACCTAGTCCAGCCCAAGGAAGGCCCACAGCAGATATACACTGTCCCATAAAGATTTTCGGGTGGCCAAGGCCCATGACGCCTTCGGATCCTTGGAGAACAAGACTAGCGGAGATAGGAAATTCAAAGGGGTAAAACCCTAGAACTTGTAACCGACTAGGACTATGCCCGGGACCTGCCTAAGTCTATATAAAGGCCAGGAGGGCACGTCCTAGATCTCTCGACTCATACTCTCGCACACGCATCCACGCCAGATCGAATATGCGCACCCTGTAACTTTCGGTTCCGCCGTAATCAAGAGCAGACAAGCAGGAGTAGGGTTTTCCCTCCGGGGGCCTGAACCTGGGTAAATCTCGTGTCCCCTGGTTGCTTGTCTGTTAACCGTGCCACGATCTCCAGCATCCCCATCTTCTCCAAAACCCAAGTCCATAACAATGGGCATTGACGAGATTAAACCTCGTTAATTGGCGCCGACCGTGGGGATTGGGGCTGCTGATTGTGCGGTCGTGACGGTTCTGATCCGATCGATCTACAACTCCGCGGCGACGGAGAATCACCTCCTCTTCGGCGCCTTCGACTTCACCACCCACTCGCCGGCCACCATGAAGGATTTCGAGCCCGTAGGCGACGGACTCGAGATTTTGTTTGGGAGTTTCTGCTTCCAGGTGGGACAAACTGGCACCCTCCGCCTCCCTGAACAGGTGCCCGTGCTGTCAATCAGGACCGCCTCGTGGGCTCCACACCCTGTGCTACGCACGTCACCATCAACAGATGAGTTTTACGACAGCAGCAGCTGTAACTCCGATCTATGTGATCCACTTTCGGATGAAGGGACCTACGGTTCCGGATCCGAAAGCTGCGGCAGCAGCCGACCAATCTGCAAGCGCTATCTATGCGCCGCAGTCATCCAAACCGACGAGGAAACACCTAACCCGCCGCCCAACCGAAACGGCGAAAACAGAAGAAGCCAGTCCCCCATCCAACAGGGAAAACAATGGCCACGTCATCCAACTTAGCAAAGAAGGATGGGTCCAGGCGCGCCGTGCAGTCGCATTCGACATCGTCTTACCCGCAGACGCCTCACGCGACCTACTGATGGCATACCACTACCTCCTCATCGAGGAACACAAGAAACAAGTCAAGATGCAGGAGACGCTAGACAAGCGCAAGCAAGCAGCCTCCGAGTCCAGCGCGCGATGAGCTACGCTCTCCGCCATCGCACCTGGCTCTAGCACAAACGGAAACCAGGGAAACAAGCACCGCTCACGGGTGGAAAACATGGATCCCAAGGAGCGGCGCGACGTGACCCGAACTCTCCACACATCGTTCATGGATATGGATGCTGACGGCAACATCATCCCGAAGACGCCGCAAGCTGCGATCATGGCAGCCACTGCGTATCTCGCGGCTCACCCACCACCGGAGGGGGACCCGAAAAGGGCCATGCATAGGTCCGCACTCACCGGGCTAGGACTAATCAGAGCTGCGCTCCACGAAGACGCTCCCGCGGAGCCGAAGAAGAAAGCTCCGGCCAGGCGCGACCGGAGCCCCACACCCTCATCCGAAGAGGAAGATGAGCACGATCTTCCTCGAAGGAAGAAGAGCTCACACCGCCACAAACGCGACTACGACGCCAGAGACAAGCTTACACAGCGCAAGATCAACAAAGCACGCGCCAAACGCGCATGCTCGTCTGAATCTGAGATGGATGAAGACGAAGGAGAACTCTGTGGGGCCCGATGCTTCAGCAGATCTGTTTGGCGAACACAGATGCCACGCAACTTCAAGCTTCCTTCGGATACTCCGAAGTTCAACGGCACGCAAGATCCAAAATCCTGGCTCAGTGACCATCTGTCATCCGTCAAGCTTCACGGAGGCAACAAAGAAACCGCCATGCAATGCCTTCAGCTGCAGCTGATAGGCGCGGCGCGAGTCTGGCTCAGCAGCCTATCATCAGGATGCATCCGAAGCTGGGAGGAGCTTGCTTACAGCTTCATCCGAAATTTCAAAGGCACCAGCAAGAGGCCCGCCTCAATCGAAGAATTGCGAGCCTGCACTCAAAGAACGGGTGAATCTATTCGCTCGTACATACTACGCTGGTCTACGACCAAGAACTCCGCAGCACACATCTCCGAAGAGAGGGCCATCGCCGCCTTCAGGGACGACGTCAAGCGCCAAGACTTCAAGGAGGAACTTGGGCGTGTAAATCCCAAGACACTCGACCACCTCATGGAAATCGCCAACAGTTGGGCAGACGGCGAAGATTGCATCCAGCGACCGCAATCAGATGAAGAGGACGACTACGGCCGAAGACGTGAACGCCGCAGCAAGAGGAGATCGCGCGTCTACGAGGACCGCGACGGACCCGACATGGTCGCAGCCGGCTACGCCGACCGCCGTAACGACAACAGCCGCAACAGCGGAGGATACCGCGGCGGAAACTTCCGCGACAACGGACGACCAACGCAGTCGTGGCAACGCCGCGACCGCGACAACGGACCCTCAGCATTCGACAAACTTTCGGGTCCATGCACCATCCACTTCTACATCGACAAACAGGATGGCAAAAAGAAAGCCATCCACATGCTCAAGGACTGCCGCGAGTTCCAGAAACTCAGCGAAGGCATGGTGCAGATGAGGCAACAAGCTCCAATTCCTGCGTTCGGAAACGCACCTGCGCCAGGTAAAATAGCACACGGAGCTCCTCCACCGCCGCCTATTGGAGGCCCAAATCAACCAGTCGCACCAGCGCAAAACAATGCCGGGGTCCCATACCGCCCACCAAAGGGAGCACTAAAAATGATCCAGAAGGGACGCCCCACAAACAGGGTGCAGAAGAAAATCACCCGACAAATCAACTTGGCCGTGGAAACTCCACCTGCAATCCCTGAGTACCTCAGCGGATCGGAGTCCTGCATCACATTCACTCGCGCGGATCACCCTTGCCAGATCCCTCGCGCAGGTCATGCTGCCCTGGTGCTGGAGGCGCAGATCGGAGGCTTCGAGATGAGTCGCGTCTTCATGGACGGTGGCAGCGGCATCAACCTAATGTTCGCAAGCACCCTGGCAGCTATGCGGATCCCTCAATGCAGCCTGGAACAATCAGACACAACATTCCACGGCATCGTACCAGGAAAAGGCATATTTCCCTGGGAAAAATAGGACTCGACGTCATCTTCGGGAAGCCGGACAACTTTCGGCAGGAGCGCCTAGAATTCGAAGTGGTGGACTGGCCGTCGCAATACCACGCCATCCTGGGGCGTGTAGCATTCGCAAGATTCCTGGCCGTCCCACACTACGCATACCTACTACTCAAGATTCCAGGACCAAGGGGCGTCATCACAGTCCACGGGAGCTTCACCCGATCGGACCAATGCGACATGGATTTCAACAAAATCTCCCAGTCTTTCGGCATGCAAGACGAGCTTGTAAGGCTCCGCGAGGTGACGGACAATGGGCTACCCCCAGTCACAAGGCAGAACGCACCCGACATGTCCTTCGACTCCACCGTCAACACCAAGAAAGTGCAGGTCCATCCGACGGATGCCTCCAAGACGGCCCTCATCTCCAATGACCTCAGCACCGCATAGGAAGGCGCGCTCGTCGAATTCCTCCGTGAGCGCTAGGAAATCTTCGCCTGGTGTCCTGCGGACATGCCAGGAGTTCCCAGGAAATTCGCCGAGCACGCACTCAATGTCTTTCCAGACACCAAGCCGGTCAAGCAGTCCATCCGAAGACTGTCGGAGCCACGAGCCGAAGCTATCGGCAAGGAAATCAATAGACTGCTCGCTGCAGACTTCATCAGGGAAATCAAAGAAAGCGAGTGGCTTGCGAACACGGTGATGGTCCCGAAGAAGGACACGGACATCCTGTGGATGTGTGTGGACTTCACGTCACTAAATAAGCATTGCCCAAAGGACCACTTCCCTCTTCCACGGATCAACCAGATAATCGATTCGACTGCAGGTTGCGAGAAACTCTCCTTCCTCGACGCCTACTCAGGCTATAACCAGATTCGGCTCAAGGTCGAAGATCAGGAGAAAACGGCGTTTATCACACCGTTCGGAGTATTCTGTTACAACACTGTAACGCCCTCAGAATCGACCCTATGCAAGTTTTAGCGATTCCCGCCAAACCCGCATAGAAACGATTCAAAGGTGCCCACCAGGCACTTTCGTGCGGGTGGAAAACGAAGTAATAACATTACACAACAGTCCTCGATGGGACCCACAGAACAGATATATATAACAGCGACTCAAAGAGTCAAGAATACAGATATAATATACAAAGATCCAAATCACCTTGAAAATGATAGAGCGTCCGACTACGGACAAGATGCAAATGGGGCTAAGAGCCCTGAAGAATAACCATTGGCGTCCATAACCCTGTCCAGGCCAAGCCGGAAGGGTAACCCTGCTAACGACGTCGATCTCAAAACCTGCTTAAACAAAAGGGGTGCCGACAAAGGGCAAAGGAAAAAGAGGAGCGTCAGTACTGAGGCCAGTACACGGCGAGGCTAGAATTCGGCGGTCCTCGCCTACATAGGTATGGTGGACTGAGCGGCAGCGGCAGCATGCACTAAACAACCTATAGAGACTCGATACAACTGGCGGTTATCAGAGAGGGATAAGAATGACCTATCCGGATCCAACCTGAAGCTAACACCAAACAAACCCATCCTGGTGTTTCCCCCTCGAGACCAAACGAGGAAGTCAACCGAGGAACTCACACAGTTGGCAGTTTTATTTATTCAGTTATCGTTGCAGCAATTACTAGTCAGGTGTAGATAATCATCCTGATAAAATAAGCAGTGGGCACTTTTAGTTAATCATTCCGTTGTAGTGGCATCACTTACTAGTCAGATACAATTAACATGAGATAACCCAAAACCCAGCAGTTGTTGGTACTTTTAGGTAGCCATTCCGTTATAGTGAAGCTGATTACTAGTCATATCGGATACAAGTTAATTTATAACAATAAACTTTAGTTATAGTTGTCTATGATCAAGCACTGTGCTCCAAGTCGTCCATAACCGCGGACACGGCTTCTCGAAAAGATTTAACCCTGCAGGGGTGCACCAAAGTATCCACAGGCACTTCGACCCTTTTTGCCAGATCAGTTAACATACACCCATCGGTATGTCGGCGGGGCCTAAGTCACGACGTTCCCAGACCCAAAGCAAGCACGAGGGGCCACCCCTCTAAGTACACCCGCAACAAAGTCGGCCGGTCTCCGAGACGGACTTAGGGTTTGGGTAGACGGCTGTGAACGACAGCAAATCCCAAAACTGGGACTGTCGACACCGCGAAAACGTGTCCCGATCCTAAACAGTACAGTGTGCTCCTCGCACAATCGTAAATAAAGTAGTAAAGCATGGCATAAGTACAGGATCGTAAATAAAACCTCAAACTAGTTTGTGGCCCCCAGTATAATACTTTGAAATCAGGTAATAATCAATGGGGGGCCCATATCTCCCCACCTGTGGTTAGCGCGCTCGATCTCGGAACAGGTGTCAAGAACTCGGGGTCCTACGGGACACAAGTGGGCGGTCGGAAACCAACATTGTCTATCACCCACCGATGCCTCTGCTTACTTACTTCAATTTTAGTTGTTAAACAGTAATTAAAGTGAACGAAAAGTAAAACCATGATCATCTCCAACAATTAACTTGCGGCAATACACCAACAACTGTGGCACTTGACGACACGCAACAGCACTTGAGCAAGCGGCTACGACGCGCAAGTCCAGCTATCTACCAAACAACAGGTAATAGGATGTGTCCAAGGCAATATACGGCTGCAAGGGTTTCACGGGTACGAAACTAGAGCAACGCAACACAGATAGCAAAAGATCAACAGGAGGGAAGTAAATACTATAAAATTAAGATAGGTAGAAAGGGGGAGATGCTCGCCTGAAAACATTGCCGAAGGTCCAACCGAAGATCGGGTCGACACTCGCATCAACTCAACGGCCTTATCCGCGAAGAAGCAAAACACTAGAAGAAACACCGGATGCAATATTTAATACTACGGCAAAGATCGGGCATGATGCATGTATGATGCATGACATGGCAAAGGTGCGATGCAATTGGGTTATATTAAGCGGAACCGGGGTCCCGACAATTAATTAAACGGTTCAAGTTATTTAGAACCCCCGCATTTTAAATGTTGTTTGAACATGGCAAAATATATCACCGGTTCGCTACACCAATTTAAATGAGGCCAATATGAGACTAGATTTGCCCGCATATGGGCCCCATATTTAATTATAAGGTGAATCGGCATAAGGCCCCCAAACCACATGAATGTATGCATGCGAGATGAACAAATAAATATGCAACAGTTTATATAGTTGACCATTTATAAAATAGGGTTCTCGGATAAGAGGTCACACATTAGGGTCTCGACGGTCTTGGTGTTTTCGGGGTTCGGGGTTGGTCTCAGGGTTCGGATCTGGGGTTCGGTCTCGGCGGGAGCGTTCTCGGATTACTGGGGTAGATCTTGTCGCGTCCGGGTTCTCGGCGAGCTCGGCGTCCGGAAAGGAGAACTTGTCGTGACGTGCCGGAGATCTTGGTTCCAAGCGGTCGATCTTGTCGTCGAGAAGATCTTGTCGGTTCCTCGGACCGGGTCGGTCTTCGGTTCGGGGCCTCAGGGTCTTGGGGTTCGCGTCCGTGTGGCGATCTTGTTGTTCCGTGTAGGCGTTCTCGAGGTCGATGGCGAACTTGTCTTTTCGAGGGGTTTATCCAAGTCAGTGATGCGTCCGTGATGAAGATCTGGGTGGTTCCTGGAAGGAGCCCTTGGGGTTTTCGGCTTGCTTACAGATGGCGAACTTGAGGTTTAATTGGGGTTCATGGTCATGGTCGTCAGTGATGAGCAGCAGGCCGGTCTTGAGCTTCTTGAGGAACACCAAGCGCTTCTCCATGTGCCTCCCCGCGAGCAGGATCAGCACCGTACCGGGTGTGATGGTCGACCTGGGCTTGGTGGGTTTGGGCTTGCGGGTATCGACGACGCGTGGCTTGACGTCGTCGGCGGGGTAGAACTAGGGCTCAGCGACGGCGGCCGGCTTCTCGGCCTTGGGGAAGGCGCCGCCGTTCTCGGCCTTGGTGGCCCGGAGCCCGCGGTGGTGGCAGGAGTGCGACCGCGACGCGCGCTTGATGCGCGGGGCCATCTCCGACGTCGGCACCACTGGTGATTCTTCGGTCGACGCGGGGCGGCACTGCCGGGCGGGGCGGCGGACGACGGGGCCGGCGCGAGGCGGTCGATGCAGAGGGGCCCGAGGCGAGAGGAGGCAGGCACGCGGCGGGGCCGTGCCGGAGGACGGAGGCCGGGGCGCGGACGGGTCGGTCCTGGGGCCTGGCGGCGCGGCCCGAGAGGAGGCGGCCGGTCGCGGACGCGGTCCGGGCGCGCAGGGGCGGCGGACGGCTGCGGAGGCCGGCGGCGAGAGGGCGATGCGGGGCCGAGGCAGAAGCCGGCGGATGGAGAGGGTCGAGGCAGAGGGGGTTGAGGGCGGCCGGGCGGGGATGCGGGGCCGCCGGCGGCGGGGAGCCGAGCGGAGGCGGCCGGCGGAGCAACTGCAGGGCGAGCGGCGGCGCGGGGTCGGGATGCGGGGCGAGGCGCAGAGGGGAGGGGGCGGACAGCGAGGAGAGGCTCGCCGCGGGGAGGAATATGGCGAGGGGAGAGAGAGGAGCGGGGGCGCGGGTGGAGCTGGGTGGAGGGGAAGCAGACGGGGGGGAAGGAGGAGGGCGGCCGCCGGAGGGAGAAGCGCGGGCGCGGTGCGGGCGTGAGGAGGAAGGAGGGTGCGGGAGAGACGGGTGGGGGAGAGAGCGGTGGTGGGGTGGGCCGCGCGGAGGTGGGGCCTAGGGGAAGAGGGGGTGCGGTTGACCAGGGGGAAAAAGGAGGAGAGAGGGGCTGCGGGTGGGCCAGGTGCAGCAGGTGGGGCCCGGCTGGAAGAGGGAGGGTAGAGAGGCTGTGGGTGAGAGAGGAAGAGGGGAGGGACTGGTGGCAGCGGGTTGGGGGTGGTTTGTTGAGGTGGCTGGTTGGGATTGGGTGGAGGAAGGGAGAGGGCAACGTGGCGGCGTGGGACTGGTCCGGGTGAGGTGGCCGGAGGGTGTGGGTAGATAGGTTGGTAGAAAAGGGTTTGGGGTGGACCGTTTAAATTCCTGGGGGTGGTCGTTCGGGTCAAATCGGCCCGTTCGACTGCCCCCACTAAAATAATTTAATATTTTATTCATTTTAAACGGACCGTTTGCAAACCGTGGTTGGTCAAAACATAATATTCCGGAGACCCGGTTTTGGTTTTGAATTAAAGACGGGGCGTTTAGAAAACAAAACCAGGCTTTTCAAAAATAGTTTTATGCGAACAGATGCAAGATGATGACGATGCTCAAATGCAATGTGGCATGATGACATGAGCATGCTGTCATGACGATGCAATGCACAAAAAACAACGCGATTTTCTAGTAGTGGTTTTTGCGGGATGCCACAAACACAATGCCCTTCGGGCTAAAGAACGCGGGTGCCACGTACCAGCGATGCATGCAGGCCTGCCTCAAGGACCAGATTGGTCGCAACGTCCAAGTTTATGTTGACGACATAGTAATAAAAACCAGGGAGGCAAGGACACTTATCGACGATCTCCGCGAGACGTTCGACAACCTTGATCGCTACAGGATCAAGCTCAACCCAGAAAAGTGCGCCTTCGGCGTCCCCTTGGGTCAGCTGCTCGGGTACTTCATCTCTCAACGAGGGATTAAGGCGAACCCGAAGAAAATCAGAGCCATCATGACAATGGAGAAGCCGAAAAACCTCAAGGGCGTCCAGCAGCTCGCAGGACGAGTAGCGGCACTAAGCAGGTTCATCAGCCGTATGGGCGAGAAGGCCCTACCATTCTACCAGCTGCTGCGTAAAGCAGACAAGTTCGAGTGGACACCAGAAGCCAACAACGCATTCGAAAGCCTCAAGCGGCTCCTCTCCACCTCGCCCGTTTTGGTCACGCCAAAGGAGCGCGAACCCTTGCTGTTGTACATAGCAGCCACACACCAGGTGGTTAGCATCGTACTCGTGGTCGAACGACCCGAAGAAGGCAAGACCCATGGGGTCCAGCACCCAATTTACTACCTCAGCGAGGTACTGACACCAACAAAGCAGAGGTACCCTCACTACCAGAAGCTAGCCTACGACGTGTTCATGACGGCTCGAAGGTTGAGCCATTACTTCTAGGAGCACCAAGTGATGGTCGTCAACGAGGCACCCCTGAACAGCATCCTGAATAATCCAGAGGCAACAGGACGGGTTGCCCTGTGGGGAATCGAACTATCACCCTTGGACATCGTCTACGAGAAGCGACACGCAATCAAATCTCAAGTCCTCCCGGACTTCCTGGTACATTGGATGGAGTTGTAGCTGCCAGATACCCCAGACATGTCGCAATCTTGGACAATGCATTTCGACGGCTCGAAGCGCGAAGCCGGAGCAGGGGCAGGGGTCATACTGACCTCCCCACAAGGTGACAAGATGAAGTACGTTCTTCGGATGAAATTCAGAGCCTCCAACAACGAAGCCGAATACGAAGCCCTCATCCATGGCATGAGGATGGCAAAAATATGCGGCGCAACGCGCCTGGTCATCTACGGTGACTCCAACCTCGTCGTCCAGCAGACGATGAATGAGTGTGACGCACACGCCGAAAACATGATCGCGTACCGCGCGCTCTACAACGCACTCGAAGGAGAATTCGATGGCTGCGAACTTCGGCACGTTGGAAGAGAGAGCAACGAGGAAGCCGATAGACTCGCCAACATCGGCTCCACTTGCGCAAAGGTGCCAGCAGGTGTGTTCCTCGAACAAATCTGCATGCCATCCATCAAGCGGAAATTCCCCAAAGGATCACCCGAAGAAGCAGAACATTCGGGGGCTACGCTACCCGAAGGACAAGAAGGACCCGAGAAACTGGACACAGAGGTCGCTATGGTCAGCCTGATGCAGGTCATGGCGGTCGAAGAAACCTGGACACGCCCATACCTTCAGTTCCTGATAAACGGAGAATTGCCCGACAGCCCGACAGATGCCCGACGCATATCTCGCCGGTCAAAAGCCTTCACCATCATCAACGGCGAACTGTACAAACGCAGCATCACGGGTGTACTACAACGGCGCGTCACCATCGACGATGGCAAAGCCATACTCCAAGACATTCACGAGGGCATCTGCGGCCACCATGCAGGCAGCCGCTCCCTTGTCGCCAAAGCTCTGCGAGCAGGATTCTACTGGCCAACAGCCATGAGCGACGCGAAGGACATCGTCCGAAGATGCAACGGGTGCCAACGGTTCGCCGACAAACCGCACGCACCTGGGTCCGAACTTAGACCCATACCCATAGCTTGGCCTTTTGCTCAATGGGGCCTCGACATGATCGGCAAACTGCCAAAATCCTTGAAAGGGGGACACGTCTTCCTCCTGGTCGCAGTTGACAAATTCACCAAATGGATAGAGGCCATGCCAGTCACCAACCAGAAGGGCAAAACCGCCGTCAAATTCTTCGAATCCATTGTCTACAGGTTTAGCGTACCGCACAGCATCGTCACAGACAACGGATCGAACTTCATCTCCGAAGAATTCCAGGACTTCTGCGAAGGCCTCGGGATCAACATCACGTATGCCTCAGTGGCACACCCGCAAACAAACGGGCAAGTGGAAAAGTCCAACGGCCTCATCGGCGCCGGCATCAAGAAGCGCCTCATGAGTTTACTGGAGCTAAAAGCTATAAACTGGACGAAAGAGCTACCGTCCGTCATGTGGAGCTTACGGACTACGCCAAACAGCTCCACCGGCTACACACCGTTCTTCATGGTGCACGGAGCTGAGGCTGTGCTACCAGCCGAAGTGCGCCACCAGGCTCCACGAGTCGTCGCTTACAGCGAAGCCGAATCCACGGCTGCACTCGAAGACGCCGTCGACACACTCGACGAAGCGCGGACATAGCAGCAGCTCGATCAGCGGTGTACCATCAGAGTCTCTGCAACTATCACAGCCTCCGGCTGCGCCCAAGGTCCTTCGTCGAAGGAGACCTCGTCCTACGACTCAAGCAAAAGCGACCGAACAAATTCGAGTCACCATGGGAAGGACCCTACGCCATCACCGAAGTCATCCCAGGTGGCGCCTATCGCCTCAAACACGTGGAGTCTGGAGTCGCATACTCCAACCCATGGAACATCTCGCACCTGCGACGATTCTACCCGTAGCAACCTACCCCCCTTTTACTTTCAATAAGGCTTTCAGCCAAGGCTACTCAGCCGAACCATGTACCTCCTCCATTACGATATAAGTAAAGCTAAGTGTCTCGCCCCAAACTTCGGTTGACTCTTTTTCTGCAACTTTACTACATGCTACAAACGCACTCGGGGGCTCCCCCCACCTCACGATTTCATCGACTGAGGACCAAACATGTACACTTGAGTAGCTGACCACGTCAGGCAAACGAAAAGGACACGTACTCAATCAGAGCACTGCGTGCTCACAAACAAGAAAACCTTTACAACAAAGGGCACAAACACGCCCAGCCGAAATATACAAATTTTACATCTATCTGTTCATTTTCAGGTCCTACCTATTCTGAAGAATAACCTGAGCACGCTGCTCAAACAAATCTACAATCTGTTCGGCATGCTGCCTTACAGCCGCGTAATGCGGACGCATGTTCCACTCGCCACCATCCGGTCGAAGAGGCGGCCCAGCTGCCACAGCAGCCAAATCTACGTCAGGGCGGTGCACCCTCACAAGAGACAAAGCAGCCTTGACTCCTGCGACGAGCTGCTGCCGCACCAGCTCCTTGACATTGCTGGCACTCCGAAATTTCGACAGAAGACCAGCAAGGGTCGTCGGCACGGCATCCAAAGGAAACATGACGTGCAGCACCGAGGAAAGTGATGTCTGCACCTGGCGGAGCACCCGCGAAACCTGATAGACACGATCCTACACCGTCGCCAGAACCACGGCGCGATCGCGATCCATCCAGAAGAAGCCGCCGGCCTCCATGTCCTGCTGAGTCAAGCAATTGACCCGAACAGTGACACGCTCTTTTTCTTCCCTCGGAGCAAGATTCGCACCTGCGACAATCGCACAAGACAAGAATAAGGCCAGCAGGCTCACCCGAAGAACTAAAGCTACAACCCGAAACAAGGATCAACTTACATTGCAGCTGCTCGGATAGCCGACCGAGCTCCGCCATCAGGTACTCCTCTCTGGCTGCACCACGATCCGCCTTGGACTTCCAAACGTCAGCGTGGCCACGCAACCCGAGCAATTCCCTCTCCAAACTGCGCACGCGATCTCGAAGGAAAGCGAGCTACGAGGAATCATCCAACGATGGTCGCACGGGCTTTGCGAATGAAGTGTCAGCCGGGTCAGCACCCGAAGGAACCTATAGCAGCAGAAAAAAGAAGGCACACAGACATTCAACCAAGGATTGAGCACAACTCGGAGGAATTCATTAAATATATAAGGCCACTACGTGGCACAAGGACGGTACTACAAAAGATATTTACAACAAAAGTAGACTACACACTACCCTACGTCTACTATGCCTAAGGTGCAGGACACTGAGTCGCCTCGGAGCCAGACTGTCTAGCTTTGGCCTCGCCCTGCTGCCGCAGTGCGTACTCAGACAGCAAGTCAATGAGCTTGGGCCCATATCGTCTGTAGCGAGCGGAGTAGGCAGCGAAGGCTACCTCAGATCCATCTCCGCTCCAGCTCCGAGAGGTGATCTGGGGCAAGTCCAGCTCCGCTCCAGCCGCCAAGGCCATCGCCAGCCCGACGGACGCGCCGATGCCCTTCTGCTTGCGCTTGTATGCCGCAGGCGCTTCGGCTGATAGAGCCTCTGCCAGGGCATCCACATCTTCAAGGGCTGCGCCCTTCAGGAAGAGCTCCTGGTAGAAGCGACCAAGGACCTCTTTCGCCTTGGCAAGGGAGTTGACGACGGTGCCGCAACGGTCTTCGACCGCCATAGTGGCATCATCTAGAGCACTCCCGTGCTCCAGAGCACCGCGGTCGAACTCGATGCCTGCGGCATCTGAGACAAAAATGAAGAAAAGCATGAAGAAAGGCAGCATCAAAAAAGACTCGTAGAAACGAAAACAAGTGAAAAAATTAGCACTCACCCGAAATAGCCTTGGCAGCAGCCATGAGCTTCGCCGCCACCCCTCTTTCACGAGCAGCCGCAACGGTGGCCAGCTGCTCCTCACGATCTGTGGCCTCCTGCTGCAGACGCTCCTTCGCTTTGGCTGCCTTCGTCAACACTAGCTCAAGGCGCTCTTTCGCGCCGACGGCGGCTTCGGTTTTCTGCTCCGATTGGCCAAGGCTCTTTTTAAGAGCGTCAACCTCACGGAGAGAGTCGTTATGCTCCTCTGCATTTAAGACAAGCAAGTGTCAAAGAACAGGACCGGATAAACAAGAGAGGTATTAACGGGCAGACAGATACCTTGAAGCTGCCGAAGTTTCGCCTCCAGCGCCAGGCGCTCCCCCACCAGCCGCTTGGCCTCCTGTACAAAAGGCTGCAGAAAAGAGAAACAGCAGTAAGAAAAGGACTTGGGGGCTATGCCCAACACAAAGGAGCAAAAACAACATCAGCACACGAAGACACTCGGGGGCTTCCCCCATGACATGAAGAAAACTTACATGTTCCGACGGCGACCCCGAAGCCCCGCCTGCGAAATTCTGAGGCGCAACCACCAGCGCCTCCCGCACAGGAGGATCTGGAGCGGCGCCACCCGAAGTCGCCACCGTCTGAGGAGGAGGCGACGCAATGTTCGACTCCCCCATCATCTCCCGCGCACCATCACTAGAGTCGTGGGAGGATTGCCTGCATACAAACCAATCAACACAGGTGCAAAAATCACGAGGGAACAAAGGACAACAGTGCAACAAGAAAACTTACGAGCCCAATGCGCTCAGGTCGTAGATAGGAGAAGCCCTTCGGGCCCTCTTCTCCTCTTTCTTCTCTTCCTTCTTCTCCTCCTTCTTTTCTTCCTTCTTCCGCTTTGCTGGCGGGTGCGGCGCGACAGCCCGCACAGGAATGGCAGGAAGGGGAGAGGAAGAACCTCCATGACCATCACTATGACGCTCAAGGCCCAGAGGGTTCCTGGGAGTCGGAGGAGTCGAGGCATCCGAAGACTCGCTGGAGCTCCGTGATCGCTTGCGCGAATGGTCCTCACTCGACTCGTCGGCATCCTCCGCTGGAGATCGCGCTGACGGTAGCTCGGACACGGAATCCACCACTTCATTATCCGGGGCATTCGGATACCTTTCGGGCAACGGTGGTACCATGCCCGACACTTTGAAGATCTGCAAGATGAGAAGGAACTTTGTTAGCAAACAAAGGAAACAAATACACAGCCGACAAAAACAAAGGGGGAGCACTACGTGCGCAAATCTACACCTTCGGTACGACCAACGCCGAAGAAAAGGGAGGAGTCAGCGACTTCCCCGGGATTTTTTCGTCGGCCTTGAACTTCAACAGCGCGCGAAGAGCCTTGTCAAGTTCCACCTCGGAGATTTTCTCACTCGAAACCCTCGTCGGATCACGCCGCCCAGAATAAAGAAACATCGGGTGCGCCCTCGCTTGGAGAGGCTGCACCCGACACTCAAGAAACGTTCGGATGATGTCCACACCGTTCACCTCCTTCTCAGGAATCAATTGGAGATCCTCCACCCGACGGTACAGGGCCTCTATCTCCGCCACCTCACCGTCTAAGATTTGGTTTTTCCAAGACCTTTTCTTCTCAATCATTTGGGAGGGGTCAAAGGAAATAAGACCAAAATCTTGCCCGGGCACTACGGAGTCACGGATATAAAACCACCGCCTCCGCCAGTACTAGACAGATTCAGACATGGAAAAGGAAAAGAATTGCAGATTGGGACTGAGGGAGATGATGAAACCCCCAATGGGATACACACCATCCGAACCAGATTGCCTCTTCACGGAATAGAGTTTCCGGAAGAGGCCAAAGTGCGGCTCAATGCCAAGCCAGCACTCGCAAAAAGTGATAAAACAAGCAATGTGGAGAAGAGAATTGGGAGACAGATGATGCAACTGAACCCCATAGAAGAAGAGCAGTCCACGAAGGAAGTCATGGACTGGATACGAAAACCCACGCAAGACGAAGGCGAGAAACATAACCCGGTACCCAGATGGGGGACGGGGGATTACCTCATTGCCGGGGAGTTTGACGGCCGTTGTATCTTGCGGGATCAGGCCCCACTCGCGCAGTTTGCGGAGATCGCTCTCCCGCGTCTCTGATCGCCGCCAGCCACCATCGGTGACGCGAGCAGCGGCGGTACCCTTCTTGCCTCCGGCGGCGCTGGTCCCAACCGCGGATGAGGACTTCTTTGTTTTCCCCATGGCGCTACGGCGGTGGTGGCGATGTCAACGCAGAAAGAACGAAGGAAATGTGGAAGGAAAGCTCAGCGTGCAACAAGAATCGCTCAAGAACAAGGAGGCAGTGAACATATGAACTGGTGTGGTGAAAAACAAACCACGATTTCACCAAGGATTATAACAGCGAAGACGACGCACGCTGGCCGTCCATCGAGAAGACCTAACGCCAACGGTAGATCTGGCCGTACACGTGTCAACACCACAACGAACCGTCGTTACCACGCCGTCCACTACACGCGGAAATCGAGGAGACGTCGTAATTATCTCCACGCCCCGCGTGACCGGTCAATTCAAAGTCAGCAAGTGGGACCCATGTTCGTCCAGTCAAGTCATCTCTGGCGTAGCAGACGCTTGAGGTCATCAATCGTAAGCACTGACGTCATCAAAAGCTATACTAGCACCATTTCGGCTCCACAGCTAAGAGTACTCACTCGAATCTTCGATTCTATTAAATACTCGGGGGCTACTCCTATCAGGAGCGCTGGCCGCGAACCCGACAGAGAAATGAGGACAAATTACTTCTCCGAGTCCTACGTCGAGTCTACGACTCGACTACGGACTCGGGGGCTACTCCCATAGGGAGGATGGATTTAAGCATCCGAAAATATACTTTTCTCTCTTGGGCAATATATACCTCTTCTCCCACCTTGAGGAGGTTAGTTCAATCATTCATATTCATTCCTTGATCTCTCTCTCTCTCTCTCTCTCTCTCTCTCCACTATTAAAACACCAAAGCTTGAGGATCTCTGATTCTACCCAACCAAATCCAAATCCCTTTGGTAGAGAGAAAGAGGAGGTTCCGATCTACGTTTGCACCAAGCCATGTTTCATCCCCCCTTGATTTCATCAAGTTTTCTTGTTACTCTTGGGTTAGTGGGAAACCCTAGGCAGCTAGGGTCGCCCGAAGGCTTTCGTCTTGTCATTTTCCATGTGGAAATTTGTAACATCCCAAAAATATAACACAAGGATCATCAAACTCTAATCACTAAAAATTAGGGTTAACAAAAACTTTGATTAATTTAAAATCATATGAATGCATGTGTGAATGAGATGATTTGATAAATGCATGAATGAACTTGCGTGATTAACCTAAATAGCAAGAAATGGTTTAAAGCTGAAAATAACATCATACAAAACATTTCCATGCAGAAACAAAACAAGAGAAAATCAAAAACAAATAAAATAAAGCAAATGGTCATTTTTGCCAATCTTGCTCACTAGGTCACTTTGAGTGTTTCTAGTTCAAGATTTCAAACAGAAACTTTTCCAACTATTTTCACCCCTTGCTAGAACAAGTAAAAGTAAATCAAATCCCACCTTTCAAACTTGCAGAAACATTTGGCAACCTCATTCAAATCACAATTCAAAATTGAATCTTTATCATATGTGAAGATCACCCATTTTCAAAACCCAACCAAACCAGTGCCCCTTGACTAATCCAACTAACCATACACTCCCTAATATGTGCCTAGCAAACCCACCAAGTTTGAATCCAAAATTCAAATTTTAATCTCTTGCGGCCATTTTATCAAACACCTTGCAGATACAAATCAAACAAACATCAAACACTATAGTGTGCAGTAAATTTGGCCTAACTTGTTCCCTATCTAGCTCACACTACACCCTTAGTAGATCATCTAACTAGTTTAAACCCCTCTAGCTCACTGTAAGCAAGACCATGCCATTAATGGCAAGCAGGCCGAGCCTCACCTAGCCACCCCATTGTCGACAGCAAGCTACGAGCAACACTAAGCCTAGCATGCATATATAGCAAGCACCCCACTGTCCACCGCCACTCTCTGTCCCATCCCCGAGCAATGCCAGCCCCTGGACCACACGACACGCCCATGCCAAACCTCTTTGCGCGTGAGCCGAGAGCGCGCCAGTGCGCCATGCTCAACCAGCACCCACAGACCATGCGCCGCCCTTGCCACTTGCAGGGATGATCACCAGCACCCCAGCAACACCGCAGACATGCCCGTTCACCGCCGCGCGGACCACGCGCGCTGTGCGACATTAAAATCACCGTCGGACCCGCTCAGAGCACCGCGACGTTCCTCCGATCAGCACCGCCCCACGACGCAAGACCACGCCGTTGAGATTCGCCAGGGAGCACTGCACCACCCCCTACCATCGCCCATGCTAGTAGCTGCCTGTACCGTCGCCTCCGACGACCTCAGCCCACGCTGTGCTGCCCCTCTCGCTCGCATATAAAAGGATCCCTCCCCATCACGAATTCGCCACACCAGTTCACTCCCCTCTCACCCAGAACCACCCCACCTCACTCCCGGAGCAAGGCGAGCAGCGTATCACCAGAATTTGTCTGGAGCCCGCCGCTGCTGGAGAAGAAGGGAGCCGTCGATTGGATCCGCCCCAGGAGAAGATGCCGGTACCAGGAGAATCGTCATCGTCGACTTCGTCGTTCGCCCCCATCGTCGACCCTCGCCTGAGCCCCGGTGAGCCTCTCACGACCCACACCTGCCGTGTTAGGGTTCTGTCTCGTCGGTGCTGCCCGACGTGGACGATGAACTGTAGCCGTTCGATTAGAGTTAGATCGTGCGGTTCACATTGCCCCGTACCGCTTTGCCCCTCCCCGTCTCACTGACGCATGGGGACAGCCATTTAACCAGACCGCGTACGCGCTGTATGTAGTGGGCCGGCCCAGTAAAACATCCCGCGTGACCCAACAATTCAAATTAAGCTTTATTCGTTTAATTTCAAACATAGTTCTGTACCTAGATTAAAAAATCAACCCATATCGATTCACTAAACCAAAATGCATGAAACCAATTTGTTAGAAAGGTACTGAAATGCTTAATCCAAGCCTGCTGGATTCAAATCATTTGGAGTTATAGATCAACCATGGTAAAAATAACAAGGCGGAATCTTTTCTGCATTCAAACATTTTTCAAAATTCAACCATAAGAGATTTTGAGTTGATTCCAACTCTCAAAAATCACATTTGATCATCCCTTTCAGAATATATAAAAACATATGGGTTTACTTGTAAAAATAATGTTCAAGTAATAAAAGAATGCTACATAGGCATTTCTAGTCACTTTATTTATTTAAAATAAAAATGTTAAACCTTATTAAATTGTGACACCACTTTAAATCGCATTCTCATGTACTGAAATATGTGGTGATGACATGTGTCAACATGATCCCATGTTTGAGTTGGAGGATATTAAATCTTAAATAGTTTTTCAATGAGTAGAAATTACTTTTCTCAAATGAAATAAATAAGACAAGTGCTTTAATCCTTGTGGTAATAGTGATGATGCTAGATCACTTAGTGTGCACCTTTGCATGATGATTAAAAATATTTAAGTATTGTTTGGTGATTGTGTACCTCGTACTTATTTATAGACGCTAGTACCGACCAAGGATACGAGGAGGAAGGGGGATACTACGAGGAAGAAGTCGAGGAGACCTTCAACCACTGCTCTGCTCAAGGCAAGATTATATTGATATCTATGCAAGCCAATACTTGAAAACTTGCAAGCTAACCCTTGAAAATTGTGCAAGCTAATACTTGCTTGTTACTATGCCAACTATATGCCTTAAGCATATGTGATTACACCCACTTGATAACCCAATCCTAATTTTACTTGCAAGCTTAATACTTTATTTTCTTTATCGAAGCTTTCTCTTAGAGTTTACATAGTGACTTGTAGATTCTAGAAAGATAACTAAAGGTAGCATAAAGAGCATAAAATTTGGCCTAAGTTAGATAATCTTGATGTCATCATAAGGCATGAGATTGAACTTAGCAAATCCCCACTTGTTTACCACCCCTCATTAGTATTTACCACCACTTGTAGATACTAGTGCTAAGTATAAAACTTGATCAACTTTAGATGGGAATACTTGGTGAAAATGGTTATGAAAACCTTAGAATGATGAGTCATTATACTGAAATATTTTGACATGTGTTTCCGAACACCAGATGAATTTGATGATGAAAATGTTGAGGCATGAGCCTTAGCCCTTTATAAAACTGATGGTTGTCTGGATGCGATACCATTTCAATTTTACCGTACAACCACAATACCCAAAATTTGGGTAGGGCTTGACTAGAAATTTATATACCTTAGTATGGGTTCCCTCGCGGCCAAGGTCTGAGCTGAGGCTACCTTGTGAAGATTGTCCACCTGTGCAGTACCCAAGATGGCAGATGGTCATGGTTGGGAGGCCAAACTCACAGGAGAGGTGCCTATACTAGGGCGTGTAATTGAAACGTTAGGATTGATTATCCGCATACTGAGTATGGTGAATTCAGGATTGTTCCTGACGGATGTATCGAATGTTGTGGTGAAAGTGTACAATCTCTGCAGAGTGTCAAACTATTCGAATAGCCGCGTCTGCGGTTATGGACAGTTGGAGTGGCCATACTGTTCCCCCGTCAGATGTTTTCAAAATTACTTGTGAAATGAATTATGACTTGGACTTGGCCACAACAGAGTTGTGATATGAAATTCAAATTCCCACTTAGGTGTTATAAAACTTTCAACTAGTTTTTCTTTGCTTCTGAACTGTGTAGAGGTAAATCTGGCTTTTTGCAAAACAACCTTAGAGCCTAGTTGTTGGAGATATGCCCAAGAGGCAATAATAAAGTGGTTATTATCATATCTTCACACTTATGATAAATGTTTACATACCATGCTATAATTGTATTAACCGGAAACATTAATACTTGTGTGATTTGTAAACTAAAATAAGAGTCCCTAGTAAAGCCTCTTGTTAAACTAGCTTGTTGGTTAATATATGATCATGGTTTCCTGATCATGAACATAGAGATGTTATTAACAACAAGGTCATATCATTAGGAGAATGATGTGATGGACATACTCCTATAGATAAGCGTAGCATAAAGATCAAGTCATTTCATTAGTTCAATTGCTATATGCTTTCTGATACATAGTAACCTAATTCCTTCGACCATGAGATCATGCATATCACCTTTACCGGATGGATGCTTTGATGTCATCAAACACCACACCGTAACAGGGTGGCTATAAAGGTGGCATTGAGTGTTCAGAAAGTATTGGTTGAAACACATGGATCAAGAGTGGGATTTGTCCATCCATATGACGGATAGATATACTCTGGGCCCTCTCGGTGAAATGTCATCCAATTAGCTTGCAAGCATGTGACTGGCTCACAAGGGATCACATATCACAGGAACGAGAAAAGAGTACTTATCAGTAACGAGGTTGAACTAGGTATGCAGAGATACCGACGATCATAACCTCGGATAAGTAAACTATCGTGAGACAAAGGGAAATTGGTATCGTATGTAAGTGGTTCATTCGATCGCAAAGTAATCGTAGAAATATGTGGGAGCCATATGAATTTCCAGATTCCTCTATTGGTTATTGTTCGGAGAAGTGTCTCGATCATGTCCGCATAATTCACGAACCGTAGGGAGACACACTTAAGGATTCGACGTTGTTTGAGTAGTTATGGTATTATGAGAAAGAGACCGAATGTTGTTCGGAGTCTCGGATGGGATCCGGGATATCACGAGGTGATCCGGAATGGTCCGGAGAATAAAGATTCATATAAGGAAAGTCCCGTTTCGGAGTTCGGGAATAATTCCGATGTTTTCATCGGGAATGTTCTAGAAGGTTCTGGAATGTCCGGCACTCCGGGGGGGGGGGGGGGAGGGGTACATGAATGTGTCATTACATATTGGAATGATTGCATCATGTACTAAGTGTTCTTGCTGTTCCAAATAAAGGATTAAATTGAATCCTAAAACAGAAAAATCAAATGGCCAGTTTGAAAGTCAAACGGCTAAAACAGGAAACTGTGGGAAACAAGCAAGAGGAGGCAAAACCGACTTGGGGGAGGAGTCCCTCCTCTCCAAGCCGGCGCACCACCAAAGGCCGACTTGGGGAGGGACTCCCCTCCCCTTGGCCGCACCTCCCACCTATAAAAGGAGGGACAGGGCCTCCTCCTCTAGACACACAAGTTCCTATCCTCTAATCTCCGGTTTAGAGCCGTTTTGGTTTAGAGCTTCTAATTGCCCTAGCCTTCGGTTTAGAGCCTTCTAATTGGTGTGTCTAATCTCTAGACCACTAATAGCCCTCTCTCATAATCCACCATACTCGCTCCGGCTTAAGGCGAAGCCCTGCGAGATCTCCCCTCTACTTCCGGTACCACGCCGTTGTGCTGCCGGAATCGCGAGGAGAGTGCTACAACCTCCGCTGCCTGCTAGAACAAGGGAGAGGAAGGTCTTCGTCGAGTACCGAACGTGTGACCGACTGCGGGAGCGCTGCCGGAACGTGGCGCCGGAAGGATCGTCTACGCGATCTTGAGATCGGAAAGAGTACGACTACATCACCCACGAGAATCTGCTCTCGTTAACCGCTTTGGAATCTTCGAGGGTAAGTTATTCCATCGACTCGTTGCTACAATCTAGTAGATAGATCTTGGCTTGTTTGTTTGTATGCGATAGAAAATTTTGTTTTCCATGCTACGAACCCCTACACTAGTGTCCTACTACACCCCCCCCCCCTTAACTTGTTAGTATTAGTTTGCGAGTACTTAAAGAGTACTGATGGCTTTGTCCCTGGCTATTCCCGTGGCCAGACTATGAAGAGGAGTACCAGTATGATGGACCGCAGGAAGGTTATGACAACTAGGATCATCTCCCATCGTCAGCATTGCCTGTGACCCTGAAGATGGAGCTTCGCCTACACTATCATTACTATTATGTTATTCTGCTTCTTGAGTTGTATTAAGAACTGGATCATGAGATCCTTATTTGTGTAAGACCTTATGTATGGTTTGTAATGGATGATGTACTGTGATATCCAAATCTGTTATGTCTCGCAAAAATGGTAATCCTGGGATTGCGATGTATGGCATAACACGCATCTAGGATTAAAAATCCTGGTGTTGACAAGTTGGTATCAGAGCCATCCTAACCATAGGAGACCCTAGTTAGACTGGACGTTTGAATCAAAAACTTAGTTTCAAAACCAAAGGAAGTGAGTATTTACAAAAACTTATTCCCATTCTTATCACTTGGATTCTTTCATAAAATTTCATGTTCCTCAAAAATTCATGCAAAATACATAAAAAATGACACACTTGATCACTCTACTAACTTACTCATCCTATATTCTTATAGATGGACGTGAAGTACAACAAGTTTTATCAGTTGGGGAATGGAGGAGACCTCATCTTTGAGCGCGACTTGGACCAGCTTTCGGAACTTCTGGAACGTCCGCACCCCGAGTTCTTCGGAGCTCAGCTCAATGATCAGGAAGGAGAAGATCTGCAGTGGCTAGTTGTTGCAAGTCTCCGAGGAAAGATTGAACCCCCCACTGCAGAGGGAATTCAGTTAACCTTAAGAGAGAACAACTGGCTCGATGGACTTTCCAGGGCCATGCAGGAAGCTCTTGCCCGTGTGTGTGGGCAGAGTATCAATCAGATCAAGGGTACCCGTTTTGAGTTGTACCCAAGGCGTGATGTTATGGGACAGCCACTAGAGGCGCCATACCACCCTGAGCTGAAGAGTCAATTGGACCACCTCAGCTTCATGATGTACGACTGTCAGAAGGAGTTGGACAATGCCCGTGCCTACGCCATCGCCAAGAAGAAGGATCATACCCCCCGCTATGATAGTGAAGGATCGCAAGTCTCGTCGCTGTTAACTCGACAAGAAGGAGCGCATCATTGCTCGTCTTCTCCATCGGATCACGGATTTGGAGGATACCATCCACGAGAGAGACATGCAGTTGGAGGAGAGGGAGAATGCCAGAGAAGACCTTCGTGGAGACCCCTACTCCTATCTCAGCGATGATGATGACTTTTTGGAGGATCATGCCATGGACTTCTTCACTGATGAGGATGATGAGTACACTGACTCCGAGGAGTAGTAGCACTTGAGCACTCGCGTTAGTGAATTGTATTCGGTCCCACTGTATCGTAGCTTCACAGAATGGTTCTTAAAACCATCTGTTTTTCTTTGTGGTGGTGTATGTTGTATTGTGTGCTATGAATGAATGAATGAAAATCAAGTTGCTAGAAAAATATGAGTCGCACTTTAACAACTTTACAAAACAACCCTGAACCTTAGAAATTTCCCTCTTTTCTCATGATCTATCTCAATATTCAGATGCCTCGCGGAGGAAGCAACTCAGCCCTGGACCCGATGTTGCAACTCTTGCAAATGATGGTTTCGGACCGCGAAGCCGAAAGAGTCGAACGTGAAGCCAACTTAGCCACCCTTCAACAGATAGCCCAGATGGCCAACAACAATCAAGGCCATGGAAATCAGGACAACCATGGATCTAAGCTCAAGAATTTCTAGAACACCAATCCACCTGTTTTCACTAAGTCAAAAGAACCCCTAGATGCAGATGATTGGATGCAAACAATGGAGAACAATCTGGAAGTCGCAGGAGTGGAAGCTTACGAGAAAGTTTTGTTCGCCACCCACTATCTAGCCGGAGATGCAAGAGCATGGTGGAACAGCGTTCGTGCAATGAACGGAGGTTAGATGATGACTTGGGAGGGATTCAACGTCAAGTTCAGCAGAACCCATGTGCCACCGGGTTTGATCAAGAGGATGAGATATGAATTCAGAGAACTTAAGCAAGGAAGGATGACAGTAGTGGAATACCGTGACAAATTCTTGTCATTAGCTAGGTATTCCCCGGATGAGATCGACACTGAAGCCAGGAAGAAAGAGAGATTCCTGAATGGTATGCACGATTGAGATGCAGACGGTGTTAGTCAATATCCCCTTTGCTGATATTGAAGCCCTAGTCGACTCTGCCATTCATATGGAAGGAAAGATCAACCAAGCCAATGAGAACCGCAAGCGCCGCATGATGCATCAACCAGGAACCCACCAGACACCAAAGTATCGCCCCAACCCATCCCCAGGATTTGCCCCGAGAACCAACAGACCCCTGATGAACCGTCCGACCTATCCCAACCGTGGAAACCCAAGGACCGGAGGAAACCACAACAACCCCGGCAACTCTAGCAATTTCAACCGTGCACCACCCAAGTTCAACAACAACAATGCCGCCACCAACACTGCCCCAAGGACCAGAAGTAATGTTGTGCCTGTTGTAGCGAAGGACAAGTCGCAAGTGACTTGTTATGAATGTGGAACCAAGGGTCACTACTCCAACGAGTGCCCCAAGAAGAATGCCGCAACCCCCAATGCAAATGCCCCAGATCAGCAACATCATCGTGTTCAGCCCGGAAGAAGGTTTGTCCCAGGGAATTCGCTCAACCGCAACGGCCGTCTTTTTCTCATGCATGCTGAAGAAGCCCAGGAAGCGCCAGATGTCGTGCTGGGTATGTTTTCTGTTAACTCAGTACTTGCAAGAGTGTTGTTTGATTCTGGAGCATCGCACTCATTTGTCACTGAAGAATTTGCATGCACTAGTAAGATTCAACCAACCAAATTGAAGCATGTTATGATTGTTCAAATACTCGGTTCAACCATCAAAGCTAGGCAAATTTGCAAAGCCGTCCCTATCCGAATCCATGGCATAGATTTTTATGCTAATCTAATGGTACTTGGAACTAAAGGTTTGGAAGTAGTACTAGGAATGGATTGGATGCCCAAACACAAAGGATTAATTGACTGTGCCAAGAAAGCCATAACCATGACCAGTACAGCTGGAATATCAGTCGAGCATGTATCTGAAACCTTGCCTCATCAGTCCAAGTGCAACAAGAGTATAGCCCAGCCTACCATTGACCAAGTCCGGATAGTCTGTGAATACCTCGATGTATTTCCAGATGTTTTGCCCGGTATGCCCCCAAATCGGGATATAGAGTTTATCATTGAACTAATCCCTGGAACCGGACCCATAGCCTAGAGACCATATAGTATGAACCCGTCTGAACTAGCAGAACTGAAGAAGCAACTCGACGCCATGCTAGAAATTGGACTGATTCAACCAAGTGCATCACCATGGAGATCACCTGTTCTGTTCGTGGACAAGAAAGATGGAGGTAACCGTTTGTGTACGGATTATCGAAAGTTGAATGATGTCACTATCAAAAACAAGTACCCGTTGCCAAATATAGAAGACCTGTTTGACCAGTTGACTGGTGCCAAAGTGTTTTCTAAGATTGATCTTAGAACTGGCTATCATCAACTCAAGATTCGTGCAGAGGATATTCCAAAGACTGCCTTTACCACCATATATGGATTATACGAGTATACCGTCATGTCTTTTGGATTAACCAATGCCCCCGCTTATTTCATAAATCTCATGAATAAGATTTTTATGGACTTCCTGGATAAGTTTGTCGTTGTTTTCATCGATGACATTCTGATTTATTCCAAATCAGAAGAAGAACATGAGCTACACCTAAGGACCATTCTTGGAACCCTTAGAGAGCATCAGTTGTATGCCAAGTTTAGCAACTGTGAATTCTGGTTACAAGAGGTAGGATTCCTCGGACACATCGTATCAGCCGGAGGAATTGCCGTTGACCCTGCAAAGGTGAAGGATGTTGAAGATTGGCAAGCCCCAACCACTCAAACCCAAGTTCATTCATTTCTCGGATTAGCGGGATACTACCGCAAGTTCGTAAAAGGATTCTCGAGTATCGCCAGACCCATGACCCAATTGCTGAAGAAGGACAAGAAGTTTTAATGGATGGAAAAATGTGAAGCGAGTTTTCAAGAACTAAAGAGAATATTGATTTCAGCCCCAATCTTGATCATGCCGGATATCACCAAACCCTTTGACGTGTATTGTGACGCATGCAATATCGGCCTAGGATGTGTGCTAATGCAATAAAGCAAAGTTATATCTTATCTATCCCGACAACTGAAGCAACATGAACAGAACTACCCAACCCATGACCTCGAACTCGCAGACGTAGTTCTAGCCCTAAAGACATGGAGGCATTACCTCATGGGAAACCGTTGTGAGATTTATTCGGATCACAAGAGCTTGAAGTATATATTCACTCAGAAGGAGCTGAATATGAGACAAAGAAGATGGATTGAGCTAATCAAGGATTATGATCTGGACATTCACTATCACCCCGATAAAGCCAATGTGGTAGAAAATGCCCTTAGCAGATTGCCATGCCACTTGAACTCCATGATTTTGAAGGAGCAACCAAGTTTGCACAAAGAGATGGAAGATTTCTGAATGGAATTAGTGAGTGAAAGATTTTTGGCTAGCATAGAACTTCAACCCACGTTGATTAGACAGATCAAAGAGGCGCAGAAAGGTAATGCTAGTATCGACAGAATCAAGCGTCGTATCGGTATAGGCAAAGTACCCGGATTCACGGAAGATGAAGAAGGAGTTCTATGGTACAAAGGACGCCTTTGTGTACCAGCAGATTCGGAATTGAAAGAAGTGATTTTGAAAGAGGCCCATGATACTCTTTATTCTATCCACCCCGGAGGAAAAAAGATGTATCAGGATTTGAAGGAACAATTCTAGTGGCATAAGATGAAGAGAGAAATCGGAAGCTATATCGCCAAGTGTGATATATGTCAGAGAGTCAAGGAGGGACATCAAAGACCCACTGGACTGTTGCAACCGCTACAAATTCCGGAATGGAAATGGGATTCAGTTGGAATGGACTTTATCACCGGATTGCCTACTTCTAGTAGGGGAAATGACTCTATCTGGGTCATAGTGGACCGATTGTCCAAAATCGCCCATTTCTTACCCGTCAAGACCACATACCAGAGTTCGAAGCTAGCGGAGTTATACATCGCTAGAATCGTCAGTTTGCACGGAGTCCCCAAGAACATTGTATCGGATCGAGGAACTCAGTTTACCTCGAGATTCTGGAAGAAAGTCCAAGGCCCCCTTCTTTTCAGCTTCTTGGCCAGCTTCTCCTAGAAGCTCCCCTCGACCAGCTTCTCCCAGAATCTCATCTTCAAAATTCGTTCAAACTTCTTAACTAGTAGTTTCAATGTCAATTTAAAAGTATAAACGATTTTGGCAGATGAGATTCTGGGAGAAGCTGTTCGAGGGTAGCTTCTGGGAGAAGCTGGACAAGAAGCTGAAAAGAAGGGGGCCCAAGAAGGTTTAGGAACCCGACTAGATTTCAGCACAGCTTATCACCCTCAAACGGATGGACAAACAGAGCGATTAAATCAAATACTCGAAGATATGTTGAGAGCATGTGTGCTAGAGTACGGATCTAAATGGGAAGACTATCTGCCTTTCGTAGAATTTACTTACAATAACAGTTATCAAGCTAGTCTGCAAATGGCCCCATTTGAGTTTATGTATGGAAGGAAGTGTCGCACCCCTTTGAATTGGTCAGAAGTAGGAGAGAGTCAGATTTTCGGACCCGACATCGTACGAGAAGCAGAAGAGAAAGTGCACAAGATTTGTGAGCACCTCAAGACCGCTCAGTCAAGACAACAGAGTTACGCCGACAAGAGACATCGAGACCTCGCTTTCAATATCAGAGATTTCGTGTATCTCAAAGTTTCGCCTTTGAAAGGAATGCAGTGTTTCCAGCTCAAAGGAAAGTTAGCCCCGAGATATATCGGACTCTTCAAGATTCTGAATCGTCGAGGAGAAGTATCATAACAATTGGAACTGCCAGAGGAGATGTCAGCAGTACACAATGTGTTCCATATATCGTTACTTCGCAAATGCCTTGAAGTTCCGGAGAAGACTGAAGTTTTCAAGAACATTGATCACCGGACCATAGAGATCAACGATGACCTGACCTATCCCGAAGTCCCATCCGTATTTTGGAAGAAGCTTTCAGGACCACCAGGACCCGAAGCATCAAGTTTCTCAAGATTCAGTGGAGCAACTACACAGAAGAAGAAGCTACCTGGGAGCGTGAAGATCACATCAGGACGGAGTTTCCCGATCTCTTTAAATCCTAGGTAATCTTTTTTCTTCCTTTTTCAAATCTCGGGACAAGATTTTGTTTAAGGGGGAAGGTTTGTAACATCCCAAAAATATAACACAAGGATCATCAAACTCTAATCACTAAAATTAGGGTTAACAAAAACTTTGATTAATTTAAAATCATATGAATGCATGTGTGAATGAGATGATTTGATAAATGCATGAATGAACTTGTGTGATTAACCTAAATAGCAAGAAATGGTTTAAATCTGAAAATAACATCATACAAAACATTTCCATGCAGAAACAAAACAAGAGAAAATGAAAAACAAATAAAATAAAGCAAATGGTCATTTTTGCCAATCTTGATCACTAGGTCACTTTGAGTGTTTCTAGTTCAAGATTTCAAACAGAAACTTTTCCAACTCTTTTCACCCCTTGCTAGAACAAGTAAAAGTAAATCAAATCCCACCTTTCAAACCTGCAGAAACATTTGGCAACCTCATTCAAATCACAATTCAAAATTGAATCTTTATCATATGTGAAGATCACCCATTTTCAAAACCCAACCAAACCAGTGCCCCTTGACTAATCCAACTAACCAGACACTCCCTAGTATGTGCCTAGCAAACCCACCAAGTTTGAATCCAAAATTCAAATTTAAATCTCTTGCGGCCATTTTATCAAACACCTTGCAGATACAAATTAAACAAACATCAAACACTATAATGTGCAGTAAATTTGGCCTAACTTGTTCCCTATCTAGCTCACACTACACCCTTAGTAGATCATCTAACTAGTTTAAACCCATCAAGATCACTGTAAGCAAGACCATGCCATTAATGGCAAGAAGGCCAAGCCTCACCTTGCCACCCCATTGTCGACAACAAGATACGAGCAACACTAAGCCTAGCCAGCATGTCTAGCAAGCACCCCACCGTCCACCGCCATCTCTATCCCAGCCCCGAGCAATGCCAGCCCCTGGACCACACGACACGCCCATGTCAAACCTCTCTGCGTGCGAGCCGAGAGCGTGCCAGTGCGCCATGCTCGACCATCACCCACAGACCGCGCTCCGCCCTCGCCGCTTGCAGGGATGATCACCAGCACCCCAGCAACCCCGCAGACATGCCCGTTCGCCGCCGCGCGGACCACGCGCGCTATGTGACATTAAAATCGCCGTCGGACCTGCTCAGAGCACTGCGACGTTCCGACTGATCGGCACCGCCTCACGACGTAAGACCACGCCGTTGAGCTTCGCCAGGGAGCACCGCACCGCCCCCTACCGTCGCCCATGCGAGTAGCTTCCTGTACCGTCGCCTCCGATGACCTCAGCCCACGTCGTGCTGCCCCTCTCGTTCGCCTATAAAAGGAGCCCTCCCCATCACGAATTAGCCACACCAGTTCACTCCCCTCTCATCCAGAACAACCCCACCTCACTCCCGGAGCAAGGCGAGCAGCGCATCGCCGGAATTTGGCCGGAGCCCGCCGCTGCTGGAAAAGAAGGGAGCCGTCGATTGGAGCCGCCCCAGGAGAAGCTGCCAGTACCAGGAGAACCATCGTCGTCGACTTCGTCATTCGCCCCTATTGCCGACCCTCGCCTGAGCCTCGGTGAGCCTCCCACGACCCGCACCTGCCGCGTTAGGGTTCTGTCTTGTCGGCGCTGCCCGACGTGGACGATGAACCGTAGCTGTTCGATTAGAGTTAGATCGTGCGGTTCACATTGCACCGTACCGCTTCGCCCCTCCCCGTCTCACTAACGCATGGGGACAACCACTTAACCAGCCCGCGTACACGCTGTGTGTAGTGAGCCAGCCCAGTAAAACATCCCGCGCGACCCAACAATTCAAATTAAGCTGTATTCATTTAATTTCAAACATAGTTCTGTACCTAGATTCAAAAATCAACCCAGCTCGATTCACTGAACCAAAATGCATGAAACCAATTTTGTTAGAAAGGTACTGAAATGCTTAATCCAAGCCCGTTGGATTCAAATCATTTGGAGTTCAAGGCAGAAGATTTTCTGCATTCAAACATTTTTCAAAATTCAACCATAAGATCTTTTGAGTTGATTCCAACTCTCAAAAATCACATTTGATCATACCTTTCAGAATATATAAAAACATATGGGGTTACTTGCAGAAATAATGTTCAAGTAATAAAAGAATGCTACATAGGCATTTCTAGTCACTTTATTTATTTAAAATAAAAATGTTAAACCTTATTAAATTGTGACACCACTTTAAATCACATTCTCATGTACTGAAATATGTGGTGATGACATGTGTCAACATGATCCCATGTTTGAGTTGGAGGATATTAAATCTTAAATACTTTTTCAATGAGTAGAAATTACTTTTCTCAAATGAAATAAATAAGACAAGTGCTTTAATCCTTGTGATAATAGTGATGATGCTAGATCACTTAGTGCGGTGACCCAGCATATCACTGCATGATGTAGTATACTATAGTCATTGACATAACACCAATGAAACACCGTTCACTAGTATTACATCCCTCAGAATGGCACAACAGAAACATAGCGGGTCCAATACATGGCTAAAGGTTAGAACTCACTCTTTACACAAGATCTAGAGAACACTCTAGGTTAAAGAGAGAGAAAGAACTTCTTCGGAGAAGAATCAAATATAAACAACGCAAGAACTATTATACTACTAAAACTAGTATTTTAACTAAGGAATTGGCATTGCTGCTATTGAAATACACTACAGAATTAGGTTCTTTGGCTAGAGATTATATTCCTATCTAATCAGTAACTTCGTATTCACTTGAGTTGATGTATATGTTGACTTCCTTGACTTCATTGAAGAGCTTTAGCTTTTGATGATTCCTAGAGCATAACTTGGTGTAGACATCGTCTTAATGGCTTCAGAATCTAGAAAGGGTTAAGAAGATACTTTGAGTACAAGCGTACTCAGCAAATTCACTAGAAAAGGAGTGTTTGATGCACTATAACTACAGCCACAGACCGTAGGTCGTAGGCAATGCAAGTTTTCATAAACATTTCTTCAAAGGTTGATTTTATTCTGAAAAGCTATGTCCGTCAGCCTTCACGGATTTACCAGAACTTTCATGGAGTTCCTTTCCCGCCGCGTTCGCAGCTCCTTCCCAGAACAGGGAGTAACAAGTTACAGTTCTTACACTCTGCAGAGGTGCGTCACTTTACCCATGAGAGATCAACTCTTTATTGCACAACCGGGTAGCTTATTCCCATCCACAATTCCATGATGTGGGCCCCAGAAGATGATCCAAGCCAATCACTGCCCCCTTCGCGACCTCGCATGCCTCCTTGGTGTACACCATGCCCACATATTGGATTACGACAATGGTTTGTACAAACCGTTAGATGCCAGAACTATTGTGGGACGATGAGGGTTCCCACCCATATGCTGCATATCCTCTATGAATTACCAATTAATATGCACACTTTGAGGATAACAGCCACGACCTGCACATCCGGCTTCATGCGAGAGGAAGAAGATACAACTGACTTCTCTGTCCCATTCCAAATCTCATGGTCAACACGTAATATACGGCGCAAGAATCACTAGCTACATTGGTTGTTAAGTACTAGGTGATATAGTTCTGAACAATGGTATTCCAACTATCAGATTTAATAGATTAGCTGATCACCCTGGATCAGTAACCAATAGTTCACATTATTATCGAAATTAGTGTTTTTAGACCTTTTTCAAATGCAGGTGATAACAACACTGGATTTGTAAAATACTTTACAGAAAATAAACAAAGGACATGAGCAAGTGTGAACTTGCCTTTTGTGATTGCAAGATTATGCACTCACGGTCTTCGAGTCAGTATAAGATCCAAAATCTGAAATCAGTATCATTGGTCCAGTAAGGACTACTACCTCCGTTTCAAGGCTTAAGGCGCACATGTTTTCCAAAGCAAAGTTTGACCGAAAGAATTAAGCAACAAAATCTTGATTATATTGTACATGATTAGTACCGTTGGATTCGTATTGAAAAGTACTTTTCAGTGATACTAGTTTTATACCAAAACTCTTTACGTATTTAGAGTAATTCTTGGTCAAATAAAAAACACGCAAAATAAGGACGCCTTAAGCCCTGAAATGGAGGGAGTAATGTTTAAAGAAGCAATATGCTTTTATGCATAAGTAATGTGATGCACGTTCTAAACGCAAATCCTGGGGATAACGTTGTCCTAGGGTTTGGATTTCGGAAATGGTTACTTTGGAATGTGTGGTCCTTTTAGATAAGTTTCACATTTGTGCTTCTATTAGAGCTTATGAGTGGTTGTGAGTAACACATATGTAGCAATAAAATATATACTTATGATATACTAGTCAAAATTGCTTATATAAGAGTTCTTGTTTGAAGTGGCAAAAAGAATAACCTTCGAAGAAAAGGTTTCTCTTCTAAGGTCTAAACAAGCTTTGTGGTTAGTTGAGTTGGGTAGCTGATATTTATGTTTGCTCGAATGGTTTGGGTTTGAGATGTTTTTATAACTTAACTACTTCAGACCAAAGTTAACTATAAAACATATAGTAATGTTTATTGTATTATATTTAGATTCTTGGAGACTAGAGTTAACTTTAAAATATAGATAGTTTTGAAAGTATAATACTTATAACATTTGTATCTTGTGTATCTGGAATGTTTCCTTTAGGTTACTTAAGATCGGTTATCCTTTTACTTGGTGTAGTGGTTTCTTGATTCTATAATGGAGTAGTATCATTTACCTTTTATAGATGAATGAGTATAGTTTATAAACCAAGATATATTGTCACTTAACTACTTTTGAACTTTCTATTGTGTTGTGGTAGTTTTTGTAATTTGGTAGTTAACATAGATGGAAAGGATTTGGTGTATTTATAAGTTGTTCTATAAGGTTAATTTTATAAGTGGAAATCTTTTTAGAATATAATTCTTACTTAAAGTAGAAGATAATTTAATACTAAGGTACTTGTAATGTTTTAAACCATTATGGCTTATATTATTAATACTCAAGACTAATACTATTTATTAAATTTAATTGACTAATTTTAGAAATATTATTAAGTGTTATTAACACTTATATGATTTTTAAACTAAGTAAATAAGTTTAAATTTGAGTTATTAAAATAGTTGAATTTTTATTTAACTCAAAAGTGGAATATTTTATTTTTATCATGTAGGTAATATTTTTGTGATCATTTTGGTATATTATATTTATTTTTTGTGATTTGTAAATAATAAGATATGATTTTTACAAATCTTATTATTTTATAATTACTTAATAAATAATAAATATTTAATTGAGTGAAATAATAATGCATGGTTATAATTTTAAATTATAATTCCTATTGTGCTAAGATTTTTGGTATTTTATTCATATTATTAACATTTACAATTATTAAAATATGAATTATCAAAGTTTTATTACTTATAAAACCTTTATTAAATAATATTTATTTAAATAATAATCATACTAATTTTTGATAATAATTTTAAGTTGTAGATTTTATTTTTCTACAATTTTTCATATATTATACACATTTTTCTAAATTATAAATCAAAAGTTATTAATTAAACAAGATTTAAGCATTTATTTGATTTCTAGAATATTATTAATTGAATTTATAATATTTTATTTCTTTCTTAAACAGGAAATACTTTTTACACCGCACCTAAGACTAGCCCGACTCAGTGACCAGTGGGCCTATGTCCACCTCAACACTTAGGTTAAAAAAATGTATTTTGTTACTGACCCTCTCTCTACTCCCAGTCGATGACACATGGGCCCAAGGCCATGTCATCAGCCATGCGAGACAAAGACCAGTCAAACTAGCTGACGTGGCTCGAACCTGAGGTGAGCATGACGTCACTCGAGTTGATCCTCACGGGTTGAGGATCAATCAATCGATCTGGTGCATGTGCGGGGCTGTGGCTAGGTTCGTTGGACAGAGGAGATCGAGGCGAACCTATTAGTGGTGGCGCCGCCCCTATTTGGTCACCGGAGGTCAACCGGCGACGAGCTCATACGGCGGTGCTTGCGGTCGATCACGGTGGCGTGGATTTAGGAAGCAAACGAAAGATCTACGCATACTAGGAGATTCAGTGACTCACCAGGAACGCGATGGTGTTCTTGGTTTGACGAGGCGCGGTCGGAGACGCCGGCAAGGTCGACGAACAGCGTCAGGAACAAGGTTTCGATTGGGTTGATTCACGCCTTCTCCGCTAGTGCGAGTTGGGGAAAACGGACGAGAAGAGCATGGCGGTCTCCACCGTGGTCTTACATGGCCGAGGCGAGCACGGAATCGTCGGCTCCAGCTCACCTCCGAGCTAGGGTTCTCGGGTCAGAAGAAGAAATTGAGAGAGAGAGAGCTGTAGAGGGGGAAATTGAGGATGAGGACGAGCAAGGACGTCGCGATGGCCTCCTTATCCTCTCCTGGCGACGGTGGCATTGATCTTGGCGCAAGGATGACAATGACGACATCGAGCGACGGCGAGCTCCTCCAGCGAGCTGTCTGTGTGCGTGAGGATGACGGTGACGTGCTATTTTGCGGATAACCCCCTGGCGTTTCTTTCCTCTCAACCCATAGTCCTACCCTGGTCCCACTTGGCAGTCACAGATGGAAACGAGTTAGACTGGTTACTAGGGCTTTGTGGGCTGCACTTGGGCGTCAGATAAGTACAGAGATGTTGGACCACGGCCAGGTAATGTTTTTATTTGTTTTACCTTTTTCTATTTACTGTTTTCTTTTTCAGATTTGAATTTGATTTATATTTTGAACTTTTATTTGTAGGATTTATTTGCTGGATAATTGCAATAATACTAAAATATATTTAGTATCATTTGTGAACTTTTATTATATAATCTTTTGTATTTCTTTTATTTACTCAATATGAACCCCTTTTAATAATTTGTAGAAACTTTTCTTATTATTTTTCTCTCCTCTTTTAGTTATGGATTTCTTGAATGATGTATTCTTATTTGTTTATAAGACTTAACTCTAGTTGGCTCAGAGTTTGAATATAAATTTTGTATATGTATAATGATCCTATATCATTATTTGTTGCATGAAATATGAAAGAAATTAATATGGTTCTTACTACTTCCATTAATTTGGAAAATGACAATGTATATATTCTATTATGATAAACAAAGAGGTTTAGGATTTTGGATTATGATTATTTACCCTAGGGTTTAGGTTTTTTTAATATACTTAGACTCCTTTATGGATGTGGTTAAAGATTCAATAACTAAGCATATTGTTTTCTGTTTGGGATATTTGATGAAATCACCTTTAGTACTTGAAAGTTATATCTTTAATGTTTTATAGAAAGGAATTGATAAAGATACTCCTAAGCACATTTAATTATGATGGTTGGAATTGTCAGAGATGTGTTTATGTGATTTGTTGTAGGGAAATGTTCCTATGAAGTGATATAGATATAAGATGAGGAATTCTTAATATGAAATGGATATTATACTTGGTTTTAAGATTTAGAGTTGATTGTTTACCAAGAATTACTATCTTTCATAATTCATAATTCTAGACTTCTTATTAAGGAATTCCTTTCCTAGATATACTACCTTTTTCTATCTATCATCATGATTAACATGATGAGTTTTACTTCATAGTACTATTCTCATTCACTGATTAACCTTCTAAACTCATGGATGATTCCAATGAGTTTGATACTAAAGTATTTCATAACTTCCTCATATCCTTGCTTGGTTGTATTTACTACTCTACTGTTGATAGCCTTCCATCCAACAAATAGTTCCCTCAAACTCTACTCATAATCTTCCTTAATCATTCATTACTAATGTATCTCTATTATTTGTATGCATCCAACTACCTTTCTCTAAAGTTGACTATCCTTTAAGATGAATAACACCACTTCTATAAATCTATGCTATACTAGCTTTAATTGAATAATATCATCCTATATTCACTTTACTCCAACCCTAAATTATATTTATGTGGCTTTCAATGACTACTCTAGGATAACTTATCTCTACTAAGGTTCCAATCATGTTCTACCCACCAGTATTACTTATACTAAATATAAGCATTCAATATTGGTGGCTAAAGCATCACCATTATAATCCTTTAATCATTTATTGCTTAAGTTCTTAGTTGGCTAAGCAAGGCTTTATCAATCCTACTTTTCCATTGTCTTGAAATTATCTTCTTAGTATCTCACATTGGATTAAGGTTATTTATGGACTATGCCCTCTTTAAAAGATTTAAGTAGATGTTATGATAAAATCAAGAAATAGTAGATCAATGATTGATACTTAAAGAATTCGTGAATCAATGGGGAATTACCTAACATTGATGAACAACAGATATTAAGATAAGTTCCATAAAGATTGCTATAGAAAGAAAGATATATAGTGGATGATCTTGACTTAGTCTCTTTCCAACTCCAACTCATTAAAGAGTTTAAGGTTAGGTATTACTATGATACTCATAGTAAGAATATATAAGAATAAGATAGGTCAGCATTAATCATTGCATTTTTATTATTTTAGTGGTAATCTTAACTTAGTATTCATAGGCTGATATGATGAATAGTATGATATGATCCGTTAAGGATCATATATGAATCATTTAAGCAATGTATTATGAGTGACATTTTATTATATCTGGTCTACCCTTAGACCAAATCATGTTTAACCAAATAAGGTTTTAGCAAAGGTCGTATTGAAACTTATCGCAGTTAACTTGATGATCTACTTCAATTCCATCAAGTTAAGAGAAGCTTCAATCAATTTGATAAGTTCTGTTTTAAAAGCGCGAAAATTATTCGTATTTTCTATGCATGAATGCAATGCACACATCTGGCTTCAGCTTATTTCTAAGCTCTAATGTTGGGATGTTACACTTAGTGTGCACCTTTGTGTGATGATTAAAAATAGTTAAGTATTGTTTGGTGATTGTGTACCTCGTACTTATTTATAGACGCTAGTACCGACCAAGGATACGAGGAGGAAGGAGGATACTACAAGGAAGAAGCCGAGGAGAACTTCAACCACTGCTCTGCTCAAGGCAAGCTTATATTGATATCTATGCAAGCCAATACTTGAAACCTTGCAAGCTAACCCTTGCAAATTGTGCAAGCTAATACTTGCTTGTTACTATGCCAACTATATGCCTTAAGCATATGTGATTACACCCACTTGATAACCCAATCCTAGTTTTACTTGTAAGATTAATACTTTATTTTCTTTATCAAAGCTTTCTCTTAGAGTTTACATAGTGACTTGTAGATTCTAGAAAGATAACTAAAGGTAGCATAAAGACCATAAAATTTGGCCTAAGTTATATAATCTTGATGTCATCCTAAGGCATGAGATTGAACTTAGCAAATCCCCACTTGTTTACCACCCCTCATTAGTATTTACCACCACTTGTAGATGCTAGTGCTAAGTATAAAACTTAATCAACTTTAAATGGGAATACTTGGTGAAAATGGTTATGAAAACCTTAGAATGATGAGTCATTCTACTGAAATGTTTTGACATGTGTTTCCAAACACCATATGATTTTGATGATGAAAATGTTGAGGCATGAGCCTTAGCCCTTTATAAAACTGATGGTTGTCTGGATGCGATACCATTCCAATTTTACCGTACAACCACAATACCCGAAATTTGGGTAGGGCTTGACTGGAAATTTATATACCTTAGTATGGGTTCCCTCGCGGCCAAGGTCTGAGCTGAGGCTACCTTGTGAAGATTGTCCACCTGTGCAGTACCCAAGATGACAGCTAGTCATGGTTGGGAGGCCAAACTCACAGGAGAGGTTCCTATACTAGGGCGTGTAATTGAAAGGTTAGAATTGATTATCTGCATACTGAGTATGGTGAATTCAGGATTGTTCGTGACGGATGTATCGAATGTTGTCGTGAAAGTGTACAATTTCTGCAGAGTGTCAAACTATTCGAATAGCCGCGTCCGTGGTTATGGACAGTTGGAGTGGCCATACTGTTCCCCCGTCAGATGTTTTCAAAATGACTTGTGAAATGAGTTATGACTTTGACTTGACCACAACAGAGTTGTGATATGAAATTCAAATTCCCACTTAGGTGTTATAAAACTTTCAACTAGTTTTTCTTTGCTTCTAAACTGAGTAGAGGTAAATCTGGCTTTTTGCAAAACAACCTTAGAGCCTAGTGTCCTACTACAAAAAACCCCTTAACTTGTTAGTATTAGTTTTCGAGTACTTAAAGAGTACTCATGGCTTTGTCCCTGGCTATTCCCGTGGCCAGACTATGAAGAGGAGTACCAAGATGATGGACCGCAGGAAGGTTACGATAACTAGGATCATCTCCCATCGTCAGCATTGCCTGTGACCCCCAAGATGGAGCTTTGCCTACGCTATCATTACTATTACGTTATTCCGCTGCTTGAGTTGTATTAAGAACTGGATCATGAGATCGTTATTTGTGTAAGACCTTATATATGGTTTATAATGGATGATGTAATGTGATATCCAAATCTGTTATGTCTCACAAAAATGGTAATCCTGGGATTGCGATGTATGGCATAACAGGCATCTGGGATTAAAAATCCTGGTGTTGACAAAAGTTTGTGAGGGTTTGGAGACTATCTTAAAGCTACGACGATTAAGTGAGCTATTTCTTCACCTGGATAGGTTTGGAGATAGGGTGCCCTTCGTGGCTTGGGAAAATCCTTTGTGGTATCTCTCACATCTCTAAAAGAGACGTACTGATGCGGCTCAGTTAACTGTAGAGCCTCATTAGGAAACCCCAAGAGGCGGTATGATGAGCACAGCAACAAGTTTTCCCTCAGTTATGAAACCAAGGTTATCGAACCAGTAGGAGCAAAGAAACAACTACAAGGTGTTGCTAACAACTTGGAACATGCACAACACAAAGTCAATACTTTTCCCCAACTTACAGTGAGGTTTTCAATCTCACTGGTTTGTTGAAAACAAAGGATTAAACGTATAGTGTGGAAGATAATAGTTTGCTTGCAGAAAGTAAACAGGAACAATAAACAATAGATGGAATATCAATGATAAAGATTGGACCGGGGTCCACAGTTCACTAGAGGTGTTCTCTTTAAGATAGATAATATGCTGGGTGAACACATTACAGCGGGGCAATTGATAGATTGACAAAGCATAACAATGCATATACTAGACATCTTAACTCCTATGAGATTTGATTGGGTATTGCAACATAATACGTAGACCGCAATCCAACTGCATCTATGACTAATAATCCATCTTCAGGTTATCATCCGAACCCCTTCCAGTATTAAGTTGCAAGCAACAGATAACTGCATTAAGCAATGTGTGAAAGTAAACAATACAATTGTTCTATGAACAAAAGATTGTTGTTTTCTCCCTAGTAGCAACATCACATCTACAACCTTAGAGATTTCTGTCACTTCCCCAGATTACTAGAGGCATGAACCTACTATCGAGCATAAATACTCCCTCTTGAAGTTGCAAGCATCTACTTGGTCAAGAAAGCTACTAACAACAGAGAGCATGCAAGATCACAAATAACACAGACATGATAGAATCAATAATCAATCTAATATAGTATCTCAATATCCATCGGACCCTGCAAACACAACATGTATGATTACAAATAGATGATCTTGATCATGAACGGAGCTCACAAGATCTAAACATGATAGCACAAAGGAGGAAAATCAACCATCTAGCTATTGTATGGACCCATAGTCCAAGGGTGAACTACTCACGCATCACTCCGGAGGCTGGCATGGTGATGAAGAAGGCCTCCGAGATGATCTCTCCCCTCCGACAGGGTGCCGGGAAGAGCTTCAGATCCCCTCGATCTAGGGACGATGGTGGCGGCGGCTACAGACTGTTTCATGGAGATTTTATTGGGTACTTAGGGTTTCTGCATCGGGGTGTTTTTACAGGCGAAAGGGCAAGGTCGGTGGGCACCCGAGGGGCCCACACCTGTTGGCGGCGCCCCCACCCCGTTGGGTCGCGCGGCCCTAGGGTGTGGCCACCTCGTGCCCCCCTTCGACTACCATTTTGACTCCGTCTTCGCTCCGGTAAAATATTGACTTTGGCTTTTGTACCGTCCAATTCCGAGAATATTTCCTTACTATCTTTTCTGAAACCAAAAACAACAAAAAACAGTCAACTGGCACCGCGGCATCTTGTTAATAGGTTAGTTCCATAAAATGTATAAAAATACCTCAAAGTGTAGACAAAACATAACAAAGTTGATACTAAACAAGCATGGAGCATAAAAAATTATAGATATGTTTACGACGTATCAAGCATCCCCAAGCTTAACTCTTGCTCATCCTCGAGTTGGTAAGTGATAAAAAGAATAATTTTTGAGGTGACATGCACCATCACAATCTTGATCAAAATATTTGTAAAGCATTGATAGCTGGGATCAAAGTACTCTAAACATGAGCATGAAAGATGTAATTCTAACAATAAGACATAGTAACTATGTTGTAACATGAAAAGGTTCAAACAAAGATCATGAATAACAATGCATTGAAAGATGTTTGTTTGTTTCACATACAGAACACATAGAAAGAGTAGTATTCAGCTTGTCCCTTATGAAATAGAAAAACGTAAATGCATAGGACACCTTTAAAGTTCATAAGGGTGACTAGATACAAGTAGTTCAAGAGCAAGCAATATCAACATTATGAATCAATCAATAAGTTTTGGGACAATGCAAATAGAACTAAGAATTACAATTATGCTCTCTTAATTGGTGCATAAAGATAGAAGGTGGAGACTCAACATAAAAGTAAGAAGAAAAGCCCTTCATAGAGGGAAGCAGGGATTTCAAGTTTTATAAAGAGCTTCCAAAAATTATGGTACTTATTAGCTTTCAGCTCTCATTGCCCCTATCATGAGAATCTTGAAGTGATTAAAGTTAAAGTGAAACAAATATGGATTATATGCTTGACAAATCATAAGTTGGCAATCTCATGTCCCTTGAGTACGAGGGCCATTCCTCATGCTACTCAACTTTAGTCACAAGCAAGTTCTTGTCATTGTAAGTATGAGAGGCAAATATCTAGTCATGGTTGCAGCTGCCCATGCGTGGTGGTACATGCTCATGCGCTCGCTATCGTTGGATCTGTCAGCATCGACGGTTCTAGTCCACGCGGGAGATTCTCTTCTCTGGCTCACTTTTGCAGTGATTGACGTTCGTAGGTGTACCCTCAGCAGCTTAGCTGTACTTAATCTTAGTGCGCCCTCATGGGCGAGGCCGCATCCGACCTGGGATGGGCTTCGTGGGCCGAATTTTTCTCTATTTCTTCACACGCTCTGTTGCAGCCATAAATATCGTCCCATCTACCTTCCTTCTACTCCAACAGATACCCTCCTGCTTCCCTCGAACAACTTGCACCCATTCATTCAATGCCTTCGTCGTCTTCAGAGGAGACGTCGGGGGACCGGAAGCCAGCGATGGCCAGGTTAAAACTCCTATGTTCTATTTTGGTTATTAATTTACCCGTTGCATGGTCCTCTACCTTTGTCTATTTTGTCAACTAAAACTCCTCCGTTCAATTTCGGTCCAGAGCTGCGAAGAAGCAGAAGTCTGCAGTTGCCGGCACAAGCACCATCACGGTGCCGCTGTTCCGCCATCTGCACGCCCCGGATGACGAGGCCGTCATCGTCGACTCCGCTGTTGCTCTCCGCGCCTTCTTCAGCATTGTTGACTCTATCCCTGCTGCTAACCTGCTGAGGCTCCACTTTAGCAAGCAGCCAACGGTCTGCGGCAAGCTTTTCATGGAGACCACTGCGCTGATGACTTTGCTGGGACACAACCGTTACGACATATCCGAGTCTCCGGCGGGCATCATGTACGTATCTACTCGCGGTCAGGCGGACGCTGTGATGCTCCACCTACAAGTATACACAGCTTTTGGAGGCGTCTTGACCTTCTACAGGGTGAGCACCGTGGACCGCGAGTTCCGTTTTGCTAAGGGTGAAGCATCTGCGTTCAAGTTCTTTGCGCACGATCGTTGAGCATCAGATGAAGCTAATGGTGAAGCTTAGCTGTTTAGTATTGCGCTCGTCAGAGCTGGTGTGTTATTGTAATCCTTTAGTTTGTTTACTGTTTGTCGCTCGTTAGAGCTCATCTAGTACTTTAAGCTTTGAAAAAAATGTTCTCTAGTACTCCGTTGTAAGCTTTGTCGCTCGTTTCAGCTCAGCTAGTACTCTGTTGTAAGCTTCCTTTGATCTGAATTAATGAGTTTGTCCCTAATATTGTATGTTCTATTATTTAAACCTTTGACTCCACTGCCCTTAGGGTTACGACACGAATCTATCGTAGATCTTATCATTAGGCCCGGTGCAATTATAATATCGTTATTGCACATGTGAATCCATTGTAGGATTGCAACACCATTTTACTATGTCTCTTGTTTTTTGGTTTGCAACACCAATCTATCGTAGATGAGACATTTCATTAACTAATTTTTTTACTACAAAAAGTTTGTTTAGGCCTGATCTATTATGACATGATTACACCGGGGTACTATTATATTTGTTATTGTAAATGGGATCCATGTAGATGCATCCCTTTACATCGGCCCTGGATGTGTTAACAAAATATGTTGTTCTTTTTAAGGGTCGTACGTGGGCCCACACTTTTTTACTTTTTTGACAGAAAGGCTATGAGACGTGCTGACATTTACTCGGGCCCGTTCGGGGTCTACCTCCATCAAACGTCAAACCGTTCCTGAAAAAAGAGGATGTGTTGACATTTTTTCCCGCTAGCTCCTGGATGTGCTATGAGACGCGCTGTGAGGTCGACCGTACCCCTAGTGTGTCCTTATATCAGCGGTTGTTGTTGTCTTTTCAATAAGCCTTGATGTGTTTGGAGACGAGCTGTCAGTGTAGTACTTGATCACATTATCTGAAACATTGACGACGACGCTTCTCTTTTCTCTTTTGTGTAATACCTTTTTGCCTTCTCCCGCGTCTTTTGTTCCTTTCGCGCCATATTTCGGCTGCTTGTCCCACGTAGTCTTCATTTCCCGCCAGCATGATCAGGAAAACCAACAGACGTGGTCTTTCTATATATATCTCCATTCCCAGCTACACTTGAGCATTCACATCTCCTCCTCCATATATTTCTAGCTAGTTGTTCTTAGCAATGGCAGCCGCTAACATGGCTGATCTTCCATTCGGTGGTGCTAGAAGCATACCTGATCGGTTATATGAATATGTTATTTTTTCCTTTCCGTTGTCAAATTAACTTTGTAAGTAATGTTATTCATATCTAACCTTTCTCCCCACATTTTTTTTCTGCAGCCGGGTTGTTGGTCCTCGTCTTCCCACGACGTGGAATTATGGCGCGGTAGAACGGGCGTTGCGCGAATCAGCTACTCGCGGCGAGCGTTGCATCTTTGAGCCCAATTTGGGCCAGGTCTTTGAATCGCCAGAGGAGGCTTACGAGTTTTACAACATGTACTCATGGGAGCAGGGATTTGGCATTAGGTATGGTCGTAGCCGTTCTAACAAGGCTGCTAGGAGATCTCGTCAGGATCTCGTATGTGCTTGTCAGGTGCGGCATCCATTACTTTTGTTCTAAATCGCATGCTATGTGTTATGTCATATTTTTTCTGTTTAATTCGCGTTGTCTATTTGTTGTAGGGTCGGGACCCGGCAGAGGGTGCACGAACAGCTCGCACTGGTTGTGTTTCCCACCTGACTCTTCTCCGTGGCGGTGACGACTCGTGGTATGTTCGTCAGTTTGTCAACGAACATAACCATCCTCTATCTGTTAGCTGTGGGGAGCGTAGGCAATGGAACTCACATAGCCGCATAGACCAGATGACTAGGGAGCTTATTCGTCATCTCCATCTTAACAATGTGCAAATATCTCGTGTATGTTCGATAGTTGGTTCAATGCACGGCGAAAGCGCCCATGTTCCATTTAGTAGGCAGTCCGTTAGGTCTTTGTGTGGCCGACTTGCACAAGAGTCCATAGAGGAGGACATGGCCAAAACACTGGAAATTTTCGATCATATGAAGCGCTCAGACCCAACACTAGTTCTCAAGGTTGATTTGGATGCTCATGATAGGATCAGGTCGTTGTTTTGGTCACATGGTTCTAGCCGTGCTGACTACGTTGCTTTTGGTGACGTTGTCACGTTTGACACCACCTATCGCACCAATTTGTATAATCTACCATTTGGTCTATTTGTTGGTGTCAACAACCATTTCCAAAGCACAATGTTTGGTGCCGTGTTGCTTACCGAGGAAACTATTGAGGCTTTTTCTTGGTGTTTCTGGGTCTTTGCCGAAACCATGGGTGGGAAGCGTCCCTTGACTGTCTTGACTGGTTAGTATCTTAATCGATATATTTAAAACCTTATTTCAAAAAAAACTATGATAACTTACTGACATATATTCTTATCTACTTTTAGACCAGTGTCATCAGATGCGGGTAGCTTTGGAACGTGAGTATCCCGATACCCGTCATCGTTGGTGTAAGTGGCACGTGCTAAAGAAGGCGAAGGAGTCGCTAGGGCCCGTCTATACCAAAGACAACCTTTTCAAAGCTCATCTTCATCAGCTTCTTGATGAGATTGTTTCTGTAGATGAATTTGAGGCTAGATGGTCTGAGTTGCTGCAAAAGTATGAGCTGCAGGACAATGTTTTTCTGCAGCGTGCTTTTGACAACCGAGAGATGTGGGCTAAGCCATATTTTACTGAAACTTTTTGCGCCGGTATGACTAGCACACAACGCAGTGAGAGTGCAAATCATCTACTGAAGACCTATATCGCATGCTCTTCTCCTATGCATCATTTTGTCTCACAATACAACAAGCTTATTGCTGATCGCGTTGCTGACGAAGCGCGGGAGTCTCATGCCACGAAATAGGTTTCCCCCCGTTTTTTATTTCACAACATTTTACCTTTGTTGTTTTGCTTGTTCAATATTTTTGTTTATTACTGCAGACTTTGCGTCACCTAAGCGTCGGTGTTCCGTTGGAGAGGCATGCTGCAAAAGTGTACACGCGTAATTTGTACGCTCGTTTTGATAAGGAGCTTTTCCGTGCCGGATCGTTTGTTTGTCGCAAGGAAGACGAGGAGGGTGGCTCTTTTTCTGCAGTTCTTGTCAGCCGTCCTGGATACACGGATCTTGGTCTAACAGAGTTCACAGTCAAACGAGATTGTGGTGGCTGCTCCTTTCGCTGCCAGTGCAAGAAGTTTGAGCATTCTGGGATGCCTTGTCGTCATATTTTATGTGTAAGTTGCTTACCATGTTAACTTTCTATCCGGTGTCTACCTCTTAATGACAGACCCGTGAATTACTTTACTTACCGAGCTGCCTCTTGATGACATGCAGGTTCTTGTTAGTCTTGGTGCCAGCGAGCTTCCGTCTGGTCTAGTTATGAAAAGGTGGTCGCGGGCTGCTCGTGATGGTCTGCCGTTAGACGTTGATGCTATATTGCGAGCCAATGGGGAGAGCACGGACAAAGCTGCCATGCACTGCTTCATCTATGCTTCTGCGATGGAGCTTGTGTCCATTGCAACATCTTCTCGTCCTGCCTTTGAGCTTGCTGTAGACTATGTGAACCGGGCTAAGCTAGCTGTCTCTGCTATGACTGTTGATACAACACCCGCTCCTCAACATGTGGTGGACCTTACTAGGCTAGGTGTTCATGAAGGCACTGCTGTACTTGATCCTGAGCGTGTTCGTCGTCGTTCTAGAGATTCTCCTGAGGTGGCCGAGGTGACCGAAGACCATGATGCTGCTGTTGTCCTTGCTCCTCCCCATGTCCGTTCTCGTGGTAGGATGAAGGCAACCAGGTTCAAGTCCCCCATCGAGAGCCCTGGGGCACGCAAGAAGAAGCGTGCGGCTCCTGCTACCTCTCCTGATGCCGCTCCACCCCGTAGATCCCGTAGGGCTGCTTCTAGTGCTAATGCTCCTAAATGCCGCACGTGCAACTCTGTTGATCATTTTTCATCGGGTTGCCCTCTCAACAATGTTTCTGAACCCGTTGGATCGTCTAGCCGCAAGTGCACCAGTTGTGGCTCTACTGGGCACAATAGGAGCACATGTGGTCGAAAGTCATCGTACGCTCCCTCTGACAAATGAGTGTCTCCTTTTTACTAGTTGTGGGGTCTCGGTTTGTATCCATTATGCTATATTCCTATCTAGTTCCCTTCCTTCTAGTTATGTTCTGTCATTAATCGGTTAATGAAATCTAAAGTTTCATCAGGGATTGTCATTCTTGTGTATGCGTGGTTCGTTTGTTTTGTCTTTGTTACTATCTAGTTATTTTTTTCATTCTCTCTCGTCCTTTTATCAATTAAGAGTTGTCTTCTTTCATTTATCATACACTGCCCCCACCACCTACCATGCTGGCCTAGCTCCTATACGATGCTTTTGGTTGATGTGTGTTGTCTCTTAGTCCTACACAGCTGTATCACGAATTCAAATTTTTGAACCTGACGAGCCCCACGCTACCTCTTATATTTCAGATAGTATGGTCTCATTGCATATTGCTTCTCACGCTCTCATCTCCCAACACTCTCGCTCCCCTATTCGCTCTGCTCTTTTTTTGCTCCATGGGCCAGTCTGCTGCTAGTTCGCGTGCCAAAGGAAGGCGTACCGTTCGAGATTCTCGTTCTATTCCCACAGTTTCTTCTGAATCCTCTATTTCTTCCGATCCTTCTCCTAAAGTGTTGCAGTTTAACTCGTTGGTTTCTCGATTCAGTGATTTCCAGAAGCAACTCGTTCGCGATTGCGGGTTCGGTTGTTTTGCTGATGGTATTACTCTTAACCGTTTTGATAAGCCCTTCACTATCTGGCTAGTTTCTAGAGTAGATATTATGAATCGCTGTATGAAAATAAACGATAATTTGCGACTCCCCTTGTTCCCTGAATATGTTGGCATTGTGTTTGGCTTCCCATTCACTGGTAGTGAGGTATGGGATTCAACCCTCGACAAAACAGCCCCAACTTTTGATCGAGTCTCCAGCACTATAGGTTTGCTGGGCGAAGATGACACTCCTAGCTTGGCAGCTTATCGTGTTCTCGAATCCTTTGTTGATCTTTCACTCGATGATCACGTCGATCCTTCTACTTTCAAGACTTGTTTCCTCATTTATATTATAGGCATTCTACTCGACGATGATTCACCAGGGCGTCGTGACTCAACATACTTCTGGCCTGCCTTGGATAGTAATCGTGACATGCGTTCATTTAACTGGTCCTCTTTCTTCCTATCGGCCGTTTTGTCTTCTTGCGCTGATGTCAGACGTAGTGCCAGGATGAAAGAGACAGTTTATGTTCCAGCGGGCGTTGCGCTTTTCCTGCAGGTAAGCTGTTTTGTTTTTATAAATGCATTTTTTCTGTTATGTTGACATGGTGTTTGGTATTTTCTTCAGATCTTCTACTTCGATAACATGGAGTATGGTGACGCTTCCCCTTGCCCGCTTCTTGCCCCTAGAGTGTCTTTCTACAACGCATCAATTATTTCTAAGCTAATAATGGCTGATACTGTTGGTCTCAGAGGGGCCGTGCCGTGTAGGGTTTTTGGAAAAGGGAAGGTTAGTTTTTGAACAAAATTAGCTTTATATTCGTTTGCTTTTTTTATGTTTTCGAACATACTATTTTGCTTGCAGCCTCGATCCGCTGAACGTGCTGTGTTCAAACGAGAGTGGTGCGTACGGGACATGGACGGAGAGAAACCTGATGCCATCAATAGTACTACTCCCGTTGTTTCAGGCATGCATGTTGGTCCTTCTGACAGCATGCATCTGCTTGGTGCCATGTGTCCTCCTAAAATCAACCAGGTTCCCCCCAATACAGATCTCATTGTTAAAAAATCGGAGACCAACCCTTTTGTCCTATTATTCGATACCGTTAAGCCCACTGTCAAATTATCTGATCCCGTTGTCCTATTATCCGATCCTATTAAGCCTTCTTATCCCTTGACACCTGACAAATCTATTTCTGTGTCTGACGGTTGTACCCCGCTATCAGAGCCCGTTAAGACTTCTTCGCCTTGCACCCCTGATGATCGAGTGTCTGATCCAATCGCAGTAGTGCTCCAGCCTGAATTGTCTAGTTCACATGATCGTTCTCAAGCCCATAGTTTAAAGGTTTGTTTGGTGTTGTCAATGATTTTTATTCTGTACATCCTTTTTTGTGTTGGTCTCATCTTCCCTGCTGATCTTCTTATGTGCAGGTTCATGTCATGTTAGCTGCTAAAAAACAGCAAGCACGTTGTCTGAAAATTCTTACTCAGGCACGTTTACAGATCGAGAAGGAAACTAAAATTCTCATTGAGGCAATGAGTGATGATTGTGCATCTCATCGTCAACCACTCGCTGGTATATCCCTACCCCACTCTGTTGTTCCTCCTTATCAGATTTCCAGTCCAAACAAACAATCTCCTCCACATGCACAGGGTATGTTAAAAAGTATTGGATTGCTTTGTTTTTTAGGAAAATAAATCTTGCAAGCTTATCAATTTGTTTTATTTTCTTTAGATGATGATACTATGAAGAAGTCTTCAACTTGCACCAATGGGACCTCCACGAACATTTCCCCTGGAGATCCATTTGCTATACGTGAATGTTCGTCACGCCTTTCATCGGCTCCATTCGTCTTGGCCAAACGTGCAATAGACTCAATTGACTTGAATCACCAGGGGTCTGCCGTGGAGGCCATCCGGTCTCCACCTATCAAGCGGCAACACGTTCGTGTCAAGTTTTGCGATACACCGTGGGATCTTGGTATTGACAAATTGATGCACACTACCCGTGGGTGTGATGCCGAAGGATATTACCGGTGGGTAACTGGCGGGTCTGCAATCGATGACACGGGGTGCGGCTACTAAGAAATTTTCAATTGTGTTCCCATTTTGTTATTTTGTTTGCTAACTACCTTCCTTCTCATGTTTCAGTGTTTGGATTTGTCACGATGTGCCGCGTAGGATTGAGCTATCTGGTAGAACAATAGTTCAACAGTTCGCCCCGCATGGTGAGCTGTCAGCTCTTTTGATTGATTTATTGTTTAGGGTTTTTGTCCAGATCGATGCTAGGGTTTATGGGGTTGGTGCTACAGTCCTTTGGAGGCATTTCATGCCAACGCAATTCGCGGTGAGTAGACAAATAAATTATTGTAGTGTTTCTATTAATTTTTTTAGTATTTTATTTATCATCGTTTTCTCTATTTGCAGCGGTTGATCCTTTCTGATGAGAACTACATGCAAAACCTAGAAATGCGTGAAATATTTGTTGGTTCTCATATTAAATATGATGTCAGCCGTTGTCAGATGGTAAAGGTCGAAACAATTTGTCCTTTAACAAAGTGTACCCCTATATTGCTAACCACTTATTTTTCATATGTGCAGTTTGTTTGTACGGCTAAAGTAGGTGTCGATCAAGCTGCTTTTTCGTGGGACGTAAAGCGGAGGCAGGCTACTGTCTATGGTGTGCCAACTTCTTCCTGCACTCAAGACCCTTGGGGTGCACACAAGAAGCTGGCTCATATTTTTCGCATCGGCATTCAACAATGTGCATCTGTTTTTTTCGATGATTGGCATTTCGTACCTGACTCGTGGAGTCACGTATTCATCGATGCTGGTAGGCAGAGGGGTCCCCCTGCCAACATCTCGAGTCCATGGTGAGAATTATAGTTCTCTGTTACATAAATTCCATTTTTTTAAAAGCAATGTACTTCTTTTTCTCACCAGCAAAAGCATGTTTTTTGTTTCCCTTTTTTATCAGGTCCGAGTCTAGCGTTCAAGCAGTTATGTTCTCGACCACGCGTGACGGGGTTAAACACGGTGCTTTGGCTGTTTGTGAAGCAGAATATTTGGTCCATAGGGCTAATTTGTTGTACACGTTGATGCATATCTCTGACAATCGCGGCAGGCCTCCGCAGCAATTTGTCCAGTGCATTGATGATTGATGAACTTATATGTGTTTTTTCATCTTGGAATTTTATTCCTTATTCTGAGGTCGCATCATGTGTCCATGAAATACATCATTGTTGCCCATTTTAATAAAAAAGTTCTCTATTTAATACATAAAGCAGTTAATACGAGTTGTTTCGATATCACATAATCACACGGGGGATTCTTCGCCATTTCGATACAATATGTACAGCTTATACAACCACACTCTTTTCGTCTTCCTTCTTCATTGTTGATTTTGCGCCTCGTTATAAACAGGCTCGGGGGTGCCCGGCGCGTGACCTTGGCACTCGTCCAATTTTTCCCTTTTATAACTTCATCCATTGCAGATCCTTGTGGCAAATTATAACAATCCAAAATCATACGTACATCCGCTTTAATATAGTGTACTAGATACATCATCGTGTCTTGTCAAAACGCCTTTCAGTAGCTAGCTTTCATTAGCATATCTCTAGCCCGTGTAGCTTTCAGTAGCCCGTCAACATGGTGGTCTGTATCCTTTCAGTAGCTTTCATCAGTAGCCCGTCACTCAACTTTGAAAAGTAACTCTTTCATTTTTTTCTTTTTTGTTTACTTACAGCTGGTATAGAAATCCATAGACCACATCCTCCTTCGCCCCATTCAGGCACCCACCTTCCTCTTGGTCTACCTCTTTCTGCTATCTTCTCCACCAAACGTATCCTCTCTCTCTCTCTCTCTATGGATAATAGTTCTTCGGACGTTTCCATGTCTGCGACCAATGCAACTGTTCCTGCAACGTTCTTCCCGCAAACTTCCACTCCTCGAGTTGCCGATCTTCGTTTGTGCGGCCAAAGCAGCAGTCCTAGTCGCATCTTCAGTCTTATGCCCTTGACCCTCAAGATGATTGAAGGTTGTCTTACTGGTGAACGATGACAAGAATTGGTTATCAACAATACTGTTATTTCTACGGTGAGAGCTTATTTCATCGTGCATCATAGCTCGTTCATTTTAGGGTTGTTTCTTATGCTATATTTGCTTGTAGGTTCGTCTTGTTGGTCGTTTTACGGATCAGGTTATCACCGAGGAGAAGGCTTCTTTTAGGTTCGACGATGGCACTGGCAAGATGCTTGGGTCAATATGGTTTGTCTTTTTTTTGCACATCATTGTTCAGTAAAAAATGCTATGTTAATTGTGTGAAGTAACAGAAATTGTTTGTTTCCCCTACTTATAGGTTCGGTGGAGATTCTGCTTTACTCAAGCAGTTCTCGGCTATACAGTTAATGACTAAATTACTCTTGCAAGACCATATCTGTATTCCTCTTTCATCCCTCTCTAACGATACTTGTTTGCTTCTGTCTTACAAAATGTATGTCTTTTGTTGTGAAACTAAAGGACCGGTGGTTATGGTGCATTCGTGGGGCGTGTGTCTTTGAGAGTTGGTCCGGCCGAGTTGACCGCTTATTCTTGCAGGCAAGTTCTGTTTTCGTACATTTGTTAGTTTGTGATGGAAGTTATACTTTTATTCATATTTTGCGTGGAATTTTTTTGCAGGAAAATCGATAATTTCAATGAGATAACACATCACTTTCTTAGTGTGATCAGCACACACATAAGTTTAGTTCGCATTGATGATGTATGATAATATTTGTTAGTGTTTTGTGTCGTCGTTTCCTTTCTGTAAAAATCCACCGTATGAATAATGCATGCTCAAAAAATACAACCGCAGGCCCCTCGCGTCGATGCTCTTGTACCGTCGCCGCAGCCAGTCCCTATAGCGATGGCCGCTAGCTCGAATACGGTTATTCTCAGCAAGGATGCTTCTGCTGCTTTTTCGGCAGGCTCTCCTGGGTCCACTTTGGTAATAATCATGGTGATTTTGTTTTTTTGTACGGTTCAGTATTTCAAACTTGCAACCATGAGATTAATAAAAAATTATGCTGCGGCCTCCCTCTATTGGCACGCCTATTTCTCGCGCGGTTGTTGACACCATGCGTCGTCTTTCTGAGAGTTTTGTTTAATGTCAAACTCCAATTCTTAAAAATCAATTATTTACTTCATATCTTATTCATGCTTTTGGTTTTGTATAAAAAAATATGTGCACAGTGCTGTTTCTGTCGGTACCCATATAAACGAGATCAGTGGAATGCTTCTGACCACACCAGATGTTATTAGGTATATGCATCATACATTGTATTTTCTTGTCGGATAAAAAAACTACAACATGAACAATAGCTTGGCAGCTCTAACATTTTTTTTTCGTGCAGGCCCTTTCTGATGGACCTTGCTAGCATCGGGGAGGTTTACATGACAGTTGATTCAGATCACTTCAAGGAAACTTGATGTGGGATAAGGCGTTTTTCGGATCTAGTGACGTGCATTAGGCTTATGTTTTTGTTTTTCCTAGTAATAATTTTGTTATATCTATGTTTGTTTTTTTGGTACTTTATGAATGACCTAGGAGATGTCATGCTCGGTTATTTTCAAAATTGTATCGTGTGCTGATGAATGAGTTGCTTCTCATGCTTGTGTCTTTCTCCCTTGGAGCAAATGAAAAAGTCTGATGACGAGTTGCTTCTCATGCTTGTGTCTTTCTCCCTTGGAGCAAATGAAAAGTTGCTTCTCTCTTATGACTGTGATGCCTTTTCGTATCAACAGATTCCCCCTCTCGACCTTCCCGCAACCCCATCACGCTGTATCTTTGTTGTGTCTACTGTACCCTAGCTTTGTTGCTCTACTCTCCCCTTTCCCCCTCCCCAACGGATTACTATACCTGGTGATTCGATCAGATGTCGCATTTTTCCTTCATCTCTATCTTTTTAACGGTGAAAAAGTTGTCCTATCGGAATATTTACCCGTCTACCCCCGTAGTAAGCTGGTTGGAAGATTTACCCGTCTGCCCCTGTCTTAAGATGGTCGGATATGCTTTTTCTTTTTTAAACAACTGTCTTTTTAAAACCGTGATTACTTACGATAGGTATTTTGAAAGTTAGTCCTATCAGTAGATTCCCCCCTCTATCCCCATCTTAAGCTTGTCGTAGGTGCACGCACATTAGATCACGTATCGCCTACACCCACACGTTTTAGGATGGACAATGGCTATAGAGTTCGTCCTCGTGTTTCCGCGAAATCTCCTACAACCCCAACCCCCCGTCGCATCGGACCTACACTTTTGTTATTGTACCCTAGTTCCGGCGCTTGGCTATCCTCCTTGGACGGGCTATGCTCCTAAATCTAGGGCGTGTTTGGTAGCCCGGGGCAACCCATAAATTCTCCCCTCGTCGCATCTTTTACTGTTTGTTAGATCGGGTTGGTTCCATTGGGCAGTCTCGACCTCGTACGAAAAAAGCCTACCGAGCCCTGCCCGTTTGGGAAGCTCGAATCGAGCTTCGCAACTGGGCAGTGCCGAGCTCGTCCCGCGCGTGTGACAGCCCGATAGGGGTCGAGGCCCGCAACCCTCGTTCCCCCCCTACCGCACGACATCATTCCTCGTCTCGTCATGTACCCGTCCGAGCTTAGCTCATTTATCTTCCTCCGCCCTCCACCCTTCCCCCTCCTCTGCGCGTCGTCGGCGTGGCCCTCGCCGGGAAGAACGTCTCGGGTTACACCCCATCCGAGCTCGGCTTGCTGCTCTTCCTTCGCCGCCTCAACTCCATGACAACCGCCTCGCTGGCGCAGTCCCTGCGGCCCTCTCCAACGCCTACTCCATTCACTACCTCTTGCTCTACAACAACGCGCCCTCCGGCAGGATCCCCTTGGCCGCGCTCTGCGACCTCCCGTGCTTGCAGAACGTCGACGTCTCCTGGAACGCGCTCTCCGGCGACCTGCCCCTCGACATCCGCAACTGCCGGAGCCTGCATCAGCTGATCCTCTCTGGGAACAACTTCTCCGACGAGGTACGACGACTTGTCCGAGGTGAGCTTAGCGCGATCAGTCATGTTGATACCGTCGTTAGTCGTAAAACATCTGTATTATTAATTTGCATGAGGGTAATACAGGTATATTTACATATCTAGTCAATATATACAGTATCAATACAGGGAGTGCAAACCCTAAATTCGTTTAACACGCGCTCCAGCGCGGGTTCTCTGATATTCATCGCTGCAAAAAAAATGGATGTTAAAAATTCATTACACGTCCTTATTAGTTGTCGAATGCTCGTTCTAGTTTATTTTTTATTTACTGCAAAAGCCGAAAAAAGGGCGACGGGTTTAATGGATGTACCGCCGCGGCGCTAGCTGTAGGAACTGTTTAGCCGCTGTGAGCCATGACGTTTGACAACTGATGTGTACTCGAGTTTGATGTGTCTTTTGAAAAGGTGTCTGCCTCCTCTTCCATCGTTTGATTATTGTGTCTCTTGCTGCCTGTGCGTGGGCAGAGCTTATGTGTGTGCACAGGCTACGGTGCGCGTCGTTCGTGGCTTACTGGTGTATCAAATACTTTTGCTGAAAAGTGGATTTCTCCATTAGTATCTTTCGCCGTTTGTGGCGTATCTCCGTAGCGCATTGACATGTTAGTGGTCCCAACTGTTCATGCTTTCTTCCCTTCCTCAGATAGTTCAACAGTGCACTTCTTCTTCATCCTCTGCAGCTGGTTGTGCTCGCATTCTCCTCTACTGTTGTAGCAATGGCGTCCCCTGCAACTGGCTCTAGCTCTGATGGCCTCTCCCATTTCGACTACGAACGCGCGTTGACGGGGTCTGCTGCAGGCGATGGGATGCTCGAAGCTGTTATCGGACGTGCATGATATTCCCCGGTATGCTCGATCTCGTCTATCATTAATGCTTCATTCCTGCATTTATTGATCCTCTCTACCTCTCTTCTCCAAACCTGCCAAATGTCTGAACTGAAACTTCTATTTATTCAATTTAGATCGATGGCATTGATGGCGTTGGAACCAGCTTGTTTGCGAGTGCTCCTGAGCAAACAAATTATTTGCATGGTGCTAAGCAGGTCAATATCCTTCACCCTGGTGCTCTCGTTGATCTAGATTTTATTCCCTTGTGCTTTTTTAAGCTCATCTCTTTCATGACGTGCTATCTTCTGCAGGTTGACTGTGTTGTTGCTAACATGACTGTTATACAGTCGTCAGTTGGAGCTCATGCGAGCTTTGTCATTCCTCACGTGCAAGCCGACATTCCTGTAGAGGTACACAACTGTTAGTGCTTTCCGTTTGTTTGATAGCATGAATCTCTTTTGGTGTACCGTTCAAACAGTTTTTTGGCTTCTTGTTTTGTGTAACCGCTTTAGAATATTCCATACTTGGTCTTGGATGGACTGGATTTTGAAAAGTTGTTGTCTTCCTTTCTGTACCATAATGTAGATTCCGCGACTCCTTTCTTTGGCCCACTGCACCACCCCACTGTCAACAATCTTACCCTCCTTCTTTCACACTCCAGCTCACATCGTCCAACCTCTCTCTTTCCTCTGTATACAAAAGGGGTCGTCTAGAGAACACTCTCCCCCCCCCACTCAACACAAAAAAACTCTCCCACCTATTTTGTTTACATCGTCCCCCCTTTCTATAGAACAAAATGTCAATGTTAGATTCGTCGAGAAAGACTGCCAGCATTGCTTGTAACGAAGTTATAGATGGTGGAAAACATTACCTCTCTCTGGTTTGTTATTTTTATTCTAAGCATTACTTGCCTCTTGTTGTTTGTTTCTAGATATTTCCCTGGTTTGGTGAATCTAAATTTCCGTCAAATTATAGGCCATTGGTGATGTTGACGCTGGGATGAGTGCAGCTCAAGAACGTTTGCAAACAGCACACGTCCGTCAGGATGTGAGTTTGCTATTTCCTTTGATGAATCTAAAGTTCATAGCTAGTTCCGATTTTTATGTTTTCTTCCTAAACAAAACAGAACCACGGTGAGTTGCAGTACGTGACTGCTCTTGACAAGATGTTGTTGATGGTTACGGAAGCTTCCGACCATGCTCGCAAAGCCGCTGAGCGTGCGAGGACCAATGAGATATTGCTCCTAGAGAACCGTAGTGAGATGTTGGAGATTGGGAAGTTGCTCCGAGCAAAATCTGATAATCTTGGTCTAGGTATTCAGAGTTTCTTTGAAAACCTTTTATCCAGCCCTGCCGTTCGTCGTGCAGTCAAGTTGCCGATTACTAGGTATGAAATTTTTGATTTGCCGATCCTGCAAAAATACAAATTTCTTACCATCTCTCCCAATACTAATTCGTCATCTTCTTCGTCTTCTTTAGCTGGGAACAGTTCACGGCCGCTGTGTGCGCTGCTATTTCTGCGCAGGGAACGCGCGCTGTTCGTCCACGTGCTGCAAACTTGACAGTGTCGTCTAAGGAGTGCCAGCAGCCTACGGCACCATCTCCAGTTGGTGGAACTAATTCTTTAGATCCCAAGATGGTTACTGAGGCAAACCTTCTTTTCTCTTGGCTGATTGATTCATCCGAGAAACCTCCGATGACTAGGTAAACCATTCCACCAAACTTTTTTCATTCCGTCATGTCTCTAAAAATATATAACATTGAAGAGAATATGCATGTCTGTTTTGTAGTCATTGGGTACACATGCATGGCCAACCAGAAGTTTGTGTAACTGGCTCGATGCTTAGGGATGTTGCTACTGGGTTCTCCGATTTGGACACTGCGTTGTGCGACGGTGCTACTCGTTTGCTGAACAGAGCCGCCGCTGCTATGCATAAGGAGGATCCGTCGAGGCCGCCTCGCGTCTACCTGTCTGCATCGTTCGTGGTGGGATAAAAGCTAACTAGACAAACCATTTCTATTATTTGTATTTCTTTTTTCATAAACTTTCCCCTTGTGCAGCTGCACTGCCTTGGTGCTGTACTGTCTGATGTCCCCCCCTGTTGAGATGCTCGCTGAGAAGAACATCGGTTTCGATATCCTTTCAAGCCACGAGGTACTAACTAATCACTTTTGTCCTTCCAAAAAAAGTGCCACCTGCTGATCTCTCATATATTTAAGTGTATGTTTTGTTGCAACCTAATTGCAGCTTGTTGCGCTTGTTCCCGTGGGAGACGTATGGTCTTGTTATTCTTGGGATATTGTAAACCGTAGATTCAGCGTGCTTGACCCGTCCTGCTTTGGAAAAACTGTCCATGAGGTTTCCACCAAGCATGCAAAAAGCATCAAACTTATGCATGATAATCTGCTGAAGACACTACGCACTATGCACGGCAACCTTTCAGTTGGCGCTAGGCCCTGGAGTCGATGTATGCACAATACGATTGGAGCTACCTGCCCCCGGTAAGTAGTTTATCATATAAAATAAATAAATAAATTTGTTTTCCCGCCGAGTAATATCTTATGGTAATGATCAATTCTTGCACAAATGACAGGGTATCCACCGGTGTTTTTGCCGTTGTTAGCGCTCGGATCATTGATTGCTTTTCTGGTGCTGCCACGACCGACCGTTTTGACATGGCGCAGAGCACTAGGGATTTGCTTTACAAGATTCTGATGATCAAGGACAACGAGGGCGTGTTTGCAAAACCAAAGGAGTGATCTCCTAGCTCTTTTGCTTGGGACAAACTGCTATGTTATCGTACCTACTAGTACTAGCTACTCCTTATTTTGCTACTATTCTCTTATGCACTCGTTTTAATAATTTGCTAGTACTCAACCCTATTGTGATGTCTATTGTTTTATGTTTGGCATTGTTTTTTTTAACTCGTTGTTATGTTTGGGTCAGACGCTTGTTAAGCGGCGTTAGATTTGTTAATATGTACTCAACCGTGTGACCGACTACGTTCGTCCTCATGTTTCCGCGAACTCTCCTACAACACCAACACCCGTCGCATCGGATCTATAGTTTGGTTAGTGTACCCTACGTGAGACGCTCGGCTATCCTCCCACTCAATGGAGAACTTGGAAATCTATAACATGATTCCCTCTAACCTCTCCTTTCTCACACCCTCCCGACCCAACGGAAATCTATAACATGATTCTTCATATCTATCTTTTTAGCCGTGATTTATTTTTAACACACCTAAAAATGCAGATTACCCCCTCTCTCCCAATCTTAAGCTTGTGAGATATGCTGGTTCTTCATATATATCTTTTGAACAGTGATTCATTTTGCCAGGTCTGGTGAAAAGTAGTCATGTTAAAAGATCCCCGTTTTGCTACAAGGAGACGTGATCCCTGTTTTTACTTAAATGGTATTTCGTCCATTCTCGTCTTCAATCGCTGATTACCAGAACGAGAATTGCCGCAAAACGCTGCCAACACCTGCCGCCTCCGTTGCTCTATGATGAATCGCCGGTGTTGACCTACCACACTTAGGGTTATTTCTGCAAATTCCATCCTGTGGATCTTCATGTGTAGTTGTTTATCGCTCACTACCGTTGTTTCTCTCCAAAAAAATCCGGCAAATTTATCGCGTACGCGATTCAAGTTCTCCCGTAATCGATACACAGTCCAGCGGGGTGTCTATTTTACATACGGCCGTTCCGTGTCGGCAGACGGGACAATTTTGCTTTTTTTTGTCATGAAAAATAGTCTGTGTGGTTTGTATAGCTGAAATAAAATGCTAACCAGATTTGTGGTTTGTCTTTCTGGCCAGATAGGTAGCGGCTTAACTTGCTTCATAAAATGTGCTAATATAGACAAACGAAGCAGGTGTGCTCGGCCTTTGACAGTTTGTGGGGGTCCGCCTTTTGGGCTAGCATACAACAATACTGGTTGGAACCAGTTATGTCTTTTTCTTTGTTAAGTACATTAAAAAACTACACGATCAGAACCGCATCGACATTGCAAGCGTTTATTTATTTATTATCATTAAAAAAACTGCAGATACAAACGCGCCTTGATAGTAAAAAACGCACACGAAATTAGAACAAGAGCACGAGACCTAGTGCGGGGCAGACAACCAGGTGACGTCCTAGATAGATAAACACACACATTGACAACGCACTACTAATTGGTGAACACAGATAAAAAAAGCCAAGACGACACACGGCCCCGCGTACTCCTGGTGCCAGCTAAGCTTCGTCGTCTGAGATGTTGATAACCTCATCGAACGGTGACGGGCCCATATTGAAGTGTGCGTAGTCGGTCATGGCAGCTCTTCTTCCAGCTCCCGTGGCCAGATAGCCCGTAGCCTCGGGTGTCGAGGCAACGCGCTCAAACGAAACACCTTCTGCGCCTGCAGCACCATGTTGGGCAGCTCCTTCGCCGACAAGCGTCTCACCCGTCGACGACCTCTTGCCACGGCGGGTAAAGAACATAGTGCAGCTTCCCCGCCGGCCATTCCATTGTGGCGACGGGGATGCACCCCTAGGTGTGGCAGAAGCCACAGCAGGCAGCTCGATGCTCTCGCGTTTGCCGCTACGGTCATCAACACGAGGATCCTCGTCCTGCCGGCCAGCGAAGATGCTGGTCTGATCGACGCGGCGAGGAGCCGCGTCCTGCTGGTCACCGTGCTCGGAAGCGCGCGCATCTTCCATGCGCCTCATGGGCAGGGTAGAGCGCACAGCGGAAGCAGTCCATGGCCTTTTCGGTGTGTGTTGGTTTCGTGAGATTGGCTACTCTAACTCTGATGAGGAGATTTAATACTATTTATGAGACAACGGGTGCTCCTTTATTTATACAAAAGGGACCGTTGGCGCAGCAGCCCGCCATCGGATAAACTCAAGGCATCGCATTTGTTTTTACAAGGATGGACACGTGGGGTCACGTTGCCGCTTAAATAAAGTTAGAAAAAAATGGGGAGCACACATCACCTTTTACAGTGTTCTGACGTATCAAAAGCACACGTCCGCTTTTACATCAGGATGGGAGTAGGGTAGGCACGAGGGGCACAGTACAAAGCATCGTATCCTTTTTTTTAAGTATTGCATGGGAAAAAGTGGAACTCAACATGCAGCATGGCACCTAGATAACAATGCATTCAAGGCATCGTCATGCTAGGGCTTGTCATTAAACACGCGGAAGATTAAATCTTTAAGGAGAAATAGCACGTGAAAAATATTCATGAAAATGATTTGTTTATTAACACTAGCTTCTTTAGTTTATTAAGACCAAAAAAGGGGAGATTGGAGTAAGAAAAACATATGGCCCCACTTCTCAAAAGAATTCTAACATTCGTCCTTGCTCACCTCTTTCCGAGCTGACCCTACTGCCCACCCGCTGTTTTAAATGGTGCCCTGGAATGCGCATTGCAACAACAATCTGTAAACCACAACTACTGTGCCATTTCACCTTCACCTTTCTCCAGTTCCCTGTCTACCATTTCTCAAATGGACCCATCCCCTCGACTAGGAACCACAACTACTGTGCCACACGACGGCGACCGTCGCTCGTCGCCGAAACCATCGATTGGGAGCGTGGTTCTCTATGGCTCATTGCCTATTGACTACTCTGACTCTGATGAGGAGATTGAAGACTATGACACTAGCGAATGCATTAGTGATGCCCTCGTCGACGATATTTATGAGCTCCAGGCCTGCCTCGATGCTCCAGCAGCGGAAGCCGTTGTTGACAAGAACAACATTGATGGAGTAGGTGGTGCCGACGGGGGGGACATTGGCGAGGACAGTCCGGTTGTCATCGTTATTTCTTCTGACGATGAAGAGTAGTCGGATTTGTCCTTGTTCCCTCGGATCTTTACTTTTTCTCTTTCCGTTTAGTTTACTTTTAGTTCAGATGGGTCTTGCCGTGTACTTGTCTTTACTAGTTGGACCATATTAGTGGCTCCCTACTGTGGTGCGTGTACTTCTCTAAGTTTAACAAGATTCTCTTGCTCCACATGCGTCCCTGGCTTGGCTGCACACATTGAGTTTTATATATATAATGTGCTTGTGGCTAGTTTCTTCAGTGCTTGTACCAGTAAAAAAAAACTAGTGCATGGCTCTAAGATCAGCCCAAGTTTTGCCTGCTCCGACGGAGCTGTTTTGCGCGTGATCGGTGACGTTCATGGGCGAACGCTCTGTCAGGCCGCGAAAACCTTTCTCCTGGACTGCTTGGTGGATCCTCATTGTTTCCTGTTCCGAATCGGGGCGTGTGGCCATCTGTTCGTCGTGTTCCAAGATGAGCGCGTAACGCAAATGCTAGGGGATAGGATGTTTCCTGTCAGGCATGGAGTTGTTGGATTTATGCGTGTTTTATAGGCCCTCTATTTTCACTTAGAATTTTTCATTTATTTTCCTATGTCGCAACTTTGTTCCGAAATGTATTGAAGGGCAAGCTGCTACTGCATGAAAATGTATTGAAGGGCAAGATGGTACTGCAGACACTGGTTTTATTTCTTTCTAGTGGATACATGTTCATTGCTGCGAAAGCACTAAATGCCTTCCTATTTGTACTAAAACTGATCTCTAATGATGTGGGCTTGCTTTGTCTGCCTAGTTCACGTGCTGCCTTGTTTCGCGGATGTCAATCCCAAGCAAAGCCGCCCTTAGATCTGCATCTGATAGCTGGTTCTCCTCGAACACGTCCTTTGCGAAGCGATCGATCACATCAGCCCATATCCATACGTCGCAAGCTAGGTGCTATTACAAAAACGTGGTTACTAGGAGGGGGTAAGAAAAAACAAACGAAAAATGTGGGAACCATTGAAACTTGATTTCAAAAAAATGTTTTGTATGGTACTAACCCTGTTCCACTTGGGGTCTTCGAAGACAGATGTGGTGCTGCTCTCCACATAGCCCACGTCGCATCTGTAGAAACACCTTGCTTCGTTGGGACCCACCACGTTGCAGACTTTCCTGACGGTAGGCTTTCCGCAGGCACACTTGAACTCTGGTTTCACCATCTCGATGTCGTTAATGCCGACCTCGATGTTGAGCACTACTCCCATTGTTTCCTAATTTTTACTCTCAGTGTTGGCGCCCCGTGGTGTGTGAGGTGAGGGGGAGGGTGCGGTGCTGGTCCATGTGACTAGCTCCTCTATATATATGTGGCTCAACATTGTTTGATGCCCCCCTTGATGGACATTTTTTGTGAAAAAAAAACTGACAGATGTGCGTGTCACTCGTGGACAGGTTGCAGAAGCGATTGACGCGCGGTTCCTTACGGTGATGTGCGTTGCGACGTGACTTGGCAGTACGACGAATCTTAAAAAGTTATTTACATCGAGTGGGGAATCTTACGAGCCGCAGCGTGAACTGTGTGTGAGGTCACTTTTACAGCCCTTCTGGTACAGCAGCCCGTGACTACTGATCTTTGACTACATTTTTTTACCCGCTTTTCCGGGCCCGTTCTATTATTAAGGCTAGACTTTGGCATCTAAAAGCTTTGATCTAACATAAACGGTGTTTAGTATTAAGGGGGAAATATATATATTAAACATAAATCAGGCGGTCATCTAGATTTAAAATCCATTTGGACTAAAAAAAACTAAATTAGGCGGGGTTACGTTGCCCCGCACGCTCATCCATGTCTCATTCTTGTCTAAGGATGATTGGCTCAGGCATCGGCGGCGCAGTCGCCGATTCTGGGGGGCAAAGGCGCCTAAGTCTGGATTTCGGCCAGGGCTGCATTTAAGACTAATGCCATGATAACAAAATAAAGGTGTGAGGTTTATATTCTTTTTCACCGTTCAAGGAAAAAATGACCTGAAAATGATATAGTGCATGGGCTACTGAAAAAAGGCTATCGACGCAGAAAGCCTATTGATGGGACACATCAATGTATACAATACGGTCCCGTAACAAACGCAGCAACGGAAAGTGTTGATGTATAAAAAAGCATACTTTAAACTTGTTTTGGGACGTTATACTTAGGCATCAGTGTAAAAAACAAAAACAGATTCGTGGAAATTGATAAGAAACACACATAGGGATATGACAAGGGATGAGGAAGGCTAAGGGTGCTGGGGATACATGAACTAATTCGACTGTTCTCGGCAGTCGCGGATTCTGACTAAGATGCAATCCTAGCTATGATGATGAACACTAATATTACGATGAGGATCTTTTGAACGCGGACAGTAGATTTTGCGGCCTTGCATCTTGCTTCGTGCTGCTCTGATGCACTTTCTGCGGCCGCAATCAGCCGTCCAGCTACGCCTAGTTCCTCTTCCATGTTAGCTATCTTCGTGGCGGATGCAGCGGCTCTATCTTCGTGCTCTTTCAGTAGCTCCTTGAACCGGATGGTTCGCTGCGACGCCACTGCGTTGGCGTACCGATTCAGGAGGTCCTCCCATATCCAGAGGAAACAGCCCTGAAAAAACAACGGGTCCGTGCACTGTGCATATTATGACAAGAATGATATACGAACAAGATGATGGCGGAGGGGGGGAGTTTACCTGGATTCCGAAGAAGCAGTTGCATCTGATCATCTGCCTGGCTGGGTTCCCGCACCTGAGGAATGTCCTGTTGCGGTTGCTCGCGGTGTTAGCTATGAACGATGCTGCCGGTCTGAGACAGGCGCACAACATCACAGGGGGAGCCTTGGTAGCTGCCGCATGGCCGTGCTCTGAGCCGTCGATGCGATGGCCAGAGCTCGCAACCGCATCAAGGCTGCCTGAGGAAGAGGATGGTGAGGCATTTGCCAATGCATTCTCCTTCAAGCAGCTATGGCGCTGCACGCTGCTCGTTTCATCCATTGGACCGTCTAAAGGTGGAGTGTGATCTTTGCGTTGCGGAGTAGTAGAAGAACCGGTTGAGTTATTCTTATGTACAAAGGATATGGTGAGTAAAGAGGCGCACACATGGCCGAAGCTTGTTGATCCGCGAAAAAAAGCCCGTTGCAGATTCGGCCTGGTAAGGGATTTTGGCTACAGCTGGGCTTGATGGGTTGGTTACGAAAACGAGAATGTACGGCTTCTACCATGTACGGCTGCGTGCGAGATAATCTTGCTTAGGAGCACATATGGGTGCATGCAGATACGCTCTAGCTTGCCATGTGTCGCCTGCATGGTCCATGCTCAGCTACCCGTCCCACGTGCGCGGCTACCACCCATGACACAGAATTATTTTCGTTGTAAGTATATGTGTATCATAGAGAACCGCCAACGGGATACCTCTTGTCCCATGACACGGGAGCTATCCCATATCAAAATGACAAGGCAACAGACAATGAGCATCTGAGCAATCTTCTTATTTACCATTAGTATGGTGCTTTTTTTCTCTCTTTTTTCTGTATATTTTTTCTGAAGATGCTTCATGGATTGCTCGGTATGGTTATGCTACAAGTTTTCACCATTAGTAGGCATGGCTTAGGCTAGCCGCCCGGGCGTTTCTCTAACACATATATAATACTCCATGGACTTACAAGCTCCCCTTTTATTTCACACTGCCGACATCCATAAACAAAAGATCATGATATCAACTGGGTAATATGTACATGTGTTGAAAGCGTTCCCCATGACAGCATGGTTCTGCTAATTCCCAACTTATAAGTGCAAGCATATACAACATAGATGGCATAATGGTTCAAGTTTATTAGGTACAAGAAATAAAATGTGCCATCAGTTTGTGAAAGCTTTAATCATTAATTTTCATTTAAACAAGTTTAATTAGGAAGATAGACAAAACATGAATATACTTGGAATGGTGTAACAAACCATGCATAGGAATTTATAGTGGACTCTTTGGAATAACTTGGTTTCTTAGAAGTTAGATGCATGAGTAGAACTTACTCAGTACAAGTGGAGGCTAGCAAAAGACTGGGAGCGACCAATTAAGAGAGCAATAATGGCCATAATATACAGAGCGACAAAACATTATCAACTAAAGCATAAAGTGGTATCACAAGTCAAAAAATAAATGATCATAAAGGCTAGGGTGACTGGTTCATAGTCATAATATGGTGTAAGCATGTGCCAAGTCAACCCAAATAAAGCATCAAAGGAGAACACCACAATATTATGCTTTTGTATGCTAAAACAACGCATGATTCTTTAAAGGCACACTAATCGATCTCAATTGTTTGGAACAAGTCATGCTACAACAATAATCACTAAGCATAAGGTCCAAGCAACATCTAGCATGACATGATAAAGTCTAAACCATAGTCAAAACAAGCTCCCTTTTGTACCACGATAAGAATGCACTTTCTACTCTTTTCGAACATCAATCAACTTATTTGAAATAAAACATGAAAGCGGGGGTATAACTAATTTATTCAGAAAACCAAACAAAATAAAACCAAAAACAAAAACTAAGACGCTCTAAGAACAACACAATAGTGCAAGAAAAAATAAAAATGAAGTGTCTAGAAAGAGACCTGAATTTTTATAGATGAAGAAGGGCATGCCTTGGGCATCCCCAAGCTTTGACGCTTGTACCTCTTGAATATTTCTTGGGGTGACACGGGGTGGCATCCCCAAGCTTGAGCTTTTGTGCATTCTTCATCTCATTATATCATTCTTCCCCTACACTTGAAAATTTCCTTTATACAAAACTTTACACAATCTTCATTAGCAACATTAGTGTATTCAAGATAATAAGCCTTTGGGTTTAGTTTCAACACAAGTAAGACTTCCATTAGAACACAAGCTACTCTATCAACTCATTTTAAAATATCAAATAGAACTCAAAAAGAAACCGATTAAGAGCAATGAAAATAATGGCAGAAATCTGTCAAAATAGACCAGCAGGTAAAAAACGATTTTTTCGAAAACCTTCTATTGCTCAAATCGAAAAGTGTTGAACTAATGAAAGTTATATAACAACCTGGGACATAAGCAAAAAAAATTACAGCTCAAACCTACGTACGGAGAGTTTTCACTAATTTTTACGGTGAAGCTCAAAAATCTGTTACGGGACAACAACTACCCCAAATCTTACTTCTCTCTCATTAGAGGTTATTCTTGGCACAAAAACCACACAAAAAGGATAAGGAGAGGTTATTACAGAGGTAATAACTTCCAAGACTCAACTAAAACTATTGGGTTATCTCACAAGAAGTACTTTTCTTTAACGCCTTTAAGTTAGGCATAGAAAGCAAGAATCAAGTATTTTCAAATGAAGAAGCATTGACATAAACTTTTGTTTTAATAGGAGGAGCAAAAGGTATCTTCTCTCTTTTCTTAGGGAAGTATTCTATACCTTTTTGAGTGAAAATTGATATCTGATGGTGCCTTCTTTCATTTCAATAATGGCACCAACAGTTCTAAGAAAAGGTCTTCCAAAGTAATAGGACAAGAAGCATTGCATTCAACATCCAAAACATAGAAATCAACAGGGATAAAGGCATTGTTAACCGTAATAAGAACATCATTAATACTCCCCATAATTTTCTTTTTAGCATTATCATCAAGTTGGATATCTAAATAGCAATCTTCCAAAGATGGCAAATCAATCATTTCATAAATCTTTTTAGGCATAATAGAGACACTAGAATCAAGGTCACATAAATCTTTGAGATCAAAATAATTCACTTTCATATTAATGATGGTTCCCAACCATCTTATAATTTCCTAGGAATAGAAGATTTATGTTTCAATTTCTCTTCTTTAATTTTAATGAGAGCATCTGTAATGTGTTTTGTAAAAGCCATATTCATAGCACTAGCATTGGGACTTCTAGCAAGTTTTTGTAGGAACATAATTACTTCAGAAATATTGCAACCATCAAGATCAAAATCAAACTTAGGATCCAAGGTAGTAGAACCATTGTTTCCCATGTTTCGAAAAATTTCAGCATTCTTGTTGGATTTAGGCATTGTTGCAAAAGGAGTGGGGACTTCTTGTGGTTTGCTAGCATCAACATTGGTGGTGGTAATAGTACAAATACTATTATTTCTAGCAATTTCATCTTCTCTTTCCCACTTAGCATGCAATTTAGATAATAGTCTAACATTTTCATCAATTCTTACTTGTATGGCATTAGTAGCAACAAAGAGGTTTTCCATAGTTTCAGGTTTAGCAGTTATTTTATTAATCAAAGAGGATTGTGCTTCAGACAAAGATGAAATATTTTTCTCAACATTCAAAAGCTTTTCCTCCACGATTTTGTTGAAAGTAGTTTGTTTACTAATAAAGTATTTAAGCATGACTTCAAGTTCAAAGGGAGCACTTCTATTGTTGTTGTAGGAATTTCCATAAGCATTACCATTATTGGGAGGATAAGGCCTATAATTATTATTACCAAAATTATTCCTATATGCATTGCTGCTGAAATTACTATTTCTAATGAAGTTCACATCAACTTGCTCTAGATATAATCTTAGCAGTAGGATAGTAGTTTCCAATAAAAGCATCTTTGCATTTAATCCAAGAATCAATACTATCTCTAGGCAAGGATAGCAACCATTCTTTAGCTTTTCCTATCAAAGAGAAAGGAAACAATTTAAGCTTAATAATATCTCCATCTATATCCTTATATTTTTGCATCTCACAAAGTTTAACAAATTTATTAAGGTGGGCAGGAGCAGCATCAGAACTAGCACCAAAAAAATGCTCTTTCATAACAAGATTCAGCAAAGCGGGTTTAATTTCATAGAAAGTAGCATCAGGAGCAGTTGGAGCAATAGGTGTGCAAAGGACATCATTGTTGTTTGTGCTAGCAAAGTCACACAACTTGGTGTTTTTAGGAGTATTCATTTTTGCAAAGGTGAAGCAAGCCAACAACAGTAGCAACTAAAGCATGAACTAAATTTTTTGTGTTTTTGATAAGGAAAAGCAAACCAAACAAAGCTATTTTTTTATTTTGATAAATAGAAACAATAAAAACAAAGCAAAACAAAACCAAAGTAAAGAGATTGGTTGCGAGAGACTCCCCTTGCGAGAATCTTCTTTCTCCTTGAAAGGTGAATGATGAGGAGGAAGAGATTGAAGCTGTCCTTAAATCCCCGGCAACACACCAGAAAATTTCTTGATGTGGCTCAGTTAACTATAGAGCCTCGTTGGGAAACCCCAAGAGGAAGGTATGATGAGCACAGCAGCAAGTTTTCCCTCAGTTATGAAACCAAGGTTATCGAACCAGTAGGAGCAAGGAAACAACTCTAAGGTGTTGCTAACAATTTGGAACCCACACAACACAAACTCAATACTTTGTCCCAACTTACAGTGAGGTTGTCAATCTCACTGGTTTGTTGAAAACAAAATGATTAAACGTATAGTGTGGAAGATAATAGTTTGCTTGCAGAAAGTAAACATGAACAATAAACAGTAGATGGAATATCAATGATAAAGATTGGACCAGGGTCCACAGTTCACTAGAGGTGTTCTCCTTAAGATAGATAACATGTTGGGTGAACAAATTACAGCGGGGCAATTGACAGATTAATAAAGCATAACAATGCATATACTAGACATCTTGACTCCTATGAGATTTGATTGGGCATTACAACATAATACATTGACCATAATCCAACTGCATCTATGACTAATAATCCACCTTCAGGTTATCATCCGAACCCCTTCTGGTATTAAGTTGCAAGCAACAGATAATTGCATTAAGGAATGTGTGTAAAGTAAATAATACAATTGTTCCATGAACATAAGGTTGTTGTTTTCTCCCTAGTAGCAACCTCACATCTACAATCTTAGAGATTTCTATCACTTCCCCAGATTACTAGAGGCATGAACCTACTATCGAGCATAAATACTCCCTCTTGGAGTTGCAAGCATCTACTTGGCCAATATAACTACTAATAACGGAGAGCATGCAAGATCAAAATAACATAGACATGATAGAATCAATAATCAATTTGGCATAGTATCTCAATATCTATCGGACCCCGCAAACACAACATGTATGATTACAAATAGATGATCTTGATCATGAACGGTGCTCACAAGATCTAAACATGATAGCACAAAGGAGGAGAAACAACCATCTAGCTACTGTATGGACCCATAGTCCAAGGGTGAACTACTCACGCATCACTCCGGAGGCTAGCATGGTGATAAAAAGGCCTCCGGGATGATCTCTTCCCTCCGGCAGTGTGTCGGGAAGAGCTTCAGATCCCCCCGATCTAGGGACGATGGTGGAGGCTACAGACTATTTTGTGGATATTTGATCGGATACTTAGGGTTTCTACATCGGGGTGTTTTTATAGGCGAAAGGGCAAGGTCGGTGGGCGCCCGAGGGGCCCACACCTGGTGGTGGCGCCCCCCTTGGGCCTCACGGCCCTAGGGTGTGGCCACCTCGTGGCTCCCCTTCGGCTGCCCTTTTGACTCCGTTTTTGCTCCGGTAAAATATTGACTTTGTCTTTTGTCCCGTACAATTCCGAGAATATTTCCTTACTAGCTTTTCTGAAACCAAAAACAACAGAAAACAGGCAACTGGCACTGCGACATCTTGTTAATAGGTTAGTTTTTAGAAAATGTATAAAAATATCTCAAAGTTTAGACAAAACATAACAAAGTTGATAATAAAAAATCATGGAGCATCAAAAATTATAGATACGTTTACGACGTATCACGTAGCTTCCCCCTAAGGAAGTGAACACGAGAATACATCTTTGTCTCCGCGTGCTTCAATTATTTATAAACATAACCTCTTACTTGTGTTGTTTACTTTATGATAGTCTTCGTGCTTGAAGTACCTTGTATCATCATCTAGGTTTCCTCGTCTAGTTTGTATTTAGGAACACTTATATTCCGTAAAGCCTAAAATTTGCAAAAGATTATACATAAATTTGTAGAAACCTATTCACCCCCTCTAGGTTAACCATCTTACGCTTTCACCATTGTATGATATACGTCGACTACTTTGCCGACGATCCGTTGCACCGCAAGATAGTATTTCGATGCCATTTCAGGATGGGCCGAAAGCTCTTTATCAAGATTGTGCATGCCATTCAAGAATTCGACACCTACTTGAAATACAAGAAGGACTCCATCGACACAGTAGGATTTTCCTCACTTCAGAAGTGCACTGCTGTTGTGAGGATGTTTGCATGTGGAGCTCATGTTGATACACAAGATGACTATCTACGCATGGCAGAGTCCACCGCTATTGAGTGTATGTACATGTTCTACAGGGTAGTGGTAGCAGTGTTTGGGCCAACGTACTTGAGATCGACCAATGCTGAAGACACTGCTCGGATCCTAGCACTGATTGAAGCAAGGGGATTTCTTGGAATTCTTGAAAGCACCGACTACATGGATTGGGCATTGAAGAACTGTCCATTTGCTTATCAGGGAATGTACAAAGGCCACAAAGAAGCTTGCAGTGTGATACTTGAGGTAAAGGTTGGTCGGGATCTCTGGATTTGGCATGCCTTCTTTGGTATGGCAGGATCTCATAATGACATCAACGTCCTGTAGTGCTCGAATGTCTTTCCCAAGCTTGTTGAAGCTCATGCTCCCATGATGGATTATGTAATCAATAGACACCACTACAACAAGGGATACTACCTGGCAGATGACATCTATCCAAGATGGTCAACATTTGTGAAGACTATTTCAAATCCTGTTGTGGGCAAGAATTCTAACTTTCTGCCAAGGAGCAAGAAGCTTGCAGGAAAAATGTTGAGCGGGCGTTTGGTATGCTCCAAGATCGATTTGTCGTTGTTCGTTATCCCGCTCTGACCTAGTCAAAATCTCGGATGTGGGAGGCGATGAATGTCTGTGTGATCTTGCACAACATAATCACTGAGAGTGAGCAGGACGAGCCGGTGATTGACACTGAACCATATTTCAGACAGGGTCCTATTGCAGATGTTGATCACGAGGTGCTGAAATCATATGCTGCATTCCTCGCTATGCATCAGGAGACCTGGGACCTGTATATGCATTAACAACTGCAGCATGATTTGGTGGAGCACCTGTGAAGGTGCAAAGACAACACCTAGTTTGATGTGTTTTAATTTATGTTTCAAAACTTGTTAAATTATGAGCTTTCTTTGTTAAACTATTTGCTTTGTGTTGATGTCTATGTAGAACTTTGTGATAAAAATTAGCGCCGGCGCCCTCCCCAGCGCTATTTACCGTGGAAAACGGTGGGGTAGGTAAGGGGGGAGGAAGGGGGTGCGACGGCTGGAGATGTTCTTATTTGATGCGTGAGAGTATGGCAGCCTATAAACGTAGCCACGTAGGAGTACCTGATGATACTCACCGTTGCCTGGCGTGACGATGGCATAGCCTCGGATACATTCATGGGCCACGAGTACTACTCTACTGCTCTCTCGTCCCTGCTTTTCCTGGCGATGCAAAATCGCAGGTCCTCCACTGATGGTGACTCGCGCTGTACGTGTTTGTTATAAAGCTTCGATGCGTCCAGCCTCAATCTTCCGTTGAGGATATGCAACGAGTTTCAGCCAGTAAAGTCCAGCTGTGACGGAATCGTACGTACGGTATTTCTCTTTTCTTTTTCTACTATACTACTACGTCAAGTTGTAACAGCGGATTCCGCTATACGTGTGCAAGAAGTGCGGGCTGATCGTGAGAGTTCTCGGTCGATTGGATTCGATCCAGCCGGCAGGCGTCCTTGTCCATTCAAGTGGACGGCACATGACATGTCGGGACCTGCTGTCTCCGAGCATTTGTGCGATCTTTTAGGAGTAGTAGTAATTTTGGGGCGCTTGGAACTGCTATAGGTAGGACATCCAATGCGATCTCAGAGCTGTACTACGACCGGCATGAGCACAATAGTACGAACCTGTGGTGTGGCCCACGCAAAAAGGAACCATGCACGCCGATCTTCAGCTGAACTTCCAAGGATTCAGCGGAAAACGCCTCTTCCCCAGTTTCGCATTCGAATTAAGAAGAAGACAGCGTCAAAAGGATGTCGCATTATCATCCTACTCGCAAATGAGGGGAGAAAGATTCGGGAGGCATGTGCGGGCTTCCCTCCCGGCGAACCGCCGCCGCCCGGGCCGCAGTCCGGCGGCGTTCTGGAAGGTTTTGGTTTGGGAAAAGGCTCGATCATCATCGTAACGGCGAGAGGCTCTCGATCGGCAATCATCCACCATGGAAAGGCTCCGTCCGTCCCCAGCACATGCACGGAAAGATCCCATCAATTCACACGGGAACACCCGTAGGCGTACAACAGGACGGCGCATAGTATCATTTCCCTCTTTTTTTTCTTGCATCATACGGCTCCTTCTTTCCGGTGCACCGCAATGAAGCGGTGCTCCTGCGGCAGCAGCACCAGCTAGTCTCACTCTCACCGGCACACAGAAAGCGAAATGAAGTACACTACTGGCTCTGGGTGCGGGAGGACCACTACACTCACCGGCACGCCAAGCTCGCCGGCCCATCCGGTGACGCGTTTGCTTTGCGCATTTGGCAAAAATTTCTGGAGTGCTCCAGGTGCTTTGGCAATTGACATTGACACCCATGCCGCGGTACGCTGCGGGAATGCAGGATCGCAGAGGGGCTCCGCTCCTGAAGCTGAAAGCCACCTCCCAATCCTCCGTTCTTCTCTCGGCCCCCGCAGTTGGAAACCCCTTTCTCGCATAGAGATGGGCCGATGGCCCGACCCATACTGACATAGTTGGATTAGGCTGGTTTCAGCACAGGGGTTTGAGTCTTGGAGATTTATTATGTTTTTTGGTCTCCATTCAACATAAGCCGTCTTCATTCGGCATTTTGTATCATCATTCTCCCCTTTGTCCCAAAATATAAGATGTCTAAGGATTAGTCAATTATCAAAATTCTACTAACTTTGACCAAATATCTACATCTACAATATTGAATGGACACATTAATAAAATATACTTTAAGTTGAATCTACTGATATTGATTTAGTATTATAAATGTTCAAATTTTTGTATATAAACTTGTTCAAACTTAAAAAACATTAAACTTTTGACTAATCCTTAGACGTCTTATATTTTGAAATGGAGGGAGTAACACCGTTTCTACAAAAAAGATTATTTTTTATGTTGCTGTTTTTAAATAAATTTTGCCTATATTTTAACTAATTTTTATAACAAAAAATTGTAAAAATAAGCACAAAACAAAACAGTTTAGTAACCGCAAGTGGGCTATTAACTTGGATAGTAATTAGTCGACTTAATTAATGAATTAATAAAACTGCCAACTGCCTGAGTGCCTCGAGTATTACTCCCTAGTGGTTAGGCGATTGACATAATGCTTTGGCTGAATTATGTTTGGTGTAAGTATCAGGTTGTTCCGAATAAGGTTATCTTATGCCTTTCTAATATATAGAAGTTGTTTCGTGTCTCTATTTGTTTAGTGTATGCTTTGGTGTTGCTTATGTCCACCATACTCATGTAGGCTAGAGCAGCAGAATTCTAAGTCTCGCCAAGTACTTGTCTTCCCTCGTTTGATTTTCTACCTTGTGTCGGCAACCGTTGACCCGACTTTGACAGGTACAAGATTGACGACGTTAGAAAGGTTATCCTTTCTGTTGGAGATATGCCCTAGAGGCAATAATAAATATAGTTATTATTATATATCTTTGTGTTTATGATAAATGTTTGCATTCATGCTATAATAGTATTAACAAGGAAACCATTAATACTTGTGTGATTTGTAAACTTAATTTGAAGTCCCTAGTATAGCCTCTATACTTCACTAGCTTGTTGGTTGATTGATGATGTGGTTTCTTTGTCATGAACATTGAGATGTTATCAACAACAAGATCATATCGTTAGGAGAATGATATGGTGGACATACTCCTATAGACAAGCGTAGCATAAAGATCAAGTCATTTCAATAGTTCAATTGCTATATGCTTTCTGATACATAGTAACCTAATTCCTTCGACCATGAGATCATGCATATCACCTTTGCTGGATGGATGCTTTGATGTCATCAAACACCACACCGTAACAGGGTGGCTATAAAGGTGGCATTGAGTGTTCGGAAAGTATTGGTTGAAACACATGGATCAAGAGTGGGATTTGTCCATCCACATGACGGATAGATATTCTCTGGGCCCTCTCGGTGAAATGTCATCCAATTAGCTTGCAAGCATGTGACTTGGTCACAAGGGATCACATATCACGGGAACGAGAAAAGAGTACTTATCAGTAACGAGGATGAACTAGGTATGCAGAGATACCGATGATCATAACCTCGGATAAGTAACATATCGTGAGACAAAGGGAAATTGGTATCGTATGTAAGTGGTTCATTCGATCGCAAAGTAATCGTAGAAATATGTGGGAGCCATATGAATTTCCAGATTCCTCTATTGGTTATTGTTCGGAGAAGTGTCTCGATCATGTCTGCATAATTCACGAACCGTAGGGAGACACACTTAAGGATTCGACGTTGTTTGAGTAGTTATGGTATTATGAGAAAGAGACCGAATGTTGTTCGGAGTCTCGGATGGGATCCGGGATATCACGAGGTGATCCGGAATGATCCGGAGAATAAGATTCATATAAGGAAAGTTCCGTTTCGGAATTGGGGAATGGTTCCGGTGTTTTCATCGGGAACATTCTAGAAGGTCCCGGAATGTCCGGCACTCCGGAGGGGGAAGGGTACATGAGTGTGTCATTACATATTGGAATGATTGCATCATGTACTAAGTATTCTTGCTGTCCCAAATAAAGGATTTATTTAAATCCTAAATTGAAAAGTCAAACGGCTAGTTTGAAAGTCAAACGGCAGTTTTGGGAAGTGGGAAAAGAGGAGGAGAGGTGGAGGCCGAGTTGGAGGAGGGTTCCTCCCCTTGGCCGGCGCACCTCCCTAGGCCGAGTTGGGGAGGAACTCCTCCCCTTGGCCGGCCAGCCCTCCCACCTATATAAGGAGGGGCAGGGCTCCCCTCCTAGACACACAAGTTTCCTATCCTCTAAACTAAACCCTAGATCTAGACCCCGGTTTAGAGCTATTCGGTTTAGAGCCTTCTAATTGGTTTAGAGCCTTCTAATTGGTGTGTCTAATTACTAGACCACTAATAACCTCTCTCATAAGCTCCACCATACTCGCACCGGCTTAAGGCGAAGCCCTGCGGGATCTCCCCTCTACCTCCGGTACCACGCCGTTGTGCTGCCGGAATCGCGAGGAGAGTGCTACAACCTCCGCTGCCTGCTGGAACAAGGGAGAGGAAGGTCTTCGTCGAGTACCGAACGTGTGACCGACTGCGGGAGCGCTGCGGGAACGCGGCGCCGGAAGAATCGTCTACGCGATCTTGAGATCGGAAAGAGTACGACTACATCACCCACGAGAATCTGCTCTCGTTAAACACTTTGGAATCTTCGAGGGTGAGTTATTCCATCGACTCGTTGCTACAATCTAGTAGATAGATCTTGGCTTGTTTGTTTGTATGCGATAGAAAATTTTTGTTTTCCATGCTACGAACCCCTACACTTTCGGTTTGGTCTGGATAGGGTTATGGACGTCATTGATTATTCTTCAAAACTCTTAGTCTCATTTGATTTCTTATCTGCACTCGGATGTTCTATCGCTTTTAATGCGATTTTGATCTTTGTAATGTATATTTATATTCTTGACCTATTAAATCCTTGTTGCATATATATGTTTTTTGTGGGTTTCATCGTGAACTATTGTGTAATATTACTATTCCGTTTTCCACCCGCACGCAAGTGCTTGGTTGATGTTTTTGAATCATTTTTATACGGGTTTAACGGAAATCGATTAAATCTGCATAGGCCTGATTCATTAGAAAGGTTTCCACTCTCCACCCGTACTTGAATTACATCAACCACACGGCTTTCACCCTCTCGTAGATCAATGCCTTCCACATAGTATTTTCATCACTTAAAACCTTGTGCCAGCTAATCCAGAGCATATATACTAGACCAAGGGTGAGGGTTACTAGTATAGAGGTGTGTAAGACAAAGAGTTTTGGGGGGAACTGGCTTAACCCTCTATGGGGTGGCATGTCTCATATATAATGGTATACAATAGTACAATACAGGTATACATAGTTGGACTATAATACAAAGTCTAACACCCTCCCTTAATCTCAACTCACTCCTGATATATCTAGAAGGTTGAGATTGCGCCTACAGACCTCGAACATCGGTGAAGGTAGAGGCATGGTGAAGATGTCTGCAAGTTGATCTTTTGAAGAGATAAACCTGATTTGTAGTAGCTTCTGTGCAACACGTTCCCTCACAAAATGATAGTCAATCTCAATGTGTTTGGTCCGTGCATGGAACACCGGATTGGACGATAAAAACGTAGCTCTGATGTTGTCGCACCAAAGGACCGGAGGATGTGGATGAGGTACTCCTAGCTCTCGAAGTAGGGACTCAATCCACATGAGCTCAGCCGTCACGTCGGCAACTTCCTTATACTCGGCTTCTGTGCTGCTGCGGGAAACAGTGGCTTGCTTGCGTGAACTCCAGACGATCAAGTTAGGACCCGAGAACACTGCATATACCCTCGTGGATCGCCTGTCATCTGGACACCGAGCCCAATCAGCATCTGAAAATGTAGAGAGGACTCCGGAGGGACTAGGGCGCAGGTGGAGACCATAGGAGACAGTGAGACGCACATAACACATGATGCGTTTCAGAGCAGACCAGTGCACATCAGTAGTCACATGAAGATACTGACACACCCTGTTAACCGCAAACGAGAGATCCGGTTGTGTGATAGTCATATACTGTAGACCACCAATAATACTTGGATACTCAGTCGTATCCTCAGGAGACAGAAGAGCACCAACAGTAGCTGAAAGTTTGTCGGTGGAGGACATGGGCGTAGGACACGTCTTGCACTTGAGCATACCAGCACGGCGCAAGAGATCAAGAGAATATTTCTTCCGAGTGAGAGCGAGGCTGCCACGGGCCTGATGAGCGACCTCAATACCCAGGAAGAAGTGTAGCTGTCCCAAATACTTTACTGCAAAGTCTCTACCAAGCGCAGTCTCAAGAGCATCAACGGCAGTCAGGGAAGAGCTGATCAGGATAATGTCGTCCACATACACGAGCAGGTACATGGTCACACTCGAGCACTGAAACAAGAACATCGAAGTGTCAGCCGTCGACGGAACGAAGCCATGAGCACAAAGAGCTGAAGCCAAACGAGCATGCTAGGCACGAGGCACCTGCTTTAGTCCATATAGAGCCTTTGTAAGACGACAAAGATGATGAGGCTGAGTGTGATCAACAAATCTAGGTGGCTGCCGCATGTAAACCTCTTCTTTAAGCAACCCATGAAGAAAGGCATTCTGCACATCAAGTTGGCGGAGAGACCATCCACGAGAAACTGCGAGTGACAGGAGAAGCCGAATAGTAGTAGGTTTGAAAACCGGGCTAAACGTATCCTCATAATCCGGTCCATGGTGCTGTTTAAAACCTTTAGCCACAAGACTCGCTTTATAGCGCTCAATAGAACCATCAGCATGTTTCTTCATCTTCAAGACCCACTTCGAATCAATGATGTTGACGCGATGCAAAGGGGGGGGGGCAAGTGTCCAGGTCTCATTTTGCATAAGAGCATGATACTCTTGTTCCATAGTAGTCCTCCATTGTGGGATACTCACAGTGGCTTGATAACTACGGGGGCTTGGATCTTCAACATCATGAGCCAGACAAGCAGCCAAGTATGGAACTGTGCCATCGGTGCACTCCTTGGGACAAACAATGGCGTTGTGACGGCGCGTGTGCGAACACCGTGGAGCAACAAGCATAGGGTCCTGCGGCACATCAGTAGCAGGCGAGGCCGGCCCAGAGGACGCTGACGACGAGGGGCCGGGTGATGGTGACCCGGGGGAGAACCTGGGTGTCGAGGGCCCAGACACCGTGTGCGGCGCTGAGCTGTGCGCTATCGACCCAGGCGAGGTGGGCGACAGGGACGCTCGCGCGGGCGACGTGGGAGACGACGGTGGCGAGTCCGGGCGACGGGTGGCGACGTGGGCCGCTTGGGGGAAGCCGATGTGGGATCCGGCCCAGGTGCAGGATCCGATCGGGGGTCGGAGTCGGGAGCCGGTGCATGCATAGGCGCCGGCCGATCGACGTGCTCCTCAGGCGCTGCATCAGGTAGTAGTTCCAGGCGAGCTCCGCGTCCAGTTCCTGCACCATGGTTAGGCAACAACACAGGCGGATATGCAATATCTTCAAATTGGCTAGGCATAATAGGAGATGAATGCGTAGATGGGGATGTGATAGGTGACTGTGGTATGATGGAAAAGGGGAAGACGTTCTCATCGAAGACAACATCTTGAGATATATAGACACGATTTGTTGGCACATGGAGGCACTTGTAGCCTTTATGAAGAGAACTATACCCCAAGAACACACATTTTTGGAGCGAAACTCGAGTTTTCGATTATTGTATGGACGAAGATGGGGCCAACAAGCACACCCGAACACCTTGAAAAAGGTATAGTCCAGAGTTTCCTGCAAGAGAAGGTTAATGGGAGTTTTCATACTAAAGACACGAGTAGGTGTTTGGTTAATAAGAAAACATGCAGTGGCAAAGGCATCACTCCAAAATCTAAAAGGTACAGAAGCATGAGCGAGAAGTATGAGGCCGATTTCAACTACATGGCGATGTTTGCGCTCAATGGCGTCATTTTGCTGATGTGTATGTGGGCATGATAAACGATGAGAGATCCCAAGATTATTAAATAAAGTGTTGAGGTTGCAATATTCGCCCCCCAATCGTACTGAACATGTATGATTTTATGCTTGAGTAGACGTTCAACATGCAATTGAAACTGGGTGAATATATCAAACACATCAGATTTGCGCTTAATAAGATAAAGCCATGTAAATCGACTATAGGCATCAATAAAACTGACATAGTAGTTGTGACCACTAACAGATGTTTGTGCCGAACCCCACACATCGAAAAACACAAGTTTAATAGGACTCTTTACTTATCTAGTAGATGAAACAAAGGGGAGTTGATGACTTTTGCCTTGTTGACAGGCATCACACACGGACATCTCTTTATTGCTAGACTCTAATGGCAGCTCATGGCGGTGAATAATGTGGCGAACGATGGGTGTGACGGGGTGGACAAGGTGCGCATGCCACTGCGATGGTACACACGAACACCTCTAAAGACGCGCGGGACGGATGGATCCTCCAGACGGTACAAGCCTTGGCTCAGGCGACCACTAAGTAGAACGTCCCGGGTTGCTCGGTCCTTAACAAAAATATCAAAAGGGTGAAATTCACATAGAACATTATTATCAAAGGTGAGCTTAGGAATAGATAGAAGATTACGAGTAACGGATGGTACCCGCAGAATATTACGAAGATGGAGCTGCCTAGAAGGATGACTAGTTAAAAGAGATGCTTGGACAATGTGAGAGATGGGCATGCCTACACCATTGGCGGTGTGAACCTTGCCGTGCCCGTAGTAGGGCTGGTAGGTGGCGAGCTTGTTGAGCTCGTTCGTCGTGTGATTCGTGGCACCGGTGTCCATGTACCACGCTGGATCAATGGGGTAGGACGGGGTGTACCCCTGCTCGGCGCTCGGGTCCTTGCCCTTGGCGGCGATGTGGGCAGCCGGGGCTTTGGAAGGTCCAAAGTCGGCCATGGAGAATTGGCGCTCGTTGCCCTGTCGTCGTTGCTGAGGCTGAGGAAGCTCTGCTGGAAGCGGCGATGACACTTGGAGGCAACACGTTTTTCACGGCCACACAGTTGGCACACCCGAGCATTGGGATCCCCTCCTAAGGTCGGTGCAGGGGGAGGGACGGTTTTGCTAGCGGATGGGGGCACCGGCGGGCGCTGCCCATGCGCGGCCCAGTAGGCAGCCGACTACTCGGTGATGGCGGCGGAGGAGCGGCGAGCCTCGACACGCTTCTCGGTGAAGAGTAGGCGCGAGTAGAGCTCATGAGGGGTCACCGGCGGCTTGGCGTTGTGGACGGCCTCCGCGAGATTGTCGTACTCGGAGTCAAGGCCCTTGATGATGAAGCCAACAAACTCCTCATCGCGAAATGGCTGACTGATGGAGGCAGCGTGTATGCCAGCACCTTCATCTTGTTGAAGTAGGCCATGGCAAAGGAGTCGAGCTTCTTGACGTCGGCGAGATCGCTGCGAAGAGCCATCGAGCGGGAGGTGGAGACCCTGGGCAAAGGCGTGCTCCAGGGTCGTCCAGGCGTCCATGGAGGTGGCAGCGAAGAGGCAGAGGCCGGCGACCCCTGGATGGCAGAGAGGATCGCCTGATCCTGCTGCACCCACACACGGTGCTCCAGGTTGATGGCCGGACCGTGGATGGTGACGATGACCCGCGGAGGGCATGTCAAAGAACCATCTACATACCCAAGGAAAACCTTGGCACGCCAGAACAAATAGTTGTCGGGGGTGAGTCGGATGGTGATCAGATTGTTGAGGTGGAACGGCCCGGATGGTGCAACAGCGGCGGGGGTCGTGACCACGGGTGGGGCAACGACGACAGGAGTCGTGGCCGCAGGCGGGGCATCGAGAACCCCTGAGGCTGCTTGTTGTATGGTGAGTGTCGGGGACGAGCCAGGGGAGGCCGCAGGGGGGCGCCGCGGACGGGGCTGTCAATGTGGTGTCGGAGAGCGAGGGCGCGGTGGTCGCGGTCGTCGGCAGGATCGGTCCTGAGAACATCGAGCCCACGACGGTGGTGCCAAAAAACTGGGGCACCGACGGAGCTAGATCACGTGGCGGGGGGTTGAGGAGGGCGGCAAGCGACGCGAGAAGAGCCCCGGAGCTGGCGGTGCCCGAGGCGGAAGCGGTCATGGCTGCCGCGACGACGACGCTAGGGTTTGTGGTGGCAGCGGCTGGGGTGGGGAGGATCTAGGTTAGGCTGATATCATGTAAGACAAAGAGTTTTTGGGGAACTGGCTCAACCCTCTATGGGGTGGCCTATCTCATATATATAATGGTGTACAATGGTACAATACAAGTATACACAGTTGGACTACAATACAAAGTCTAACAAGGTGGTTGTAGTAAATCTATGATCTTATTCTTAAAGGATACAATGATAGGTGTTGGATTATTTGGTGGATTTATCATAATTAATTTCAGAATATAAATTATGACTACAGTAACTATGATTATATGAAACTCTAACATATTAGATATACTAATCAACATGAACAATAGCAGTGCAAAGTCTACAACAACCATAGTAAGAGAACATATTAAACCATAGTGCGTGTATTAAATGTTAGTAGACAGAGAAGTCATTTGTAAAGAGGTTGGAGAGACTGGTTGAAGAAGACGGTACTGAAGAAGACGCACACATGGTCCCGCCTGATGATCAGGAAGACGTGTCGTGAAAATGAACTTAGCTCTCTCTCCGTGACCAGAAATAAGTGACTTAGATTTAGCAAAATTCCCATATATATCTAAACATATTTTAGTGTACAGATACATATAAATCTAAAAAATTCCAAGTCAGTTATGTATGAACGAAGTGAGTGTTACGCAGACCATTACCCCGTTCTGTTTCATAGACCATTACCCCGTTCTGTTTCATCCGACTTCGTTTGATTTCGAATTGCAAGCAATAGATAAACACCAACTACTTCTGAGTCTTTTTTTGCGTAGAACTTCAGGAGCTTTATTACACTTGGTTTCCAGTACAGTCAGCCATCAGGCTGTTTGAAAGAAAAAAACGGCCTTTTATCAAGCCAACTACTAGTAAACTCTAAAGTACAAGCTAATCTTGTACACAAATGAGCAGAGTTATTAGCCAATCGCCTTACATGCTTAACGGAGAAAGGCTCAAAACTAGAAACCAGCTCCCCAATTTCATCCAAGATAGGCGCCACAATTGAGCGATCAATCTGACGCGAAGACCAGAGGTTCACAACCTCTAAACTATCCAGCTCCATCACCACATGAGAGAAGACTCTTAACTTGGCAAAAATCACACCATCTCTGAAGGCCAAAACTTCAGCGATAAGAGGATCAGTTACTCCGTCGAAAGGTTTACTCCAAGCAGCAAGGAAAGATAAGTGTGACCGTGCCACACCACCTCCACCTCCCTTTCTATTGCCCGCATCGATGGCGCCATCAGTGTTGATTTTTATCTAGCTCGGATCAGGTGGTCTCTAGCTCTGCCAATCCATGACCTTAGCCTTTTTCCCCTGAAACTCGAGCAATTTCAGCTCATCTCTAATCTTCATCGTCGAGTCACTAGGATCGTAGCCATTCTCCTCATGTGCCCATTTATTCCTCGATGAACAGATACAATACATGATACTGATGATCAGTGCACGTTGATCCTCTTTGAACATGGGATCACACAAAATATCTTTACTCCACGAGCTGCTATGAAGTCGTGGAAGCTTGATATCCAGTACCCCGCGGGCTTCCTCCCAATATCGCTGAGCATGCGAGCACTAGACAAGTGCATGCAGAAGGTCCTCATCAGAAGCCTTGCAGAGAGCACATCTTCCCAGCTCTCTTATATGTCGGTGTTTTAGTGTGACAGCATCAGGTAAAATCCCCCGAAGAACACGCCACCAAAAAAACCCAAATTTTGGCAACACCTGAATTTTCCAAAGGTCCTTCCACATCTCCTCTTCCAATGATGTTCCCATAGCCGTCCCTTCTTCTAGAGCTACACGCTCTTTCCGAATCATTAGAGCACGGTATGCTGATTTTACGGAGTATGTACCAGACTTCTCCAAACTCCAGGCCAGACAATCTTCCCCTCCATTTGCTCTCAGTGGTATATTTAAGATAGCATCAGCATCCGGATCTAGAAAATTCTTACGGACTAGATCAACCTTCCATCTGCCCATATCCGAATCAAAGAGACTGGAGACTTTCTCAAGCGGATCCGTTCCCTGTCTACCCATAGGTTTCAGGTTTGTGGTACCAGCAATCCAGCTATTTGTCCATGTTGATATCGTCTCCCCACTTCCCACCCGTTTGACAAGCCCCATATTCAGAGCCTGCAACAATTTCTCTCCATGTTGCCGACGAGCTACGTGGAATCGTAGCTTGTATAAAATCAGTGTTATAAAAATACTTCCCCTTCAACACTCTAGCACACAATGTGTCTGGATTTGTAATGAAACGCCATCCATGTTTGCCCAAAAGGGCCAGATTAAACAACTCAAGGTCTCTAAAACCCATCCCTCCTTTAGACTTCGGTAATGTGAGTTTATCCCAAGCCAACCAATGTAATGATTGTTTATCCAGATCACAACTCCACCAAAACCGAGCTATAGCTGATATTAAACTTTTGTATACCTTCTTTGTGAGCTTAAAACAACTCATAGGATACACAGGGATTGATTGGATGACTGCTTTTATTAGAGTTTCTTTTGCCACATAAGACAAGCTTTTCAGACCACCCATGCATCTTTCCCCTTGATCGTTCCACAATATGGTCAAATGTACCACTAGTAATCCTACCAACAGCAGTCGGTAGACCAAGATATTTCTCTTAAAAGCTTCAGCCATAATACTGAGTATAGCCTTTATTTCCTCTTTCAACGACCGCTGCGCATTTGGACTGAAATAGATTGAACTTTTCTTCTTGTTCACTTTCTGCCCCGAGCAAACAGCATAAACATTCAGAATAGACGTCAATCGCTCAGCACTCTCTGAACTTGCACTCATAAAAATCAAAATATCATCTGCAAAAAGCAGATGGTTAACCCATGGAGACCTGATGCTAACTCTGATACCCCTGTCCACATATGCGCCATAATTGTTCAGGAGAGAAGAAAAACCTTCTCCACAAATAAGAAAGAGATATGGCAATATTGGATCACCTTGCCTCAGTCCCCTAGAAGGTGAGAAAAGTTCAAGTAGCTCTCCATTTACTTTAACTGTAAATCTCACCGAGGACACACACTTCATGATCAACCTCACAAAATTACTATCAAAACCAAGCTTTAACATAATTGCCTCCAAATAATGCCATTCGACTCTGTCATAGCCTTTCATCATATCCAATTTTACTGCACAAAATGCCTTCTTACATTTCTTCTTTTTCTTTAAAGCATGTACACTCTCATATGCCACTAAGACATTGTCAGTAATCAAACGGCCAGGAACAAAAGCACTCTGCTCCGCCCCAATTATCTCATTCAACATCCCTCTCATTCTGTTGGCAATTGCCTTAGCAGCAATTTTGTACAAAACCTGGCACAAGGATATTGGTCTGTACTGAGATATATACTGTGGATTTAGTACCTTAGGTATAAGAGTAATGGCCGTATCATTCGTCCCAAGGGATAGTTCTCCACCATTCAAAAAATTCAACACTACCGGGGCTAAACCCGTCTACTCCTGGCGCTTTAGACGGCACCATCTGGAATAGCGCAGTCTTGACCTCGTCCTCCACTAACTCCTTAGATAAGGAGCCATTCATTGTTTCGGTAACTTTTGGATGTACAACATCAAGTAGCTCTGTCATGTCATTGTATCCTTGTGATTGATACAACTCATGGTAGAAGCTCTGAACTTCATCGTTAACCTCATGTGGTTCCTCACACACATGATCATCCTCTATAGACTTCGGAGATGAAATACTATTTATCTTCTTCCGCTGGGCCATCTGCGAATGAAAATAAGCCGAGTTACAATCACCACATTTTAGCCACTGCACCCTACTACATTGCTTCAGCCATATTTCCTCCTGGATAAGAGCTTGACGTAGTTTCTTTGCAACCGCTTTCTCCTCATCAGATGGGCCAGAACCCACCGACGCAAGCTGTAGTCTTTCTAGCTGCTGCTGAAATTTCTTGATTTTTTTCGGCAAGCAACCAAACTCTTTTGTGCTCCAACTAGTGAGCTCGCTCTGCACTTTTTTCAGAGCGTTCGTCACCCCCTCAAGACCTAGAAGGCCTGAACCTTTCTCCCATATTTTTTTATCAATTCATCATAATTTAAGTGTGTTTGCCACATATTATCAAACCAAAACTGTTTGGCTCCATGTCTAGTCCCACGGGCATACTGCCTCACCTCAGTTAACACAAAGCAGTGATCCGATTCAGCTAAGCTTATGTGCTTTACTCTTGCCAACTCAAAAAATTGCAAAAACGATGCATTTGCTAGAGATATATCTAGCCTTGCTTTCACGTTCGCCACATCTTGTTGTCTATTGTCCCATGTAAATGGAACCCCACACCATTCCAAATCCTGCAAATTGCAGTCATCCACCGCCTGCCTAAAAGCCAGCATTTGCCATTATGGTCGTGCGATTGAACTAAAATGCTCATGAGCATATAGAGTCTCATTGAAATCTCCCGTGCATAGCCACGCGTCATGTTGCACAACATGCAAAGTACGCAAAAACCTCCGGCTGTGATGTCTATTTTCAGCTCTCGGTTCTTCGTAAAAACCCGTAAACCTTCACCGAGGTATATCAATTTCTAACATTTTAACCGTCGCATCAATGTGGCCCTGACTGAAGCTATCTACCTTCACGTCCACTGAAGAAGACCAAAATAGCCCAATACCGCCACTCAGTCCGTCACTATCGACAGCATAAAATCCCGAAAAGCCCAAAGTAATTTTCAGACTTTCAACTCTCCTTGCACCGATTTTTGTTTCCATGACAAACAGGAGAGCGGGCCCTTCCTGCTTCACAATCTTGCGAAGCTCTCGAACTATCGTCGGGTTCCCAAGCCCGCGACAGTTCACTCCTATACAATTCATTGATCCAGGCGGGGCTGCAGCTCAGCCTCCGCGGTTTCAGAAAATTCATCAGCCATGTCTGAATTGCTCTCCTCCTCATCCACCCTGCTTTTCTTCGGATCCCTCTTCTCTGTAGCAGATTCAATAGGGGATCCATCAGCAGCTCGCTTCCCTGCAAGATCTTCCAATCCTCCAGTTCGGACAGGGTTATCCATATTGACCTTCCGAAAAACCTTCGGCTGACCACGACATTGCCGCGACCACCAAACGGCTGAGTATTAAAACTGAAAGCGTTCTGGCCACGTCCAAAGCTAGGTTGTGATGCACGAGAACTGTCAGCCACACCCGCAAAAGAATTATATGTCTCTCTAGCCATTGGATTCTGCTTCCACTTCTGCTCAAATTGTTGGTTTCCCATTGAACCTCTCTTCTTCTTATCTAGGAACCTCAATGATTCTTTATATAGCAGATTACCCTCCTCATCACGATCAACAGGATTCAGGCAAACAACAAACGCATGCCCAATCTTCCCACAAGAGAAACAAAAATAAGGGAGGTTTTCATATTGAACATCATACCACTCTTTTGACTTCTCCTTCACATTGTCCACCTTCACCCAACGACGAAGGTGTTTGTCTACCTCCACCCAGACTCTGACACGCAGATCAGTGCCCACGGCAATTCCCTTTGTATCAGTGTCCGTCTTCACCACTTCTCCAAGCTTATGTGCTATCCGATCTACCCATGGGGGGCGTCGTAGATTGAAGGGCAAGTTGATAACCCGTGCCCATAACATCATCTTATCGAACACGATATCTGACGGTCGAGCGCTGATCTCAAAATTCTTGAGAACAACCCCATGTTTGCCCACCATCCATGGTGAGCCATTCCAGATCCGATCCCTCTCACGTTCAATGTCAAGCGTGGCGATGAACATATTGTCACCGATGGAGCTGAAGTCCAAGCCCTTTGGATTTCCCCAAGCAGGCCTCAATGAACTCGAGATCGTGTCAATGTGGAGCGTCTTGTTGTAAAGAACTTTCCCTGCTAGCGCCCACTGGGGACCAGCATCATATTCCTCACCATCCTCGATTATCACCGGCGAGTCTTCCTCCTCCGTGATATTCATCCGGCGCATCAACTCCGTCATATCTCCCTTCTCCTTTGTGTTGCCCGAGGACGCCATGTCCTCCCTGCTGCGCAGCCTCTCTCCACCCCCAGGGAAACCTGATCGTGAGATCAGGAGATGTTCCCCGTGGAAGAGCCGATTCCCCTCGCCCTGCCGATCTCCGATCGCCACAGGCGCCGCCTCTCCACTCGAAACCCTAGAAAAACGGTTCGGGGAACTGCTTCTGAGTATGTGTTCAGAGAGAGAGAGAGAGAAACAAATCTGTACTTGCTTCTTCTTGTATAAAACTCAGTATTTGCTCTTGTGTCGGAGAGAATAATGGGAGGCAGGACACGTTTGTCAGGTCGTGCATCCTCGCACGCGTGAATATAATCGCAGGATCTGCTACCGATCGATTTGGGTAATCAGCCGCGACGTGGACATATGGCATTGTATATCTTCCTAGCTGGGTTAGCTATACTCGTGTGTATATATGTGCGTCGGAGAGACACACGTACGGGTGGTGGCATCCCAGTAGAATACTCGCGGCGTGCACGTCTCCAGCCGAGGAGAGCCTGTGCAATGTGCATCTGCAGGAGAGCACATCGACTACGTGCATCATAGTGTATTCTAACACCACTTTCTTTTTTCTCGGGTATAACACCACATTATTTGATGATTAATTGATCACGACTCTATTTGTGTAGTTGAATCATGAGTTCATAACTATGTTTTTTTTGGTTGACCGACACAACACGATTTTGTTTAATCGGTATATATCAGTTGGCACGCCCTAAAATAAATACATTCCGCGTCTATTGTGGAATTATATAGGGGAGTGTATTGTGTGCATTCCGTCGGTGTCCCCATTTTATTATTACTTGTCTGTCCTGGTGTAATAATCTTCAAATAATCGAAATCGTACAATTCTATCTTAAAAAACGATAGTACTACTAGTATTCTGGAACTATCAGTCTATCATGCCCTGAACGTTTTTGACGCCAAGAAAGCTATGCAACCCAAAGTGCAACAAAAAAAAGAAACTTGCCGACGGAAGGCCAAAAAAGATCGTGTCAGTTCCAACGTACCTATGCTACGGCAGATACGAAGAATCATCTGCAGTCAACCCGACACCTTCAGAATTCAGATAAAACATTCCCAAGGCGTATCGGCATATTCAGATCTACAGCTGACCACTCAACATAGACAGCATAGCTAACACCAGCCCAATGCCAACCCCGGCATGTACTTTCGACCTTTTTTTTACACCATCAATCAAACTCCCATGTGCTATAAGTACCTCTTGCATGCCGTCGTAGAGCTTCACCACAGCCACACAGCCTCCATACATCGATCAGGATTCAGGTGCAGCTGCCGATCATCTGCATTTTTAGCAAGTCCTGTCTGCAGAAATGGACCTCAAGGCGGCAGTTCTTGTGAGCACATTGCTCTGCCTCGCGCTCTCCCGTGGCGCATTGTCCCAGAGGGCACCGATCGTGGAGACCCCGGCGCCGGCGCCCGCGCCGGCCTACGTCGACCTCGCAACCCTGCTCTCCCTCGCCGGCCCCTACGGCACGTTCCTAGACTACCTCACCAAGACCGACGTGATCAAGACCTTCCAGAGCCAGGCCAACGACACCAAGCAGGGCATCACCGTCTTCGCGCCCCTCGACTCCGCCTTCGCGGCCGTCGACGGCGGCGCGCTCTCCAACCTCACCGCCGACCAGCTCCGCTCGCTCATGCTGCACCACGCCATGCCCAGGTACTACCCGCTCTCGGCCTTCTCGAAGCTGGCCGCGGCGAGCCCCGTGTCCATGTTCGCGTACAAGGCGGACGTCACCGACCGCGCCGGCATCATCGGCGTCGTGTCGGGCTGGGCCACCGCCAAGCTCGTCAGCAGCGTCTACTCCACGTTGCCGGTAGCCGTGTACGCCCTGGACAGCGTGCTGCTGCCCAAGGAGATCTTCCCGACCGCCCCGGAGATCACGCCCGCGCCCGCGCCCGCACCGGCGCCGGTGCTTGCGGCCAAGCCGATGGACGAAGCGCCGGGCGCCGGAGAGCGTGGCGCCAAGGCCGATGCCGGTGACAAGGGCGCGTCGTGCCGGGTTGGCGCTGGGCGCCTTCTGGTCGGCTACGTGGTTCTCATGGTCTGCGGGTTTTTGATGATGTAGGTCGATCGATGATTCCGTGCATGCATCGGCAGGTGTCCCCCTATTTTTTTATTTCGTTATGGAAATTTGTTCGTTAATTCGCATTCGCACATCGCAATGTAATGTATCCACCGCTTGTAATCTAGACTATCATAAACACGAGTGCCATTTTTCTGCATGTGGATGAACATGATCCTTGATTACAGAGGGCGATGCTGACCTGAATACATGGTTCACTGCCATCGTTTGACACCGTCCTGCATCGATCATCCGAAGCGCCTGAAAAAAAGGAAATCGCCATCATCCATTTTCCTCCTGTCCACACAGTTCCGGCCGGCCTCACTCGATCACCAGCTGGTACATCTCGCAACAGGATCTTGCCTGCTCGATCTGCGGCACTTGCACGATGAACTTGGCTATTGCGGTCATCATCGCCGCGCTGTCCCTTTCCCTTCCGTTCGCCGGCGCTTACCGTCCGCTCGCCGGCGACGCAGTCAACCGCGCCAACCTCACCCAGATCCTAACCACAGATCGGCCTTTCCAGACCTTCCTCGGGTACCTCAACCAGACCAGCCTCGTGGAGGTGTTCGAGAACCAGGCCTACCGGACCCACCAAGGCATCACCATCCTCGTTCCGGCCGACAAGGCCTTCGCCGCCATCCAGCCGTCGGTAATTCCAATACACAAGAACGTGGTCATGCCCGTATAGATCAATGCTCTCGATCTGGTATCTGATATCGGCATTTGTTTTTTGCAGGTGCTGTCGGGTCTGAAGAAGCACCAGCTCAAGAGCCTGATGATGTACCACGCGCTGGCCCGGTACTACGCGCTCAAGGAGTTCGACGGGCTGAGCCATGCCAACCCGGTGACGACGCTCGCCGGCGGGCTGTACAAGGTGAACGTGACGTACGACGCGGGGGCCGTCCGCGTGCTCTCGAGGTGGGACGGCGCCAAGATCCTCGGCACCGTGTACGGGACCGCGCCCATGGCGGTGTACGAGATCGACAGGGTGCTGCTCCCTGAGGCGATCTTCCGCGCCCAGCCCCCCGTCGATGAGGCCCCGGCCGAGCCTGCTCCCGAGGCGAGCGCGCCCGGCGTCGATGGAGTCGGCGCGACGAAGACGCCAGGAACTACGGCGGGAGGGAAGAGCTCCGCCGCGTGCAGAGCCGGGTGTCGGTCCGGGAGCTACGCGGCCGCCGTGGCATTGTGCGCCGCGGCGTTGGTGGCGCTTTTGATCAGTTGATGTACCGGGAGATCAGTACAAACTGGGGAAGAATTAAGGGTAGATTACGGTGCAGAGTTGTAGATGGACATGACGTGCTGTCCAGCTAGTGTCTAGCACAAATGCACCATTTTTTTCTCAAAAAATTTTAACGGAAAAACGTGAGTTTTTATGTCTTAGCGCGGAATCCCTGTCACGAGTGGCTAGGGGCGTGTTTGCAAGTCGTTTCTCGCACCTCCGGCGGAGCAATTTGACGTTTTCGTTTGGGTGCTCACGAAAAAAAATCTTTGCATCACACGGGTCATAAAGCACCCATTCGGTGGCTTCGGACGAACGCTTAAATCGACCGTTTTCGTGGAGCCAACTTCCTATCGTGCTAGTTGGAAAACGACTACACGCACCTCTTCGAGAGAGAAATAGCGGGAGCTTGCACGCGTCCACGGGAATTTAGTAGGAGAAATTGGGTCATCGCCTGTCGATTTGAACTGCCTATTTACACCGCTCCGCCTACCACTGAATCCCACGCCACCATTTTCCCCCTTTCGAGCTCTCCCTCCAAATCTTCTTCTTCACCGACGAGCAGGTAAACGGCGCCGCCTGCTTCGGTCGGTCGAGCTCCTCGGCGGTAAGTATTCTTCCTCCGCGTCTCCGAGATGTCATCCCCACCATCATCTATTGAGATTACTGTAAGAGACATCTAATCCTACCTTTGCAAGTAAAGATCAGAATTTGGTCTCTCGTAGTAGATCTGCTAGCATGTGGTCGGTCGTAGTAGATTTGCTAGTATGGTACATTTTGGTTGTGTTAGGTTCGATTACAGATGATGATGTTAGGTTCAATTCTAGTTTGTTATGTAGTGTGGGGAATGTTTTATGCTTATGCTTACTATGGTTGTTCAATTTATGTAGTAGGACTGGTTTATCTCTCCTGATGTGTTGGCAACCTCAGCGGTCCCTCTGTAAAATGTATTGATGCCTCATAAGTTTCACCAAAATAAGAACATCGTGACATAGAAAACTTCTATGTCCACCTTCGTCCTGAACAAGTTTTGTCATATCATCAAGACATGGGTCTCCATAGACCGGGGATTCAAAGAGAAGGGCATGAAAGATTTTGCAGATGATGTCTTCAGGTTCTATGGCTGGAGAGTTACACCGAATCAAATCTACAACCATTTGAGGCATTGGAGATCTAGGTGGGTTCAGGTGCTGAAGCTAAAAAGGCTCGAAACCGTGTGCTGGGTGGAGGAGACATCAACTGTCGTGATGGATGACGAGCACTACTATGAGCACATGAAGGCAGGGGCGAAGCTCCCAGTAAGGTAGCCGCCCTACCTTGATTTTTGGCAAAACCTTTAGGTGCACATGTTTCTTCTGAACAGTTTGACTAGTTATACATCAAAAACAGACTCCGTATGAGAAAATTATGCTTACTTTAGTGAACACTACGCAAAACTAATTTTGAACCCAAAACAGGGACTAGGTCTTATTTAGTTGGAAACCAACTCTTTCTCTTTGCAATATCTAAATCTAAATCTAGCAAATCTCTACTTTAAACAATGTCCTAGGTGGGGTATTTAAGGAGAACTTGAGGGTATTTTTGATAGCTTATGGGGTATGATCAAAACCAACTTTAGGTATGCGATGGATTATGTTCTATGGTTCTACTTTACCTTTGTATATTTGATTGATCTAAAATTATAATTGTATTACTTAAGTCAATGTCTTTTGCTAAGGATATGTGGACATGTTTGCTCAACTGATATATTATGGTTTAGAGCCTCTATTGGAAGATGTCAATTTGCATAGACAATTATACATCACAATCCTAAGTATGGATGAAATGGTAATAAAATGGGGGAAATCAAGAAAAATGTCTACACAAGAGGTCAATATTGATTATTTTTACACTGTGATCACCTTCTATGTTGTTATAGACTGTTACCGCCAATTTTTACCATCACTTTAATGAGATATCTCACAGTTGCTTCAGAAATTCTCTTGTCTTGACTCAAGATACTCACATGAATAAGATTGCTTGTCTTAGAGAGATTTATCATTGATCTTATTATGAGCATGAGCATATACAAGTTAAGATTGATCTATTCATCATTCTTACATAGAGAAATTAATACTTTAAATATTATCTTGGTATTTAAAAGTATATCACATTTCAGTTGGTTTATTGTCTCATTGAGCTGATTTGTTTTACTAGTGACAAGAACAACTATTGAAAGGGTTTTCTAGGCAACAAATATGATCAAGACTGAGTTGAGCAATAAGATGTCGCGATGACTTTTTGATGACTTGACGACATGCTACATTGGCTAAGGGATATTAAGAAGTCGTGATCGAAAAAAGTATAGAAGATTTTTTTAAAGAAGTATATTTTCCCATTTTCTAGGACTTATATTAAAATTTGGTATGTTTTTGGGTTGTAAATATATTCAAATATGTTTTTTCTGTCGTACTATGAAGTGATTGTGTTAGAATCTTATATATGTATAGCATTAATGTCTCTGCATAATTTTGTCTTCGCATCATTTCTTTAAGTTCACCCTACCTCAAATTCTTTCCGTCCTTCGCTATTGCATCAAGGTTAGATGAATTTTCACTTGCATCAGCACATTCAGCTGTTTGTAAGCTCACATATGAAAACAAACTGCAAACTAACTATGTTGCCACGTAGGTTAACTTGAAGAACACCGAGTTGATCAACACACCCATTCAGAACTGTGCTCAGATGAAGGTGATCTGCTCCGGTTGTATTCCCACAGCGCCCATCTCTCGAACTATGATGCACCGTGCTATTAGCCACCTGATGGAGAACAAGGAACATATCACCCGATATCTTGGTATGACCCCTTATCTCATGATGATCTGGTTCACGACCTTCTTGAACAAAGAACTACCTTAAGGAGCCGACTGGGGTGCTGGAGGGGGTGATGGTTGTAGTGTTGATGTTGATCATGAAGACTATGATGTATATTTTGGTGTAGCTAGGCTTGATGAGAACTAATGATGTCAGGTATGTATATTTTGCGAGACTCTAAAAGTCGTGACTCTAGATTATGTCGGGCTACTACTAAGCTAGTTGTTTTCTGAATTATCATTATCTGAACAATATTATGTGTCATGTTCTTGTGTTGGGTTAGATCACCACATAGGCCATGAGGTAATCCTATCAAACACAATGCAAGTAACCAAATGAGTAGCAATTCACCAAAAACACAAAAAGGGCAACCAGACGCAGGGGCTTGCCTTGTCCCACGACGTAGGGAACAAAATTTGGGTAACCAAACAAAATGCACATTAGATGTTAGAGGTTGTATTGACATGTGGAGCTTCTGCGGAGCCATGAATTTGATACAACTTGAATACGAACCGATGTGATGCACATATGTGTAGCAACCCTTAGAGTTGGCTCCCCTATCAGCTTAGTTTCCTTCTCTCACTAGCCACCCTAATATTTTATTAAAATTGTTCCTTCCATACCTTCGCTTCACCCACACCACTGCACGACATTTTTCCCTAACCTAGTCTAATCATGCTTCAAATTTCCTAAAGAATTTTATTGTAATTCATGGAAAACTCTATTTTTCCAATCAAGAGAGTTTTGTCAACTCTAAAGTTCGCATCATGAGAATGCAACTAAGAGAGCCACACCGGACTCTTCATATAAAAGAGATGCACACAACTCATTAATAAGAATAAAAGGTTTGACCTAAGCTCTTAATCATGTGACAACGGTAAGAAGCTTTCTAAGGAGGTAGGGGACTAATATGTAGATCACAGTGCTCTGTGTTGGTGAAGTACCTACTCTATTGTTTAATTCACTTGGATACATGCTACCGTGAAGAGGCCCTTTCGCTCTGGTCACTGCAAAGGGCACCAAGTTCATAGACAATGTGTACATGTACATGTGTAGATAACATGTAAGGAAGAATGTGATTTCCTTTCAAAAATTAACACAAGATCATTCCTGTAAAGTCACATACCCAACATAAGGTTGTCGCCACAACAAAGGATATGCATTTAAATTTTTGACAGGATCCCTTGTAAGGGTATATTAACCGTATGTGTGGTTTTGGTACTAAATGACAATCCTTTTGGACTAATGTTTTCATTAAGTTTTATATGAAGGAATATTCCACAGGTCATGCATGTAGTCTATGTGTTGGATTAGAGTATGGATGCCATGAAGATAAATATATATCTTGAGTATTGACATCAAGTTCATAGATTTGAAGAGAATAATATGATATGATCAAGAAAAAGAAATGAATATGGGATTTCATGTGCATAACTAAATTTATCCATGCTCTAGCTTATGTGTTCATCAATGGATGATCAAGATACTGAGAGTTTGATCCCAAGAGAAGAATTCAAGATATCACTCTAAGTCGGTGTCATCTTACGAGTTGAGATATGGTTGACTAAGATTTAAAGCATGCAATCAAATGAAGAGTTCTTTATGTATCTCAATATATTTAGATAGAGCATGAGAAGATACATGTTTGACCAATAGAAAGAGTGAAGATTGGATTCAGGTTAGTCAACACATGAAGCATAAAGAATGTACCACATGTTGGTATGGTAAGCTTTGTCAATTATGTTTCATGAACTAACCCATTATATATGTGACTTTGTGTTATCTATGTGGGATAGGTATCTTTCCATGGGTATGCATAAGAAGTAAAGATTTCATATAACCCGTGAGAGGATGATATGAAGTGGTGATCATCATCAAGATTGAAAAGGGAAAGATCAAGATAAGAATATTGAGAAGATCGTATGCTTGAGTCTTGCTGTCTATTTTTTGGTAATGTACATGCGAATATGTGCCTTAATGAAGCTACCCCATAGTGGTGTATGTGGGAGAAAATTATGAGTCTTCACGAAACAAAAATGATCAAGTGAAGCATTCGAGATTGAATGGAGCTTGAATCATTGTCATTGAGATCAAGCAGGATGGACAAGGCAAAGGTATGACCTTGCTAGGTTTTTATTTTACCGGTATCAAGGTGGTTATTAGGAGAACATGCTATAGAATAGATAGATGCACTATCAAGAGGGGTTTTCGGTTGAGTAACTTGATCACATTGTCTTAGGGAGATCAATGCTTTGCATACTTTGCATCCCCTTATTATTGTTGCCTCTTGGTATTTATCTATGTGAGGTTCTTGAACTTGTTGCTAGCTCTTCAACAATCCCAAGTTCATCGAAAACGGAATTCGTATGCATCTACTATTGCGTTTTCCCGTTTGGAGGTTTTACCGGTTCTTTCTTTAGGGAGGTTTCATGCGTCTCCTTATTTGGTAATTTACCTCTTGCTATATCTTGGGGTTTATAGCTTATACTAGATATAATTTTTTCTTAGCTTTTCAAAAAGCCCGAGTTTGCTAAATTCGGAGTCTAGACGCAAAATTTATCACCGTTTTCATAAGGCATGTATGTTTTTCTCTCTGCAATTCCGGTAGGAAATACGGACCACCGAGTCTAGCACCGGTTTAATCCTTTTTTCGATGGTTTAATCCGTTTTCACCAAACTTATTTTCATATACAATTTCTTTAAGAATTGGCCACTTCGGCACGACGTCAGATTGTTTCTGCTTGGCGTTCAGCACAAATGAATTTGCTATCGGTTCAGGCACAGAAATTCCCTAATGGTTAGATTTGGTTTTCTCCTATAAAATGAGCTTCTTCCCCAAATTTTTTAAGCGTTCTTGAGCATGAAATTGACCTCCATTGCTGTCCCCTTTGAGCTTTCTTCCTCTCCCATCCCTCCTATTATTCTTGCAACTTTTTGAGAGCTTTGAAAGACGATATCTAGATCTACAATCCCCACCAATCAATTCCTCCTCTAAGTGAGGGAAACACATTGGACATAGATCTTAGTGTATTTAGTTGATTTCCACCTTTGTTCTTCCTCTCTAATTCCTCCCTAGCACTTGTTGCTTTGGTGATATTTGAGTGTGAAGGATTTACCTTTGGTGTTCTTGCTTTGTATTCTTGCATAATTGTTGAGATTGTCATTTTGATTTGTTCAAGTGAGAGACTGTAAGCTTGTTACTCTTGAAGGGTGACCTTCTAGTTGGCTTGGCGGTTGGTGCCGCGGAGTCCTGTTCATAGAATATTATGAAGAGGCCCGGGCTTCTCCTTCGAGAAGTTTGTGAAGTGGACGTGGAGCTTGCCATCTCCGTAGTGGAGGAAAGTTTAGCCATAAGGAAACTTGTTATTCCTTCATTGGAATAGCCTCGGATAATAAGGTGCCCTTCATGGCATGAAGAAATCCTTCGTGAGATCTCACACCTCTAGAACATGATGCACCTTACTTGTAAGGAAAGACAAGAATACGTCTTCGTCTCCACGTGCCTCGATTATCTTTATACCCGAGTTTACTTTCCTTATGATAGCCATCGAGCTTGAAGTACTTATATCTTTTGCTATCTTTCTTAGCTTAACTTATTGTTGTTCCACTTTGTGAAGCCTAGTATACTTAGTTTTTATGCTTGTAAAATAAACATTAGTTTAGTTCCGCATTCTTTTAAGCCAAAACCGTAATAGTTTTAAAATTTCCTATCCACCCCCTCCAGGATACATCTCTTTCCTTTCAATTTCTACCAGAGCAAGGTCTCTCCTTCTTTAGGCTTCACTTCCTAGAGAGTAAAGATGTCAGCTAGTAGTATAGTATGCAATGATCCAATGACATAATTCTCTTTGATTGCACAAATTATATTTTGTGGAGAAATTGCTTGCTTTGTAATCTTTGGACATTGTGTCCAAATGTTGAGAAATTACTAGATGTAGGTTTTTGTCCTCTAATGGATCCTTAAAATCTATCTTTAGAGGATGAGAAAAATTTACATCTCGAAGATCAAGTTTCTAATAAGTTTTTATTATCTTTGAGCCCCATTTTTATGATGCTCTTGATGAGTGTAAAGCGCAGGTAGTCTCATGAGATGTGGAGCAATCTTAAAGAAATATTTGGTGGCTCCAATTCTCATAGGGCAGGTCGTCTCTCTAAGAAGCTCACTTCCCCTTCATATCATGAAGCACTCCAATTTGCTTCCACCTCCGTCTGTGAAGCTTCTTGAATTCCTTCCACTTCGCCTACATGTGATAAGTCACAAGGTAATTCTATGGTGAGTGGAAAAATCATATGTGATGATGGTAGTGTTTCTCTTTACACCGATGATTCATGCTCTACAAATGCTAATGGTGTAGAGAGTTTGGACTTAAATTTTTGTGCAACAATGGTTCTATATCCTCTTGTGTTGCCTGTCTTTGCATATCATCTAGAAATTATTTGAATACTAGTGTAGAAGATATGCTTGATATGTCTTGTTACCATGAACAAAATGCTTCTATTTCCCCTAGTTGTTTGTCTAACAATGTAGAGAAAATCAAACACCCTATGGAGAAAGACACGATCATGAATGTAGATTTAAGAATATTCTCATCTTCGTCCTCCTGTTCTCACATGTGCCTTATGGAGAGAGGGTCAAAGGTAATTCCTACTTTGAACCACAATACATCTTTCTAATGATGATATATATGATGATGATGAGAGTGATGATGATAATGAGGAGGATACTAGTGCTCTCGTGTGTGAGATGACCGTTTTGTGTACATCTCTTCATGGTAATAATAATGTTGTTGTTGCTTGTCTCAAACACATTATTGAAACCTTGATTAAACAAGTAGAACTCATAACGAAGTTGGAGTTCCATTTTTATGATGGGCGACGGAGATTGAATCTCCTTAAGCAAGAGCTAACCGAGGAGAAGCACACTAATTATCTCCTTACACAAAAAAATGAATCTTACGTGCTTGAAGAGTGAAAATGAATTAATTATGCTTGTGGTACTAACTCTACTTCTTGGGAAGCATCTACTTTAATGGACAATGTTGATCTAAGCGCTCAACTTGAGTTGCTAACTAGCAATTATAGGAAACTGGAAGAAAATCATGAAAAGCTCTCGGCTCTCATAATGATCTTCTAATTCCTATGATGGGATGGAGTTATCTCTTGAGGTAAGTATCATGAAGGTAATATCTTGTGAGCCTCATTTGAACATTATCACAACTTCTACTCGAAATGCTATATTGTCATATGTTAGTCCTAGTAACCCATATAGTCATACTATTGATAAACCTTGTGTTGGAGTACTTGCTTTGCCTTATTGCTCTAACAATGAAGCTTTTACTTCCTCTGGTAATTATATTTCTACTAACCATATAGAAAAAATCAAAGAGATCAAGGCCCAAGTCACTTCTTTGAAGAAAGACTTAGAAAAGAGTCGTCAAGGGAAATTCACACTCGATAATATTTTGAGTATGCAAAAATATTCTAATGATAAAAGTGGACTTGAATTCAATAATAAAAAGAACAAGTACAAGAGAAACAAGAAGAAGGGCCAAGACCAAGTCAAGAAATCGACGAATATTATTTGCTTCAAGTGCAATGTTGAAGGGCATAATTCTTGTCCATTGAAAAAAGCACTTGAGTGAAAAGCAAGAAGGTAAACAACCACAAGGTCAAGGACAAACACAATCTCAACCTCAAGTTGAAGATAATACACTCCCCAAGAAGAATCAAGATAAAGTTCTCCAAGTCAATAAATCAATAAAGAAGAGAAAAGAGAGCACTTGTTGCTACGTATGTCATTAGAAATGGCACTTTGATTCTTCATGTTCGAACGTTACCATATCTAACCCCATCAATGTTGATAATGATTATTATCTTGGGAAGGATAAGGATGGCAATGTGTTTGTCAAGTTTGTTGGAACCCAAATTTTCTTATTATTAGTTGGCAACTATATGGGCTAACACCCGGTACATAGGTTGGACCAAAAAAATTCCATTTTCCATGCAGATTCCCTCGGAATAAGTCATGTCTAGGATTCAAAACTGGACGCCGTAACAATTCATTCCAAGCTATCAGCTTAGTTTGGTTCAAGTCACACCTAAAGGAAATGCGTGGAGGGTATGACCCCAAAACTTAGTTGATTGTTGCAAATTTATGCCCAACAATATAATAATATTTTGGATATTGAGAGCATAGCCGAGTGTTTCCTAATTAGATATCATCCTAGAATCGAACATTTTGCTTGTGACCAATATATTAAAATCATAGTGTAATGTTTGCATGTATATATTTAATAAATAATACTTCCTCCGTTTCGGTTTATAAGTCCTGCACGTAGTTCTATGTTACCAAATTGAGCAACTTAGTATGATGTATATATTATAAAAAATATATCGCCGCAAACTTTAGACTTTGTATTTTCCAATGATATAATTTTTATATTATATAATTTAAATTATATATGTTAAATTGATAACCTAGAGATACGCGTAGGACTTGTAAACCGAAACGGAGGGAGTACTAAACTTTCCCTATTGATGGCTTCACATTATTTTAGCATATGTTTCAAGTACTCTACATTAGTTTGTTTTTCTTGCAATTTGAGTTGATTGTTGGGACAATGGCATCCTCTATCAAAGCAAATAGAAGGGCGTATGTGCCTTAGTCTGTCGATGTTGATATATTTTTCTATAAACCTGAACAAACATAAACAGTGTTTAACTTAAAAAAGATAAGTTTTAGAGGAAAACCCAACGGCCAACTTATATTGAAATCTGAAACAGAGACATGGTTCGGTACAAGCTCGAACAAGAGCGAAAGCAAGACAAGATAAATGGCCTTGTATTATAGAGGGAGTAATTACCATTCTACTACATGGTAATAAAATTCATTAAAATAACTGATTAAATATTACAATGCATCATTTCCTAAAAAAAATATTATTTCCTCTTTCATGGTTTGCACGACGCTCTACAAAAATCTCACGGACCTATGCGTGTACGTATTGGCTGAAAATTGGGCCTATTAGTGAACGGTTAAGGCGCATGCATTGGTGGGAGACTGTTGCATGCATAGAAAGTTGGAAGGAAATGTGCCACATTAATTAACAATTAATTCTTATGCGCCTAGGAACGTTGCAGTTTTAGAAAAATCCAAATTTGATTAGGCGCCCTGTAAACCGTGAAAAAGGTAATACAATGCATACATGAAGCTCACACGACAAACATGCATAGATTCAGAGACCGACACTAAAACTCACATGATCACATCTCAATTATGACCTTCCCGGTGGCATGGCCACTCAAGCTCTTCTCCCACGCGTCCGCTGCCTTGTCGAATGGATGCCGTGAGTCGACGACCGTCTTGAGCTTCCCTTCCTTCACGAGCTCAAGCAGAAACCTCAGGTCCTCCATACCAAGCGACAGCATAACCGTTGACACCCTCTTCTTCGAGAACAACGTCAGAAACGACGCGACATAGTTCCCAAAGTTGGGAGCTACGTCGACGACTCTTCCGTGGCTGCTGAGAGTGGGCTTGAACGCCGACCATTTGCCGCCGTTCGTGGTGTTGATGATGTAGTCATACTTCTTTCCGGAGTTGTTCTTAAGCGCCGCGCCTTCCGGGGTCTTGTAGTCGAGCACCTCGTCGGCGCCGATGTTCCCGACGAGCTCCAGGTTGCGGGCGCCACAGGTGGCGGCGACATTGTGGTTCCCAAGCTTGGTGAGCTGGACGGCGTAAGTTCCGATGCCACCGGACGCCGCCGTGATCAGGATGTTGCTGGCGCTGCCGGTGCCGTCGAACTTGGTGCCGATGGCCTTCAGAGCCTGGAGAGCGGTGAGACCGGCCATTGGCAGTCCCGCGGCGTCGGCCACAGATACGCCGGCCGGGCGGATGACCGTGACACTCTCGGATGCTGCTACGTACTCTGCGAGGCCACCAGCTTTCTGCAATTCCAAATCATGTTTTGGGAATGATGCATATCCGCTTTGAAATTAAATGAATGTCAAAGATCGCCAGGTTTGAAGTTACCCAGAATGCCAATTTCGACACGACTTTGTAGCCAACTTTGAGCTCGCGCACTGCGGAACCTACCTCAACAATCTCTCCAGTAATGTCAGATACTGTTTGAGAAAGCACACAAATCATTTTGAGAATTTACAACAAATCATGCATAAATGATTAGTCGCCCTGTAGCACTAAAAATATCGACAGTGCAGGAGGGTAGGCTCTTTTTCCCGAACACGCATCAAATGCATATCTTTATTAAAACATGGCACGGAGATGGGGCAAGCATAAGCTACTCCCTCCGATCCAATTTAATGGACTTAGATTTGTCTATATTCGAATGTACTACTCATATTTTAGTGTTAGTACATCTGAATCTACAAATCTAAATCAATTAATTTGAATAGGAGGAAGTAAATAAAAAACTAAAACAGAAGGCAAAAGGCAAAAACCTGCATAGCTGCGCCTACAGGTTCAGTAAATTTTGTACCCGGGTTTCAGTAAATCCATATATACCTGGAATAAATGGAAATTTAGGAATAAAAGGACGTAGCAGTCCTTTCTGGATGTTACAGTCCGCTGGATTGAGGCTTACTGCTTCAACTTTTATAAGAACCTCATCTTTCTTCGGTGATGGCACAGGGATCTTCACATACTGAAGTACTAGTAAACAAATAGACATTTATGCTCAGTTTATCTGTTTTCAAGCAAAATGATGGGAATTGATAGCACCTGAACTAACTCAATTTCCAAAGTAGTACCGAGAGTATGGACTTCCATAACCTATAGCAATAATATATATAGGGCATGTAGTCCTTGTAAGAAAACACGCAGGCCTCAAAAAATCTTAGGGAGGAACCTCTAAAACAACCCTGAAGTCAACTCTTTTGCCTTCGCACCCCTTCGACGAGCTATTTATTTCTAGGAAGCAAACATCTACCACAATACTGACCCATGTTTAATGCGCAAATTGAATCGCAATAGCAAAACATGGTCGTATTCCAGATGATAAAAATCAGTTTGCATCAAGAAGACTCATCCGGGACAAGTCAAGAACTTTGTAAGAAGTCGCATGATGGTCCACCAAAGACTTGACGAATTCATCATTCCAAAGTGTTTCAAGCAAGAACCAAAGTAAGGTGACCTCGAGGGACGCGGCACCACCACCATACCATCTGTACTGGACGGCGCGCATGGTGGACGGCTTGATTCCGGCGGTCTCCATAATGCTGAGCTAAATATGGGTTGTATTTCTTTCGGATGTAGTTGGCGGAGAAGAAAGCTCAAGAGCATATCAATCACACTGGCAACCTGTGGTTGTGCAAGTATATAATGCACACTTGCAAAGCCATGTGACTTGGTCTTGAATACGAAGGGTTTGAAAAGTGACTAGATAGCTATTGGAAATATTATCTGGAAATTCTTATTTTGCCGCCACTTGATGTCTGACAAGGATTACATCTTACTTTGTGTATTTTACAAATTATTGTCGTAGTTGTCTCACCATGTAGTTCCAAATTGTAATGGACACTTCGCAGGAGGCATGTCACACACCACAAACAAAGCAGGCTTTGCTCCCTGGAGGTTGACCGCGCAAGGTTGACTCGTTGTACCAGGACCAAGGCCCACCACCTCCCTTATTTAGGGCATACCCTTGGGTCACCTTGTTTTCGGACACCCAAACGATCTGAATTGGTCTGTTTGTGTCGCGGGAAAGACCCCGAACAGACAATGTCCTCCTCTCCACAGGGCATGCCCTATTTCTCACGCCATTTTGGCTTGAAAGGTTATTTCTTTCGTTGTTTTGGTCATCCAGGCTAGTTTGTCGCCATTTCGGCCACACTTGTCCATTTTCCAAAGTTTTCCCATTAAATAGGACCAAATAAAAGGACATTTCTCACATATCTTAAAAAAAATATAAAGATGTTTTTCGAAGCATTTGGTTAGTCCACATCACCTATACAAGATCTATAACTTAGGACCCTGTTTAATTAATGGACTAGTATAACGTAACACATAATTGGTTCAAACATGTCACGACTCCAACACGTCACGTGCGAGTCCCAACTCCAAACCAACACGTTACATTTTTTAGATAACACAAACACCTTACGTCAAATTCTCTATGCGGCCAAAAAAAAGAAACTAGGCACCGCCGTCTTCTCCGCCAGGCAATAGAAGAAAGGGAGGCACAGGTTCGTCCCTGATACCAGGCGGCAGTGAAGGCAAACGCACACAGCACTTTTCAGCGATACATATGTGAGGTATTACCTAATTCCCGATACCCTCAAAGAAATCAGATCCCTTTGTCAGGAGCCATCTTCCATAACTCTATCTTGCCTCTCCTGCCTTGCCATCAAGTATTCACTCTTCTACTACAGTTCCCCTTCAATCAGATCATTGTTTAACTGAAATCCTTCAATCAGTATAGTTATTAATGGCCTCTCTAAAACTGCAATCTCAAATTGATCCAGCTTCAGGTAAGACTAGAGGACAACATGCTGCTCAATCTCCAATTGCGGACTGGGACGTGGGGTTGGATGTCGCTATGAACTTGGGGTATGCTTCACGTTAAGATACTGAAGTGAGATGTATTGGCTATTTTTTTACCAATCCAGATCATTCGAATTATTATTATTTTTTATGTTCTACTATGCTACTACTCATTGCTAGGAATCCTAATTATAAAACATTGATGCTGTTTTTCCCCTATCGTTTTGTTGGATTTTCTTTGTGGGTATGGGATTTGATTAATCCCATGACCTATCTGTTTTTTAAACAGTATACAAGATCCTTGAATTGATCTTTTATACTTTAGTGTCTAGATACATCTAAATTTAGAAATGTTTGTGATATCTATTTTGAGACGGAGGAAGTATCATAATTATGTGCTCTAGGAATATAATTATTTTGAGACGGGGGGATACGAAGGGTTTGAAAAGTGACTAGATAGCTCTTGGAAATATTATCTGGAAATTCTTATTTTGCCGCCACTTGATGTCTGACAAGGATTACAACTTACTTTGTGTATTTTAAAAATTATTGTCGTAGTTGTCTCACCATGTAGTTCCAAATTGTAATGGACACTTCGCAGGAGGCATGTCACACACCACAAACAAAGCAGGATTTGCTCCCTGAAGTTTGACCGCGCAAGGTTGACTTATTGTGCCAGGGCCAAGGCCCACCACCTTGCTTATCTATACTTCTATATCTATATCTATATCTATATCTATATATCTATATGTATACTTCTATTAAAAGATACAGAGGGTCTAATCCAACCAATCTTGATCACACGATGCGAATATTCAACGCATGAAATTTACCCCGTCTTTATCGGCTCGTCACCACGAGCGGACGACCCCGCGACTCCAAGTCCAATCCCACAACTTGCTCTCCGGAACGCTGCAGTTGCAAGCCACCGAGGCCGCCCTAGACGTGCACGACCCTCCGCCCCCGCTGCGCACGACCCCCCTGCCCCGGCGGCGCACGACCCTGCTCCCGCCCGCGCCTCCCAGCGTCCAGTCCTAGACGAGCACGACCCTGCCCCGCCTATGCCTCTCCAGCAGCCAGTCTCAGACGCGCACGGCGCTGCCCCGCCCGCGCCTCCCCAGCGGCCAGCCCCGCCGCTCACGACGCCGCCCCCGCCCGCGCCGCCCCGTCGTCCAGCCCTGCCGCGGAAGCCATCGGCTCCGCCCCTGATGTCGGTACGCCAACACAATCTGGCGCCATAATTTCTTCAGGTTCTATTTTTTTGTGCTTATTGTTGACCTGCATCGTGCACGCCAGGTGAGGATGTATGAACTCAAGATGATGTTCGGAATCCCAAAATACCTCTCCTGAATTCAGCGATCAGGTTGTAGTACAATTCAGCAAGCATTAGTAGCTGCAGTTCATCAAGGAGCCTCACATCTGTGTAAGATTGAGTAGTTCTAATGCTAGCTCAAATGGACCGTGTCTATCTTTTTTTCTCATTCTCCCTGGAGAATTTCCCTCGATAAGTAGCAGCAGCATCTTTAGAAAAGTGCATTGAGAAAAAGCATTTCTATGTGGAGGTTATTCATTCCATGTAGCCACCTGCCATACAAATGGTTCTGGAAAACATGAGATCGCATGAGAAACTAGACAATAACATGAACCTCACAACATTAGTACTTCCACATACAGTAGTTCGGAAGCTCAACCATATCAGGTAAGGTGAAGAAACAATTCCACACCTGAATTTCATAACAAACAGCTTCAGTTAACAAATGAATACACTAGCCTATTTACTTCTGTAGCCAAATGTAGCCCATGCATGCATATGAATTCTTACTGATGCATTTACTATGTACCTTTTCTGCAGGAAGCATGCCATCAGGCAATTAGACTTGAGTGAGTGAATCCCTCCTTTTTCTACAGACTATGTAAGTGTTTCATCTTTTCCTAATCCTTGGTATATATATGAACTATATGAATATTTATAATTTGGATTGAAACTTACACGTGATACATATTCAGTCATCTTTTTTCCATATCTGTAAATTCATAACAATTTTCTGTTGTTTTAGATAATAATTTGGTGATATTTTGGTTATACTTAATGACGCATGAATACATGCTTTGATTCTTTTGATTTTTTCAGATCTTTTAAATGGTGGCAAGGAGTCCTTGGGCTGCTCTGCACATTAATCAACGGTGGTGGGTTTAGATTATGTTCTGCTTGATTCTCTTACCTTACTAGTAGTCTGATTATGTCTTAGAAAACTATGTTTGGCATTTGGTAGAACTTACATGTATGGTTTCAATCCACTTTGGATCGAAGTAACCTCGACTGGTGTAGTATTCTAAACCATTATTTCACTAATTATATGTATATTGAGTTGGTTCTGGATTTTATTTATCATGCACCCAGATTTGAATGCGTGTTTGCAAATTCATTCACATGACCACTTTTAATTATCAGTTGCTTTATGATAAATATTTGCCATGCCATCAGTTTGCGAGCAATTGTTGCTTTGTCTAACTGTTTATAATTTGCACTTAACGGTGAGACTACCAAATTAAAATGATGCGCTGTTGGTGGTGTTTTTTTTGCATGTTGTGGAGTTCCTTTTTTCCCTACATTGTTCTCTACACCATTATGTTTCATGACTTCTGATTTTTATAAACAAGTGTAGTAGTTAGTGTTTTGTGGTACTTACAAGTTATCCTGATTGTAGTCATGTTGATTCACTTTAATATAAATGGTAAAATATGGTGGTAAAATTTCATTGTTTTATATATCATAAGAGTTTTTTACATAAATTTGAAGGTTTCTTGCTGGGGAAACTTGAAGATCTCTTTACGACAAGATTCTAAGTTCTTCAGCAAGTATGCTATTTTTATGTAACTTAGTACATAATTGCTGGATCTTGTGTCTTAGTGATCGGGTTTGATGCGACTTTTCGTATTACATATCAACAAGCTTCTTATTACGTGCATGTGCACGTGCTCGATTACTAGCAAATACCTAAGGGGTCACCTTGTTTTCGGACATCCAAACGGTCTGAATTGGTTTGTTTGTGTCGCAGAAAGGACCCGAACGGACAAAGTGTCCTCCCCCGCGACGCATTTCTCACGCCATTTTGGCTTGAAAGGCCATTTCTTCCGTTGTCTAGTTTGCCGCCATTTCGGCAACACTTGTCCATTTTCCAAAGTTTTCCCCTCAGATAGGACCAAATTAAAGGACATTTCTCACATGTTTATTTAAATACTAAAACACACAAATAGTTTAACTCATAAATAATTCAAATAAAAGGTCTAGTGGTTCCATACATGCATCCACAAATGGTCAACTAAATCTTTCTAGAGTGCATTGGCTTGCGCGATCACGAATTTCGTGACGCGTATGGAGAAAATATTGGAGTGTTGTCGGTTTGGCCTGAGCTCAACCAACTCGTCCCCATACTCCCAATCATGATCAAATAGCATATTATTATGCGCATTATCAATAATCATATTGTGAATAATCATACGTGCAGTAATCACTTCAGTCATCCTTGCTCCATGTTCTTGCATGCTGCTAGACAATGGCCTAAAGAGCTTGCAATAGTCCAAACGTATGATCCACGTCCTTTCTACATACTCCACGTTCTTCCTACACGCCTCTTATTCGTTAGCAAACCTACGCTCTTTTTTGTCTTGAGGTCTACTTATTTTCTTAACAAATGTGGACCACTCAAGATATGTACCATCTACTAAATAGTATCTCTTGTTGTATAGGTTGCGTCAAGCTCAAATTTTACCAAATGAGAAATGTCTTCCGCCAGCCTAGAGAACACCGGAGAGTGTTAAAAAACGTTGATGTCATTGTGAGATCCTTCCATGCTGAAGAAATAGTATCAAATCCAAATATCATGTGATGGAACTGCCTCGAGTTTGAATATTCACCCATGGTCATGAGCTTTGAGTTGCCTCTGCCAACCAAACGGACAGTTCTTTCTCTCTTAGTGCATGCAATCTATGCTTCAAATCATCCCAAGAAACCCTCTTTTTCTCATTGATCGACATCGGACAGGTAGTTTCCTATGTTGTTGGTTCTCTCAAGTAAACTTGGTTGAACACCTAACATACTAAACCTTTACATGCTCTGCATTTACTCATCAACAAGATCACAGGTAACTCCATAACCAAGCATCCTAACAATTGCAGTGCATTTTTTGTATGAACTGATGCCAAGCTTGCTAATGACATCTCTCTTCATCCAGAAGTAATCATTGCGAGCCCTCACACCTTGCAGAATTTTCATGAACATGAAGCATCTCATCCGGTGCTGAGCCAGAGTGTACAACACATTGGTGCGATGGAAGTAGTCGTTGTAGAGATGGACGTGGCGCTAGTCCCTTTTTCGATCCAATTCCGGCACATGTCCCTTCAGAAGGATAACACACACATATATATACTTTGCGAACAAAAGAACAAGCAAGCTACAAATTTCTTAATTAATTAAAAAAACTTCTTGAAAATATATAACATCCACTAGTGGAAAAAGGGCTTCTAGTCCCAGTTTGCAAGGGCCTTTAGTCCCGGTTTTGCACCCGGGACTGCGAAATCGGGACTAAAGGCCCCTATTTCTAGTCCCGGTTTGTTACAATATGGGACTAGAGGGCCACCGTATGGGCGTTTCTTTGCTAAAGGGGGATAAAGGACCTTTAGTCCCGGGTCGTAATACGGCCCTAGACTAAAGGTTTTTCTTTATATATTTTTTTCGATTTTTTTTTATTTTTTTCGATTTTTTGAATTGTTTGACTCGTAATCATCTCACTTGGAACATTTTTAGCACTAAGTATATTTAATCTTAGGTCAAATTACACTTGTGGTCAAACTTCTCATTCGGTCACCCATCCTAGCACTACTTCATCCTCAGCCCGCTTAACTTCTCTGTTCCATCCGGATGTCCTTGCGCGAAGCCCTTTTGTACCTTGTTGTCAACACTATCATATCAATCCTATTAGCTCATATCAATATGTCATACATCTTTATTTATTGAAACTACAAACAACTATTTTAGTAAACAACAATAAATAAGTAATAATAATATTTTAATATAATGAAAGTAAAAAACTAAATAAAATAATATTTTATTCATTTTTTGCCATTATTCATTTAATATGGTATAAATAATATCTTTAAATCTGCAAATCGAAATTCGATAAATAATATATTCATTATTATCAGAAAAATGTGAGGAATCAAAATATGGAATAAAAACTTGCTAAATAAAAAATAACTTTTTTCCCTTATCAAATTTTAAAAATGTAAAAGAATCAGAAAAATGTGAGCAATCCATTATTTATAATTTTAAAAATCTAAAAATGCGAGGAATCCAAATAAGGCTGTTAAAATCAAACTCAAATTCTTTTTCCTCACATTTTGATAGGTTGTACATTTTTTCGACATCGTACACAAAAGTTATAGGAATTTTAAGTTGCCCGCGTCACACCCCTTTAGTCCAGGGACGTATCATGACCCGAGACTAAAGGGTCACCCCTTTAGTCCCAGGCTGTATCATGGCCTGGGACTAAAGGGTGTTGCCCACGCCTGCACACCTTTAGTCCGGACCGTATCACGACCCGGGACTAAAGGTCCGAAATGGCCCGGGACTAGAGTTTTGTCGGTCTCCTGGCCACTAAAAACGGTACGAACCGGGACTAGTGCTCATACTAGTCCCGGCCGGTAATAAATCGGGACTAGTGTCAGACTCTAAATCGAACCAAAGCCTCTTTTTCTACTAATGATCATCATTAATTTAAGCCATGCTGAAAGAGAGAGGCCATATCGTGATGCCCTAACCGGCTCCAGGTTTTGGTGAACCATCTCGGACTCAGACTGAAACACACCGAGTGATTCAACGATATCTACCTTTGCTTCATTCTTTGTGTCCACCAGGAAATCTTCTTCCTCGTCGTCCTCCAAACCACCAAATTCCTCCATTACTTCCTCCATCGTTTTTTGCAATGCACATTGTATTACCTGAGAGTTCTCTGGATCAATGCATGCATAGTACAAGCACTTTGGTTTTGATCCGCTCTAGCCGAGAAACCTGTGGCTGGTGTAGCTGTTGTTGGAATTTTGGTAGGCCTTGGCCCATAGCCTAATACAAATTCTGAAATTCTCATGGCCCATTCATGCCTAGAAAGGGGTGGCACCAACGTTTAGTCCCACCTTGCTAGTTTAGAGGGAGTTGTACCAATATATATAGTGGAGTGTTTTACTATCTCCTAAAGAGAGTGAAGAGGAGTGGCATACACGCGTATATTTTTGCTGCTAGGCGAAAACCCTAATACGAGCAATACACATCTCTTTGCCTCCAGAACCTTGCGCCGCCGCTACACCTTCTCCATCCCCTCTTCCGGCGTGCACCGCCTCTCGCGAACCTGTACGGGTGAGGGGCGATCAGGTTTTTGGGGAGCGCGTCTGCGCGACTACTAACGGCATCACGTCGACCGACCACTCCTTCCCCGACGAGGACTTCTTCCCGGACATCGACGCCATGGCTGACGACACTGGTGTCAACGCGAAGTTCAGTTTCTGTTGCAGTTTCTTGTACTAGATCTTGGAATAGATGTGATCTGCTTATTCTGGTTGAATATGATATGTTCGTCTATTCTGCTAGTATACATGATTAGATTAATTCCAGCACTTATAGTCATGATTTATTATTACTTATTTCGGATTAAATATTATGGTAATTTTCTTATATTTTCAACAATCCAAAAACCTGATCGTAGGCAACTGAATTCAACTGGTTTAGCCGCGGCTACAAGGCCGCCTCCTTTTGACGGTGTCAATTATAAGAGATGGCGCACGAGAGCAGTTCTATGGTTGAAAAACCTAGGCTGCTATAGCGCCACTCTTGGCAAACCTGAGGGAGACCTTCTCCTGTTTAGGAGGAAGCGTTTCAAAAAGTCGACACCATGTTTATGGGGGCTTTGTTCAATATTCTTGGTGACAACATTGTTGACACCTATATGTCATTTGATAATGGCAAGGATGCGTGGGATGCACTGGACGCCAAGTTTGGTGTTTCGGATGCTGGCACTGAACTGTATATCATGGAGCAATTCTATGACTACAAGATGACTGATGACCGTCCCATCGTGGATCAGGCCCATGAGATATAGTCCCTTGCCAAAGAACTCGAGCAGTTCAAGTGTAACTTACCGGACAAGTTCGTGGCCGGAGGCATTATTGCCAATCTTCCTCCTTCTTGGAGGAACTTTGCTACCTCTCTGAAACATAAGAGACAGGAGTTTTCTGTTCCGGATCTCATCAGATCTCTTTATGTTGAAGAAAATGCGAGAGCAAAAGATACACGTCCTCGAGGCTTTGACGGAAGTTCTAGCGCACATGTAGTGCAGAAAAACAACTTACAGTCCCACAAGTTCAAGAATAAGAACATGTCTGATGGCAAAGGAAAGTTTGATGGCAAAAACAAGGCCGCACAGACTACCAACTTCAAGAAGAAGACTGAGTATAAGAAGAAAGGATCCTGCCATGTCTGTGGTGATCCTAATAATTGGGCTCCTAGCTGCCCCAATCGCTTTGACAAGCGTCCACATGGAAATAGTGGCAAGTCCGCTAATGTTGTTCTTGGTGATATTGAGATGAAGGATGCTGGGTACGGTATATTTCCTATTGTTCTTTCAGTTTGTAATTCACCTGATTGGTGGATAGACACTGGTGCAAATATACATGTATGTGCTGATATTTCCATGTTCTCTTCTTATCAGGTCGAACGGGCTAGCTCTGTGCTGATGGGAAACAGCTCACGTGCTTCTGTTCAAGGTGTTGGTACGGTGGATCTGAAGTTTACTTCGGGGAAGATCGTACAGCTGGAGAATGTGCAGCATGTTCCCTCAATCAATAAGAATCTCGTCAGCGGATCTCTTCTATGTCGAGATGGTTTTAAGTTAGTCTTTGAGTCCAATAAAGTTGTAATTTCTAAGTGTGGACAATTTGTTGGAAAGGGTTATGAGTGCGGAGGCTTGTTCCGCTTATCTTTGTCAGACTTATGTACTCAAGTTATTAATCATGTTTGCAATGATAGTGAATCCAATATTTGGCATTCACGACTTTGTCATATTAATTTTGGGTGCATGACGCGGCTTGCCGATATGAATTTAATTCCGAAATTTACTACTGTCAAAAGTTCCAAGTGTCAAGTGTGTTTGCAAGCTAAGCAACCTCGCAAGTCTCACAAGACTGCCGAGGTACGAGATTTGGCACCACTGGAACTAATACATTCAGATCTTTGTGAGATGAATGGTGAGTTGACAAAAGGTGGAAAGCGATATTTCATGACTTTAATTGATGATTCCACTCGATACTGTTATGTGTATCTTCTGAAATCTAAAGATGAAGCTTTTAATCACTTCAAAATCTATAAAGCTGAATCAGAAAACCAACTTGATCGAAAGATTAAGCGACTTCGGTCTAATCGTGGTGGAGAGTATTTTTCCAACGAATTTGATTCTTTTTGTGCGGAGCATGGTATTATCCATGAGAGGACTCCTCCCTACTCACCTCAGTCAAATGGGGTAGCCAAAAGAAAGAACCGTACTCTAACTGATTTGGTTAACGCCATGTTAGATACATCGGGTCTATCCAAGGAATGGTGGGGGGAGGCAATAAAGACTGCGTGTCATGTCCTAAACCGTGTTCCCAAAAAGAACAAAACCATTACTCCATTTGAGGAATGGGAAAGGAAAAGGCTGAAACTCTCCTACTTACGAACTTGGGGTTGTTTGGCGAAAGTGAATGTGCCGATACCCAAGAAGCGCAAGCTTGGACCAAAAACCGTGGATTGTGTTTTTCTGGGATATGCATTTCATAGCATTGGCTATAGATTTTTGATAGTGAAATCTCAGGTATCTGACATGAATGTTGGTACAATCATGGAGTCAAATGATGCGACTTTCTTTGAAGACATCTTTCCCATGAAAGATTCGTCTAGTTCATCAAATCAGGAGATGCCTAGTTTATCTAGTCAAGAATTAATTACAATTCCTGAACCCACCATTTCGATAGAACACCCTGATAATCCTGTGGATAATAGTGAAGCTCCTACCAGAAGTAAGAGACAAAGGACTGCGAAGTCCTTTGGTGATGATTTCATTGTATACCTCGTGGATGATACTCCCACTTCTATTTCAGAATCTTATGCATCTCAAGATGCTGACTACTGGAAAGAAGCCATTCGCAGTGAGATGGATTCCACAATAGCAAACAGAACTTGGGAAATTACTGATCGTCCTTATGGGTGCAAACCTGTAGGATGTAAGTGGGTGTTTAAGAATAAGCTTAGACCTGATGGTACTATTGAGAAGTATAAGGCACGCCTTGTTGCCAAGGGTTATACCCAGAAAGAAGGCGAAGACTTCTTTGATACTTATTCACCTGTGGCTAGATTGACCACCATTCGAGTACTGCTATCCTTGGTTGCCTTGCATGGTCTTCTCGTTCATCAAATGGACGTTAAGACGGCTTTCCTAAATGGAGAGTTAGATGAGGAAATTTATATGGATCAACCGGATGGATTCGTGATAGATGGTCAACAAGGCAAGGTGTGCAAGTTACTGAAGTCTCTGTATGGTCTTAAGCAAGCACCTAAGCAGTGGCATGAGAAGTTTGAAAGGACTTTAACTGATGAAGGCTTTATTGTAAACTAAGCTGACAAGTGTGTGTACTATCGCCATGGTGGGGGCGAGGGAGTCATCTTATGTCCGTATGTTGATGATATACTGATATTCGGGACCAATCTTAATGTTATCAATGAGGTCAAAGACTTTCTATCTCGTTGTTTTGAGATGAAAGATCTAGGAGTGGCTGATGTGATATTGAACATCAAGCTGCTGAAAGATAATGATGGTGGGATAACACTGCTTCAGTCTCACTATGTGGAAAAGATCTTGAGTCGTTTTGGGTATAGCGAATGTAGATCCTCTCCTACACCATATGATCCTAGCGTGTTGGTTCGAAAGAATCAGGGAGATCATAAGGATGCTAAAGATCAGCACAGATATTCTCAGATTATTGGCTCGCTTATGTATTTAGCCAGCGCTACGAGGCCTGACATCTCCTTTGCTGTAAGCAAGTTAAGTCGATTTGTCTCAAATCCTGGAGATGTTCATTGGCAGGCCCTTGAAAGGGTTTTGCGTTATTTGAAAGGGACTGCGAGCTATGGGATACACTACTCCGGGTATCCAAGGGTACTTGAAGGGTATAGTGACTCAAACTGGATTTCTGATGCTGATGAGACTAAGGCCACGAGTGGTTATGAGTTTACACTTGGTGGTGGCGCTATTTCTTGGAAGTCTTGCAAGCAGACCATCTTAACGAGGTCAACTATGGAAGCAGAACTCACAACATTAGACACAGCCACTATTGAAGCAGAGTGGCTTCGTGAACTCTTGATGAACTTACCTGTGGTTGAGAAACCAATACCCGCAATCCTTATGAACTGTGATAATCAAACTGTGATCATCAAAATAAACAGTTCTAAGGACAATATGAAGTCATCAAGACATGTGAAGAGGAGATTGAAATCTGTCAGGAAAATGAGAAACTCCGGAGTTATTGCATTGGACTATATCCAAACATCTAAAAATCTGGCAGATCCCTTCACAAAGGGTCTATCACGTAATGTGATAGATAATGCATCGAGGGAGATGGGTTTGAGACCCACTTTTTGAGTTGCTCACAGTGGTAACCCGCTCTATGTGCTCGGAGATCCCGTGAAGTAGAGTTGGGAGACAAGCTGTTGGTCAACTGGGAGGAGAGTATCCTTACAACATACTACCACTCTGTATAGATGCAATACTCTCCTATTCTGCATGGTAGGTTGGTATTTACCTTAATGTGTTCTGAGTGGCTTGTTTAAAGCAAAGATGTTGTCCTGCAGAATATCCTTTGAAGAACACACCTATATGAGTCTGATTGTTAAATGTCGCAGTCCGTGGGAGTTGGGTTCTCTTTAATAAACTCATGAAAGGCCATGGAATATGATGCATAAGCTCCAAACCGCGGGGAAGCTTCGCGGCAGTCCTGTATCGGTCTAGACCTTGTGTGAAACTAGTGCGCACCAAACTTGTAGTTCAAGGCATAGTCCACTATTCAAGTTGCAATCTAGTGTAGCATGAAGTTCTAAGTGGAAGTTCAACTTAACAGTCTCCACCTCGCACCGGTATATAAACAATGCTCTAGAACTGATTGATGTGATGTGATGATATGTGCCTATGAGAATTTGTGGGGGATTGTTGGAATTTGGGTGTGGGCCTTGGCCCATAGCCTAATACAAATTCTGAAATTCTCATGGCCCATTCATGCCTAGCAAGGGGTGGCACCAAAGTTTAGTCCCACCTTGCTAGTTTAGAGGGAGTTGGACCAATATATATAGTGGAGTGTTTCACTACCTCCTAAAGAGAGTGAAGAGGAGTGGCATACACGCGCGCTCCTCCTCCTCCGCCGCCCGCCTCGCCTCGTCACGATGCGTGTCGCGGTTTGTGGAATTGTGCCTCGGTGCCGATCTTATCTTTTTGCTGCTCGGGAAACTCGGACATGGGCTACGCCCCACGTCTTATCCGACCGGCGCTATATATAAACGGCCTTAGGCGAAAACCCTAATACGAGCAATACACATCTCTCTGCCTCCAGAACCTTGTGCCTCCGCTACACCTTCTCCATCCCCTCTTCCGGCGTGCACCGGACGACGGGACAGTAGGCCTCCGGAACCACCGCCTCTCGTGAACCTGTATGGGTGAGGGGCGATCAGGTTTTTGGGGAGCGCGTCTGCGCGACTACTGACGGCATCACGTTGACCGACCACTCCTTCCCCGACGAGGACTTCTTCCCGGACATCAGCAGCCTCTACATCGACGCCATGGCTGACGACACTGGTGTCAACGCGAACCTCAACCCCAACCTGAACGCGAACCCGATTCCTCCTCCAGCACCGTACGTAATCGGTTCCTATCTAGTTCAGTTTCTGTTGCAGTTTCTTGTATTAGCTCTTGGAATAGATGTGATCTGCTTATTCTGGTTGAATATGATCTGTTCGTCTATTCTGCTAGTATACATGATTAGATTAATTCCAGCACTTATAGTCATGATTTATTATTACTTATTTCGGATTAAATATTATGGTAATTTGCTTATATTTTCAACAGCTGTCCTCGAATGCAACGTGTCGACCAGAAGGTATCTTGCACCAACATGTCGTTGAAGTGTTGGTCTAGTATGGCACCGCTAAAGGTTGGATCATGGATAAACTGCGGATCCCAACTTCAAGTTCGTGAGATCGAGCACCCAAAATATGATACACATAAGAAAAAATCTGAAATTGATCAATAAGAAAATGCATAACTTAGAAATCCTCCCTCAATCCGAGCCGTTGTTTTCTTAGTGTCGTTGCCGGAGGCCTTGACAATCTCCACCGCTGCCTAGGTCGCCAAGCATTGTAGATCCACCAAGGAAGGTTTTGGGATACGAGAACTATGGAGTGCGGTTAGGCGAGACGTGGAGCACTAACAAGAGGGCACTATTTAAAGAATAGCTTCACATGTGGTGGGCCACACAAGTAAAAGACATGTAGTACTTCAAGTCAATGCCATAACGTGATAAAATACGCAATCACTCACCTCTTGCATTATTACTAAGCATCGATTCATCTGCCCCAACTACCACGGCGTAATTATCTACCGCTATCGGACCTTCCACGACAAAAAAAATTTAGATATGTGCATGCTTTGTTTGGCGCTAAGAATGCTTATTCGTCGGGTAAAAACTTTTGCACATACTTTTCGGTTATGCCGCTCAAAAGAAGTTTCGGTGGGGGGGCTAGTTTTGTAGTGTCTCCTCTTGCTCCAAAATTGTGCACAGCGTTAATTGCTCCAAAATGTTTGCATGCAAATATTTGATGAATAATACTCAACTTTGTAGGGGTTCGTAGCATGAAAAACAAAAAATTTCTACCGCATGCACATAAATAAGCCAAGATCTATCTACTAGATTGAAGCAACGGGTCGATAGAAGCACTCACCCTCGAAGATTCCAAAGCGGTTAACGAGAGCAGATTCTCGTGGGTGATATAGTCGTACACTTGCCGATCTCAAGATCGCGTAGATGATCCTTCCGGCGCTGCGTTCCGGCAGCGCTTCCACACTCGGTCTCACATTCGGTACTCGATGAAGACCTTCCTCTACCTTGTTCCAGCAGGCATCAGAGGTTGTAGTTCTGCCCTCGCGATTCCGGCAGCATGACGGTGTGGTGTCGGAAGTAGAGGGAAGATCCCGCAGGGCTTTGCCTAAGTCGGTGCGAGTTATGGTGGATCTAGGGTTTCCCGGTGATCTAGAGTTTAGACGACCGGGAGGAGGAGGAGGTGTCGGCGGCGGCTAGAGCGGCGGCGACGAACCGGCGGCGGCGCGACGGCGGCGCGAGTGTGGACGGGCTAGGTCTTGGTGTTTTGGGGCAGCCCTCCCCCTCTATTTATGAGAGGGAGGCAGCCTTGGGAGGGGTGGGTTTGAATCCAAACCCAAACCCAAGTTGGATTGAGAGAAGGACTTGTTTCTTCTTCCACTAGGAAACCATTGTTCCAGTTTGACTTTTCAAACTTCCCGTTTGACTTTCAATTTAGAGCTTTAATCCTCTCTTGCAAATTCCCAAACCAAGTGACCTAGGATATGATCCAATCATTCCACTTAACCATAAAATATTCATGGACCATTCCCCTTCCGGTCCGGTGAACCTTCTAGACCCTTCTAGAACCTCTCCGATGAAAACATCGGAATCTTTCCCGACCTCCGGAATTGGACTTTCCTTATATGAATCTTATTCTCCGGACCATTACGAATATCCTCGTGATATCTCGGATCCCATCCGAGACTCCGAACAACATTCGGTATCCCTACTAACATTCCATATCTACTAAACAACATCGAATCCTTAAGTGTGTCTCCCTACGGTTCGTGAATTATGCGGACATGACCAAGACACTTCTCCGATCAATAACCAATAGAGGAATCTGGAAATTCATATGGCTCCAACATATTTCTACGATTACTTTGCGATCGAATGAACCACTTACATACGATACCAATTTCCCTTCGTCTCACGATAGTTTACTCATCCAAGGTTTTGATCGTCGGTATCACTTCATACCTAGTTCAACCTCGTTACCGGTAAGTACTCTTTTCTCGTTCCCGTGATATGTGATCCCCTGTGAGCCATTCACATGCTTGCAAGCTAATTGGATGACATTCCACCGAGAGGGCCCAAAGTATATCTATCTATCATATGGATGGACAAATCCCACTCTTGATCCATGTGCCTCAACACATACTTTCCGAACACTCAATGCCACCTTTATAGCCACCCAGTTATGGTGTGGTGTTTGATGTCATCAAAGCATCCTTCCGGTGATGGTGATTAGCATGATCTCATGGTTGAAGGAATTAGGTTACTAGGCATCAGAAAGCTTATAGCAAATGAACTATTGAAATGACTTGATCTTTATGCTACGCTTATCTATAGGAGTATGTCCATCATACCATTCTCCTAATGATATGATCTTATTGTTAATAACATCTCAATGTTCATGATCGAGAAACCACGATCATCTATTAACCAACAAGCTAGTATTATAAAGAGGCTTTACTAGGGACTCTAATTTACAAATCACACAAGTATTAATGTTTTCGGTTAATACTGTTATAGGATGAATGTAAACATTTATTATAAACACAAAGATATAATAATAACCACTTTTATTATTGCCTCTAGGGCATATCTCCAATAGTCTCCCACTTGCACTAGAGTCAACTAATCTATATTACATGGTAATATACCGAACACCCATGGCGGTTTGGTGCTGGTCATGTTTTGCCCTCGGGAGAGGTTTAGTCAACGGATCCGCCACATTCAGATCTGTGTGTACTTTGAAAATCTTTATGTCACCATCTTGGACATGCTCTCGAATAGCGTGAAAACATAGCTTGATGTGCTTCAGCTTCTTGTGTGACCTTGGTTCTTGCGCAATGGCTATGACGCCCATGTTATCACAGTAGATAGACATTGGGTCCAGCGCACTTGGAACCACACCGAGCTCTGTAATGAACTCCTTCATCCATATCGCCTCTTGTGAATCCTCTGAAGCAGCTATGTATTCCGATTCAGTTGAAGATCTCGCCACAACGCTTTGCTTTGCGCTCCTCCAGCTAACTGTTGCACCATTCAAAGTAAATACGTATCCGGATTGAGATTTAGAATCATCCGGATCGGTGTTCCAACTAGCATCGGTGTAACCATTAATAACGAGCTGTTCATCACCTCCATAAGAAAGAACCATATCCTTAGTTTTCTCAAGTACTTAAGGATGTTTTTGACTGTTGTCCAATGATCCACTCCTGGATCACTTTGATATCTGCTAGTCAAACTAACAGCATATGCAATGTCGGGTCTATTACATAGCATGGCATACATAAGAGATCCGATGGCTGAGGCATAGGGAGTCTTACTCATCCTTTCTCTATCTTCTGCCATTGCAGGACTTTGAGTTTTACTCAAGGTCGTATTGGGCAACATGGGCAAGAACCCTTTCATGCTATCTTACATTCCAAACCTCTTTAGAACTTTGTCCAAATATGTACTCTGTGATAATGATATTAGGCGTCTCGATCTATCTCTATAAATCTTTATGCCTAATATGTAAGCTGCTTCGCCAAGATCTTTCATTGAAAAACTATTATTCAAATAATCCTTGACACTATTAAGAAGGTCTACATCATTCCCAATCAAAAATATGTCATCTACATATAGTATTAAGAATGCTACAGAGCTCCCACTCACTTTCTTGTAAATACAAGCTTCTCCATAAGTTTGTATAAAACCAAAGCTTTTGATTACCTTATCAAAACGTTGATTCCAACTTCGGGATGCTTGCTTCAATCCATATATGGACCGTTGAAGTTTGCATACCTTGTTAGCATCTTTAGGATCGACAAAACCTTTGGGTTGCATCATATACGACTCTTCATCAATGTATCCATTGAGGAATGTTGTTTTGACATCCATCTGCCATATCTCATAATCATAATATGCAGCTATTGCTAACATAATCCTCACAGACTTTAGCTTCGCTACTGGTGAGAAAGTCTCATCGTAGTCAACTCCTTTAATTTGTTGAAACCCTTTTGTGACAATTCGAGCTTTATAGACAGTAACATTACCATCAGCATCTGTTTTCTTCTTGAAAATCCATTTGTTCTCTACAACCTTCCGGCCATCCGGTAAGTCCACCAAATTCCACACTTGGTTTTCGTACATGGAGCCAATCTTGGATTTCATGGCTTCTTGCCATTTATTGGAATCTGGGCTCATCATTGCTTCCTCATATGTCGCAGGGTGATCAGTGTTGTCCACCAACATGACACTCATAACGGGATCATACCAATCAGGAGTGGTATGAGTTCTCGTTGACCTGCGAGGTTCCGTAGTAACTTCAACCGAAGTTTCATGATCAACATCATTAGATTCCTCTCTTATTGGTGTAGGCACCATAGGAACTACTTCCGGTGATGTGCTACTTGCAAGTTCGAGAGAAGGTTCAACAACCTCGTCGAGTTCTACTTTCCTCCAGTCACTTCTTTCGAGAGAAACTCCTTCTCTAGAAAGGATCCATTCTTGGCAACGAAGATTTTGCCCTCGGATCTATGATAGAAGGTATACCCAATAGTTTCCTTCGGGTATCCTATGAAGATGCATTTTTCCGCTTTGGGTTCAAGCTTGTCGGGCTGTAACTTCTTTACATAAGCTTCGCAACCCCAAACTTTAAGGAACGACAATTTAGGTTTCTTCCCAAACCACAATTCATACGGTGTCGTTTCAACAGATTTAGATGGTGCCCTATTTAAAGTGAATGCGGATGTTTCTAATGCATAACCCCAAAACAATAGCGGTAAATCTGTAAGTGACATCATTGAACGAACCATATCTAAGAGAGTTCGATTACGACGTTCGGACACACCATTACGTTGTGGTGTTCCCGGTGGTGTCAATTGTGAAAGTATTCCGCATTTCTTCAAATGCTTGCCAAACTCGTAACTTAGATATTCACCTCTACGATCAGATCATAGAAATTTAATCTTGTTGTTACGTTGATTCTCTACCTCACTTTGAAATTACTTAAACTTCTCGAAAGTTTCAGACTTATGTTTCATGAAATATATATACCCATATCTACTCAAGTCATCCATGAAGGTAAGAACATAGCGATAACCACCGCGCGATGCTACACTCATTGGACCACACACATCAGTATGTATGATTTCTATTAAGTCTGTAGCTCGCTCCATCATACCAGAAAATGGAGTCTTAGTCATTTTACCTATCAGACATGCTTCGCATCTTTCAAGTGATTCAATAAGTCCATCGAAATGGAGTTTCTTCATACGCTTCACTCCAATATGACCAAGACGACAGTGCCACATATAGGTCGAGTTATCACTCAATTTCAAACGTTTAGCTTCAATGTTATTAATGTGTGTATTACCACAATCGAGATTCAATAAGAATAGACCATCTATCAAAGGTGCATGTGCATGAAACATATTACTCATATAAATCGAGCAACCATTATTCTCGTATTTAAACGAGTAACCGTCTCGCAATAAACATGATCCGGATATAATGTTCATGCTCAACGCAGGCACCAAATAACAATTATTTAAGTATAAAACTAATCCCGATGGTAGATGAAGAGGTAGCGTGCCGACCACGATCACATCAACCTTTGATCCATTTCCAACGCGCATCGTCACCTTGTTCTTCGCTAGCTTCCATCTATTCCGCAGCACCTGTTTCGAGTTACAAATATAAGCAACCGAACCAGTATCAAATACCCAGGCACTACTACGAGTACTAGTGAGATACACATCAATAACATGTATATCGGATATACCTTTCTTCTTGATGTTGCCATTCTTCAAATCCGCCAAGTACTTAGGGCAATTCCGCTTCCAGTGACCTTCTCCCTTGCAGTAAAAGCACTCAGTATCAGGCTTAGGCCCAGCCTTGGTCTTCTTCGCCGGCACGGTAACTTTCTTACCGCCCTTATTGAAGTTTCCCTTTTTCTTAGACTTGCCTTGCTTCTTAAATTTGGTGATCTTATTGACCAACAATGCTTGGTGCTCTTTCTTGATCTCCACTTCTGTAGACTTTAACATGGAGAAGAGTTCAGGCAACGACTTGTCCATGTTTTGCATATTGTAGTTCATCACAAAGTTCTTGTAACTTGGTGGTAGTGATTGGAGGACACTGTGAATCCCCAAAGCATTAGGAATCACTATACCTAAGCTTTGAAGCTTGCTTGCGTGCCCAGACATCTTAAGCACGTGCTCACTGGCGGAGCTGGCCTCTTCCATCTTGCAGTTAAAGAACTTTTCAGAAGCCTCATAACTCTCAACTGCCGCGTGAGCCTCAAATATCATTTTGAGTTCACGGACAATATCATGTGGGTCATGGTTCTCAAACCTTTTCTGAAGCTCCGATTCCAAACCATACAAGATAGCACACTGAACTGTGGAGTAGTGATTTTTCCGAGCGAGGAAAACATTCTTTACCTCATCGGTAGCATCAGCTGCAGGCGGGTCACCCAGCGGTGCATCCAGCACATAGGTCAAATTACCAGCATTGAGGACAATCCTCAAAGTGCGGAACCAATCTGCGAAGTTGCTTCCATTGTTTTTCAACTTTTCTTTCTCTAGGAACGCATTAAAATTGATGGTAGGGGCCGCCATTGATCTACAACATATTTACAATAGTTTAGACTAAATTTATGACAAATTGAGTTCTAATTAATAGTTAAATTAATCTAGGTGAACTCCCACTCAAAACAATATCCCTCACATTGCTTTAGTGATCACACGAACCAAATCCACCACATTAAAACCGATCATCACGAGAGTTGATGTAGCTTCAACGGCGAACAATCAACATGTTCATCATATCTACTATATGACTCATGCTTTATCTTTCGGTGATCCGTGTTCCGAGACCATGTCTGTACATGCTAGGCACGTCAAGATCAAACCTTAGCTTCCGCATGAGCAAATCTGGCTTGCTCACGTTTTATACACTCGCAAAATCTAACACACCCGATCATCACGTGGTGCTTCGAAACAACAAGCTTTAGCAATAGTGCTTACTAAGTATGAACACTTTATAACTTGAAATTTTGTGCTTGATGGATCATCTTATAATTCTACCGTCACAAACTAAGCAATACAAGATGCATAAAAGGATTAACATCACATGCAATTCATAATATGTGATATGATATGGCCTTTCTTCTTGTGCTTACGATCTCCATCTTCAAGCACGAACATGATCTCCATCATCACTAGTATGGCGTCAAGGTCAATGGCGTCGCTTCATGGTTGTCGTCCACCAGCATCAATTATTACAACTACTTTGAATAGACACGCAGATCTTAACGGAATTAAAAGACAACCATATGGCTCCTGCCGGTTGCCAACTTACAATAAGGAACATTGCATACATCATATGTAATCACAATCATGGCCATATCACATCACATCACACCCCTGCAAAACAAAGTTAGACGCCTCTAATTTTCTTTGCATATTTTACGTGGTTTGGGGCTTTCAATAAGTGTCGTTCTAACTTACGAACAAGAACCACAACTTTGATGTTTGAACTATCAAGTGCCCGTTGTAAATTGAATCTATACTATGATGGGAGAGACAGACACCCGCCAAGCCACTTATGCAATACAAGTTGCATGTTGAGCATGGAGCAAGTCTCATGAATTATGTCATGTAAGGTTAGCCCGGGCCGCTTCATCCCATCATACCGCAAGATGCAAAGTACACAAAAAGCAATTGATAATAAAAGCACCACCGCCCATAATGACCATTGTGTTCTACTCGTGCAACAGATATACATTTAGACACGACTTTGATACCACTGTAGGGGTTCGTAGCATGGAAAACAAAAAAATTCTACCGCATGCACACAAACAAGCCAAGATCTATCTACTAGATTGTAGCAACGAGTCGATAGAAGCACTCACCCTCGAAGATTCCAAAGCGGTTAACGAGAGCAGATTCTCGTGGGTGATGTATTCGTACACTTGCCGATCTCAAGATTGCGTAGATGATCCTTCCGGCGCTGTGTTCCGCAGTCGGTCACACATTCGGTACTCGATGAAGACCTTCCTCTCCCTTGTTCCAGCAGGCAACGGAGGTTGTAGTTCTCCCCTTGCGATTCTGGCAGCACGACGGTGCAAGTTATGGTGGATCTAGGGTTTAGAAGACCGGGAGGAGGAGGAGGTGTCAGTGGCGGCTAGAGCGGCGACGACGAACCAGCGGCGGCGCGGCGGCGGTGTGGGTGTGGAGGGGCTAGGGCTTGGTGTTTTGGGGCAGCCCTCCCCCTGTATTTATGAGAGGGGGCAGCCTTGGGAGGGGTGGGTTTGAACCCAAACCCAAACCCAAGTTGGATTGAGAGAAGGACTTGTTTCTTCTTCCACTAGGAAACCATTGTTCCAGTTTGACTTTTCAAACTTCCCGTTTGACTTTCAATTTAGAGCTTTAATTCTCTCTTGCAAATGACCAAACCAAGTGACCTAGGATATGATCCAATCATTTCACTTAACCATGACATATTCATGGACCATTCCCCTCCCGGTCCGGTGAACCTTCTAGACCCTTCTAGAACCTCTCCGATGAAAACATCGGAATCTTTCCCGAACTCCGGAATTGGACTTTCCTTATATGAATCTTACTCTCCGAACCATTCTGGATCTCCTCGTGATATCCCGGATCCCATCCGAGACTCCGAACAACATTCGGTATCCCTACTAACATTCCATATCTACTAAACAACATCGAATCCTTAAGTGTGTCTCCCTACGGTTCGTGAATTATGCGGACATGACCGAGACACTTCTCCGATCAATAACCAATAGAGGAATCTAGAAATTCATATGGCTCCCACATATTTCTACGATTACTTTGCGATCGAATAAATCACTTACATACGATACCGATTTCCCTTTGTCTCATGATAGTTTACTCATCCGAGGTTTTGATCGTCGGTATCACTGCATACCTAGTTCAACCTCATTACCGATAAGTACTCTTTTCTCGTTCCCGTGATATGTGATCCCTTGTGAGCCAGTCACATGCTTACAAGCTAATTGGATGACATTCCACCGAGAGGGCCCAGAGTATATCTATCCGTCATATGGATGGACAAATCCCACTCTTGATCCATGTGCCTCAACACATACTTTCCGAACACTCAATGCCACCTTTAAAGCCACCCAGTTACGGTGTGGTGTTTGATGTCATCAAAGCATCCTTCCGGTGATGGTGATTAGCATGATCTCATGGTCGAAGGAATTAGGTTACTATGCATCAGAAAGCTTATAGCAAATGAACTATTGAAATGACTTGATCTTTATGCTACGCTTATCTATAGGAGTATGTTCATCATACCATTCTCCTAATGATATGATCTTGTTGTTAATAACATCTCAATGTTCATGATCGAGAAACCTCGATCATCTATTAACCAACAAGCTAGTATTATAAAGAGGCTTTACTAGGGACTCTAATTTACAAATCACACAAGTATTAATGTTTCCGGTTAATACTGTTATAACATGAATGTAAAAATTATCATAAACACAAAGATATGATAATAACCACTTTTATTATTGCCTCTAGGGCATATCTCCAACAAACTTTTCCTATTGATGGCCTCAAATTCATTTAGCATATGTTTTAAGGACTTCACACTAATTGATGAATGGCATGCTATGTTTTCTGTGTGGGAAAAATGACACCATATATCAAAGCAAATAGAAGGGCAGGTGTGCCTTAGTCCCTGGATGTGATACATATTTGTCTATAAACCTGATAAAAACCATGTTTAACTTAAGAGAAGATAAGTTCTAAAGAAAAAACAACTTATATTGAAATCTGAACCATAAACATGGTTGGGTACAAGCTCAGACAAGCGGAAACAACGAACAACCTGATAAGTGCCGTTCTACATGGTATTATTTAGAGTTTTTTCTGAAAGCATATTTGAACAATGCAATCTCGCTGAAGCAAGTACTTGATGACTACTCTGCAAATACGGGGCAGCTGGTGAGTTTAGCTAAATCCAGTGTTTTCTTTAGTCCAAATACTAATGTGGATACTCGGGACAAAATTTGCAACACCTTGAATATAAACACTTAAGCCCTTTCGGACCAAGTACTTGGGTCTCCCAGTTCTCATTGGTACTGATGGGAGTGACTGTTTCATGCACTTCATGGAGAAGGTGATCCAAAGGATTAAAGGTTGGATGGAGAAACTTCTATCGATTGGTGGAAAATAAATTTTACTAAAATCAATAGCTCAATCAATCCCGGTCCACAGGATGTAGGTCTTTTTGCTTCCTAAAAACATCTGCAAGTAGCCCAATATTGGTGGGGATATAATGCTCAAGGTAAAAAATGCAATGGTACTCTTGGTGGAAGTTGTGTTTTTCGAGAAGTGAAGGAGGGATGATACTTCTAGACTTGCAATCCTTTAATCTAGCAATGCTAGCAAAGCAAGTCTGGAGACTGATTGAGTCACAGAATTCCCTTTGTGCCTAAATTCTACGTGCAAAATATTATCCTTCTGGTGAAATTCTTAATGCAGGGCCAAAGGGGGTTCGTCATTCACCTGGCAGAGTCTGTGTGCTGGTATCCAAACTTTCAAGTGAGGTTACATATGGCGTATCGGAAGTGGAGATGTTGTTGAGATATGGAAGGATCCGTATACCACTAAATCACAATGCGTTCGATGATTTCATAGCATGGCACCACACAAAGTCTGGAATATTTATAGTCCGATCGGCCTACCATGCATGTTGAATGGAAGCACCAGTTTAATGGACTAACTTATCGATGTCTAATTTTTGATACCTCCTTAAATAATCCGACTTGGCAGATTCTTTGGAAGCTTGATGTACCTGTTGGGCCATGTACCTCCACATGGAGGTGTGTTGACAACCCAACATCAGCCCGTAAAAGTCCAACACGTTTCAACCGTTGATCGACGTTCGTATCCAACGGCTGAGGGGTTCCTTGGAAGAGGAGTAGAAAAGAAACCCTAGCCACCCTTGGTGGCTGTGTGAGACACGCTGTGAAAGTGTGTGTGAGCTGAGAAAGAGATAGGGTGAGATAACACACAAGAACACCACAACCTAGTGAGAAGAAAGGAAGAAGGAGAGGTGATTTCTGTCCAGATTTCTGAGATCTAACCAGTCTGTCTTCAAGCTGGTGTTTCAAGGCTCAAACGTGTTTGTATTGGCTCCAAACTTGGTGAGCTTGTTCCTTGCTTTGAGTAATTAGATCTGGTTAGCTGGTTTAAGATTTGGGTTAGTGTAGCATCAAATTTGGAAGCGGTTTATTCAGTTCGGACTGCTGTAGTTTCAGCACATAGCAGTTTTGGTAGACGAACAGTTTGGGCAGGCAAACGGTATCCGATTTGCCTAAAATTTTGCATGTATGTTGGGTACTCGTATGTCAGCTTGTATACCAAGTTTGGTGTTGTTTGGAACTACGGTTTAAGAGAAGTTTGCTAATTACCAAAGGGGACAGAAACTGAGATACTCTGCTTTGTTGTAATCTTTCTCTCAAGTGGTTATGTTGTTGTTGTCGGTGGGCAACGTGCTGAGTATGTTTCATACCTCTAGATGTTCTAGAGAAGACTTTGTACCCAGGTTGCTCATAGTGAAGCTCGGTGGACCAGTTGGTCCGCACCCGTGGTTTTTTCTTTCTCACCTTGAGAAGGTTTTTTCACGTAAATCCTTGTGTCACCTGTGATGTGCTCATTGTTTTATTTACGTTGCATATCTGTTGATTAAAACTATCCTCGGGGTTCACCGCAAGCGACGGGGGTTGTGCCTTCTTCCCCCAACAGTACCTGCCAAGGTCAAGATTTAGTGTTGGAGGGTTTTGCATGGGATTCTTCCATTGAAAGCAATTCTGCACAAGCGATACATTGGCACAAATGAAAAATTCCCTCTCTATAACACAGTTTTTGAAGATATCATGCATATGATTTTCAAATCTCAGGGAGCTGCAAATATTTGGAGAGGTCTAGGTTTAGAAGGAATGATCTAAGATAAAATGGTGCCGGATATTACTGGAGAGGAACTTTTAGAGGCGATTTTCAAGGCACCATCTAGTGTTTTTCCTGGATATGAGATGATCAAAATCCATGATGTAGTTGCGGTTGCATCCTGGTACATCAGGTGGATCCGGCAAAGGCAGACACATAGGGAGCAGATTCCACACCGACTGCTAATTGTGTGAATTCTATTAAAGTTATCACTGCAAATGCTTCAAAGGTAGCTCCAAAGTTGGGCGGGCTAGAGAAGATGTGGAGCAAACCCTGACGACACTCATCAAAGCTGAACGTGGATGCAGCCTTCGATGTTGAGCAGAGATCGGGAGCGACATGAGATGTTATTAAAAACAATCATGGTGAATTCATTGTTGGCTCATCCACCCTATTATCGCATGTTGCTTCAGCATCATCGACTGAGGCGTTGGCAATGCTACATGGGCTGGGTTTGGCTAACTCTTTGGGTTATACTGATGTCATGGCGGAATGAGACTCGAACGAGGTAATTGATCTATGCTCAGGTGAAAATCGCATATGGAGTGAAGCTACCTCAATTTATGCTGATATTATGGTCCAAGCTGGAGGAATAGAAAAAGTCAAATTTATGTATTGTTGAAGAGAAGCAAATAAAGTAGCTCATGAGCTAGCTAGGAACTGCTTTACCACTGCTAGCTCTTGTAATTGGATCAGTTTTATCATGCAAACTCTTCTATACGATATAACTATCAATTAATTTTGGAGCAGCAAGTTTCACATGCACTATTTTTCTTACCAGGACATCTAAGGGGACCGGAAAGTTTTTAATGAGGCGGCTTGCTTGCTTAATATATTATGTTTTAATCTAAAAATAATATTAAAATAACTGATTAAATATAACGGTACTCTCTCCATCTAGAAATAACTAATTTAGGTTTGTCTAGATCCGAATGTATCTAGACATATTTTAGTATAGATATGTTCGAATTTAGATAAATCCAAGTCGGTTATTTCTGTACAGATGCCGAAGTTATTTCTGTATAGAGGAAGTACTAGTAATACAATATTTCCATGGAGCTCACACAATAAACATGCATAGATTCAGAGACTGACGCTAAAAGAAGTCTAGATACACTCATTTCTTATATGGTTTTGCTAGTTCTCACGCGCCTGAGAACTTCTTAGGTCTCAGTCGTTTCTTTCTCTGTTCGATTTACATCGTGATTCGTGCAAGATAAAAGTTACACATGAGTTATAACAGGGTGTAACTGAGAATTTAATGAGTTACAACTAGGTTGCAACTGAGAATTAGTATAAATATTATGAGTTGCAACTCTGATGTTTTAGCAAAAATATTAGTATGACATCAGTTACTTAGACATAACTAGTTCTCAGACGCCTGAGATCTAGACACTCCCTTCACTAGTAGAAAACATGCCATCCGTCCGCGCCCCCTCAGAGCATTAGTCCCGGTTGCGCCACCAACCGGGACTAATGCTGGCACGCGTCCCGGTTCGAGCGGGCACGGGGCCCGGAGGCATGCGTCCCGGTTGGTAAGGGGGCATACGTCCCGGTTGGAGCCACCAACCGGGACTAAAGGTTTGGCGACAGCCACGTGGCGTGGCACACACCTTTAGTCCCGGTTGGTGGCTCCAACCGGGACGTATGCTCCCGCCCTCTATAAATGCAACGCCCCAGCCCCCTCTGCCTCCACTCTGTTTTTTCTCTTGGTGGAAGGTGTGAGGGGTGTGCTAGTTTTTTCTCCCCTATGCATTCATTCAAGGTGTTTGATGAAATGTTTGAGTGAATAATCCCGTTCAATTTCTCATAGAACAAAAATATAGAAGGTGTCCGAGACGCACTTGAGCTTTCTCCTCTTTATTTCCCTCAATCGAGGTTAGCAATCTTATCTTTTCTCTGTCATTGATACAATGCATGTGTCGATGTGAATTGGTCATTTCACTATTTATGATGTCCTGTTTTTTGATAAACTTACTTATATCATACAGATGAACGGTCGGGAATGGATGTACAGTGACCGGCGCGTAGCTGGGTATATGAAAAGCGTGGATAAATTTATCGATGTGGCTACGGCAAACAAAGAGAATGGTTTTATACGTTGTCCATGTGTTCAATGTCGGAACAACAAGGAGTACTCTTCCTCGAAAATCATCCGCGGCCACCTGATTATGAAAGGTTTCATGCCCAACTATAATTGCTGGACCAAGCACGGGGAAAGAGGGGTTATGATGGAATATGGTGAAGAAGAAGATGATGATAACAACTATCATCATATGTTTCCTGAATACAGTGATACTGCAATGGAAGACAATGGAGAGGAAGGAGGTGAAGAACGGGCATCAGATGAGCCGGCTGATGAACTTGGTAGGGTCATTTCTGATGCAAAGCGAAACTGTGAAACAGAAAATGAGAAGTTGAAGTTAGAGGGCATGTTAGAAGATCACAAGAAATTGTTGTACCCAAATTGTGAAGATGGCAGCACAAAGCTCGGTACCACACTGGAATTGTTGCGATGGAAGGCAGAGTGTGGTCTAGCTGACTCCTCATTTGAAAAGATGCTGAAAATAATGAAGCCGAAGTTTCCAAAACATAAGGAACTTCCCGAGAGTACCTACGAAGCAAAGAAGAATCTCTGTCCTCTGGGATTAGATGTGCAAAAGATACATGCATGCATTAATGTCTGCATCCTCTACCGCGGTAAGGAGTATGAGAATTTATATAAATTCTCGGTATGCAATGCGTTGCGGTATAAGATCAGACGAGATGACCCTGGTGACGTTGAGGGAGAGCCCCTCCGGAAGAGGGTTCCTGCTAAGGTTATGTGGTATGCTCCTATAATACCAAGGTTGAAACGCATGTTCAAAAACAAAGAGCATGCCAGGTTGTTGCGATGGCACAAAGAAGAGCGTAAGAAAGACGGGAAGTTGAGACACCCTGCTGATGGGTCACAGTGGAGAAAAATCGAGAGAGACTTCCCAGACTTTGCAGGTGACGCAAGGAACTTATGGTTTGGTCTAAGTACAGATGGCATGAATCCTTTTGGGGAGCAGAGCTGCAGTCACAGCACCTGGCCCGTGACTCTATGTATCTACAACCTGCCTCCTTGGTTGTGCATGAAGCGTAAGTTCATTATGATGCCAGTGCTCATACAAGGCCCAAAGCAACTGGGCAACGACATTGATGTGTACCTTAGGCCATTAGTTGAAGAACTCTTACAGTTGTGGGGCAAACCAGGTGTACCTGCGTGGGATGAGAACAAATAGGATCCATTTGATCTACGAGGGTTGTTATCCGTAACCATAAATGATTGGCCTGCTCTTAACTTTCAGGACAGACAAACAAGGGATATAAGGCATGCACACACTGTTTAGATAAGACTGAAGGTACATATTTGCATAAATGCAAGAAGGTTGTGTACCTGGCAAATCGACGATTTCTTCCGACCAATCATCCCGTAAGAAAGAAAGGCAAGCATTTCAACGGTAAGGCAGATCACCGGAAGAAGCCTGAACTCCCTGCTGGTGATGATGTATTTGGTATGGTCAAGGACATAGAAGTAATCTTTGGAAAGGGTCCTGGCGGTCAATCAGTTCCGAACGACGTCGCTACAGGACACGCACCCATGTGGAAGAAGAAAACTATATTTTGGGAGCTGCCATATTGGAAAGTCCTGCGTGTCCGCTCTTCAATCGACGTGATGCACATGACGAAGAATCTTTGCGTGAACCTGCTAGGATTCCTAGGAGTGTATGGGAAGACAAAAGATACACCAGAAGCACGGGAGGACCAACAAATTATGAAAGACCCAAAGAACATGCATACACAGAACAAGACGGATAAAGGGCGTCACTTAAGTCGTGCCAGCTATGCTCTTACCAAAGAAGAGAAGGAAATCTTTTTTGAAGTCCTTTACAGTATCAAGGTGCCGTCGGGCTTCTCATCTAATATAAAGGGGATAATAAATATGGCAGAGAAAAAGTTCCAAAACCTGAAGTCTCATGACTGTCACGTGATTATGACGCAGTTTCTTCCGATTGCATTGAGGGGGCTCTACCGGAAAATGTTCGAGTACCCATTGTGAAGCTGTGTGCATTCCTCAATGCAATATCTTAGAAGGTAATCAATCCAGATATTCTGCCAAGGTTACAGAAGGATGTGGTACAATGTCTTGTTAGTTTTGAATTGGTGTTCCCACCATCCTTCTTCAATATTATGACGCATCTCCTGGTTCACCTAGTGGAAGAGATTGCCATTCTCGGTCCGGTATTTCTGCACAATATGTTCCCCTTTGAGAGGTTCATGGGAGTCTTAAAGAAATATGTTCATAACCGTGCTAGACCAGAAGGAAGCATCTCCAAGGGATATGGAACAGAGGAGGTCATTGAGTTTTGTGTTGACTTTATTCCTGACCTTAAGCTGATTGGTGTTTCTGACTCGCAGCATGAGGGAAGACTAAGTGGAAAAGGAACGCTAGGAAAGAAAGCAATGATATGTAGGGACGGGGATTCTTTCACTAAAGCACACTACACAGTTCTACATAATTCCACCTTGGCAGCTCCGTATATCGAGGAACACAAGAATATTGTACGCTCCAAAAACCCGGGGAAGCCTGAATCATGGATTACAGATGAACACATGAAGTCTTTCGGTGGTTGGATGCGGACACATCTCTTGAATGACACCACTGTTGGAGATCATATATACTTGTTGGCCGCGTCACCATCTTCTACTGTATTGAATTTCCAAGGGTACGAAATAAATGGGAATACATTCTACACGATCGCCCAAGATAAAAAGAGCACCAACCAAAATAGTGGTGTCCGCTTTGATGCAATAGACGAGAATGGACAAAAGGACACATATTATGGTTACATAGAGGAGATATGGGAACTAGACTATGGAGTCTCTTTTAAGGTCCCTTTGTTTCGCTGCAAATGGGTCAACCTGAATGGGGAAGGGGTAAAGATAGACCAGTTATACGGAATGACAACAGTGGATCTCGACAATCTTGGTTATAGAGATGAACCATTCGTCCTAGCCAATGATGTGTCTCAGGTTTTCTATGTGAAGGACATGTCCTCCAGACTGCAAAAAAGAAAAAATATGCAAACGAATACATCATATGATGAGCCAAAGCGTCACATAGTTCTTTCAGGGAAAACAAACATCGTGGGAATCGAGGACAAGACAGACATGTCAGAAGATTATAATAAGTTTGATGAAATTCCGCCCTTCACAGTGAAAATGACCCAAGCATTCCGTTAAGTAAAGAAGATGCTCCATGGTTACGTCTGAAGCGATCATAAGGAAGGACATATGCCAAGAAGTTCATGCTCATATTATGTAACTCTAGTTCATGTCTTTCGCGGTTTGTGGCTTGACCGGGACTATATATAGGGGGGGGCTTTAGTCCCGGTTTTGTAGTCTCAGTTTTTAATATTAATAAATGTCTTGAGTGCTAGTCCCGTTTTGTGGCTGGACCGGGACTATGAAGAAGTTGTCCCGATTCGTACTTACCATTAAGATCTGATCTCCAAACGCGCGCAGTCACATATTAGGGAGTGCCTCTATGACCAGTTTCTTGGAGATGCCGGAGGACTGGGATCCGACGGCATCTCCCTGAAACTGGTCGTAGTGGTGTCCCTGCTCTCGAAAACCATCTTGCAGCTTGTAACTTCTCTAGCTAGATCAATACACCTGGGAGCTAACTAATTTCACATATTAGGGAGTGCCTCTATGACCAGTTTCTCGGAGATGCCGGAGGACTGGGCTCCGTCGGCATCTCCCTGAAACTGGCCGTAGTGGTGTCCCTGCTCTCGAAAACCATCTTGCAGCTTGTAACTTCTCTAGCTAGATCAATACACCTGGGAGCTAACTAATTTCACATATTAGGGAGTGCCTCTATGACCAGTTTCTCGGAGATGCCGGAGGACTGGGCTCCGTCGGCATCTCCCTGAAACTGGCCGTAGTGGTGTCCCTGCTCTCGAAAACCATCTTGCAGCTTGTAACTTCTCTAACTAGATCAATACGCATGGGAGCTAACTAATTTCACATATTAGGGAGTGCCTCTATGACCAGTTTCTCGGAGATGCCGGAGGACTGGGCTCCGTCGGCATCTCCCTGAAACTTGCCGTAGTGGTGTCCCTGCTCTCGAAAACCATCTTGGAGATGCCTCAAACTGGCTGGAGGACTGGACTCGCAAGGATGCCTATTTATAGTACAAGCAGCTCGGCATAGTGTCGACACTTACGAAATAATGTCGACACTCACCCCTATTATTAGTGCTGACTCGTGTTTTGTCCCGGTTGGTGTCTCCATCGGGACTACAGGTTCATCTTTAGTCCCGGTTGGTGACACCAACCGGGACAAGGTACACACCGCACGACATAATGTCGACACTCACCCCTATCATTAGTGATGCCTAGCCCACCGCAATATGTGGTTTCTTCAGAGATCCAATGAAAGTTCTAACGATGCTCGTCCCCTATCTTCATGCACACCGGTTCGACCATAGTTAGAAATTTAGATAATTCAAAACAGGCATAATAAATTCAAAAAAAAATCTGAACAATGAAAATCCTTCGCGTGGTGTCATATTATGTTACATAGTTGAAAGGAAAAATACCAGACTTGGTATATTGATCATGTTTCAAAAAAACCTTCACAAAATGACCTATCATGTTCGACGTTTCATGGCTTTCGGTCCAAATGACCGATGTTATGTGCTGAATCATGGCATAGTTTGTGATGTTGTGCCTATATTATGCATGTGTGTGGGCATTTGTATGGAGAACAATGTTGCAGGTCGCACGGAAAAGCCCCTTTCCATTTTCCTAAAATACTAGACCACTTTACATGGACTATCTCCCAACCGGGACATCTCAAACCGTTTCGTCCATCCCGGGTAAAAAGGACAAATGTCTGCCGAATCGGTAGGAAGTGGGTCCGGTTTGTACTACAGGTACATGATCTATCGCCCGTGATTTTTTTAAAAAATCATTCTGTGGTTTTTTCAGAGATCCAATGCAAGTTCTAACGATGCTCGTCCCCTATCTTCATGCACACCGGTTCGACCATAGTTAGAAATTCAGATAATTCAAAACGGGCATAATAAATTCAAAAAAAATCCAAACAATGAAAATCTTTCGCGTGGTGTCATATTATGTTACATAGTTGAAAGGAAAAATACCAGACTTGGTTTATTGATCATGTTTCGAAAAAACCTTCACAAAATGACCTATCATGTTCGAGGTTTCATGGCTTTTGGTCCAAATGACCGATGTTATGTGCTGAATCACGGCATAGTTTGTGATGTTGTGCCCATATTATGCATGTGTGTGGACATTGGTATGGAGAACAATGTTGCAGGAGGAAGTTTTCCTTTTTGTCGCACGGAAAAGCCCTTTTCCATTTTCCGAGCGCAAAAAACGGGTCGTTTTGTGAAGTAACCACTAAAATGCCGTTTAAGAATGCTACCGTCCCATTTTCCTAAAATACTAGACCACCTTACATGGACTATCTCCCAACCGGGACATCTCAAACCGTTTCGTCCATCCCGGGTAAAAAGGACAAATGTCTGCCGAATCGGTAGGAAGTGGGTCCGGTTTGTACTACAGGTACATGATCTTCCCGCCATTTTTTCCCGCCAGTTCTTCCCACCAGTTTTTCCCGCCGGTTCTTCCCGCCAGTTCTTCCTTCCAGTTATCTTTCTGCCATTTCTCACTATATATATATGTAGGGTTGGCCTCCATTGTCATTGCACATCTCTAGACTCATATCTGCAACCTCATCACTCTTTCCCATGACTTCCACCGTAGCACTAACTCCCAGGGAGGCGGAGGCGCTTTGCGCCTCGAACTACCCCTGCCCGCCGGGCTACTGTGTCCCCGTCGGCTGGATGCTGAGCGCCGGAGGCGTGCCGGTTCCTCCTGTCCCTCTAGGTGTGGCGCGTCGGATGGCCATCACGAACCACTACTACTTCGAGCTCACGCCGGAGCAGCGGAGGAATCCCAGATGGAATCCTGACTATTTCCTGACTTGGGAAGCCTTCTTCGTAGATCGGCGTGAGAGGGCGCTCGCCAGGCACGAGGAGGACGGCCCACCTCCTCCTAACTTCAACGAGGCCGGCCGTCGGCTGTGGTGGCGCGACCGGACTCTCCAGAGCGTCATGGCCTACGACACGGCCGCCGACTCTAGCCCCCGCCTGCGCTACCCTCAAGTCCAGCCCACTCGTACTCAGCCTTCAAGGTTCAACTACGGCGACCCCGACGACGACAGCGACGACGGCCGCGACGAGTACGACGACTACATTGGCGAGTATTACAGGTGTAGGCAGGAGCATGACTGAATCATTCCAACATTGCAAAACAAGTTCGGCTGATTGTGGCTTAATCTGGCCATGTATCTTAATTTTCAGTTCTTCTATGTAACTTTGTGTTAGTTGCGTTATGTACTTTAATTCCAGTTCTATCCTAATCAAATTTTCTTTCCGCCCATTATTTTCCGTCCTTTTTTTTCCGCCCATTAATATATAAAAAATAAAATTTAATTCAAATCCAAATTAAAAACAGAAATGGTTTTGAATTACTTATTCAAATCCAAACACTTTTTATGTTTAAAGTTTTTCTAAATTCCAAATTAATATTAAAAAAATATAAGTTAATTCATTTTTAATTGTAAATGGTTCATATTTTAAATGGTTACATTAATTATTTTTTAAAACAGAAAATGGTTTTGAATTATTTATTCAAATCCAAACACTTTTTATGTTTAAAGTTTTTCTAAATTCCAAATTAATATTTAAAAAATATAAGTTAATTCATTTTTAATTTTAAATGGTTACATTAATTATTTTTTAAAAATAGAAAATGGTTTTGGATTATTTATTCAAATCCAGACACTTTTTATGTTTAAAGTTTTTCTAAATTCCAAGTTAATATTCAAAAAATATAAGTTATTTCATTATTAATTTTAAATGGTTCATAGTTGAAATGGTTACATTAATTATTTTTAAAAACAGAAAATGGTTTTGAATTAGTTATTCAAATTCAAACACTTTTTATGTTGAAAGTTTTTCTAAATTCCAAAGTAATTTTCATTTAAAAAACATTACAAATTTAAACCCCAAAATAAAAAATAAGGCGGGAACAGAGAGAAAATACCTGAAAAAATTTGAAAACAGGGGCATATGTCCCGGTTGGAGCCACCAACCGGGACTAAAGACCCCCTGCGCGCGCGCCCCTTTATCTGCTGAGAAAATTGGAGTATACGTCCTGGTTGGTGGCTCCAACCGGAACGTATGACCCTTTAGTCCCGGTTGGAGCCACCAACCGGGACGTATGCTCCCTGCTTTATAACTTGCGCGCCTCTTCTTCTTTTTCCGCAATTGGAGATTAAGCAGCATGTTGTCCTCTAGTCTTACCTGAAGCTGGATCAATTTGAGATTGCAGTTTTAGAGAGGCCATTAATAACTATACTGATTGAAGGATTTCAGTTAAACAATGATCTGATTGAAGGGGAACTGTAGTAGAAGAGTGAATACTTGATGGCAAGGCAGGAGAGCCAAGATAGAGTTATGGAAGATGGCTCCTGACAAAGGGATCTGATTTCTTGCGCGCCAAAGTCCTCTGTCTCCGGCCGCCCTCCGTCTCCGTCGTCCATCGCCACGCGCTCCGGCCGCCAGCACCGCCCGTGCCAGCGCTGCCCGCCGCATCTCCCTCTCCTCCCCGACCGCCGACCGCGTCCACCACCTCCATCGTCCGTCTCCGGCCGCCCTCCGTCTCCGTCGTCCATCGCCACGCACTCCGGCCGCCACCGCCGCCCGTGTCCAGCGCCGCCTCTCCCTCTCCTCCCGCGTCCACCGCCGCCGCCGGTACCATGAACGACCAAGCAGAGGGCCCTTCCTTTTAGTGTGTATAATGCATGCATGTATATATATTAGATTTTAGGTGTATGTATAGTATATATTATTTAGATTTTAGGTTATATTATTTAGATTTAGGATTTTAGGTGTATGTATATATTATTTAGATTTTAGGTGTATGTATATATATTTAGGATTTTAGGTGTATGTATATATTATTTAGATTTTAGGTGTATGTATATATTTAGATTTAGGATTTTAGGTGTATTCTTATATTATTTAGATTTTAGGTGTATGTATATATTTAGATTTTAGGTGTATGTATATATTATTTAGATTTTAGGTGTATGTTATTAGATTTTGATGATTATTTTAGTTGATATGATCCTCTCTGTATCGAGCCCGCATTGTACGCCTCAGCCCGCCGCCGCATTTGTGCTCGCCGCCGGCGAGTCCCTCGACCAAATGGTCCAGCGCCGCCAATTTGTGGTCCCCCTCGATGAGCCGCGTCGAACGAGCCCAGTCTCGCTCGCTCGCGTGCCCGCAATCGGCACCGGCGTCGCCCACCCGAGGATCCCCATTGCTGATGTCATTGTGATGCAATAATTCCATTTAAATTGATTAAACAACTTTCATAACAAGTTTAATTAGAAGAATATAGTAACCCCTCACAGGTGATTCCGGAGTTTCTCCGAGTTAGGGTTTTCACCCCTCGGAGAAGCTGCCGCTGCTCAAGGTATGAGTATTGCCCAATACTTATCCCAGTTAGAGTACTTCCCCGTGAGTGAAGTAGCATACAAATACCAGTACGGCAAACCTCTCGTCAAACCTGAGGAGGTAAACAATCTTTCAACAAAACTGCGAAGATTGCATAACTGGTACATGCATGCCACAAAGGTCGGGGCTAACTGGATAGTGCTGAGGGTTACAAAAAAGCATCATGGGAAAGAAAAGGATGACATGATATCCATTGAATTTGATGAACTATTTCAACTATTCAATCAAGACGCCTTGGACAAATCGATCATCAGTGCCTATTGTCTGTAAGTACTAATTCTGTAATTAATTTAGTCTCCAGCTATCTCACCTTGTTTATTGCATGTATATAATCATACTGTATGTAACATCCCAAAAATATCAAACTTAGATCATCAAAACACTAATCCTCAAGTTTAGGGTTAACAAAAACTTTTCTAAACCAATTCATGAATGCATGTATATGTGTATGCATGGATTTTGAATTTCTTTAAAAACCAACTTGTTTGTGTGATCCATTGCTTGTAAAATGTTTATTAGGTGAAAATAACATCATCTAAAACATTCCCCACACTTTTCCTAAAGACAAATAAGTCAAAACAAATATATTAAGTGAATGGTCATTTTGACCAATTTAACTCACATGCCTACTTTGGCTGTCTCAAACTTTCAAAACCTAACAGAAACTTTTCTGGATCTTTGCACCCCTTGAATGTACTCATAACAAAGTATCAAGGCCCACTTTGTGATCATCCAGAAACTTTCAAATGCATAGTTTAAATGACAACTCAAAATTGAATCTTCTTCATATGGGAAGATCCCACTTTTTCAAAACCCACTCAAACAAGCTCAAATTTCAAAACCCAAGCATCTGCAGACTCACCAGAACCAATCTAGCAAACCCACCAAAAATCATTTCAAAATTCAAAACTTGATTTCTTGCGGCCATTTCATCAAACAGGTTGCAGACACAAATCAAACAAAACCACAAACACTATAGTGTGCAGTGTTTTGAGTCTAACTTGTTCCCTAGTTAGCTCTCACACAATCCAGTAGATCATCTAGGAAGTTTAGCCAGGCACTAGCACCCCTGTGAGCTTGCCATTGCCATTAATGGTGAACAGCCGAAGCCAACCTTGTCACCCCATTGTGGACAGCAAGCTAGGAGCAGCAGCAAGCCTAGCCAGCATGTCTGGGAGGCAGCCCACCGTCCACCGCCACTGCCTGTCCCAGCCGCGAGCGTTGCCAAGCCCTGGACCACACGCACAAGACACGCCCAGACCATGCCGAGCGTGCGCCAGAGCGCCACCCTCGACCATCACCCACAGACCGCGCGCCGCCCTCACCGCGCGCACACACGATCACCACCGACCCAGGAGACCGCCAGACATCCCCGTTTGCCGCCCCACGCCATACAGCCACCGCCCGCCGTCGAAGACGCCGCCTCTGCCGCGCAGAGCACCGCCCGTTCCAGACCAAACCACACCGCCCCATGCCTCGCGACCATGCCGTTGAGCATCGTCAGGAGACACAGCACCGTCCCCTACCCTTTCCTATGCCATTAGCTGCCTGTAACGTCGCCCCCGACGAGCTCACCTTGCGCCCCGACGGTCCCCTCGCTCGACTATAAATAGAGGCCACCCCCGCACGATTTCTTCACACCATCTCACTCCCCTCTCCACACTGATCGTGCCACACCATTCTCAGAGCAAGGCGAGCACCACCTCGCCAGAATTTCACTGGAGCCTGCCGCTGCCGGAGAAGAAAGGAGCCAGCGATTGGAGCCGCCCCAGGAGAAGCCACCAGTACCAGGAGGTTCGCCGTCGTCGACTTCGTCGTTCGCCCGCCTCGCCGACCCTCGCCAGTACCCCGGTGAGCCCCCAGCACCCCTCACTGGCCGCGCTAGGTTTCGTTCTCGCCGGAGCTGTCTCGCGTCGACGATGACCCTCAGCCGTTAGATTAGAACTAGATCAAACGACCCACGTTGCCCCATACCGCTTCGCCCAGCCCCGTGTCACTGACGAGTGGGGACACCCACTTAAACAGCCCGCGGGAGCACTGCGCTTAGCAGGCCGGCCCGTTAGAATTTCCCGCGCAGCCCAGCAATTCAAATTAAACCTTTTCTTTTTAATTTCAAACACACTTCTGCATCCAATTTCAAAAATCAACCCAGATCGATTCAGTGCACCAAATTGGATGAAACCAATTTTGTTGGAAAGGTCTGTGAATGCTTAATCCAAGCCCGTTGGATTCAAGTCATTTGGATCTGTAGATCACCCATAGCAAAAATAACAAGGCAGAAGCTTTTCTACATTCAAACATTTTTCAAATTTAAACCATAAAAGCTTTTGAGTTGATTCCAACTCTCAAAAATCACATTCAACCATACCTTTCAGAATATATAAAAATCTATATAGGTTACTTGCAGAAATATTGTTCAAGCAATAAAGGAATGCTTCATAAGCATTTCTAGTCACTTTAATTAATTAAAATAAAAGGGTAAAACCTTATTAAATTGTGACACCACTTTAAATCACATTCCCATGGACTACAATATGTGGTGATGACATGTGTCAACATGATCCCATGTTTAGTTTGGAGAATATTAAATCTTAAGTAGTTCTTCAATGAGTAGAAATTACTTTTCTAAAAATAAAAAGATTTAAACCAAGCCTTAACCTTGTAATGTTGGAGATGATGCTAGATCATCTATAGGACCCTTGTGTGTGATGATTGCAAGTAGTTAAGTATTGTTTGGTGATTGTGCACCTCGTATTTATTCATAGACGCTAGTACCGACCAAGGATACGAGGAGGAAGGAGGATACTACGAAGAGGAAGCCGAGGAGAACTTCAACCACTGCTCTGCACAAGGCAAGCCTAATACTACTAGTGAATGTGCAAGCTAACACTTGCAAGATACTATACCTATGCAAGCTTATATTGACATTGTTTGCAAGCCTTACTAATCAAGTTGACCTATGCAAGCTAACACTTGCAAGATACCCTATTGTTGCCACAAACCCATGCTTGTGATATGATTACTATATGCCTTAAGCGTATGTGACCATACCCACTTGCTAAACCAATCCTAGTTTTATGGCAAGCTTCTTTCTTTATTTCTTTATCAAAGCTTACTTGGAGGCTACCTAAGAATTTGGTAGATACCAGACAGTTGTGCTGAAAGTTGCATAAAGAACATAAAATTTGGCCTAAGCTAGAAACCTTTATATCAGCCTAAGATATAAGGTTGGACTTAGTTGAAACTCCACTAGTTACCACCCCCCATCAGTACTACCCCACCTGTAGATGCTAGTGCTAAGCATAAAACTTGATCAACTTTAGATGGGAATACTTGGTGGAAAAATGGTTATGAAAACCTTGGAATGATGGATCATTCTATTGAGATGTTTTGGACATGTGTTTCCGAACACTTGGTGATTTTGGTGATGAAAATGATGAGGCATGAGCCTTAGTCCTTTATAAAACTGATGGTTGTCTGGATGCGATACCATTCCAATTTTTGCGTACAACCACAATACCCGAATATTGGGTAGGGCTTGACTGGAAACTTATATACCTTAGTATTAGTTCCCTCACGGCCAAGGTCTGAGCTGAGGCTACCTTGTGAAGATTGTCCACCTGTGCAGTACCCAAGATGACAGTGGTCATGGTTGGGAGGCCAAACTCATAGGAGAGGTGCTTATACTAGGGAGTGTAATTGAAAGGTTAGGATTGATTATCCGCATACTGAGTATGGTGAATTCAGGATTTGTTCCTGACGGATGTATCGAATGTTGTGGTGAAAGTGTACAATCTCTGCAGAGTGTCAAACTATTCGAATAGCCGCGTCCGCGGTTATGGACAGTTGGAGTGGCCATACTGTTCCCCCGTCAGACTTTTCAAAATGACTTGTGAAACAACTTGAGACTTTGACTTGACCACAACAGAGTTGTGACCGGAATTACAAGATCCCATTTAGGAGTTATAAAACCGTGACTAGCTTTGAAACTTAGTAGTTATAAATCTGGCTTTTGCAAAACAACCCTAGAGCCTAGTGTCCTATTATCCGAAAACCCCTTTACTTGTTAGTATTAGTTTGCGAGTACTTAAAGAGTACTCATGGCTTTGTCCCTGGCTATTCCCATGGCCAGACTATGAAGAGGAGTACCTGGAGGATGGACCCCAGGAAGGTTACGACAACTAGGATCATCTCCCATCGTCAGCATTGCCTGTGAACCCGAAGATGGAGCTTCGCCTACGCTACCGTTACTATTACGTATTCCGCTGTTTGATGTTGTATTAAGGACCGGATCATGAGATCCCTATTTGTGTAAGAACTTATGTATCGTTGTAATGGATGAAGTACTATGGTATCCAATTCTGTTATGTCTCGCAAAAATGGTAATCCTGGGATTGCGATGTATGGCATAACAGGCATCTAGGATTGAGAAATCCGGGTGTTGACAAGTTGGTATCATAGCCATCCTGACCATAGGATACCCTAGTTAGGTTGGACGTTGAACCAAAAACTTAATTTCAAAAACAAAAGAAAGCAAATATTTACAAAAACCTATTCTCATTCTTATCTCTTTAATTCTTTAATAAAACTCCATGTTCCTCAAAAACTCTTGCAAAATATATAAAATTTTGACACACTTGATCACTTTGCTAACCTACTCATCCTCTATTTTTATAGATGGACGTGAAGTACAGCAAGTTTTACCAACTCGGGAATGGAGGAGACCTTATCTTTGAGAGGGATCTGGATCAGCTTTCGGATCTTCTGGAGCGTCCGCACCCCGAGTTCTTCGGAGCTCAGCTCAATGATCAAGGGGGAGAAGATCTGCAGTGGCTAATTGTTGCAAGTCTCCGAGGAAAGATTGAACCTCCCACTACGGAGGGAATTCATTTTACCTTGAGGGAAAACAACTGGCTCGATGGACTTGCCACAGCAATGCAGGAAGCTCTTTCCCGTCTGTGTGGACAGAGCATCAATCAGATCAAGGGTACTCGCTTTGAGTTTTTCCCAAGATGTGATGCAAATGGACAACCACTGGAATCCCCATACCACCCCGAGCTGAAGACTCAATTGGACCACCTTAGCTTCATGATGTATGATCGTCAGCAGGAACTGGACAACTGCCGTGACTATTGCAACCACAAGTCTGCCATCATCAAGACGAAGGATCAGACCATCGCCATGCTAGCAAGGGATCGCAAGTCTCGCCGCCGTCAGCTAGACAAGAAGGAGCGCATTATTGCCCGTCTTCGCCATCGTATCTCATCTCTGGAAGAGACCATCCACGAGAGAGACATGCAGTTAGAGGAAAGGGAGAATGCCGGAGAAGATCTTCGTGGAGACCCTTACTCCTATCTCAGCGATGACGATGATTTTCTGGAGGATCAGGCCATGGACTTCTTCACCGATGAGGATGATTTCGCCTTCATCGACGATGCGGAAGATGATGAAGCCACAGACTCCGAGCAGTAGTAGCACTGAGCACTAGCGTAGTGAGTAGTAGTCGGTCCCACTGTATCGTAGTTCCCAGAATGGTTCTTAAAACCATCTGTTTTTCTTTGTTGTGGTGTGTGTTGTACTGTGTGCTATGAGTGAATGAAAAAGCAAGTTGCTAGAAAACTTGAGTCAAACTCTAAAGACTTTTAAAAGACCCAAAAACCTTAGAAATTTCCCTCTTTTCTCATGATCTATATCAATCTTCAGATGCCACGTGGAGGAAGTGGTTCAGCCCCGGATCCGATGTTGCAGATCCTGCAAATGTTGACTTCTGACCGCAAAGCTGAAAAAGCGGAACGTCAAGCCAACCTAGCCACTCTGCAACAGATAGCCCAGCTAGCCCACAACAACCAAGTCCATGGAAATCAGGACAACCACGGATCTAAGATCAAGAATTTCCAGAATACCAACCCACCCGTTTTCACCAAGTCGGAAGAACCCCTAGACGCCGATGATTGGCTGCAAACCATGGAGAATAACTTAGAAGTAGCCGGAGTAGAAGCCAACGAGAAAGTCTTGTTCGCCACTCATTATCTAGCCGGAGATGCCAGGGCATGGTGGAACAGTGTTCGTGCAATGACCGGAGGCCAAATGATGACCTGGGAAGAATTCAAGGTCAAGTTTAGCAGAACCCATGTGCCGCCAGGTTTGATCAAGAGAATGAGAGACGAGTTCAGAGAGTTGAAACAAGGAAGGATGACTATAGTGGAATACCGTGACAAATTTTTGTCATTAGCTAGGTATGCCCCGGACGAGATAGACACCGAAGCCAAGAAGAAAGAAAGATTCCTGAATGGTCTGCATGACGAGATGCAGACAGTGTTAGTCAATATCCCCTTTGCATATATTGAAGCCCTTGTCGACTCTGCTATCCAGATGGAAGGAAAGATCAACCAGGCCAATGAGAACCGCAAGCGTCGCATGATGCATCAACCAGGAACCCATCAGACCCCAAAATATCGCCCCAACCCATCTCCAGGATTTGCCCCAAGAACCAACAGACCCCCTATGACCCGTCCGACCTATCCCAACCGTGGAAACCCTAGACCCGGAGGAAATCACAACAACCCCGGCAATTCTAGCAATTTCACCCGTGCCCCACCCAAATTCAACACCAACAATGCTACCGCCAACCCCAATACTGCCCCGAGGACTGGAAGCAATGCTGTGCCTGTCGCAGCCAAGGACAAGTCACAAGTGACCTGTTATGACTGTGGAAATAAAGGCCATTATTCCAATGAGTGCCCCAACAAGAAGAATGCCACAACCCCCAATACCAATGTCCCAGCTCAGCAGCAGCATCGTGTCCAGCCAGGGAGAAGATTTGCCCCAGGAAATTCACTCAACCGCAATGGCCGTCTTTTTCTCATGCATGCTGAAGAAGCTCAGGAAGCGCCAGACGTCGTGCTGGGTATGTTTTCTGTTAATTCAGTACTTGCAAGAGTGTTGTTTGATTCTGGTGCATCGCATTCATTTGTCACCAAAGAATTTGCCTGCACTAGTAAAATTCAACCAACCAAACTGAAGCATGTGATGATTGTACAAATTCCCGGATCGACCACCAAGGCTAGGCAAATTTGCAAAGCCGTCCCTATCCGAATCCATGGCATAGATTTTTATGCTAATCTAATAGTACTCGGAACTAAAGGTTTGGAAGTAGTACTAGGAATGGATTGGATGTCCAAACATAAAGGAATGATTGACTGTGCCAAGAAAGCCATTACCATGACCAGTACCACCGGAATATCAGTCGAGCATATATCTGAAACCTTACCTCGCCAATTCAAGTGTAACAAGAGTCTAGCCCAGCCTACCATTGACCAAGTTCGGATAGTCTGTGAATACCCCGATGTATTTCCAGATGTTTGGCCGGTATGCCCCCAGATCGGGATATCGAGTTTATCATCGAACTAATCCCCGGAACAGGACCCATAGCCCAGAGACCCTATAGTATGAACCCGTCAGAACTAGAAGAACTGAAGAAGCAGTTGGATTCCATGTTAGAAATCGGATTGATCCAACCAAGTGCGTCCCCATGGAGGTCACCTGTCTTATTTGTGGACAAGAAGGATGGAGGTAACCGTTTGTGTACGGATTATCGAAAGTTGAATGATGTCACCATCAAGAACAAGTACCCCTTGCCCAAGATAGAAGATTTGTTTGATCAGTTGACCGGTGCCCAGGTATTTTCTAAGATTGATCTTAGGACTGGCTACCATCAACTCAAAATTCGTGCAGAGGATATTCCAAAGACTGCCTTTACCACCAGATATGGATTGTATGAGTATACAGTCATGTCTTTTGGATTAACCAATGCCCCCGCTTATTTCATGAACCTCATGAATAAGATTTTTATGGACTTCCTGGATAAGTTTGTCGTTGTTTTCATCGATGACATTCTGATTTATTCCAAATCGGAAGAAGAACATGAGCTACACCTAAGGACCATTCTTGGAACCCTTAGAGAGCATCAGCTGTATGCAAAATTTAGCAAATGTGAATTCTGGTTACAGGAAGTAGGATTCCTCGGTCACATCGTATCAGCCGGAGGAATTGCCGTTGACCCTGCCAAAGTGAAAGATGTGGAAGATTGGCAAGCCCCAACCACTCAAACCCAAGTTCGTGCTTTTCTCGGATTAGCGGGATATTATCGCAAATTCGTAGAAGGATTCTCTAGTATCGCCCGACCCATGACCCAATTGCTGAAGAAGGAAAAGAAGTTTGAATGGACAGACAAGTGTGAAGCGAGTTTTCAAGAACTCAAAAGGAGATTGATTTCAGCCCCAATCTTGATCATGCCGGATATCACGAAGCCCTTCGATGTGTATTGTGACGCATCCAAGATTGGTCTCGGATGTGTGCTAATGCAAGAAGGCAAAGTTATATCCTATCTTTCGCGACAATTGAAGCAACATGAGCAAAATTACCCAACCCATGACCTCGAACTCGCAGCCGTAGTTCTAGCCCTAAAGACCTGGAGACATTACCTTATGGGAAACCGTTGTGAGATTTATTCGGATCACAAGAGCCTAAAGTATATATTCACTCAGAAGGAGCTGAATATGAGGCAGAGAAGATGGATTGAGCTAATCAAGGATTATGACCTGGACATTCACTATCACCCTGGAAAAGCCAACGTGGTAGACGATGCCCTTAGAAGATTGCCGTGCCGCTTGAACTCCATGATTTTGAAGGAGCAACCAAGTTTGCACAAATAGATGGAAGATTTTCAAATAGAATTAGTGAGTGAAGGATTTTTGGCTAGCATAGAACTTCAGCCCACTTTGATCAGTCAGATTAAGGAGGCGCAGAAAGGAAATGCTAGTATCGACGGAATTAAACGTCGTATCGGTACAGGCAAAGTACCCGGATTCACCGAGGACGAAGAAGGAGTTTTGTGGTACAAAGGATGCCTATGTGTACCCGCAGATTCTGAGTTAAAAGAAGTTATCTTGAAGGAGGCTCATGATACTCTTTATTCTATCCATCCCGGAGGAACTAAGATGTATCAAGATTTGAAAGAGCAATTTTGGTGGCATAAGATGAAGAGAGAAATCGGAAGCTATATCGCCAAGTGTGATGTATGTCAGCGAGTCAAGGCAGGACATCAAAGGCCCGCTAGATTGTTGCAACCTTTGCAAATTCCGGAATGGAAATGGGATTATGTAGGAATGGACTTTATCACTGGACTACCTACTTCTAGTAGGGGAAATGACTCTATTTGGGTCATAGTGGACAGATTGTCCAAAGTCGCCCATTTCTTGCCCATTAAAACTACCTATCAGAGTTCGAAACTAGCAGAGTTGTACATAGCTAGGATCGTTAGTTTGCACGGAGTCCCCAAGAATATCGTATCGGATCGAGGAACTCAGTTTACCTCGAGATTCTGGAAGAAAGTCCAAGAAGGTTTAGGAACCCGCCTAGATTTCAGTACCGCGTATCACCCTCAGACCGATGGACAAACGGAGCGAGTAAACCAAATACTCGAAGATATGCTTAGAGCATGTGTGCTAGAATATCGATCCAAGTGGGAAGACTGTCTACCGTTTGCAGAATTTTCCTACAACAATAGTTACCAAGCCAGTTTGCAAATGGCCCCATTTGAATTCATGTACGGAAGAAAGTGCCGCACCCCTTTGAACTGGTCGGAAGTAGGAGAGAGTCAAATTTTCGGACCCGACATCCTACGAGAAGCAGAAGAGAAGGTTCACAAGATTCGCGAGCACCTCAAGACAGCCCAATCCCGACAAAAGAGTTACGCCGACAAGAGACGTCGAGACCTCGCCTTCAACATTGGAGATTTTGTTTATCTGAAAGTGTCGCCATTGAAGGGAATGCAGCGTTTCCAACTCAAAGGAAAGTTAGCCCCCAGATATATCGGACCTTTCAAAATTTTGAACCGTCGAGGAGAAGTATCGTATCAACTCGAGCTACCAGAAGAGATGTCAGCTGTGCACAATGTGTTCCATATCTCGTTACTTCTCCAATGTCTCGAAGTCCCCGAGAAGACCGAAGTATTCAAGAATATCGATCATAGGACCATAGATATCAATGATGACCTGACCTATCCCGAAGTACCCATCCGTATATTGGAGGAAGCCTTTCGAACTACCAGAACCCAAAGCATCAAGTTTCTCAAGATTCAGTGGAGCAACCACACAGAAGAGGAAGCTACCTGGGAACGCGAAGATCACATCAGGACGGAGTTTCCAGATCTCTTCAAATCCTAGGTAATCTTTTCGTCCTTTTTCAAATCTCGGGACGAGATTTTGTTTAAGGGGGGAAGGTTTGTAACATCCCAAAAATATCAAACTTAGATCATCAAAACACTAATCCTCAAGTTTAGGGTTAACAAAAACTTTTCTAAACCAATTCATGAATGCATGTATATGTGTATGCATGGATTTTGAATTTCTTTAAAAACCAACTTGTTTGTGTGATCCATTGCTTGTAAAATGTTTATTAGGTGAAAATAACATCATCTAAAACATTCCCCACACTTTTCCTAAAGACAAATAAGTCAAAACAAATATATTAAGTGAATGGTCATTTTGACCAATTTAACTCACATGCCTACTTTGGCTGTCTCAAACTTTCAAAACCTAACAGAAACTTTTCTGGATCTTTGCACCCCTTGAATGTACTCATAACAAAGTATCAAGGCCCACTTTGTGATCATCCAGAAACTTTAAAATGCATAGTTTAAATGACAACTCAAAATTGAATCTTCTTCATATGGGAAGATCCCACTTTTTCAAAACCCACTCAAACAAGCTCAACTTTCAAAACCCAAGCATCTGCAGACTCACCAGAACCAATCTAGCAAACCCACCAAAAATCATTTCAAAATTCAAAACTTGATTTCTTGCGGCCATTTCATCAAACAGGTTGCAGACACAAATCAAACAAAACCACAAACACTATAGTGTGCAGTGTTTTGAGCCTAACTTGTTCCCTAGTTAGCTCTCACACAATCCAGTAGATCATCTAGGAAGTTTAGCCAGGCACTAGCACCCCTGTGAGCTTGCCATTGCCATTAATGGTGAACAGCCGAAGCCAACCTTGTCACCCCATTGTGGACAGCAAGCTAGGAGCAGCAGCAAGCCTAGCCAGCATGTCTGGGAGGCAGCCCACCGTCCATCGCCACTGCCTGTCCCAGCCGCGAGCGTTGCCAAGCCCTGGACCACGCGCATAAGACACGCCCAGACCATGTCGAGCGTGCGCCAGAGCGCCACCCTCGACCATCACCCACAGACCGCGCGCCGCCCTCACCGCGTGCACACACGATCACCACCGACCCAGGAGACCACCAGACATCCCCGTTTGCCGCCCCACGCCATACAGCCACCGCCCGCCGTCGAAGACGCCGCCTCTGCCGCGCAGAGCACCGCCCGTTCCAGACCAAACCACACCGCCCCATGCCTCGCGACCATGCCGTTGAGCATCGCCAGGAGACACAGCACCGTCCCCTACCCTTGCCCATGCCATTAGTTGCCTGTAACGTCGCCCCCGACGAGCTCACCTTGCGCCCCGACGGTCCCCTCGCTCGACTATAAATAGAGGCCACCCCCGCACGATTTCTTCACACCATCTCACTCCCCTCTCCACACTGATCGTGCCACACCATTCTCAGAGCAAGGCGAGCACCACCTCGCCGGAATTTCACTGGAGCCTGCCGCTGCCGGAGAAGAAAGGAGCCAGCGATTGGAGCCGCCCCAGGAGAAGCCACCAGTACCAGGAGGTTCGCCGTGGTCGACTTCGTCGTTCGCCCGCCTCGCCGACCCTCGCCAGTACCCCGGTGAGCCCCCAGCACCCCTCACTGGCCGCGCTAGGTTTCGTTCTCGCCGGAGCTGTCTCGTGTCGACGATGACCCTCAGCCGTTAAATTAGAACTAGATCAAACGACCCACGTTGCCCCATACCGCTTCGCCCAGCCCCGTGTCACTGACGAGTGGGGACACCCACTTAAACAGCCCGCGGGAGCACTGCGCTTAGCAGGCCGGCCCGTTAGAATTTCCCGCGCAGCCCAGCAATTCAAATTAAACCTTTTCTTTTTAATTTCAAACACACTTCTGCACCCAATTTCAAAAATCAACCCAGATCGATTCAGTGCACCAAATTGGATGAAACCAATTTTTTTGGAAAGGTCTGTGAATGCTTAATCCAAGCCCGTTGGATTCAAGTCATTTGGATCTGTAGATCACCCATAGCAAAAATAACAAGGCAGAAGCTTTTCTACATTCAAACATTTTTCAAATTTAAACCATAAAAGCTTTTGAGTTGATTCCAACTCTCAAAAATCACATTCAACCATACCTTTCAGAATATATAAAAATCTATATAGGTTACTTGCAGAAATATTGTTCAAGCAATAAAGGAATGCTTCATAAGCATTTCTAGTCACTTTAATTAATTAAAATAAAAGGGTAAAACCTTATTAAATTGTGACACCACTTTAAATCACATTCCCATGGACTACAATATGTGGTGATGACATGTGTCAACATGATCCCATGTTTAGTTTGGAGAATATTAAATCTTAAGTAGTTCTTCAATGAGTAGAAATTACTTTTCTTAAAATAAAAAGATTTAAACCAAGCCTTAACCTTGTAATGTTGGAGATGATGCTAGATCATCTATAGGACCCTTGTGTGTGATGATTGCAAGTAGTTAAGTATTGTTTGGTGATTGTGCACCTCATATTTATTCATAGACGCTAGTACCGACCAAGGATACGAGGAGGAAGGAGGATACTACGAAGAGGAAGCCGAGGAGAACTTCAACCACTGCTCTGCACAAGGCAAGCCGAATACTACTAGTGAATGTGCAAGCTAACACTTGCAAGATACTATACCTATGCAAGCTTATATTGACATTGTTTGCAAGCCTTACTAATCAAGTTGACCTATGCAAGCTAACACTTGCAAGATACCCTATTGTTGCCACAAACCCATGCTTGTGATATGATTACTATATGCCTTAAGCATATGTGACCATACCCACTTGCTAAACCAATCCTAGTTTTATGGCAAGCTTCTTTCTTTATTTCTTTATCAAAGCTTACTTGGAGGCTACCTAAGAGTTTGGTAGATACCAGACAGTTGTGCTGAAAGTTGCATAAAGAACATAAAATTTGGCCTAAGCTAGAAACCTTGATATCAGCCTAAGATATAAGGTTGGACTTAGTTGAAACTCCACTAGTTACCACCCCCCCATCAGTACTACCCCACCTGTAGATGCTAGTGCTAAGCATAAAACTTGATCAACTTTAGATGGGAATACTTGGTGGAAAAATGGTTATGAAAACCTTGGAATGATGGATCATTCTATTGAGATGTTTTGGACATGTGTTTCCGAACACTTGGTGATTTTGGTGATGAAAATGATGAGGCATGAGCCTTAGTCCTTTATAAAACTGATGGTTGTCTGGATGCGATACCATTCCAATTTTTGCGTACAACCACAATACCCGAATATTGGGTAGGGCTTGACTGGAAACTTATATACCTTAGTATTATTTCCCTCACGGCCAAGGTCTGAGCTGAGGCTACCTTGTGAAGATTGTCCACCTGCGCAGTACCCAAGATGACAGTGGTCATGGTTGGGAGGCCAAACTCACAGGAGAGGTGCTTATACTAGGGAGTGTAATTGAAAGGTTAGGATTGATTATCCGCATACTGAGTATGGTGAATTCAGGATTTGTTCCTGACGGATGTATCGAATGTTGTGGTGAAAGTGTACAATCTCTGCAGAGTGTCAAACTATTCGAATAGCCGCGTCCGCGGTTATGGACAGTTGGAGTGGCCATACTGTTCCCCCGTCAGACTTTTCAAAATGACTTGTGAAACAACTTGAGACTTTGACTTGACCACAACAGAGTTGTGACCGGAATTACAAGATCCCATTTAGGAGTTATAAAACCGTGACTAGCTTTGAAACTTAGTAGTTATAAATCTGGCTTTTGCAAAACAACCCTAGAGCCTAGTGTCCTATTATCCGAAAACCCCTTTACTTGTTAGTATTAGTTTGCGAGTACTTAAAGAGTACTCATGGCTTTGTCCCTGGCTATTCCCATGGCCAGACTATGAAGAGGAGTACCTGGAGGATGTACCCGAGGAAGGTTACGACAACTAGGATCATCTCCCATCGTCAGCATTGCCTGTGAACCCGAAGATGGAGCTTCGCCTACGCTACCGTTACTATTACGTATTCCGCTGTTTGATGTTGTATTAAGGACCGGATCATGAGATCCCTATTTGTGTAAGAACTTATGTATTGTTGTAATGGATGAAGTACTATGGTATCCAATTCTGTTATGTCTCGCAAAAATGGTAATCCTGGGATTGCGATGTATGGCATAACAGGCATCTAGGATTGAAAAATCCGGGTGTTGACACTGTAATATGCAGAATGAAGATTCTCGAATGCAGCAGAGGACAAATCTATGACATTGGCTTCATTGACCCATATTGGGTTCATCAAGCTAATCTCAAAACAACCCCCCAGGATACGGAGGATAATATAGTACACGCGTTAAGATTTCAAGAAACCAGAAGGAAAATACTTTTTCCTTACAACTTCGAGTGAGTGTTATTGTCTTCTATACACTTTCTATTTCGCTTACTCGATGTTAAGTATATAATTGATTAGTTATGCATTCGCAGCTTCCACTATATTATGTTAATCATTCAACTTGACAAAGGGCGTGTACTAGTCATGGACTCGAAACATAAACCCCTTGAGCAGTGGAAGGACATGCAGATGATCCTCCAGCGGTAATTCTAATCATTACGACAATATATCGGCAACGTTCGTGAATTGTATGATATCAAGTAATTAATAACTTCTTTTATTCGTTTTCTTCGCCGGGCAGCGCTTGGAAACGGTTCACCAACAAGGCTAGGGGTGTTTGGAAAGAGGAGCTTACATTTGAAGCACTAGATGTAAGCACCACTAGCTATATCCGTGCATCTCTTTGATTCTAGTTTTGATACAGTTATTATCATGCTTGATTATTATTTTGATTGAACTATGTTCTCGTAAAGTGCCTGAAACAGGGACCAGGTAATAATCTATGTGGATACTATGTTTGCGAGTTCATCCGGCAGACGTGCGATGAGAAGGGCGAAAATTTAGAGCAACTCCACGTACGTAAACAATTTCTATAGTTTTTAATTACAATAAAATTGTGTTTAGTTTCATTCATATAGGGTGACTCCTTTTTTAAATCAGATCGAACGTCTACGGGACGGTCTTCTGCCAAAGGATCGCGTACGAGCAATTCAGGAGGAATTGGCGGGATTCTTGGATGCAGAAGTCCTAAACCCAAAAGGGGAATACTATTCGGCTGTGTATAGACAATATGGATTGTAAAAAGAGCAACTTTTGTATGTAGTGCATGAACTCGATCCGTGTATCGAATGTAATATTGTCATGATGATCTTGTGTAATATAACGGTTCCTTCATTTATAAGTGCAAAACACTAAATAAACAATAAAACAACCTAAATGAATTCTCTGTCGCGGCACAAAAAGTGGCGAAAATGCTGCCGCGGCAGCAAAATGTGCCAAAATGAATTCTCTGCCGCGGCAGAGAAATGGACCAAATCTCTACCGCGGCAGAAGGTTATTTGTCCCGGTTCGTATTACGAATAGGGACTAATGCTCCACCCTCCTCGCGCTCTGACGCCGCCACGTGTACCCTTATTTGTCCCGGTTGGTGGGACAACCAGGACTAAAGGTTGGGGCTTTAGTCCCGATTGCCCCGTCCCGGTTAGGTAACCGGGACTAAAGCCCCTTACCAACCGGGACCAATGGGCCTCTGTGTACTAGTGCTTTCTTATATTATACTCCCTCCATTTTAAAATATAAGATGTTTTAGGTTTGTGAAGAAAATGAATCTAGACTTATTTTAGTATGTAGGTTCACGGTGTTTTAGGTTCGTGAAAAAAATGAATCTAGACTTATTTTAGTATGTAGGTTCACTCAACTTTAGGATAAATCTACACACTAAAAGAAGTCTAGATTCATTTCTTCACAAACCTAAAACATCTTATATTTTGAAACGGAGGGAGTAAAATGGTGTGGAGTACATGGTAATAAAATTCATTAAAATAACTGATTAAATATTACAATGCATCCATGGAGCTCACAAGACAAACATGCATAGATTCACAAATCGACACTAAAACTCACATGATCACATCTCAATTATGACCTTCCCGGTGGCATGGCCACTCAAGCTCTTCTCCCACGCGTCCGCTGCCTTGTCGAATGGATGCCGTGAGTCGACGACCGTCTTGAGCTTCCCTTCCTTCACCAGCTCAAGCAGAAACCTCAGGTCTTCCATACCCAGTGACAGGATAATCGTGGTCAGCTTCTTCTTCGAGAATAACGTCAGAATCGACGCCACAAAATTCCTGAAGTTGGGAGCTATGTCGACGACTCTGCCATGGTTGCCGAGACTCGGCTTGAACGCCGACCACTTGCCGCCGTTCGTGGTGTTGACGATGTAGTCATACTTCTTTCCGGAACTGTTCTTCAGTGCCGCGCCTTCCGGTGTCTTGTAGTCGAGGACCTCGTCGGCGCCGATGCTCCCGACGAGCTCCAGGTTGCGTGCGCCGCAGGTGGCGGTAACGTTGTGGTTCCCTAGCTTGGCGAGCTGGACGGCGTAGGTGCCGATGCCACCGGACGCCGCCGTGATCAGGATGTTGCCGGCGCTGCCCGTGCCGTCGAACTTGGTGCCGATGGCCTTCAGGGCCTGGAGAGCGGTGAGACCGGCAATGGGCAACCCTGCGGCGTCGGCGGCGGATACGCCGGCGGGGCGGACAACGGTGACGCTCTCGGACGCTGCAACGTACTCTGCGAGGCCACCAGCTTTCTGCAATTGCAGAATCGTCATTCAGAAATGAAGCATATCCACACTGATCGAAACGAACGCTGAAGATTAGGAGGATCGAAGGTACTACCCAGAATATTAATTTCGACACGACTTTGTCACCAACTTTGAGCTCGCGTACCGCGGAACCTACCTCCGCAATCTCTCCAGCAATGTCGGTTACTGTTTCACAGAGCACAATCATTTAGAGAACTCAAAACAAATCATGCGTTATGTGAAATGATTCATCGCCTTGTACACTTAAAAATATCGACAGTGCAGGAGATCACTGAAAATACTGACAGTAGGAGATAGTAACATAAGGTTCACTAAATTAGTCGGTACTCCTGTTTCAAAAAATATCGTACAAATGTATCAATACCTGGAATAAATGGAAATTTAGGGAGAAAAGGACGTAGCAGCCCTTTCTGGATCCTACAATCCGCTGGATTGATGCTTGCTGCTTCAACTTTTATAAGAACTTCATCTTTCTTCAGTGACGGCAAAGGGATCTCTACGTACTGAAGTAAGAGTAGACTTTTTTGTTCAGTTTATTTGTTTTCAAGCAAAAGGATGGGCATTGACATCACTTGAACTAACTAAACCAAATGGAACCTTACAGATTAGTATGATCTTTCATAACCTATCCGACGCAGCAATAATACTCATTTCCATAAACACAATGGAGTATATATAGTGCCTGTAGTCCATTTAAGAAAACACATTGGGGCCCCTCAAAATAAAAATAAAACACATTGGGGCCCTACACATTGCGCACGTAATCTTAGGGAAGCAACCATCTAAAACAGCCCTGAAGTCAACTCCACGAGCTGTTCATTCCTAGAAGCAACCATCTACTCCTATATGATCTATCACAGCCCCGAATCCCTGATTTCATTGGAATAGCAACATATGATCTTGTGGCTCCAGATGATAGAATCAGTTTACACCAAGAATTGTTTGGGCCTTATAAGGGAATTAAGGATTTTGCAGGAAACCGCATGATTGTCCACCGAAGATTTACCAAAATCATCTTCCGATGTGGTTTAAGAAAGAAGTAAACTACACTAATACGAACTAATTCGTAAAACAAAAAGGGAATACAAGCTAGCTGACCTCGAGGGCCGCACCACCACCACCATAGCCTCTGTACTGAACGGCGCGCATGGTGGACGGCTTGATCCCGGCGGTCTCCATGATGCTCAGCTAAGGAGTATGGATTGTTTTTCTTTTGGACATGGTTGGAGGAGAAGAAAGCTCAAGAGCATACCAAATATTATGGGAACATGCGGCTGTGTGAGTATAAAACGCACACTTGCAAAGCCATGTGACTTGGGTACGAAGGGTTTGAACGGGGATTAGATGGCTCTTGGACATTATAATTTGGATGCACTTCTTTTAGCACAACTTGATGTTTGACTATGATTCCAGTTTACTTTAATTGCGTATTTATAATTATTCTCACCGTCGCCAGACCACGCGTGTATGTATTGGTTCCAAGTTGCAATGAACACTTGAGACTTGACAGTTGACACTTCGCCCGAGGCATGTAAATCACATCACAAACCAAGATTATTTTTAAAATTGGGCTCTTTATTATTTAAAATAAGAATTACACCCGGCCTTTATATAAAAAGGATGCACACAGCCGACAACATGCCCGATTACAAAAAAGATAGGAAAAAAACATGCAAAATGCATTGTAACATCCCAGTATTTAGGAACCAACGAAGGGTAGATTTAGGAATTTGTGATATTGCATGCATTCATCTGTGAAAATGTGGGTGAATTTTTCGCCAAATAAAAACCTAAAGTGATCAAAGTTTTTTTCATGCTTTGAGATTAGGTATAGTCTTGAAGGATGATTGTTATAGTCTTTGATATGATCTTTGTGGATTAGAGTGTTTTGGAAAATGAAATTTGAATTTAAAACTTGAGTGTTTGAATTATAATTCAAAAGGGATTTAGAATCATGTTTGAGTGATTTGATTTAATCAAGAGTTAACAATTAATGACTCAAACTTTAAATGAAATAAATTAACCAATAGAATGAATATTTATTCCAAAACTTTAATCAATCAATGAGTTACAAAGTGTAACTTATTAGGAATCTTTACAATAGTAAATAAAACAAAAGAAGAATCTTTATGTATTGAATAATAGTACAATCTTTATTACAAAAGAATAAAAATAAAATTACAAAAGAATAAAAATAAAATTACAAGTGACTATTCTATAAAGAAAAGAAAACCTAAACTGAAGTCTTGATCTTCAAGTCTGGTACCTGCAAAACAAACTCAAACATAAAAGAAAGAAGGTTAAGGATTAGAATTATTTTACTCTCAGACTTGATAGTGAGTTGCACTGTTCAAGGTTCATCATTGAGTAAATCTTTAGGGGCAAGTTTCACCAATATGAAAGAATTAAATCTTTCATAACCCATAAGCCACAAGTTAAACGATTTCAATCAGTAAGAGGGGCAAAGTTTCACCAGGAAGATAAATGTAATCAGGTAGAAAGGTAGATCATCCACTGAGCTTATCCACCACTATGCAGCAGGCATACAAGAAGCTCAGTCATCTAACTACATGTGTGTGCTGTCGACACAGCCCCAGCAGTCCAAGCAAGTAAAAAGGACCAAGCACAGTCGTGGGGAAGCACAAGTGCATCTCTCCACTGCTCACACCACACAAGAACAACTAGTTTAGCCAGAGCCAAATAAACCAGCAACACAATCTCATACCAGATCAAGCCACACATCACCTGATGGTGACATAAGGAGGGGAAGGATCATGTGAATAGCAAGGCCAAGCTCACAGTAGCTAGGAGGAGCAGAGTTGATCAAGGCTAAGCACAAGCATCAGGGGAACACAAGAACAGCATCAAGAGGAGAAGGACTGGATTAGACCAGCAACACCACCAGCACATCAAGCCATCACAATCATAGATTTTGTGGTGAGTATCATAAACAACCACATGATCTGTTTATCTTATCCAAGCAGAATATATGTGTTGATGCATAAGACAATCTCTCAATAATCACCCAAGTGGGGCGAATCTATCCTAGAGGTTTTAAATATAAAGATCAGAATCAAACTCTATTAAAAACATCAAATTCTCAGACCAGCCTCACATAATTGGTGATACCAAAGGCAACTTTTATATTCTATCATTTGTTCTTACAAAATCTGGGGACATCTCCAAGAAGGAGTAGCACCTCAGATTTTATAAGCCACAAACAAAACCATACACTTAACCAACTAGGATCCAAGATCTAGTAAGCAGTTGATGCCTTAATCAAATTTTGAAAATGACAACAACATAGGAACTTAGTTCCTAGAGCCTCAGACCAGCATCATTGGCTTGATCAAACAATAAGTTTCCCAACTTATCTATCAACATCCATCAAGTCCCAGAACTGACCATAAGTATAGTCAGCAACAAGATCTACTTATGTACCATTCTAAGAATGTTTCATAAGCACTGACCTTATCACCAAGACAATCAAATAGTCCAATCTACACAAATCATCTCCCTGAGACCAGATATAGGGATCATATCCTAATTATTTATTCATGTTCAAAGAATCATTGGATTCTATTGAATAAAATTCAGACCAAGCATAATCTGGCAAGCCAACAATAACTAGGGCAGTGAATCATCACTGACTAGATCACTGTCAGTATTAAGATACTGACAACAGATAAACACATCAAGTCACCGGAGTAACAACCAAAGGCAATACTATGTAACCCTAGCATTTAATCTAGCCTTAGTCTCGAACCAACAATAGCACCACACAATCAAAGGGGTGAACACAAGCTGAGGTGCAGAGCACCCAAATTCCTACTAAACATCATAACCAGACCATAGGAGCATCTTACAAGCACGAGAGATGAACCCTAGTGTTGGGGATATGCTATATGGGTATCCTCATAGCATGTTTCTTATTCGACTAACCCGGGTGGCCCATAGTCGGTAGCATGGCCTATGGCCTGCTGGGCGGCCCAGTTAAGTGGATCCAGAAGGGAGGTCCATGCCGGATAAAGGAAGGCTACGGTGGAGTCACCAGCGTACCCGGAGCCTTGGAGTGCAAGATACACAAGACTAGTAATAGGCGGTGTAGAACTCTGTAACCTGTCCGGCTAAGACTTTTTCCTGTTACCCTAGGACCTGGCGACTATATAAGTCGGGCCTATGGGATCCTTTAGGGCACAACTTCACATAACCTCGCACAGCGAACCTATCTCTGTAACTTGGCGTATTGCCATTACAGTGATTTATAGCAGGAGTAGGATTCCGCCACCGTTGTGGGATCTGAAGCTGGGTAAGCTGTGCTACCTCGTACCCGTCAACCGTCCGCCTTACCCCACGTCTCTAAACACGCACTGTGAGGACCCCTCCATGGCGTACTCGTTGGCAATACCACGACAGTTGGCGCCCACCGTGGGGCAAGAGGCGCTTCAGGCTCTTCAGCGGGCGAGGACCAAGATCTTCGCGGGAATCGGCAAAACCGTAGCCATCGGTCGCGTTCTCTTCTCCGGCAATGTTCCGATCATCCCTCCCGGCGAGTTCTGGATCCCGGCGAAGACGAACCCTACGCGGTGCTCGATCGTTCCTATCGGAGACATCCACCTTTTCATCGGCGAAACTGACTCGGGCACTAGTCCCCTGGAAGTCGGAGGAGCATCAAGACCCGCACGGACCGCCTACGGGCAGGATACGTTCGCGGAAGGATCGATGTCGGATCTCTCCTCGGATTTTGCCGGCAAAGATCGGAAAAATTCAAGACCCGCACGGACCGCCTACGGGCAGGATACGTTCGCGGAAGATCGATGTCGGATCTCTTCTCGGAGTTTGCCGGCAAAGATCGGAAAAATTCAAGACCCACCCAAACCGCCCCTGTGCAGGATATAAAGGTGGAAGATCACTGCAAATCCGCCGGCTTCGCCCGTGCGTCTGGACAGCAGAGATCCAAGTTCGTCGGCGTGGTTACCATCTTCGATCTGGCACGCTGCGTTCAGAGAGAGGGCGAAAGCCCCCGCGACTACCTCTCCAGGTGGCTCCGTATACGGGCCAACCTGGCCAATTACCCCAATGATGATGCCATCTATCACTTTGTGGAAGGACTGGACCACGGCACGCTTCTCCGACATTCTCTAAGACGACAATAGGCGTCAGGACGCCTCACCTTCGAAGGCATGGTGAACACCGTCAACAACTACGCGGAGGCTAAAGCGGCAGCTCAGACAGCGCTTGCGCTCATTGACGGAGCACCTCCAATTCAGCAACCACCGCCGCCTCCGGCCGCCATCATCGCAGAAGCGCCACGACCTCCAGTCATCGTCAAGGCCGTTGCACCTCCACCGCCCGTTATCGAGGAAGTCCTGGCACCCTCTGACTCTGTCATTGACGCGCTTTATGCTGATTTCAGTGCAGATTCTGAGGAGATAGACTTCAGTCCAGAAGATCTAGACTCTGCCATGCAGGAGATGGAGGAGGAGTACTCGCACGACGAGCAAGCTAATAACACCGTCATGTCTCGAGGGGTGTTCGTCACCATCGGGACAGCGATGGATGAATACCAGCCCGGGCAAGCTCCGCCTACGGCGTTGGACAAGGGGAAGGGGCCACTTATTGCTGCTGACAATGATCGCGCAAGAGTCATGCCTCCTCCACATAATCCAGTGCAGCAGCCGCAGGAACTCGGCACCGGTCCGAGCAACAACAACACCGCAAATTTGCCGCCTCCAGCATCTACGTCGGCAGCAGCCCATGTTACTCCAGCTGATAGAGTGATGTACGGCAACCTCCTCGTTGAGCCACTAACTGTTGATCATATTCAGAACGTGACTCAGCTTGACAAGAAGCGCCAGCAACTGCTGGAGGAAGCGCAAGCCATCGCGGAGCAAGGCGCTAAACTAGATCGAGATCTGGTCAACGCGCAGAAGTCCATAGAAAAATCTAGAGCAATGGAGGCCGAGTACAAGACTCTGCTCCAGCAGCAGAAGGCTAAGAAGGCTCCGTCTCGCGTCATCAACGATCCTGGTGTACGGCGCAACCTAGGATGGGCTCCCTCGAAGCCGGCACGAGCCAAGACATACATTGACAGTGAAGGCAAGCAGGTGATGCCCACCCTACTCCTTAACCTCGCCGTCGCCAAGACCCTTCTGGAGCAGGATAGATCGCCTGAGGCGGTGGAACAGGTCTATGACCTAGTGGCCAAGGCGGTAAAGCAGCAGGAAAAGGCCAGTACAAACAACCAAGGGACAGATCTCCTCAGGATGTCGGATCTCGGACGGGTTCATCAGAACAAAGACGGAGGGATGCGCGCAACAGGAAGGATGCTATCCCCATATCCTCCGACCACGGAGAAAGAGCCCAACCTCGCCGCCCATCGCCACCGCCCCGATCCCCCCGACGTCAGGAAGACTACAAGGCTCACCATCGTACAGATATGCCCCTACCAAAGCAGTGTGGCATCGTCATCCGCGACAACGCGGAGCAGACCCGTCAAGATGGAAAGCACAACGAAGGACATAAGAGCAGGTCACGCTATGACCCTCCGCGTCCGACAAGCAACCGCGACAGGCGTGAAGCGTCGCAGGAGGGTAACAGCAAGAAAGCTAACCCACCGCCACCTCCGCCTCCGTCGCCGCCAAGCAGTCACCATGACGGAGGGGGTCCGCGTCATTCACGCAGCCCATCCCCTGTTGACAAAAAGAAGAACCCGGAGCCGTACGATGCACGTTCGCGAATCGATAAGATGCACGAGGCCCGGGAAGGACCATACCTGGGACCACGTTGCTTTGGACCTGCAATACGGTCCGCAACTTACCCCAAAGGATTCCGGATTGACAAGACTATCAAGCCCTATGACGGCACCGCCAAGCCTGCCACATGGTTGCAGGACTACGGTAACGCGGTGGAGATTGCCGGAGGCAACCCCAACGTCGCTGTCAAGTACCTCCCGTTAATGTTGGTAGGCACGACCCGTCAATGGATCGACGACTTGCCGGAGAAATCTATCTACAACTGGTTGGACATGCAAGAAGCGTTCACCAAGAACTTTGAGGGTACATACAAGCGTCCCTGCACGGTGGGCGATCTACAGCGGTGCGTGCAAGAGAAAGACGAGACATCTCACGCCTACCTCTCCCGTTGGCTGGATATGAAGAATTCCTGCGCAGGAGTGCACGCCCAGACCGCCATGGCCGCCTTCATCGATGGGTTGGAAAGAGGCACGTTACTCCGACATAAGCTAAAGCGCTTGCAGGACAATCATCAGCTTGACTTGAATCAGATGATTCAGTTAGCTAGTGAGTTCGCAGCTGCCGACGACGACGCTCGTGGCTCTTTGCCAGCAATGGCCGTTCCAACTCAAGCTCGGAGGAACAGCAGTACAAAGCGGAAAACCGCTCCAGAAGAAAGCCAATCTACTGACATGGTCGCCATGACTTTTGCAGGACGAGGAGAAGGCGGACAACGTGGCCAAGGAAGGGGAGCAGGCCGCGGGCAGCAGCGAGGAAGTGAAACCAACTCGGCGCAGCTCCGCGTTCCCCAAACCTACGAAGAGTACCGCGATATGCCGTGCCTCGTACACCTCGACGCCAACGGCAAGGCCACCCATACCAATCGACACTGCAAGTTCGTCAACGACCTCAAGGAAGACCCGGAGTCCGGCTATAAGCGAAGTCGGAAGAACAGACCGCGAGGCAAGGGCAAGGGGAAGAAGAAGGAGGAGGAGTCCAAGGATTCAAGTGACATGGACGAAGACGTTGACCCCAAGCACGCCGCCAAGAGCGACGACAAGGGCAAGAACCCCTTCACAAAGAAGGCCCCAGTCTACCACACTTTCCTTGGCACCCCCACCGTCCGACAACAGAAGACCTCTCTGAGGATCCTGATGGCCACTCTCCCCCCAGTTCCCCAATACCTGCGCTGGTCGGAGGTTCCAATAACTTGGGACAGGACGGACCACCCAGACCTTGTGCCCACGGAGAACCAGTACGCCATGGTCATCAACCCATTGATTGACGGCGTGGATTTCACCAAGTGCATGGCGGATAGTGGAAGCAGCATCAACATCATGTACCTGGATACACTGCAGAAAATGAACTTGACGGAGGCAAAACTAAGGCGGACTAACACCGTGTTCCATGGCGTAGTTCCTGGACGGGAGGCTCGGTCCCTTGGGTGCATTACACTTCAGGTAGCCTTTGGCGACGTTAATAATTACCGCCAAGAGCGCATGACCTTTGAGGTGGTCCCCTTCAAGAGCGTGTACCACGTCATATTCGGCCGCGACATATTCCACACGTTCATGGCCAAGCCATGCTTCATCTACAAAAAGCTCAAAATACCCGGACCAAACAGTGTCATCACCATATCTGGAAGCTTTACCAAGGCAAGGGACTGCGAGATCAATGAAGCAGTCGTTGCAGAAGCTGTCCTCTACAGCGAAGAATTCAAGGAGATCCAGAGCAAGGTCAATGACTCAGATATTCCTGCGTCGAAGAAACAGATCTCCGACTCCGCTCCTGCGTTCAAGGCCGCCATCGAGACCAAGCCGGTGGAACTTGTGGTAGGCGATGCCTCCAAGACCGTCGCCATTGGGACGAACCTGGATCCCAAATAGGAAAGCGCGCTCGTCGAGTTCCTCCGTGAGAATAGGGACATCTTTGCCTGGCAACTTGCCAACATGAAAGGTGTACCTAGGGAACTTGCCGAGCACAGCTTGAACATAGATCCAAAATTTAAACCAGTGAAACAACCTCTACGACGCTTCGGAGATGAGAAGAGACGCGCCATTGGCAAAGAGATAGCTAGGTTACTTAAAGCTAAGTTTATCCGAGAAGTCCTTCACACCCGATGGGTGGCCAACCCTGTACTTGTCCCCAAAAAGGGAACCAATGAATTAAGAATGTGTGTTGATTACACCGGCTTAAACAAAGCATGTCCCAAAGATCCGTTCGCTTTGCCTCGCATTGACCAAGTCATTGACTCGACGGCTGGCTCGGAAATTTTGTGTTTTCTCGATGCATACTCAGGATACCACCAGATCAAGATGAGGAAGTCGGACCAATTGGCCACTTCGTTCACTACCCCGTACGGCACGTTTTGCTATGTCACGATGCCCTTTGGGCTGAAAAACGCAGGTGCTACCTACCAGCGGACAATGCAACGTTGCCTTCACGACTAAATTGGTCGGAACGTTCACGCCTATGTGGATGATATCGCGGTGATGTCTAAAAAATCAAATGACTTAATCTCCGACTTAAAAGAAACCTTTGATAATCTCCGGAAATACAACATGATGCTCAACCCTAAGAAGTGTGTCTTCGGGGTTCCAGCCGGCAAATTGTTGGGCTTCATCGTTTCCCAGCACGAAATCGAGGTCAGCCTAGAGAAAATCAAGGCCATATTAAACATAAACCGTCCGACATGCCTAAAGGACATCCAACGACTAACAGGTTGTGTTGTGGCAGTTAGCCGGTTCATCAGCCGACTTGGAGAGAAGGCTCTGCCACTGTACAAGTTGCTGAAGAAGGCGGACAAATTCACATGGACGGACGAGGCAGATGCAGCATTGAAGCAGCTCAAGGAGATTCTTTCCTCAACGCCCATCCTTGCAGCACCCGAGCCTGGCGAGCCCCTGTTAATCTACATGGCGGCAACCAACCGGGTTATCTGCATCATCGTCATGGTAGAGCGGAAGGAACCAGGCTATGAGCACGGAGTTCAACGACCAGTTTACTATGTAAGCGAGGTCTTGACAGAGTCCAAGCAGCGTTACCAGCACTACCAAAAGATAGCTTATGGAGTATTCCTTGCTTCTCGGAAGTTGAGGCATTACTTTCTGTAAGGTTCCCAACCTTTAATAAGGTAGAGATCCCTGTGTTTACAATGCTAGTCCCTGTATCAATAGCTAGCATCCACAGTTAAGATGTAATATCAAGAAACAAAGGTCATAATACAACTTTATAACCAGGAATAACATAATTTATTACATCTTACATAGCTCATTTGGCTATTACATTACATTGCAGCAGAATATCTATAAGCATGGGGTCCTTCATCTTCAAAGTGCCACAGGCAGACATGTTGGTTGTAGACTTGTTATCCTACTTCACTAATATCAAACAAACCTGCAACATAACAAGTTACAGCCACAAGGGTCAATACATTTGAATTGTATTGTCAAGTGATACTATGGTAGTATAGTGGAGTCTATCATCTATATGCATTTGGCTAAGTGGAGCTTAGGCTTGCTTTGCTCAAAATATATTTTCCTTATCATTTGAAAACACTAAGTTTTTGCTTTGACAAAAATCACCCAAGGAACCACCAATAGAAATTGGTGAACCTTAACCCTTGTTCAACCACAAGCTTTTAACTTAGAAATTTGGATGATGAGATTCTTGATAGCTTCCATGTCTTGATGCTCAAATTGTCCTTTGCCAGGGACATGGCTAAGTACTTAGATTTTACACTCTGCAGAGGTGGTGCACTTTCCCCACAATACTTGGTTTCACCAAGACAAGATCTTTCAGAAGTCTTCCCTTAGACCAGAATGGACGCGTTCCAACCTATCAAACCCCTACCACCAACTGTCCATTTGGCTAAGTTATTGCAACCTATATGATCCAGGAAGAGCCCATAATGCCAAGTGGCTGCACTTGAAGCTTCTCAACATTTGACATCTCAAATCTCTTTGTTCCTGGTGTTGGAATTATGCCCTAGAGGCAATAATAAAGATGTTATTATTATAATTCTTGTTCATGATAATGTTTATATTCCATGCTAGAATTGTATTAAGCAGAAACTTTAATACTTGTGTGGTTTGTGAACAACACCGTGTCCCTAGTACGCCTCTATGGACTAGCTCATTGATTAATGATGGTTAAGGTTTCCTAACCATGGACATGAGTTGTCGATTAATAATGAGATCATATCATTGGTAGAATGATATGATGGATAGACCCAAACTAAGCAAAGCAATTAGATTGTGTCATAGTGTTCATCTTTGCGAAGCTTTTCTTATGTCAAATATTGTATTCCTTAGACCATGAGATAATACAACTCCCTGGTATCGGAAGAAAGCTTGAGGTCATCAAACGCCATCCTATGAGAGGGTGATCATAAAGGTGTCTCTCAGGTGATCGGAAAGTATCTGTTGGGTTGTATGTATCGAGATGGGATATGTCCCTCCCAAGTCGGAGAGATATACTTCGGGCCCACTCGGTAATCGATATCAACACCGCTTGCAAGCATGTGGTTAAGGAGTTAATCACAAAGTGATATCGGATTACGGAACGAGTAAAGTACTTGCTGTGAACGAGATTGAACTAGGTATGACGGTACCGACGATCAAATCTCGGGCAAGTAAAATATCGCGAGACGAAGGAAATATATATATGATATTGATTGAATCTTGGCATCGTGGTTCATCCGATATGATCATCTATGAATGTGTGGGAGTCAATATGGGTTTCTAGACCCCGCTGTCGATTATTGATAGAAGATCATGTCTGCATATTCTCGAACCCGAAGGGTCACACACTTAACGTGTCTCGACGCTAGGATAGATTGGATAATTGGTTTATGAGTTTTTGTTCGGAGTCTCGGATGGGATCCGAGACATCACGAGAGGTTCCGGAGTGGTCTGGAGAATAAGATTCATATAAGGCAGTGCAGTTTTTGGAGTTCGGAATTGTTCCGGGTTAATCGGTATTGTACCGGAAGCTTCTAGAACCTTCCGGAAGGGGACCAACGTGGCCCCACCTTCCGGGAGGGGGGCATGGGACTATGAGGGAGTGCCCTGGCCGCATTGGGCCAGGGGCACAAGGCCCCATAGGGCCCAGCCGTCCAACAAGGGATAAACCCTAGTTGGAGCTTCTAGAAGGGGGGGTTCCTTGCCCCCCACTCTTCCGCCTTAGCCGCCGGTTTTGGACTTGGGGGAGGGGCTAGGGCTGCCGCCCACCCCTCTATATATAGAGGGCTGGGGGAGCACACCCCCCCCCCCACACACACACACACCTTCCCCTCAAGCCAGTCGACCTGCTGCCCTCCTCTCTCTCTCCCTCCCGACTGCGTGTAGGTGAAGCCCTGCTGCAGAAACTCTCCACCACATACACCGCGCCGTCGCGTTGTAGATCCAACCCATCTCTCCACCATACTTGCTGGACCAAGGAAGGAGGAGACGTCGAGGTGCTGCACGTGTGCATCTCACGGAGGCATCGCCACTTGTGGTGCTAGATCGGATCGGATCGCGAGGAGGAGAAGCGAGTACGACTACATCACCCATGTTCCGACGAACGTTCCGCTGTGCGAATCTTCAAGGGTATGAAGATCTAATCCAATCTCTCTAGTTGTTTGCATCTCCTAGATTAGATCTTGGCTTCCCTCTGTTTGCATCCGTAGAAAATTTTGATTTACTATGCCGCGAAACCCTTCAGTGGTATCAGAGCTAGATCTATGCGTAGATGTGTTTCACGAGTAGAACGCAACATGGTTGTTGCGGGTGTTGATGTTTTCTGTTGCAAGCCTCTTGTTTGTGTTCTTCTTATGACGCGGGATAGTGAGATTGAAGCGGTCCAGGCCAACCTTACGCGACGTCGTTCGCGAGACCGGCTCCGCACTTGACGTGTGGCTTGTTCCACACATGCGGCTGGTGGATGTCAGTTTATCTCACTATAGTTGTCATGGGATTAACACCGGAGTTTGGCAACCATAATATCACCGTTGTGGCTTTCCGTAGGTAAGAATCGTTCTTAGTATCTACTCCCATAAGCCACGTAAAACATGCAACAACAAAGTAGAGGCGTCTAACTTGTTTTTGTAGGGAGTGTTTTCTGTGATATGGTATGGCCCAAGATGTGATGTGTATAATGTATGCGATGATCATGTTTTGTAATGTTTCACGACTTGCATGTCGATGAGTACACAACCGGCAGGAGCCATATGGTTGTCTTTATAATTATGTATGACCTGTGTGTCAACTTCTTATACGCCATGTAATAGTTTCACTTTATCGCTAAGTAGTTAGCAATAGTTGTAGTTGCTATTCATGGTGGAGGCAATCATGGTGGAGTGATGGAGATCATGCCGGCACGCACAAGATGGAGATCATTGCGCGAAGATTGTCTATACCATGTCACATAAAGTTATATGCATGTGATGTTTATCCTTTTATGTATCTTATTATGCTTAGATCGCGACGGTAGCATTATAAGATGATTCCTCACTTAAAGATCAAGATAAAAACTGTGTTCTCCCCAAGTATGCACCGTTGCGAAAGTTCGTCGTGTCCAAGCATCACGTGATGATCGGGTGCTATAGACTCTACGCTCACATACAACGGGTGCAAGCCAGTTTTGCACACGCGGAAATACTTGGGTCTAACTTGACGAGCCTAGCATGTACAGACATGGCCTCGGAACACATGAACCGAAAGGTTAAGCATGAGTCATATGAATGATATGATCGACACTTCGTTGTCCACCATTGAAGCCACATCTCTTCTCGTGAAGATCGGATTAGGTGTGGTGAATTTGGATCGTGTTCACTAAACAACTTGAGGGATGTTGAATTTAGTGGGAGTTCATCTAGTAATTTGATTAAAAGTTGAACTAGTTATCATGAACATAGTCTAATTTGTACTTGCAAATATTGTAGATCAAATGGCTAAGTCCAACTTCAACTTCAACGTTTTTGATGAGAAGGAAAAGCTTAAAAACAATGGGTCTAACTTCACCAACTGGTTCCGCAATCTCAGAATCATTCTCTCTGGCGGTCAAAAGGACTATGTCCTTGAGAATGCGTTAGGTGACGCCCCTGCTGCCACTGCGCCGGCTGATGAGAAAGTTGTCTATCAGTCGCGCAAAGATGATTATGGTGTGATTAAGAGCACCATGTTGTTTGCTATGGAATCGGACCTTCAAAATCGTTTTGAAGACTATCCCGGGCCCTTTGAGATTCTCGAGGAGCTGAAAACCATGTTTCAGACTCAGGCCCGTTCTGAGAGATATGAGATCTCTGAGAAGTTCTTTAACTGCAAGATGGAGGAAGGGAGTTCCGTTAGTGAGCACGCCATTAAGATGTCGGGCTACACTCAATGCCTTGAGCAACTGGACTGCAAGATTCCAGAGGAGCTCAAGATTGACAGGGTTCTGCAATCACTCCCTCCCAGCTACAAAAGTTTTGTAGTGACTCACAATCAGATTGGTTCCACTGATACAATCACCGAGCTCTTCGCAAAGCTGAAGGCTGCGGAGGTGGACATCAAAAAGGATAATCATGTGTTGATGGTCAACAAGCCCCCCACCTTCAAGAAAGGTAAGGGTGCAAAGAAGCCCTTCAAGAAAGGCGGTGACAAGCACGTTGCTCCTGCAGAGAAGAAGCTCAGGTCTGGTCCTAAGCCGGATACTGAGTGCTTCTATTGCAAGGACAAGGGTCACTAGAAGCACAACTGTCTGAAGTACTTAGCGGACAAGAAGGCTAGCACCATCAAAAGTATATTTGATATACATGTTATTGATGTTTTCCTTACTAGCCCTCGTTGTAGTGCCTGGGTATTTGATACTGGTTCAGTTGCTAATATTTGTAACTCGAAACAGGAGCTACGGAATAGACGGCGGCTTGCAAGGGATGAGGTGACGATGCGCGTTGGCAACGGATCAAGAGTTGATGTGATGGCCGTCGGCATGCTCTCCTTAGTTTTACCTTCAGGATTAGTTTTAAACCTCAATAAATGTTATTATGTGCCTTCGTTGAGCATGAACATTATTTCTGGATCTTGTTTATTGCAAGACGGTTATTCATTTAAATCGGAGAATAATGGTTGTTCTATTTATATGAGTAACATCTTTTATGGTCATGCACCTATTGTGAATGGTTTATTTCTTCTAAATCTCGAAAGGGATGAAACACACATCCATAACATTGAGGCTAAGAGATGCAAAGTAGATAGTGATAATACTACTTATTTGTGGCACTGTCGTCTAGGTCATATTGGTGTAAAGCGCATGAAGAAACTCCATTCTGATGGACTTTTGGAGTCTCTTGATTTTAAATCATTTGACACATGCGAACCATGCCTCATGGGCAAGATGATCAAAACCCCGTTCTCCGGTATGATGGAGCGAGCAACGGACTTGTTGGAAATCATACATATCGATGTATGCGGACCGATGAGTGTTTCGACGCGCGGTGGATATCGCTATTTTCTCACTTTTACCGATGACTTAAGTAGATATGGGTATATCTATTTAATGAAAAATAAATCTGAAACATTTGAAAAGTTCAAGGAATTTCAGAATGAAGTGGAGAACCATCGTAACAGAAAGATTAAGTTTCTATGATCCGATCGTGGAGGTGAATATTTGAGTTATGATTTTCTCACGCATCTTAAAGCAAGCGGAATCGTTTCGCAACTCATGCCACCCGGAACACCACAGCGCAATGGTGTGTCTGAACGTCGGAATCGAACCCTATTAGATATGGTTCGATCGATGATGTCTCTCACTGATTTGCCGTTATCATTTTGGGGTTATGCATTAGAAACCGCTGCATTCACTTTAAATAGGGCACCATCTAAATCCGTTGAGACGACACTGTATGAACTGTGGTTTGGTGCTAAACCTAAGTTGTCGTTTCTTAAAGTTTGGGGATGCGAAGCCTACGTCAAGAAGTTGATGCCGGACAAGCTTAAACCCAAAGCGGAGAAATGCGTCTTCATAGGATACCCTAAGGAAACTATTGGGTATACCTTCTATCACAGAATCGAAGGCAAAGTGTTTATCGCAAAGAACGGTTCCTTTCTTGAGAAGGAGTTTCTCTCGAAAGAAGTGAGTGGGAGGAAAGTAGAGCTAGACGAGGTTATTGAACCTTCTCTTGAATTGGAGAGTAGCGCAGCACCTGAAATTGTACCAGTGCCGCCTGCACCAACGATAGAGGAAGCTAATGAGAAGGATCATGAAGCTTCGGAGGATGCTGCTACTGAACATCGCAGGTCGACAAGGTCGCGTGCCCCTCCTGAGTGGTACGGCAACCCTGTCTTGACTGTCTTGTTGGTAGAAGACAGTGAACTACGAACTATGAGGAAGCGATGATGAGCCCAGACTCTGAGAAATGGCTAGAAGCCATGAAATCCGAATTGGGATCCATGAGAGAAAACCAAGTATGGACTTTGGTGGACCCTCCTAGCGACCGAAAGGCCATTGAGTGCAAATGGATTTTCAATAAGAAAACGGACGCGGATGGTAACGTTACCGTCTATAAAGCACGGCTTGTCGTGAAAGGTTTTCGACAAGTTCAAGGTGTTGACTACGATGAGACTTTCTCTCCCGTAGCGATGTTTAAGTCCATTCGGATTTTATTAGCAATTGCTGCGTTTCATGATTATGAAATATGGCAGATGGATGTCAAGACTGCGTTCCTCAATGGCAACATTGATGAAGAGTTGTATATCATGCAACCCGAAGGTTTTGTCGATCCTAAGGATGCTGATAAAGTATGCAAACTTCAGCGTTCCATTTATGGACTGAAGCAAGCATCTCGGAGTTGGAACCTTCGTTTTGATCAAGTGATCAAGAGCTTTGTATTTGTTCCAAATTGCTACGAAGCTTGCATCTACAAGAAAGTGAGTGGGAGTTCGGTGACTTTTCTGGTACTATATGTGGATGACATATTGATTATTGGAAATGACATTAACATGCTTAACGATGTGAAGAGTTATTTGAACAAGTGTTTTTCAATGAAAGACCTAGGTGAAGCTGCTTATATATTGGGCATCAAAATCTATAGAGATAGACAAAGACGCCTGATAGCTTTAAGCCAGAGTACATACCTAGACAAAGTTCTGAAAAGGTTCAGAATGGATAAGGCAAAGAAAGGTTCAGTGCCTATGTTGTCAGGTAAGATATTGAGCAAGGCTCAGTGTCCAGCTACGGTAAATGATAGGGAAGCTATGAGCAAAGTGCCTTATGCCTCGGCCATAGGTTCTATCATGTATGTCATGATGTGTACTAGACCGGATGTGTCCAATGCTCTTAGTTTGACGAGCATGTATCAAAGTGATCCAGGAGTGGAACACTGGACAGCCGTGAAGAACATCCTAAAGTACCTAAATAGAACTAAAGAAATGTTCTTAGTCTATGGGGGTGATGAACAACTTGTCGTAAAAGGTTACGTCGACGCTAGTTTTGACACCGACAAGGATGATTCTAAATCTCAGACAGGGTACGTGTATATTTTGAATGGAGGAGCTGTGAGCTGGAGAAGCTGCAAGCAAAGCGTGATCGAGGGATCTACAGTAGAAGCGGAATACATGGCTGCTGCAGAAGCGTCAAATGAAGGATTTTGGATCAGGAACTTCATCACTGAGCTTGGCGTGGTTCCAAGTGCATTGGACCCACTAGAGATATTGTGTGACAACACTGGCACCATAGCACTCGCTAAGGAACCAAGATATCATCCAAAGACCAAGCATATCAACCGCAAGTTTCATATAATCCAAGATTATATAGCAGATGGAGATCTGAAGATTAGCAAAGTACATACAGATCTGAATGTCGCAGATCCATTGACTAAACCTCTTCCACGTGTAAAACATGATCAGCACCTCAGTGCCATGGGTGTGAGATTGTTTCCTAATGTAAACAAGATTATTGACTCTAGTGCAAGTGGGAGACTGTTGGAATTATGCCCTAGAGGCAATAATAAAGATGTTATTATTATAATTCTTGTTCATGATAATGTTTATATTCCATGCTAGAATTGTATTAAGCGGAAACTTTAATACTTGTGTGGTTTGTGAACAACACCGTATCCCTAGTACGCCTCTATGGACTAGCTCATTGATTAATGATGGTTAAGGTTTCCTAACCATGGACATGAGTTGTCGATTAATAATGAGATCATATCATTGGGAGAATGATATGATGGACAGACCCAAACTAAGCGAAGCAATTAGATCGTTTCATAGTGTTCATCTTTGCGAAGCTTTTCTTATGTCAAATATTGTATTCCTTAGACCATGAGATAATACAACTCCCTGGTATCGGAAGAAAGCTTTGAGGTCATCAAACGTCATCCTATGAGATTGTGATCATAAAGGTGTCTCTCAGGTGATCGAAAAGTATCTGTTGGGTTGTATGTATCGAGATGGGATTTATCCCTCCCAAGTCGGAGAGATATACTTCGGGCCCACTCGGTAATCGATATCAACACCGCTTGCAAGCATGTGGTTAAGGATTTAATCACAAAGTGATATCGGATTACGGAACGAGTAAAGTACTTGCTGTGAACGAGATTGAACTAGGCATGACGGTACCGACGATCAAATCTCGGGCAAGTAAAATATCGTGAGACGAAGGGAATATATATATGGGATTGATTGAATCCTGGCATCTTGGTTCATCCGATATGATCATCGATGAATGTGTGGGAGTCAATATGGGTTTCCAGACCCCGCTGTTGATTATTGATAGAAGATCATGTCTGCATATTCTCGAACCCGAAGGGTCACACACTTAACGTGTCTCGACGCTAGGATAGATTGGATAATTGGTTTATGAGTTTTTGTTCGGAGTCTCGGATGGGATCCGAGACATCAGGAGAGGTTCTGGAGTGGTCCGGAGAATAAGATTCATATAAGGCAGTGCAGTTTTTGGAGTTCGGAATTGTTCCGGGTTAATCAGTATTGTACCGGAAGCTTCTAGAACCTTCCGGAAGGGGACCAACGTGGCCCCACCTTCCGGGAGGGGGGCATGGGACTATGAAGGAGTGCCCTGGCCGCATTGGGCCAGGGCACAAGGCCCCATAGGGCCCAGCCGGCCAACAAGGGATAAACCCTAGTTGGAGCTTCTAGAAGGGGGGTTTTCTTGCCCCCCACTCTTCCTCCTTGGCCGCCGGTTTTGGACTTGGGGGAGGGGCTAGGGCTGCCGCCCACCCCTCTATATATAGAGGGCTAGGGGCGCACCACCCCCCCCCCACACACACACACCTTCCCCTCAAGCCAGTCGACCTGCTGCCCTCCTCTCTCTCTCCCTCCCGACTGCGTGTAGGCGAAGCCCTGCTGCAGAAACTCTCCATCACATACACCGCGCTATCGCGTTGTAGATCCAACCCATCTCTCCACCATACTTGCTGGACCAAGGAAGGAGGAGACATCGAGGTGCTGCACGTGTGCATCTCACGGAGGCATCGCCACTTGTGGTGCTAGATCGCATCCGTAGAAAATTTTGATTTACTATGCCGCGAAACCCTTCACCTGGGTGGCCATCCACAAGTGAGATACACAAGGTAAACCATAGAAATGGGCCTTGTGAACCACTCAACACAAACCATTCCTTCCATTCCGCCCAGGTGATTCATTCACTTAGTTGTTTTATTAAACAAAACACAAGTCCACAGACTTAGAAATATTCCATAGCATGAATATATATTCCACCCTTGTTTTCTACTAGCTAAGCTAAGCATGATAGTAGTAGGAATCTTAACTTAGGAAATTCTACTAAGGTTTCATCTACTAGGATTTCCCATGGCATAGTTTATACTTAGCAAAATTCCATGCAAGTCCTACTTAGAAATATCACTAATGCATAGTGAAACTAATGGGACAAAAGTATGAAGCATCACTTGCCTTTTTGGTAGAGAGTATAAGTTCACTTCCTTGTTCTTTGCAATGTTCACTCACTTCAAATCACTACAATTCAATCAAGCAACAATATTTCAATCTACCAATCAAGCAATTCAACACATGAAATAATAATAACAAAACAATGCATGCAAGCATGCTAAAGATTGTTTTATTTTGAGAAGTGGTTTCTAATGGGTCATAAACTTTTGAAAACACCTAATGGTCATTTTATAAAGTGGCAAAATCATTTGTATAAGATTTTACTTCATAATCCATTTTTGATAAAGTCATTATTTTATGTGGTGAAGAAATGCTTTTAATAAGGCAAAATTCTATAGGTTTCACAAAATATGTTTTCAAACCATATAACCTTGTGTTTAGGGTCAGAGAGTTTATTTCCAAAAAATTTCTCAAAGGTTTTCTTCCAAAACCATTTTTAATAATCAAACCATATTTTTATTTGACTAGAAATGGTTTAAATCAAAGATTTATTCTTTTGCTTCACCAAATACATTTTTGAAACCACAATTTGTTTCCTATGGTCAATAGGTTCAAAACACACCATTTCCAAAAGGTTTTATCCTCAAAATCATTTTAAAACAATTTTGTATCCTAAACAAGCACTCACAAGTTTCTGCAAAAACAAACAATTTAACAGAAGCTTTTTACTAAACAAAGTGCATGGTTGGCTAGGGCTTGCTTTTCTGAATCCATTGATATAAAGTTTTCAAAATTTGGACGTGTAGATTAAAAGTTATAGATTTTACAAAATGGAACAACTAATAGATCAAATATGTTTTAATTCAAACTAGCCGAGACACGTGGCGTGTTCTAATTCGCCGGTACCGCTTCGGTTGGATCAAGCACTGAGAGGCGTTGGATCTAAGTTAGATCGTGCGGCACAGAGGCGCTACTTACCTCTTCGTCTAGTTTCTATCCTGTCCTTTGGATCTGCATCTAACGGCTCTAAGCGTCTGGTCATGGTTCGGCGGCGCTAGCAACGGTGAGCGGCAGCGATGCGTTCAGGCGGTGGCGCTCCGGCTAATACAGGAAGCAAGGGGGATGGGAAATAAGCTCACCAAGTTCGCTGAGTCGCGGGGATGCTCAAGGTACTCGCGGTTGGTCAAGGGGCGCACTAGGGTTGTAGGAATTCCTCGTCGGAGTTGAGCCGTGCCTCGAGTGCGGTCAGACGTCGACGGGGGCGATTCTCTGGAACACAAACGAGAAAAATAATGCATCAGGAAGGTGCGCACGATTTCAAGGATCGCGAGAATACTCACCAGTGAGCAAGGGGCGCACGGGTTGGGCGTCAGTAGCTCGCCGGAGAGGTAGCAGGCGGCGGCGACGCTCAGGCGTGGTTGTTGCCGAGCATAAGGGGCACGCGCGAATGATCTAGAGCTATTGGTAGATGCACAAGAGAGAGGGGGTCATGCTCGTGGGGGTTAGAGGCAGAGGGGTGGTACGGCTTGGTCGGAATCGAGGAAGAAAGCTCGTCGGGGCCGCGAGGTTGTAGAGCAAATCTGGGACGACCTAATGGCTCTGGTCGTGTGATGCTCGAGGGGAATGAAGGAGGGGAGGGAGGCAGTTAAGTGGGAGTAATCGCGGGGAGGATTTACTGGAGCGTTTATGCCAATTCATTCGCAATCAACGCCAGCAGAAACAGTAGAGGGCGAGGTCAGCGGCGGGTGAGGAAGAAGGAGCTGGCGGTGGGGCCGTTTCATCTGCGAATGGAGATAGGGGAGGTGGGGGTCCGTCTGTCAGCATCGCTACGGTTGAGAGTTTGAGTAGAAAACGCTTCGCGCTGCGAGAGAGAGGGAGTGGGCTGCGGTTGGGCTTAATGGGCTAGTTAGGCTAGGTTGGGTCCTTTCACATTTTTTTTATTCTGTTTGTTTTTCTTTTTCCTTTTCCTTTATTCTGTTTGGATTTTGAACAACCAATTCAAACACTTATTTGAATTCAAACCTTTGCCAAAATTTGGGTAGGTTTAAATATTGATTGGTAGCATATTCTGATGTTAATTTTGGAAATTTATTTTATTTCTTTTGGGGTCTTTTTAATTAATAAAAAGGGCCCTTGTTTTAAATCAAAATAGGATTTAATAATGTCTTTAATTTCCATTTGACTTCTAAATTCTTCCAAAACCTTTCAGTAAGTTTTGTTTACTTAAAAGGGTGTCAAATAATTCATCTTGAATTATTTGGAAAAGTTTTTAATAATATTTATTAATCATTTAAGATTGGGTATTTGTTTTAATTCCAATGGAATTTAATATGGTTTTAATTCCCTAAAGTTTATTTGGAAGGTTTATTTTATTTAAGTTGATTAAACAACTTTTTATTTTACTTGGATAATTTCCAAAATACCATTTTCTCATGATTTAAATGATCATTCTCATTAGAGATTTGTCTTTAATAAGATAGGGATAGTATGGTTTAATACCATTTTATTTTATTTTGGAAATTCTTTACCTTTTTTATTTTATTTGGATTTGGATTATAATCATTCCATTTGCTTATGGATTAGGCCAAGATTTAGTTTGGTCTTTTGAATTTTCTTTATTTAATATTTCTTATTTCATCTTATAAAATCCATATCTTTTTATTTAGAGATCCAAACTTGGTGATTCCAATTTGTAAAATCTTGTTTAATATTTGTTTATCCTTTTAAATCTTTTTAGAATTATTTACTCACCATTTGGTATGGATTTTAGATAAAGGCTTTATTAGTTTTGGGAATACAATTCCTTATCTTATTATATTCATAAGATTTTATCTATGGTTCCAAATTAAGTGAAACCAATTTATATGGTCTTTTAATATTTCTATTTGTCTTTCTTGATCATTTGAAAATGTTAGTTGACAAATTTTTATATGGATCAAATCCATAGGCTTGGAGATAACTTGGAAATGATTTTATTCCATTAGGGGTTTTGGGTTTGGTTTTATTTTCCAAGTGTTTAATTTCCAGATGCATTTATGAGGAATGCAATTCTCTTGATTTGGATTTTGTTGGATTCAAACTTTTACCAAAGTTTGTTCAAGATGGGATATTTAAGTTTCCATTTAGAAACAAAGTTTCTTTTCACCCTAAAATTCAACTATAATTTATTTTGTTTATTTATTTTTCACATTACAAGATTTGGAAAATCTTGGGATGTGACACTTTCAGGAGCACCCAATAACAGTAGTGAGAAAGACTCCACTGTCCGATATTATCAACAATAGCGACGCTACAGGAAGGGTCGCGAAGTGGGGCATTGAACTTGCCGCCTTCGAGATCACTTACAAAAGACGCGACGCTATCAAGTCACAAGCCTTGGCGGATTTTATTGCAGATTGGACGGAGATGCCAGATGCCACTCCGTTGCCAGAACCAGAGTACTGGGTGATGCACTTTGACGGATCAAAATTGCTCAACGGCTCGGGGGCTGGTGTATTCCTGCAATCACCAAAAGGAGACAAGCTACACTACGTTCTGCAGATCCACTTCGAGTCTACAAACAACATGGCGGAGTATGAAGCACTCATTCACGGACTGCGTGTAGCCTAGGATATTGGCATAAAGCGCATAGTTTGCTGTGGAGATTCCAACTTGGTTGCCCAGCAGGTGGCTGGCACCTGGAATGCGCGGAACCCTATGATGGCGGCATATCGTGACGAAGTGGACGAGATAGCCAAGAGCTTCTTGGGCTAAGAGGTCAAGTATGTACCTAGGGAGCAAAATGAGGCGGCTGATCTACTGTCTAAACTTTGATCAGGGCGCAAGCAAATTCCGCCAGGAGTTTTCCTAGAGAATCTACGCACACCATCCGTGAAGGCCACCGACATCGACAATCCGGATAGAGCTGACTCTTTCATCAACATGGTGACAAAGATCCCTCCGGCTTGGACAAAACCGTTCATGGAATATCTCGAACACGGAACTTTGCCCGACGACGAGGTCGAAAGACGGCAAAAAGTATGGCGAGCAAAGGGTTATACCATAATCAATGGGCAACTCTACAAAAGAGCACTACTGGTGTATACCTAAAGTGTGTTTCCCAGCTAGAAGGTATAGAAATCCTACGCGAAATCCATCTCGGAGATTGCGGGCATCATGCCGCTCCTCGATCGTTGGTCGCGAAAGCCTTCCGGCAAGGATTCTACTGGATGACCGCGAAGGCGGACGCCGACAAGCTGGTTGAGACGTGTACAGGATGCCAGTATTATGCCCGACAACCACATGTTCCTGCTGAAGAATTGCGAACAATACCAATAACTTGGCCATTTGCAGTCTGGGGGCTAGACATGGTGGGGCCGTTGCAAACGGCACCGTGTGGGTTTACGCATCTGCTTGTAGCAGTTGACAAATTCACCAAGAGTTGCCGCCTATGACGAAGATGACGCTGAAGAATCCAGACTCCTTGATGTGGACCTTCTCGAGGAGGAGAGCGTTTTGGCATGCCAAAGATCCGCCATCTACCAGCAGAAGCTACGCAGCTACCATAGTCGCCGCGTCCGGCATCGCTCGTTTAAAGAGGGGGATTTATTGCTCCGACTTAAGCAGAAGAAGTCACAGAAACTATCCCCGCCATGGGAAGGACCGTTCATCATAAGCAAGGCGCTGCTGAATGGGTCTTACTACCTTGTCGACAATCGTGAGCTCAAGGATAGACCCAACGAGGATCATAAGCGTAAGCGACGTGACCCGGATGATGACTACCCGGAGCTTGATCGGCCATGGAACATAGCACAACTACGTCCTTTCTACACTTAGCATTTTTTATCTAATCGTGTACCGCTTATATGATCAATGAAATAAAGCTCTTTGGTTCACTCATATTGCTGAGTCTTTTACCTCCTTTAGTGTTCATTTTTGGATCATATAAACCTTTATGCACAAGCTTTGCGATTGCACTTGTGAAAATTCTGCCTACGGGCGTTACCTTAAGTTTTCTGGTCTACACGTTCTTTGTTGTTTTTATGTGGATTCTGGAGTAGTGACTTTCGACACTCATTGTCGGCGATTTTGTGCTAAGGTTTTTTACGGTGCCATTGGGTATCATCACCTAAGCGCATGGTTCCGACAACGAGTCTTCCGACTCACGAAACGTCAAGCATAAGAACCAAAGTAATGGATAAGCCAACACTTGCTTAAAAAATATATACATGCTGGGCATTAATTCTTAAGTAGCAAGATACGACAACCACTGTTTTCCGCCTTAAGATTACATCACCAAGTTTTTTCAATGCACATTCCAGAGGTGAAACAAGAATTACAAAGTGTTTTTCACTCCTTGGCTGCAGGGGACTTGGAGGCCGCATCATCACCAGCCGTAGATTCACCCTCAGCGTCACCACTGTGAGGAGACTCGGAGGATTCAGGGTCGGCGTTGTCAAGAAAATTCCTGGGCACGAAGACGTCGACGTCCACCAACTCGGCAACCCTGGTGTCATAACCCGCGAGTGATGACAGGATGGCTTCGTGATCGATCTTCTTGCCGTCATCATCCACGTCGGGGATACCAGATGTCACCGTGTCGATGTCGGCACCTTCATAGTGTTCCTTCACCATGGACAACGCCATCCTTGCGCCAGCCCGTGCACATGAAGCTTTCCAGCTTGCGACACGCTCGGGGGCTCGGCGCAGAATCTTCGAGTACTTCACCACGGAGTCCGAGGCCTTGATATAAATTTGGAGGGGCTGGGCGATCTGGCTTGGGTGATGGCGGTGTTGATGAAGTTTCCGGCAAGAATCATGCATTCCTTGTCCGAAGGAGGCGAGCGGGTTAAACCCAGGGGCGCTGAAAATTCCGACAACGATTACATGAGTTCAAAAATTCTAAGTACCCAGACTACATAGCTACAAGGCGGAGGATACTTACTGAAGATGCTGGCCTTAGCCTGCCAGACGACGTCCGCCAAGGATTCTTTCTCTTGTTGGAGGAGCTTAAACGCCTTGCTATGGCGAAGGTTTTGCTCATCGGCAGCTTGCTTCTGATCCTTTAGGATCGCAAGCTCCTCCTTCAAGCGATTGATCTCAGCGGAGGCGGAGTCTTGCAGGGCTTTCATGGAATCCTCGTGCATCTTCAGCATTTGTTCCCTCTCCTTCTTAAGGATCTTGTTCTCGCTGTTCAGCTGCTGGATGTGCTTGGACTGCTCTACAATATCCTTAGCCTTGGCGACATGCTCTGCAAGTTGGAGAAAACAAAGTACACCATGAGTACTCGAAGAAGGAAGGCACAAAAGTAAGACGGAAATGCGCAAAAATAAAACAGACTCTTGTTTTTGATGATCTGTTCCTTCAAGATGTCGGTTTTACCCTTTTCAGCTTCAAGGTCCGCGCGCATCTTCTGGTACTTGTCATTGTCCATGCCCCTCCGAGCATTCTCGTTCTGTGGAAACAAATACAAAGTCAAGTCATTGTTCAGTCTACTTGGAGCCCCTAGTCGGAATTTTCCATCTAGGTGCTCAGGGGCTACAGCGAGAGTTTTTTAACTTAGCAAATATGCTTAGATTTTCTTTAAGCATCTAGTCGAAGCTAGTTCAGTTCTCAACTAGAAGTTTCGGGGCTACAGTATAAAGTTTTAACTCGGAAAATGCTTAGCTTTTCTTTAAGTATCTAGTCGGAACTAATTCAGTTACAACTAGAGGCTTGGGGGCTATAGCGCTTAAAATTATGAACACTGTGTATGCTACTCTTAAAGCATCTAGTCGGAATAATTCATTCCATCTAAATGCTTCGGGGCTACAGTGAGAGTTTTTTCTAACTTAGTCACTCTTAGAGCATATAGATGCAAAGCCAATGGTTTTCCGTCTACATCCTCGGGGGCTATAGTGGGATACTCATATGAAATGCAAAAAGTAAAGTAAAACTTACAAGTGCAATGATCTTGAGGTTTGTAGCACTCTCGGCCAGCAGCTTGCCAAAGGAAATGTTGTTACTTTGCAAGATGTCCGCTTGGCGGAGTAGCTCCTCAAGACCACACGTCGGAGATGACGGCACTCCTCCAGGAACCATAGTTGTGCTACCCGGCGTAAGCACCGGGAAGATAATCTTTGGCAAGTCGAGGGGTTTCTGGGGAGTAGAGGCGCCGCCTTCGGCAGAAGTACCAGCACCCACCACCGCCTTGCCACTACCGATGGAATCCTTAGCCAGAGCTTCAGCCATTTGAAGAGCAGCGCTCTCCTACGTCGCCTGCTCGCCGACAATTGCGAGTTCGGTAGAGGCGCCAGAGTCCACTTCCATGGCGAAAGGGCCTGGTGCCTCCTGGGCTTGGGAGCTTGTCGGAGCGGAGGAGGGCTTGACGACAGGAGTAGCAGGGGCGATGGCGGGGGAAGAGTCGCGATGCAGCATATTTTGATATTTCTAGAAGCCCCAAGAGTCTTGGAGGACTTCTTGAGGCTGGTTGTGGCTTTCTTCCTGAAACGTGCAAAATGCATAAGTACAGGAATAAGACAGATAAACAAGACAATGTCGGAGAATAAGAAGCTTACACTAGGGGGGCGCTTTGGCAAACATCCCAGTGGCTTTCTTCTTTTCCGCCTCCAGGGCGGCAGTACTATTTTTGGAGGCTCCACCCTCCGTCTTCTTTTTCTTGCCTCCGTCGGCAGCGTCAGAGGTGGAGCTCTTCCGCTTTCGTGCCAACGGGACATCATCGTCGGACACAACCGTGACTTCCTTCATCTTGGGATCGTAGATTTGGGTGGCCAGGTTGCCCTCCTCTAGATCGCTAAGCTGTTAAGTGAGAAATCATTGTGTTAGACAAGATGGTATTAGCAAGACAGAAAAACTGGAGCAATGTCATACATGGAAAATAAATGTCTACCTTTGGGCACTTTCCGTCTACGAACATGTCGTAGGTGAGGGTGAAGCCACGCTTCTTGTCCTTCACCTTGACGATGTCCTTAAGGCGGAACTTGACGGAGTCGCTCGAGAAGTTGTCCTCGGAGATCCGGAGGGTATCCCTTCGATCGCCGGTGTACTCGTGCATAAGCTTCGTATGATGCTGCAGAGGTTGGATCCGCCTGATGAACCAGCACATGGCTAGGTCCAAGCCGGTCAGACCCGTCTCTACAAACCATTCGATCCACCTTATTGCTCGAGAAGCATTAAGGTTGGAGGGAAGGGAGGCATGGGACCGCCATGTGGGGACTTCTGCGGCGGCTCCGTCCACAAAGTCCGGGTACATTGCTTCTCGGCCCGACAGAGGAATGTCGGGGCCATAGAAGTACGTCCGCTGCCAATTTTTGCATGACTCGTGGCCGACGATGTCGGGGAACCGCCGGCCAGGACGGATCTTGAAGCTTATGGTGCCACAGTTTCTAAGCTCCTCCTTGCTGTGTCTGGCTTCACGTTTGACGGTGAAGAAGTACACAAACAAATCTAACCTAGGCCCAATCCCTAGGTAACCCTCACAAAGTGCCGCGAAGTTGCTAAGCACTAGGATACTATTGGGGGAAAGGTTGTGGGGTTGGACCTTAAAGTGATTCAAGACGGACAAGAAGAAGTGGGAGATGGGCAGAGAAACGCCGCGTACCAATTGCGCCTTGAGGTATACTTTCTCTCCGGCTTGGGTAGAGGGGGTCAACTCGCCGGCCAGCGCCGCCCGCCAGGCGAGCCCCTCCGTCGTAGGGAGGTAACCCTCAGCGACCATCTCTTGGAGGTCGCGGCCGGTTATGTCCGAGCCGCGCCAGTCGCCTTTGTGCGAGTCTGGCTCCTCTTCCAGGGGCTCCAGCGCCGCCAGGTTATGGTCGCCGCCGGTGGTTTCTATCACCGCCGATACGGGGATGACCAGGCCCTCTGGGGGCACGACGACGGAGCTCGCTGGCTTCGTCGCGGCTTCGCTCGACGCCGCCATTGATGGGGATGAGCTGCTGCTAGCCATGGAGGAGGAAGAGGACATGACTGGTGCAGGCAAGAGGCTAGGGTTTCTCGAGGTTTTCGCGGAGAGCTCGAGGAGGCGCGCGGCTGGAGGAAGAAGACGATGACGCAGGAGAATGGGGTGAAAAAGTGGCAAGTGTCCCACGGCCGCTATTTATCTTACTATGCGTCAAGATTCGTGCAGCTAATCGTACGGTTGCCGCGTAGACGACGTGTTCGTGAACGTGCGCGGTAATTTCGCCACGTCTCCAATCGTCGCCGCCAACGGTTTGTATCGCTCGCGCGGGAAAATCGGATATGAGTATGTTCTCTGCATGTGTGAGTTACGAGGGGTCGCTGACCTATAGCCTACGTCGTCATAACTGACATGGTAGATGAGCCGTCTCATTGAAGATTCCGGCATGGATGGATTTAATCCGACAACGGAAGCGTACGATGGAAGATTCAGCATTTCTCCGACTTACTCATAAAAGACGGAGAAAATCTTTGCAGGGTTCTTTGGGAGGACTACAAGATGTTGCTTGATGATTTGCCGACATCCATCTAGACGGAGCATTCCACGAGAAGAGGCAAGACGACGCAAGATCTCGGAGTTCTCCGGGGGCTACTATTGGGGATATGCTATATGGGTATCCTCATAGCATGTTTCTTATCCGACTAACCCGGGTGGCCCATAGTCGGTAGCATGGCCTATGGCCTGCTGGGCGGCCCAGTTAGGTGGATCCAGAAGGGAGGCCCATGCCGGATAAAGGAAGGCTACGGTGGAGTCACCAGCGTACCCGGAGCCTTGGAGTGCAAGATACACAAGAGTAGTAATAGACGGTGTAGAACTCTGTAACCTGTCCAGCTAGGAATTTTTCCTGTAACCCTAGGACCTGACGACTATATAAGTCGGGCCTATGGGAGCCTTTAGGGCACAACTTCACATAACCTCGCACAGCGAACCTATCTCTGTAACTCGACGTATTGCCATTATAGTGATTTATAGCAGGAGTAGGATTCCGCCACCGTTGTGGGATCTGAACCTGGGTAAGCTGTGCTACCTTGTACCCGTCAACTGTCCGCCTTACCCCACGTCTCTAAACACGCACTGTGAGGACCCCTCCATGCCGTACTCGTCGGCAATACCACGACACCTAGTAGCAATACAAGCACAAACTAAGACTGGCCACTAGATACACACAGAGGAATCCAAGGTGATCAAATGAACTAGGATCCACAGAGGCACAACTCACCGGGGTCCTCGTTGACGAATTGAAGAGGAAGCAGAATGGCCGACGAGCTCGCGGCGGCACGGGGAGCACCCTAGAGGGCGCTGCAACCCGCACCAGCCACGGCGGCGGCCACAACAGCACACGAGCACCGCACCTCACCACGGGAGGATTCACGGCGGCGGTAGTAGCACCATCCCCAAACCCTAGGGTTCGGGAAGGGGGCTAGCCTGGCCATAGAAGGGCCCCAGGATCAAATCAAACTGGACCAGATGGACGAGCGTGGTCGACAACCTCGCCCTACACCACGGCGGCGGCCAGGAAGGTCCACGGCGACGCGAATCGCCGGCGGCAGCATTGCTGACCACAGGGTCGGGAGAGGAGAAGAAGAGAGGTGCGATCGAGACAGAGACAGAGGGTGAGTTGGGCTGGTTGGGCCAAGACCCCTTCGAGGTGTTGTTTTGAGTTTGCCCTACTGGGCCACAAGGGCCCAATAAACCCAAACAGTCAGCCCAAATCACTTAAATCATGTTTTAATAAATAGGAAAAGACCAAAATGCCCCTGAACTTAAATAAATTCTAGAAAATAAAATAAAAATCCAAAAATTATAAATAAAATATTTTTGGATTCACAATAATCCAAATTATCCAAATAATTAAGAAATAAAATTTTAAACATATAAATGTTATTAAGAATTTTGTAATATAGATATTCCTTATAGAATTTTACAAAATTATTGAAAGATGATAAAAATAAATAAAAATCACTTTCATTATATATTAATATTTTAGTGTTTTAGAAAAATACTAAACAAATATTTAGTATCAATTTTTGGTATTTAATGATAATTCTTAAAGGAATTATTAATTAAATAAAATGCAAATAAATTGAAATGAAATAAAAGAATACAAAATTCAATATATATTAAAAATTAATATTTATAAAATTCTTTATTATCAAAAAACTTTTATAATTTAAATAAATGGGGAAGAATACATATAAAGCTAAATGATGCATTACATTACTTTGCATAATCATTTTGCTTCTTTAAATATTGTCCTTACCGGGCAATAATGATGTTTTTGTAGACATAGAAGCTCAAGGTCCAGTGCAAGCATCAGACTTCACTACCTTGCCATCACAAGGCAAGTTCATCACTTGCTCATATCCTTTGAAGAGTCTTTATCAAAGTATTTGCAAATTGTGTGTTATCATATATACTCCAAAGAAAGAAAATATTATTTTCATAAATAAAGAAATCATAGATATCATCCTAAGTGATGATATAATGGAGAAATAGAACTTAGGTTCTATTTGCAACAATGATGATCAATTAGGGAATTAATAACCCCTAACATTAGTGATTCTAGCGCCGTATATTAGGCGTTAGCCATGGGATTTGGAATGGGACAGAGAAGTCAGTTGTATCTTCTTCCTCTCGCATGTAGCCGGATGTGCGGGTCATGGCTGTTATCCTCGTAGCATGCATATTAATTGGTAATTCGTAGAGGATATGCAGCATATGGGTGGGAACCCTCAACGTCCCACGATAGTTCTGGCATCTAACAGTATGTATAAACCATTGTCGTAATTCAATATGTGGGCATGGTGTACACCAAGGAGGTATGCGATGTCGCGAAGGGGGCAGTGATTGGCTTGGACCAACTACTGGGCCCCACATCATGGAATTGTGGACGGGAAAGTATGCCCGGTTGTGCAACAAGGAGTTGATCTCTCATGGGTAAAGTAACGCACCTCTGCAGAGTGTAAGAATTGTAACTTGTTACTCCCTGTTCCGGGAAGGAGCTGCGAACACGGCAGGAAAGGAACTCCATGAAAGTTCTGGTCAACCTGTGAAGACTGATGGTCATAGATTTTCATAATAAATTTAATCTTTGAAGAAAGATTTACAAAAACTGTATAGTGCCAAGGACTTATAGTCCGACGTGGTAGTTAGAGCATCAAACTTCCCACCTTGCATATAATGAACTTGTTGGGTAACGTTGTTACTCATCCTTTCCTTTGATCCCTTACTTAGACTTTGAGGATCCCAAGGACGTGCCAATGTATGCCGCCGAATGTCAAGAAGATGTGTTCTACGAGGAGCCTGACCTGTCAGGAGGTGTTGAATGTCACATCCCAAATTTTAGATTTGGTACTGCATAGCATACATGTCATTGCATCATGAACATCATTGCAAAATTTCAGTTGGAAAAGGTTTTGTCAAAACCCCTCACTTGCAATTGCATTTTGACACCTACACTTGAGTGCTCGGTTTCTACCGTCCATCTGCTAAAATGGTATATTCTAGTTGTTTGGAAGGCACAGGTGCGTAGAGGGTTCTGACACGAACCCGTAGCACTTTGAATTGCCTCAATCGGAGCTTCAGAGCAAAATCTACAACAATCTAAATTTGTGCTTATTTTTAGACAGTTTTCAGACAGAAAGTTTCAGTTAGGAATTGCCTAGAAAAAAAGAAAAAGGAAAATAAAAAAAGAGCAGTGCAGCGCAGCCAGCCGCCGCAAGCCCAGCAGCTCACCCGGGGCCTGCTCCCGCGCTAGCCTGGCAGCCAGCGGCTGCAGCAACACGCGCGCGCACGCGCAGCGGATAGCCAAACGCCGCCACCCAGCCTTCTGCCACCGCCATGTGGGGCCCGCCTGTCATCATCCCCAAATCGTGTTCATCCTAGACTCAAACAGCCAGCGCATTTCTCGCGAGGATTCTTGTCGAATCCGAACCAACCCCGCCTAATTTTTGCCCTCTCTTAATCCCTAGACCCCCCTCTACGAAACCCCCCAAAAATCGCCTCCTAAGCCGCCGCCATCGCCGCGCAATTGCTCGCCGGAGGTAGACGCCGCCGCCGCCCTTGAGCTCGGTAAGGGCTCGGCCGCCAGGGATCCTCCGCCTCGCCCCGCACACCGACGACCCTCCCGTCTCTCCCTTAACCGCCTCTGTCTCCTGACCCTTCCCCCCTTCGCTGTAGGCCCCCGAAGCCGCCCGCGAGCACGCCGGAGCGCTCCACGTGCCAACCGACGCCGCCACCTCCACGAGCTCCGCCGCCTCGCACCATCCGCCGCGGCCGGTGATCGCCGGAGACGCCGCCCCCTCGCCAACCGACGCCGCCGGTGAGCTCTCTTCCTCCGCGCGCCTCTCTGCCCTTCGATCTGGAACAGACGGTCCAGATGGACCGTTGACTGACTGATCTGGCCGCTGACTAGTCAGCGTGCCACGTCAGCGTGGTCAGAGTCAGACGACTTTGACTGACGATTTTAATTCGATTTATTCCTGTAGAAATTAGATAGATCTTATAAAATCGATAGAAATTAAACTACTAGGCCACAAATTGCAAATAAAATATGTATGGATTCAGTGTTTCACATATAATATTGCTGTACAATTGTTTCATACTTTTGCAGCAAGGTTTTGTCATGATTAATTAATTAGTTTCATGTACTTTTTAGAGTAATAAATTCATAGTAAAAGTTCTACAACTCCAAAAAATTACAAATGAGATGTCCCTGGAATCAGTAGAACAAGAGGAACCTTTTAGTGAATTAAAAAGGTAGACTTACAGTACTGGAATTTGCAGAATCTATAAAAAGGCCTACTAGAGTATTTTAATTACCTAGGAAATTCTATAAATCCTTTTTGAGTGATTCTAGTTGGTAATGGTTCTATTTTAGGTTGCCTACACAGTGGATATTTTTCCAAGATTTTACAAACTATTCAATAGCAGTGGCCAAATAATTGGGTTATAGCTCAATTGTTGGTCATTTAAAATTGCATGCTTTGTTTCCTATGCACTTAAAATGTTTTCCATGCATGCATACAGTAGGTACTGAATAAAATTATATTAAGCTACTGTAGCATTGTTCAACTTGTCATGCATGCATCTTACATTGTCATGTTTGTATATGATTGTGTTTCGTTTGTTTATGTGATTGCAATTGTATCGTGTAGATTATGACGAGTGCAACGCTTTCTCGTGTGAGGATTGTTCGTTCGACCGCTACAGCCAAGACAAGTAGATGCTACTTTGTTCATGATGTTGTCCTACTATTTTCGATGCATTGTCGTGTATTTTGTAGATGCATGTGTAGGAAATTACTATCGCTATGCTATGTCCTATTATGTGGTAGGGCTTTCCTGTAGATGAGACACCGTTGGTAGATGTGCTTAGCCATGCTGTGATGAACGAGGGCTGGGTTACATCACTGAGGATTGTTTCTAAATTTGTTGGTTTGCGAAAACTAAAAACAACTTAATCAATGAATCTCCTGGGTGTGATGGGATTGAAAATTTTGGTAGTATCATTGCGGAAAGGCACCCAGGTATCAAGAGAAAATGATTGGCTTCTTTATTTTTTAGCTTACGTGTATAACCAAGTGCCAATAATGGAATGGGCGGTTGGTTGGACTCAGTAGGTTGTGGTAACTCGAACCCACGTATCCAGAGATGTAGAATTTTGGTAGGTTGGACCGGTGCTTGTCGGGTTTGGGGAGCTACTTCCCGAACGGTCCCTTCTTGGACTTCTCCCTATCGTCACCCAATATGAGAGTGGTGGTACGAGCTGGGCTGGCCAAGTCACATGGGTAAAGTGTACTAACCCCTGCAGGGTGTAAATCTATTCGATTAGCCGTGTCCCCGGTTATGGACATCTGAGTTGCTTGATATTGGGTTCATGACATGTTTATCGCTTATTCTAATTTCATAATTGCTTTAATGTTGATGGGTTAACTTAATTGGGATCTTTTCAAAGAAAATCAAAAGCTGTTTATGAAAGTAGGACAAAGGTATTCACGAATGCAAGCTAGCCACAGCTCCACTTGCCAAATATGCATGTAGATGTTAGCTCTATTGTCTCCTTTAATAGCTCTACTTGCCATACATTCCATGTATTGACCCTTCGGGGCTGCTACGTTTCATGTTGCGGGATATTCAGATTCTGAGTGATCGATTTAGGCCACGGTAATCCACTCGGCACTTGTTCACTTGTGGCAATTTGAAGAATGGAGGAGTTACTTTATTTATTGTTGCTACTTGAATAAGCTGAGCTAGCCTAGAGCTAAGCCTTTATTGTAATAATGTTACTCTGGATCTTCGTTATTTATGATGCACGGATATTTTGCTATGTTATTCACCTTTATTCAGTTATGGGCCAATGAACCGATCCAGGGATTGGCATGTCACATAGAAGCTATAGTCTTTTCAGGACCGTAGTGTTATAATATGGTATTAGAGCCCGTGTGTCGACTGTAGGATCGTGACCTAGGTTTGGATTAGGAAGCCATAGAATTACTGAAGCTTATATTAACTCTGTCTTTCCTCTTATGCCTTTCATTCTCGTAAATCTTTACCATATGCTATTCTCACACTTTCCTCTTTTAATTGATAGATGGGAGAAGTCAGGATTGAGTATGGTATGCTGGATTCGCCAAGGCCCTTTGCAAGACAGTTGGCACAGCTCTCGCAGTCATTGGGATTGCCACTGCCCATGTTCAAGGGAAGAAGGCTATACACCTATGGATATGGCGAGGACGCCTAGGAGATCACCACTTTCATCTTCAGGGATATCGCCTTGCCAAACCCTGTGCATCTGGTCTACACCAAGACATATTGCAACTGGGGGCTTGGAATAAACTTGGCCCTGCATGAAGCCCTGTCACGCCAGTGCCATCTTGTTCGACACCTGCTGCTAGAGGACTCACCTTACCGTGACTACGGAAGGAGGGATGAGAATGGGAACGTTGTGGTTACCCCGGGCGACAGGAACAACATGCCGCCCCGTCAGAGGCACATAGAGGATATGGAGAGGGAGAATGGAGCTCTAGCTGAGAAAGTGATGATGGTAAAGGAGATAGCAGATTTTGCCAGCAACAGTATGGTGGTCCAGGGACAGGAGATTGAGACCTTGCATGAAGCTGTGGATGTTTTGAACCATGCACTGATTGGCAGCGACGCAACCATAGCACAGCTTAATGGGACCGTGCAGGAAAACAATCAAGCCATACAGCAGCTGCAAGGGACCGTCTAGGAAAGGGACCAGACTATTGTTGATATGGCAGCCTAGATTGCCACTCTCCAAGCACAGCTGAATCCGCCCCATGGTGACAACAATGGAGATGATGGCAACAATGATGATGATGATGGTGGGAACGATGATGATGAGGAGGACGGAGATGATGATGATGATGATGATGGAGATGACAATGGTGGAGGAGATGAAGCTGTTGCAGCTGCAGCAGAGGATGAAGAAGAAGAAGAGGAGGATCCAGAAGAGGTGGAATTTGAGGTTTCAAGTGATGACTCAGGAGAGGTGTATACTCTGCCGCCATGGTTGGTTCGTGGACAGAAGTGCCAACGCATGAGTGCAAGGACCTACTGCAACCTCTTCATGAAGTAGATAGATGGCCACCAATTAGTCTTCTTTAGGATACATCGTTAGATTAAGTCTCGATCAATGTAAAACTTATTTACTGTTAGTTTAAAGTGTTTAGTTTCTCCTATGTGTACTCCAAAGTTCCAGGATTATTTGTGCGAATTTTATAAATGAGTTATGACAAGTTTTGGTTGATATCCGAGTTTTCCCTGCTGTAGTTTTCTGCTGACCCTGCTTACTGTATGATTTTTCATATTTTATTTTTATCTGGAAAAAATCTGAAAAAATAGTGTTTGGTTCTAAACTCTCTGTACTGTATACACAAAAATCAGCAAAAATTCCTGACGAGTTTAAGTCAGGTATAAAAATTTGTGAACACTGCTGGACTGTTCTGGCAGATTCCTGTTTTAATGCTTTGTTGGCCAATTTGTGTTGATAACTGTTGCCAACGCTTATAAAACTATTTCAGTAGATATATACTTCTAGGATAACCCCTGGAACATTGCTTGATCTCTTGCTTGATGATGTGTTGCTTGCTTGAGATTGTCTGTGGTTGTTTTGTTGTTGTTTGAGCATAATGCATGGGTAGAATACTATTTTCGTAATCGACTCTTTCTAAGATTATCTGTGCTGAACCGCAGATGCCTCCCCGCCGTCAACCCACTGAGATGGAGCAGCTTATGGCAGCTCAGGCACAGCTAATCCAAGTGATGACCCAGTTCATGGAAGCTCAGAACAACAACAACAACAACAACAACAACAACAACAACAACAACAACAATGGGAACAACTAGCCCCAGGGAGATGCACTTACAAGGTTCCTGAGGCTAAGGCCAGCAAAGTTCTCTACTGCAACGGAGCCGATGGTTGCTCTCGACTAGTTGCGTTCAGTGAATAAGGATCTGGTAATTGTTGGGGCACAGATGCTGAGAAGGTGAGATTTGCTGCTCACCTACTGGAGGGACCTGTCGCTTCGTGGTGGGACACTTTTCAGATCACCCACCCGCTGGACACTGTGACTTGGGCCATGTTTGAGGAAGGTTTTAGGACCAACCACGTTTCTTCAGGAGTTCTGAGCCTAAAGAGGAAGGAGTTTTGCAACTTGCTCCAAACCAACCGCACCGTGGCTAAATATATAGAGGAGTTCAACAACCTGCCGCGTTATGCCCCTGTGGATGTTGACACTGATGCCAAAAGGAGAGAGAGGTTCCTAGATGGCCTCAGTGATGAGCTTTCAGTACAGCTGCTAGTGGTTTATTGTCCCACTTTCCAGGAGCTGATGGACAAGGCCAGAATCTTGGAGGGGAAGCACAAGTAGGTGGAAAACCGCAAGAGAAAGAGCAACAATCACCACTCTGGCTCTCACCACAAGTCCCGCACTTCTTATGATGGATACTCCAAACATGGGGGAAGTGACCATGGGCGCCATGGAAGCCATGACCGCCACAGCCATGGAAGCGATGGACATCGCCATGAGAGCCACAAGAGCAACCGCCACGGCCACAAGGGAGGACACACTCACCATTCTGGAGGACACAATGGACATGACCACAACCGTGATCGCAACTTTGTGAAGAAGGACCTGAGTGAGGTGACATGTTTTAAGTGCGGCCAGAAAGGACATAATGCAGATAACTGTCTGGAGAAGAAGGGACTGAAGCCAGGCAACAACCAGAAGGCCACAGTGAACCACATGAATGTGGAGGAGATTCCAAATGAGCCTGAGTTTGTGGTTGGTAAGTTTCCAATCAACACTCACCCTGCACTTATACTTTTCGATACTGGTGCATCGCATTCATTCATATCAAGGGCATTTGTGGATAAGTATAAGATACCCATGGAGTCTCTAAAGGGTCTGTTAGAGTAAGCTCACCTGGAGGGGAAATGATAGCTAGCGCGGGATGCCGCGACTTAACCGTGAGGATTAGAGCACACAATTTTATTGCACATCTGGTAATATTGGAGTCACAAGGTTTAGATGTAATATTAGGCATGGATTGGATGTCTATGCATGAGGGACACAGATTGTGAACAGCGAGAGGTATCACTCAAAACCGCGGATGGTAAGAGAATTAGGTTCAAGTCGTCGGTGCGACTTGGAAGATGTAAGCTGAATTATCTTAAGGGGGTTAGCATGGATACTGTGCCTGTAATAAAGGAGTACCCCGACGTGTTTCCGGAGGAGCTTCCAGGGATGCCACCTGACAGGGATGTGGAGTTTCTCATCGATCTGATGCCGGGAACAGGACCTATAGCAAAGAAACCATACAAGATGGATGTGGATGAGCTGAAAGAATTAAAGAAACAGCTAAAGGAGCAGTTGGACAAGGGATTTATTCAGCCTAGTTCGTCGTCATGGGGTGCACCTGTTCTATTTGTGGAGAAGAAGGACAGCAGAAAGAGGTTAGTGGTGGACTATCGCTCGCTGAATGAAGTGACCATCAAGAACAAATACCCCCTGCCGAACATAAATGATTTGTTTGATCAACTGGAAGGAGCAAAGGTGTTTATCAAAATTGATCTGCGATCGGGCTATTTCCAATTGAAGATTCAGGAGGAGGACATACCAAAAACTGCTTTCACCACTAGGTATGGTTTATATGAGTATACGATTATGTCTTTTGGACTAAAAAATGCTCCGGCATATTTCATGACCATGATGAACAAGGTGTTTATGGAGTACTTGGACAAGTTCGTGGTTGTGTTCATCGATGACATACTGATATATTCCAAGGATGATGCTGAACATGAGAGACATCTGCACTGATTATGGAGAAGCCGAGGGAACATAAGCTGTATGCCAAATTCAGCAAGTGTGAATTCTGGCTTAACACTGTTGGATTTCTTGGACACGTAGTGTCAGGAGAAAGAGTCGCTGTTGATCCAAGCAAAGTGACGGCAGTGACAGGGTGGGAAGCGCCCAAGAATGTGGGCGATATTCGGAGCTTTTTGGGACTTGCTGAATATTACAGGAGGTTCATAGAGAATTTCTCCAAGATTGCTAAGCCAATGACAGAACTTCTGAAGAAGGAGAAGAAGTTTGAGTGGACAGATGTATGTGAAGCGCTTTCAGGAACTGAAGCGTCGTCTAGTGACCGCACCTGTTCTGTGTTTACCAGATCTTCAGAAGGATTTCCAAGTGTACTGTGATGTTTCTCGACAGGGACTTGGAAGTGTGCTGATGCAAGATGGGAGAGTGGTGTCATATGCCTCACGGCAACTTAAACACCATGAGAGGAATTACCCCACGCACGACTTGGAATTAGCATCGGTTGTACATGCGCTCAAGGTATGGAGGCACTACCTAATAGGAAAACACTGCGATGTGTACATCGACCACAAGATACTGAAGTACATATTTACACAGAAGGAACTGAACATGAGGCAAAGGAGATGGTTGGAGCTTATCAAGGATTATGATATGAATTTGCAATACCACCCAGGAAAAGCCAATGTAGTAGCGGATGCTCTAAGCCGGAAGGTCTATGCCAATGGATTGACTGTTGGGGAATTGCCCGAGGATTTGTGCAAGCAATTCAAGGATCTTAGACTGGAGGTAGTGTTAGAGGGATATTTGGCAGCAATGGAAGTCCAACCAACACTACTGGACATGATCAGGAAGGCTCAAGTAGGAGACAAGGAGATAGAGGAGATAAAGGAAAAGATGAAGGAGAATCGAGAAAAAGAAATCCGCGAGGATGAGCAAGGAACCTTGTGATATGGAGATCGTTTGTGTGTGCCCAACGACCCAGAGATAAGGAAGCTAATTCTGCAGGAAGCTCATGACTTGCCATAATCCATACATCCGGTCAATACGAAGATGTATATGAATCTAAAGGACAGATTTTGGTGGAATAACATGAAGGGAGACATCGCCAAGCATATTCCCTATGTGATGTATGCAGTCGAGTGAAGGCGGAACACCAGAAGCCAGCTGGATACTACAGCCGGTGCCCGTGCCGGAATGGAAGTGGGATAGAGTGGGAATAGATTTTATCACAGGATTGCCCAGGACCAGGTCGGGATACGACTCTATTTGGGTAGTGGTTGACCATTTGACCAAGGTAGCCCACTTTATACCGGTGAAGACAACCTACACGAGTGCAAGGTTGACCAAGATTTATATGGACATGATTGTGTGCCTACATGGAGTTCCCAAGAGCATTGTATCAGATAGAGGCACCCAATTTACATCGCACTTTTGGTTCCAGCTGCACGAGTCATTGGGAACTAGGTTGGAGTTTAGCACAACATTCCACCCTCAGACAGATGGACAGACCGAGAGGGTAAATCAGATTTTGGAGGATATGTTGAGACCTTGCGCTTTGGCTCATGGTTCTAGTTGGGATGAGAATTTGTTGTATGCCGAGTTTTCCTACAACAACAGCTACCAAACCAGCATTAAGACGTCGCCGTTTGATGTGCTATATGGGAAAAGATGCCGGACACAATTGCTATGGGATGGAGTAGGAGAGCGTCAGCTATTTGGACCTGATTTGATCAAGGATGTCGAGAAGAAGGTCACTTTGGTTAGGGACAGGCTGAAGGTAGCACAATCGAGACAGAAGAGCTACGCTGACGCCAAGCGCAAGGAAGTGGTGTATGAGATAGGTGATAGAGCATACCTCAGAGTGTCGCCACTGCGTGGAATTAAGAGATTTGGAATCAAGGGTAAGCTGGCACTTCGGTTTATAGGACCATACCGGGTCTTAGCACGCAAGGGAGAGGTTGCATATCAGTTGGAGTTGCCATAGGCTCTGTCCGCCGTCCACAATGTGTTCCACGTGCCCCAGCTGAAAAAGTGCCATCCGGAGATGGTGGATACACCATTGAGAGACACGGTGCCACTAGAGGAGGTTCAGCTGGAGAGTGACTTGACCTATGAGGAGAAGACGATCAAGATACTGGAGACAGCGGAGAGGATTACCCGTACCAAGAAAATCAGGTTTTGCAAGGTGCAATGGAGCCACCACACCGAAGAGGAAGCCACTTGGGAGCGTCAGGATGACATCCGAGAGGACCACCCACACCTATTTGCTAGCCACGCCGAATCTCGGAGACAAGATTCATCTTAAGGGGGTTAGTCTTATCACATCCCAAATTTTAGATTTGGTACTGCATAGCATACATGTCATTGCATCATGAACATCATTGCAAAAATTCAGTTTGAAAAGGTTTTGGCAAAACCCCTCACTTGCAATTGCATTTTGACACCTACACATGAGTGCTCGGTTTCTACCGCGCATCTGCTAAAATGGTATATTCTAGTTGTTTGGAAGGCACAGGTGCGTAGAGTGTTCCGACACGAACCCGTAGCACTTTGAATCGCCTCAATCGGAGCTTCAGAGAAAAATCTACAACAATCTGAATTTGTGCTTATTTTTAGACAGTTTTCATACAGAAAGTTTCAGTTAGGAATTGCCCAGAAAAAAAATAGCAAAGAAGCGCAGCGCGGCAAGCCGCCGCAGGCCCAGCAACCCACCCGGGGCCTGCTCCCGCGCTAGCCTGGCAGCCAGCGGCTGCAGCAACACGCGCACGCACGCGCGGCAGATAGCCAAACGCCGCCACCCAGCCTTCTGCCACCGCCATGTGGGGCCCGCCTGTCATCATCCCCAAATCGTGTTCATCCTAGACTCAAACAGCCAGCGCATTTCTCGCGAGGATTCGTGTCGAATCCGAACCAACCCCCGCCTAATTTTTGCCCTCTCTTAATCCCTAGACCCCCCTCTATGAAACCCCCCAAAAATCGCATCCTAAGCCGCCGCCATCGCCGCGCAATTGCTCGCCGGAGGTAGAAGCCGCCGCCGCCACCCTTGAGCTTGGTAAGGGAACAGCCGCCAGGGATCCGCCGCCTCGCCCCGCACACCGACGACCCTCCCTCCTCTCCCTCAACCGCCTCCGTCTCCTGACCCTTCCTCCCCTTCGCTGTAGGCCCCTGAAGCCGCCCGCGAGCACGCCGGAGCGCGCCACCGCCGCCGCCGCTCCAGCCGCCCGCGGACGCGCCGACCGACACTGCCACCCCCACGAGCTCCGCCGCCTCGCCCCGCCCGCCGTCGCACCATCCGCCGCCGCCGGTGACCGCCGGAGAGGCCGCCCCCTCGCCAACCGACGTCGTCGGTGAGCTCTCTTCCTCCGCGCGCCTCTCTGCCCTTCAATCTGGAATAGACGGTCCATATGGACTGTTGACTGACTGATCTGGCCGCTGACTAGTCAGCGTGCCACGTCAGCGTGGTCAGAGTCAGACGACTTTGACTGACGATTTTAATTCGATTTATTCCGGCACAAATTAGATAGATCTTGTAAAATAGATAGGAATTAAACTACTGGGCCAAAAATTGCAAATAAAATATGTATGGATTCAGTGTTTCACCTATAATATTGATGTACAATTGTTTCATACTTTTCCTGCAAGCTTTTGCCGTGATTAATTAATTAGCTTAATGTCCTTTTTAGAGTAATAAATTCATAGTAAAATTTCTACAACTCCAAAAATTGCAAATGAGATGTCCCTGAAATCAGTAGAACAAGAGGAACCTTTTAGTGAATTACAAAAGGTAGAGTTACAGTACTGGAATTTGCAGAATCTATAAAAAGGCTTACTAGAGTATTTTAATTACCTAGGAAATTCTATAAATCCTTTTTGAGTGATTCCAGTTGGTACTGGTTCTATTTTATGTTGCCTACACAGTGGATATTTTTCCAAGATTTTACAAACTATTCAATAGCAGTGGCCAAATAATTGGGTTATAGCTCAATTGTTGGTCATTTAAAATTGCATGCTTTGTTTCCTATGCACTTAAAATGTTTTCCATGCATACATACAGTAGGTACTGAATAAGATTATATTAAGCTACTGTAGCATTGTTCAACTTTTCATGCATGCATATTGCATTGTCATGTTTGTATATGATTGTGTTTGGTTTGTTTATGTGATCGTAATTGTATCGTGTAGATTGTGATGAGTGCAACGCTTGCTCGTGTGAGGATTGTTTGTTCGACCAATACATCCAAGGCAAGCAGATGCTACTTTGTTCATGATGTTGTCCTACTATTTTTAATGTATTGTCGTGTATTTTGTAGATGCATGTGTAGGAAATTACTATCGCTATGCTATGTCCTATTATGTGGTAGGGCTTTCCTGTAGATGAGCCACCGTTGGTAGATGTGCTTAGCCATGATGTGATGAACGAGGGCTGGGTTACATCACTGAGGGTTGTTTCTAAATGTGTTGGTTTGTGAAAACTAAAAACAACTTAATCAATGAATCTCCTGGGTGTGATGGGATTAAAAATTTTGGTGGTATTATTGCGGAAAGGCACCCAGGTATCAAGAGAAAATGATTGGCTTCTTTATTTTGTAGCTTACGTGTAGAAGCATGTGCCAATAATGGAATGGGCGGTTGGTTGGACTCAGTAGGTTGTGGTAACTCGAACCCACGTATCCAGAGATGTAGAATTTTGGTAGGTTGGACCGGTGCGTGTCGGGTTTGGGGAGCTACTTCCCGAACGGTCCCTTCTTGGACTTCTCCCTATCACCAGCCAATATGAGAGTGGGGTACGAGCTGGGCTGGCCAAGTCACACGGATAAAGTATACTAACTCCTGCAGGGTGTAAATCTAATCGATTAGCCGTGTCCCCGGTTATGGACATCTGAGTTGCTTGATATTGGGTTCATGACATGTTTATCGCTTATTCTAATTTCATAATTGCTTTAATGTTGATGGGTTAACTTAATTGGGATCTTTTCAAAGAAAATCAAAAGCTGTTTATGAAAGTAGGACAAAGGTATTCACGAATGCAAGCTAGCCACAGCTCCACTTGCCAAATATGCATGTAGATGTTAGCTCTATTGTCTCCTTTAATAGCTCTACTTGCCATATATTCCATGTATTGACCCTTCGGGGATGGTACGTTTCATGTTGCGGGCTATTCAGATTCTGAGTGATCGATTTAGGCCACGGTACTCCACTCGGCACTTGTTCACTTGTGGGCAATTTGAAGAATGGAGGAGTTACTTTATTTATTGTTGCTACTTGAATAAGCTGAGCTAGCCTAGAGCTAAGCCTTTATTGTAATAATGTTACTCTGGATCTTCGTTATTTATGATGCACGGATATTTTGCTATGTTATTCATCTTTATTCTATTGTGGGCCAATGAACCGATCCAGGGATTGGCATGTCACATAGAAGCTACGGTCTTTTCAGAACCGTAGTGTTATATTGAAGGAGTGGATTACGAAATCCGCTATGGTGTCGATGATAACGAGTCCAACTAAGCATCCTAGTTAGTAGTAACCGACGGAGCCGAGCAACATCAAATCTATAGAATAAGCTGCTGAGCTCAACTCCTAGTTGGAGTTGCTACTTTTAAATTCCGCCGAAACACTTTATATTTTGGTTTGTAAGTTGAATCCTTTTGAAGTCTCGAACTTATAGTATTGTAATAATAATGTGTAAATGTTTGTAATATGGACCCGCAATGTTTCTATTGTACCACTCTGAGGGATATGATATTTATAGAACGGTGTTTTGTGGATGTCATATCAACGACTATAGTGTACTACACATGCAGTGGTATGCTGGGTCACCGCGTGCATGGAATCATCATATATTGCATAACGCGTAAGTAGATGGAGGGAAAATCCTAAGATCACGATGCCATCCATTTCGAGTAAAAACATCCCTCGTGGTATCCTCCAAGTGTGTACAGACCTTTGTAAACAGGTCGCAGAACTTCACACATTGTATAGCAGACCATAAACGGAGCGTAGAGGTGCGTCGATAGATAACCTATAAAAGAGAAGATATTTTATCATTAAAAACTTTGTCATTTTTACACAGCTATAGCGGCCAAATAACAGCAAGAGCTCCAAAAGTATTCCGAAGTTGTCAATCTCATGTAGCCATTGCCACATATGTTCGCAACACCACGAGGAAAAATATGATCTATAGCACTTACAGATGTGAAAGACTTGTTTTTAGCAGAAGTCATTTTCTATTAATCCACATATAGTGGCAATTAGGTTTCTTCCTCAAATGTATGAGGGCATCTAGTGTTGTTCATGAGCTTGTCCATAAGGAAAAAAGCAGTCCTATGTGGACTTCCATAGACATAGTAGAACTATCCACAAGCTAAAAATGTTAAGGGTCACCCTTAATCTTATGGATAGTCCATAAGCAATAAAATAATAATATCTAGTATATGTAGCAATATAAAAAGAATTTTAATCATAAGACTATGAGAGGGTAGCTCTTACACGTGGGTCATATCTTATAGACAAATTTGGCTATATACATTGTGATGCAACTAACTGCCTTATGGTACATTAAGTAGGTCTCATCTTAAATATAGGTTTATCCATATACATAGGTGATATCCTGATTGTATAGGACATATAAAAGTATCCCATAAAATACATTTACCGTCATAATGAAGATGGTGATTATACTTTTTCCGTGGTACTTCATTGCTAATGCATTGCCATGCATACCACCTATCTCTCTCTTATCTCTCTCTCCTTCCCTCCCTCCCCCTCTCTCTTCCACTATTAGTGAGCCGAGGCAAGCGGCCCGCTTCTACGCCGGTGAGTGTTCGACATGGAGCACCCCAGAGTAGATGGGTGTTGGTTTTTTTTGGTTTTATCCACTCGGTTTTCTCCTTTTCTTGCGTCTTTTCATGGTTTTCTATATCTCATTTTGCTATCACTATTTTTCTAATTACTAGCATTGTTGGATGTATACACACAAGCATGGAAAATATATACATGAACATCCTGCAAAAACATTGACATAGAAAGTACATAAACTAACAATCTAACATAGTACATACTAGCATGGAAAATAGACAACATAACAATGTGAAATCATACAATAACATAAGGAAAAAACACAAGTCAACACACATACATGAGAAATACGGACAAAGAAACATGGAAATACAAATGCACTAACTTGCGAAGTACACACACACTAACTTTGAAAGAACGCACAAATAAACATAGGAAGTAGAAACACTAAACACGAAAGGTACACCATATAAACATTGTAAGTACACACATAAAACATTGAAATTACACACATGTAAAGAAATACACTACACATACTACTATACAAAGTAAGTACACATACATGACATGGGAGTACATTCAGGAAATAGTCTGTCGAAACCTATTAATACAGGACCTAGCATAGAAAATATCAATGCAAGAAACACGCTGGTGAAAAGGGTTAATAATTTAGGCAGGCTATGCGGACCGCCTTACAGTGCATTCTACAGAAGGTGAATAGAAAATAATAAACATGGTTCATTTATTTTTCTAAAAGGTAATTACATACCAATAAAAATGTGGAGAAATCGAAACATTGTTAAAGCAAGAATGGATAGCTACAAGATAAAACAATAACACAAAAGGACGTAAAAACATAAAACTAAAAGAGCGAAAGGGAATAAAGAGTAGATTAATGGGTCGGGCTATGTAGTGGACGATGGTATGTAGAATGATGTTAGTGCATTATATGGCGGCGAATAGAAAATGGAAAATAATTTACTTCAGCCGGTTGTAGATACAATCAGATCATTCAGTGGAGGTCAAAACCTAGTATTCCATCTTATTTTTAATTATTTCTAATGACGAAAAAATAAGTTAATGTGTTGCATGGTGTGTTCATGTCTGAGCATCACCTCCACCGTGTTTCCATGGCTGAGTGCCTCTAATATCGCGTGGAGCGCCTCCACTGCCATGCGTCTTACTACCTAGGGTCCCCACTACAGTTTATCCATGCCACCTCCTCTACTCCATGGTTGTCGCTCGTCCCGCTCGCCATCGATCTGCATCTCCATCCACCGACTCCTTCACTTGACGGTTGGTGCGGCCACAACTTGTCCGCATGCAGGTTGCCGAAGCAGTAGCTCCTACGCACTGTCACTATTGTTGGCCAAGTAGGGGGCTACCTCTCCCCTAGCATGGCTAACACTAGAGAGCTTGTAGGGACCAAGCCCACACAACCGAGAGAGGGGAGATGAAGTCCACGAGCGGAATACTCCGTGAGTCACCCAACTAGCTCTAACAGACCTTTGTGGCTCCCACAGACCTCCGACGAGACGGGTGCATGGTGGGCGAGCTTGAATTGGTGAACGTTGGTGCCGCCATGGTTGATGGTGGAGGTCAGATCTTTCCAGATTTCTAGATTTTGCAAAGGTTGTTTCAAAATGTTACAAATGTCTAACATTTTTGCTACATGAGTTCGTTGAAAATGTAGCAAATGGTTCGCATTATGCTAATAGCAAATTTGGATTCGCATAAGTTGTTAGATTTTGCTACATGGATGTGTTAAAAATGCTACAACCTTTTTTACTACATGTTGCAAATCCTCGCTTTTTAAGTTCTCCTACAACGAAATTAGGGTTTGTACACACGATGTTTGGTTTTGCTACATGGTTGTGTTAAAAATGTTGCGCACAATAGTACACTTTTTTCATTGTTTTTTGTAACAAATAGGGATTTGTTGCATATGTTAGTCATTTTGCTACATGGACGCCTAAAAAATGCTTGCAATCTTTTTTGTGACTTTACAAACTATATAAAAAAATATTGCAATTGCTACTTGGAAAATGTTTCGTTACATTGGTCGGACGCGCCGGATTCGTTCGCTTAGGTATATTGGACGAATCCAAAAGCAGCCAATGTTTCGCTCTCGAAAAGGAGTCTATGATTCTCTCGCAATTGGTAAAATAGTAGGGTGATAATTTACTTCATGTACTAGACTAGGTGTCCGGTTAAGTCTAGGATGGCCCAGCGTTTTTCCCTGGCCGCAGACACCTAGATCTTGCCATAGAAAATGGCTGGGATATACCATCAGATTATTATGGGCTACTAGCGGAGTAGAGGTGGGCCGTCTGTCTCTGTATGTCCCTCAGTTTTCTATGCGCAAAGAGTGTTCGGGATTTATACGGGCTTCCATGTTTGCGGCCTCCCCGCAGATCAGCCCACTGAACCCAAAAAAAAAACGAAGGATGGTAATCCGGTAACGTATCGCCGGCCACCGGACTATGCTCTGCCTGACTCTTTTTTTTTGTTTTGAGAATGATAAAAGGAAACGAGCCTGACCATTTGATCATGCTGCTTTGACAGAACTACGACGGGAAACGGTGATCACAACAAGAGCGTCTGAGACAAGCGCCCGGAAAACAAGCCTGTCATGTCAAAAGTCTGAAAACACTGCTTCAACTAATTGAGAGCATCGATCATGATACCGCGCACCCATCTCAATCAGCCAATCAGGTTTTGCGTCAAAACGACCATACTAACCAAAAATCTAAGTTGAAAACTTTAATCATTACCGGAAGTGCTTTGCTAACCAGGCAATCAAAATGTTCCCTTTCCCGGTTCGCAGAGCAAGTTCCGGCCTCTTCTTTACCCGACAATGCGTCATTGTTTAATCACAATCTGCCGATCCATATCGATATCTTGCGTTGCGCACGGTCCTCCAAGTGAAGCAGATCACGAAGCTCGGGTTACACGCAGCCTCGAGATTACTCCTCCTGTACGTGATAACTCCGGGACAGGGCTGTCGTTTCAAGTAACTGACCGAGTGCCGTTAGTGCAAAGTGGTTCGTCTCACCTGTGTTCAGCGGACGTGCCGTTAGTGCAGAATTATATTGTTCACGTAAAAAGATGAGAGAATACACTCCATTATGTTTTTTTTGCATGGAAGCATAGGGCTTTATCCAACATTTAGAGCTCCAACTTTGTCAGCCATCAGACTAGACACGAGGAAGCTAGAGTGGTTGTTCCATCCACGCACTCGTAACCGCCAAAGTGCAAGCATGCTTAGCACAGAGGTGGGCTAGAGTGTTGGATGATCTTAAAACATGCTAAATTACAAAAGAACTAAAAGCAGACGGTAGCCCTTCAATTTCTTGGAGAATTGGCGCCACAACTACACGAGTACCTTCGCGCGAGTCCCACGGATCAACGATCTCCAAACAGTCCACTTCCATGACAACTCGCGGAAAACCCTATAGCTTCGCAAATATAACACCGTCCCTCAACGCCACTGCTTCCGTGATAAGTGGATCAGTAATACGGCTTACTCCAAGCTCCCAGGAAGGCGATAGGAGCTCAGTCGACACCTCCTGGACCTCCCTTTCTTGCATCAACATCAATGACTGCATCATTGTTGATCTTGACCCATCCCTTGTCAGGTGGCCTCCAACCATGCCCCAGAAAATCTTAGCATGCTGCTTCGGTATTTCTAGCAGCGCCAACGTTTCTCTCGTCAACTGCATAGACCGAGTTGGATCAAGACCCCCTCGGTCAGGAGTGATACTGTTCCGAGAGGCCCAAATCGCCCACATGGCAGTGATTATCTTCGGTTTGTCCTTATCAGCTACTATGGAATCACATAAAAATATCCCGAGCCCATGTATGAGGATGCAATTCTAGAACCTTGATATTCAAGCACTGAGCTGCTTCCAGTTCCACCCAGAATTTCTTCGCATGCGAGCACTTAAATCAACGCATGTTGTATATCCTCATTTGCTGCCAAGCAAACTTTGCAACGAGCCAAGGTGGCAATGTGTTGTATATCCTCGTTTGTTGAATAGGCAAAATGCCCCGGAGAACATTCCACCATAACACACGCACTTTAGGAACCACATGCAATTTCCATAACCGAGGCCACATCTGTTTTTCAGATAATGAAGTACCCGTAGTCGTTCCTTGCGCTAGAGCCATGTGCTCGTTATGCGTCATGAGAGAGTGATACGCTGACTTCACGGAGTATATACGCTGATTTCACAGAGTATATACCGGACAGATCAGGTGCAATAAGCTCAAAGTCAATTCGGATTGCTTTGATGTGATAGAGGTCATGCAGAGCGACGGGAGATCGCTTGGACCGGCAGCGGCAGTATTTGAGGAATGTTATACTCTTTGTCGTAATTTCGTAGTTGTCCAATTTTCGCATTGTCCTAGAAAAGCCAATGTTGCGGCAGATACAATAGCTAGAAATTCAGAAGGTTCTCTGTGTGTTTTACGGCATGAGGATCCCCCTGAATTCTTGATCTCGATTTTGTGAAAACGTTGTAGCCTTATTTTTTGAGTAATAATTTTTTTGTCGTTGCCTTTTTTTTAAAAAAAAAAGCAGAAGCCCTCAAATCGGTTCCTACCGTTAACATAGGACTATTTCAAAACTAGAATTTGTATATGTATAAGAAGCAAATGTGACAGCTATAAGGGGTGAAAGCCCGGTTGGAAAAAAGAAGCAAATATGACAGCTAGATATCCTTTGCCGGGATCCGCTTGTGCAGTTCGCACGTTGGGGAACGCACCGAGCATCTGAAGATCGGGAGGCATGCGGAAACGCGGCGCGCGTGATCGAGCAGGAAGGACGGCGCAGCGCAGGAGTGCCTCTGCTTTTGTGGCGGTTTTGCTACGGCAGAGCCAGCGCAGCGTGATATTCTCCTGCGGGCGGTGGCCGGTCAGGCGCACGCAGCAGGCAAGGCCGCGAGGGAGAGGAGGCGGAGTACACAGTACAGGCATGTTCAGGGATGGATGGAGCAGCCGCAGTCAGTGGAATCCTTCCCTTTGGCATGTGAGAACTCTGATCGATGGGAGGGACAGTTGGGTCGCTGCAGAAAGAAAGACAGGCAAGTACTACGTGACTGATTGATCGCCATGGATAGGTAGGTGTAGGTAGGCTCGGTTTCTCGAGCCTTTTTTTTTGCATAGATCGGTTTCTCGAGCCTATCTATGGAGTATGTACCCCTGTCACGGTAGATTCTACCCCCTGCCTGCCTGCTACGATCCACCAGTAACTGCTCTGCTGCGCACGAGTAGTACTACTGCGTGTCGCGCGCACAGTTAACACGATCTTCCTTTGGATGATCTCTCTGTGGGGCTGGGCGCGGTAGTACCGCTACGCACGACGCTAGCGCTACTGTCGCCGCGGACCCCCCGTACAAAATGTAGCTGTTGGAGAGGGCGCGGTCGGCTCGGGTTCACGTAGTATCGTACGGGGTTTCGTACTCGATGATCCTCCGTCGGCGGCAGTGAATTCAAGTCGGTCGCTCCTCCCACGGGCCACGGCTACGGCCTATACACCGCCGCTCGCGTCGCAAGGACACAAAATCAATTTTTCGGATATACGAATTACTACGAGACGCAAAAAAATAAAAAGAACAACGCATACAGATTCGGGGGGTGATTCTTCACGATCAATGCCTACTTTGAGCCTCCTTGTACCGCTGTTGATGAATATAGATAGATCGGTGAGATTTCGTTAAAAGAGAATGACTCGTGTGATTGCAGATTATCGATGTAGCCATTTGTTGAATCATGGCGCACGTGTACCGCTGCCCAACCAGAATCAACCCGTACCAGAATTATACTAGAGCGACGTACTACTATTCACAGTGGCTGGCCGAGCCCGGAGGGTTTTGAAGTAGGAATTGCTCCAACGATCTTCTTCTGCCGTCCTCACAAACAAAACGAGCCCTCGATCGGTCATTAAATGGTGCGGTACTACCACATTTAGCATGAGACGAAATTGATCTGTGATCTGCACGTAATTGTACGTACTACCAGAGTAGATTTTTTTTTGAGCGAGATCTTGATGATATAGCAAGCTACGTATTCCCTCCATCCCGGTTTAAAGGACACAATTTGCAAACCATGCAATCCCAAAATACTTAGACACGAAAGCATTTAATCTCTATAATTACTCCCGTGTGAAAACAATAAAATGCTTGCATGCACATGTGTGAACAAATGTGAACGCTTTGCTAATTCTTCTTATCTTCATGCATGTTCTTTTTCACACTATTAAATGGACCAATTAGAAGACACCTATGGCCCAGAGAATTGCAAATTATGTCCTTTAAACCGAGATGGAGGGAGTACGTACCCGTTCGTATCTATGGCTGCCTTTACTCATCGGCGACATGCCAATCAATTCATGCATGTCCGTATCATCAAATCAAATAAAACGATCGGTGCGCAAGCGTGCTCGTACCGCTAGTACTTACATCCATCTTTCACCCATCCTTCGATCTAGTAGCTGCTATCTAGAGAACGAATACGATGCCTACCGCTGCTGTTACCATCGCGGTACATCACGTCCGGCGTACCACTCGATTCGTTCGGCGTGTGTACGGAATGTCGATCAAAGCAGAGGCTACAGCGCGTACACCAACGACGACACGCTTACTGAAGCCAGACGTGTGTCGCGTTTCAATTTCGGAGCTCCATCTCAGTCGGAATTTACTACTGCTTAGCCGTTGCGGAGTACAGACGTACTGTACGTCGTACGTACTACGTACGTGACTGGCTTTTGGAGATAATATGATTTCGTTTCGCGATGCCCCAAATCTCACGTACGGTACGGTGAACCGAAATAAATAAATAAATCGTGCGTATCTATCTGCACCTGCACGCACGGTACGGTACGACAGCGTCGCGCGCGGGTTAGGATGGAGTGTATAGCAACGACTAGTTTCAGTACGTACGGGGGCCTAGCCGTTTGGAATACGCGGTCCCATGCATCTTCACCACGGACAGCAAAATTCAAGATTCGAATCGTACGTACATGCCATTTTTCTCTGGAATTGTTAGTAAGCCCATGTTTCATGTACACTCACTTTTTCTTTCATATTTACATACACATATGCTCCCTCTATTCTTTTTTTTGCCGTGAATAAGGAGGAAGAGGGGTCTCCTCTCTCGGGGCTTCATACTTGCAAGAAACGAAAGTGAAACTTTCAACATGTTATAATAGACATGATTAAAAAAAAACTCATCATCGAACATTTGTACATTTTCTACAAGGTTAGCCATCGTTATGTTTTCGTTTTTCTAGCATGTTTTATTTTCTTGGCATATTTTCTTCATTTCTTTTTAGAGATGGTTCATAATAAGAACATATTTGTCTTAGCAAGGCACCCATGATTTTTATAACCAGCTGTGTTCCAAAAATTGTAATGAATTCAGTTTTTACTTATAAGGAAACTTGCAAAAGAAAATTCTCTACTAAGACTTCAATTCTAGATCGGAAAAATTATCTTATGCTTCTTAGAACAAAACTATTTAAGTTTCCTAGTAAGAGATTAGAAGTTTTGTGAAAATAAAATCGTTTTGTTGTGCATACTCTCTTTGCCCAAAATCATGCAAAATTTCTCCTAAGCAACTAAAGAGGCACTTTTGAAAATAAAAATATGTTTCAATTTCCTTTAGGATTCACAACCTGAAATGTTGATATTATGATTTTGTATTTCTATATTTTAATAATATGTGTTCGAAAAGCTCATGTCCGTACAAGGATAGTTAAGTCTACTAGTCATGACTCATGAGTGGTTAACCCTTTAATACAACATACTCACTTCCATTTTTTTTCAACCAACCAAAAAAATCTTTTTGGTAATTTGGTATTATGGATGAGAGTAATTACACCTATTGGTGATATGCTAAATATACGGGTGATTAATATATTTACTAGAGTTCAGACCTTAATTTCAAAATTATCTTACATACATGTGGATACCATTTTAACGAAATTATGTGACGCCATAATGTGTGATCAAGGAGTGAGCTTTTTTTAGAATTTAGAGCTGAACTCTCACATTTACACACGTTGTAGACAACATTTCATCAAGGTGCGATCAAGGAGTGAGTATTAACTAGTGATCGCTCTATTTCAAATCTCAAAGCTCATATTTATATGGAAATGTGATTTATAAAAAGTCATGTGAAAGATGTCAAGTGTGATTATGGAGTACATTCTCTTGATCAAACCTCAACACTCACATTTACACACGGGGCTATCTGATTTCATTAAATTCCCATGAAAAACCCGGCCAAGGAGTTCTCACTACAACTGATATATGGTTGTTGAAAGGACGGATATCACCTAAAGAGGAGGGTGAATAGGCGTTTTAAAATCAAGTACAAATAAGAATGTAGAACTAAACTAATATTTATTTTATACGCATAAAACTTAAATAAGCTAGGCTCAACTTAGTGCACCAACAAAAAGTTAAGCTAAGCAAGATAAAACACAATATATACATAGAATTAAACTAGTATTTATTTTATATGCACAAAACCTAAATAAGCTAGGCTCAACTTAGTGCACCAATAAAAAGTTAAGCTAAACAAGATAAAACACGATATATACAACACAAGTGATAAGCAAGATATAAGCACTTAAAGCTCGATGGCTATCACAAAAAAAGTAAACTCGGGTATAGAGATAACTGATGCACGTGCTGGAGATAAAGATGTATTCCCGTGTTCTCTTGCACGAGTGATGTACGTCACGTTGGAGAGGTGTAGGATCCCACAAAGGATTTCTCAATACCACGAAGGCTCGCCTTTTTCTCCGAGCCTATTCTATGAAAGATATGTGTTCATTCCTTATGGCTAACTTTTTCTCCACTCCGGAGATGGCAAACTCCACGACCACTTCACAAGCTCCACAAAAGGAGACGCCCATGCCTCTTCACAATCTTCCACAAATATATCACCGTGGCACCAACCACCAAGCCAACTAGGATGTCACCCTCCAAGAGTAACAAGCTCACGGTCTCTCACTCGAACAAATCATAATGTAGAACCAGACATAGAATCGTATTCCATGAATATGATATCTATCTAATGTGATATATGGAATATATGACAAAGGTGGAGTCTTAGAGTATTTCGATCGATCGGTCATATAGGCCTGAGTCAGACATCAAATAGCTTCGCGTTCCCAAGGGCACCCCTCTCTTTCAAGAGGATTCGCGGCATGTCAAGCCCTGGTAAGGTTCTTCGCTTTGCATCGAATTAAACCACATGCTCCACCGCTTGTGCGGGCCTCCGTTAATTCCTTTCACAGGCTCATTCATCGAACATCAAAATCATAGCGACAGGAAAAAAATGAATTTCTATCAAATTAATAGAAGGGAAGGATAAATTAAGATTAAGTGGTAGGAATCAACGAGCAGGATTACTTTCTTTATAATATATATAGGTCTGGGCCTTTCGAGTTCCGATTGTTGTTTCTTAAATTTTGGTTATAGTTTCTTAAGTTTCGACTGGTCATAGGTTCGAATCCTACTTGGGTAGATTTGATTAATTCTTTAATGTAAGAATAAAGAATTGAATTAAAGGGCTTGCTTTGACCCTGAGGAAAAATGGTGGAAATCAACCAATGGCTCAAATATCTAGATCCAACGGGTTCTTATCACTTAGATGAGAAATTGATTGGTGTGCAGTGTAGATCTAGATTCCCTCTTTGAAAACCCTAAAAAATATGCAAAAATCATAGGATTGAGGGGGAGGAAGCAAGCTTAAAAGGGACAAAAATGCTTGTAAAAACATGCTCAAAAACCTTAGCAAAACAATGGGAAAGAATAGCCTTTTATAGAAAAGGAAAATATGAATGTTAGGGCAAAAACGAGAAGTCCACTCACAATTGGCGAACATTCCGATCCACCGGTTTCCATGCCAGAACGTCTAGCGAGTCGGGCTAAATACAGGGCCTGCAGCAATCTGTCCGGCAGCGGCCCTTTCGGGCACCGGTTGGCACCTCAATACACCATTTTGGCACACATCGGCGCACAGGCCAGTAACCCATGGATGTTTGGGCGGTGAGCCTGACGGGGCCGGTTTGGATGCTTGTTTTTCAGACAACAAGCAGGGCTTACGAAATGGTGATAATTTTTGCGTTCGGACTCCAATTTTAGCAACTTGGGCTTTCTCAAAAGATAAGAACGAGCTTTATCTCATAGAGGCTATAAAACCCAAGAAAAACCAAGAGGGAAAATACCAATTACGGACATGTATTAAAACTCCCTAAATGAAGAAACAGTAACACCTCTAAACTCGAAAACGCAATATAAGATACATACAAATTCTATTTGCGATGAACTCAGCCTTGTTGAAAAGGTAGAAACAATAACATGAACCTTTCATAGAGAAACACCAGGAAGAAACAAGAATAAGGAGATGCAAAATATGCAAAGTATTGAGCACTCTAAGACAATACGATCAAATTACCCATCTGAAACCCTATTGATAGTGTGACTATTTATCCTATAATCCGGTCTTCCAAAAACCACCCCGATACTAGTAAATAGAAAATCTAACAAGGTCATATGTTTGCCTTGCGCATCCTACTTCATCTTGATGACAACGCTTCAAACTCCATTCAAGACGGAATGCTTTACTTGATCATTGTTTCTTCGTGAAGACTCATAATGACATAGGTATCCCTACGGGTGCCTACGATTGGTCTACCTGGTTTGGCCCAGCGGAGGACCACGTGACAATCTGTATTTGATGAAGAAGCCCATGAAGATTTGGGTGGCCCCGGCCCATGGAGGATGACGGTGCTCGACGTGGCACTTCGTTGGTAACCCCAAGCGCAGGATGTGAAGAGCAAAGCAACAAGTTTTCCCTTAGTTGAGATCGAGGTTATCGAACCAGAAGGAGGAAGGAAACATCACACAGGTGTTGCAAACAACGTGTAGACCTGCATAACACAAACTCAAGACTTTGTCCCAACGAATCAGTGAGGTTGTCAAGCTCACCGGTTTGCTATAACAAAGGATTAAACGTATGGTGTGGAAGGTAATGGTGGTTTGCAGCAATTAACAAGTAACAGTGAAAGATATATCAATGGTAAAGATTGGACCGGGGTCCATAGTTCACTAGAGGTGCTCTCCTTAGATAAACAACATGTCATGAAGGATAAACAAATTACAGCGAAGCAATTGACAGGAACTGAGCAAGGCATAACAATGCAATTACTAGTCAGAAAGATCCTATGAGATTCGATTGGGCAATACAACAAGATACATAGACCGCCATCCAACTGCATCTATGACTAGAAGTCCACCTTCAGGTTATCATCCGAACCCCCTCCAGTATTAAGTTGCAAGCAACAGACAACTTCTTAGAGCAAAGTGTGTAAGGTAAACAGTCCACATGTTCCATGAACAAGAGACCGTTGTTTTATCCCTAGTAGCAACAACACATCTACAACCGAAGAGATTTCTGTCACTTCCCTTGGAAACTAGAGGCATGAACCCACTATCGAGTATAAATACCCCCTCTTGGAGTCACTAGCAACTACTCGGACAAGATAGATACTAACAACGGAGAGCATGCAAAGATCACAAACAACACAGACATGATAGAATCATAAAGACAAACATTAATCAAACCAACATAATAATCTCAATATTCATCGGATCCCCGCAAACACAACATGCATGATTACAAATAGATTAGATCTTGATCATGAACGGAGCTCACAAGATCTATACATGAAAGCACAAAGGAGGAGATACAACCATCTAGCTACTACATGGACCCATAGTCCAAGGTGAAACTACTCACGCATCATACCGGAGAGAAGGCCTCCGGGATGATTTCCCCTCTAGCAGGGTGCGGGGAAGAACTTCGGATCCCCCCGATCTAGGGATGACGGTGGCGGCGACTACAAAAGGTTTCGTGGAATATTGATCGGGTGCTTAGGGTTTAGGCATCAGGGGCTTCTTATAGGTGAAGGGGTAGGCCGAGGAGGCGGCCAGGGGCCCCACACCCCGCCTAGGCGTGGGGTAGGGCCCACCCGCGCCTAGGAGGGTGTGGGCGCCCTGGCCCGCTTCTCCGTCTCCCCTCTGGACTTCTTGTTCCCCACGGAAAGTTATTGACTTTGACGTTTGTCCCGTCCAATTCCGAGAATATTTCCTTACTAGCTTTTCTAGAACCAAAAACAGCAGAAAATAGGCAACTGGCACTGTGGCAACTTGTTAATAGGTTAGTACCAAAAAACATGTAAAAATCACCTCAAAGTGTAGACAAAGCAAAGCAAAGTAGATACTAAACAAGCATGTAGCATCAAAAATTATAGATACGTTTCCGACGTATCAGAGGACACGACTCCTTGGCGGATACAACGAGCTTTAGATAGAAAATTTAAGAGATAAACCCTAAACCTGTAACCGACTCGGTTGTATCCTGAGACCTGATATCCCCATATAAAGGCCAGGAGGGAGCAATGAGAAGGGCATCACAAACTATAGCATATACACCCGCCATATCTAATATGCGCGCCATTGTCATCAAGGCACCCTTGTAACCTTTGGTTCTTCCATTAATCAAGAGCAGACAAGTAGGTGTAGGGTTTTCCCTTCGGGGGTCTGAACCTGGGTAAACCACCGTGTCCCCGTGTTGCTTGTGTGCTAGATGACAAAGTCTCCAGCTTGTTGTTCTTCCTTAAACCCAAGTCCTAAAACTACGGACATTGATGTGTTAACCCCACGTCAATTGGCGTCGTCTATGGGGAAGTTGGTGTGCTGATGTGACGGCTTCGGCTGCCCCATCCCCCACAATCTTTGATTCATCCTCATCGGAGGGACGCCTCTGCTTCGGCTCCTTTGACTTCACCATCCACTCGCCGGCCACACGCCCGGCCTTCGACTCCATTAGCGACAAAGCCAACATGACGATCGGGAACCTGCGCTTCCAGGTCGGCAAGATCGACACTCTCTGTTTCCCCGAGCAATCGACGCTACCATCGATCACACCTTCCTCATTGGTCCCACCACCACTCGTCACCTTGAGCAAGCTCAACGCTTCTGCATCAACCTATAACACGAATAGCAACAACAGTTGCGACTCCGATCTATGTGACCCACTGATGGAAAAGGATGCCTACGTCTCTGATCTAGAAAGTTGCAAAATCAACGACTTCGCCAACCATTACATGTGTGCTGCCATCAATGCCAATAGCAGCGATGGCACTTGCAATGACGCATGGAATGAAGGAAACCGCGACAACCCTAACGCCGATGCCAACACCAACCGCGTCGACCCCAATGCCAATGTTGGTGGCGTAGGAGACCGCCCTCAGGTCCACCTTACGGATGTTGAGTGGAACATGGCCAGGGAAGCCCTGAAGGGAAACCCTCTGTCAGAAAATTTGTCCTAAGATGTACTGATGGGATACCACTGGCTCCTCGTAAAGGAGTTCCACCACCAACATACGGTGCAAGCTCAACTTGATGAGCGCAAGAAGGCAGCCGACGCTTCGAGTACCCGACGGGCGACACTCTCCTCCATCAACAAATCCTTCTCGAAGGGCAACGGCGTCGGGGCTCACAAGAGACGTTCCCGGATGGACCACATGGACGTGGACGGGAGACGCGAGGCCACCAAAGACCTCAACTTATCATGTTGGTGGATTCTTAGGGTAACATCAAACCCAAAACGCCGCAAGTTGCAGTGATTGCAACCACCACATATATGTTGTCCAACCAACCTCCGTCTGGGGATCCACGATCTGCCGTCCACCGGTCTGCCATCGCCGGACTCAGACCGGTAGAAGCTGTACTCGCAGGAGAACCTCTCCTGGAACCAAAGAATGCATTTGTGGCACTCGCGAGAAACCGCTCATCGTCGTACGATGAAGATGACCTCCCACGATGACGTCGCAGCCCGCGGCGAAGGGATCGCGACTACGATTCCCATAATGAAAACACGTAGCGCAAGGTCAACAAATCGCGCACCAAACGCATTTACACCTTCGAGTCTGAAGATGAAGACATGGAGCATTGTGGCACCAGATGCTTCAGCCGCTCTATACGGCAAACTCGGATGCCCAAAGGCTTTAGGCTGCCTTCGGACAACCCAAAATTCGACGGCCTTCTGGAGCCAAAAATCTGGCTGGATGACGACATACAATCCGTCAAATATCACGACGGATGCAAGAACACGGCTATGCAGTGCGTGCAGCTATAGCTAAAGGGTGTTACACAGGCCTGGCTCAACAGCCTTCCCCTGGCTCAATCCGTAGTTGGGAATAATTGGTGTACAGTTTTGTCCGAAACTTTAAACCCACCTACAAGCGCCCATCGTCAATCGAAGAGCCCAGGGCCTGCACCCAGAAGCCCGGCGAATCCCTCCGCTTGTACATCTAGCGGTGGTCCATCATCAAGAACTCCGTGGAAGATATCATCGAAGAGCAGGCAATCGACGCGTTCAACGGTGGCGTACGCTGTAGAGAGATCAAGAAGGAGCTAGGGCGTACCAAGCCCAAAACCATAGATCATCTGGTGGACATCGCCAACCGCTGGGCAGACGGAGAAGACGCCATCAACAACATTCGAGAACGCTTAGATGACGAGGACGACATGAGCCACAGATGCGACCGCCGAGGGAAACACTGGATGCGCGACTGCGAGGACCGCGAGAAAGTCGATATGGTCGCGGCTGGCTACGCCAACAAGCGTGATAACGACAACCGCAACAATGGATACCGTGGAGGCAACTATCGCGATAACGACAAGATAACCCAAGTGTGGCAACGTTGCACTCGTAACGACACACCCACCACCATGGAGCGGCTGTCAGGTCCTTGCAACATCCATTACTACATCGACAACAAGGACTTCAAGAAAAAGTCTAGACGACTCCTTAAGGACCGCCACAAGTTCCAGAAGCTCCAAGATGCTTACGCCAAACTGCACCGTGACGTAATGAACCAAGGGTACGCGATTGTACCAGGGCCCATAGCATATGGATAGATTCATTAAGACACATCTTCACATGTCCATTATCACCAAATAGACGACAAGATTCAAGCATATGATCTTATCGAGATGCTTATCCTGAACTTGCCCTTTTCAACCTTGATGACAATCACCACTTGATGTCATCCTCTCACGGGCTATATGAAATATTTACTTTTGATGCATGCACATGGAAAGATACCTAAACCACATAGACAACACAAAGGGGTTAGTTCATAAAACATAATTGGCAAAGCTTACCATACCACAAGATCCCATGTGTACATTCTTTATGCTTTATGTATTGACTAATTTGAATCCACTGTTCACTCTTTGTATTGGTCAACCATGTACCTTCTCATGTTCTATCTCAATAACTTGAGGTACATAAAGAACTCTTCATTTGATTGCATGCTCCAAATCGTGGTGAACCATAGCTCGATTCATGAGACTATCATGACACCGACTTAGGGTCATGTCTTGATTTCTCAGCTTGAGATCAAACTCCCAAGATCCTGAACATCCATTGCTTAACACATAAGCTAGAGCATGACTAAATTAAGTTCCACACAAGAACTCCATCTTCATTTCTTCTTCCTGATCATATAATATTATTCTCTTCAAATCGATGATCTTGATGCCATTTATGTATACATAATTGATACGGCGGATGAATGTGTTCACTTGAGTCGAAATCTTAACTCTCACATTATCTTACACATGCATAAATAAGTCATTTTACTATAATAAGTGTGCCGTTTACGGTTAGGTCTCATCGATCACATTTACACATCCTTTGAACCTACAATAACATGATATTAATGAGTTGTCACTCTACAATTGAAATCACAATGTTAATTGTGTATGATTATGGAGTAATCTCGCGATAGTTCAGCTCGTGACACTCACACTACACATAAGGACATATCATCTCATTAAAAGCATATAAGAAATTAGTATCGCGTTATTAAGGAGTGCTCGCTACAATTCATATCTCAACGCTCACATTTACGCACGAAGATACCATTTAATTAGAATATATATGAGTTTGTAGGTTGTGTTTAATGAGTACGCCCGCTAGAGTTTAAATTTCAACTGTCACATTTACACATATGAAGATACACCTGAATTATATCGTGTGGCAGTGTATCATGTGATAGACGAGTTAGATTCACTAGAGTTCAAAACTCAACGCTCTCATTACATATACAGAGCTAACCTTTTTCATTAAATTCATGAAAAATCCTAAAGGGTTGCAGTGACTCACTAGAGCTTAAATCAATTTCATTTTCTTTAGACTAGGAACTTAATGACATCAATTTTATTTCACTTAAGATAAATATTAATAACATGGTTATCGGCCAAAGATTTTTCCTAACTCGAAACCTAGTAGGCAATGTATTTTTTGTACGGAGAAGCAAATACTATCTCGTGGAATTGAAACGAGTGATGACCTGCACTCGTCCATGGAGTACAGTGAAATTTTAGGGTGTGATTAAGTACTCGTCCATGTGTGTGTTGTGTGTGTGTGTGTGTGTGTGTGTGTGTGAGGCAGGCGGCGTCTCACCGAAATTGGCATTGAAAATGGGTTACCATTAAACAAAAACTCAAGATAAAACAAACGACCATAGAAAAAATAATAAAATAAGGAAAAATAAAAGACCAAAACGGGAGATACAAGAAAAGAGCAGTTCCGTCTCTCGAAAAAATGGAAAAAAAAAAAGGCTGGGGTTTGCAGTGGAGAGATGAACGGCGAGCATGCCATCAATGCCATGTTTCTCTCTCCTCTCCCCCGTCATCCCTCCTCGGGTTCCAACGAATCCCTCCGCACATCTCCCACCTTCTTGGTCAAACCGCCCCTCCTCTCTCTCTCTCCCCCCTCCTCTGTTTTCTGTTCCTCCTCGTTCTCTCTCTAGGATAAACAGAACTCCGTGATAGGGAGGAGAGAGAAAGAGAGACGACAGGCACAGAGGGAGATGGAGCCGAGTTAATAATGGCAGGAGGCGGAACCTTCTTTTCCCCTGACTCCCTGCGGCTGCAGCTCATCATTTGTCTCTGATCCTTGTGCTCTGTTCCTTCCTTCCTTTCGTGCTGGTCTTGGCTACCGGTGGACTGCGCCATCGCCGCCGGCAGCAGGGAGCCTCGCCATTGGGTTCCTGCGATCTTGTTCCTCCTCCATTGGGCATTACCCCGCAATCGCGCAAAGGTTCGTGCCCCGTTTCCCTCTGACGTTTCTTCATTAATTATCTTCTCTGTATACGAATATCCTGCCATTCCCAAGCAGTGGCATGCAGGCTTTCCTCGTGAGGAGATTTTGGTTCTTTTTTCTCTGCATTGTGGCATGTGTTCTTCGTGATCTGAATTTCGTCTTTTATGATGATAGCATCATGTCGTTCTGTATCGCGATTTGGTTCCCTTCCTGGAAAGGAAATCGCTGTCGAAACGTGGCTTAACTGTTCTGTTTTTGAATGGGGTTTCGTCGGATTTTTTTCTTTCTTGCGTAATGTGTGTTGTTTCTGATCGAATTTTTGTTCGATTTATTTTTCAACGAATAAGACTGCTTTATCGGCCTCGTTTTTTGAACAACATGCCGAAACTTGCGGAGGATTGACCTGTCGAAAAGAGCTTGATTTGAATGACTTTCTTCTCCTTCCTGATCTCTGGTTTGGTTCTTCCGCGTCTCTCGAACAATCCATCTCTGCAGCTCGCAAGATGAAACGCTCTAAGTCCTTCATCCCCCTAATCTTGGAGACGATCCGAACCATTTTGTGTGAAAACCGTAAACGCGTTCCTGGCAATCCCAGCCCTCCTCTCTGCTAGTACTAGTATTAAAATTTCACCATTTTTCGTTTTGCCAAAATCTGTTCTTCATACATGTAATTTCTGAAGGGCTTTAGAAGAAAAGTTGCTCCGTGTTGTTATGCGCCTCGAGCTCCGAGCCCCGAATCGGCACGCTGTTGAGGATGGTAGGGGTCCATGGCGCCTCGTCTTTTCCTGTTCTTCAAGTGAATAGGATGGGACGGCCACTCCCCTCCCCCTTTTTGTTTTCGGCTCCTTTTGTTGGTTTTCAACTCCTTTGTGGATGACTGTGCCGGTCGTCGTCGTATCAACCTAACCTTTTGATGCTATATGAGTTGTCGCCTACCGCCATGGCCATGGTTTCAGTTTTGGAATCAGGCTTCAGAGGACTCAGATTCTAGCCTTGTACTGTAATCAAAATCAAGAATGGTGTTTCTGCTCAAGGCTTTTGTGAGACTAAACAGTTCCCCTTCTTTGCATTTCCTTCGTTCTTGTTTTTTGTTTGGTTTCGCATCTGCATGTCTACACTGACAGTGTTTCTGCATATCAAATCATTCCTGTTGTTAACACACGCATCTCTGAATTTCATCAACTGAATGCACCTTGCTTGGTGTTCGCCTAGCTCTCTGAACTGAATCCCTCAAACCTCTGACTCGACTATCAGGTTGAGCTGTTCCATGCTGAGATGAACGGCCACACACACACAGCGATGGAGTGGAAGGACACCAACCCAGGAGGACCAAACTGCATGCTCCCGAGCTACCTGACCGACCCATTCCCGGATCCTTTGGTGGAGGGTTGCAACAACCAGGGCTCGGAAGCAGCCGGGTTCGAAAGACATGGCCTGTCCGTGGACGTGGGCTCACCTCAGGAGGAAGGTAGGGCGATGCCGGTGACGCCGCAGTTCGGACAGAGGTCCGGTTCCAGCAGCAGTTTATCTGAGAGGATGCAGGCCAGAGCTGGGTTCAGCGTCGCCAAGCTCAGCATGCCCTGCGTCACGCCGGCCGCAGCCGACAGCGAACATTCAGGTGGAGCTCAGTCGCCTTACCTGACCATCCCGCCCGGACTGAGCCCGGCGTCGCTGCTGGAATCTCCCGTGTTCCTCTCCAATGCCATGGTATATGGGTTGTGTTTTTATTTCCATGGTTGTGATTTCTTTCCACCGTCAGTCAGACGTATGCTTCACTTCACTGAGCTTTTTGATCGCTGACGAAATGATTCAGGGCCAGGCCTCGCCAACCACGGGGAAGTTATTCATGCATGCTGATTCCAATAACAATAATCTTGTTAGACCTGAAGCTCCCTCAAATGAAGATGGCCGTGGTACATTTTCTTTCAAGCCTCTGGACCTAAGATCATCACAATACACAGCTGAAGGAAAGAAGGTGAGTAGTGGCTGTGTCAAATTGTTTTTATTTTCTCATTCTTTGCACTAAGAAAACCATGCTAGCATTATACTCCTTGCCTCCTTTGAATTGGTAGAAGTAGCCTTGTGCTAAGCCATATTGTTCAACTGATGGAGTTTGTTTTTCTTATAAGTTATTACATATCTGCAAGTGATATTCTTAAATAAATTTGCAACTGAATTGTTGAAAGAATGTAACTACTTACTCCGAAAATGGTTGAGGATTAATATGTTTACCATTTTTAATGATGGAGCTGGGCATTGTTGACCACCATTTAATATCACAGAGTTCTGCATGAATCATCAGTTTTATCAACTGGACTTTGTTTTTCAAGTACTATGTGGTACCATACTGGCAACTAATTCATACAGAGAATGCTTTTTTTTTCAAATGGTTGGGGCACTATAGGTTTCCTATTTAAACAGCATTTTGTACGACTAGTTAATGCAAGGTGTCCGGCAAGCCTGTTTACCCATTATTGTTGTTGGTACCTAAGGAGAAAATGTAAGTCACCGTTGAACCAACCAAGTTTGTTGTTAAAAAGTGTAGATAAATCACCCAGTACCATGGAGTAATTATTTTTAGAACACTACTCTAACTCTCAGAACATAGTGAGCGATCAGTGCAAGGCTCTGAAATGGATGCTGTAGTTGCTTACTGTTTACCCATGCTTCTCTCCAATATACTTTTTTGCTGTCTCTTGTTGATGACATGAGATTGACATGTTTGGAACATCTGAATAAACCTTTCAATTCCCTGTATCCTTTGGTTGCAGGAATCTTTACCAAACCATCAGCATCCATCTCTACCAAGCAGAGATGTTTCTGTCAAGACTGAAACCAACATTCAGACGACACGAGACGCCAATTCGCTGGGCCATCTGAACCAACAAGCGCAGTTCAACAATGGGCAGGACCTCATGAGGAGCAACTACCCTGACTCCAGCAACAAGCGCGACCGCCTCGCACCTGACAACACCGTCTACAACAACGGGTCACCTCCTGATCACGGCCCGCCGGCGGCAGACAGTGAGGCAGCGAGGGCAGACTACTCTGCCATGGCGACCGCCACGCCGGCCGAGGACGGGTACAGCTGGAGGAAGTACGGGCAGAAGCAGGTGAAGCACAGCGAGTACCCGCGGAGCTACTACAAGTGCACATACCCAAACTGCCAGGTGAAGAAGAAGGTGGAGCGGTCACACGAGGGCCATGTCACGGAGATCATCTACAAGGGCGGGCACGACCACCCCAAACCCGCCGCTGCGAGCCGCCGCCCCGCCGGCGTCCCGCAGCAGGCTCACCCGTTCGGCGACGCGCAGATGGACGCCACCGCTGCTGACAACAACAGCAATGGCAACGCTGGTGCGTCGCAGCCGAACGCGGAAGCCAGGCAGTTGTGGCACAATGGTGCGGGTGTTCAGGACTGGCGCGGCGACGGACTGGAGGCGTCGTCGTCACCCTCGGTTCCCGGTGAGCTCTGCGACTCGTCGGCCTCGATGCAGGTCCACGACGGCGGTACCCGGATGGAGTCCCCGGAGGCTGTGGATGTCACGTCTGCAGTGTCTGACGAGGTGGACGGAGACGACAGAGTGGCGCACGGCAGCATGTCCCAGGTCCATTGCGCCGCTGCTGTCGACGCTGAGTGCGACGAACTGGAATCCAAGAGAAGGTCACGCCATCTTACCTCTGCACGCACCATGTTCAGTATTGGAGTCCGTGGCGCTGAACGTGTCGTGTGAATGTTTCAGGAAGCTGGAGACATGCGCCATTGAAATGAGCACCGCGTCCAGAGCTATCCGCGAGCCGCGGATCGTGATCCAGACGACGAGCGAGGTCGACATCCTCGACGACGGCTATCGCTGGCGCAAGTACGGGCAGAAGGTCGTCAAGGGCAACCCGAATCCAAGGTTCGTCTGAAACACCATCCGACTTTCCTTTGAGATCTTCCTTGGAGGAATGTATGTCAGAGTATCATCGTACGGCTTTGCTCTGTATGTGCTCAGGAGCTACTACAAGTGCACGCACCCTGGGTGCTCGGTGCGGAAGCACGTGGAGCGCGCGTCGCACGATCTCAAGTCCGTGATCACGACGTACGAGGGCAAGCACAACCACGAGGTCCCGGCCGCGAGGAACGGCGGCCACGGGAGCTCGTTGGCCGCGTCGGGGGTCTCCCAGCTGTCCCACGCCGGCGGCGCGCGCAGGACGGAGCTGCCGTCGGTGCAGGACGGCCTGATGAGGCTGGGCAGCTGTGGCACACCCTTCGGCCTGCCGCCGAGGGACCCGCTGGGCTCGATGAGCAATTTCCCCTACTCGCTGGGCGGCCATGCGGCGGCGGCCACCGCGCTTCCGAGCCTGCCGATGCCGACCGGGCTCGGCGCCGTCGAGGGGCTGAAGCTCCCCATGCTGTCCCCGTCGATGCACCCGCTCTTCAGGCACCGGCAGGCGATGGAGACGGCGGGGTTCAGGGTACCCAAGGGTGAGGTGAAAGACGAGACGGTGCCGAGCAACGTGGCTGGCGCCGGCGGGGCCGCATATCAGCAGATGATGAGCAGGCTGCCCCTGGGGCATCGGATGTAGTAGATGATAAAAGGAGGATCGATTAGAGGATGAGTTGGAGACATGCTTAATTAGATTAAATTGATTAATGTTCGATGATAAGTAGTATACCGTGGAAACAATCTTCCTTACTTTTTTGCGCAATGTTATATCTTCCTGTTCCAAATAATCCCAGGGGAGTCGTTAGTGATTTTGGTGTGCTTGGTTTAGGCTTCTGATTTTGTTCAATAACGAGCAATTGGTTCTTCCGTTTTGGGTTGATCGCAAAAGTTTCATCTCTTTTGACAGTGTCTAAGTGCCTGAGTTGACGAATTGTATCGAAGTAGTAAATGAGTTGGTGTGGTTTTTAAAAATTGAGCCCTTAGAAATGAATGGCTTCTCTGGAAAGTGGTGTGCATGAATGCACATTTTTCTTTGACATGATGAATCCACAGTTTTTGTAGTGTAGTGTGGCCATAAAAACAAGAGATAGTGTAGGCCATGACTTCCAAAAAAAGACTTCGTTAAAGCGACCCCTATCACTCAACATTGTGGTTAATATATTGGTTGTCATGCTTGACTTGAGCACGTAAAAGATAATAACAAATGAAATGTGGAAGTAGTAACTCACCTAGCGGATGGTAGACGTAAACAATACGGTCGATGACATAATTCTCTTTGAGTGTCTCCGTGTTTGGTTGCCGTTTCTATATTTCCCCAAGTACACGATGACCGCACATAGCCTGCACAAGTGTGCATGCTCTTAGCCGTTTTATGCCTCCCGTTTGGTTGCTTGAAAAGCCATTTTCGACATTATGGTAGAAACGAAAGCCTATTGTTTGGTTAATTATTTTAGGTTTGGTAGAAACTGAACCTCCTGTTTGGTTGTGTGCAAGTTTTTTTTAGATAACCTATAAAAAACTTGTGTGCAAGTTGTGAGGTGTGATAACCTCTCTTTTTTTGCCAAATTCCACCGATCTATTAATAATCATCAATAGCAGTATAAAGAGGCTTAAAAGTAATAGAAATTACAAATAGGTCATTGGACCACCTAGTGACGACTATAGGCACTAGCACAAGCCGAAGGCATGCCGCCGTCCTCGCCCCTCCATCACCGGAGCCGGGCAAAACTTGTCGTAGTTGAGCTTGTTGTAGTAGACAGGTGGAAAGTCGTCATGCTAAGGCCCCATAGGACCAGCGCACCAGAGCAACAACCATCGCCGAAGATGACCTCGAACCACATTGACGAATACGAAAAATGATCGGACCCCGAGAGATCCGCCGGACACACAACTCCACGCGCCCTCCGTCAGCGCTAGATGCACCATCAGAGCGAGGATAGGGCGGGGAGGACCTTATTCTGACTTCAGGACGCAACCGTCGCCTCAACATCCTGAAGAGGACACTGAAAAAAAGGCTAAACAAAAACGAAAATCCTCCTGCCAGCGAGAGGTTGTGGTCCGCCACACCTCCAAGGCCCTAAGGCCACCAGAGATGGAGCGGGCCGCTGGCGTCGCCGGTGAGGGGACGGAAACCCTAGATGGGTTTAACTCTAAAACTTGTGTGACAACCTCTTCTTTGAGTGGTCAAGTTACCAGATGTGCAGAACTAAGAAGCAATAGCAAGACTAAAGTAGAAGATAACACATTAAACCGGTCATAGTTGTGCAGAACTAAGAAGCAATAAGAGCATGTACACCGTTTAGCTATAGCTAAGAAGAAGTAAGACTTAAGTTTAAGAAACCAAAATTCACTCCAGCGTTTATCCCATTTCGTGGGTCCCATTTAACAGGAAAATTGCAGCTTTGTAGATTGTTTTTATATTCTAGTCACAAACTGCCATGTGGGTTCACTAATTTTTTTAGCTACCTTTGTCTAGTACTAGACATATGTCTAATCATTTATTAGCTAGTACCACCCTCTCCAACGTACTAGACTCAGGTTTAAGTGGAAAAGGTGCTCTTAGACACACCTTTGTTCACACACTACACACGCCCTAACAAGACTAAAGTAGAAGCTAGCACATTAAATCAGTCATAATAGTACACATAATAGCATAACCTATCCGGTAATATTGTTCACCCCACAACACGGTAATATTGTCCACCCACACACATACTAACTAATAACACAAACATTAAGTTCAACACCAACTAGATCACCATGACCAATCGGTCGTCGATTGGAAAGGTTTGGATCATGCTCGGGGCACTTCTTGACCATCACAGTCATGGAGTAGTCGAATATGGTCACCCTATACTCATAGGTCCTAAGGACCTTGAAGGTAAAAAAGTAGTTGATCTTGATCTGGTGACCTATGGCAAAGCCTAACCACCCCTTGGACCATGGAAACCCTCCCATTGACATGTTTTAGCCTCACCATCCAGATGCATCCGGTGTTCAGAGTGATGGTGCCAAGGTACATACTAAAGCCATCGGGTATTGAAAGAATATCCAACCCATGTCTAAGATGACCTTGCGAAATGGTTAGAGAAACCTTGTCATGGAAGTGGACAACTTTCATCGGCTTTCCTCTTAGCCTCTTGGAGGCGTTGTCTTCTCCAGCTTCCTTGGAACATCATTTGAGAGTGTTGGGGCAAGCAACACCCATCATCATCTTGCTAGTAGAGCACTACAAAAATAAGCCAAATAGAACATGTGTAATCATTTGCAAGGGACGCGCACAAACAATGTGTTAAACAGATAATGCATCATACAATGCAAATAAGTACAAACATTGCAAAGGGATTACTCCACAGTACCAAGAAAATTTCACAAGCAATGTGCTTGCACAATGGACAAGGCACTATAGGATAACCCTTTGCACTAGATTGTGACACATTTTAATCATAGGCTTATGCAAAGACTTTAAAATCGGGGGCCTCATAGTAACATAACATGCACAAATCAATGTGACGATCATGCATTTTCCAAGTAGCATGAAGAACCAATGAGGTTGTGTAGAACACTAGGTAAATGCAGATCATCCCATCAATATAGTTGGTGCCACACTTTTAATAATTCATAGATACATAAGGTAATTCAGAATAGAGAGTCTCGTATTTATATAGCACACAAAAATCTAAGAGATGGTCCTACAAGACCGAGGAGCATGCACTAGGTATTACAAATTCATGCCTTGAACACATGTCATTACAGATTTTAATCATGGGTAGATGAAATAAAACATCTGCAAAAATAACATATTTAGGATACTTGATACGTGTTTGATAGTGAGAGACAAGCCCCCAAGGTTGGGGAAGTACGTATGCTCTTACCCCATTGTATATACTTCGTTAGTTTGGTATTTCTTAGTAGCTAGTTTTTTTGTTTGCATGTTATTCTTAGTCCCCTAATGGTGTTTACTAAGAAAACGAAAAGCACAAAAAGATTTCTTCATTGCTTTAGTTGTCGCTCGTTTTATTTCTTTTCTTTATCAAACTAAAACACAAAAATATTTTCATTTGTATCTTTTGCTTGTTTATTTGCTCATTATCTTGTTTCATCTTTGGAAAAACCAGAACAACAAATATATTTCTTTTTTATTTTACTCTAGTGTTCGGAGGGAGACGCAGATTTCTACACGTTTCTATTCACCATTCACCTTTTGCAATTCTTTATGTAATACAAAAACATCTGAAAAAATTAGGTATTTTCGTATTTCTATCCCCTATATGCAAAAAATGACTAAAAATCCTGAGACTTTAAAGTAGGGCAAATTTGCACTATTTCCTATAGATAATTTTGTTGGCAGATTCTTGTTCTAGTTGTTTGAACGACCCATTTGCATTTTATATTTGGTTCTTCATGGACCTATGGATTACGTTGGTATTGGTCATTTAAACAACTCTCTGGAAACTACAAATAATAATCATCTTAAGTGACAGATGCATTTCTTTTGGGTAGCTTTCGCTCTTTGTATCTCCCGCAGAAAATTGTTTTACCATTACCGGATTATTGCTATAGAAGATTTACTATGTCCAAATAGTGAGAGGAAAAGTAACAATAATGACCACATGTGCAAGGACAGTTAAAAATGGGCACGACACCTTTGCCCCTTTATGTATGGAAATTAACAATAACCATGAGTACTCTTTACCCGCAAAAAAAAACAATAACCAATACTTTTCATGTGGTTGTCCTAATAACTTGTGGAGTAATGATAGACTATTATCTCACATATGTTCCTCTGATGATATGAAGATGCAAATTAGATATAATTTTGGAATAATATTTAGCCATAAATTGAAGGTATAGTAACTTTAAACAAATATGTTTGTATCCCATGTGGCACGCATTTAATGATGAATTATGTTCATATAGTGTCTCTAAAATACTAGAGTTAATGTTAGTTTCATTCTAGAAGCTCAAATTGTAAATCTTATCATCGAGGTTGAAGTGGATTATGATTATTCATACCATTAGTTGACAACCCCAGCCTTGGTATCTTAAAAAACCAAAACCTCCGATATGATTGTGAGGAACAACCTTTAGCCTATTACCCGAGAAAGACAAATTGAAATCCACGAGTTGGATAGACTTGACTAATAAATGAGATGCCTTATTTTATGTGTTTCATATGTAGATAATATTAAATTTGAAAACCTTATTGGGTTGGGACGTTAACCCAAGACATGCCTAGGTGGTGTACATTTTCAGCTAAATTTAGGTGATTGTTATTGGTATTGGAGTATATATGTTCATCAAGAAACACGATGGTGTATGCATGGTGTGAACCTCTTGTACGAAGGGACAACAAGATACCCCAAATAAATAAAATTCCCGAGCTTAATACTATCATATATGCAACACCTAAGACTTGGATACAAACAAAAAAATCTCCTACAGCTCGAATGAAAGATTTTAAGGTAAAAGTCATATTTCTTTCTATCTTGTCAACTGATGGTGGTAGTAAACATAATCTTATCGCTTTCTATGCTAAGTGTTCAAGCGTTGATGGATTAGAAGGAAACTTTATTACCTGGTTTATTTATTTTGCGACCAACATAGTGAACACTACAAATTCAAACAAGAGATTCAAAGATTACTTTGTTTGAGAATATTATACTTTTAATCTTGACTAAATATCATTACCTAGTCATAACTTTTCTATGACTTATATAATATCTAGAACATTGTTGAGATGTTACGCTACTAGTACTCCATTCTCTAGAATCGTTCGTTATGTAAAGACTACTTGGTATTTTTCATTGTTCATGCGTGAATAAAGCAAAGTTCTCGTCAAAGTCTATTTATCGTTAATGCACTATGTTTGAGTTGCTTGAGGACAATCAATGAGTTAAGACTGGGGATTTGATACATCTCAAATGTATCTACTCTTCCAAGTACCTTGCACATAAATTTAATCCAGAATCTTACCAAACACAGACAAAAACTGTCAGAATCGATGTTGTTTTAAGCAAAAACACCTTTTGTATTTTTTGTGCAGAAAACAAAGTAAATAAAATTCAAGAAAATACATGTGAAGTTTGTGTGGAAAAGAAGCAAAAAAGAACAAAGAAACGGCCAGGAGGGCACCGAGGCGCCGATGAGGGGGGTCGTGTAGCAAGATACCCTTGCCATGTCAGGGGGGTGTCATATCCTCCTCGAGTGTTTCCTCGCCTCCTCCTCTATGCCCTGAAAACCATTCTTCCCATAAACATGGTGTAGGGGTTCGTAGCATGGAAAACAAGAAAATTCTACCGCATGCAAACAAACAAGCCAAGATCTATCTACTAGATTGTAGCAACGAGTCGATTAGAGTACTCACCCTCGAAGATTCCAAAGCGGTTAACGAGAGCAGATTCTCGTGGGTGATGTAGTCGTACACTTGCCGATCTCAAGATCGTGTAGACGATCCTTCCGGCGTTGCGTTCCGGCAGCGCCTCCGCAGTCGGTCACACGTTCGGTACTCGATGAAGACCTTCCTCTCCCTTGTTCTAGTAGGCAGCGGAGGTTGTAGTTCTCCCCTGCGATTCCGGCAGCACGACGGCGTGGTGTCGGAAGTAGAGGGAAGATACCGCAGGGCTTCGCCTAAGCCGGTGCGAGTTATGGTGGATCTAGGGTTTCCCGGTGATCTAGGGTTTAGAAGACCGGTAGGAGGAGGAGGTGTCGGCGGCGGCTAGGACGACGGCGACGGGCCGGCGGCGGCGACACGGGTGTGGAGGGATAGGGCTTGTGTGTTTGGGGAAGCCCTCACCCTCTATTTATGAGAGGGGGCAGCCTTAGGAGGGATGGGTTTGAATCCAAACCCAAACCCAAGTTGGATTGAGAGAAGGACTCTTTCCTTCTTCCACTAGGAAACCATTGTTCTAGTTTGACTTTTCAAACTTCCCGTTTGACTTTTAATTTAGAACTTTAATTCTCTTTTCAATTTATAGCTTTAATTCTCTCTTGCAAATGCCCAAACCAAGTGACCTAGGATATGATCCAATCATTCCACTTACCCATGACTCATTCATGGAACATTCCCCTTCCGGACCGGTGAACCTTCTAGACCCTTCTAGAACCTCTCCGATGAAAACATCGGAATCTTTCCCGAATTCCGGAATCAGACTTTCCTTATATGAATCATATTCTTCGGACCATTCCGGATCTCCTCGTGATATCTCGGATCCCATCCGAGACTCCGAACAACATTCGGTATCCCTACTAACATTCCATATCTACTAAACAACATCGAATCCTTAAGTGTGTCTCCCTACGGTTCGTGAATTATGCGGACATGACCGAGACATTTCTCCAATCAATAACCAATAGAGGAATCTAGAAATTCATATGGCTCCCACATATTTCTACGATTACTTTGTGATCGAATGAACCACTTACATAAGATACCAATTTCCCTTTGTCTCGCGATAGTTTACTTATCCAAGGTTTTGATCGTCGGTATCTCTGCATACCTAGTTCAACCTCGTTACCGATAAGTACTCTTTTCTCATTCCCGTGATATGTGATCCCTTGTGAGCCAGTCACATGCTTGCAAGCCAATTGGATGACATTCCACCGAGAGGGCCCAGAGTATATCTATCCGTCATATGGATGGACAAATCCCACTCTTGATCCATGTGCCTCAACACATACTTTCCTAACACTCAATGCCACCTTTATAGCCACCCAGTCACGGTGTGGTGTTTGATGTCATCAAAGCATCCTTCCGGTGATGGTGATTAGCATGATCTCATGGTCGAAGGAATTAGGTTACTATGTATCAGAAAGCTTATAGCAAATGAACTATTGAAATGACTTGATCTTAATGCTACGCTTATCTATAGGAGTATGTCCATCATACCATTCTCCTAATGATATGATCTTGTTGTCAACAACATCTCAATGTTAATGATCGGGAAACCATGATCATCTATTAACCAACAAGCTAGTATTATATAGAGGCTTTACTAGGGACTCTAATTTAGTTTACAAATCACACAAGTTTTAATATTTCTGGTTAATACCGTTATAGCATGAATGTAAACATTTATCATAAACACAAAGATATAATAATAACCACTTTTATTATTGCCTCTAGGGCATATCTCCAACACATGGAGTCTTTCGTGAACCAGAGCGTCTCTGCCACCATGATCTTTGTTTCAGAGATCGGATCTGACTTCCTCTCCACTCTAGGAAGGGGTTGCGAAGCTGTCTTCATTAACATCATTTCCAATCCTGTCTCTATAAACCATGTGCTCCTTCTCTATCACCATGTGTGGGTAGTTTCCTGTAGGCATGTGAGGTGGATGGGAATTGGATGAAATTGATCATATAATAAGGTCTAGCCATCAGGATTTATGGTGTTTGTGTTGTTGATATTCTAGAATGGATGTGGATGCACTTATGCTTTACTTAATGCTTATTATTAGGGCCCAGATAACATGATCTTGATACTGAATTTTATTGTTTAATCATATATGAGAGTTTGATACTTATTTTCATAGTGTATCAATGTTATAGTGTTGAACCTACAAACCCTATTGTGATACCCTAGGGAAAATAAGGGGGATGTTATAATTTGAGGAGTTCATGTGTTAATGGAGTGTTAATGCATTTTTCTGGGATACTTGAAATGGTAGACCTTAATTACCCGATGTTCTAAGTTGGTCCCGGTGAAATGAGAGGGTAGGACAATAGATGTTGTGCAAATTTTCTTGGGTAGTACGTACAACTACATATGGCACATATGCATACATATCACAGAACTAGAGCCAAACACCATGGTACTTATATGTATATTACACGATTGGTCTCATCCATGCACGTCCCACCGATGACCATATGCCTACGCTTTTAGCCACTAAAAGTTACAGTTGTAGTCCTTCCACTAGAATTATATTGTAACCATTTAATATTTTGTTTAGATGTTTTCTTTAGGAAGCTAGGTATTATAATGGGTTAAATGTCTAATACCTAGGATATTTATATTGGGATCGAATGCCAATATGTTCAGATGTGTTAGATATTCGGAACTCAAACTAGGTATTGAGGTTGAATGCAAAATGTTGTTTGGATGATAAAAGTGATGAATTGTAGTTCTACAAGTCTTTGATAAGTATACTATTAGATACATGTTATATACATGTAAGAATTGTACACGACAATATTACAATGAAATATTCACTGAAAAAACTTTATTCACAAACATTTTCATAATGACCAAATGATCAGCTTAGCAGCAAACACATGAAACCTAGCAAGAAACACACATGGAGCCTAGCAGCAAATACACACACACACGTGCGGAATTAAGCTTCCAGTGTAACAGCCAGAAGCACCCACGCGAGGGGAGGAAGGCGAGAGATCAGAGGAGTGGGGGCGGCGGTACACTTCGAAGGACCTTCACCGAATGCGGGGCCTACTGCTGGGAGTGAAAGCTAGGCGGAGGTTGCCCATGTCGTCCTTCCGTAGAGAGACCTGCTGCAGAGGTACATGAGATTGAGATAGGGCTGGCAGGAGGAGGAGTACGGTGTGGCAGGATTCCTCTGGCATCGTTCCTAGCCAGATGAGGATGGGATGTCGACATTGTGTCGGTCGCCATAGTCTAGGTCTCATGTAGGGGAGACGAGTTCTATTGAATAGGGGATAGGATTGTTCTATTGGGGTGGAACCAAGCGGTTGGGAGCCCTGAATACATCATGACATCGAGGGGTTCACTAGTAGGAAAAGGCCTAGTAGTGGCGTTCGTAAAAGGGGGTTCGTGGCGTTGAGCCCTCATGCCACTAATCTCACGCCACTGGTAGCATCTAGTGGTGGCATTCTTGGTGAACGGCAGTACTAAGTTAGGTACTAGTGGCGTTTTGATGAACGCCACCAGTACGATAAGCTGTAGTGGCGTTCGAGCCTTCCTGAACGTCATTAATCATAAGTCGATAATTAAAAAATACCGAAAATCTTGATTACATCAGCAATATCAAATAACATAATACAATAATACTAAACATCATTCAGAATACAAAAACATGATACACCAAATTTTACTGGATAGCATTCAGAATACAACAACATGATACAACAAAGTTTACTGGATATCATTCAGCATACAACGATACAAACAACTAACTTAAAAGACTATCTAGCTTGTTCTACCTAGGACATGGTCTTCAGAGTTAGACGACTACTTCTACCTAAGGGAATGATCTTTAAAGTCAGAAGATTCTGAGTCACGGATCTCGTACAAGAAAAAGGTTACTCCATAAGTTTTGTTGAGGTAGATTCTCTACCTCATTCCGGCATCCATCCTAAAACTTTCTACCAAAATTGTCCAAAGTGGTCCTGTAAAGTAAGTTTGGTTCGCCTCGTTGACGACTAGAATCTTGTGGCTCTTGTCAGGTATTGTCTCTTCTATCAAGGTAACCTCAAATTGTCCCTGATGACTGACACGTCTATTCAAATGGTCAAGAAAGTCCTTTCTCGCGTGGCAAGGGATGGTCCGAGAAAAAGTTATATGCAAACAATAGTTAATTAGAATCATAATTACGCTAAACATACCTATATAGTCTCAAAGTCTTCGGGAAACATTATGATAAACTTCTTATCCTGACAAATTTCATGACCACAACTGATGAATGGATGCATTTGCTGCATATTCATCTAATATATTAAACATGTTCAAGTATCTGCTATGTTACAAAAGCAAGATGTCACAACTAGACTAAGAGTAGGGCCTCAAACTCGTATTAGACACAAAATAATTTATGTACGGAGTAAGTAAGCCAATTAGGATGCATAAATTATTTATTTGTGTATCTCACAAGGCTTTCTCACACCACCACCCGAGATTTCATACCATTTTTAATCATTGGCCATATGCAAAATAATTTTAGAGACGGAGTAAGCGAGCCAAAGTGCAAAGTTGTAGGAAACTCAAACATAAAGCCAAGCAAGTGATCTTACAAATATAAGGTGTCACAGCTGAACTGAAGGTCTCATATAAAGACACACAAGACAGAAAAGAGTGCCTATAAGACCAAATCAAATGCGCAAGATATTCATGGACATACGACAGGGTCTTATGGGAACCTTTTCACATTAGATTGTGCCATTGTATAATCATCGACCGTTGGAAGAAAAAACAACCAAAATAATCATCTACACTAAATCATCTTCAATCATCTACAATAAATCATCTAAAATCATATACACTAAATCATATACAATTATCGATCTACACTAAAACAAATAAAAAAGGGGAGAGAGGGGCTCACTAGGGGTGGCGACGACGACAAGATGGGGATGAGACGATGACATGGACGAGGCGGCGGCGGTGGCTGATGCGGTCGAGGCGGGGGTGGGGGGACGGGGTGGATGAGACAGGGAAGGCGGTGGAAAATGCGGTCGAGGTGGGGATGGCGGTGGCCGATGCGGTCGAGGCAGGAACGGGGACAAGGTGACAGAGACAGGTGGTGGTGGCTGATGTGGTTGAGGCGATGACGGCGGTGGCCGATGCTATCAAGGCGGGGGCAGGGATGAGGCGGCGGAGGCGGGGCGGCGGTGGCTGATGCGGTCAAGGTGGGGGAGGTGGTGGCCAATGCGGTCGAGGCGGGGGCAGGGACGAGGCAGCGGAGGCGTGTGATGGCTCAAATGATGTAGAGCTCGTTGAGAACCCCAAGTGGAAGGTATGATGAGCACAGCAGCAAGTTTCCCTCAGTTATGAAACCAAGGTTATTGAATCAGTAGGAGAAAGAACCAGCTCCCAAGGTGTTGCTAGCAACGTGGAACCTGCACAACACACCCACAATACTTTTCCGCAACTTACAGTGAGGTCGTCAAGTTCACCGGTTTGCTAAAAACAAAGGATTAAACGTATAGTGTGGAAGAAAGTAGTTGCTTATAGTAATTGCAGGAAGTAAACAATAGACAGTAGATTGAATATCAGCGAGAAGAATGGACCGGGTCCACGGTTAACTAGAGGTGTTTCTCTATAAGATAAATAGCATGTTGGGTGAACAAATTACAGTTGGGCATTGACATATTGAGAATGCATAATAATGCATGTACATGTCATGATGATTTCTATGAGATTCGTTGGGGCATTACAACATAATACATAGACCGTAATCCAACTGCATCTATGACTAATAATCCACCTTCAGGTTATCATCCGAACCCCTTTCAGTATTAAGATGCAAGCAACAGATAATTGCATTAAGAAAAGTGTGTAAAGTAAACAATACAATTGCCCTTGGACAAAGGATTGTTGTTTTCTCCCTGGTAGCAACAACACATCTACAACCTTAGAGGTTCATGTCACTCCCCCAGATTACTAGAGGCATGTGCCTACTATCGAGCATAAATACTCCCTCTTGGAGTCACAAGAAACTACTTGGCCAGAGTGACCACTAGCAACGGAGAGCATGCAAGATCATAAATAACATAGACATGATAGAATCAATAATCAATCTTGACGTAGTACTCAATATCCATCGGATCCCAACAAACACAACATGTAGGATTACAAATAGATCATCTCTATCATGATATGCGGCTCACAAGATCTAAACATGATAGCACAAAAGAGGAGAAACGACCATCTAGCTACTACTATGGACCAATAGTCCAAGGATGAACTACTCACGCATCACTCTGGAGGCTGGCATGGTGATGAAGAAGGCCTCCAGGGTGATCTACCCTCTCCGGCATGGTGCCGGTAAGAGTTTCAGACCCCTCCCGATCTAGGGACGATGGTGGCGCGGCTACGGACTTTTTCGTGGATTTCTGATTTGGGCCTGAGGGTTTTTGCCTCTGGGGGTTTATATAGGCGAAGGGGCAAGGTCGGTTGAGGTCCCAGGGTCCCACACCATGCCCTGGATCGACCTAGGGTGGACCCGCGCCATGGGGTGGTGTGTCCGCCCTGTGGCGCCTCTTCGTCCCCCCTCTGGACTCCGTCTTCGTTATGGTAAAATATTGACTTCCGCTTCTGTTCTGTCCAATTCCGAGAATATTTCTTTACTAGCTTTTCTGAAACCAAAAACAACAGAAAACAGGAAACTGGCACTGCGGCATCTTGTTAATAGGTTAGTTCCACAAAATGTATAAAAATGTCTCAAAGTGTAGACAAAACATAAGATAGTTGGTACAAAACAAGCATGGATCATCAAAAATTATAGATACGTTTACGACGTATCAAGCATCCCCAAGCTTAACTCCTGCTCGTCCTCGAGTAGGTAAGTGATAAAAAAATAATTTTTTAGGTGACATGCACCATGACAATCTTGATCAAGGTATTCGCAAAGCATTAATAGCTGGGATCAAAGTACTCTAACATAAGCATGAAAGATATAGTTCTAACAATAAGAAAAAGCAACTATGTCGCAACATGAAATGTACAAACAAAAGATCATGAATAACAATACATTAAAAGACATTTGTTTGTTTCACATATAGAAAACATAGCAAGAGTAGTAATCAGCTTGTCCTTCATGGAGTAGCAAAACATAAATGCATAGGACACCTTCAAAGTTCATAAGGGTGACTAGATACAAATAATTTAAGAACAAGCAATACCATAATTATTAATCAATCAACAAGTTTTGGAACAATGCACATTGAACTAAGAATGAAAATTATGCTCTCTTAATTGGTGCATAAAGATAGAAGATGGAGACTCAACAAAAAGTAAAAAGATAGGCCCTTCATAGAGGGAAGTAGGGATTTCAAGTTTCATAAAGAGCTTCCAAAAATTATGGTAATTACTAGCTTTGAGCTCTCATTGCCCCTATCATAAGAATCTTGAAGTGATTAAGGTTAAAGTGACACAAATATGAGTATATGCTTGACAAATCATAAGTTGAAAATCTCAAGCCCCTTGCGTACGAGTACCAAACCTCATGCTACTCAACTTTGGTCACAAGCAAGTTCTTGTCATTGTAAGTATATGTGTATCACAGAGAACCGCCAGCGGGGTACCCCTTTCCCCATGACCCAGGAGCTATCCCATATAAAAATGACAAGGCAACAGACAATGAGCATCTCAACGATGTTTTTATTTGCTATTTGCATAGGTTTTTATTGAGGATGCTTCACAGAATTCTCCTTATGGTTATGCTGCAAGTTTCAACCATGATTAAGCATGGCTTAGACAAGCCACCCAGGCGTTTCTCTAACACATGTACAAACTCCATGAGCTTACAAGCTCCCCTTTTATTTCACACCACCGGCATCCATAAACAAAAGAACGTGATATCAACCAAATAGAATAAGTGCAATGTTGAAAGCGTTCCCCATGACAACATGGTTCTGCTAACTCCCAACTTATAATTTGCAAACATATAAGCAACATAGATAGGGACAATGGTTCAAGTTTATAAGTGCAAGAAAATAAAGTGTGCCATCAAGTTCGTGAGAGATTTGATCACTAATTTTTACATAACAAAAATTTAATTTTGAAGATAGATAAACACATGAATATACTTGGAATGGTGTAACACACCATGTATAGGAATTTATATTGTACTCTTTGGAATAACTTGGTTTCTTGGGAGTTGGATGCACGAGTAGAGATCATACTCAGTACAGGTGGAGGCTATCAAAAGACTGGGAGCGACCAACTAAGAGAGCAATAATGGCCATAATCATGCAAAGCGACAAAACATTATCAATCAAAGCATAAAGTGATATCACAAGTAAAAAACTAAATGATCAGAGAGGCTAAGGTGACTGGTTCATAGTCATAATATGGTGTAAGCATGTGCCAAGTCAACACAAATAAAGCACCAAAGGAGAATACCACAATATTATGCTTTTGTATGCTAAAACAACGCATGATTCTTTCAAGGCACATTAAGCAATCTCAATTGTTTGAAACAAGTCATGATACAACAATAATTACTAAGCATATGGTCAAAGCAACATCTAACATGTCATGATAAAGTCTAAGCCACAGTCAAAACAAGCTCCTTTTGTACCACTATAAGCATGAAACTTTTTACTCTTTTCCAACACCAATCGACTTATTTGAAACAACTAACAAAGATAATAATCAATAAATATTAGAGATATTATCTCACGTAACTACAAAGAAGAACTAAAAAGTTCTAACCAAAAATCAAAAGAAAACTAAAGCTAAACGTAGTACTAGCAAAATAGAACACTCGTAGAACAATAATAGTGAAAACTAGAGTGTTTTAGACAATGAAGAACTAGGTGTGACTCCTCCAAAATAGGTGTGTTGGGGTCCAGCCAACTTATTGCAGCAAACAAAGAAAAATAAAACTAAAAACAAAAACAAAGACGCTCCAAGAACAACACAATAGTGCATGAAGCAATAAAAATAGTGTCTTGAAAGAAGACCTGAGATTTAATTGATGAAGAAGGGGATGCCTTGGGCATCCCCAAGATTTGACGCTTGTACCTCTTGAATATTTCTTGGGGTGACATGGGTGGCATCCCCAAGCTTGATATTTTGTCCATACTTCATCTCATCATATCATTCTCTCCCCACACTTGAAAATTTCCTTCATACAAAACTTCACACAATCTTTCATTAGCAACATTAGTGTATTCAAGATAATAAGCCTTTGGGTTCAGTTTAAACTTAAGTGAAACCTTAATTAAAACATAAGCTATTGTAGCAACTCCTTTTAAAAGCTCAAGTGATCAAAGAGAACTCACAAAAGAAACCGATTAAGAGGCAAATGCAAATAATGGCAGAAATATGTCAAAACAGACCAGCAGGTAAAGACCGATTTTTTCGAAAATCTTCCGTTGCTCAAATAGAAAAGTGCAAAACTAATGAAAGTTGGGTGAATAAAAAGGGCATGCACTCAATTGTTTTTAGCTCAATCCGACGTACTAGAATTTTTCATGAATTTTTAAAGTGAAGCATAGAAATCTGTTTCGCGACAGCAACTTCCCCAAATCTTACTTCCCTATCATTAGAGGCTATTCTTGGCACAAAAACCACACAAAAAGGATAAGGAGAGGTGGTGGCTCAATTGATTGTTGAGCTTTGTTGGGAGTCCCCAAGAGGAAGGTGTGATGAGCACAGCAGAAAGTTTTCCCTCAGTAAGAAACCAATGTTATCGAACCAGTAGGAAGAAGGAAATGACTCAAAGGTGTTGCTAGCAACTTGGAAACATGCACAACACAGACTCAAGACTTTGCCCCAACGAACAGTGAGGTTGTCAATGTCACCGGTTTGCTGAAAACAAAGGGTTAAATGTATGGTGTGGAAGGTAATAGTGGTTTGCAGAAAGTAAACAGTAATAGTGGAAGATGTATCAATGGTAAAGATTGGACTAGGGTCCATAGTTCACTAGAGGTGTTCTCCTTAAGATAAACAAACATGGCATGATGGGTAAACAAATTACAACAGGGCAATTGACAGGACTGAGCAAGGCATAACAATGCAATACTATACATTCATGATCCTATGAGATTCGATTGAGCAATACAACAAGATACATAGACCGCCATCCAACTGCATCTATGACTAGTAATCCACCTTCAGGTTATCATCTGAACCCTCTCCAGTATTTAGTTGCAAGCAACGGATAACTGCTTTAAGCAAAGTGTGTAAGGTAAACAATCCACTTGTTCCATGAAAACAAGAGACCGTTGTTTTCTCCCTAGTAGCAACAACACTGAAGGAATACGGCTAGGCTACACTAGTGCAAATCAAAAATTTCTACCGTGTAAACCAGGATTACTGTTGTCATAGATCACGAGATTACCACTAGACGCGCAGTTGCAGAACTTGATGAAGTGCGTCGATGCAGTGTAGACGTTCTACGTCTCCTCCTTGTCCTCGTCCCACGTGCAGCTCCCCTTGCGCGGCTCGTCCAAACGCTACAGATGCAGCGCCTCCGAGGTATCCACACGTACAGGGTGGAAGAGGCAGACGCCGGACTGCTAGGTCCGTGCGTGCGACTCAGGCGTGAGGAGTGGTGGCTGAGAGGAATGGTCTCACCCTGGTCAGCACGCCCCACCCTCTCTTATATAGGCGTCCCTAGTGGGCTTCTACATTAGTAGCCTAAGCCTGGTCTAATTTGGATCCAATCCTCATTAGGCTTCCAACCCCTTAAGTGTGTGACCCTATAGGTTCATATACGTATAGACATGACACGAATACACTTATTCTGTCAATAGTTGGTAGCGGCCTCTATCAAGATGTGCCAACTCCTAAACGCATACAAAGATCATATCAGACGAACCATCACAAGGTTCAGTACATGTCTTTCCCTTTGCCTCATGATATTTGGTCTAGCTCCAAGCTGACCTCCCTTTCTCGATACTGTGATTCGGAATCCTTTTACTAGGTTAACTCTTAACCATATGTAGCACGTCCATGCATTTCTGGATCCGATCACTCGAGGGGCCCAGAGATATCTCTCTCAAGTAGAGAGGGGCAAATCCCATCTTGATTGACCATGCCTTGCAGCATGCTTTAGGACAAACCCAAAGGCTATCTTTATAACTACCCAGTTACGGAGTAGCGTCTGATAGCCCCAAAGTATGTCGATCAACATCTCAAGTACATGCGACAATCTCAGGTCTAAGGACAAAACGTACACGATGTGTAGAGAGAGATGCAACTAATTGCCAGTCTCAAGTTGGGTCAGTCCAACTCCATGTTCATAACATGTGTCCACATCATTGGTTTGACATCTCCATGTCTATGACTTGCAAAACATAGTCATCAACCAATCGATGTGCTAGTCTAATATTCACATGTGTCCTCACATGAACTCCGACTAGGGACAACTATTAAATAACCATACAAGTAAAGAGTTTCATGAACAATTCACATAATTGACAATCAATACAAGTTGCCTGATATGGATATTCAAGGACCAATACAATAACTTATGGATACATAAGAAATATAATCATCTCTATGATTGCCTCTAGGGCATATTTTCTTCAAACACATCTACAACCTTAGAGATTCCTGTCACTTCCCTTAGATTAAATAGAGGCATGAACCCACTATCGAGCATAAATACTCCCTCTTGGAGTCACTAGCATCTACTTGGCCAAGATAGCTACTAGAAACAGAGAGCATGCAAGATCTCAAACAACACAGACATGATAGAATCAATAAGATAAAACCATTCATCAATATGACATAGCAATCTCAATATCCATCGTATCCCCGCAAAAACAACATGCATGATTACAAATAGATGATCTTAATCATGAACGGAGCTCACAAGATCTAAACATGGTAGCTCAAAGGAGGAGATACAACCATCTAGCTACTACATGGAACCGTAGTCCAAGGTGGAACTCGCTTCATACCGAAGGCTGGCATGATGAAGAAGAAGGCCTCCGGGATGATCTCCCCTCCGGCAGGGTGCCGGGAAGAGCTTTAGATCCCCTTGATCTAGGGACAACGGTGGCGGCGGCTACAGACTATTTCGTGGAATATTAATCGTGTACTTAGGGTTTTGGTATCGAGGGGTCTTTATAGGCGAAGAGGCGAGGCAAGGGGTAGCCAGGGCGGCCGCACCCCTAGGCACGGGCTAGGGTTAGCCGCACGTCCAAGGGGTGTGGCCCCCTGGTGGCTCCCCTCCGTCTCGTATTCTGGCTCCGTGTTCCCCACGGTAAAATATTGACTTTGGATTTTGTCCCGTCCAATTCCGAGAATTTTTTTTGTACCTTTTCTGGAACCAAAAACAGAAGAAAATAGGCAACTGGCATTGTGGCATCTTTTTAATAGGTTAGTCCAGAAAAACATATAAAAACACTGTAGACAAAGCAAAGCAAAGTAGATACTAAACAAGCATGGAACATCAAAAATTATAGATACGTTTTCAACGTATCAAGCATCCCTAAGCTAAACTCCAGCTTTTTCTCGAGTAGGTAAGTGATAAAAAGAATAATTTTTGAGGTGGCATGCACCATCAAAATCAAGATCAAACCATTTGCAAGCATTGAAAGCTGGGATCAAAGTACTCTAAACATGAGCATGAAAGAAGAAGTTCTAACAGTAAAACAAAGCAACTATGCATGCAACATGAAAGGTTACAAACAAAGATCATGAATAACAATGCATTGAAAGATGTTTGTTCGTTTCACATATAGAAAACATAGCATAGCGGCATTAAGCTTGTCCCTCATGGAGTAGCAAATAAATGCATAGGCCACCTTCAAAGTTCATAAGAGTGACTAGATACAAATAGTTCAAGAACAAGCAATATCAACAATATGAATCAATGAATAAGTTTTGGGACAATGGACATAGAACTAAGAATGGCAACTATGCTCTCTTAATTGGTGCCTAAGGATAGAAGGTGGAGACTCAATATAATGGTGGAAGAAAGGCCCTTCATAAAGGGAAGCAGGGATTTCAAGTTTCATAAAGAGCTTCCAAAAATATGGTACTTGTTACCTTTCAGCTCTCATTGCCCCTATCATAAGCATCTTGAAGTGATTAAGGTTAAAGTGAACAAACAATGGAGTATATGCTTGACAAAGTATAAGTTGGAAATCTCATGTCCCTTGAGTACGAGGGCCGCTCCTCATGATACTCAACTTTAGTCACCGGTAAGTTCTTGTCATAGTAAGTACATGTGTATCATAGAGAACCGCTAACAGGTTACCCCTTGCACATGATACAGGAGCTATCCCATATCAAAATGACAAGGCAAGCAGACAATGAGCATCTCAGCAATCTTCTTATTTACCATGGGAAAATGGTGTTTTTTCTCTCTTTCCTCTTTTCTCATCTTTTTTCCTTTTCTTTTTCTCAATCTCTATCTCTTTTTTTATAAGAAGAATGCTTCATAGATTGCTCACTATGGTGATGCTGCAAGTTTCCACCATGATTAGGCATGGCTTAGGCTAGTGGCCCAGTCGTTTCTCTAACACATATACATAACTCCGTGGACTTACAAGCTCACCTTTTATTTCACACCGACGACATCCACAAACAAAAGAGCATGATATCAACTAGGTATAATGTACAACTGCAATGTTGAAAGCATTCCCCATGACAGCATGGTTCTGCTAATCCCAACGTATAAGTGCAAGCATATACAACATAGATGACACAATGGTTCAAGTTTATTAGGGGCAAGAAAAATAAAGTGTTCCATCAAGTTCGTGAGAGCTTTAATCACTAAGTTTCACATAACAAAGTGACTTTTTAATTGGAAGGTAGATGAAACAAGAATATGCTTGGAATGGTGTAACACACCATGCATAGGAATTTATAGTGGACACTTTGGAATAACTTGGTTTGGGGGAGTTGGATGCATGAGTAGATATTACTCATACAAGTGGAGGCTAGCAAAAGACTGGGAGCGACCAACTAAGAGAGCAATAATGACCATAATCATGCAGAGCGACAAAACATTACTAATCAAAGCATAAAGTGGTACCACAAGTCAAAAACTAAATGATCATAGAGGCTAAGGTGACTGGTTCATAGTCATAACATGGTGTCAGCATGTGCCAAGTCAACCCAAATAAAGCATCGAAGGAGAATACCACAATACTATGCTTCTATATGCTAAAACAACGCATGATTCTTTCAAGGCACATTAAGCAATCCCAATTGTTTGGAAAAAGTCATGCTACAACAATAATCACTAAGCATAAGGTCAAAACAACATCTAGCATGACATGATAAAGTCTAAGTCACAATCAAAGCAAGCTCCTTCTTGAACTACTAAGCAAGAACTTCCTACTCCTTTCCAACACCAATCAACTTATTTAAAACAACACGGCAAAAATAGGGGTCCAACTACTTTATTCAAGCAAACTATGCAAACAAAAACCAAAAAATAAAACTAAGACGCTCCAAGAACAACACAACTATGCATGAAACAATAAAAATGAAGTGTCTAGAAATACCTGAGATTTTTATTGATGAAGAAGGGGATGCCTTGGGCATCCCCAAGCTTTGACGCTTGTACCTCTTGAATATTTCTTGGGGTGACACGGGGTGGCATCCCCAAGGTTGAGATTTTGTCCATTCTTCATCTCATTACATCATTCTTCCTCTATACCTGCAAATTTTCCTTCATACAAAACTTCACACAATCTTCATTAGCAACATTAGTGCATTCAAAAGATAATAGATCTTTGGGGTTTAGTTTTAAAACAACGAAGCTTTAATTAAAGACACAAGCTACTGTAGCAATTCTCTCAAAAAGCCCAATTTCCCAAAAATAACCCAAAACGGAATCAATAAGAAGCAATTGCGAATAATGGCAAAAATCTGTCAAAACAGACAAGCAGGTAGAAACCGATTTTTTTGAAGACCTTATGTTGAACTAACCAAAGTTAGCTAAAAACCTAAAGGATTTATTCAAAACATTACATCTAAATCCTCATTATAGAGATTTTTCAAGAATTTTTATAGTGGAGCACAAAAATCTATTTCGGGACAGCAACTCCCCAAATCTTACTTCCCTCTCATTAGAGGTTATTCTTGGCACAAAAATCAAATAAAAAGGATAAGGAGAGGTCATTATAGAAGTAATAACTTTCAAGACTCAGGAAAACTATTGGGTTATCTCCCAAGAAGTACTTTTCTTTAACGCCTTTAAGTTAGGCACGAAAAGCAAGAATCAAGTATTTTCAAATGAAGAAGCATTAACATCAAACCTTGATTTCAAAGGAGGAGCAAAAGGCAACTTATCTATCCTCGTAGGGAAGTGTTCAATACCTTTCTTGAATGGAAATTGATATTTAATGGTGCCTTCTTTAATATCAATGATGGCACCAACAGTTCTAAGAAAAGGTCTTCCCAAACTAATAGGACAAGAAGCATTGTATTCAACATCCAAAACATAGAAATCAACAGGGACATAAGCATTGTTAACCATAATAAGGACATCATTAACACTCCCCATGAGTTTCTTTTTAGCATTATCATTAAGTGGGACATCCAAATAACAATCTTCCAAAGGTGGCAAATCAAGCATTTCATAAATCTTTCTAGGCATGATAGAGACACTAGAACCAAGGTCACATGAAGCTTTGAGATCAAAGTCATTCACTTGTATATTAATAATGGGTTCCCAACTATCTTCTACTTTCCTAGGAATAGAGGCTTTGTGTTTCAAATTTTCTTCCTTAATTTTAATAAGAGCATCAATAATGTGTTTGGTGAAAGCTACATTCATATTACTAACATCAGGACTTCTAGCAAGCTTTTGTAGGAACATAATCACTTCAGAAATATTGCAACCATCAAGATCAAAATCAAACTTAGCATAACTAGTAGTAGACTCATTGGGTTTAGGCATTGTGGTAGGAGGAATAAGGACTTCTTGTGGTTTAGTGGCATCCATATTGGTGGTGGTGATAGTGCGAACACTATTGTTTCTAGCAATTTCAGCTTATCTTTTCCACTTAGCATGTAGTTGGGCTAACATTATGAAATTTTCATCAATAGTAACTTGTATGGCATGAGTAGCAGCAAAAGTACTTTCCAAAGTTTCAGGTTTAGCAGCCATTTATTAAAGAGGACTGTGCGTCAGACAAAGAGGAAATGTTTTTCTCAACATTCAAAAGCTTTTCCTCCACAGTCTTGTTGAAAGTGGTTTGTTTAGTAATAAAGTCTTTGACCATGACTTCAAGTTCAGAGGGAGCACTTCTAGTATTGTTGTAGGAGTTTCCATAGGTATTGCCATTATTTGGAGGATAATGCCTATAATTGTTGTTACTACCAAAATTATTCTTATAGGCATTGTTGTTGAAATTGTTGTTTCTTATGAAGTTCATAACAACTTTCTCTTCTTGAGCAACCAAAGAGGCTAAGGGAACATTATTAGGACCTATAGGAGCTTTTCCATTAACAAGCATAGCCATTATAACATCAATCTTATCACTCAGAGAAGAGATTTCTTCAACATAATTTACCTTCTTACCATGTGGAGCTCTCTTCGTGTGCCATTCAGTATAGTTGACCATCATATTATCAAGGAGCTTTGTTGCAGCACCCAAAGTAATGGTCATAAAGGTGCCTCCAGCAGCTGAATCCAACAGGTTTCTTGAAGAGAAGTTCAAACCTGCATAAAAAGTCGGGATAATCATCCAAGCAGTAAGTCCATGAGTAGGATAATTATTAACCAAAGATTTCATTCTTTCCCAAGCTTGAGCAACATGTTCATTATCAAGTTGTTTAAATTTCATTATTTCACTTCTCATAGATATAATCTTAGCAGGAGGATAGTATTTTCCAATAAAAGCATCTTTGCACTTAATCCAAGAATCAATACTATTTCTAGGCAAGGATAGCAACCATTCTTTAGCTTTTTCTATCAAGGATAAAGGAAACAACTTGAGCTTAATAATATCTCCATCTACATCCTTATATTTTTGCATCTCACAAAGTTCAACAAAGTTATTGAGGTGGGCAGCAGCGTCATCATAACTAGAACCAGAAAATTGCTCTCTCATCACAAGATTCAACAATGCAGGCTTAATTTCATAAAAGGTAGCATCAGGAGTAGGTGGATCAATAGGAGTATTGAGGAAATCATTGTTTTTTGTGCTAGTGAAGTCACACAACTTGGTGTTCTCAGCAGAATTCATTTTGGCAAAAGTGGAGCAAGCCAACATCAACAACAACTAGAGCAAGAACTAATTTTTTTTGTGTTTTTTATAAGAGAAAGCAAACCAAACCAAACCAAACTGATTTTTTTTGAGTTTTTGATAAGAAGAGGAAAACAAAACCAAGCAAAAGAAACTAAGCAAAACAAAAACAAAGTAAATAGAAAGGTTGTGAAGGACCCCCCTTGTGAAGACGTCCTTAGCCTCCCCGGCAACGGCGCCAGAAAATCTTGATGGTGGCTCAGTTGATTGTTGAGATTCGTTGGGAGTCCCCAAGAGGAAGGCGTGATGAACACAGCAACATGTTTTACCTTAGTAAGAAACCAAGGTTATCGAACCAGTAGGAGGAAGGAAACGACTCAAAGGTGTTTCTAGCAACTTGGAAACCTGCACAACACAAACTCAAGACTTTGCCCCAATGAATAGTGAGGTTATCAATCTCACCGGTTTGCTGAAAACAAAGGGTTAACTATATGGTGTGGAAGGTAATAGTGGTTTGCAGAAAGTAAACAGTAATAGTGGAAGATGTATCAATGGTAAAGATTGGACCAGGGTCCATAGTTCACTAGAGGTGTTCTCCTTAATATAAACAAACATGGCATGTTGGGTAAACAAATTACAGCAGGGCAATTGATAGGACTGAGAAAGGCATAACAATGCAATACTAGACATTCATGATCCTATGATATTCGATTGGGCAATACAACAAGATACATAGACCGCCATCCAACTGCATCTATGACTAGAAATCCACCTTCGGGTTATCATCCGAACCCCCTCCAGTATTAAGTTGCAAGCAACAGATAACTGCTTTAAGCAAAGTGTGTAAGGTAAACAATCCACCTGTTCCATGAACAAGAGACCATTGTTTTCTCCCTAGTAGCAACAACACATCTACAACCTTAGAGATTTATGTCACTTCCCTTAGATTAAATAGAGGCATGAACCCACTATCGAGCATAAATACTCCCTCTTGGAGTCACTAGCATCTACTTGGCCAAGATAGCTACTAGAAACGGAGAGCATGCAAGATCTCAAACAACATAGACATGATAGAATCAATAAGACAAAACCATTAATCAATCTGACATAGCAATCTCCATATCCATCGGATCCCCGCAAACACAACATGCATGATTACAAATAGATGAACTTGATCATGAACGGAGCTCATAAGATCTAAACATGTAGCACAAAGGAGGAGATACAACCATCTAGCTACTACATGGACCCGTAGTCCAAGGTGGAACTACTCACGCTTCATACCGGAGGCTGGCATGATGAAGAAGAAGGCCCCCGGGATGATCTCCCCTCCGGCAGGGTAACATGAAGAGCTTCAGATCCCCCCGATCTAGGGACGACGGTGGCAGCGGCGGCTATAGACTGTTTCATGGAATATTGATCGGGTACTTAGGGTTTTGGTATCGGGGGGTGTTTATAGGCGAAGAGGCAAGGCTGGGGGGTAGCCAGGGCGGACGCACCCCCCAGGTGCGGGCTAGGGTTAGCCGCGCGGCCAGGGGGTGTGGCCCCTTGGTGGCTCCCCTCCGTCTCGTATTCTGGCTCCGTGTTCCCCACGGTAAAATATTGACTTTAGCTTTTGTCCCGTCCAATTCCGAGAATATTAATTTTCTTCCTTTTCTAGAACCAAAAACAGAAGAAAACAGGCAACTGGCATTGTGGCATCTTGTTAATAGGTTAGTCCAGAAAAACATATAAAAACACCTCACAGTGTAGACAAAGCAAAGTAAAGTAGATACAAAACAAGCATGGAACATCAAAAATTATAAATACGTTTTCAACGTATCAAGAGGTTATTATAGAGGCAATAACTTCCAAGACTCAACAAAATAAAAACTTATGAAATAAAAATTGGGTTATCTCCCAGGAGTGCTTTTCTTTAACGCCTTTCATCTAGGCACAGAAAGCAAGAATCAAGTATTTTCGAATAAAGAAGCATCAATATCAACTTTCTTACGTCTACCTGTCTGTAAGACCCCCGCCTTTTAAAGGTAAATGCCCCTGTGATTGCAATACTAGTCCCTGGATCAAATGCTAGCATCCACAGTTTAAGATGAAGTACACATATACAAAGGTCGTTATTACATCGTCATTCCAGAGATAACATAGTCTTTTACAACTCAATAGCCCAAGGCTAGTACATAGAGTTCATAACATAAAGTAAATAACTATAAGTCTTCATCTTCATGTGTCACAGGCAAACATGTTGAGTGTAGACTCACAACCCTAATATCCATCAGAGGCGAGCACAATACTCGCTGGAATAGCTCGCCGGAGGCGCTCGGGTCCGCGGCGGTGCAAGTTCGATTGAGGGCAGCCTGGGGGATCTTAGGTGGTGGCAAGTGAGGGGAAATGCTGCGGAGGGGGAGGGGATTATGTAGCCAGAGATGGGGAGGAAATATTGCGCTGAATCAATGGCAATTAACGGATTTCAATTCTGGTAGTGAAGAGGGGAGGAACGGCGGCGGCGACGTCGTCTGTACGGGTTTGGGGGAGACGATGACGATGTGGCGCAGGGCCCAGTGGCAGAGAGTGCGGGGTAGGGTTCGCGCGGGTGAGAGAAGGGGCAGAGGGGGTGTGGCCCGGGTGGGCTTGCTGGGCCGGTTCTGGCGTTGAAGAGTTTCATCATTTATATCAACTTTTACTATAGGGAACCATTTTGATCGTTCAGAATTTATTGAAACATAATCATGATGCTCTCTAAGCATATTGTAGCATTCCTTTAAACTAGATGTACTTGTCTCAAGAGTGTTTAATCTTGCATAAATGCTTATCAAGGATGGATCAAGTTTACTAGGCAATTTATATGTTGCAATCAACTTTTTTATAGAATTAAAAGCTTCATCCCCATCACAATGAAGGAAATCTCCTCCTACTACAACATCCAAAGCATATCTATAACAAAGAGCAAGAGCAAAGTAGAAACTGCTAAGAAGCAAGCCTAGAGTCATTTTAGGTTCAGTTTTTTCATAAGAATCAGAAATTCTAGACCAAGCTTCTTTGAAACTCTCTTCATTTCCTTGTTTGAAAGTGAAGATCATTTCCTCAGGTGACATAGTGACTGGAGCAACACTATACATAAAAGCAAATTGAAGTAGGAACTAATATTTTTGTGTGTTTTTGATAAAAAGAAACAAACCAAACAAAGTAAAATAAACTAAGCAAAACAAAAACAAAGTAAAGAGATTAGTTGTGAGAGACTCCCCTTGCAGAAGCTCTCCTTTCTCCCCGGCAACGACGCCAGAAAATTGCTTGATGGTGCAAATGCTGTAGAGCTCGTTGGGAACCCCAAGTGGAAGGTATGATGAGCACAACATCAAGTTTCCATCAGTTATGAAACCAAGGTTATCGAACCGAACCAGCTCCCAAGGTGTTCCTAGCAACGTGGAACCTGCACAGCACAACCATAATACTTTGCCCCAACTTATAGTGAGGTTGTCAAGCTCACCGGTTTGCTGAAAACAAAGGATTAAATGAATAGTATGGAAGAAAGTAGTTGCTTGCAGAAAGTAATTGCAGCAATTAAACAATAGGCCGTAGATTGAATATCAGTGGGAAGAATGGACCGGGGTCCACAGTTCAATAGAGGTGTTTCTCCATAAGATAAATAGCATGTTGGCTGAACAAATTACAGTTGGGCAATTGAAAGATTGAGAATGCATAATAATGCATGTACATGTCATGCTGATTTCTATGAGATTCGTTGGGGCATTACAACATAATACAAAGACCGTAATCCAACTGCATCTATGGCTAATAATCCACCTTCAGGTTATCATCCGAACCCCTTTCCAGTATTAAGTTGCAAGTAATAGATAATTGCATTAAGAAAAGTGTGTAAAGTAAACAATACAATTGCCCTTGGACAAAGGATTGTTGTTTTCTCCCTAGTAGCAACAGCACATCTACAACCTTAGAGGTTCATGTCACTCCCCCAGATTACTAGAGGCATGTACCTACTATCGAGCATAAATACTCCCTCTTGGAGTCACAAGAAACTACTTGGCCAGAGTAACCACTAGCAACGGAGAGCATGAAAGATCACAAATAACATACAAATGATAGAATCAATAATCAATCTTGACGTAGTACTAAATATCCATCGGATCCCAATAAACACAACATGTAGGATTACAAATAGATCATCTTGATCATGATAGGTGGCTCACAAGATCTAAACATGATAGCACAAAAGAGGAGAAACGACCATCTAGCTACTGCTATAGACCCATAGTCTAAGGATGAACTACTCACGCATCACTCTGGAGGCTAGCATGGTGATGAAGAAGGCCTCCAGGGTGATCTCCCCTCTCCGGCAGGGTGTCGGTAAGAGTTTTAGACCCCTCCCGATCTAGGGACGATGGTGGCGGTGGCTATAGACTTTTTCGTGGATTTCTGATCGGGGCCTGAGGGTTTTTGCCTCTGGGGTTTATATAGGTCAAGGGGCAAGGTCGGTTGAGGGCCCAGGGTCCCACACTATGCCCTGGCGTGGCGTAGGGTGGACCCGCGCCATGGGGTGGTGTGTCCGCCCTGTGGCGCCTCTTCATCCGCCCTCTGGACTCCGTCTTCGTTACGGTAAAATATCGACTTCCGCTTTTGTTCCGTCCAATTTTGAGAATATTTCTTAACTATATTTTCTGGCACTGCGGCATCTTGTTAATAGGTTAGTTCCAGAAAATGTCTCAAATTGTAGACAAAACATAAGATAGTTTGTACAAAACAAGCATGGAGCATCAAAAATTATAGATACGTTTACGACGTATCAACGTGGGCAGCTGTGGCCGATGCGGTCGAGGAAGGGGCAGTGGTGGCCGATGCGATTGGGAGAGGGAGAGTTAGGGAGTGAGAAGGAGAGTGAGGGGGAGATGCGGTTGCAAATTAAAATGACGTTCAGGTTGGTGGCGTTTGCAAATTCCGAATGCCACCTCTAAATCTGGCCCGGTTCCACCCGTGGGTCTACTTTAGTAGTGGCGTCCGCAGTACACTAAACGCCATTGTTAAACTCTACTAGTGACATTCGCTATATTCGAGACGCCACTACTATGTTGGGTATTAGCAACTACGTGTTCTTTCTAGAGCACGCCACTAGAAAAATAAACGCTATAAGGATTTCCTACTAGTGGTTGGCCTACGAATTGGGCATCTCTATTTTTTGCTGTGCAGAGCTTCTCCTAGATATTGAGCCTGAATGTTTAGCTAATGTCTAGACCATTCAAACAAGTTCAAACCTTATATTTGGGCCTCAATACACCCGAATATCCAATATCTAGCCTCAATGCAAACATTCAAACAAAGTGTTACTATTTTGATTCAACGTATACATTCACCACCTGGTTCTTGAGATTATTAACACACATGTGTAGTTTACAGTGACGTCTCAATTACCAAAGTATTATTGACATTCTTATGTCTCCAGCATGTCGAACTACAAATTTGGGAAATACTTCCTAATGAAGATTTCAACAATCCCCTAATCTTATGGGTATTAGGGTCTTAACTTGTTCGTGTTTGGAACTCTGTTAAGGGCATTACATGATGCTAGTAAAGCCTCCCCACCATGCCTTTAATAAACCATCAGTAGATAACATGGAATTCACCAAGTTAGTCAACATGTGATTTTTATCTCGGTAACCACATTTGATTGGGATGAGTATGAAGGCATCCTCTCATAAATAATACCATGTTTCTCACAAAACTCATCAAATATTTTGTAGAAAAATACTCACCACCATGATGCGACCTAAGATGCTTGATCTTTCTCTCTAGGTAATTGTCAACTTTGTATTTATAAATTTTAAAGTAGTTTAAAGCCTCATATTAGTTGCAACAAGTAAACATATCAAAATCTATTAGCATCATCAATCAACATCATGAAATATCTGTTTTCACTTTTTGTAAACATACCATTCATCTCACATAGATCAGAATGTACGAGTTCTAAAGTGCCATGTCTGTCTCCTCGGATGCCTTGTGAGGATTTTGAGGTTGCTTTGATTGCACAAAACTATGACACTTAAAACCTTTGGAAATAGTGAAATTCGAAATTAAACTCATACTAGACATCCGAGACATCAAACCAAAAATAATGGGACACAAAGGAGAGTGCCAAACATTGATATCATCATTAACCCTGCCACCAATTTGATTCATGGATTCAAAACTTTGAAAGAGAAAATCGGAACAGACCTCCAAACTCACAACCTTTACCAATAATTATCCTTGTTTCTAAACAACGACTTTATTAGTCTCTAAAATAACCTTAAACCCATTGAAAGGATCGTATGGGCACCTAGAGGGGTGTTGAATAGGTGCTACTTCAAATTTTCTTCTTTTTCAAATTAGGGTTTGACAAGAAAGGTAAATTCTCTAGATTATGCAACTAAGGTGAATTACCTATATGTCAACTAGCACCAACAAGCACAACACTAAGCTAGAACAAGTAAAGTAAAGTGCGGTAAAGGATAGAACTAACCAAAGTGGTGGGAGCGGAGACACAAGGATTTATTTCCCGTAGTTCCTTCCTTTTGAGGGGAAGTACGTCTACGTTTGGAGAGGGGGTGGTTTCAAACCACCAACGCCATGAGAGGCATCCCTTGTTCTCCGATGAACCTCACCCTAAAGGGTTCGATTCACCTCTTCCACTATATTGGCAACCTTCAAGGTGGAAGCCGGCACCTTTACAACAAGTTCTGGGCACACATCCACAACCTAATTGGAGGCTCCCAAATACAAGCAAGATGTCAAAAAAATCAAAGACAAGCTTGTAAGAACCAAATCAAAGCTAGGGTTTACAAAGAAACACTAGAGCATGGGGCCCTCAAATGAATGAGGGGGAAATGGAGATCTCTCTTGGTGAAGCTATAGATCAAGGACTCATCCTTCGATTCTCCAAAGATCAAGGACTTTGCATGGGTGAGTGAAGAGATCTTGTGGATTCGATGGCTCAAAATGTGTCGTTGTTCTTGAACTGGATGAGCAGGTTCCAAGGTAGAAGAAGGGGTCCTTTTATAGGGCCCCATAAATTAGAGCCGTTGGAGCCACTTAACCCGGACAATCCGACCTGTATGATCCGGACAGTCCGGTCCAGCCGGACATTCCGGTGAGTGTCAGTCGGACACTCCAGCCTGGCCAAGTTTCCGGCCAGAGTCCGGCCAGTGTCCGGGTAGTGTCCGAGGGGCCTCTCTGAGTGTCCACATCTGGGGAGAAAATCTAGCGAATTTCCACGGCCGGACTCTCCGGCAGCTTTGGGCCAGAAACTTCGGATGGGCCGGACAGTCCGGCCAGATACTGATTTTTGCCCCCTGTTTTTGATCCCGTCAAGCCCTTTTTCCATGTGTATAAACTACCAAAAATGAACCTGATATTTCCTGAAACATTCAGCAATGCATTAAACCTATCCAAGCATTGTCAACAAACATCAAAACAATATGAAAGGCATAAATGCCCTTTCAATCCCCCCTTTTTGGTGTTTGATGAAAACCCAAGGGTTTGCATATAGGATGGATAAAAAATCAATAATAGATGATTTTACACAACATAGTAAGGCTCCCCCTAGATGTGTGACCAAATTTAGCTTTGCACTTGAATACAAGATCACACATCCTAGGATCACATCCTTACTAGATTGGTAAAGCAAGTTATGACAAGATATGATAAAGACTAGATAGGTAAGCTAGATAAAACATAGTCTTAAACATAACTGGGTACACATGTTATAACACACATAACATATAGTTCTCAAACCAATAAGATAAATACACAGAGCTTCAAAGAGGCAAATCTAAATAACATGAAGCCCGTGTACCCATGCAAATCCTAATAGAAAACGTGAAGCCCGTGTACCCATGCAAATACCGATAGCAACCTAATATGGGGCTACTTCTCCCCCTTTGGCATCGAGACGCCAAAAAGGGAAAAGAGCACTACTAAAACGCCCCAAGACAGACTCTAGCCACTGAAGTCCTCATCCTCATCCTCATCCTCATCATCATAGTCATCCTGAGTCGAGATATGGCCGTGAGGGCGAGAAGAAGAAGACACATCCTCAAACATGAAGCAGTCCACACGTCCTTGACTCCGGTGTCCATAGGAGAGAATGCCATCAGACGCCTGCTGCTGAGAAGGATCAACATCCATGGGTGGGTTGATCCGCTTGAGCTCCTTCATGACATTCCTGTTTGCCTTGTATGCATCATACTGTCCATGGCGAATGTCAATGTTCTAGCATAGGATGAGCTTCTTCCACCACGAAGCCTTCTTCACCTTCTTGTGCATTTCCTCCTTAGAGATGTTGAAGCGATATGCATTGCTATCATGCTTCATCCTAGGGCCACGAGATGCTGGTGCCTGCACCTCCTCAGAACCGTCACTGTCAGAGTCATCAGCATCTATCTCATCATCCTCAAAAATGTCCTGAGCTGGAGGGTAGCCTCGAGAATCCTTGGTGGTAGGGGCGCCCTTCCTCTGAAGCTTGGCAGCAGTGTGAGGAACAAGCTCATGATAGAGCAGGGGAGTGACTGGAGTGTGAGCAGCAATGAGCATCATCACATAAGGGGCATACAGAGGGCACTTCTTGTCAGTGATGCACTTGTATAAATCCTGATAGATGAAGTCCATAACATCAATAGCACCACCTGGATGAGCTGGACCATGAATGTACACAGTGTGAGCATGAGCCATCAGGTTGATCTCAGCGCCTCTCATCGCGTCCTTGTTGCCAGCCTTGGGAGTGAGAGTGTGGCGGAACATGCGAAGCAAGTGTTGTAGATTAGCTTGATATTGGTGGTTTGGCCAACCACACCATTCTGAGCGTAAATTGGAGCCAACTGATTCTTATCATACGCCTGCCCATGTACGTGCATCCGGACACCACTGGGACCATTGGGTTTAAAAGGCAATCCAATAATGTGAGCAAACTAAACCATGTTGGAGCAAACCCTGGTAGTACCAGACATCCACTCAAGAGGAATGTCAGTAGTCTCCCCAAATACCACAGTGGCATAGAACTGCTGGACCAACTCAACATTGTAGTCTTATTTTACCAGAAAGATAGTGTGCAACCCCATCTTCTCAGTCACCCAAAGAGCATCCTCAAAGTACTTGTGAGAACGAAGCTTCTCAAGATCCAACCACTGCATGGGACAAGTAGGAGTCTGGAAGCCACCGTAGAACTCAAAAAATAGCAGGGCTTGCTCAGTCCTCCAGAAGCGCTCATTAGACGAGGTGCGAGGCAGGGAGTAGAATTGTTGGAGTCTCATCTCCACAGACTCCTCGGTACCCAAATCAGCAAGAGTAGTCAATGATTCAAACTTCATCCGCTTGGCTTCATCTCTTTGTAGCTGCCTCATCTTATCATGCTTTGCTGCGACACGGTCTCGAGCAGCCTGCCTGACCATAGAGGGATCAACATGAATGTCGCACTCTTCATCATACTGGAACCTGCGACCAGCCATCTTCTTAGCAGCTCGAGGATGGCGAGGACGAGAACCACCTGTGAAATCAGAATAGAGGGATAGCATATGGGATAAGCACATTTGTCCTGGAGATATAAACAAAAAAATAGTAGTCAAATAAATCTAGAGCTATACTGATTGAAAACCCCGGACAGTCCGGAAAATCTGCCCCGGACAATCCGCCTGGACCGGAGTGTCCGGTGTGTATCGGCTAGACATTCCGGCTGGACCGGAGTGTCTGGCCCGTACACGCCGAATAGTCTGGCTGAATCCTGGGCGATTTTTGGGCTACACGGGAGAGTTCAATTGGGATAGATCGGGATTGCTAAAACTACTACAAGGATGAGGGTTGCACGCAGGAGTGATGTATCCATGGATTTTGGTAAGACATTGCCGCAAAAAATTCATCTAGGCCAACCCTAGAGATGGAGAAGAAAGGGGCATCATACCAGCATCCATGGGGACCTTCACCAGAGGGGAACGGATCCCAGTGGCAAGGGGAGGCAAATGGCCAGCGGCAACGACAAGATCCGAGGTGGAGGAGCCCTCCCGGTGAAGCTCCTGGTCGGGGACAACGGTCTAAGAGGAAGAGAGAGTTGGGGAGAAGAAGGAGGACTGAAACGTCCACTTCTCCCTGACCCCTGATATCAGAACGAAACCGTTGGGGGCGGACAGTCCGGGCCGTATGCGCCGGATAGTCCGGCCCTGTCGGAATGTCCGGTTTGTATCAAGCGGAGAGTCCGGCTAGGCCGGATAATCCGGTTGGTACAGGGCGGACACTCCGGCTCCCTTCGACCAGAAACCCCAGAATCAAGTGTTTGGACAAATGTGTGGCAAGAGGAGCATGTTTGTAGGTGAGAGCAGGCCTGGGATTTAGAGGATGTACTGTGAAAAACCAATGAGTCAAAAAAGATCTAAAAAGATGGCAAAGTTAAATCCAATCAAAACAATCCAAAAACAAACTCTTCACTAAGAAGAGGGCGGTGGCCGAGGCCACCATATAAGAGTTTATGGCATGACACCGCGAAGAATTATCCCTGGGTTCATAGCCACTACTCATCAATAAAGCTCACATATCACAAAATGATATTAAGAGAACTGAATTTCATTAATGCTGGCATTATGGGGGGAGGGATAGTCCAATGTATTAGGACCTCACTCCCCCATATCTCCATGCCTACACCTAAACCAAATAAGGGTCAATACATAGGTGAGTATACAAGGTGATCAAGTCAAGCTCCTTGAATCTATGATATTTAGTTCATTCCTCAAATAACAAAACCTTGCTTCATCAAGTGGCTTCGTGAAGATGTCGGAAAGTTGGTCTTTGGTTGACACATATGATAGCTCAATGTTACCTCGAGCAACATGATCCCGAATGAAGTGATGACGAATCTCAATATGCTTTGTCCTTGTGTGATCCACCAGATTGTAGGCAATCTTGATAGCACTTTCATTGTCACATAGAAGAGGCACTTTGTCACAATGGACCCTGTATTCCTTTAAAATTTGCCTCATCCATAGCAATTGAGTGAAAGCACTAGCAGCTGCCACATACCTCGGCTTCGGCGATGGAGAGAGATATAAAATTTTTCTTCTTAGAGGACCAACATACCAAGGACCTACCAAGGAATTGGCAAGCCCCGGATGTTGATTTTCTATCATCCTTATCACCATCCAATCCGAGTCCGTGTACCCACAAAGAGAAAATGTTGACCCTCGAGAATACCAAAGACCATAGCGTGGGTTATGAACCAAATATCGAAAGATTCTCTTGACCGCCATCAAATGACTTTCTTTAGGAGCCGCTTCACATCTTGCACATACTCCTACACTTAACACAATATCGGGTCTATATGCACAAAGGTAAAGCAAAGAGCCAATCATAGACCGGTATACCTTTTGATCCACATCTTTACCATTTGGATTTAGTTCAAGATGAGTCTTTGTAGCCATGAGGGTAGGAGCACCATTTAAATCTTTCATGTTGAATCTTTTGAGCATATCTTGAGTGTACTTGGCTTGGTTGAAGAATGTTCCTCCTCTTACTTGCTTCATATCAAAACCAAGAAATACTCTCAACTCCCCCATCATAGACATCCCGAACCTATTAGTCATAAGCTTTGAGAATTCATCATTAAAAGCTTTGTTAGATGAGCCAAAGATAATATCATCAACATATATTTGGCATACAAAAAGCTCCCTGATGATGGGCGTGTTATCAACGCCTCGTTGGGAAACCCCAAGAGCAAGGTGTGATGAGCACAACAACAAGTTTTCCCTTAGTAAGAAACTGAGGTTATCGAACCAGCAGGAGGAAGGAAACCACTCAAAGGTGTTGCTAGCAACTTGGAGACCTGCACAATACAAACTCAAGACTTTGCCCCAACGAACAGTGAGGTTGTCAATCTCACCGGTTTGTTGTAATAAAGGATTAATTGTATGGTGTGGAAGGTAATAGTGGTTTGCAGAAAGTAAACAGTAACAGTGGAAGATGTATCAATGGTAAAGATTGGACCGAGGTCCATAGTTCACTAGAGGTGTTCTCCTTAGATAAACAAACATGGCATGCTGGGTAAACAAGTTACAACAGGGAAATTGACATGACTGAGCAAACCATAACAATGCAATACTAGAAATTCATGATCCTATGAGATTCGATTGGGCAATACAACAAGATACATAGACCGCTATCCAACTGCATCTGTGACAAGAAATACACCTTCGGGTTATCATCTGAACCCCCTCCAGTATTAAATTGCAAGCAATAGACAACTGCTTTAAGCAAAGTGTATAAGGTAAACAATCCACTTGTTCCATGAACAAGAGACCATTGTTTTCTCCCTAGTGGCAACAACACGTATACAACCATAGAGATTTCTGTCACTTCCCTTAGATTAAATAGAGGCATGAACCCACTATCGAGCATAAATACCCCCTCTTGGAGTCACTAGCATCTACTTGGCCAAGATAGGTACTAGAAACGGAGAGCATGCAAGATCACAAACAACACATACATGATAGAATCAATAAGACAAAACCATTAATGAATCTGACATAGTAATCTCAATATCCATCGGATCCCTGCAAACACAACATGCATGATTACAAATAGATGAGATCTTGATCATGAACGGAGCTCACAAGATCTAAACATGATAGCACAAAGGAGGAGATACAACCATCTAGCTACTACATGGACCCGTAGTCCATGGTGGAACTACTCACGCTTCATACCGAAGGCTGGCATGATGAAGAAGAAGGCCTCCGGGATGATCTCCCCTCCAGCAGGGTGCCGCGAAGAGATTTAGATCCCCCCGATCTAGGGACGATGGTGGCGGTGGCTATAGATAGTTTCATGGAATATTGATCGGGTCCTTAGGGTTTAGGCATCAGGGGGTCTTTATAGGCGAAGAGGCGAGGCAGGGGGTCGCTAGGGTGGCCGCACCCCCAGGCGCGGGCCCACCTTGGTCGTGCGGCCAGGGGGTGTGTCCCCCTGGTGACTCTGATACGTCTCGTATTCAGGCTTCGTGTTCCCCACGGTAAAATATTGACTTTGGCTTTTGTCCCGTCCAATTCCGAGAATATTGATTTTTTGCCTTTCTGGAACCAAAAACAGAAGAAAACAGGCAACTGGCACTATGACATCTTGTTAATAGGTTAGTACCAGAAAACATATAAAAACACCTCAAAGTGTAGACAAAGCAAAGCAAAGTAGATACTAAACAAGCATGTTACATCAAAAATTATAGATACGTTTCCGACGTATCAAGCATCCCCAAGCTTAACTCTTGCTCGTCCTCGAGTAGGTAAGTGATAAAAAGAATAATTTTTTAGGTGACATGGACCATCAAAATCAAGATCAAACCATTTGCAAGCATTGAAAGCTGGGATCAAAGAACTCTAAACATGAGCATGAAAGATGGAGTTCTAACAGTAAGACAAAGTAACTATGCATGCAACATGAAAGTTTACAAACAAAGATCATGAATAACATGCATTGAAAAACGTTTGTTTGTTTCACATACAGAAAACATAACATAGTGGCATTCATCTTGTCCCTCATGGGGTAGCAAATAGATGCATAGGACACCTTCAAAGTTCATAAGAGTGACTAGATACAAATAGCACAAGAATAAGTAATATCAACAATATGCATCAATCAATAAGTTTTGGGACAATGCACATAGAACTGAGAATGGCAACTATGCTCTCTTAATTGGTGCCTAAGGATAGAAGGTGGAGACTCAATATAATGGTGGAAGAAAGGCCCCTTCATAAGGGAAGCAGGGATTTCAAGTCTCAAAAAGAGCTTCCAAAAATTATGGTACTTGTTAGCTTTCAGCCCTCATTGCCCCTATCATAATCATCTTAAAGTGATTAAGGTTAAATTGAACAAACTATGGAGTATATGATTGACAAAGTATAAGTTGGCAATATCATGTGCCTTGAATACGAGGGACGCTCCTCATGCTACTCAAGTTTAGTTACTTGAAAGTTCTTGTCATAGTAAGTACATGTGTATCATAGAGAACCGCGAACGGGATACCCCTTACACATGGTACAGGAGCTATACCGTAACCAAAATGACAAGGCAAGCAGACAATGAGCATCTCAGCATTCTTCTTATTTACCATGGGAATATGGTGTTTTTCTCTCTTTCCTCTTTTCTCATTTTTTTCCTTTTATCTATCTCTTTTTTAGAAGAAGAATGCTTCATAGATGTCACTATGGTGATGCTGCAAGTTTCCACCATGATTAGGGCATGGCTTAGGCTAGCGGCCCAAGCGTTTCTCTAACACACATACATAACTCCATGGACTTACAAGCTCGCCTTTCATTTCACACCAATGACATCCATAGACAAAATAGCATGATATCAACTGTGTACAAAGTACAAGTGCAATGTTGGAAGTGTTCCCCGTGAAAGCACGATTCTGCTAATTCCAACATATAAGTGCAAGCATACACAACATATATCACACAATGGTTCAAGTTTATTAGGGGCAATAAAAATAAAGTGTGTCATCAAGTTCGTGAGAGATTTAATCACTAAGTTTTCACATAACAAAATACTTTTTAATTGGGAGATAGATGAAAACAAGAATATACTTGGAATGGTGTAACACACCATGCATAGGAATTTATAGTGGACACTTTGGAATAACTTGGTTTATTGGGAGTTGGATACATGAGTAGAGCTTACTCATACAAGTGGAGGCTAGCAAAAGACTGGGAGCGACCAACTAAGAGAGCAATAATGGCCATAATCATGCAGAGCGACAAAACATTACGAATCAAAGCATAAAGTGGTACTACAAGTCAAGTACTAAATGATCATAGATTCTATGGTGACTTGTTCATAGTCATAACATGGTGTGAGCATGTGCCAAGTCAACCCAAACAAAGCATCAAAGGAGAATACCACAATACTATGCTTTTATATACTAAAACAACGCATGATTCTTTCATGGAACACTAAGCAATCCCAAATTGTTTGGAACAAGTCATGCTACAACAATAACCACTAAGCATAAGGTCAAAAAAACACCTAGCATGACATGCTAAAGTCTAAGTCACAGTCAAAGCAAGCTCCTCTTGTACTACTCAAGCAAGAACTTTCTACTCCTTTCCAACACCAATAAACTTATTTGAAACAACACAGCGAGAACGGGGGTCCAAACTACTTTATTCAAGCAAACTAAGCAAACCAAACGAAAACTAAGACACTCCAAGAATAACACAACAGTGCATGAAATAATAAAAACTAAGTGTCTAGAAAGACCTGAGCTTTTTATTGATGAAGAAGGGGATGCCTTGGGCATCCCCAAGCTTTGACGCTTGTAACTCTTGAATATTTCTTGGGATGACACGGGGTGGCATCCCCAAGCTTGAGCTTTTGTCCATTCTTCATCTCATTACATTATTCTATCTCTACACCTGAAATTTTTCCATCATACAAAACTTCACACAATCTTCATTAGCAACATTAGTGTATTCAAAAGATATTAGACCTTTGGGTTTAGCTTTAGAACAACAAAACTTTCACTAAATACACAAGCTACTATAGCAATTCCCTCAAAAAGCTCAATTTCCCAAAATAACCCAAAAAGGAATCAATAAGAAGCAAATGCAAATAATGGCAGAAATTTGTCAAAACAGACCAGTAGGTAGAAACCGTTTTTTTGAAGCCTTCTGTTGCTCAAATCAAAAAGTGTCGAACTAACGAAAGTTAGATAACATACTGGGGGATCTGTTCACAAAATATCAGCTCAATCCGACTTACAGAGATTCCTCATGAATTTTTATGGTGGAGCACAAAAATCTGTTTCGGGACAACAATTCCCCAAACCTTACTTCCCTCTCACTAGAGGTCATTCTTGTCACAAAAAGCAAATAAAAAGGATAAGGAGAGGTCATTACTGAAGTAATAACTTCCAAGACTCAAGAAAACTTTTGGGTTATCTCCCAATAAGTACTTATCTTTAACGCCTTTAAGTTAGGCACAAGAAAGATGCTCACATAAGAAATATGAATTGAAGTAAAAGAGAGCATCAAGAAGAAAATTCAAAACACATTTAATTCTTACCCACTTCCTATGTATAGGAATCTTGTAAGAAAATAAATAAAAGAAGAACATAGTAACAAGAAAGGGTAGATAAAACAAGAGCAATTTCAAAACTTTCAGCACTGTCACATCCCAAGATTTTCCAAATCTTGTAATGTGAAAATAAATGAATAAAATAAAACTTTGTTTGAATTTCAGGGCCAGAAGAAACTTTTTGAATTCAATTAGAACTCCAAACCCATTTGAATTAAATAAAATCCTAAAGGGATTTAAAAAAAAAGATAAACATTTTAGATAAAGGAAAATAAAATATTTTTGGAAATACTATTCTGGATTTTTTTTTAATAAAAGATTTGGTATTCAAAAGAAAAGATGGATTTATAAATAAAGATTATTTTATAAAGCCAAATTAAACCTTGGACAATCTTTGGATTTAAAACATTTTGTTTTCAATAAAAATAGCAAAAGTTGATTTAAATAAATTAATAAGATTTTAATATCCAACTTTATTTAAATAAAAGGTTTTATTAATTTAATTGAAACATCAAAACTTATTAAAATATTTAAAATAAGTTTTCCTAAATATTTGATATTCATAATTAAAACCTACTAAAGTGTTTTGGCTTTATTTTAGATTTCAAAATAAATATCTCAATAAAATAAAACCTATTTGAAATAATAATGAAAGTCTATTATATTTAATTAATAATGGACTCTAAAATAAAATGTTATTTTATTTTAAAACAAATTTCCAAGTATTCTATATTTCCCAAATAAAACCCACTGATTTTGTTTTGAAAATATTTGGATTTTAAATGAAGATTTTATTAATTAAAACAAACCCTATTTTTATTAAATAACTAATGATCCATTTATTTAATTAATAAATGGAACCTAAAAAGATTTAAAATAATATTTTATTTCAGAATGTGAATTATGATGTTAAACAGAACCAAAAATCCATTACAATAGTTTGAATTGTTTGAATGGTTTGAATGTTTGAAATATTGATTGAAAATCAAATCAGCAAATAGAAAAAGAAAAAGGAAAATGTTTCTGTACAAAAAAAAAAAACAACAGCAGCCCAACTACCCCAGCCCAACAGCCCAACTCGTAGGCCACCTCCTCTCCAGCCCGAATCGTTTTCTTTCACCCAGCAACTTACCCACCGAGAGACTGACTACTGGCCCCCACCTCCACTCCCTTTCTCTCACTGCCAGAGGACCCCACACCTCGCCCCCTTCTTCCCCACCCCGCAACTGGTTCTTCCTCCCCCACGTCGCCGTTGCTGCCTCTAAATTTCTCGCATCAATTCGAGTAAATGACTGAGTGAATGCTCCTGGTAACCTCACCCATTTAATCGTCAGTGTCTCCTCCTCCATTTCCCTCTGCCTCCTTCCCCGAGCACGCCCCCAGGCTGCAGTATTTCGCCAACCACTCTCCCTGTCTCCGACGAGGTCCATTGACGATGCCATCCAAACCGGACCACCCCACGCCACACTGAGCACATGAACAAGTTCCCCACTCCCAGACTCTCCTCTCTGTACCCTCCTTTCAACCGCGGGCGCCCCAGGAAGCCGTCTTCGACAAAAGTTCTGAGCGCCGCCGTCTGTCTCGCCTCCGTCGAGCTCCTCCGGTAATTCTAGACTACCCCGACCCCTCTCGATCACGCACACGCCTTCCTCGTGTCCTTGCGCTCCTGACCGTGTGCCTCGTTTGTCTCCGGGTGATTCCTAGCGTCGTCCTCGATCTCGACCGCGCGCGTCCGTCGCCAGTACCAACTCCGGCGAGCAATCGCAGCTGCCCCCTAGCGCCCCTCGACGGACAAGTACCACGTTGAGCATCAGCGAGCGTCAGCGAATCCGGTGAGCATCTCCACACCCTCCTTTGCTTCCTGTACCGCCGGCGCCGCCATCGTCTGGCCGCTCCGCCGCCGTTAGCCGCCGCAGCGCCGCTCGTCTATGGTCGTGCACCCCACAGCCGTTAGATCTAGATCGGACGCACTGGACAGAATCACTTAACGCGAAGAGGTATGTCCTCTGGACCGCACGATTTGAGTTAGATCCAACGCCTCTCGACGCTTGATCCAACCGAAACGGTATCAACGAGTAGGGTTAGGACACGTGTCTGTTATTCTGTTTAAAACAGAATTTGAAAACAGAAACTTTTGCAAACTTCAAACCTTTGTAACTTTCAAACCACACGTCCAAATTTTGCAAATTTTATATCAATGGATTCAGGAGAGCAATCCCTAGCCAACCATGCCCTTAGTTTGACAAATAGTATCTGTTAGCTTGTTTGAATTTGCAGAAACTTTTGTGAGCTTGTTTAGAGTATAAAAATTGTTTAAAAATGATTTTTGGAGTAAAACCTTTGCAAATTGATTTGTTGTGACCTTACTGACCCTAAGAACCAACCCTTGGTGTTAGAAATGATTTTTTGTAAAATTTAGGTTAGATCACTAGACTTAGTCATTTTCTAGCCAAATAAAAAGAATGGTTTTTGTTATAAAAATGTTTATGAAAAGAAAACTTCAAGGAAATGTTTTCGACCAAACCTACTGACCAAAAAACACCAAGTTTTGCAATAGCAACTCATTTGGTGAACCCTATAGGCTAATGCCTTAATAAAAATATTTCTACACCACATAAAATAACACTTTGTTTTGAAAATGGTTTTAAAGTGAAACCTTTTGCAAATGACTTGGCCACTTTAGGAAATGACCATTAGATGTACCCAAATGTCTATGACCCACTAGGAACCACTTTTTCAAACAAAACAAAGCTTGGCATGCTTGCATGCATTTCTTTGACTTTGTTATTTATGTGTGTTGTTTTGCTTGATTGGTAGATTGAGTTTGTGCCTTGCTTGATTGATTTGTAGTGACTTGAAGAGTGTGATTGTTGCAAAGATCAAGAAGTGAACCTATACTCTACCAAAAATGCAAGTGATGCTTCATACTTTTGTCCCATTATTTTTCTCTATGCATTAGTGATTTTGCTAAGTAAACTTGCATGAACTTTGCTAAGTATAGACCTTGCTATAGGAAAACCTAGAAGATGAATCCTTAGTAGGATTTTCGTAAGTTAGAGATTCCTACTACTACCAAGCTTAGCCTAGCTAATAGAAAACATGGGTGGAATATATATTCACACTATGGAAAAATATTCTAAGTCTAAGGACTTGTGATTTTGTCTAATAAAACAACTAAGTTAATGAATCACCTGGGTGGAATGGAATAGCTTGGTGGAGAATGGTTGAGTGGTTCACAATGCCATGGACTTGGATTGTGTATCTCACTTGTGGATGGCCACCTAGGAAACAAAGAGATTTGAGATGTCAAATGTTGAGAAGCTTCAAGTGCAACCACTTGGCAATATGGGCTCTGCCATGATCATATAGGTTGCAAGAACTTAGCCAAATGGACAGTGGGTGGTAGTGTTTGATAGGTTGGAACGCGTCCATTTTGGTCTAAGGGAAGGCTTCTGAAAGATTTTGTCTTGGGAAACCAAGTCTTGTGGGTAAAGTGCACCACCTCTGCAGAGTGTAAAATCTAAGTACTTAGCCATGTCCCTGGTAAAGGACAAATTGAGCATCAAGACATGGAAGCAATCAAGAATCTCATTATTCCAATTTCTAAATTAAAATCTTGTGGTTGAACAAGGGTTGTTTGAATTCTTCAATCATTGATGGAGAGATGGCTTGGTACAAGGATCTTGAAATCTTTGATTGAGAAAAATGATTTTGTCAAGCAAAAACTTAGTATTTTCAAGATGATAAGAAAAATCTATTTTGAGCAATGCAAGCCTCAACTCCACTTAGCCAAATGCATATAGATGATAGACTCCACTATACTACCATAGTATCACTTGCCAATACAATTCAAATGTATTGACCCTTTGTGGCTGTAACTTGTATGTTGCAGGTTTGATTGATTTTAGTGAAGATTGATTGTTTAGGATTACAAAGTCTACAACCAACATCTGCCTGTGGCACTTTGAAGATGAAGGACCCATGACTATATTTATTCCGCTGCAATGTAATGTAATAGCCTAATGAGCTATGTTTGATGTAATAAAATTATGTTATTCCTGGTTATAAAGTTATATTATGACCCTTGTTTCTTGATATTACATCTAAACTGTGGGTGCTAGCTATTGATCCAGGGACTAGCATTGTAAAACACAGGAGGAATCTACCTTATTAGGTTGAGACCCCTACAGATGGTATCAGAGCATTGTGTTGCCTGTAGGATTTGTAAACCCTAGGATTGGACAAAAACCCTTAGAAAAATAAGAGTGTATTTTGATCCAAAAACTTATTTACAAAAACACTTGTAAACTCTTTCCTCAACCATTTTGGTTTCAACTCTACTTCTCTTCTATTTCAACTTGATGGAAAAACCTACCCATGACCAAAGACTACACCATGTGCAAAGGATTTCTTCAACTCTAATGACTTCAACATCTTCAACTCTAATGACTTCAACATCTTCAGCATATTCACCAAGGACTACAAGTGAAACAAGGAAATCTTGCTCAAGATTTAGAGACTGAAGGAATGCAAAATAAGAAGAAACCATCAAGAACTTTGAAGTTTTGTGACCAAGAGTTTTTCTCAAGGAAACCATGATCTCATGCAAGAAGAATCAACCAAAGAAGGATGGAAATATCACAAGTGAACCATATAGATGGACCACCATATTTTAGTTAAGTCAAAACCACCAACTTATGTGGTGTAACAAAAATATTTTGTTGCCTAAGTATGTGCTTGAACCTTGTTTGAGTGAAATGTTTGTTTGTGAATGCTTGCACATTGCTTGTGTGAATTGTGATGTGTGTGATTAGAAATATTTCCTTAGAAATATCTTGCCTATTCTAATCTCCTATCAAACCCAAACAGATGACTACTCCAAGAGACATCAACACCAACCAAGAAGACAACATGAGAGAACTTATAGTAACCCAAAACCAGTTGAGCCAAGAGACAACTCAGCTTTTAGCCAACAACAATGGATTAGACCCAGCCATACAAAGGATTTTGAAACTTCAAACCCAATTGTTGCAAGGATTAGTTACTCAAATGATCAACATGAGAGAAAACTTTTCCCAAGGAGCTAAAGACAACAAGGATGACAAAGATATTATTCTAGAAGGAACCCAAGCTAGCAATATTTTTAGAGACAAGGATCATACATCCAAGGAGCATGAAGATCAATGCCCCAAGAAGAGAGAAAGATCTCCCACCTATGAAGAACATGAACTAGAAGAACTCCTAGCTTTGGAGAGACCCAAAAAGAAGAAGAAAGACATAAGCCAGTTGCAATGTTACACTTGCAAAGAGATGGGACACTATTACAATGAATGCCCAGAAAAGAAGAAGAGACAAGAAGACAAACAAAAGCTAGTGAAACCCAAGATAAGGAAGGATTTTAGCCAAGTGATGTGCAAACACTGCAAAGAGTTAGGACATTATGCAAACTACTGTCCAGGAAAGATGAAGCATAAGATAAACCAGCCTATGAGGGATCTCAGCCTTGTCACATGTTTCAAATGCAAGGAACTAGGCCACTATGCAAACAATTGTCCAGAAAGGATGGAGAACAAGTTAAACAAGCCTATGGAGAAACTCAACCTTGGCCCATGAATCAAGTATGGAAACAAAGCAAAAGTTTGCTTAGAGAGATTTTTCCCAGGATACCAAGAAGGACAAGATGTAAATTTTTGTTTGAAATTTTTTAAAGGGTGGTATTACCCTAGTTGATTTGAACCTGCTTGTAACCCTAGCCTCCCCAAATCTCGGGACGAGATTTATTTTAAGGGTGGTAGCCTGTCACATCCCAAGATTTTCCAAATCTTGTAATGTGAAAATAAATGAATAAAATAAAACTTTGTTTGAATTTCAGGGCCAGAAGAAACTTTTTGAATTCAATTAGAACTCCAAACCCATTTGAATTAAATAAAATCCTAAAGGGATTTAAAAAAAAGATAAACATTTTAGATAAAGGAAAATAAAATATTTTTGGAAATACTATTCTGGATTTTTTTTAATAAAAGATTTGGTATTCAAAAGAAAAGATGGATTTATAAATAAAGATTATTTTATAAAGCCAAATTAAACCTTGGACAATCTTTGGATTTAAAACATTTTGTTTTGAATAAAAATAGCAAAAGTTGATTTAAATAAATTAATAAGATTTTAATATCCAACTTTATTTAAATAAAAGGTTTTACTAATTTAATTGAAACATCAAAACTTATTAAAATATTTAAAATAAGTTTTCCTAAATATTTGATATTCATAATTAAAACCTACTAAAGTGTTTTGGCTTTATTTTAGATTTCAAAATAAATATCTCAATAAAATAAAACCTATTTGAAATAATAATGAAAGTCTATTATATTTAATTAATAATGGACTCTAAAATAAAATGTTATTTTATTTTAAAACAAATTTCCAAGTATTCTATATTTCCCAAATAAAACCCACTGATTTTGTTTTGAAAATATTTGGATTTTAAATGAAGATTTTATTAATTAAAACAAACCCTATTTTTATTAAATAACTAATGATCCATTTATTTAATTAATAAATGGAACCTAAAAAGATTTAAAATAATATTTTATTTCAGAATGTGAATTATGATGTTAAACAGAACCAAAAATCCATTACAATAGTTTGAATTGTTTGAATGGTTTGAATGTTTGAAATATTGATTGAAAATCAAATCAGCAAATAGAAAAAGAAAAAGGAAAATGTTTCTGTACAAAAAAAAAGAAACAACAGCAGCCCAACTACCCCAGCCCAACAGCCCAACTCGCAGGCCACCTCCTCTCCAGCCCGAATCGTTTTCTTTCACCCAGCAACTTACCCACCGAGAGACTGACTACTGGCCCCCACCTCCACTCCCTTTCTCTCACTGCCAGAGGACCCCACACCTCGCCCCCTTCTTCCCCACCCCGCGACTGGTTCTTCCTCCCCCACGTCGCCGTTGCTGCCTCTAAATTTATCGCATCAATTCGAGTAAATGACTGAGTGAATGCTCCTGGTAACCTCACCCATTTAATCGTCAGTGTCTCCTCCTCCATTTCCCTCTGCCTCCTTCCCCGAGCACGCCCCCAGGCTGCAGTATTTCGCCAACCACTCTCCCTGTCTCCGACGAGGTCCATTGACGATTCCATCCAAACCGGACCACCCCACGCCACACTGAGCACACGAACAAGTTCCCCACTCCCAGACACTCCTCTCTGTACCCTCCTTTCAACCGCGGGCGCCCCAGGAAGCCGTCTTCGACAAAAGTTCTGAGCGCCGCCGTCTGTCTCGCCTCCGTCGAGCTCCTCCGGTAATTCTAGACTACCCCGACCCCTCTCGATCACGCACACGCCTTCCTCGTGTCCTTGCGCTCCTGACCGTGTGCCTCGTTTGTCTCCGGGTGATTCCTAGCGTCGTCCTCGATCTCGACCGCGCGCGTCCGTCGCCAGTACCAACTCCGGCGAGCAATCGCAGCTGCCCCCTAGCGCCCCTCGACGGACAAGTACCACGTTGAGCATCAGCGAGCGTCAGCGAATCCGGTGAGCATCTCCACACCCTCCTTTCCTTCCTGTACCGCCGGCGCCGCCATCGTCTGGCCGCTCCGCCGCCGTTAGCCGCCGCAGCGCCGCTCGTCTATGGTCGAGCACCCCACAGCCGTTAGATCTAGATCGGACGCACTGGACAGAATCACTTAACGCGAAGAGGTATGTCCTCTGGACCGCACGATTTGAGTTAGATCCAACGCCTCTCGACACTTGATCCAACCGAAACGGTATCAGCGAGTAGGGTTAGGACACGTGTCTGTTATTCTGTTTAAAACAGAATTTGAAAACAGAAACTTTTGCAAACTTCAAACCTTTGTAACTTTCAAACCACACGTCCAAATTTTGCAAATTTTATATCAATGGATTCAGGAGAACAAGCCCTAGCCAACCATGCCCTTAGTTTGACAAATAGTATCTGTTAGCTTGTTTGAATTTGCAAAAACTTTTGTGAGCTTGTTTAGAGTATAAAAATTGTTTAAAAATGATTTTTGGAATAAAACCTTTGCAAATTGATTTGTTGTGACCTTACTGACCCTAAGAACCAACCCTTGGTGTTAGAAATGATTTTTGTAAAATTTAGGTTAGATTACTAGACTTAGTCATTTTCTAGCCAAATAAAAAGAATGGTTTTTGTTATAAAATGTTTATGAAAAGAAAACTTCAAGGAAATGTTTTGGACCAAACATACTGACCAAAAAACACCAAGTTTTGCAATAGCAACTCATTTGGTGAACCCTATAGGCTAATGCCTTAATAAAAATATTTCTACACCACATAAAATAACACTTTGTTTTGAAAATGGTTTTAAAGTGAAACCTTTTGCAAATGACTTGGCCACTTTAGGAAATGACCATTAGATGTACCCAAATGTCTATGACCCACTAGGAACCACTTTTTCAAACAAAACAAAGCTTGGCATGCTTGCATGCATTTCTTTGACTTTGTTATTTATGTGTGTTGTTTTGCTTGATTGGTAGATTGAGTTTGTGCCTTGCTTGATTGATTTGTAGTGACTTGAAGAGTGTGATTGTTGCAAAGATCAAGAAGTGAACCTATACTCTACCAAAAAGGCAAGTGATGCTTCATACTTTTGTCCCATTATTTTTCTCTATGCATTAGTGATTTTGCTAAGTAAACTTGCATGAACTTTGCTAAGTATAGACCTTGCTATAGGAAAACCTAGAAGATGAATCCTTAGTAGGATTTTCGTAAGTTAGAGATTCCTACTACTACCAAGCTTAGCCTAGCTAATAGAAAACATGGGTGGAATATATATTCACACTATGGAAAAATATTCTAAGTCTAAGGACTTGTGATTTTGTCTAATAAAACAACTAAGTTAATGAATCACCTGGGTGGAATGGAATAGCTTGGTGGAGAATGGTTGAGTGGTTCACAATGCCATGGACTTGGATTGTGTATCTCACTTGTGGATGGCCACCCAGGAAACAAAGAGATTTGAGATGTCAAATGTTGAGAAGCTTCAAGTGCAACCACTTGGCAATATGGGCTCTGCCATGATCATATAGGTTGCAAGAACTTAGCCAAATGGACAGTGGGTGGTAGTGTTTGATAGGTTGGAACGCGTCCATTTTGGTCTAAGGGAAGGCTTCTGAAAGATTTTGTCTTGGGAAACCAAGTCTTGTGGGTAAAGTGCACCACCTCTGCAGAGTGTAAAATCTAAGTACTTAGCCATGTCCCTGGTAAAGGACAAATTGAGCATCAAGACATGGAAGCAATCAAGAATCTCATCATTCCAATTTCTAAATTAAAATCTTGTGGTTGAACAAGGGTTGTTTGAATTCTTCAATCATTGATGGAGAGATGGCTTGGTACAAGGATCTTGAAATCTTTGATTGAGAAAAATGATTTTGTCAAGCAAAAACTTAGTATTTTCAAGATGATAAGAAAAATCTATTTTGAGCAATGCAAGCCTCAACTCCACTTAGCCAAATGCATATAGATGATAGACTCCACTATACTACCATAGTATCACTTGCCAATACAATTCAAATGTATTGACCCTTTGTGGCTGTAACTTGTATGTTGCAGGTTTGATTGATTTTAGTGAAGATTGATTGTTTAGGATTACAAAGTCTACAACCAACATCTGCCTGTGGCACTTTGAAGATGAAGGACCCATGACTATATTTATTCCGCTGCAATGTAATGTAATAGCCTAATGAGCTATGTTTGATGTAATAAAATTATGTTATTCCTGGTTATAAAGTTATATTATGACCCTTGTTTCTTGATATTACATCTAAACTGTGGGTGCTAGCTATTGATCCAGGGACTAGCATTGTAAAACACAGGAGGAATCTACCTTATTAGGTTGAGACCCCTACAGATGGTATCAGAGCATTGTGTTGCCTGTAGGATTTGTAAACCCTAGGATTGGACAAAAACCCTTAGAAAAATAGGAGTGTATTTTGATCCAAAAACTTATTTACAAAAACACTTGTAAACTCTTTCCTCAACCATTTTGGTTTCAACTCTACTTCTCTTCTATTTCAACTTGATGGAAAAACCTACCCATGACCAAAGACTACACCATGTGCAAAGGATTTCTTCAACTCTAATGACTTCAACATCTTCAACTCTAATGACTTCAACATCTTCAGCATATTCACCAAGGACTACAAGTGAAACAAGGAAATCTTGCTCAAGATTTAGAGACTGAAGGAATGCAAAATAAGAAGAAACCATCAAGAACTTTGAAGTTTTGCGACCAAGAGTTTTTCTCAAGGAAACCATGATCTCATGCAAGAAGAATCAACCAAAGAAGGATGGAAATATCACAAGTGAACCATATAGATGGACCACCATATTTTAGTTAAGTCAAAACCACCAACTTATGTGGTGTAACAAAAATATTTTGTTGCCTAAGTATGTGCTTGAACCTTGTTTGAGTGAAATGTTTGTTTGTGAATGCTTGAACATTGCTTGTGTGAATTGTGATGTGTGTGATTAGAAATATTTCCTTAGAAATATCTTTCCTATTCTAATCTCCTATCAAACCCAAACAGATGACTACTCCAAGAGACATCAACACCAACCAAGAAGACAACATGAGAGAACTTATAGTAACCCAAAACCAGTTGAGCCAAGAGACAACTCAGCTTTTAGCCAACAACAATGGATTAGACCCAGCCATACAAAGGATTTTGAAACTTCAAACCCAATTGTTGCAAGGATTAGTTACTCAAATGATCAACATGAGAGAAAACTTTTCCCAAGGAGCTAAAGACAACAAGGATGACAAAGATATTATTCTAGAAGGAACCCAAGCTAGCAATATTTTTAGAGACAAGGATCATACATCCAAGGAGCATGAAGATCAATGCCCCAAGAAGAGAGAAAGATCTCCCACCTATGAAGAACATGAACTAGAAGAACTCCTAGCTTTGGAGAGACCCAAAAAGAAGAAGAAAGACATAAGCCAGTTGCAATGTTACACTTGCAAAGAGATGGGACACTATTACAATGAATGCCCAGAAAAGAAGAAGAGACAAGAAGACAAACAAAAGCTAGTGAAACCCAAGATAAGGAAGGATTTTAGCCAAGTGATGTGCAAACACTGCAAAGAGTTAGGACATTATGCAAACTACTGTCCAGGAAAGATGAAGCATAAGATAAACCAGCCTATGAGGGATCTCAGCCTTGTCACATGTTTCAAATGCAAGGAACTAGGCCACTATGCAAACAATTGTCCAGAAAGGATGGAGAACAAGTTAAACAAGCCTATGGAGAAACTCAACCTTGGCCTATGAATCAAGTATGGAAACAAAGCAAAAGTTTGCTTAGAGAGATTTTTCCCAGGATACCAAGAAGGACAAGATGTAAATTTTTGTTTGAAATTTTTTAAAGGGTGGTAGTACCCTAGTTGATTTGAACCTGCTTGTAACCCTAGCCTCCCCAAATCTCGGGACGAGATTTATTTTAAGGGTGGTATCCTGTCACATCCCAAGATTTTCCAAATCTTGTAATGTGAAAATAAATGAATAAAATAAAACTTTGTTTGAATTTCAGGGCCAGAAGAAACTTTTTGAATTCAATTAGAACTCCAAACCCATTTGAATTAAATAAAATCCTAAAGGGATTTAAAAAAAAGATAAACATTTTAGATAAAGGAAAATAAAATATTTTTGGAAATACTATTCTGGATTTTTTTTAATAAAAGATTTGGTATTCAAAAGAAAAGATGGATTTATAAATAAAGATTATTTTATAAAGCCAAATTAAACCTTGGACAATCTTTGGATTTAAAACATTTTGTTTTGAATAAAAATAGCAAAAGTTGATTTAAATAAATTAATAAGATTTTAATATCCAACTTTATTTAAATAAAAGGTTTTACTAATTTAATTGAAACATCAAAACTTATTAAAATATTTAAAATAAGTTTTCCTAAATATTTGATATTCATAATTAAAACCTACTAAAGTGTTTTGTCTTTATTTTAGATTTCAAAATAAATATCTCAATAAAATAAAACCTATTTGAAATAATAATGAAAGTCTATTATATTTAATTAATAATGGACTCTAAAATAAAATGTTATTTTATTTTAAAACAAATTTCCAAGTATTCTATATTTCCCAAATAAAACCCACTGATTTTGTTTTGAAAATATTTGGATTTTAAATGAAGATTTTATTAATTAAAACAAACCCTATTTTTATTAAATAACTAATGATCCATTTATTTAATTAATAAATGGAACCTAAAAAGATTTAAAATAATATTTTATTTCAGAATGTGAATTATGATGTTAAACAGAACCAAAAATCCATTACAATAGTTTGAATTGTTTGAATGGTTTGAATGTTTGAAATATTGATTGAAAATCAAATCAGCAAATAGAAAAAGAAAAAGGAAAATGTTTCTGTACAAAAAAAAAGAAACAACAGCAGCCCAACTACCCCAGCCCAACAGCCCAACTCGCAGGCCACCTCCTCTCCAGCCCGAATCGTTTTCTTTCACCCAGCAACTTACCCACCGAGAGACTGACTACTGACCCCCACCTCCACTCCCTTTCTCTCACTGCCAGAGGACCCCACACCTCGCCCCCTTCTTCCCCACCCCGCGACTGGTTCTTCCTCCCCCACGTCGCCGTTGCTGCCTCTAAATTTCTCGCATCAATTCGAGTAAATGACTGAGTGAATGCTCCTGGTAACCTCACCCATTTAATCGTCAGTGTCTCCTCCTCCATTTCCCTCTGCCTCCTTCCCCGAGCATGCCCCCAGGCTGCAGTATTTCGCCAACCACTCTCCCTGTCTCCGACGAGGTCCATTGATGATTCCATCCAAACCGGACCACCCCACGCCACACTGAGCACACGAACAAGTTCCCCACTCCCAGACGCTCCTCTCTGTACCCTCCTTTCAACCGCGGGTGCCCCAGGAAGCCGTCTTCGACAAAAGTTCTGAGCGCCGCCGTCTGTCTCGCCTCCGTCGAGCTCCTCCGGTAATTCTAGACTACCCCGACCCCTCTCGATCACGCACACGCCTTCCTCGTGTCCTTGCGCTCCTGACCGTGTGCCTCGTTTGTCTCCGGGTGATTCCTAGCGTCGTCCTCGATCTCGACCGCGCGCGTCCGTCGCCAGTACCAACTCCGGCGAGCAATCGCAGCTGCCCCCTAGCGCCCCTCGACGGACAAGTACCACGTTGAGCATCAGCGAGCGTCAGCGAATCCGGTGAGCATCTCCACACCCTCCTTTGCTTCCTGTACCGCCGGCGCCGCCATCGTCTGGCCGCTCCGCCGTCGTTAGCCGCCGCAGCGCCGCTCGTCTATGGTCGAGCAGCCCACAGCCGTTAGATCTAGATCGGACGCACTGGACAGAATCACTTAACGCGAAGAGGTATGTCCTCTGGACCGCACGATTTGAGTTAGATCCAACGCCTCTCGACGCTTGATCCAACCGAAACGGTATCAGCGAGTAGGGTTAGGACACGTGTCTGTTATTCTGTTTAAAACAGAATTTGAAAACAGAAACTTTTGCAAACTTCAAACCTTTGTAACTTTCAAACCACACGTCCAAATTTTGCAAATTTTATATCAATGGATTCAGGAGAACAAGCCCTAGCCAACCATGCCCTTAGTTTGACAAATAGTATCTGTTAGCTTGTTTGAATTTGCAAAAACTTTTGTGAGCTTGTTTAGAGTATAAAAATTGTTTAAAAATGATTTTTGGAGTAAAACCTTTGAAAATTGATTTGTTGTGACCTTACTGACCCTAAGAACCAACCCTTGGTGTTAGAAATGATTTTTGTAAAATTTAGGTTAGATTACTAGACTTAGTCATTTTCTAGCCAAATAAAAAGAATGGTTTTTGTTATAAAAATGTTTATGAAAAGAAAACTTCAAGGAAATGTTTTGGACCAAACATACTGACCAAAAAACACCAAGTTTTGCAATAGCAACTCATTTGGTGAACCCTATAGGCTAATGCCTTAATAAAAATATTTCTACACCACATAAAATAACACTTTGTTTTGAAAATGGTTTTAAAGTGAAACCTTTTGCAAATGACTTGGCCACTTTAGGAAATGACCATTAGATGTACCCAAATGTCTATGACCCACTAGGAACCACTTTTTCAAACAAAACAAAGCTTGGCATGCTTGCATGCATTTCTTTGACTTTGTTATTTATGTGTGTTGTTTTGCTTGATTGGTAGATTGAGTTTGTGCCTTGCTTGATTGATTTGTAGTGACTTGAAGAGTGTGATTGTTGCAAAGATCAAGAAGTGAACCTATACTCTACCAAAAAGGCAAGTGATGCTTCATACTTTTGTCCCATTATTTTTCTCTATGCATTAGTGATTTTGCTAAGTAAACTTGCATGAACTTTGCTAAGTATAGACCTTGCTATAGGAAAACCTAGAAGATGAATCCTTAGTAGGATTTTCGTAAGTTAGAGATTCCTACTACTACCAAGCTTAGCCTAGCTAATAGAAAACATGGGTGGAATATATATTCACACTATGGAAAAATATTCTAAGTCTAAGGACTTGTGATTTTGTCTAATAAAACAACTAAGTTAATGAATCACCTGGGTGGAATGGAATAGCTTGGTGGAGAATGGTTGAGTGGTTCACAATGCCATGGACTTGGATTGTGTATCTCACTTGTGGATGGCCACCCAGGAAACAAAGAGATTTGAGATGTCAAATGTTGAGAAGCTTCAAGTGCAACCACTTGGCAATATGGGCTCTGCCATGATCATATAGGTTGCAAGAACTTAGCCAAATGGACAGTGGGTGGTAGTGTTTGATAGGTTGGAACGCGTCCATTTTGGTCTAAGGGAAGGCTTCTGAAAGATTTTGTCTTGGGAAACCAAGTCTTGTGGGTAAAGTGCACCACCTCTGCAGAGTGTAAAATCTAAGTACTTAGCCATGTCCCTGGTAAAGGACAAATTGAGCATCAAGACATGGAAGCAATCAAGAATCTCATCATTCCAATTTCTAAATTAAAATCTTGTGGTTGAACAAGGGTTGTTTGAATTCTTCAATCATTGATGGAGAGATGGCTTGGTACAAGGATCTTGAAATCTTTGATTGAGAAAAATGATTTTGTCAAGCAAAAACTTAGTATTTTCAAGATGATAAGAAAAATCTATTTTGAGCAATGCAAGCCTCAACTCCACTTAGCCAAATGCATATAGATGATAGACTCCACTATACTACCATAGTATCACTTGCCAATACAATTCAAATGTATTGACCCTTTGTGGCTGTAACTTGTATGTTGCAGGTTTGATTGATTTTAGTGAAGATTGATTGTTTAGGATTACAAAGTCTACAACCAACATCTGCCTGTGGCACTTTGAAGATGAAGGACCCATGACTATATTTATTCCGCTGCAATGTAATGTAATAGCCTAATGAGCTATGTTTGATGTAATAAAATTATGTTATTCCTGGTTATAAAGTTATATTATGACCCTTGTTTCTTGATATTACATCTAAACTGTGGGTGCTAGCTATTGATCCAGGGACTAGCATTGTAAAACACAGGAGGAATTTACCTTATTAGGTTGAGACCCCTACAAGCACATAGAGAGGTGTTTCAGTACCATGAAAACTTCTACAACCATAATTTCCTCGCTCATAATAATTTTTAGTAGCCTCATGAATGAACTCAACAATATAACTATCACATAAAGCATGATTTTCATGATCTACAAACACGTAATTTTTATCAATCTCAAAAATAGTAGGATTAAAACCTTCAAACCCACTTTTAATAATTTTATAACAAGAAGGTTGATCATTCAATATAGGACCATCATCTAGAGCTTTATCATAAACATTTTCTAAGAAAAAATCTTTAGTACCATGCATTTTGAAGTTAGGCAAAAATATAGGATTATCATACATAATAGGAGCATAACTATTATCACAAGTTTTACCCATAGCAGATATTTCAAAAGAATCCATAGGAACATAACATTCATCCTCCTTTGGTAAGCATGGGGGACAATCAAATAAGGTAAGAGGTAAAGAGTTACTCCCATTAGAAGGTAGAAATGGGTAGATCCATTCTTCCTCCCATTGACCATCACTCTCCTCCTCTTTTTCATATAATGAGCTTTTGGTTTTAGCAATTTCTTCTTCCATAGGCTCCTGCAAGGCATTAGTCTCTTCCATTTGTGGAAAGCACCTATTAAAATATTCAAAAATGTAGACATTTTCTTCCTTGTAATTATCAACGAAAAATTTAAGTATCTCATAAACCTCATATTCATAAGGTGCATCATTAGTATTTTCAAGCAAACTGGCAAGTTCAAATGCACCCTTGAAAGCAATAAATTCTTCAGTTTGTACCACATCATAAAATTCATAGTTTCCTTTAACATAAGATATGGTAACATTATCATTATACTCACATTGAAAAGTCAGGTGTTTATACCTCCTACAGCAACAAGATTTATCAAAGCAATAAGTAACATTATAAGTAGAGCACACATCTCTAGCAATAGAATTCAATTTATCAATTTGTTCCCATAAGTGTTTCCCTTTTTGTGACAAACGGTGTTACTTATAATAATACTTTTCTTCTTCTGTGAACCCACCTTGCCAGTAAGAACTAGTTTCAAAGAAACCATCCATTGATAGAAAGCATGACAAAGCAAGGCAATAACAGACCATCAACTAGAGTAGGAACTATTTTTTGTGTTTTTGATAAGAGAAAGCAAACCAAACTAAACTATGTTTTTGAAGTTTTTGATAAAAAGAGGCAAACAAAACCAAGCAAAAGAAACTAAGCAAAACAAAAACAAAGTAAAGAGAAAGGTTGTGAAGGACTCCCCTTGTGAAGACGTCCTTAGCCTCCCCGGCAACGGCACCGGAAAAGCTTGATGATGGGCGTGTTGTCAACGCCTCGTTGGGAAACCCCAAAAGCAAGGTGTGATGAGAACATCAGCAAGTTTTCCCTCAGTAAGAAACCGAGGTTATCGAACCAGTAGGAGGAAGGAAATGACTCAAAGGTGTTGATAGCAACTTGGAGACTTACACGACATAAACTCAAGACTTTGCCCCAACTAACAGTGAGGTTGTCAATCTCATCGGTTTGCTGTAACAAAGGATTAACTGTATGGTGTGGAAGGTAATAGTGGTTTGCATAAAGTAAACAGTAACAGTGGAAGATGTATCAATGGTAAAGATTGGACCGGGGTCCATAGTTCACTAGAGGTGTTCTCCTTAGATAAACAAACATGGCATGCTGGGTAAACAAATTATAGCAGGGCAATTGACAAGACTGAGCAAGGCATAACAATGCAATACTAGACATTCATGATCCTATGAGATTCGATTGGGCAATACAACAAGATACATAGACCGCCATCCAACTGCATCTATGACTAGAAATCCACCTTCATGTTATCATCTGAACCCCCTCCAGTATTAAGTTGCAAGCAACAGATAACTGCTTTAAGAAAAGTGTGTATGGTAAACAATCTACTTGTTCCATGAATAAGAGACCGTTGTTTTCTCCCTAGTGGCAACATTACATCTATAACCTCAAAGATTTCTGTCACTTTCCTTAGATTAAATAGAGGCATGAACCCACTATCGAGCATAAATACCCCCTCTTGGAGTCACTAGCATCTACTTGGCCAAGATAGCTACTAGAAACGGAGAACATGTAAGATCACAAACAACACAGACATGATAGAATCAATAAGACAAAACCATTAATCAATCTGACATAGTAATCTCAATATCCATCGGATCCCCGCAAACACAACATGCATGATTACAAATAGATGAGATATTGATCATGAACGGAGCTCACAAGATCTAAACATGATAGCACAAAGGAGGAGATACACCCAAATAGCTACTACATGGACCCGTAGTCCAAGGTGGAACTACTCACGCTTCATACCGGAGGCTGGCATGATAAAGAAGAAGGCCTCCGAGATGATCTCCCCTTTGGCAGGGTGCCGGGAAGAGCTTCAGATCCCCCCGATCTAGGTACGATGGTGCCGGCGGCTACAGACGGTTTCGTGGAATATTGATCGGGTCCTTAGGGTTTAGGCATCGGGGGGTCTTTATAGGTGTAGAGGTCCCAACCTTTAATAAGATTGATCCCTCCTGTGTTTACAATGCCAGTCCCTGGATCAATAGCTAGCATCCACAGTTAAGATGTAATATCAAGAAACAAAGGTCATAATATAACTTTATAACCAGGAATAACATAATTTTATTACATCAAATATAGCTCATTAGGCTATTACATTACATTGCAGCGGAATAAATATAGTCATGGGTCCTTCATCTTCAAAGTGCCACAGGCAGATGTTGGTTGTAGACTTTGTAATCCTAATCAAACAATCTTCACTAAAATCAATCAAACCTGCAACATACAAGTTACAGCCACAAAGGGTCAATACATTTGAATTGTATTGGCAAGTGATACTATATTTGTGTAGTGGAGTCTATCATCTATATGCATTTGGCTAAGTGGAGTTGAGGCTTGCATTGCTCAAAATAGATTTTTCTTATCATTTTGAAAATACTAAGTTTTTGTTTGACAAAATCATTTTTCTCAATCAAAGATTTCAAGATCCTTGTACCAAGCCATCTCTCCATCAATGATTGAAGAATCCAAACAACCCTTGTTCAAACCACAAGATTTTAATTTAGAAATTTGAATGATGAGATTCTTGATTGCTTCCATGTCTTGATGCTCAAATTGTCCTTTACCAGGGACATGGCTAAGTACTTAGATTTTACACTCTGCAGAGGTGGTGCACTTTCCCCACAAGACTTGGTTTCCCAAGACAAAATCTTTCAGAAGCCTTCCCTTAGACCAAAATGGACGCGTTCCAACCTATCAAACACTACCACCCACTGTCCATATGGCTAAGTTCTTGCAACCTATGTGATCATGGCAGAGCCCATATTGCCAAGTGGTTGCACTTGAAGCTTCTCAACATTTGACATCTCAAATCTCTTTGTTTCCTGGGTGGCCATCCACAAGTGAGATACACAAGCCAGGTCCATGGTCTTGTGTAACCACTCAACATAACCCAATCCTTCCATTTCCACCCAGGTGATTCATTAACTTAGTTGTTTTATTAAACAAAACCTAAGTCCTCAGACTTAGAATATTTTTCCATAGTGTGAATATATATTCCACCCATGTTTTCTATTAGCTAGGCTAAGCTTGGTAGTAGTAGGAATCTCTAACTTAGGAAAATCCTACTAAGGATTCATCTTCTAGGTTTTCCTATAGCAAGTTCTATACTTAGCAAAATTCATGCAAGTTTTACTTAGCAAAATCACTAATGCATAGTGAAAGTAATAGGATAGAAAGTATGAAGCATCACTTGCCTTTTTGGTAGAGTATAGGTTCACTTCTTGATATTTGCAACAATCACACTCTTCAAGTCACTACAAATCAATCAAGCAAGGCACAAACTCAATCTACCAATCAAGCAAAACAACACACATAAATAACAAAGTCAAAGGAATGCATGCAAGCATGCCAAGCTTTGTTTTGTTTGAAAAAGTGGTTCCTAGTGGGTCATAGACATTTGGGTACATCTAATGGTCATTTTCTAAAGTGGCCAAGTCATTTGCAAAAAGGTTTCACTTTAAAACCATTTTCAAAACAAAGTGTTATTTTATGTGGTGTAGAAATATTTTTACTAAGGCATTAGCCTATAGGGTTCACCAAATGAGTTGCTATTGCAAAACTTGGTGTTTTGGTCAGTAGTTTTGGTCCAAACCATCTACTCAAAGTTTTCTTTCCATAAACATTTTCATAATAAAAACTATTCTTTTTATTTGGCTAGAAAATGACTAAGTCAAGTAATCCAACCTAAATCTTTCCATAATCATTTTTAACACCAAGGGTTGGTTCCTAGGGATAGTAAGGTCACAACAATCCAATTTGCAAAGGTTTTACTTCAAAATTATTTTCAATAAATAAATTACATTTCTATTTGACTAGAAATGGTTTTAAATTAAAGAATCATTTCTTAATTTCTCCAAATACATTTTTGTGTCCACAAAGTGTTTCCTAGGGTCAGTAGGTTCAAATCAATCCAATTGCCAAAGATTTTAACCCTAAATTCAATTTAAAACAATTTTTTCATTCATAATAAGCATACAAATGTTTCTGCAATTTCAAACAAGCTAACAGCTACTATTTGCTAAACTAAGGGTAGGGTTGGCTAGGGCTTGTTCTCCTAAATTCATTGATATAAAATTTGCAAAATTTGGACGTGTGGTTTGAAAGTTACAAAGGTTTGAAGTTTGCAAATAATTCTGTTTTAAAATCTGTTTTTAAACTGAATAAGTGACACGCGGCACACTCTGATTGGATGGTACCGGTTCGGCCGGATCGGGCGACGCTGGCCGTTGGATTTAATTGACATCGCGTGGCTCAGATCGTTCGATACCCCTTCGTTTACTTTCTTTCTTAGCTACTGGATCAAAATCGGACGGTTGTCTTTGCACGGACCAAACTTGGGCGGCGCAGCGACAGTTGCTGGCGGCGGCGAGGTCAGTCGGCGGCGAAGTCGATGCTACAGGAAGCGAGGAAGGAGGAGAGGGGGCTCACTGTGATCGTCGTGGCACGGGGATGCTCAACCTGCCACTGGTTGATGAAGGGGCGCACTATGCTGGCTTGAATCTCTCGCCGGAGTTCGTGTCCGCGTCGGGCTTCTCTGTTCTTCGTCGGAGGCGACGACACAAGCCACGGAAAAGCAAGATAACCGTTGCGTTAGATGCGTACAGGGTCGGTGATCGCGTGTGCATCAACGAAACGGAAGGGTGTGGTCAGGTTTACCTGGAGGACTCGCCGGAAAAGTAGCAGACGACGGCGGCGTATAGGTGGAGTTGTTGCCGACGTTTTGGAGCGCCCGCAGGTGAATGGTTGGTATGGACGGATGCGTCTGGACGCGTGGAGTATGTGTGCTAGGTCGACTAGGCAAGGGGCGGCGTGTGGCAGCCGGAATCGGCGTCGGAGCGTCGTCGGACACAGAGTGGTTCGGGGAGAAATTAGAGTGGTCTGGGGGCGGTATTGGGGAAGGAAACTGAGGGGAAACGGAGAGGGGAGGGAGACGATTAAATGCGCGTGATCACTGCAGGCTTAACTCGCGGCATTAAGGTGAATTAAGCTGGAGGATTCAATGGCAGAACGGGGAAGAACGGGTCACAGAGGGTGAGGACGAAGAACAGTTGGGGGTGGGGTCCGCTGGCAGTGAAAGAAAGGAAGAAGGGGAGGGGTCCACTTGTCGGTTGCTGGGTGGGTGCGGTTCTGAGTGGAAAAGAAAACGGTTCGGGGAAGAGGGCAGATGGGTTGTTGGGCTGTTTGGGATGGGCCTTGTTGGGTTGTCCTTTTCCATATTTTTTTTCTGCCTGTTTGTTTTATTCTTTTCTATTTCTATTTTCTGATTTGAAATTCAAACAACCAAACACATTCAAAATGATTCAAACAATCATCAAGCTTTTCAAATATGAATTTGGTTCTGCTTAACATCATAATTCACATTCTAAAATAAAATAAAATATTATTTTAAATCTTTTTAGGTTCCATTTATTAATTAAATAAATGGATCATTAGTTATTTAATAAAATAGGGTTTGTTTTATTTAATAAAATCTTCATTTAAAATCCAAAATGTTTTCAAAACCCAAACAGTAGGTTTTATTTGGAAATAAAGATTATTTAGAAAACTTGTTTAAAATAAAATAATCCTTTTACTTTAGGGTCCATTAATAATTAAATAAAATGGAACTTAGTTATTAAATCAAAATAGGGTTTGATTTTATTAATAAAATCTTTATTTGAACCTAAATATTTTCAAAATCAAATTAGTAGGTTTAATTTGGGAAATATATAATATTGGGAAATTTGTTTTAAAACAAAATAACCTTTTATTTTAGTGTCCATTATTAGTTAATATATTAGACTTCTTTATTAAAATAGGATTTGTTTCATTGAGATATTTATTTTGAAATCTAATAAAGCCAAAACACTTTAGTAGGTTTTATTAGAGAATATAAAATACTTGGAAAACCTATTCAAAATAATTTAATAAGTTTTGATGTTTTAATTAAAATGATAAAACCTTTTATTTAAATAAAGTTTGGATATTAATTCCTTATTACTTTATTTAAATCAGCTTTTGCTATTTTAATTCAAAACAAAATGTTTTAAATCCAAAGCTTGGCCAAGGTTTAATTTGGCTTTATAAAATGTTCTTTATTTATAAATCCATCTTTTCTTTTGATTACCAAATCTTTTATTAAGAGGTCCAAAATAGTATTTTAAATATTTTTATTTTCCTTTAATAAAAGTTTATCTTTTTAAATCTCTTTAGGATTCATTTGATTCAAATGGGTTTGAGGTTCCATTTAAATTCAAAAAGTTTCTTCTGGCCTTGAAAATCAAACAAAGTTTTATTTTATTCATTTATTTTCACATTACAAGATTTGGAAAATCTTGGGATGTGACAGGCTACCACCCTTAAAATAAATCTCGTCCCGAGATTTGGGGAGGTTAGGGTTACAAACAAGTTCAAACAACTAGGGTACTACCACCCTTAAAAATTTTCAAACAAAAATTACATAATGTCCTTCTTGGGATCCTGGGAAATTTCTTTAAGCAACATTTGCATGGTGTCCTTGGTTTCTATACTTGACTCATGGGCCAAGGTTGAGATCCTTCATAGGCTTGTTTAACTTGTTCTTTATCCTTTCTGGACACTTGTTTGCATAGTGGCCTAGTTCCTTGCATTTGAAACATGTGACAAGGTTGATATCCATCATAGGCTGGTTTATCTTATGCTTCATCTTTTCTGGACAGTTGTTTGCATAATGTCCTAACTCTTTGCAGTGTTTGCACATCACTTGGCTAAAATCCTTCCTTATCTTGGGTTTCACCAGCTTTTGTTTGTCTTCTTGTCTCTTCTTCTTTTCTGGGCATTCATTGGCATAGTGTCCCATCTCTTTGCAATTGTAACATTGCACTTGAGTAATATCCTTCTTGTTAGGGTTGGGGCATTTCTTCTTCTTCTTGGGTCTCTCTAAAGCTAGGAGTTCTTCTAGTTCATGTACTTCATAGGTGGGAGATCTTTCTCTCTTCTTGGGGCATTGATCTTCTTGTTCCTTGGATGCATGATCTTTGTCTCTAAAAATATTGCTAGCTTTGGTTCCTTCTAAAATAGCATCTTTGTCATCCTTGTTGTCATTAGCTCTTTGGGAAAAGTTTTCTCTCATGTTGATCATTTGAGTAACCAATCCTTGCAACAATTGGGATTGAAATTTCAAAATTCTTTGTATGGCTGGGTCTAGTCCATTGTTGTTGGCTAAAAGCTGAGTTGTCTCTTGGCTCAACTGGTTTTGGGTTACTATAAGTTCTCTCATGTTGTCCTCTTGGTTGGTGTTGATGTCTTTTGGAGTAGTCATCTGTTTGGGTTGAAGGGAGATTAGAATAGGCAAGATTTTCTAAGGAATTATTTCTAATCACACACATCACAATTCACACAAATAGTGTTCAAGCAATCACAACCCAACATTTCACTCAAACAAGGTTCAATCACATACTTAGGCAACAAAATATTTTTTTGTTACACCACTTAAGTTGGTGGTTTTGCCTTAACAAAAATATGGTGGTCCATCTATATGGTTCACTTGTGTTCTTTCCTTCCTTCTTGGTTGATCCTTCTTGCATGAGATCATGGTTTCCTTGAGAAAAACTCTTGGTTGCAATACTTCAAAGTTGTTGATGGCTTCTTCTTATTTTGCATTCCCTCAGTCTCTAAATCTTGAGCAAGATTTCCTTGTCTCACTTGTAGTCCTTAGTGGTTTCCAAGTTGGAAATCCTTGGTGAATATGCTGAAGATGTTGAAGTCATTAGAGTTGAAGATGTTGAAGTCATTAGAGTTGAAGAAATTGATGAAGTCCTTTGCATATGGTGTAGTCTTTGGTCATGGGGTTGGCTTTTCCATCAAGTTGAAGTAGAAGAGGTGTAGAGTTAAACCAAAATGGTTGAGGAAAGTGTTTACAAGTATTTTGTAAATAAGTTTTTGGAACAAAATACAACTCCTATTTTTCTAAGGGTTTTTGTCCAATCCTAGGGTTTACAAATCCTACAGGCAACACAATGCTCTGATACCATCTGTAGAGGTCCCAACCTTTAATAAGATTGATCCCTCCTGTGTTTACAATGCCAGTCCCTGGATCAATAGCTAGCATCCACAGTTAAGATGTAATATCAAGAAACAAAGGTCATAATATAACTTTATAACCAGGAATAACATAATTTTATTACATCAAACATAGCTCATTAGGCTATTACATTACATTGCAGCGGAATAAATATAGTCATGGGTCCTTCATCTTCAAAGTGCCACAGGCAGATGTTGGTTTTAGACTTTGTAATCCTAATCAAACAATCTTCACTAAAATCAATCAAACGTGCAACATACAAGTTACAGCCACAAAGGGTCAATACATTTGAATTGTATTGGCAAGTGATACTATATTTGTGTAGTGGAGTCTATCATCTATATGCATTTGGCTAAGTGGAGTTGAGGCTTGCATTGCTCAAAATAGATTTTTCTTATCATTTTGAAAATACTAAGTTTTTGTTTGACAAAATCATTTTTCTCAATCAAAGATTTCAAGATCCTTGTACCAAGCCATCTCTCCATCAATGATTGAAGAATCCAAACAACCCTTGTTCAAACCACAAGATTTTAATTTAGAAATTTGAATGATGAGATTCTTGATTGCTTCCATGTCTTGATGCTCAAATTGTCCTTTACCAGGGACATGGCTAAGTACTTAGATTTTACACTCTGCAGAGGTGGTGCACTTTCCCCACAAGACTTGGTTTCCCAAGACAAAATCTTTCAGAAGCCTTCCCTTAGACCAAAATGGACGCGTTCCAACCTATCAAACACTACCACCCACTGTCCATATGGCTAAGTTCTTGCAACCTATGTGATCATGGCAGAGCCCATATTGCCAAGTGGTTGCACTTGAAGCTTCTCAACATTTGACATCTCAAATCTCTTTGTTTCCTGGGTGGCCATCCACAAGTGAGATACACAAGCCAGGTCCATGGTCTTGTGTAACCACTCAACATAACCCAATCCTTCCATTTCCACCCAGGTGATTCATTAACTTAGTTGTTTTATTAAACAAAACCTAAGTCCTCAGACTTAGAATATTTTTCCATAGTGTGAATATATATTCCACCCATGTTTTCTATTAGCTAGGCTAAGCTTGGTAGTAGTAGGAATCTCTAACTTAGGAAAATCCTACTAAGGATTCATCTTCTAGGTTTTCCTATAGCAAGTTCTATACTTAGCAAAATTCATGCAAGTTTTACTTAGCAAAATCACTAATGCATAGTGAAAGTAATAGGATAGAAAGTATGAAGCATCACTTGCCTTTTTGGTAGAGTATAGGTTCACTTCTTGATCTTTGCAACAATCACACTCTTCAAGTCACTACAAATCAATCAAGCAAGGCACAAACTCAATCTACCAATCAAGCAAAACAACACACATAAATAACAAAGTCAAAGGAATGCATGCAAGCATGCCAAGCTTTGTTTTGTTTGAAAAAGTGGTTCCTAGTGGGTCATAGACATTTGGGTACATCTAATGGTCATTTTCTAAAGTGGCCAAGTCATTTGCAAAAAGGTTTCACTTTAAAACCATTTTCAAAACAAAGTGTTATTTTATGTGGTGTAGAAATATTTTTACTAAGGCATTAGCCTATAGGGTTCACCAAATGAGTTGCTATTGCAAAACTTGGTGTTTTGGTCAGTAGTTTTGGTCCAAACCATCTACTCAAAGTTTTCTTTCCATAAACATTTTCATAATAAAAACTATTATTTTTATTTGGCTAGAAAATGACTAAGTCAAGTAATCCAACCTAAATCTTTCCATAATCATTTTTAACACCAAGGGTTGGTTCCTAGGGACAGTAAGGTCACAACAATCCAATTTGCAAAGGTTTTACTTCAAAATTATTTTCAATAAATAAATTACATTTCTATTTGACTAGAAATGGTTTTAAATTAAAGAATCATTTCTTAATTTCTCCAAATACATTTTTGTGTCCACAAAGTGTTTCCTAGGGTCAGTAGGTTCAAATCAATCCAATTGCCAAAGATTTTAACCCTAAATTCAATTTAAAACAATTTTTTCATTCATAATAAGCATACAAATGTTTCTGCAATTTCAAACAAGCTAACAGCTACTATTTGCTAAACTAAGGGTAGGGTTGGCTAGGGCTTGTTCTCCTGAATTCATTGATATAAAATTTGCAAAATTTGGACGTGTGGTTTGAAAGTTACAAAGGTTTGAAGTTTGCAAATAATTATGTTTTAAAATCTGTTTTTAAACTGAATAAGTGACACGCGGCACACTCTGATTGGATGGTACCGGTTCGGTCGGATCGGGTGACGCTGGCCGTTGGATTTAATTGACATCGCGTGGCTCAGATCGTTCGATACCCCTTCGTTTACTTTCTTTCTTAGCTACTGGATCAAAATCGGACGGTTGTCTTTGCACGGACCAAACTTGGGCGGCGCAGCGACGGTTGCTGGCGGCGGCGAGGTCAGTCGGCGGCGAAGTCGATGCTACAGGAAGCGAGGAAGGAGGAGAGGGGGCTCACTGTGATCGTCGTGGCACGGGGATGCTCAACCTGCCACTGGTTGATGAAGGGGCGCACTATGCTGGCTTGAATCTCTCGCCGGAGTTCGTGTCCGCGTCGGGCTTCTCTGTTCTTCGTCGGAGGCGACGACACAAGCCACGGAAAAGCAAGATAACTGTTGCGTTAGATGCGTACAGGGTCGGTGATCGCGTGTGCATCAACGAAACGGAAGGGTGTGGTCAGGTTTACCTCGAGTACTCGCCGGAAAAGTAGCACACGACGGCGGCGTATAGGTGGAGTTGTTGCCGACGTTTTGGAGCGCCCGCAGGTGAATGGTTGGTATGGACGGATGCGTCTGGACGCGTGGAGTATGTGTGCTAGGTCGACGAGGCAAGGGGCGGCGTGTGGCAGCCGGAATCGGCGTCGTAGCGTCGTCGGACACAGAGTGGTTCGGGGAGAAATTAGAGTGGTCTGGGGGCGGGATTGGGGAAGGAAACTGAGGGGAAACGGAGAGGGGAGGGAGACGATTAAATGCGCGTGATCACTGCAGGCTTAACTCGCGGCATTAAGGTGAATTAAGCTGGAGGATTCAATGGCAGAACGGGGAAGAACGGGTCACAGAGGGTGAGGACGAAGAACAGTTGGGGGTGGGGTCCGCTGGCAGTGAAAGAAAGGAAGAAGGGGAGGGGTCCACTTGTCGGTTGCTGGGTGGGTGCGGTTCTGAGTGGAAAAGAAAACGGTTCGGGGAAGAGGGCAGATGGGTTGTTGGGCTGTTTGGGCTGGGCCTTGTTGGGTTGTCCTTTTCCATATTTTTTTTTCTGCCTGCTTGTTTTATTCTTTTCTATTTCTATTTTCTGATTTGAAATTCAAACAACCAAACACATTCAAAATGATTCAAACAATCATCAAGCTTTTCAAATATGAATTTGGTTCTGCTTAACATCATAATTCACATTCTAAAAAAAAATATTATTTTAAATCTTTTTAGGTTCCATTTATTAATTAAATAAATGGATCATTAGTTATTTAATAAAATAGGGTTTGTTTTATTTATTAAAATCTTCATTTAAAATCCAAAATGTTTTCAAAACCCAAACAGTAGGTTTTATTTGGAAATAAAGATTATTTAGAAAACTTGTTTAAAATAAAATAATCCTTTTACTTTAGGGTCCATTAATAATTAAATAAAATGGAACTTAGTTATTAAATCAAAATAGGGTTTGATTTTATTAATAAAATCTTTATTTGAACCTAAATATTTTCAAAATCAAATTAGTAGGTTTAATTTGGGAAATATATAATATTGGGAAATTTGTTTTAAAACAAAATAACCTTTTATTTTAGTGTCCATTTTTAGTTAATATATTAGACTTCTTTATTAAAATAGGATTTGTTTCATTGAGATATTTATTTTGAAATCTAATAAAGCCAAAACACTTTAGTAGGTTTTATTAGAGAATATAAAATACTTGGAAAACCTATTCAAAATAATTTAATAAGTTTTGATGTTTTAATTAAAATGATAAAACCTTTTATTTAAATAAAGTTTGGATATTAATTCCTTATTACTTTATTTAAATCAGCTTTTGCTATTTTAATTCAAAACAAAATGTTTTAAATCCAAAGCTTGGCCAAGGTTTAATTTGGCTTTATAAAATGTTCTTTATTTATAAATCCATCTTTTCTTTTGATTACCAAATCTTTTATTAAGAGGTCCAAAATAGTATTTTAAATATTTTTATTTTCCTTTAATAAAAGTTTATCTTTTTAAATCTCTTTAGGATTCATTTGATTCAAATGGGTTTGAGGTTCCATTTAAATTCAAAAAGTTTCTTCTGGCCTTGAAAATCAAACAAAGTTTTATTTTATTCATTTATTTTCACATTACAAGATTTGGAAAATCTTGGGATGTGACAATAGGCGAAGAGGCGAGGCAGGGGGGTCTCCAGGGCGGCTGCACCCCCAGGCGTAGGCCCACCTTGGCCGCGTGGCCAGGGGGTGTGGCCCCCTGGTGACTCTCCTCCGTCTCGTATTCAGGCTTCGTGTTCCCCACGGTAAAATATTGACTTTGGCTTTTGTCTCGTCCAATTCCAAGAATATTGATTTTATGCCTTTATGGAACCAAAAACAGAAGAAAACATGCAACTGGCACTATGGCATATTGTTAATAGTTTAGTACCATAAAACATATAAAAACACCTCAAAGTGTAGACAAAGCAAAGCAAAGTAGATACTAAACAAGCATGGAACATAAAAAATTATTGATACGTTTCCGATGTATCACTCCTCATTGACCTTCTTAGTAAAAAGAGTGGGATCGATTTTCCCAACCTCAAACCCACGGTCAAACAACTCTCTAAGGTGCTCATACCACATGCGTGGGGCTTGTTTGAGCTCATAGAGCGCCTTATCAAGTTTTGTAGAGGTCCCAACCTTTAATAAGGTAGAGATCCCTGTGTTTACAATGCTAGTCCCTGGATCAATAGCTAGCATCCACAGCTAAGATGTAATATCAAGAAACAAAGGTCATAATACAACTTTATAACCAGGAATAAAATAATTCATTACATCTTACATAGCTCATTTGGCTATCTCATTACAATGCAGCAGAAATAACTATAGCATGGAGTCCATCATCTTCAAAGTGCCACAAGCAATCATGTTGGTTGTAGACTTGTAATCCTAATCAACACACTTCACTAACATCAAACAAACCTGCAACATAATAAGTTACGACCACAAGGGTCAATACATTTGAATTGTATTGGCAAGTGATACTATGGTAGTATAGTGGAGTCTATCATCTATATGCATTTGGATAAGTGGAGCTTAGGCTTGCTTTGCTCAAAATAGATTTTCCTTATCATTTGAAAACACTAAGTTTTTGCTTGTCAAAAATTACCCAAGGCATCTCCCAATAGAAATTGGTGATCCTTCAACCCTTGTTAACCACAAGTTTTTAATTTAGAAATTGGGATGAGGAGATTCTTGATAGCTTCCATGTCTTGATGCTCAAATTGTCCATTGCTAGGGACATGGCTAAGTACTTAGATTTTTCACTCTGCAGAGGTGGTGCACTTTCCCTACAAGACTCGACATGCATCGAGACAACATCTTTCAGAAGCCTTCCCTTAGACCAGAATGGACGCGTTCAAACCTATCATCCCCTACCACCAACTGTCCATTTGGCTAAGTTATTGCAACCTATATGATCTAGGCAGAGCCCATAATGCCAAGTGGCTGCACTTGAAGCTTCTCAACATTTAACATCTCAAATCTCTTTGTTCCTGGGTGGCATTCCACAAGTGAGATACACAAGGTAAACCATAGAAATGGGCCTTGTGTAACCACTCAACAAAAATCCTTCCAAGCAATACCATTCCACCCAGGTGATTCATTCACTTAGTTGTTTTATTAAACAAAACACAAGTCCTTGACTTAGAAATATTCCATAACATGAATATAATCCACCTTGTTTTCTACTAGCTAAGTTAAGCATGATAGTAGTAGTAATCTTAACTCAGGAAAATTCTACTAAGGTTTCATCTACTAGGATTTCCCATGGCATAGTTTATACTTAGCAAAAATTCCATGCAAGTCCTACTTAGAAATAACACTAGTGCATAGTGAAAATAATGGGACCAAGTATGAAGCATCACTTGCCTTTTTGGTAGATAATATAAGTTCACTCCTTGTTCTTGCAATAGTCACACTCTTCAAATTTCACTACAATTCAATCAAGGCACAAATTCAATCTACCATTCAAGCAACTCATCACATAATAAAAACAAAGCAATGCATGCAAGCATGCCAAAGATTGTTTTATTTGGAAAAGTGGTTTCTAATAGGTTATAAACATCATAAAATATCTATTGGTCATTTATAAAAGTGGCAAAAACCATTTGATATTAAGTTAGTGAAAAATGGCCATTTTCAATCATTTTTGTTTTGCTAGAAATGGTTCAAACCAAAGTAATATTTTCTAGTGTTTTACAAATACATTTTAAACACAAATATTAGTGTTTTATGGTCAAGTGTTTAATATTAAAACCATTTGCAAAAGGTTTCACCTATAAACCATTTTTATACCAAAACAATATTTTATGTTGTTGGAAATGCCTTTTAGCAAAGTAATAATTTTATAGGGTTCATCAAATATATTTTTAAATCTCAAAACTTGGTGTTTAGGGTCAGGGAGTTTAAATCTAATCATTTTCCAAAGGTTTTACTCAAAGAGCATTTTTAACACATAAACAATATTTTTATTTGACTAGAAATGTTCTAATTCAAAGGTTTATTCTTTGGCTTCACCAAATATGTTTTTCAATCCAAAAGTTTGTTTATATGGTCAGTAGGTTCAAAAAATTCCATTTACAAAGATTTTACCTTAAAAATATTTCTATAATAATTTTTATATTCAAATTATGCCTACACAAGTTTCTATAAAAACAGCCAATTTAACAGAAGGAATTTACTAAACAAAGTGCATGGTTGGAAAGTAATTGTTTTGCTTATTCCATCGATATAAAATTTGCAAAAAATTTACGTGTGGATCAATAGTTATGAATTTTTTAAAATGAAGCACTAAATAGACAAGTTTCTGTTTTCAATTTAAAAGGGTGGCCACGTGGTGTGTTCTGATTCGTCCATACCGCTTTGCACGGATCCACCTATGTGGTGCGTTGGATCTAAAGTGGATCGCACGGATCAGATCAGCGCATACCTCTTCGGGTTAGGTTCTATCGTATGCGTCCGATCAAAATCCTACGGTGGCGGCGCTGGCGGCGGCGGTTAGCGGCGGCGCGGTCAGAAGGTGTCGGAGCCGGCGATACAGTGTAACATACCTAAAATCATGATTCAAAACTCATGCATGTCATCCATACATCCATGATCATTTATGATTTCATTTCAAAAACAGGAGCATTGTTGCTCAATATTTTATGTAAGTTTACTCAAGCCCTTGTACTACTTGTAATTGAGAAAAGTACTGTTATTCATTCAGTATTGTTTAGAATCCAAACTCAAGTAATTTCAAAAACTTGAGCAAAGTCTCAAAGCAAAATATGAAATAAAACCAAACCTATGCCTATTATCACACCTCATAAAGGCATGGTTTTATTTTATTTTCAAAATACCCAAGTGTATTTGAGTGAACAGATGTGTCTGACACTTATTTGAATACAAGACTTATTATACAAAAGTCCTGAAAAGTTTTGAAATCAAATAGATTTGAACTGAAGTTTGAAAACCATTTTAGAAAAGCAAACAGAAAAAGAAAAAGCTTAAAACAAAAAAATAAGCAACCAGTCGAATCAGGCCCAACCAGCCCAACTAGCCCAGCAACCCACCCCGCGCGAAACATTTTCTTTACTCACACCCGCACCCGCTAGCTCGCTGACAGACTGGACCCACTCCCTCTCTGTTTCTCTCGCTGACAGCCGCGGCCCACACGACTTCGTCGTCTCCACCTCCGCGAACAGCTCAATCCCCAAATCACGCCGGCCGTTCCCTGTATTGATTCGCGGCGTCAATTCACGTTGAATGCCGGAGTAAATCTCGCTCGCAACCATGCTACTTAAACCCCCTCTGCATGTAGGGTTTCGTAGCATGGAAAACAAAAAAATTCTACCGCATACAAACAAACAAGCCAAGATCTATCTACTAGATTGTAGCAACGAGTCAATGGAATAACTCACCCTCGAAGATTCCAAAGTATTTAACGAGAGCGGATTCTCGTGGGTGATGTAGTCGTACTCTTCCCGATCTCAAGATCGCGTAGCCGATCCTTCCGGCCCTGCGTTCCGGCAGTGCTCCCGCGGTCGGTCACACGTTCGGTACTCGACGAAGACCTTCCTCTCCCTTGTTCCAGCAGGCAGCGGAGGTTGTAGCACTCAACTCGCGATTCCGGCAGCACAACGGCGTGGTACCGGATGTAGAGGGGAGATCTCGCAGGGCTTCACCTTAAGCCGGAGCGAGTATGGTGGATTATGAGAGATACCTCGGTGTTCTAGGGTTTAGACACACCAAGGAGGGGGCTAGGCCGACGACTAGGGTTTGACCTAGGCGGCGGTGAGTTGCCCTAGGCCGGCGGCGGCTATGGAGGGCGGCGGCGGCTAGGGTTAGGGTTTAGAGGTAGGGAACTTGTGTGCTAGGAGGGGCAGCCCTGCCCCTCCTTATATAGGTGGAGGGGCCGCGCCAGGGGAGGGGAGTCCCTCCCCCACTCGGTTTCCCAAGGGGGCCGGCGGTGGATGGGAGGAACTCCTCCCCAACTCGGTTTCCACCTTCCCCTCCACTTCCCAAAATAGCCGCTTGACTTTTCAAATTGGCGTTTGACTTTTCAAACAAGGATTTGATTAAACCCTTTATTTTGTTCAGCGATGACACTTAGTACATGATGCAATCATTCCAACTTGGTATGACACATTCATGTACCCTTCCCCTTCGAAGTGCCGGACCTTCCGGAACCTTCTAGAACATTCCCGATGAAAACAACGGAACCATTCCCCAACTCCGAAACAGGACTTTCCTTATATGAATCTTATTCTCCAGACCATTCCGGATCTCCTCGTGATATCCCGGATCCCATCTGAGACTCCGAACAACATTCAGTCTCTTTCTCATCATTCCATAACTACTCAAACAACGTCGAATCCTTAAGTGTGTCTCCCTATGGTTCGTGAATTATGCGGACATGATCGAGACACTTCTCCGAACAATAACCAATAGAGGAATCTGGAAATTCATATGGCTCCCACATATTTCTACGATTACTTTTGCGATCAAATGAACCACTTACATACGATACCAATTTCCCTTTGTCTCACGATAGTTTACTTATCCGAGGTTATGATCGTCGGTATCTCTGCATACCTAGTTCAACCTCGTTACTGATAAGTACTCTTTTCTCGTTCCCGTGATATGTGATCCCTTGTGAGCCAGTCACATGCTTGCAAGCTAATTGGATGACATTTCACCGAGAGGGCCCAGAGTATATCTATCCGTCATATGGATGGACAAATCCCACTCTTGATCCATGTGTCTCAACCAATACTTTCCGAACACTCAATGCCACCTTTATAGCCACCCAGTTACAGTGTGGTGTTTGATGTCATCAAAGCATCCTTCCGGTGAAGGTGATATGCATGATCTCATGGTCGAAGGAATTAGGTTACTATGTATCCGAAAGCATATAGCAATTGAACTATTAAAATGACTTGATCTTTATGCTACGCTTATCTATCGGAGTATGTCCACCATATCATTCTCCTAACGATATGATCTTGTTGTTAATAACATCTCAATGTTCATGATAGGGAAACCACAATCATTTATTAACCAACAAGCTAGTATTATGAAGAGGCTTTACTAGGGACTTCAATTTAAGTTTACAAATCACACAAGTATTTAATGTTTCCTTGTTAGTACTATTATAGCATGAATGTAAACATTTATCATAACACAAAGATATAATAATAACTATATTTATTATTGCCTCTAGGGCATATCTCCAACAGTCTCCCACTTGCACTAGAGTCATCTAATCTAGATTACATGGTAATATACCGAACACCCATGGCAGTTTGGTGCTGGTCATGTTTTGCCCTCAGGAGAGGTTTAGTCAACGGATCCACCACATTCAGATCTGTGTGTACTTTGCAAATCTTTATGTCCCCATCTTGGACATGTTCTCGAATAGCGTGAAAACGTAGCTTGATATGCTTCAGCTTCTTGTGTGACCTTGGTTCTTGCGCATTGGGTATGGCGCCCATGTTATCACAGTAGATATACATTGGGTCCAGCGCACTAGGAACCACACCCAGCTCTGTAATGAACTCTTTCATCCATATCGCTTCTTGTGAAGCCTCCGAAGCAGCCATGTATTCAGATTCAGTTGAAGATCTCGCCACAACGCTTTGCTTTGCACTCCTCCAGCTAACTGCAGCACCATTCAAAGTAAATACGTATCCAGATTGTGATTTAGAATCATCCGGATCGGTGTTCCAACTAGCATTGGTGTAACCATTAACAACGAGCTGTTCATCACCTCCATAAGAAAGAACCATATCCTTAGTTCTTCTCAAGTACTTAAGGATGTTTTTGACCACTGTCCAATGATCCACTCCTGGATCACTTTGATATCTGCTAGTTAAACTAACAGCATATGCAATGTCGGGTCTAGTACATAGCATGGCATACATTAGAGATCCTATGGCTGAGGCATAGGGAGTCTTACTCATCTTTTCTCTATCTTCTGCTGTTGTAGGACTTTGAGTTTTACTCAAGGTCGTATTGGGCAACATGGGCAAGAACCCTTTCTTGTTATCTTCCATTCCAAACCTCTTTAGAACTTTGTCCAAATATGTACTTTGTGACAATGATATTAGGCGTCTCGATCTATCTCTATAAATATTTATGCCTAATATGTAAGCTGCTTCGCCAAGATCCTTCATTGAAAAACTATTATTCAAATATTCCTTGACACTATTAAGAAGGTCTACATCATTCCCAATCAACAATATGTCATCTACATATAGTATTAAGAATGCTACAGAGCTCCCACTCACTTTCTTGTAAATACAAGCTTCTCCATAAGTTTGTATAAAACCAAAACTTTTGATTACCTTATCAAAATGTTGATTCCAACTTCGGGATGCTTGCTTCAATCCATAGATGGACCGTTGAAGTTTGCATACCTTGTTAGCATCTTTAGGATCGACAAAACCTTTGGGTTGCATCATATACAACTCTTCATCAATGTCTCCATTGAGGAATGCTGTTTTGACATCCATCTGCCATATCTCATAATCATAATATGCAGCGATTGCTAACATAATCCTCACAGACTTTAGCTTCGCTACTGGTGAGGAAGTCTCATCGTAGTCAACTCCTTGAATTTGTCGAAACCCTTTTGCGACAAGTCGAGCTTTATAGACAGTAACATTACCATCAGCATCTGTTTTCTTCTTGAAAATCCATTTGTTCTCGACAGCCTTCCGGCCATCCGGTAAGTCCACCAAAGTCCATACTTGGTTTTCGTACATTTTTTTTGAGGGTAAAACAGTAGGGCAAAAAACCCCACTGCAATTTTTATATATTATAGAGAGTTACAAAAGAATAATTACAAACTCAATCCACCTCAAAGAAGAGGGATAACATTCTAATCAGCTATCTCCTGTCTAAATTGATTTCAATCCAAACTCGGGCATGGATCCAATCTCGGATTTCATGGCTTCTTGCCATTTATTGGAATCTGGGATCATCATCGCTTCCTCATATGTCGCAGGGTCATTGGTGTTGTCCACCAACATGACACTCATAACAGGATCATACCAATCTTGAGTGGTACGAGTTCTCGTTGACCTGCGAGGATCTGTAGCAACTTCAACCGAAGTTTCATGATCATCATCATTAGGTTCCTCTCTTATTGGTGCAGGCACCATAGGAACTTCTTCCGGTGCTGCGCTACTCGCAAGTTCGAGAGAAGGTTCGACAACCTCGTCGAGTTCTACTTTCCTTCCAGTCACTTCTTTCGAGAGAAATTCCTTCTCTAGAATGGATCCATTCTTGGCAACGAAGATTTTGCCCTCGGATCTATGATAGAAGGTATACCCAATAGTTGTAGGGTTCGCACCATAGAAAACAAAAATTTTCCTACGATGTGAACTATATACCAAGATCTATCAACTAGATACAAACAACGGGCGGATGTATATCCGTAGAGAACATACCCTTGAAGATCGACAAAGCTTAACGAGTTCAACTCGTGGTTGATGTAGACGATCTCTTGCCGATCTCAAGATCGAGAGGAAGTCCTAGCGCCGCAAATCAGCAGCGCATCCGTGCTCGCACACACGTTCGAGGCACCGAGCAACCTCCGCCTCCTCGCTCCAGCGATGCAGCGGAAGCACAACTCTTTCTTGCCGAATAGCCACCGGGAACATGTATCTCGCTAGTCCGAGACCATGGGGAATAAATTCTAGAGGGGGAGAGAGATCCTTCACGAGGAGGTGTGAGAGACAAGTGAGGAGGGGGGCTCCTTTTATAGGAGGAAGGGGGGAACCCCAAGGGAGTGGCCGGCACATGGGGGCTGCCCCCTTGCCCTCCCCTCTTCATGTGGGTGGACACTCCACTCACAAATCTCCTTTAAATTCCCTCTACTCAAAAGTCCACTCAAATTCCCATTAAATTTCCACCAAATTTAATGCAAACTCTCATTAAATAAAACTCTTTTATTTTATTCAGAATTTTGTCAATTACTTTAATGACAAACATTCACAAATAACCCCTTGCTAGAATTCTATTTCACATGCATAACCACTTTATGCAATTTCACCCGAAAACCTGTTTCGGTATCTAGTGAAATAAATTCCTGCGCTTGTTCATTCTTTCGGCATGAAACATTTGCTCCAATTGGATGTCGGTGTCTCTTAAGTGTGTCACCCTACGGTTCATGAATAATGCGTACATGATCGAGACCCCTCTCGGATCAATAATCAGAAGCGGGATCTGGAGACGCATACTGACTCCCACACATTCAACGATGACTTTCTTGTGATCGTCGGAACCTTTTACGCTAGTATCTTAATCCCTTTGTTTCACGATATATTACATGTCCGAGATTCGATCATCGGTATCTCCATACCTAGTTTGATCTCGTTACCGACATGCACTCTTTTCTCGTTCCTGTGATATAACATTCTAGTGATCAAATCACTTGCTTGCAAGCTAATCAATGTGATATCACCGAGAGGGCCCAGAGTATATCTATCCGTCATCGGGATGAACAAATTCCACTCTCGATCCATGAGCCTCAACATAACACTTTATTAGTTCTGAATCCATCTTTATAATCACCCTGTTACGGTGTGACATTTGATGTTATTAAGAAACTCTTCCGGTGTTAGTGATTGACATGATCTCATGGTCTAAGGATTAGGATCACTTCGTAAGTTGTTATAGCAATATAAACTCAATGACTTTGATCGTAATGCTATACTTCGGATGAATGTTCATCACACCATTACACTAATGTTGTGATCCCGTTATTAACAACATCCAATGTCCATGATCAGGAAACCTTGATCATCTTGTTAATCAACGAGCTAGTTTATGAGAGAGGCATAACTAGGAACTTTCTGTTTGTTTATTAAACACACATGTATTATCGTTTCCGTATTAATACAATTATAGCATGCAAAATAAACATCTATCATATACTTGGAATACACATAATAAACACTTTATTATTGCCTCTCAGGGCATATTCCCTTCAGTCTCCCACTTGCACTAGAGACAATAATCTAGTTACATAGTGATAAATCTAACACCCATTGAGTTCTGGTGTTGATCATGTTTTGCTCTAGGGAGAGTTTTAGTCAACGGATCTGCTACATTGAGATCCGTATGTACTTTACAAATCTTTATATCTCCATCCTTGACATGCTCGCGGATGGAGTGAAACCGGCGCTTAATATGCTTGGAATGCTTGTGAGACCTTGGCTCTTTGGCATTGTCAATGGCACCATTGTTGTCACAATAGATCACCATTGGGTCCAACGCGTTTGCCACCACTCCTAGTTCGGATATGAACTCCTTCATCCAAACTGCTTCCTGAGCCGCTTCTGAAGCAGCAACATATTCGGCCTCCGTTGTTGATCCCGCTACCACAGGTTGTTTGGAGCTCCTCCAACTAACCGCTCCGCCATTCATGAGAAATACGTATCCGGATTGAGACTTAGAGTCATCCGGATCGGTGTCAAAGCTAGCGTCGACATAACACTTAGCGACGAGCTCTTCTTCACCTCCGTATACAAGAAACATATCCTTAGTTCTTCGTAAGTACTTAAAGATATTCTTGACCGCTATCCAGTGTTCCGAACCTGGATCCGATTGGTACCTACTAGTCAAACTAATAGCATGTGCCACATCCGGTCTTGTACATAGCATGGCGTACATTATAGAGCCTATGGCTGAAGCATAGGGGACTTTGTCCATTATCTCTCTTTCTTCCGCCGAAGCCGGACTTTGAGTCTTACTCAATGTCTTGCCTTGCAACATAGGTAAGAACCCCTTCTTACTTCCGTCCATTTTAAACTTCTTTAAAATCTTATCAAGGTATGTACTTTGCGATAGCCCTATTAGGCGCCTAGATCTATCTCTATAGATCTTTATGCCTAATATGTATGACGCTTCACCTAGGTCCTTCATTGAAAATTTGCTGTTTAGATAACTTTTAACACTGTTTAAAAGATCTATATCATTTCCGATCAATAATATGTCATCCACATATAATATCAGAAATGCCACATTGCTCCCACTCACTTTCTTGTAAATACAAGCTTCTCCATAAGTTTGGACAAATCCAAACTCTTTGATCACCTCATCAAAGCGGAGATTCCAACTTCGTGATGCTTGCTTCAATCCATAGATGGATCGCTGAAGCTTGCACACCTTGTTAGCATCCTTAGGATCGACAAAACCCTTTGGTTGTATCATATACAACTCTTCTTCAATATTCCCATTGAGAAACGCGGTTTTGACATCCATCTGCCATATCTCATAATCGAAATATGCAGCAATTGCTAACATAATCCTAACTGACTTTAGCATCGCTACGGGAGAGAAAGTCTCATCGTAGTCAACTCCTTGAATTTGTCGAAACCCCTTTGCGACAAGTCGAGCTTTATAGACGGTCACATTACCATCAGCATCAGTTTTCCTTTTGAAAATCCATTTGTTCTCCACGGCCTTTCGGTCGTGAGGTAGTTCCACCAAGTTCCAAACTTGATTTTCATACATGGATTCCATCTCGGATTTCATGGCTTCTAACCATTTGTTGGAATCCGGGCTCATCATCGCTTCTTCATACGTCACAGGGTCATCATTTTCATCAACCATGAAATTCATGACAGGATTTCCGTACAGCTCGGGAGCTGCACACGTCCTGTTTGACCTGCGAGGTTCGGTAGTACTCTCTTTCGGAGTTTCATGATCACTATCATTAGTTCCCTCTTCAACAGGTGGAGCCAACTCCGGAACAACTTCCGGCGCTGCGCTACTCGCCATACTTTGAAGAGAAGGTTCCACAACCTCTTCGAGTTCTACCTTCTGACTACTGACACCTTTCGCGAGAAACTCTTTCTCTAGAAAGGATCCATTCTTGGCAACAAAAACCTTGCCCTCGGATCTGTGATAGAAGGAATACCCAATAGTTTCTTTAGGGTATCCTATGAAGATGCATTTTTCCGCTTTGGGTTCGAGTTTATCCGGTTGAAGTTTCTTCACATAAACATCGCATCCCCAAACTTTAAGAAATGACAGCTTAGGTTTGTTTCCAAACCACAATTCATACGGTGTCTTTTCAACGGATTTAGATGGTGCCCGATTTAAAGTGAATGCAGCAGTTTCTAGTGCATAACCCCAAAATGACAACGGCAAGTCCGTCAGAGACATCATAGATCGAACCATATCTAATAAAGTACGATTACGACGTTCCGACACACCATTTCGCTGTGGTGTTCCGGCAGGTGTGAGTTGTGAAACAATTCCACACTCTTTCATGTGAGTGCTAAACTCGTAACTTAGATACTCACCTCCACGGTCGGACCGTAGAAATTTGATCTTTCTATTACGATGATTTTCCACTTCATTCTGAAATTCCTTGAACTTTTCAAAGGTTTCAGACTTGTGTTTCATCAAGTAGATATAACCGTATCTACTCAAATCATCCGTGAAAGTAACAAAATAACGATATCCACCTCGCGCCGACACACTCATTGGACCACATACATCAGAATGTATGATTTCCAATAAATCTGTCGCCCGTTCCATTGAACCGGAAAACGGCGTTCTAGTCATCTTGCCCATAAGACATGGCTCACATGTATCAAATGATTCATAATCAAGTGATTCCAAAAGTCCATCCGAATGGAGCTTCTTCATGCGTTTAACGCCAATATGACCTAGACGGTAGTGCCACATATATGCGGATATATCATCATTAAGTTTAATCCTTTTAGCATCAACATTATGAATATGTGTAACATTATCATCGAGATCTAATAGAAATAAACCATTCATCATCGGTGCATGACCATAAAAGATTTCATTCATATAAATGGAACAACCATTGTTCTCGGATTTAAATGAATAACCACTTCGCATCAAACACGATCCATATACAATGTTCATGCTCAGTGCAGGCACCAGATAACATTTATTTAAGTTTATAACTAATCCCGACGGCAAGTGGAGAGGCAGCGTTCCGACGGCGATCACATCAACGCTTGATCCATTGCCGACACGCATCTTGACCTCACCCCTTGCTAGCGGTCGCTTGTTCCGCAGCCCCTGATTCGAGTTACAAATATTAGCAACTGAACCGGTATCAAATACCCAGGTGCTACTGCGAGCACTAGTCAAGTACACATCAATAACATGTATATCATATATACCTTTGTTTGCCTTGCCGGCCTTCTTGTCTGCCAGATACTTGGGGCAGTTGCGCTTCCAGTGGCCAGTCCCCTTACAATAGTAGCACTCGGAATCAGACTTAGGTCCAACTCGGGGTTTCTTTTCAGGCGCGGCAACCGGCTTGCCGCCCTTACTTCCCTTCCGTTTTCCCTTCTTGTCTTTCTTGAAACCAGTGTTCCTATTGATCATCAACACTTGATGTTCCTTTTTGATCTCCACTTCTGCAGTTTTAAGCATTGACAGAAGCTCGGGGAGAGACTTCTTCATGCCTTGCATATTATAGTTCATCACGAAGCTCTTATAGCTAGGTGGCAGAGACTGCAGAACACGATGGATGCCTAAGTCAATGGGAATCAATATTCCCAAGGACACAAGCTTATCGGCGTAACCCGACATCTTGAGTACATGCTCACTAACGGAGCTGTGCTCTTCCATCATGCAGCTAAAGAACTTTTCTGAAGGGTTGTAGCTCTCTACAGCAGCATGTGTGTCGAAAATCATTTTCAACTCACGCATTGTATCAAATGCATTGCCGTTTTCGAAACGCTTTCGAAGTTCCGGCTCTAGCCCATACAATATGCCGCAATGAACTAAGTTGTGGTCCTCCTGACGAGTCTGATAGACATTCTTCTCCTCGTCAGGGGCATCATCAAAAGCTGGGGGGCCTAACGGCGCTTCTAGCACATATTGCTTTTGTGCAGCAGAGAGGATGTAGCACCCTCAGAATCGGACCTATGCAAGTTTTAGCGAAACCCGCCAAACCCGCATAGAAACGATTCAAAGGTGCCCACCAGGCACTTTCGTGCGGGTGGAAAACGAAGTAATAACATTACACAACAGTCCTCGATGGGACCCACAGAACAGATATATATAACAGCGACTCAAAGAGTCGAGAAAACAAATATAATATACAAAGATCCAAATCACCTTGAAAACGATAGAGCGTCCGACTACGGACAAGATGCAAATGGGGCTAAGAGCCCTGAAGAATAACCAATGGCGTCCATAACCCTGCCCAGGCCAAGCCGGAAGGGTAACCTTGCTAACAACGTCGATCTCAAACCTGCTTAAACAAAAGGGGTGCCGACGAAGGGCAAAGGAAAAAGAAAGGAGCGTCAGTACTGAGGCCAGTACACGGCGAGACTAGAATTCGGCGGTCCTCGCCTACATAGGTATGGTGGACTGAGCGGCAGCGGCAGCATGCACTGAACAACCTATAGAGACTCGATACAACTAGCGGCAAATCAGAGAGGGGTAAGAAAGACCTATTCGGAAACAACCTGATACTACCACCGAACAAACCCATCCTGGTGTTTCCCCCTCGAGACCAAACGAGGAAGTCAACCAAGGAACTCACACAGTTGACAGTTTTACTTATTCAGTTATTGTTGCAGCAATTTACTAGTCAGGTATAGATAATCATCCTGATAAAATAAGCAGTGGGCACTTTTAGTTAATCCTTCCGTTGTAGTTGCAACAATTACTAATCAGATACAGATAGCGTGAGATAAACCCAAAACCCAGCAGTTGTTGGTACTGTTATTAAGCCATTCCGTTGTAGTTGCAATACTTACTAGTCAGGTACAAGGGTCGCAAGCGACAACTCAACAAGCAATTGTTGGCAGGATTATTTAGCCATTCCATTATAGTGAAGCTAATTACTAGTCATTATAAAGTCAAATTTACAGCAATAAACTTTAGTTATGCTTGGCTATGGTCGAGATACTGTGCTCCAAGTCGTCCATAACCGCGGACACGGCTTTCAGAAAGTTTTACCCGGCCGGGGTGCACCAATAGCAACACACACTCGATCAACCTCGGAAAAACCAAATCAAAACCCAACGAGGCTTTCACGACAAAGCAAACACAGGATTCAGAAATATTTCAGGGGGCCACCTCATTGAGTAGACCCGCAACGAAGTAAGCTAGCTCCGAGACGGACTCAAGGTTTGCGCCAGAGGCTGTAAACGACTGGGAACCCGAAAGTGTGGCTGGGCTTGTCGATACCGCGAAAACACTCCGCTTACCTAAACAGTACAGTGTGCTCCTCGCACAATTTAAATAAAGCAGTAAAGCATGGCATAAGTACAGGATCGTAAATAAAACCTCAAACTAGTTTGTGGCCCCAAGAAATAAGACTGAATCAAGCTCTGGCTAAGGGGGGTCCCATATACCTCCCGGATGTGGATAGCGCGATAAATCAAGGAACAGGTATCAAGTACTCGGGGTCCTACGGGACACAAGTGGGAGTTCGGAAACCAAATATTATCTATCACCCACCGATGCCTCTGCTTATTTCAATTTTAGTTGTTAAACAGGAATTAAAGTGAACGATAAGTAAAACCATGATCATATCCAACATCAACATGCGGCAATACATCAACAACTGTGGCACTTGACGACACGCAACAGCACTTGAGCAAGCGACTACGACGCGCAAGTCCAACTATCTACCAAACAACAGGTAATAGGATGTGTCCAAGGCAATATAGGGCGGCACGGTATATCACAGGTACGGAAGCTAAAGCATCGCAACACAGATAGCAATAGATCAACAGGAGGGAATAAATACTATAAAAGTAAGATGGGTAGAAAGGGGGAGATGCTCGCCTGAAAAACATTGTCGAAGGTTCAACCGAAGATCGGGGCGAAGCTCACATCAACTCAACGGCTTTATCCGCAAAGAAGCAAAACACTAGAATAAACACCGGATGCAATATTTAATACTACGGCAAAAGATCGGCATGATGCATGTATGATGCATGACATGGCAAAGGGGCAATGCAATTAGGTCATATTAAGCGGAACCGGGGTCCCGACAATTAGTTAAACGGTTCAAGTTATTTACCTACCCCGCAAATTAAATGTTGTATTAACAAGGCAAGATGAGTTACCGGTTCGCTACACCAATTTAAATGAGGCCAATATGAGACTAGATTTGCCCGCATATGGGCCCCATATTTAATTATTAGGTGAATCGGCATAAGGCCCCCAAACCACATGATATTCATGCGAGATGAATGCTTTGACATGCAACAATTGTATTATAAAAATTAGGGTTTCGGGGAGGGGTTCACACATTAGGGGTCTCGACGAACTTGGGGGTCCGGGGTTCGGGGCCGGACGGGGGTTCAGGGTTCGACGGGCTCGTTCTCGGACTCCTGCGTTAGGGTCTTCGGATCGGGGCAGATCTTGGCATTCGGGTAGACGAACTTGGCGTGGCGTCGGGGCGCAGAACTTGGCGCATCGGTGTCTCGGTGTCCTCGGTTCCGATTGTAGATCTCGGCGTCCTCGAAGGGGTACTTGTCGTATCCAGGAAGAAGGACTTCGCGTTCGGTGGCGATCTTGGCGGGTTTCGGGTCCGGGCCTTGTCGTCCGAGAGGAAGTACTTGTCGTCCGTGAAGGAGAACTTGAGGCTCCGGCGTCATCTCCTTAGGGTTCCGTCTTCGGTCGTTTGCGGTGAACTTGGTTTGGCACCGCTAGCCAAGTGGTTGCAGAGAACATCCTCGCCACCCGATTGTCGTGGCGATGACACGACACATCTTCGTAGTGGTACCAAACAGTCCCATATTCTTCAGCAAACGCACCACAACGGGAACCTTGCAACAGCTGTACTCGTGTTCCTGTGGACTTGCAGAGGCCACACGCGGAGGCTTGAGGATGTGGAAGGCGACGACTCGCGGTGGCCGGGATGGTCAGACCGGCGGGGGAGGCTAGGGGGAAGGGAGGCTCCGGGGCAGACGGCGACGGGGAACGGCTCCCTGGCGGCGGAAGGCAACAGCGGCCCGCGCGGTGGAGGCCCGCCGCAGCGGAGGCGACGGACGGACGCGGGAGGAGGGCGGAGGAGCTCGTCGGGAGGCGGTGCCGGAGACGGCAGGACGGCGGCCGGCTCGAGCAGGGCGCGGCGGAGCTCCGGGGCGGCGGCGCTCGAGGTTGGGGCGGGGAGGTGCGGCCGGACGCGGCCGGACTCGGGGTGAGGAGGAGGGCGCGCGAGAGGGGACGCTCGGGAGCGGGGGCCGGTGATGCGGGAGAGGTCGGGGGCGGCTAGCCGAGGAGGCGGAGGTGGTCGGGCGGCGGGGAGGACGTGCTGGCAGCGGGGAGAAGGCGGCCGGACGCGCGGAGAAGAGGGGAAGGCGCGGCCGGCGAGCGACGGGGTGCGCGGCCGCGAGGGCGAGGGAGGAGGACGGTCGCCGGGCGCGGGCGCGGAGGAGGTAGGGAGGCGGCCGGAGGGGAAGGTTCCAGGCGCGGGGTCGGTCGGTGGTCGAGTGCGGCTGCGGGTGGACGCGTTGGGGAAGAGAGGAGGAAGGAGAGAGGAAAGGAGGGAGGTGGGGCCTGCAGGGTGGGTCCCAGGGGAGGTGGCTGACGGTGGGGCACGGGGACGTGGGGCCCGGGGTCAGGGGTCACGCGGGTTGGGCTGTGGGGAGTGGGTGGGCAGGTGGGTGGGGCTGGGTTTGTTTGGTGGGGGTGGGTTAGACTAGGTGGCATAGTCTGGTTGGTTGGGGAATAGGGAGAGGGTGAGGTGGCAGCCCGGGATTGGGTGGGGTGAGGTGGAGGGGAGGGATGGGTAGGTTACCTGGTAGGTTTAGGAATTAGGGTGGACCGTTTGTAAAATCCTGGGGGTGGTCGTTCGGGTCAAAACGGCCCGTTCGACTGCCCCCGCTAAAATAATAAATATTTTTATTTGTTTTACAAACACCGTTTGCAAACCGATATCAGACAAAACAAAATATTCCGGCGACCCGGATTTTGGTGTTTGAATAAGAGACGGGGCGTTTAGAAAATAAAGACAGGTTTCCTGCAAATAGTTTTATGCAAGCAACGGCAAGATGATGACGATGCTCAAATGCAATGCGACATGATGACATGAGCATGCGGTCATGACGATGCAATGCACCAAAACAACGCGATTTTCTAGTAGTGGTTTTGCGGGATGCCACAATTCGACACCAATAACAAGGGATCTCGCCCTCGAGATCCGCCTCCTGGTACCGGAAGGAAGGTCGGCGATCTGCGTCTTCTTGCTTCGTGTAGATCCTCGCGACACCACTAACAAGAGGTCGTTGTCCCTTCTTGAAATCGGCGTCACCACCAACAAGATGTCGTTGTTCCTGTTCGTCACGAGAGCACTCCGGATAAACAACGGACGAAGTTAAAGGTAAGGCCACCTCTAACTTCTATGGAAGGAGTAAGAATTGCATCGATCCACCATTCAATATACAAAAGCAAATGATAAGAGTAGTGGTATGGTCGCGACTCCATCCCGCACCCAAAGCATTACTCTATACATGAATAGGAGAATTATGCAACCAACTCTCAGAATCAGACTGAAGATCTCGACAAGCGAGGTTCGGAACAACGGAGTGATGCAGACTCTGCATCGGATCTGGCGTAGAGGATGTCGTCGCGTCGGAAAACACCAGAAGGCACAAACAAGGAACAAAGAATGGTACCACAGAAGATGGATTCCTTGGGCAGCATGAACACCGGACGTAGCATCACTGTTACCAAAGGAGGAAGCGAAACCCTGAAGGTACGACGGAAACCCAACCACGAGAATTCCTGGACTCGAAGAAAGAGACGAGAGCGGATTCAAAACACGTAGAGGTAAGAGGAGAACAGCAGAGGGGTAAGGAGTAAAATCAGACCTAATCAGAACTATCCAACCGATTTTTCAAAAATAGTTTTGACACTCTACTTCGGCCGTTAGCTAGGTTATCCTACAGGCTGGACTTGTGGGGTATCGCAACTGCTGAGCTCTGATACCACTCTGTAACACCCTCAGAATCGGACCTATGCAAGTTTTAGCGAAACCCGCCAAACCCGCATAGAAACGATTCAAAGGTGCCCACCAGGCACTTTCGTGCGGGTGGAAAACGAAGTAATAACATTACACAATAGTCCTCGATGGGACCCACAGAACAGATATATATATATAACAGCGACTCAAAGAGTCGAGAAAACAAATATAATATACAAAGATCCAAATCACCTTGAAAACGATAGAGCGTCCGACTACGGACAAGATGCAAATGGGGCTAAGAGCCCTGAAGAATAACCAATGGCGTCCATAACCCTGCCCAGGCCAAGCCGGAAGGGTAACCTTGCTAACGACGTCGATCTCAAACCTGCTTAAACAAAAGGGGTGCCGACGAAGGGCAAAGGAAAAAGAAAGGAGCGTCAGTACTGAGGCCAGTACACGGCGAGACTAGAATTCGGCGGTCCTCGCCTACATAGGTATGGTGGACTGAGCGGCAGCGGCAGCATGCACTGAACAACCTATAGAGACTCGATACAACTAGCGGCAAATCAGAGAGGGGTAAGAAAGACCTATTCGGAAACAACCTGATACTACCACCGAACAAACCCATCCTGGTGTTTCCCCCTCGAGACCAAACGAGGAAGTCAACCAAGGAACTCACACAGTTGACAGTTTTACTTATTCAGTTATCGTTGCAGCAATTTACTAGTCAGGTATAGATAATCATCCTGATAAAATAAGCAGTGGGCACTTTTAGTTAATCCTTCCGTTGTAGTTGCAACAATTACTAATCAGATACAGATAGCGTGAGATAAACCCAAAACCCAGCAGTTGTTGGTACTGTTATTAAGCCATTCCGTTGTAGTTGCAATACTTACTAGTCAGGTACAAGGGTCGCAAGCGACAACTCAACAAGCAATTGTTGGCAGGATTATTTAGCCATTCCATTATAGTGAAGCTAATTACTAGTCATTATAAAGTCAAATTTACAGCAATAAACTTTAGTTATGCTTGGCTATGGTCGAGATACTGTGCTCCAAGTCGTCCATAACCGCGGACACGGCTTTCAGAAAGTTTTACCCGGCCGGGGTGCACCAATAGCAACACACACTCGATCAACCTCGGAAAAACCAAATCAAAACCCAACGAGGCTTTCACGACAAAGCAAACACAGGATTCAGAAATATTTCAGGGGGCCACCCCATTGAGTAGACCCGCAACGAAGTAAGCTAGCTCCGAGACGGACTCAAGGTTTGCGCCAGAGGCTGTAAACGACTGGGAACCCGAAAGTGTGGCTGGGCTTGTCGATACCGCGAAAACACTCCGCTTACCTAAACAGTACAGTGTGCTCCTCGCACAATTTAAATAAAGCAGTAAAGCATGGCATAAGTACAGGATCGTAAATAAAACCTCAAACTAGTTTGTGGCCCCAAGAAATAAGACTGAATCAAGCTCTGGCTAAGGGGGGTCCCATATACCTCCCGGATGTGGATAGCGCGATAAATCAAGGAACAGGTATCAAGTACTCGGGGTCCTACGGGACACAAGTGGGCGTTCGGAAACCAAATATTATCTATCACCCACCGATGCCTCTGCTTATTTCAATTTTAGTTGTTAAACAGGAATTAAAGTGAACGATAAGTAAAACCATGATCATATCCAACATCAACATGCGGCAATACATCAACAACTATGGCACTTGACGACACGCAACAGCACTTGAGCAAGCGACTACGACGCGCAAGTCCAACTATCTACCAAACAACAGGTAATAGGATGTGTCCAAGGAAATATAGGGTGACACGGTATATCACAGGTACGGAAGCTAAAGCATCGCAACACAGATAGCAATAGATCAACAGGAGGGAATAAATACTATAAAAGTAAGATGGGTAGAAAGGGGGAGATGCTCTCCTGAAAAACATTGTCGAAGGTTCAACCGAAGATCGGGGCGTAGCTCACATCAACTCAACGGCTTTATCCGCGAAGAAGCAAATCACTAGAATAAACACCGGATGCAATATTTAATACTACGGCAAAAGATCGGCATGATGCATGTATGATGCATGACATGGCAAAGGGGCAATGCAATTAGGTCATATTAAGCGGAACCGGGGTCCCGACAATTAGTTAAACGGTTCAAGTTATTTACCTACCCCGCAAATTAAATGTTGTATTAACAAGGCAAGATGAGTTACCGGTTCGCTACACCAATTTAAATGAGGCCAATATGAGACTAGATTTGCCCGCATATGGGCCCCATATTTAATTATTAGGTGAATCGGCATAAGGCCCCCAAACCACATGATATTCATGCGAGATGAATGCTTTGACATGCAACAATTGTATTATAAAAATTAGGGTTTCGGGGAGGGGTTCACACATTAGGGGTCTCGACGAACTTGGGGGTCCGGGGTTCGGGGCCGGACGGGGGTTCAGGGTTCGACGGGCTCGTTCTCGGACTCCTGGGTTAGGGTCTTCGGATCGGGGCAGATCTTGGCGTTCGGGTAGACGAACTTGGCATGGCATCGGGGCGCAGAACTTGGCGCATCGGTGTCTCGGTGTCCTCGGTTCCGATTGTAGATCTCGGCGTCCTCGAAGGGGTACTTGTCGTATCCAGGAAGAAGGACTTCGCGTTCGGTGGCGATCTTGGCGGGTTTCGGGTCCGGGCCTTGTCGTCCGAGAGGAAGTACTTGTCGTCCGTGAAGGAGAACTTGAGGCTCCGGCGTCATCTCCTTAGGGTTCCGTCTTCGGTCGTTTGCGGTGAACTTGGTTTGGCACCGCTGGCCAAGTGGTTGCAGAGAACATCCTCGCCACCCGATTGTCGTGGCGATGACACGACACATCTTCGTAGTGGTACCAAACAGTCCCATATTCTTCAGCAAACGCACCACAACGGGAACCTTGCAACAGCTGTACTCGTGTTCCTGTGGACTTGCAGAGGCCACACGCGGAGGCTTGAGGATGTGGAAGGCGACGACTCGCGGTGGCCGGGATGGTCAGACCGGCGGGGGAGGCTAGGGGGAAGGGAGGCTCCGGGGCAGACGGCGACGGGGAACGGCTCCCTGGCGGCGGAAGGCAACAGCGGCCCGCGCGGTGGAGGCCCGCCGCAGCGGAGGCGACGGACGGACGCGGGAGGAGGGCGGAGGAGCTCGTCGGGAGGCGGTGCCGGAGACGGCAGGACGGCGGCCGGCTCGAGCAGGGCGCGGCGGAGCTCCGGGGCGGCGGCGCTCGAGGTTGGGGCGGGGAGGTGCGGCCGGACGCGGCCGGACTCGGGGTGAGGAGGAGGGCGCGCGAGAGGGGACGCTCGGGAGCGGGGGCCGGCGATGCGGGAGAGGTCGGGGGCGGCTAGCCGAGGAGGCGGAGGTGGTCGGGCGGCGGGGAGGACGTGCTGGCAGCGGGGAGAAGGCGGCCGGACGCGCGGAGAAGAGGGGGAGGCGCGGCCGGCGAGCGACGGGGTGCGCGGCCGCGAGGGCGAGGGAGGAGGACGGTCGCCGGGCGCGGGCGCGGAGGAGGTAGGGAGGCGGCCGGAGGGGAAGGTTCCAGGCGCGGGGTCGGTCGGTGGTCGAGTGCGGCTGCGGGTGGACGCGTTGGGGAAGAGAGGAGGAAGGAGAGAGGAAAGGAGGGAGGTGGGGCCTGCAGGGTGGGTCCCAGGGGAGGTGGCTGACGGTGGGGCACGGGGACGTGGGGCCCGGGGTCAGGGGTCACGCGGGTTGGGCTGTGGGGAGTGGGTGGGCAGGTGGGTGGGGCTGGGTTTGCTTGGTGGGGGTGGGTTAGACTAGGTGGCATAGTCTGGTTGGTTGGGGAATAGGGAGAGGGTGAGGTGGCAGCCCGGGATTGGGTGGGGTGAGGTGGAGGGGAGGGATGGGTAGGTTACCTGGTAGGTTTAGGAATTAGGGTGGACCGTTTGTAAAATCCTGGGGGTGGTCGTTCGGGTCGAAACGGCCCGTTCGACTGCCCCCGCTAAAATAATAAATATTTTTATTTGTTTTACAAACACCGTTTGCAAACCGATATCAGACAAAACAAAATATTCCGGCGACCCGGATTTTGGTGTTTGAATAAGAGACGGGGCGTTTAGAAAATAAAGACAGGTTTCCTGCAAATAGTTTTATGCAAGCAACGGCAAGATGATGACGATGCTCAAATGCAATGCGACATGATGACATGAGCATGCGGTCATGACGATGCAATGCACCAAAACAACGCGATTTTCTAGTAGTGGTTTTGTGGGATGCCACAGAGGAGAATCCTCAAATTCATGGCCCATTCGGTAAAGTTCCTACCGTTCGTTGCTAGTTTCTCTTTCTCCATGAACACATTGAAATTAAAAGCAGGTGGTTCCATCTACAACAGAATTTGTAAAGTTTAGACTAAGTGTATGATAGATTGAGTTCAACTAATCTTTATTACGAATGAACTCCCACTCAAAAACGACATCCCTCGTGCCTTTTTGGTGATTACATGAACCAAATCCACTACACCAAGTCCGATCATCACGTGAGTCGGTATAGCTTCAAAGGCGAGCATCAAATGGGCATCATATCAACTATATGACTCATGCTTAACCTTTCGGTCCGTGTTCCGAGGCCATGTCTGTACATGCTAGGCTCGCCAAGTTAGAACCTTAGTATTCGCATGTGTAACTGTTTTACACCCGAAATATGGTCGTGGATCCAAGAACACCCGATCATCACGTGATGTCTTGGAGCGACGAAAACATAATCGGTGCATACTAAAGGAAGAACACATTCTTATCTTGATATTTAAATGAGGGATCATCTTATTATGCTAACAAAGCGCTAAACAAGCAATATAAGATGCTATCAAACATCATATGTTTATTAGTGAAATTATATGGTTCCCGCAGATGATCTCTATCATGTGCATCGTGGTATGATCACTATCATACCTATATGTGTAAATCCAAGGTCTATGGATTTTACACGCTATGTGTGTTGTAAGAGTATCATCTCATACTTCTACTTACAACACTACCATATCATAACACTAGCCCAGCAACAATCTAAACTAGACGCCTCTAATTTATCCATTGCAAGTTTTACGTGGCTTAGGGCTTTCGAGATAGAACCGTTCTTACCTACGAACATGAACCACAACGAGGATAATCAAATTGTTGACAACTCGCTTGCAAAATAGATATTGACTATAGTAGGAGAGACAGACACCCGCTAGCCACTTATGCAAACTAGTTGCATGTCAAGCGTGGAACAGGTCTCATGTGCGAGGACATGTAAAGTTTGTCCGGGCCGCTTCATCCCACTATGCCACCAATATCCAAAATTACAAAAAAGGAGCAACAACATGATCATCATCGCCCACATACTCATATGTGTACTACCCGTGTAAAGTATCTACGCATAGATCCGGCTCTGATACCACTGTAGGGTTCGCAGCATAGAAAACAAAATTTTTCCTACGATGTGAACTATATACCAAGATCTATCAACTAGATACAAACAACGGGCGGATGTATATCCGTAGAGAACATACCCTTGAAGATCGACAAAGCTTAACGAGTTCAACTCGTGGTTGATGTAGACGATCTCTTGCCGATCTCAAGATCGAGAGGAAGTCCTAGCGCCGCAAATCAGCAGCGCATCCGTGCTCGCACACACGTTCGAGGCACCGAGCAACCTCCGCCTCCTCGCTCCAGCGATGCAGCGGAAGCACAACTCTTTCTTGCCGAATAGCCACCGGGAACATGTATCTCGCTAGTCCGAGACCATGGGGAATAAATTCTAGAGGGGGAGAGAGATCCTTCACGAGGAGGTGTGAGAGACAAGTGAGGAGGGGGGCTCCTTTTATAGGAGGAAGGGGGGAACCCCAAGGGGGTGGCCGGTGCATGGGGGCTGCCCCCTTGCCCTCCCCTCTTCATGTGGGTGGACACTCCACTCACAAATCTCCTTTAAATTCCCTCTACTCAAAAGTCCACTCAAATTCCCATTAAATTTCCACCAAATTTAATGCAAACTCTCATTAAATAAAACTCTTTTATTTTATTCAGAATTTTGTCAATTACTTTAATGACAAACATTAACAAATAACCCCTTGCTAGAATTCTATTTCACATGCATAACCACTTTATGCAATTTCATCCGAAAACCTGTTTCGGTATCTAGTGAAATAAATTCCTGCGCTTGTTCATTCTTTCGGCATGAAACATTTGCTCCAATTGGATGTCGGTGTCTCTTAAGTGTGTCACCCTACGGTTCGTGAATAATGCGGACATGATCGAGACCCCTCTCGGATCAATAATCAGAAGCGGGATCTGGAGACCCATACTGACTCCCACACATTCCGAGATTCGATCATCGGTATCTCCATACCTAGTTTGATCTCGTTACCGACATGCATTCTTTTCTCGTTCCTGTGATATAACATTCTAGTGATCAAATCACTTTCTTGCAAGCTAATCAATGTGATATCACCGAGAGGGCCCAGAGTATATCTATCCATCATTGGGATGAACAAATTCCACTCTCGGTCCATGAGCCTCAACATAACACTTTATTAGTTCTGAATCCATCTTTATAATCACCCTGTTACGGTGTGACGTTTGATGTTATCAAGAAACTCTTCCGGTGTTAGTGATTGACATGATCTCATGGTCTAAGGATTAGGATCACTTCGTAAGTTGTTATAGCAATATAAACTCAATGACTTTGATCGTAATGCTATACTTCGGATGAATGTTCATCACACCATTACACTAATGTTGTGATCCCGTTATTAACAACATCCAATGTCCATGATCAGGAAACCTTGATCATCTTGTTAATCAACGAGCTAGTTTATGAGAGAGGCATAACTAGGAACTTTCTGTTTGTTTATTAAACACACATGTATTATCGTTTCCGTATTAATACAATTATAGCATGCAAAATAAACATCTATCATATACTTGGAATACACATAATAAACACTTTATTGTTGCCTCACAGGGCATATTCCCTTCAATAGTTTCCTTCGGGTATCCTATGAAGACGCATTTCTCCGCTTTGGGTTCAAGCTTATCCGGCTGTAACTTCTTTACATAGGCTTCGCAACCCCAAACTTTAAGGAACGACAATTTAGGTTTCTTCCCAAACCATAATTCATACGGTGTCGTTTCAACGGATTTAGATGGTTCCCTATTTAAAGTGAATGCGGCTGTTTCTAATGCATAACCCCAAAATGATAGCGGTAAATCTGTAAGTGACATCATAGAACGAACCATATCTAAGAGAGTTCGATTACAATGTTCGGACACACCATTACGCTGTGGTGTTCCCGGCGGTGTCAATTGTGAAAGAATTCCGCATTTCTTCAAATGCTCGCCAAACTCGTAACTTGGATATTCACCTCCATGATCAGAACGCAGAAATTTAATCTTCTTGTTACGTTGATTTTCTACCTCACTTTGAAATTCGTTAAACTTCTCGAAAGTTTCGGACTTATGTTTCATGAAATAGATATACCCATATCTACTCAAATCATCCGTGAAGGTAAGAACATAACGATAACCACCGCGTGATGCTACACTCATTGGACCACACACATTGGTATGTATGATTTCCAATAAGTCCGTAGCTTGCTCCATCATACCAGAAAATGGAGTCTTAGTCATTTTTCCCATCAGACATGCTTCGCATCTTTCAAGTGATTCGCAATCAAGTGATTCAAGAAGTCCATCGGAATGGAGTTTCTTCATACGCTTCACTCCAATGTGACCAAGACGACAGTGCCACATATAGGTCGAGTTATCGCTCGATTTCAAATATTTAGCCTCAATGTTATTAATATGTGTATTTCCACTATCGAGATTCAATAAGAATAGACCATCTATCAAAGGTGCATGTGCATAAAACATATTACTCATATAAATCGAACAACCATTATTCTCGGAATTAAACAAGTAACCGTCTCGCAATAAACAAGATCCCGATATAATGTTCATGCTTAACGCAGGCACCAAATAACAATTATTTAAGTATAAAACTAATCCCGATGGTAGATGAAGGGGTAGCGTGCCGACCGCGATCACATCAACCTTTGGTCCGTTTCCCACGCGCATCGTCACCTCGTTCTTCGCTAGCTTCCGTTTATTCTGCAGCACCTGTTTCGAGTTACAAATATGAGCAACCGAACCAGTATCAAATACCCAGGCACTACTACGAGTACTAGTGAGATACACATCAATAACATGTATATCGGATATACCTTTCTTCTTGATGTTGTCGTTCTTCAAATCCGCCAAGTACTTTGGGAAATTCTGCTTCCAGTGACCTTCTCCCTTGCAGTAAAAGCACTCAGTATCAGGCTTAGGTCCAGCCCTGGTCTTCTTCGTCGGCGCGGTAACTTTCTTACCACCCTTCTTGAAGTGTCCCTTTTGCTTAGACTTGTCTTTCTTGAATTTGGTGGTCTTATTGACCAGCAATACTTGGTGCTCTTTCTTGATCTCCACTTCTGCAGATTTCAACATAGCAAACAGTTCTGGCAACTGCTTGTTCATGTTTTGCATATTGTAGTTCATCACAAAGTTCTTGTAACTTGGTGGCAGTGATTGGAGGACACGGTAAATCCCCAAAGTATTAGGAATCACTATACCCAAGCTTTGAAGTTTGTTTGCGTGCCCAGACATCTTAAGCACATGCTCACTGGCGGAGCTGCCCTCTTCCATCTTGCAGTTAAAGAACTTTTCAGAAGTCTCATAGCTCTCAATTGCCGCGTGAGTCTCAAAGATCAATTTGAGATCACGGACAATATCATGTGGGTCTGAATTCTCAAACCTTTTCTGAAGCTCCGATTCTAAACCATACAAGATATCACACTGAACTGTGGAGTACTGAGTCTTTCGAGCGAGGTAAACATTCTTTACTTCGTCGGCAGCATCAGCTGCAGGCGGGTCACCCAGCGGTGCATCCAGCACATAGGTCAAATTACCAGCTGTGAGGACAATCCTCAAATTGCGGAACAAATCCGCGAAGTTGCTTCCATTGTTTTTTAACTTTTCTTTCTCTAGGAACGCATTAAAATTGATGGTAGGGGTCGCCATTGATCTACAACATATTTGCAATAGTTTAGACTAAGTTTATGACAAATTGAGTTCTAATTAATAGTTAAATTAATCTAGGTGAACTCCCACTCAAAACAATATCCCTCACATTGTTTTAGTGATCACACGAACCAAATCCACCACATCAACACCGATCATAACGAGAGTTGATATAGTTTCAATGGCGAACAATCGACATGTTCATCATATCTACTATATGATTCATGCTTTACCTTTCGGTGATCCGTGTTCCGAGACCATGTCTGTACATGCTAGGCTCGTCAAGGTCAAACCTTAGATTCCGCATGAGCAAATCTGGCTTGCTCACGTTGTATACACTTGCGGAATCTAACACACCCGATCATCACGTGGTGCTTCGAAACAACAAGCTTTAGCAACGGTGCTAACTAAGGTGAACACTTTATGACTTGAAATTCATGTGCATGAGGGATCATCTTATAATGGTATCGTCGTTAACTAAGCAATACAAGATGCATAAAGGATTAACATCACATGCAATTCATAATATGTGATATGATATGGCCTTTCTTCTTTGTGCTTCCGATCTCCATCTTCAAGCACGAACATGATCTCCATCATTACCGGCATTGCATCAAGGTCAATGACGCTTCTCCATGGTCGTCGTCCACCGGCTTCAACTTACTACAACTACTTTGAATAGACACGCGGGTCTTAACATAAATTAAAGACAACCATATGGCTCCTGCCTTTTGCCAACTTACAATAAGGATCATTGCATACATCAAATATAATCACAATCATGGCCATATCACATCACTGCACACCCCTGCAAAACAAAGTTAAACGCCTCTACTTTCTTTGCATGTTTTACGTGGTTTGGGGCTTTCAATAAGTGTCGTTCTAACTTACGAACAAGAACCACAACATTGATACTAGCATTGTTAATCACCCGTTGTAAATTGAATCTTAACTATGCTGGGAGAAACAGGCACCCGCAAAGCCACTTATGCAATACAAGTTGCATGTCAAGCGTGGAGCAAGTCTCATGAACGATGTCATGTAAGGTTAGCCCGGGCCACTTCATCCCAACATCCCGCAAGATGCAAAGTACACAAGAAGCAATCGACAATAAAAGCATCAATGCCCACAATGACCATTGTGTTCTACTCGTGCAACAGATCTACATATAGACACGGCTCTGATACCACTATAGGGTTTCGTAGCATGGAAAACAAAAAATTTCTACCGCATACAAACAAACAAGCCAAGATCTATCTACTAGATTGTAGCAACGAGTCGATGGAATAACTCACCCTCGGAGATTCCAAAGTGTTTAACGAGAGCGGATTCTCATGGGTGATGTAGTCGTACTCTTCCCGATCTCAAGATCGCGTAGACGATCCTTCCGGCGCTGCGTTCCGGCAGCGCTCCTGCAGTCGGTCACACGTTCGGTACTCGACGAAGACCTTCCTCTCCCTTGTTCCAGCAGGCAGCGGAGGTTGTAGCACTCTCCTCACGATTCCGGCAGCACAACGGCGTGGTACCAGAAGTAGAGGGGAGATCTCGCAGGGCTTCGCCTTAAGCCGGAGCGAGTATGGTGGATTATGAGAGAGGCCTCGGTGTTCTAGGGTTTAGACACACCAAGGAGGGGGCTAGGCCGATGGCTAGGGTTTAACCTAGGCGGCGGCGGCGAGTTGCCCTAGGCCGGCGGCGGCCATGGAGGGCGGCGGCGGCTAGGGTTAGGGTTTAGAGGTAGGGAACTTGTGTGCTAGGAGGGGCAGCCCTGCCCCTCCTTATATAGGTGGAGGGGCCGCGCCAGGGGAGGGGAGTCCCTCCCCCACTCGGTTTCCCAAGGGGGCCGGCGGTGGATGGGAGGAACTCCTCCCCAACTCGGTTTCCACCTTCCCCTCCACTTCCCAAAATAGTCGTTTGACTTTTCAAATTGGCGTTTGACTTTTCAAACAAGGATTTGATTAAACCCTTTATTTTGTTCAGCGATGACACTTAGTACATGATGCAATCATTCCAACTTGGTATGACACATTCATGTACCCTTCCCCTTCGGAGTGCCGGACCTTCCGGAACCTTCTAGAAAATTCCCGATGAAAACATCGGAACCATTTCCCAACTCCGAAACAGGACTTTCCTTATATGAATCTTATTCTCCGGACCATTCCGGATCTCCTCGTGATATCCCGGATCCCATCCGAGACTCCAAACAACATTCGGTCTCTTTCTCATCATTCCATAACTACGCAAACAACGTCGAATCCTTAAGTGTGTCTCCCTACGGTTCGTGAAGTATGCGGACATGATCGAGACACTTCTCCGAACAATAACCAATAGAGGAATCTGGAAATTCATATGGCTCCCACATATTTCTACGATTACTTTTGCGAGCAAATGAACCACTTACATACGATACCAATTTCCCTTTGTCTCACGATAGTTTACTTATCCGAGGTTATGATCGTCGGTATCTCTGCATACCTAGTTTAACCTCGTTACTGATAAGTACTCTTTTCTCGTTCCCGTGAAATGTGATCCCTTGTGAGCTAGTCACATGCTTGCAAGCTAATTGGATGACATTTCACCGAGAGGGCCCAGAGTATATCTCTCCGTCATATGGATGGACAAATCCCACTCTTGATCCATGTGTCTCAACCAATACTTTCCGAACACTCAATGCCACCTTTATAGCCACCCAGTTATGGTGTGGTGTTTGATGTCATCAAAGCATCCTTCCGGTGAAGGTGATATGCATGATCTCATGGTCGAAGGAATTAGGTTACTATGTATCAGAAAGCATATAGCAATTGAACTATTAAAATGACTTGATCTTTATGCTACGCTTATCTATAGGAGTATGTCCACCATATCATTCTCCTAACGATTTGATCTTGTTGTTAATAACATCTCAATGTTCATGATAGGGAAACCACAATCATTTATTAACCAACAAGCTAGTATTATGAAGAGGCTTTACTAGGGACTTCAATTTAAGTTTACAAATCACACAAGTATTTAATGTTTCCTTATTAATACTATTATAGCATGAATGTAAACATTTATCATAAACACAAAGATATAATAATAACTATATTTATTATTGCCTCTAGGGCATATCTCCAACACTGCCCCTCTCCATTTTCCCCCAGGCTTCGAGCACAGAGCGCCCCCAGGCTGCCCGCAATCGCCCTTGCACCGCCACAGACAGAGCTCACTCCGGTGACCAATCCCGGTGATCCCCGTGCGCCCCTTCCCCTCTGGTTCATGCGAACAGCCTCACAACCTCTTTGCGCTCCTCCTGATGTATTTTTTTCATCCTATACTGCCCCAGGTCGTCGTCTTCGTCAAGCACTGCAAGCTCCCGACGACGTTCTCAACTCGGGCGATTAAATTCGGTGAGCTCCGTGTTCCCCTTCACTTCTGATTCACACGAGCATATTCGCCGTAGTCTTGCGCACCCCCTGATGCCTTTGATTCGTGCTAGGGTGACCAGGAGCATCGCCAATGTCGCCGTCCGCTCGAGCCCGACGCTGTCAGCAACTCCGATGAGCCCGTGCATCCGTGTCCGTGCGCCCCTTGCCAAGCCGTCGCCACGTTGAGCATCAGTGCATCGCTACAAGCTTGGTAAGGATCTCCGACGACCCCAGAACCCCCTGTAGCGCCACGCCGCCATAGGCAGAGCTCGCCGCCGCCAGTTGCCACCACCAGCGCCGCCCATCTGTGGTCGCTTGATCGTGGACCGTAGGATCTAGATCCAGCGCGTATAAACATATCACTTAACGAAACGGTATGAGTAGATCTGGGCCGTACAGATTAAGTAGATCTAACGGCCTGTGTGCGTGATCCTGAGCGAACCGGTACGCACCAATCAGGTTATGACGCGTGGCTAGAGATTAGATTTAAAATCAGAATTTGAATCTATTAGATGTTTGATTTTGTTTTAGCCATAACTTTTGATCCCCACGTTCAAATTTGACAAATTTTATATCAATGGAATCAGGAGAGCAAGCGCTTTCCAAATATGCAATGTGTTTAATGTTTTGTTTCTGTTAAAATGGTTTTATTTACATAAACATGTGTAGGCCTATTTTGTGTATATAAATTATTTTAGAAATGTTTTAAGGTTTAAATAAATGTTGTTTGGCAAGTTTTGAACTTGTTTATGAACCAGTATTGTACACTTGTCTTGTTGAGTTTAGAAAATCATCACATATCATGTTGCATGCATCCATATATTTTTGCTTGTATTTATTTGTATGTGATTTGTTGCTATGATTCTATGTGTAGATTTTGGTGCCAATAGTGATTGTGATTGTGAGGAGTGTAGCTACTCTCCAAACTACCAAGGCAAGTGGTGCTTCATGATATTTTTATCCCTATGTTTTCTACTATGCATTAGAAGTATTTTGCTAAGTCTTGCATGGTTATATTTTTATTATATGCTATGCTTGGGAAATGCTAGTAGTTGTAGAATTGCTAGAAATTTCTAAGTTAAGATGCTTATCTATGCCATGCTTAGTGTCACTGTGGGGGTCCCAACCTTTAATAAGATAGAGCCCCCTGTGTTTACAATGCTAGTCCCTGGATCAATAGCTAGCATCCACAGTTAAGATGTAATATCAAGATACAAAGGTCATAACATAACTTTATAACCAGGAATAACATAATTTTATTACATCATACATAGCTCATTTGGCTATTACATAACATTGCAGCGGAATATCTATAGTCATGGGGTCCTTCATCTTCAAAGTGCCACAGGCAGATGTTGGTTGTAGACTTTGTAATCCTAATCAAACAATCTTCACCAAAATCAATCAAACCTGCAACATTACAAGTTATAGCCACAAGGGTCAATACATTTGAATTGTATTGGCAAGTTTCACTACTATGTATAATCTGAGTGGATCCTATCAATACATGCATATTTGGCTAAGTAGAGTTTAAGGCTTATTTGCATAAAGCAATTTTTATCCTATCTCTTCAAAATGGTTTTGGTCCTTTGTCAAATCTCTTTTCCAAGTTCCTTGAACTCCTTGGTAGAAACTCAAGTGTTCAAGTCCTTGTCAAAAATCCCTTGAGCTACTTGGTAACCCCAAGTGGAACAAGTTTTATCAAATCTCATGAGTTCCTTGGTAACCCCAAGTACATCAAGTGTTAAGCAAAATCTCTTGAGCACCTTGGTAACCCCAAGTGCATCAAGCTTAACAAAATCTCTTTGAATTCCTTGGTACCCCCAAGTGCATCAAGTTTTATTTTTAGAAGTTGGAATGTAGAGATCTCCCATAGTTCAAACTTTAGTTGCTTAGTGTTGTCCATAACCGGGGACACGGCTAAGTACTTAGATTTTATTAACTTCTGCAGAAGGAGTACACTTTACCCACATGTCACAATCCCATCTTTTTGCCACCAGTGGCCTACTGGATTAGCACTCACCAAGATGGAGAACTGGCAGATTGAGAATGTGACGAAGTCTTTCCAAAAGGTCCTCCCATACACCATTGCTAGCTTGTCTTCAGCCCCCATGAAGCATTCCAGATCCCCATGTCTAGTAACTAAAGACAATGTATGGGTCTTCCTAATGTAATTGACTAAGCCAGAGCCATAATAGCATGTGGTTGCACACGAAAGCCACAATTGGAGAAGCATGTTTGATCTCTAAGTTTCCTAGGTGGTTCCTTTGGAGCACAACACAAAGAGATTGCCATAGCCATGGTTCCTTTTGTTGCCACCTTCTCCAATACTCAAAAGTATCCTTGGCCACCCAGGTGGTTCATTGAGTCCTTGTTTTATTATATAAAATACAAGTCCTTTTCTCAACCTTTGTAAAATCTCAACATGTATCTCTTTTCAAAAATTTAGCATGGCTAAGCATGTATAAACTACAATATTTTCACTAAGGAGTGTATAGGGAATCCTATTAGGATTTAGCATAGCATAAGTATAGAAATATCTTTTCATGCATGTTTTCAAAATCCACTAAGTATAATGAAAATAGTAGGACTTTAGATGATAGTGTCACTTGCCTTTTTGGTAGGGAATGGTGGTTCACTTCTTGATCTTGCTAGTCTCACACTTCACTAACTTCACTACAAGTCAATCAAGCAAACACAAAATCAACTAACATTCCAACCCACAATCACTCAAACAAAATCACACACACAAGACAAAAGGAAACTAAGTCATGCATAAGTATGCAAGGATGGTTCTATTGCAAGGATGGTCTCCACTAGGTTTCTAAACTTTGTAAGGTACAAAGTGGTCATTTACCAAAATGGCAAAGTCATTTTGCAAAAAGGGTTTTGTCCATAACCATTTTTAAACTTAATCATCATTTTATGTGGTGGAAGATATTTCTATCAAGGCAAAACTTTATGTTTTTCACCAAATGAGTTGCTATTGCAAAACTTGGTGTTTTTGGGTCAGTAGGTTTGGTCCAAACCATTTTCTCAAAGTTTTCTTTCCATAAACATTTTCATAATAAAATCAATAATTTTATTTGGCTAGAAATGGACTAAACTAGTAAATCCATTCTAAACTTTTCCAAATCCATTTTGCAAATCATGGGTTGGTTCCTAGGGTCAGTAAGGTCACAACAATCCATTTTGCAAAAGTTTTAATCCAAAAATCATTTTTAAACAATTTTTCTAATCAAAATAAGCACACAAATGATTCTGCAAAAACAAGCAAATTAACAGATACTATTTACTAAACCAAGGGTATGGTTGGATAGGTATTGCTCTCCTGAATCCAACGACATAAAATTTGTAATTTTTGGACGTGTGGATCGAAAGTTATAGAGGTTTCAAGTTTGCAAATAAATCTGATTCAAAATTTCTTTTTAAACAGATCTAGTGCCACGCGGCAGGGTTTCATTGGACGGTACCGCTTCGTGCGGATTGACAGACGCGGACCGTATGATCCAACTTGATCGCACGGTACAGATTCGCTCGTACCCTTTCGCTCTGGTTCTATTTCTAACCGCAGGATCTAAATCTAACGGTGTAGTATTGGTTGACCATATTCGGGCGGCGCTGACGCGGCGGCGACTGGTGGCGCGGTCAGATGTGGACGGTGCCGGCGGTCTAGGAAGCGAGAGAAGAGGAGAAGAGGCTCACCGGGTTCAGGAGGTCACGGTGATGCTCGAGGAGGTGTTGGTCGGGCGAGGGGCGCACGAGGTTTGCTGTAAATCCTCACCGGAGCTTGCAACGGCGTTTGGCGGCTCTGGTCGACGACGGGGAGATGCTGCAGTTAACCTCAGAGCAAATGAATGGTACGGTTAGACGCGGATGGAGCTGGAGATGATGTGAGCATCCACGGAAAAGCTAGGGGCGGTCAAGGCTTACCGGGGAAGTTCGACGGAGACGAGACAGACGGCGGCGCTGTCAGAGCTTGTCAAAGCCGACGCTCTGGGACGCCCGCGGTCGAATGGGTGATACTGGGAGATACGTCTGGGAGTGGGGATTCTCCTAGCATGCTCGGGGAGGCACGGGGTGGTGTGTACTGGCCTGAATTGGTCAGAGATGGTGGTCGGAGCAGAGGGAGTACTAGCTCGATTCGAGGCAGCCTCGGGGCAGAGAGGGAGTGGCGACAGAGGGGAAAGGCGGAGAAGGCGCTGGCGCTTAATAGCGTGCAGTCACGGCGAGATTATGGCGCGGCATTACTACGAATTGATCACGGCTTGAATGGCAGCAACGGCAGCGAGGTTTGGGGGAGACAGGGTCGCGCGGGTGAGGAGGAAGAACAGTGGAAAGTGGGCCTACCGGTCAGTGGGAAAAGAAAGGAGGGGAGGGTCCACCGGTCGGTGATTTAGTGGGTAGCTTCTGCGGTAAAGAAAACGTTTCAGTGGCGTGGGAACAGGTGGGCTAGGTGGGCTGCTGCTGGGTTATCTGGGCCAGATGGTGGGCTGCTCTATTTTTTTCTGTCTGAAACTTTTTCCTTTTCTATTTTCAATTTACTGATTTGAAATTCAAACAAATGATTCATTCAACCAAATCAACTCAAACAAACACCATACTTCACAATTTTGAACTTGGTTCTGTTTATCAGCATAAACCTAAATTCCAAAATAAAATAATATTTTTTATTCATTTTAAGATCCATTCATTAATTAAATAAAATGGACCTTTATTTATTTAATATGGTTTGATTTATTTAATAAAATCTTCATTTGAAATCCAAACACTTTCAAAACCCAATCAGTAGGTTTTATTTGAAAATATAAGATACTTGAAATACTTGTTTAAAACAAAATAACATTTTTATTTTAGGTTCCCTTAATAATTAAAATAGAATGGACCTTAGTTATTTAAATCAAATAGGATTTGTTTTAATAAATCTTTATTTAGAAATCTAAAATAAAACTAAAACACTTCAGTAGGTTTTATTTGTGAATATCAAATATTTGGAAAACTTATTTTAAAACAATTTAATAAGTTTTGATGTTTCAATTAAATTGGTAAAACCTTTTATTAAATAAAGTTGGATATTAAATCCTTATTAATTTATTTAAATCCACTTTTGCTATTTTTATTCAAAACAAAATGTTTTAAATCCAAAGCTTGGCCAAGGTTTAATTTGGCTTTATAAAATAATCTTTATTTATGAATCCACCTTTCTTTTGAAAACTAAATCTTTTATAAAAAGATTCCAAAATAGTAATTCCAAAATATTTTATTTTCTTTTATCAAATGTTTACTCTTTTCAATTTCTTTAGGATTTTATTTGATCCAACTGGTTTGAAGTCCCAATTGAACTCAAAAAGTTTCTTCTGGCCTTGAAAATCAAATAAAGTTTTATTTTATTCATTTATTTTTCACATTGCAAGATTTGGAAAATCTTGGGATGTGACAGTCACATCCCAAGATTTTCCAAATCTTGTAATGTGAAAAATAAATGAATGAAATAAAACTTTGTTTGATTTTCAGGGCCAGAAGAAACTTTTTAAATTTAATTGAAAACTTCAAACCAATTCGAATCAAATAAATCCTAAAGGGATTTATAAGGTTAAACATTTATTAAAGGAAATTAAAATATTTTGGAATTGCTATTTTGAATCTTTTAAATAAAAGGATTTGATTTTCAAAAGAAATAGAAATTTTCTAAATAAAGATTATTTTATAAAGCCAAATTAAACCTTGGCCAAGCTTTTGAAATAAAACATTTTGTTTTGATAAAAATAGTAAAGTAATAAGGATTTAATATCCAATTTTATCTAAATAAAAGGTTTTACCATTTTTACATCAAAAACTTATTAAATTATTTTAAATAAGTTTTCTAAATATTTTATATTCTCAAATAAAACCTACTGAAGTGTTTTGGCTTTATTTTAGATTTCAAAATAAATATCTTAATAAAACAAATCCTATTTGATTTAATAATGAAAGTCTATTATATTTAATTAATAATGGACCCTAAAATAAAAGGTTATTTTGTTTTAAACAAGTTTCCAAGTATTCATTATTTCCAAATAAAACCTACTGATTTGGTTTTGAAAATATTTGGATTTCAAATGGAGATTTTATTAATTAAATCAAACCCTATTTTATTAAATAACTAAAGATCCATTTTATTTAATTAAAGAATGGATCCTAAAAAGAATAAAAATTATTATTTTATTTTGGAATTTGGTGTATGTTGATAAACAGAACCAAATTCAAAGTACAAAGTTTAGTGATTGTTTGATTTGATTTGATTGTTGTTTGTTGTTTGAATTTCAAATCAGAAATTAGATTCAGGAAAAAGAAAAAGATTCAGAATAGGAAAAAAATGAGGTTAAGTCGACCTAACCCAGCAGCCCACTAAAGCCCAGAAACAGCCCAGCTATTCCTCCCCGAGGAAAAACGATTCGCACGCAGTATCAAACCCACAGAGAGAATGATTGGTGGACCTCCCCCTCATTTCTTTTCTCACTGCCAGGTAGACCCCACTCCCCCTGTTCATCGTCCACACCCACGCGACCTGTTCTTCCTCCCTCATCGCTGTTTCCTACAGTGATTCCGCGCCTTAAATCATCTTAACACGACCACCGTTACTTGCTTCGATCACGTAGGCTTAAACGCCCATGCCTCCTCTACATTTCCCCTCTGACAACCCGCGCTGGCACGCCCCCAGACCTCCCCAATTTCCTCCCCGAGCACCCTCTGCTCCGACGAGGTTCGGTGTCGATTCCGGCCAAGTATCACCACCCCTTGCCTCCCTGACCTCGCACCCAGACTCACCACTTCTTGGAGCATCTCCCAGTACCTTTCGTTCGACCGAGGGCGCCCCAGAGCGTCGGCTACGTCAAGCTTCCGAACGCCGCCGCGTCTGCAACCTCTTCGACGACCTCCCCCGGTAAGCACTGACCGCCCCGCGTCTTCTCGATCACGCAAACATCCTTTCCTTGGTCTTGCGCGCCTAACCATGCCCCTGTCTTGCCTTAGGGCGATCTACAACGTCGCCTTCGACCGTGGACAGAGCCGTCTGACGCCGTTGCAAACTCCGGTGAGCGATTCCACCTGACCCCGTGCACCCCTTGCCACGACGAACACACGCCGAGCATCACCACGTCCTCGCGACCTCGGTGAGCCTACTTCCTTCCTATCTCGCTTCCTGTTCTCGCCGTTACGCCGTAGCCAGAGCACCGCCGCCGCGCGCCACCGTTGAGCGCCACCAGTTCTTGGCCAGGCAGTAGCAACCGTTCGATTTAGATCGGAGAGACGAGATTAGATCACTTAAACTCGAAAGGGTACGCAGCCAGTGCCGTGCGATGCAACTTGATCTAACGGCCTGCAGCCCGCGATCCACCTGAACCGGTACTGTCCAGTTAAAACACGACGCGTGGCCAGATAGGTTTAAAACAGAAGTTTGAAATCCGATTAAGTTGTGATTTTCAAACCCTTGTAACTTTGGATTCACACGTCCAAAAATTACAAATTTTATGTCGTTGGATTCAGGAGAGCAAGACCTAGCCAACCATACCCTTGGTTTAGCAAATAGTATCTGTTAGTTTGCTTGTTTCTGCAGATTCTTTTGTGTGCTTGTTTAGATTAGAAAAAATGTTTAAAAATGAACTTTGGATTAAAACTTTTGCAAAATGGTTTGTTGTGACCTTACTGACCCTAGGAACCAACCCATGATTTGAAAATGGATTTGGAAAAGTTTAGAATGGATTAATTGGTTTATTCCATTTCTAGCTAAATAAAACTATTGTTTTGTTTATGAAAATGATTTTGAGTAAAACTTTGGAGAAAATGTTTTGGACCAAACCTACTGACCATAAACACCAAGTTTTGAGAAACAACAACTTGTTTGGTGAAACCACTTAAGGTTGTGGCATTGGAAAAAAATGCTTTTCACCACATAAAATGATGAAAGGATTTGAAAATGGTTTATGGACAAAACTCTTTTTGCAAATGACTTTGCCATTTTGGTAAATGACCACTTTGGACCTTACAAAGTTTAGAAGCCTAGTGGAGACCATCCTTGCAAAGAAAACCATCTTAAGCATGTTCCCATGCATGACTTAGAATCCATTGCTTTGTGTGTGTGAAATTGTTTGTTTTACTTTGATTTGGAATGTTAGTTGATTTTGTGTTTGCTTGATTGACTTGTAGTGAAGTTAGAGAAGTGTGAGACTAGCAAGATCAAGGAGTGAACCACCATTCCCTACCAAAAAGGCAAGTTACACTATCATACAAAAGTCCTACTATTTTCATTATACTTAGTGGATTTTGAAACATGCATGAAAATGATTTAAACTTATGCTATGCTAAATCCTAATAGGATACCCTATACATTCCTTAGAAAGAACTTAGTAGTTGTACATGCTTAGCCATGCTATATTTTGAAAAGAGATACATGTTGAGACTTTACAAAGGTTGAGAAAAGGACTTGTGTTTTACATAATAAAACAAGGACTCAATGAACTACCTAGGTGGAGGATACTTTAAGTTTTGGAGAGGGTGGCAACAAAAGGAACCATGTCTATGGGAATCACTTTGTGTTGTGCTCCAAAAGAAAACCACCTAGGAAACTTAGAGATTGAACATGTTTCTCCAATTGTGGCTTTCGTGTGCAACCACATGCTATTATGGCTCTGGCTTAGTCAACTACATTGGGAAGACCCATGCACTGTCTTCAGTTAACTGGACATGGGGATCTGGAATGCTTCATGGGTGCTGAACGCAAGCTAGCAATGGTGTATGGGAGGACCCTTTGGAAAGACTTCGTCACATTCTCAATCTGCCAGTACTCCATCTTGGTGAGCACTAATCCAGTAGGCCACTGGTGGCAACAAGATGGGATTGTGACATGTGGGTAAAGTGTACTCCTTCTGCAGAAGATAATAAAAATCTAAGTACTTAGCTGTGTCCCCGGTTATGGACAATACTGAGCAACTAAAGTTTGAAGCTATGGGAGATCTCGACATTCTAATTTCTAAAAGAAAACTTTTAAGGACTTGATGCACATGGGGTTACCAAGGAGCTCAAGAGACTTTGACAAAACTTGATGTACTTGGGGTTACCAAGGAACTCAAGAGATTTTGTTGAAAACATGAATACTTGGGGTTACCAAGGAACTCATGAGATTTTGATAAAACTTGTTGCACTTGGGGTTACCAAGTAGCTCAAGGGATTTTTGACAAGGACTTGAACACTTGAGTTTCTACCAAGGAGTTCAAGGAACTTGGAAAAAGATATTTGACAAAGGACCAAAACCATTTTGAAAAGATAGGATAAATTATTGCTTTATGCAAATGAGCCTTCAACTCTGCTTAGCCAAATATGCATGTAGTGATAGGATCCACTCATATTATACATAGTAGTGAAGCTTGCCAATACAATTCAAATGTATTGACCCTTGTGGCTGTAACTTGTAATGTTGCAGGTTTGATTGTTTTTAGTGAAGATTGATTGATTAGGATTACAAAGTCTACAACCAACATCTGCCTGTGGCACTTTGAAGATGAAGGACCCCATGACTATAGTTATTCCGCTGCAATGTAATGTAATAGCCAAATGAGCTATGTGTGATGTAATAAAATTATGTTATTCCTGGTTATAAAGTCATATTATGACCTTTGTTTCTTGATATTACATCTAAACTGTGGATGCTAGCTATTGATCCAGGGACTAGCATTGTAAACACAGGGGGCTCTATCTTATTAAAGATTGGAACCTCTACACTTAGCCTAGCTGGTAGCAACCAAGGATGGTGAAATATACATGCTATGATGAAAATATTTCTAAGTCTTTGGACTTGTGTTTTGCCTAATAAAACAACTAAGTAAATGAAACACCTGGGTGGAATGGAAGGAATGGTTTATGTTGAGTGGTTACACAAGGCCCATTTCTATGGTTTACCTTGTGTATCTCACTTGTGGAAAGCTACCCAGGAACAAAGAGATTTTAGGGGCCAAATGTTAAGAAGCTTCTAGTGCAGCCACTTGGCAAAATGGGCTCTGCCAGGATCATATAGGTTGCAATAACTTAGCCATTTGGACAGTTGGTGGTAGTGGGATGATAGGTTGGAGCGCGTCCATTTGGTCTAAGGGAAGGCTTCTGAAAGGTCCTGTCTTTGTGAAAATCAAGGCTTGTGGGGAAAGTGCACAACCTCTGCAGATGGAAGAATCTAAGTACTTAGCCATGTCCCTGGAAAAGGACAACTTGAGCATCAAGACATGGAAGCTATGAAGAATCTCCTCATCCCAATTTCTAAGTAAAACTTGAGGGTGAACAAGGGTGAAGGACCCCAATGTCTATTGGTGGTTCCTTGGGAAAAGTTTTGACAAAGAAAAACTTAGTGATTTTTAACTAATAGGCAAAACCTATTTTGAGAAAAGCAAGCCTAAGCTACACTTAGCCAAATTGCATATAGTATCTATTCCACCAAAAAATTATACTAAGGTATCGCTTTCCAATACTATTCCAATGTATTGACCCACTGTGGTTGTAACTTGTGATGTTGCAGGTTACTCTGATGAGGATTAGGAGTCATGAGTCTACACTCAACATGTTTGCCTGTGGCACATGAAGATGAAGACTTTTATCTATTTACTTATTTAAACTCTTGTACTAGGCCTATGGCCTTGGAGTTGTAAAGACTATGTTTGTCTCTAGAATGACTGTAATAATGACCTTTGTTTCTGTGTACTTCATCTTAAACTGTGGATGCTAGCATTGATCCAGGGACTAGCATTGCAATCACAGGGATCCTTTTTCCTTTATAAAGGAGGGATCTTACATACAGGAAGCAAAAGAGACAGGGGAGAGGCTCACCGAGGTCACCGTGGCGAGGGGATGCTCGACGTGTGCTCTGTTGTCTAAGGGACGCTCGGAGTTCATCTTAATCGCTCACCGGAGTTGCCTTCGGGCTCAGGTGCGCTCAGACGTCGTTGAAGGCGAAGCTACAGATCATGCCACGGCAAGCAAACGGTGTCGTTAGATTCTCAGGAGAACGTTAAGTGCTCTAGTGTAAACGAGGGGGAGAGGCGCGGTCAAAATTCATCGGGGAACTCGCCGGAGTCAAGGCAGTGGACGACGATGCTTGGCTGTCGTCGTTGTCAAGGTTCTGGGGCGCGCGCGAGTGAGATGAGGGTGCTAGCAGGTGCGCACGGGAGAGGGGAGCAGACTCGAGTGGTCGAAGGGGCAAGGCACGGTCTGGGCTCGCCGGAATTTGCCGGTGAGCTCGTCGGAGGCAGTGACGGTGCGGGTGGAAATTCTCGCAGCCTAGGGGATCCGATGGCGTGTCGTCTGGGGGAAAGAGAGGGGCGATTAAGAGGGTGTGGTTGCGGATGGGATTTACTCACGCATTCAAGGGAGTTTAATCGGATTCATCAACGGAAGAAACGGCCAGGGAGGGGGCGAGGTCAGCGCGCGAGGAAGAAGATGACTGGGAGGTGGGGTCGCTTCGTCGGCGAGAGAGAGAGGGGAATGGTGGGGTCTGGGTGTCAGCGACTTTGCGGGTTCGCTGTTGAGTGAAAATAAAACTGTTCGGGGGGTTTAGTTGGCCTAGATGGGCCTGTCTTTCTGGGCTAGGTCCCTTCCATTTTTTTGTTCTGATTCATTTTTCTTTTTCTATTTTCTTTTCCTGTTTTGATTTTGTTTAAACATTTCAAACAACCATTTGAATTCAAACCCTTCCAAACTTTTCAGTAAGTTTTTAATATGTTTTAAACATGTATTTAAAGTCCTTTTTAGGAATAATTCCTTTATTTATTTATGGTTTATATTTTATTTGAAAAGGGCACTTACCTTTATTAAATAAGATTTAATTAATTTTTCAAACCCTTATTTGAAATCAAATTTTCACCAAACCTTTTTAGTACGTTTTATTAATTTAAAAGGGTGTTAAATAATTCACTTTGAATTATTTGAAATATTTTTAATATTATTTATTAATCATTTAAAATGAGCATTTGTCTTCAAATAAATAAAATTTGATTATGGTTTTAATACTATAAAATTTTATTGGAATATTCTTTATCCATTTATTTTATTTAGATTTGGATTTTTTATTTATTCCATTTGCTATGGACTTGGCCAAGTTCTAATTTGGCTTTTAAATATCTTTTATTTATTTATTTCTTCCTTTACCTTATAAAATCCATATCTTTTTATTTAAAGATCCAAATTTGGTGATTCCAATTTGTATAATTTTATTTAATATTTGTTTATCCTTTTATATATATTTAGGACTAATTTGATCATAATTGGGTATGGATTTCAGGTAGGAGCATTATTAGCTATGGAAATTATTCCCTTTCAACTTATTAAATTCATAAGTTTTTATCCATGTTTCCAAATTGAATAGAATCAATTTCTATGGTTTTATAATACTTTTATTTATCAACCTTGATCATTTATAAATGTTTGTTGATAAATATTTATATGGATCAAATCCTTAGTCTTTGAGATAACTTGGAAATGTTTTTCTTCCATTAGGGTTTTAGGGTTTTGGTTTATTTTCCAAGTGTTTAAATTTCAAGATGCATTTATGAAGAATGCATTACACTTGATTTGAATTTAGTTGGATTCAAATTTTATTCAAATTTTGTTCAAGATGGGTTTTAATGTTTCCATTTGGAATCAAAAAGTTTCTTCTCACCCTAAATTTCAACAATTATTTATTTTGTAGATTTATTTTTCACATTACAAAATTTGGAAAATTTTGGGATGTGACAAGTTTGTAGACATGGTTTGGGAAGTTGTGATCCTCAAATCTCGGGGGTTGCTTCACATATACCAACTCATTCAATGGACCATTAAGAAATGCACTTTCTACATCCATTTGTTGCAACTTAAAATTATGATGTGCCGCATAAGCAAGAAGGATACAGATGGACTCAAGGCGAGCCACGGGTGCATATGTCTCTCCATAATAAATGCCTTCAATTTGAGAGAACCCTTGTGCAACCAATCTTGCCTTCTTCCTTACTATAATTTCATGCTCATCTTGCTTGTTCTTGAATATCCACTTGGTGCCTATAACATTGCAGCAATCCTTTGGCTTCTCAACTAACTTCCATACTTTGTTTCTCTCAAAGTCGTTGAGCTCTTTGTGCATTGCTTCCAACCAATCCGAATCTTCAAGAGCTTCCCACACTTTCTTTGGTTCAATCATGGAGATGTGTGCTTGGTGTTCACTAAACCTCTTAAATTGTGCTCTTGTGGAAATTCATCTCCTAAGATCTCCAACCACATTCTCTAGAGAGTGATCTCTTAATTCCAACATCTTACCCATTCTATCTTCGTGACGAGTATGGATCTCCTTATTGTTTCTTGGGGGACCTCTTCATCATTTTGGTCCTCGTCTTGACCATCAACTTGACCTTGATCATCATCGGAATCATTCTCTTTATTAAGAGGTAAAGGTTGACCTTGGTCTTGATCCAATACATTACTAGATTGGAGTTGAGCTGCTCTCATGGCTGGTTGTATAGATCTTCCTTGTGTAATGAACCGAGCAGCACTTGTCATTCTGGAGAATGGTGACTCAAGTTCCTCCTCACTAGAGATGTCACCTTGATCAACATGTTGAGGGTCCACAACTTGTCTTTGACTTGATTCATTGTCCTCCTCGGTAGATGGAGCTTGTTGTTGTTGTTGTTGTTGTGAAGATGAGGGCTCCACTTGAGTAGAGCATAGTTCTTCTCGATCAGCCATAAGGGGTTCCTCAACGGGGCAGATATATCCGACACCCATTCTTCCTATGGCATCCTGAGGCATTTCATCATCTGCATCACAAGCATCAACACGCCCCCCCTTGGGGACCATCATATTCTTCAAAGGTCACACTACAAGATTCTATGACGGCTCCAGAGAGCTTATCATAGATTCTATAAGTGTGAGATCCGAGACCATAGCCAACAAAAATACCCTCTAATGCTTTGGAATCGAATTTGGACAAACGAACACCTTTTATGAGATAGAAACACTTACAAACAAACACCCGGAAGTAAGATATGTTGGGCTTGTTACCGGTAAGTATTTCATATGGAGTCTTGTTCAATTCTTTGCGGAGGTAGAGCCGGTTTGATGCATGGCAAGCGGTGGATATGGCTTTGGCCCAAAAGTTGTATGGAGATTTAAACTCCGCCAACATGGTCCTTGCCATCTCAATAAGAGTCTGGTTCTTCCTCTCGGCTACACCATTTTGTTGAGGGGTATATGCAGCGGAATATTGATGTTTTATCCCCTCATCACTAAGAAAATCATTCAAGGTGTAGTTCTTGAACTTGGTACCATTGTCACTTCTTATTATCAACACGGGGACATGTATTGACGTTGAACTAAGTTGATGAAGTCGATGAAGGTCTTTTGGGTCTCACTTTTCAACTTGAAGAAATATACCCATGAGTATCTTGAATAGTCATCAACAATCACCATACAATATTTATTCCCACCAGGACTTTCATGATATGGAGTACCAAAGAGGTCCACATGAAGGAGCTCCAAGATCCTCGTTGACTTGATGCGGTTATTTGGCTTGTGGGGAGCATCATGCATCTTTCCTTCTACACACGCCTTGCAAACACGATCTTTGTCAAAGGAAACATTTTCTTTTAGTCCAACAATATGGCCATCCTTGTGGAAACTTTGCAAAGTTCTCATATTGAAATGGGCTAGTCGGTGATGCCATAACCAACCCACATCGGCCTTTCCAAATAAGCACATCACACTTGTAGTGGTTTGCCCCGAAAATTCCACCACATACAAGTCATTTTCGACGTACCCAACGAAAGCGACCTTGAGAGACTTGCTCCACATGAGGACCACAATATCATCATCATCAATAAATACGGCAAAGCCCATCTTTCCAAGAGCATGGACTGAAAGTAAATTGTAACCAAGGGTCTCAACAAGCATGACGTCCACGAGTGTGATATCATGGGCAACCACTACCTTGCCCAAATCCATTACCTTAGACTTGGACTTGTAGGCATATGTCATGAATATTTGATCATCATTTGGCCTTAATTCCTTGACAATAGAAGAGCTTCCGGTCATATGACTTGTGCAACCACTATCAAGCACCCACTTTGACCCTCCGGAAGCATATGTCTACAAAATATCAACCTAATTTTAGGTACCCATTTTTCAATGGGTCCTCTTTTGTTAGCAACAAGGGTCTTGGGGACCCAAATAGACCAAGCAATATAACCATCAAATTGGCCAGCATATTGTGCATACACATCACCATAATAATCACACATTAGAACATAGTGAGGGTTAGCACTTCCCAAAAAATCATCATGAGACATAGTTTTACCATTTGTGGTCTTACTATCCACAATGGCCTTGTCTTTCTCCTGTGCGGGCTTGGCCTTCTTCTACTTGTTGTTGTTCTTCTTCTTGGCTTTAGAGACAAAACCAATGCCTCCTTTCTCACCAATTTACCTTTGCTTACTCAAGAGGTCATCAATGGATTTGTTTCCTTTTGGAAAGGTGGCCTTAGCAAGCTCCCCCTTCAACCTAGCATTTTCTTCGGGAATAGTTGTACTACTAGAGGGGATGAAATTACTAGATGAAGGAATATTGGTCAATTGAGTTTGAATTTTTTCATGGGACTTTGTGAGTGATAAGAGTTCACTTTCCAAAGCCTTGTGAGCCTTGTCAAGCAAACTAAAGTCCTCGGCAAGTTTTTCATGAACCACACCAAACTCAAGTGTAAGGTTCCCAACCTTTAATAAGGTAGATATCCCTATGTTTACAATGCTAGTCCCTGGATCAATAGCTAGCATCCACAGTTAAGATGTAATATCAAGAAACAAAGGTCATAATACAACTTTATAACCAGGAATAACATAATTTATTACATCTTACATAGCTCATTTGGCTATCTCACTACAATGCAGCAGAATTTAACAATATCATGGGGTCCTTCGTCTTCAAAGTGCCACAGGCGGACATGTTGGTTGTAGACTTGTAATCCTAATCATTAAACTTCACTAATATCAAACAAACTTGCAACATAATAAGTTACAACCACAAGGGTCAATACATTTGAATTGTATTGGCAAGTGATACTATGGTAGTATAGTGGAGTCTATCATCTATATGCATTTGGCTAAGTGGAGCTTAGGCTTGCTTTGCTCAAAATAGATTTTCCTTATCATTTGAAACACTAAGTTTTTGCTTGACAAAAATCACCCAAGGCATCTCCCAATAGAAATTGGTGATCCTTCAACCCTTGTTCACCCACAAGTTTTTAACTTAGAAATTGGGATGAGGAGATTCTTGATAGCTTCCATGTCTTGATGCTCAAGTTGTCCTTTTCCAGGGACATGGCTAAGTACTTAGATTCTTCCATCTGCAGAGGTTGTGCACTTTCCCCACAAGCCTTGATTTTCACCAAGACAGGACCTTTCAGAAGCCTTCCCTTAGACCAAATGGACGCGTTCCAACCTATCATCCCACTACCACCAACTGTCCAAATGTCTAAGTTCTAGGAACCTATGTGATCCTGGCAGAGCCCATATTGCCAAGTGGCTGCACTAGAAGCTTCTTTACACTTGGCCTCTAAAATCTCTTTGTTCCTGGGTGGCTTTCCACAAGTGAGATACACAAGGTAAACCATAGAAATGGGCCTTGTGTAACCACTCAACATAAACCATTCCTTCCATTCCACCCAGGTGATTCATTCACTTAGTTGTTTTATTAACAAAACACAAGTCCTTGACTTGGAAATTTTCCATAATGAATATATATTCCACCCTTGTTTTCTATTAGCTAAGCTAAGCATGATAGTAGTAGGAATCTTAACTTAGGAAATTCTACTAAGGTTTCATCTACTAGGATTTCCCATAGCATAGTTTACACTTAGCAAAATTCCATGCAAGTCCTACTTAGAAATATCACTAATGCATAGTGAAAATAATGGGACAAAAGTATGAAGCATCACTTGCCTTGGTAGTTTGGAGAGTAGCTACACTCCTCACAATCACAATCACTATTGGCACCAAAATCTACACATAAAATCATAGCAACAATCACATACAAAATATATACAAACAAAAATATATGAATGCATGCAATATGATATGTGATGGTTTTTAAAACTCAACAAAGAAAGTGTACAGTATTGGTTCATAAACAAGTTCAAAACTTGCCAAACAGCATTTATTTAAACCTTAAAACATTTCTTAAACAATTCATATACTCAAAATAGCCCTACACATGTTTCTGTAAATAAAACCATTTTAACAGAAGCAAAACATTAAACACATTGCATATTTAGAAAGGGCTTGTTCTCATGATTCCATTGATATAAAATTCATCAAATTTGGACGTGGGGATCAAAAGTTATAGCTAAAACAATTTCAAACCACTAATAGATTCAAATCCTGTTTTTAAATCTAATCTCCAGCCACGCGTCATAACCTGATTGGCGCGTACCGGTTCGCGTCGGATCACGCTTCTAAGCCGCTGGATCTAACTTAATCGCGCGGCTCAGATTGAATCGTACCGCTTCGTCTAGGTTCTATCGTATCCGCACGATCTAGATCTAACGGCGCTCAGCACTTGACCATCCAGTGGCGGCGCTGGCGGCGATGACAGGCGGCGACGCCTCTGTCAGAATTGCTACCGACGTTCTAGGTCGCGCGGGAGAGGGGGAAGGGGCTTACCGAGCTCTCCGTGTGATGCTGATGCTCAAGGTGGCGATGGCTGGTCAAGGGGCACGCTGTAGTGGCCGAGGGAGCTCGTCGGAGTTGCGGGCGGCGTCAGATGCTTGCTGTCGAAGACGTTGCCGAGGTTCTGCGTCGACCTAGCACGAGCCAGATGGTTTAGGAGATGCGCAAGGACCTGGCAATCAAGACAGTACCAAAGGGGAGGCAAGGGGCGGTCTCGTTTTACCTGAATCGCACGTCGGAGTCGAGCGGCGGCTCAGGTGCTCGCGGTTGTGGACAAAGACGTCGTTTTGGGTCACGAGAAAGCAAACAGAGGGAATCAGTGAACGCGCAAGGACGTGCTGGTTATGATGGCTTGAACTAGAGGTAGAGGGGCGGTCTGTACTCATCGAGATTGGTCGCCGGAGTGCGTCTGTCTACGGCGATGCAAGGGTGATTGCGGGCAGCCTGGTGGCGGAGAGGTGGCGCTAGGTGAGGGGAAATGGTCATGGTGCAGAGGGGGTTATGTAGGCCGAAGGGGAGCGGCGATTAAGCGCAGAATCAATGGCAATTAAGCCCGTAGTGACTGCGGCGAGGTAACGGCGGAGCGAGCATTGCGGCCGCGCGTGATTGACGACGACGACGTGGTCGCAGGGTCCACTTGTCAGCGAATAAAACAGAGAGAAGGTGGGGTCATGTGGTCAGTGACCTGGTGGGTTCGTCTGCGAGTGAGAGAGAGAGAGGGGGGGAACCCGGGTGGGCTTAGTGGGCTGAATCTGTTGTTGGGCTAGTTAGGTGGCGCTGGCCTTTTTCCATTTCTTTTCTCCTTTTCTTTTTCTGTTTTGATTTTCTGAAATGATTTTCAATTCCAAATCAAATGAGTTTGAATTCAAATCTTCTCTAGGTTTTTATTCAGCAAACCTTGCACTCAAATGTGTGTCAAACACTACTGTTTACCCAAAACACTTTGATCAATTGAAAATAAAAATAAAACCAAGCCTTTGAGTGACATATATCATAGGCATAAAATTGGTTTTATTTGCTCATTTTGTTTTGAAAACTTTGCTCAAGCTTTGGAAAGTGCCTAAGTTTGAATTCAAACCTTACTGAACCAAGACAAGTACACTTATCATTGGAAGATAGCACTAAGGCTAGAGCAAACTTACATGAAATAATAAGCATACATGCTTCTGTTTTGAAATGATTTGTTTGAAATGAAATTTATATGATCATGGATGCATGGATGATATGCATGAGTTTGAAACATGATTTTAGGGATGTTACAAATCTAACCCCCTTAAGGTGAATCTCGTGTAGAGGTCCCAACCTTTAATAAGGTAGAGATCCTTGTGTTTACAATGCTAGTCCCTGGATCAATAGCTAGCATCCACAGTTAAGATGTAATATCAAGAAACAAAGGTCATAATACAACTTTATAACCAGGAATAAAATAAGTTGTTACATCTTACATAGCTCATTTGGATATTACATTACATTGCAGCAGAATATCTATAAACATGGGGTCCTTCATCTTCAAAGTGCCACAGGCAAACATGTTGGTTGTAGACTTGTAATCCTAATCGATCAACTTCACTAATACCAAACCAACCTGCAACATTACAAGTTACAGCCACAAGGGTCAATACATTTGAATTGTATTGGCAAGTTTCACTACTATGTAGAATATAAGTGGATCCTATCAATACATGCATATTTGGCTAAGCGGGGTTCAGGCTCATTTGCAGAAAGCAATATTGTTTTTCCTATCTTTTCAAAATAGTTTTGATCTTTTGTCAAATCTTTCTGAACTCCTTGGAATCGACCAAGTGCTTCAAATCTCTTGTTGTCACTTTCAAGTTTTACTTTTTAGAAATTGGAATGTCGAGATTTCCCATAGCTTCAGGCCTTAGTTGCTCAGTATTGTCCATAACCGGGGACACGGCTAAGTACTTAGAATTTTGATCTTCTGCAGAAGTTGTACACTTTACCCACATGACACAATCTCATCTTGTTGCCACCAGTGGCCGCTGGATAAGTACTCACCAAGATGGAGTACTGGCAGATTGAGAATGTGACGAAGTCTTTCCATAGGGTCCTCCCATACACAATTCTAGCTTGTCTTCAGGCACCAATGTAGGGTTCCTAGTTCGCTCATTCCATTAACCTGAAGAGGCCAATGCATGGGTCTTCCACAATGTAATTGACTAAGCCAGTGCCCATTTAGCATGTGGCTGTACACGGAAGCCACTGTACGAGAAACATGTTCAATCTCTAAGTCCATGGGTGGTTTTCTTCTAGTGCACAACAAAAAGAGATTGCCATATAAACATGGTTCCTCTTGTTGCCACCTTGTCCAAAACTTGAGTATCCTTGTCCACCCAGGTGGTTCATTGAGTACTTGTTTTATTATATAAAACACAAGTCTTTTCAATCCTTCTCATAATCTCAACATGTATCCTTTCTCAAAATATATAGCAGGGCTAAGCATATTAAAATTACATTGTTTTCACTAAGGAATATATATGGGTATCCTATTAGGATTTAGCATAGCAAAATATAGTAGTCTTTATCATGCATGTTTCAAAATCCACTAAGTGTAATGAAAATAGTAGGACTTGGATGATAGTGTCACTTGCCTTTTTGGTAGAGGGTGTTGGTTCACTTCTTGATCTTGCTAATATCACACTCCTCTTACTTCACTACAAATCAATCAAGCAAACATAGATTCAACTAGCATTCCAACCATTATTCAAACAATTCATCACATATAAAATAATAGAAACAAAGTCATGCATGCAAGCATGCAAAAGATAGTTTTATTTGAAAACGTGGTTTCTACTAGGCTCTAAACATTGTAAGGTTCAAAGTGGTCATTTCCTAAAGTGGCAAACCATTTGCAAAAAGGGTTTTATCTATAAACCATTTTTAGATCAAATCATTATTTCATGTGGTGAAAAATGCTTTTAGCAAAGCAACAATTTTATATTGTTCACAAAATAAGTTGTTAATTCACAAAACTTGGTTTTTAAGGTCAGAAGGTTTGAATCAACACATTTTCCAAAGGTTTTTCTCAAAAATCATTTTCATAACAAAATCAATATTTTTATTTGACTAGAAATGAGTTAATTCAAGTATTCAATCCTAATCTTCAAAAAATACATTTTTGAATCCACAAGTTGGTTCCTAGGGCCAGTAAGTTCACCACAAACCATTTTGCAAAGATTTCCCATGAAAATTCTATCTAGAACAATTTTTATATTCAAAACAAGCCTACACAAGTTTCTGCAAATTCAACCAATTTATCAGAAGCTTTTTACTAAAAAAAGGGCATGGTTGGCTAGGGCTTGTTTTCTGAATCCATTGATATAAAATTTGCAAAATTTGGACGTGTGGTTTGAAAGTTATGGAATTTACAAGTTTGCAACTTAATCAGATTCAAAATTTTGTTTTAAACAGAACTAGTGCCACGCGGCTCAATCTCATTGGCCGGTACCGCTTTGGGCAGATCGAGCTCGCTGGACCGTAGGATCTAAAGCGTATCGTGCGGCACAGGATTGATCTTACCCCTTCGGCTAAGGTTCTATCGTGACCATCTGATCAAAATCCAACGATGCATAGCACGCTTGCCAACTAGTGGCGGCGCTTAACGGTGGCTGGCGGCGACGACGCGCTGCTGGTGGTGTTGCGGCGACTACAGGAAGCGAGGGAGAGGACGGATATGCTCACCGGGTTCGCAGGGCTGTGCTGATTCTCGACGTGGTCTCCACAAGGTCAGGGGCGCACGGGGGTGAGGACAATTGCTCGCAGGAGGAATGCCTGGCGTCGGGTGCGGTCAGTCGTCGTCGAGGTGAAGCTAGAGGTCGCGCTAAGCCAAGTAGAATGCACTGTTAGGTTCACAAGAGGGAGGCGAGTATGTGTGCATCACAGAGAGGTGAAAAGGAGGTCTGGTCTCACCAGTAGATGCTGCCGGAGTTGGAGAAGGAGGTGGTGGCGTGCAGGTGTCGTCGGGGGCGACGTCCTGGGGCGTGCGAGAGCGAGCTACCGCCACTGGGAGGTACGCCTGGTGCTGGCGAGCACGCTCGTGTGCTCTAGGGGAAGTGGGGTTGTCTGGCTTCGCCGGAATTCGAGCAGAACCTTGTCGGAGTTGGTGTGGTTGCAGCGACCAATTAGAGTAGCCCTGGGGCGGAGAGGAGCTAGAAACATAGGGGACATGGGAAGAAGAGGGAGGCGTTTAAGGGGGCATGGTCGCGGCAAGATTAAGGCGAGGCATTGAAGCGAATTCAATCGCGGCATCAATGGCAGAAAACGGCCGGGAGGAATTGCCGCGGTGAAGACGACGCTGAGGTGGCGTGGGGCCGCGCTGTCTGCGAGAGAGAGGAAGAGGGAGTGGGGCTGAGCGTTCAGTGACTCTGCGGGTTGGTTTTTCGGTGGAAAACGGTTCGCAGAGAGTGGGGGACTGGGCTGCGACTGGGCTGTTGGGCTAGATGGGTTGGGCTTGGTCTGATCCTTTTTTTTTGTTCTGAATGTCTTTTTCTTTTTCTAAATGATTTTCTGTTTTGAAATTCAAACAACAAATCAAACACCCAAATCAAATCAAACTTCCACCAAACTTTGTATTGAGTTTAGTTCTGTTTAACAACATAATTCCAAGTCCCAAAATAAAATAATATTTTTATTGTTTTTAGGATCCATTAATAATTAAATAAAATGGACCTTAGTTATTATATCAAATGGGTTTTGATTTATTCAAAATCTCCATTTGAAATCTAAATATTATCAAAATCATTTCAGTAGGTTTTATTTGAAAATATAAAACACTTGGAAAACTCATTTAAAATAAAGTAACAAGTTTTAGTGTTTAATTAAAATGGAAAAAGCCTTTACTTTAATAAAATTGGATATTAATAAATCCCCATTATTTTAATTAAATGATCCTTTACTTATTTTTATCAAATAGAAATATTTTATTTCAAAGGCTTGGCCAAGTTTTAATTTGGCTTATAAAATAATCCTTATTTATAAATCTACCCTTTCTTTATAAAATCCAAATCTTTTTATTAAAAGATTCAAAAATAGTAATTTCACATATTTAAAATTTTCTTTATTAATTGTTTATCTTTTCAAATCCCTTTAGGATTTGTTTGATCAAATAGGTTTGAAGGTTTCCAATTGGAATCAAAAAGTTTCTTCTCACCCTCGAAATCAACAAAGTTTTATTTTATTCATTTATTTTTCACATAACAAGATTTGGAAAATCTTGGGATGTGACAGCCTACGACCCTTAAAATAAATCTCGTCTCGAGATTTGGGAAGGCTAGGGTTACAAGTTGGTTCATAGCATCTAGGGTACTACCACCCTTAAATTTTTTTTCCAACTAAATTACATCTTGGCTTGCTTGGGATCTTGGGGAAACTTTTCTAGGCAACCATCTGCATAGTGTCCTTTGTTTCCACACTTGAAACATGTGACAAGGCTGAGATCCTTCATAGGCTTGTTTATCTTGTGCTTCATCTTTTCTGGACAGTTGCTTGCATAATGTCCTTGGTTACCACAATTGTAACATGTGATAAGTTTGAGTCCTTCACGTATCTCTTGTGGACAGGTTGCTGCATATTGGCCTAGCTCTTTGCAGTTGTTGCACCATACTTGGCCAATTTCCTTATACTTATTCTTCTCTGGACATTCACTGGAATAGTTTCCCATTTCTTTGCAATGATTACATTGCACAAGGCTTTTGTCCTTCTTTTTCTTGGGTTTCTCCAAAGCTGGGAGTGCTTCCAGTTCATGTTCTTCATATGTTATCTCATAGGTAGGAATGTCTACTGGTTTATTTGACCTTCTATTGCTCCTTGGATAATTCATATGCCTCTTCTTTGGTCCTTTAAATTGGGTTGTATTGCATGGAGGTACAAGTGGAGATTTTCCTTTGTCCTCATCCTTCTTGGTGGACTTGGCTCCCTCTTGATAGTCTGCAATCAGTTGTTGCACTCAACCTTGTTTCCTTTGTTCAACTATGGAATAGATGGGGCATTGGATAGGGACATGATTATTTCCTTCACATAGGTAACAAGTAGCTTGAGAGGTGGGACATTGGCCAACTGGATGTTTCTCTTCACAGTTGGGGCATTGATCTCCATGCTCCTTGGAAGTGTGATCCTTGTCTCCACAAATATTGCAAGCTTTGGTTCCCTCTAGAATAACATCTTTGTCATCCTTGTTGTCACAAACTCCTTTGGAAGAATTGCCTTCCATGTTGATCATTTGATCTGTCACCTTATGCAACATTTGGGCTTGTGTTTCCAAAAATCCTTGCAGGGTTGGATCTTCCCCACTGGTGTTGGCTATGAATTGAGCTGTCATTTGGTTCAACTGGTTTTGGGTTGCTATGAGTTCTCTCATGTTGTCCTCTTGGTTGTTGTTATCATCATCAACCTTGATGTTGGAGTCTCTTGGAGTAGTCATCTGTTTGGGTTGAATTGAGATTAGAATAGCAAGATATTTCTAAGTAATCAATTCTAATTACACACATCACAATTCACACAAGCAAGGTGCAAGCAATCACAAACAAATACTCAAACAACAAGTTTCAAGCATATTTTAGGCAACCAAAAATATTTTTGTTACACCATATAAATTGGTGTGTTTGAATTAGCTAAATATGGTGGTCCATCTATATGGTTCACTTGAGATCTTTCCTTCCTCCTTTTTGGTTGTTTCATCTTGCATGAGATCATGGTTTCCTTGGGAAAACTCTTGGTCACAAAACTTCAAAGGTGATGATGGCTCCTTCTAATTTGTGTTTCCTTAGTCTCCAAATCTTTGAGCAAGATTTCTTATCTCACTTGTCCTTAGTGATATCCAAGGTTGAAGTCCTTGGTGAAAATGCTGAAGATGTTGAAGTCATTAGAGTTGAAGATGTTGAAGTCATTAGAGTTGAGGATGTTGAAGTCATTAGAGTTGAATATGTTCGAAGTCATTAGAGTTGATGAAGTCCTTTGCACATGGTGAAGTCTTTGGCCATGGGGTAGGTTTTTCCATCAAGTTGAAATAGAAGAGATGTAGATTCAAAACCAAAGTGGTTGAGGAAAGAGTTTACAAGATTGTTTGTAAATAAGTTTTGGAACAAATATAACTCCTATTTTTCTAAGGGCTTTTGTCCAATCCTAGGTTTACAAATCCTACAGGCAACACAATGCTCTGATACCATCTGTAGAGGTCCCAACCTTTAATAAGGTAGAGATCCCTGTGTTTACAATGCTAGTCCCTGGATCAATAGCTAGCATCCACAGTTAAGATGTAATATCAAGAAACAAAGGTCATAATACAACTTTATAACCAGGAATAAAATAATTTATTACATCTTACATAGCTGTCACATCCCAAGATTTTCTAAATCTTGTAATGTGAAAAAAAAATGAATAAAATAAAACTTTGTTTGATTTTCAGGGCCAGAAGAAACTTTTTGAATTCAATTGGAACCTCAAACCAATTTGGATCAAATAAATCCTAAAGGGATTTAAAAAGATAAACATTTCAAATAAAGGAAAATAAAATATTTGGAATTATTATTTTGGATCTTTTAAATAAAAGGATTTGGTTTGCAAAATAAAAGGGTGGTTATATAAATAAAGATTATTTTAAAAAGCCAAATTAAAACCTTGGCCAAACTTTTGAAATAAAACATTTTGTTTTAATAAAAATAGTAAAGGTTATTGAAATAAATTAATAAAGGATTTAATATCCAAGTTTTATTAATAAAGGTTTTACTATTCCAAAATAACAAAACTTATTTATTTATTTAAAAATAAGTTTTCCCAAGTACTTTTTATTCCCAAATAAAACCTACTGATTTGGTTTTAAAAATAATTGGATTTCAAAATGGAGTTTTAAAATAAACATCAAATTCTATTTTGATTTAATAACAATGGTCTATTTATTTAATTAATAATGGACCCTAAAATAAAAATTATTATTTTGGTTTTGGAATTTGATTTATGTTACTGAACAGAACCAAATTCATAGTGCAAGGTTTGGTGATTGTTTGATTTGATTTGAACATTGTTTATTTGTTTGAATTTCAAAACAGGAAATAGTTATAGAAAAAGAAAAAGCCAGCAGACAGAAAAAAAAATAGGATCTGGACCAACCCAGCCGGCCAAGCCCACGAGCCCAGCAAACAGCCCAGCTCCCCTCCCCGAAGAAAAATGAATCACACTCATTTTTGAACCCGCAGAGTGACTGACCGGTGGACCTCCTTTCCTTCTCGCATCCTCACTGACGACTGGACCCCACTCTCCTGTTCATCCTCCTCACCCGCGCGACCTCCTTCCCCCAAACCTCGCTGCCGTTGCTGCCATTCAAAGCCGCGTTCAATTCACGAATAATGGTTGCGTTAATCTCGCCCCCGACCATGCGTACAAAAGCACCTCTCCTCCCTCTGTCATTCCCCTCAAACGCCAACGCCACATCACCACCAGGCTGCCTCGAATTGGCCCTGCACCGCCGCTGTTCCGGCGAGCTCCTCCGGTGAAATCTGACAAACCACAGCCACCTCCTGACTCCCTGAGCACACTAGGAGATTCCCCACCTCCTGACGCATCTGTCCGTGCCCCTCGTTTGACCGCGGGCGCCCCAGGGGGCCGTCTTCGACAAAGTTCTGAGCGCCGTCGTCTGTATCATCTCCGTCGAGCTCCTCCGGTAAGTTCAGACCACCCCGCGCCCTCTAGTTCACGCACACAGCTTTGCCTGGATCCTATGCATCTAACCGCGTCTCCGTTTTGTCTCGGGGTGAACCACAGCACCGTCCCCGAGCACAACCATAGCCGCCTGACGTCAGGAGCAACTCCGGCGAACGATTACTGCCACGACAGAGCGCCCCTTGACCCAAGGAGACCACGTCGAGCTTTCCCAGCCTCCTGCGATCTCGGTGAGCCTACTCCCTCCCTCTCTCGCTTCCTGTTTCGCCAGCGCCGCCACTATCTGGCCACTCCGCTGCTCGCCGTTGTCCTAGCGCCGCCAGCTTTTGGCAAGTCAGTAGGAGCCGTTCGATTTAGATCGGAGAGACTAGATAGATCCACTTAACCGCGAAGAGGTATGCTTTCTGGACCGCACGATTTGATTGGATCCAACGCACTGCAGAGCCCGATCCGACTAAACTGGTACCGTCCAATGAGATTGCGACGCGTGGCTAGGTCTGTTTAAAACAGAATTTGGAAATCAGATTTAAGTTGCAATTTCAAACCTTTGTAACTTTCGATCCACATGTCCAAAATTTACAAATTTGATACTGTTGGAATCAGCGGAACAAACCCTAGCCAACCATGCCTTTGGTTTAGCAAATAGTATCTGTTAGATTGGTTGATCATGCAGAAACATTTAATTGCTTGTTTAGTTTAGAAAAATGATTCAAAAATGTTTTTGAGTTTGAAACCTTGGCAAAATGGTTTCTGGTGAACTTACTGACCCTAGGAACCAACCCATAGTTTGGAAAATGAATTTGATAATGTCTAGGATGGATTAATTGATTTAGCCCATTTCTAGCCAAATAAAAGAATGGTTTTTGTTATGAAAATGTTTATGGAAAGAAAACTTTGAGAAAATGGTTTGGATCAAACCTACTGACCCAAAACACCAAGTTTTGAGAAACAACAACTTATTTGGTGAATCACATAGAGTTGTTGCTATTATAAAAATGTTTTCCACCACATAAAATAATGAAGGGATTTAAAAATGTTTCATGGACAAAACCCTTTTGCAAATGACTTTGCCACTTTGGAAAATGACCAATTTGGAACTTACAAAGTTTAGAAGCCTAGTGGAGACCATATTTACAAATAGAACCATCTCTTGCATGCTTACATGCATGACTTAGATCCCATAGTTTTATGTGTGAGAATTGTTGTTTGGTTGATTATTTGGAATGCTAGTTGATTTGGTGTTTGCTTGAATGATTGTAGTGAAATTAGCAAAGTGTGAGGCTAGCAAGATCAAGGAGTGAACCATCAGTCCCTACCCAAAAAGGCAAGTTACACTATCATCTAAAGTCCTACTATTTTCATTATACTTAGTGGATTTTGAAACATGCATGAAAAGATATTTTTATACTTATGCTATGCTAAATCCTAATAGGATTCCCTATACACTCCTTAGTGAAAATATTGTAGTTGTGACATGCTTAGCCATGCTATGTTTTTGAAAAGAGACACATGTTGATATTTTTATGAAGTTGAGAAAAGGACTTGTGTTTTTATATAATAAAACAAGGACTCAATGAACCACCTGGGTGGCCAAGGATACTTTGAGTATTGGAGAAGGTGGCAACAAAAGGAACCATGTCTATGGCAATCACTTTGTGTTGTGCTCCAAAGGAAACCACCCAGGAAACTTAGAGATTGAACATGTTTCTCCAATTGTGGCTTTCGTGTGCAACCACATGCTATTATGGCTCTGGCTTAGTCAACTACATTGGGAAGACCCATGCATTGTCTTCAGTTTACTGGACATGGGGATCTGGAATGCTTCATGGGTGCTGAAGACAAGCTAGCAATGGTGTATGGGAGGACCCTTTGGAAAGACTTCGTCACATTCTCAATCTGCCAGTACTCCATCTTGGTGAGTGCTAATCCAGTGGCCACTGGTGGCAAAAGGATGGGATTGTGACATGTGGGTAAAGTGTACTCCTTCTGCAGAAGACAATAAAATCTAAGTACTTAGCCGTGTCCCCGGTTATGGACAATACTGAGCAACTAAAGTTTGAACTATGGGAGATCTCGACATTCTAATTTCTAAAAGAAAACTTTTAAAGACTTGATGCACTTGGGGTTACCAAGGAGCACAAGAGACTTTGCTAAAACTTGATGTACTTGGGGTTACCAAGGAACTCAAGAGATGAAAACATGAACACTTGGGGTTACCAAGGAACTCATGAGTTATTGATAAAACTTGATGCACTTGGGGTTACCAAGGAGCTCAAGGGATTTTGACAAGGACTTGAACACTTGAGTTTCTACCAAGGAGTTCAAGGAACTTGGAAAAGGAGATTTGACAAAGGACCAAAACCATTTTGAAAAGATAGGATAAATATTGCTTTATGCAAATGAGCCTAAAACTCTACTTAGCCAAATATGCATGTAGTGATAGAATCCACTTATATTCTACAAAGTAGTGAAACTTGCCAATACAATTCAAATGTATTGACCCTTGTGGCTGTAACTTGAAATGTTGCAGGTTTGATTGATTTTAGTGAAGATTGAATGTTTAGGATTACAAAGTATACAACCAACATCTGCCTGTGGCACTTTGAAGATGAAGGACCCATACTTATAGTTATTCCGCTGCAATGTAATGTAATAGCCAAATGAGCTATGTAATGATGTAATAAAATTATGTTATTCCCGGTTATAAAGTTATATTATGACCTTTGTTTCTTGATATTACATCTTAACTGTGGATGCTAGCTATTGATCCAGGGACTAGCATTGTAAACACAGGGGACACCACCTTATGTTGTATAAAGGTTGGGACACTCCCTCTACAGATGGTATCAGAGCATTGTGTTGCCTGTAGGATTTGTAAACCTAGGATTGGACAAAAACCCTTAGAAAAATAGGAGTTGTTTTGTTCAAAAACTTATTTACAAACAAATCTTGTAAACTCTTCCCTCAACCACTTTAGTTTCCACTCTACATCTCTTCTATTTCAAATTGATGGGAAAACCTACCCCATGGCCAAAGACTACACCATGTGCAAAGGACTTCTTCAACTTCTTCAACTCTAATGACTTCAACATCTTCAGCATATTCCCCAAGGACTTCCAACTTGGATACCACTAAGGACTACAAGTGAGACAAGGAAATCTTGCTCAAGATTTGGAGACTAAGGGAATGCAAAAGAAGAAGGAGCCACCAACAACTTTGAAGTATTTGTAACCAAGAGTTTTCTCAAGGAAACCATGATCTCATGTAAGAAGAAGCAACCAAGAAGGAAGGAAAGATCACAAGTAAACCCTATAGATGGACCACCATATTTTAACTAAGTTAAAACACACCAACTTATGTGGTGTAACAAAAGTATTTTGTTGCCTAAAGTATGTGCTTGAACTTTGTTGTTGAGTGAAAGGTTTGGTTTGTGTTTGCATGCACATTGTTTGTGTGAATTGTGATGTGTGTGATTAGAAATATTTCCTTAGAAATATCTTGCCTATTCTAATTTACCATTCAACCCAAACAGATGACTACTCCAAAAGACTCCAAGGTTGATGACATCAACACCGACCAAGAGGACAGCATGAAAGAGCTCATAGCAACTCAGAACAAGTTGAACCAAGTGACAGCTCAGTTCATAGCCAACTCCAGTGGAGAAGATCCAAAGCTACAAGGATTTTTGGAAACTCAAGGCCAACTAATGCTTAAGGTGACTGATCAAATGATCAAAATGGAAGAAAGCTATCCTAAAAGAGTCTTTGACAACAAGGATGACAGAAATGTTATTCTAGATGGAGCCCCAGCTCTCATTATTTGTGGAGACAAGGTGACATGGTTATACCCTACGGATACGTAACTTCAGCATACCTAGTCCAGCCCAAAGAAGGCCCACAGCAGACATACGCTGGCCCATGAAGATTTTCGGGTGGCCAAGGCCCATGACGTCTTCGGATCCTTGGAGAGCAAGACTAGAGGAGATAGGAAATTCAAAGGGGTAAAACCCTAGAACTTGTAACCGACTAGGACTACGCCCGGGACCTGTCTAAGTCTATATAAAGGCCAGGAGGGCACGTCCTAGGGCAACTCGACTCATACTTTCGCACACGCATCCACGCCAGATCAAATCTGCGCACCTTGTAACCTTCGGTTCCGCCATAATCAAAGAGCAGACAAGCAGGAGTAGGGTTTTCCCTCCGGGGGCCTGAACCTGGGTAAATCTCGTGTCCCCTGGTTGCTTGTCTGTTAACCGTGCCATGATCTCCAGCATCCCCATCTTCTCCAAAACCCAAGTCCATAACAATGGGCATTGACGAGATTAAACCTCGTCAATTGGCGCCGTCTGTGGGAATTGGGGCTGCTGATTGTGCGGTCGTGACGGTTCCGACCCGATCGATCTACAACTCCGCGGCGACGGAGAATCACCTCCTCTTCGGCGCTTTTGACTTCACCGCCCACTCGCCGGATACCATGAAGGATTTCGAGCCCGTAGGCGACGGACTCGAAATCTTGTTCGGGGGCTTCTGCTTCCAGGTGGGACAAACTGGCACCCTCCGCCTCCCTGAGCGGGTGCCCGTGCCGTCAATCAGGCCCGCTTCATGGGCTCCACACCCCGTGCCACGCACGTCACCATCAACAGATGAGTTCTACAGCAGCAGCTGCTGCAACTCCAATCTGTGCGATCCACCTTCGGATGAAGGGACCTACGGTTCCGGATCCGAAAGCTGCGGCAGCAGCCAACCAATCTGCAGGCGCTATCTGTGCGCCGCAGTCATCCAAACCGACGAGGAAACGCCTAACCCGCCGCCCAACCCCAACCCGTAGGACAGAAACGGCGAAAACGGTGGAAACGGCGAAAACGGGGAAAACAGTGGCCACCTCATCCAACTTAGCAAAGAAGGATGGGTCGAAGCACGCCGCGCCGTCGCAGGCGAAATAGTCCTACCTATGGACTCCCCACGTGATCTGCTGAGGGCATACCACTACCTCCTCATCGAGGAGCACAAGAAGCAAGTCAAGATGCAGGAGACGCTCGACAAACGCAAGCAAGCAGCCTCTGAGTCCAGTGCGCGACGAGCCGCGCTTTCCGCCATGGGACCCGGCTCTAGCACAAACGGAAATCAGGGAAACAAGCACCGCTCTCGGGTGGAAAACATGGACCCCAAGGAGCGGCGTGACGTGACCCGAACTCTCCATACATCGTTCATGGATATGGACGCTGACGGCAACATCATCCCGAAGACGCCACAAGCTGCGATCATGGCAGCCACTGCATATCTCGCGGCTCACCCACCTCCGGAGGGGGACCCGAAAAGGGCCATGCATAGGTCCGCACTCACCGGACTAGGACTAATTGGAGCTGCGCTCCACGAAGACGCTCCTGCGGAACCGAAGAAGAAAGCTCCGGCCAGGCGCGACCGGAGTCCCACCCCCTCATCCAAAGAGGAAGAGGAGCACGATCTTCCTCGAAGGAAGAAGAGCTCGCACCGCCATAAAAGCGACTACGACGCCAGAGACAAGCTTACACAGCGCAAGATCGATAAAGCACGCGCTAAGCGCGCATGCTCGTCTGGATCTGAGATGGATGAAGACGAAGGAGAACTCTGCGGGGCTCGATGCTTCAACAGATCCGTCCGGCGAACACAGATGCCATGCAACTTCAAGCTTCCTTCGGATACTCCGATGTTCAACGGCACGCAAGATCCAAAGTCCTGGCTCAGTGACCATCTGTCATCCTTCAAGCTTCACAGAGGCAACAAAGAAACCGCAATGCAATGCCTTCAGCTGCAGCTAACAGGCGCAGCGCGGGTCTGGCTTAGCAGCCTATCATCAGGATCCATCCGAAGCTGGGAGGAGCTCGCTTATAGCTTCATCCGAAACTTCAAAGGCACCAGCAAGAGGCCCGCCTCAATTGAAGAATTGCGAGCCTGCACTCAGAGAACGGGTGAATCTATTTGCTCGTACATACTACGCTGGTCTACAACCAAGAACTCCGCAGCACACATCTCCGAAGAGCGGGCCATCGAAGCCTTCAGGGACGGCGTCAAACGCCCAGACTTCAAGGAGAAACTTGGACGTGTAAAGCCCAAGACACTCGACCAGCTCATGGAAATCGCCAACAGTTGGGCAGACGGCGAAGATTGCATCCAGCAGGCGCAATCAGATGAAGAGGACGACTACGGCCGAAGACGCGAACGCCGTAGCAAGAGGAGATAGCGCGTCTACGAGGACCGCGACGGACCCGACATGGTCGCAGCCAGCTACGCCGACCGCCGTAATGACAACAGCCGCAACAGCGGAGGATACCGCAGCGGAAACTTCCGCGACAACAGACGACCAACGCAGTCGTGGCAACGCCGCGACCGCGAGAACGGACCCTCAGCATTCGACAAACTTTCGGGTCCATGCACCATCCACTTCTACATCGACAAACAAGATGGCAAAAAGAAAGCTAGCCACATGCTCAAGGACTGCCGCGAGTTCCAGAAACTCAGCGAAGGCATGGTGCAGATGAGGCAACAAGCTCCAATCCCTGCGTTCGGAAACACACCTGCGCCAGGTGAAATAGCACACGGAGCTCCTCCACCGCCGTCTATTGGAGGCCCAAATCAACCAGTCGCACCAGCGCAAAACAACGCCGGGGTCGCATACCCCCCACCAAAAGGAGCACTCAATATGATACAGAAGGGACGCCCCAAAAATAGGGTGCAGAAGAAAATCACTCGACAAATCAACTTGGCCGTGGCAACTCCGCCTGCAATCCCTGAGTACCTCAGCGGATCGGAGTCCTGCATCACATTCACTCGCGCGGATCACCCTTGACAGATCCCTCGCCTAGGTCATGCTGCCCTGGTGCTGGAGGCGCAGATCGGAGGCTTCGAGATGAGTCGCGTCTTCATGGACGGCGGCAGCGGCATCAACCTAATGTTCGCAAGCACTCTAGCAGCTATGCGGATCCCGCAATGCAGCCTGGAACAATCAGACACAACGTTCCACGGCGGGAAGGGCATCTTCCCCCTGGGCAAAATAGGGCTCGACGTCATCTTCGGGAAGCCGGACAACTTTCGGCAGGAGCGCCTAGAATTCGAAGTGGTGGACTGGCCGTCGCGATACCATGCCATCCTGGGACGTGTAGCATTCGCAAGGTTCCTGGCCGTCCCACACTACGCATACCTACTACTCAAGATGCCAGGACCAAGGGGCGTCATCACAATCCACGGGAGCTTCACCCGATCGGACCAATGCGATAGGGATTTCAACAAAATCTCACAGTCCTTCGGCATGCAAGATGAGCTCGTAAGGCTCCACGAGGTGACGGACAATGGGCTACCCCCAGTCACAAGGCAGAACACACCTGACATGTCCTTCGACTCCACCGTCAACACCAAGAAAGTGCAGGTCCATCCGACAGACGCCTCCAAGACGGCGCTGATCGCCAACGACCTCAGCACCGCATAGGAAGGAGCGCTCGTCGAATTCCTCCGTGAGCGCTGGGAAATATTCGCCTGGTGTCCTGCGGACATGCCAGGAGTTCCCAGGGAATTCGCCGAGCACGCACTCAATGTCTTCCCAGACACCAAGCCAGTCAAGCAGTCTATCCGAAGACTGTCGGAGCCACGAGCCGAAGCTATCAGCAAGGAGATCAACAGATTACTCGCAGCAGACTTCATCCGGGAAATCAAGGAAAGCGAGTGGCTGGAAAATACGGTGATGGTCCCGAAGAAGGACACGGACATCCTGCGGATGTGCGTGGACTTCACGTCACTAAATAAACACTGCCCAAAGGACCACTTCCCTCTACCTCGGATCGACCAGATCATCGATTCGACTGCAGGTTGTGAGAAGCTCTCCTTCCTCGACGCCTACTCAACCTATAACCAGATTCGACTCAAGGTCGAAGATCAAGAGAAAACGGCGTTCATCACACCGTTCGGAGTATTCTGTTACAACACAATGCCCTTCAGGCTAAAGAACGCGGGTGCCACGTACCAGCGATGCATGCAGGCCTGCCTCAAGGACTAGATCGGTCGCAACGTCCAAGTCTATGTCGACGACATAGTCATAAAAACCAAGGAGGCAAGAACACTTATCGACAATCTCCGCGAGACGTTCGACAACCTTGATCGCTACAGGATCAAGCTCAATCCAGAAAAGTGCACCTTCGGCGTCCCCTCGGGTCAGCTGCTCGGGTACTTCATCTCTCAACGAGGGATCAAAGCGAACCCGAAGAAAATCAAAGCTATCATGACAATGGAGAAGCCGAAAAACCTCAAGGGCGTTCAGCAGCTCGCAGGGCGAGTAGCGGCACTAAGCAGGTTCATCAGCCGCATGGGCGAGAAGGCCCTACCATTTTACCAGCTGCTGCGCAAGGCAGACAAGTTTGAGTGGACACCAGAAGCCAACGACGCATTCGAAAGCCTCAAGCGGCTCCTCTCCACCTAGCCCGTTTTGGTCACGCCAAAAGAGCGCGAGCCCCTGTTGCTGTACATAGCAGCCACACACCAGGTGGTCAGCACAGTATTCGTGGTCGAACGACCCAAAGAAGGCAAGACCCACGGGGTACAACGCCCAATTTACTACCTCAGCGAGGTTCTCACTCCAACAAAACAGCGGTACCCGCACTACCAGAAGCTGGCCTACGGCGTGTTCATGACAGCTCGACGACTGAGCCACTACTTCCAGGAGCATCAGGTGATGGTCGTCAACGAGGCACCCCTAAACAGCATCCTGAATAACCCAGAGGCCACAGGACGCGTGGCCCTGTGGGGCATTGAACTATCACCCCTGGACATCATCTACGAGAAGCGACACGCAATCAAATCTCAAGTCCTTCCAGACTTCCTGGTACACTGGATGGAGCTGCAGCTGCCTGACACCCCAGATATGTCACATTCCTGGACAATGCATTTCGACGGCTCCAAGCGCGAAGCAGGAGCAGGGGCAGGAGTCATACTGACCTCCCCGCAAGGTGACAAAATGAAGTACATTCTTCAGATGAAATTCAGAGCCTCCAACAACGAGGCCGAATACGAAGCCCTCATCCATGGCATGAAGATGGCAAAAATATGTGGCGCAACGCGCCTGGTCATCTACGGTGACTCCAACCTTGTCGTACAGCAGACGATGAATGAGTGCGACGCACACGCCGAAAACATGATCGCGTACCGCGCGCTATACAACGCACTCGAAGGAGAATTCGATGGCTGCGAACTTCGGCACGTTGGAAGAGAGAGCAATGAGGAGGCTGATAGACTCGCCAACATTGGCTCCACTTATGCAAAGGTGCCACCAGGTGTGTTCCTCGAACAGATCTGCGTGCCATCCATCAAGCGAAAATTCCCCAAAGGATCACCCGAAGAAGCAAAACACTTGGGGGCTACGCTACCCGAAGGTCATGAAGGACCCGAAAAGTTGGATACCGAAGTTGCCATGGTCAACCTGATGCAGGTCATGGCAGTTGAAGAAACTTGGACACATCCATACCTCCAGTTCCTGACAAACGGAGAATTGCCTGACAGCCCGACAGATGCCCGGCGCATATCTCGTCGATCGAAAGCCTTCACCATCATCAACGGCGAGCTGTACAAACGTAGCATTACGGGTGTATTGCAACGGTGCGTCACCATCAACGACGGCAAGGCCATACTCCAAGATATCCATGAAGGCATCTGCGGCCACCATGCAGGCAGTCGCTCCCTCGTCGCCAAAGCTCTGCGAGCAGGATTCTACTGGCCAACGGCCATGAGCGACGCGAAGGACATCGTCCGAAGATGCAACGGGTGCCAACGGTTCGCCGACAAACCGCACGCACCAGGGTCCGAACTTCGACCCATACCCATAGCCTGGCCTTTTGCCCAATGGGGCCTCGACATGATCGGCAAACTGCCAAAATCTTCGAAAGGAGGACACGTCTTCCTCCTGGTCGCAGTCGACAAATTCACCAAGTGGATCGAGGCCATGCCAGTCACCAACCAGAAGGGCAAAACCGCCGTCAAGTTCTTCGAATCCATTGTCTATAGGTTTGGCGTACCGCACAGCATCATCACCGACAACGGATCAAACTTCATCTCCAAAGAATTCCAGGACTTCTGCGAAGGCCTCAGGATCAATATCACGTATGCCTCAGTGGCACACCCGCAAAGAAACGGGCAAGTGGAAAAGGCCAACGGCCTAATCGGCGCTGGCATCAAGAAGCGCCTCATGAGCTCACTCGAGCACAAAGCTGGAAACTGGACGAAAGAGCTACCGTCTGTCCTGTGGAGCTTACGTACTACGCCAAACAGCTCCACCGGCTACACACCGTTCTTCATGGTGCACGGAGCTGAGGCCGTGCTACCAGCCGAAGTACGCCACCAGGCTCCACGAGTCGTCGCTTACAGCGAAGCCGAGTCCACGGCTGCACTCGAAGACGCCGTCGACACACTCGACGAAGCACGGGATATTGCAGCAGCTCGATCAGCGGTGTACCAGAAGAGTCTCCGCAACTATCACAGCCGCCGGCTGCGCCCAAGGTCCTTCGTCGAAGGAAACCTCGTCTTGCGACTCAAGCAAAAGCGACCGAACAAACTCGATTCACCATGGGAAGGACCCTATGTCATCACCGAAGTCATCCCAGGTGGCGCCTATCGCCTCAAGCACGTGGAGTCTGGAGTCGCATACTCCAACCCATGGAACATCTCGCACCTGCGACGATTCTACCCGTAGCAACCAACCCCCCTATTTTACTTTCAATAAGGCTTTCAGCCAAGGCTACTCGGCCGAACCATGTACCTCCTCCATTACGATATAAATAAAGCTAAGTGTCTCGCCCCCAACCTTCGGTTGACCATTTTCTACAACTTTACTACATGCTACATACGCACTTGGGGGCTCCCCCCACCTCACGATTTCATCGACTGAGGACCAAACGTGTACACCTGAGTAGCTGACTACGTCAGGCAAACGAAAATGGCACGTACTCAATCAAAGCACTGCGTGCTCACAAACAAGCAAACCTTTACAACAAAGGGCACATAAACGCCCAGCCGCATTATACAAATTTTACATCTATCTGTTTATTTTCAGGTCCTACCTATTCTGAAGAATAACCTGAGCACGCTGCTCAAACAAATCTACAATTTGTTCGGCATACTGCCTTACAGCCGCGTAATACGGACGCATGTTCCACTCGCCACCATCTGGTCGAGGAGGTGGCCCAGTCGCCACAGCAGCCAAATCTACGTCAGGGCGGTGCACCCTCACAAGAGACAAGGCAGCCTTCACCCCTGCGACGAGCTGCTGCCGCACCAGCTCCTTGACATTGCCGGCACTCCGAAACTTCGTCAGAAGACCTGCAAGGGTCGTTGGCACGGCATCCAACGGAAACATGACGTGCAGCACCGAGGAAAGTGATGTCTGCACCTGGCAGAGCACCCGCGAAACCTGGTAGACACGATCATGCACCGTCGCCAGAACCATGGCGCGATCACGATCCATCCAGAAGAAGCCGCCGGCCTCCATGTCCTGTTGAGTCAAGCAATTGACTCGAACAGCGATACGCTCCTTTTCTTCCCTCGGAGCAAGATTGGCACCTGCGACAACCGCACAAAACAAGAATAAGGCCAGCAGGCTCACCCGAAGAACTGAGCTACAGCCCGAAAGAAGGATCAACTTACATTGCAGCTGCTCGGACAGCCGACCCCGCTCCGCCATCAAATACTCCTCTCTGGCTGCACCACGGTCTGCCTTGGATTTCCAAACGTCGGCGCGACCGCGTAACCCAAGAAAATCCCTCTCCAAGCTGCGCACGCGATCTCGAAGAAAAGCGAGCTACGAGGAATCATCCAATGATGGTCGCAAGGGCCTTCCGGATGAAGTGTCAACTGGGTCAGCACCCGAAGGATCCTATAGCAGCAGAAAAAAAAGAAGGCACACCGACATTCAGCCAAGGATAGAGCACAACTCGGAGGAATTCATTAAAATATATAAGGCCACTACGTGGCATAAGGATGGTACTACAACAGATATTTACAACAAAAGTAGACTACAAACTACCCTACGTCTACTATGCCTAAGGCGGAGGACACTGAGTCGCCTCAGAACCAGACTGCCTAGCTTTGGCCTCGCCCTGCTGCCGCAATGCATACAAAGACAGCAAGTCAATGAGCTTGGGCCCATATCGTCTGCAGCGAGCGGAGTAGGCGGCGAAGGCTACCTCGGATCCATCCGCAGCCGTAGGCATCCGAGAAGTAATCTGGGGCAGGTCCAGCTCCGCCCCAGCCGCCATGGCCATCGCCAGCCCGACGGACGCGCCGATGCCCTTCTGCTTGCGCTTATACGCTGCAGGCGCTTCGGCTGACAGAGCCTCTGCCAGGGCATCCACATCTTCAAGGGATGCGCCCTTCGGGAAGAGCTCCTGGTAGAAGCGACCAAGGACCTCTTTCGCCTTGGCAAGGGAGTTGACGACGGTGCTGCAGCGGTCTTCGACCGCTACAGTGGCATCATCTAGAGCACTCCCGTGCTCCAGAGCACCGCGGTCGAACTCGATGCCTGCGGCATCTGAGATAAAAAAGAAGAAAACATGAAGAAAGGCAACATAGAAGAAGATCCGTAGAAAAATAAGCAAGTACAAAAGCTAACGCTCACCCGAAATAGCCTTGGCAGCAGCCATGAGCTTCTCCGCCACCCCTTTTTCACGAGCAGCCGCAACGGTGGCCAGCTGCTCCTCACGATCTGCGGCCTCCTGCTGCAGACGCTCTTTCGCTTCGACTGCCTTCGTCAGCTCCAGCTCAAGGCGCTCTCTCGCACCAGCGGCAGCTTCGGCCTTCTGCTCCGATTGGCCAAGGCTCTTCTTCAGAGCATCGACCTCACGGAGAGAGTCGTTATGCTCCTCTCATTTACAACAAGCAAGTGTCAAAGAACAGGACCAGGATAAGCAAGAGAAGTACTACAAGGCAGACGAATACCTTGAAGCTGCCGCGGTTTCGCCTCCAGCGTCAGGCGTTCCTCCACCAGCCGCTTGGCCTCTTGGACAAAAGGCTGCAGCAACAGGCAATAGTAGTAAGAGCAGGACTTGGGGGCTACGCCCAACACAAAGAAGCATAAACAACATCAGCATACGAAGACACTCGGGGGCTCCCCCCGTAACATCAAGCAGAAAAACTTACGTGCTCCGAAGGCGAACCCGCATGCCCGCCTGCGAAATTCTGAGGCGCAACCACCAGCCTCTCCTGCACAGGAGGAACTGGCGCAGCGTCACCAAAAGTCGCCACCGTCTGAGGAGGAGGCGACACAATGTTCGACTCCCCCATCATCTCGCGCGCACCATCACTAGATCCGTCGAAGGATTGCCTGCATACGAACCAATCAACACAGGTGCAAAAATAACAAGGGAACAAAGGACAACAGTGGCAACAAGAAAACTTACGAGCCCAACGCGCTCAGGTCGAAGATAGGAGAAGCCCTTCAGGCCCTCTTCTCCTCCTTCTTTTCTTCCTTCTCCTCCTCCTTCTTTTCTTCCTTCTTCCGCTTTGCTGGCGGGTGCGGAGCAACAGCCCGCACAGGAATGGCAGGAAGGGGAGAGGAAGAACCCCCATGAACATCATCATGACGCTCAAGGCCCAGAGGATTTCTGGGAGTCGGAGGAGTCGAGGCATCTGACGACTCGCTAGAGCTCCGTGATCGCTTGCGCGAATGGTCCTCACTCGATTCGTCGGCATCCTCCGCTGGGGATCGCGCTGACGGTAGCTCGGACACGGAATCCACCACTTCATTATCCGGGGCATTCGGATACCTTTCGGGCAACGGTGGTGCCATGCCCGGCACTTTGAAGCTCTGCAAAAGGAAAAGGAACTTTATTAGCAAACAAAGGAAAAAGTACACAGCTGACAAAAACAAAAGGGGAGCACTACGTGCGCAAATCTACACCTTCGGTACGACCAACGTCGAAGAAAAGGGAGAAGTCAGCGACTTCCCTGGGATTTCTTCGTCGGCCTTGAACTTCAACAGCGCGCAAAGAGCCTTGTCAAGTTCCACCTCGGAGATTTTCTCACTCGAAACCCTCGTCGGATCACGGCGCCCATAGTAAATAAACATCGGATGCGCCCTCGCTTGGAGAGGCTGCATCCGACGCTCAAGAAACGTCCGGATGATGTCGACACTGTTCACCTCCTTCTCAGGAATCAGTTGGAGATCCTCCACCCGACGGTACAGGGCCTCTATCTCCGCCACCTCACCGTCTAAGATTTGGTTTTTCCAGGATCTTTTCTTCTCAATCAATTGGGAGGGGTCAAAAGGAACGAGACCAAAATCTTGCCTAGGCAGTACGGAGTCACGGATGTAAAACCATTTCCTCCGCCAGTACTGGACAGATTCGGACATGGAAAAGGAAAATAATTGCACATTGGGACTGAGGGAGATGATGAAACCCCCAATGGGATACACACCATCCGAACCAGACTGCCTCTTCACGGAATAAAGCTTCCGGAAGAGGCCAAAGTGCGTCTCAATGCCAAGCCAACACTCGCAAAGCGTGATAAAACACGCAATGTGGAGAAGGGAGTTGGGAGACAGATGATGGAGTTGAACCCCATAGAAAAAGAGTAGTCCACGAAGGAAGTCATGGACCGGAAAAGAAAACCCGCGAATCATGAAGGCAACAAACATAACCCGATACCCAGATGGGGGACGGGGGATTACCTCATTGCCGTGGAGTCTTACGGCCGTCGTGTCTTGCGGGATCAGGCTCCGCTCGCGCAGTTTGCGGAGATCGCTCTCCCGCATTTCTGATCGCTGCCAGCCACCGTCGGTGACGCGAGCAGTGGTGGTGCCCTTCTTGCCTCCGGCGGCGCTGGTCCCAACCGCAGATGAGGATTTCTTTGTTTTCCCCATGGCGCTAAGGCGGTGGTGGCGTTGCCAACTAAGAAAGACAAAGGAAATGTGGAGGAAACTCTCAGCGCGCAGCCAGAATAGCTCAAGAACGAGGAGGCAGTGAATAGATGAACTGCTGCGGTGAAAAACAAACCACGATTTCACTAGGAATTATAACAGCGAAGACGACGCACGCTGGCCGTCCATCAAGAAGACCTAACGCCAACGGTAGATCTGGCCGTACACGTGTCAGCACCAAAACGAACCGTCGTTACCACGCCGTCCACTACGTGCGGAAATCGAGGATACGCCGTAATCATCTCCACGCCGCGCGTGACCGGTCAATTCAAAGTCAGCAAGTGGGACCCACGCTTCGTCCAGTCAAGTCATCTCTGGCGTAGCAGACGCTTGAGGTCATCGATCGTAAGCACTGACGTCATCAAAAGCTATACTAGCACCACTTCAGCTCCACAGTTAAAAGTACTCACTCGAATCTATGATTCGACAAAATACTTGGGGGCTACTCCTATCAGGAGCGCTGGTCGCGCACCCGACAGACAAATGAGGACAAAATTACTTATCTGAGTCCTACGTCGAGTCTACGACTCCACTACGGACTCGGGGGCTACTCCCATAGGGAGGATGGATTTAAGCATCCGAATTTTTTCGAGTCCTGCGGACCTAATGATTGAAACAATGCTTGAACTGAAAGTCTCCGTTCGAGTCTACGACTCGAACAGACACTTGGGGGCTACTCCCATAGGGAGCGCTGGTCGCGCACCCTATGAAATCTTCGACTGCGATCTTCCGGATCCGCATGCAAAAAACTTTTTTGGCAACTCTGCCCCAACAAAACGCTAAGTGAGCAACAATCTCCTTGGCCACCCGAAACACCTCTGAGGTGATAAATGTTCGGATGCTGTGTCTGCGACGCAAAGATACGACCTACAGATATCATCTGATGGCCTGGCAACGCACCTGACTGCGCTCTGCTAGTATGAATCCGTACTAGCAGGTACGATGAAAAATCCTGACGGACGCGTTGGGTACACCAATTAAAATCACTGGAATTCCACTCCTATAAGTCCTCCGCGGCCTGAGTTGAATTACACCAGCATATGTTCCAGGCCCGGGTTAAGGGACCCGAACCTGAAGAAGATCGTGTTGTTTCGTCCTAAGACAGTTAACTGACCCTGATCTGTCGGGTGAGTCAGGCACACGCATCAACAATCCCTACACACATATACTATTAACATATAGCTGCTCCCAAAGGATAAAAGAGTCCTCAGCCGAATCTACGATTCGACTAATCACTCGGGGGCTACTGACATGGTTATACCCTACGGATACGTAACTTCAGCATACCTAGTCCAGCCCAAAGAAGGCCCATGGCAGACATACGCTGGCCCATGAAGATTTTCGGGTGGCCAAGGCCCATGACGTCTTCGGATCCTTGGAGAGCAAGACTAGAGGAGATAGGAAATTCAAAGGGGTAAAACCCTAGAACTTGTAACCGACTAGGACTACGCCCGGGACCTGCCTAAGTCTATATAAAGTCCAGGAGGGTACGTCCTAGGGCAACTCGACTCATACTTTCGCACACGCATCCACGCCAGATCGAATCTGCGCACCTTGTAACCTTCGGTTCCGCCATAATCAAAGAGCAGACAAGCAGGAGTAGGGTTTTCCCTCCGGGGGCCTGAACCTGGGTAAATCTCGTGTCCCCTGGTTGCTTGTCTGTTAACCGTGCCACGATCTCCAGCATCCCCATCTTCTCCAAAACCCAAGTCCATAACAATGGGCATTGACGAGATTAAACCTCGTCACAAGGACCATACTTCTAGGGAGCATGGAGATCAATGCCCCAACTGTGAAGAGAAACATCCTGTTGGACAATGCCCCACTTCTCAAGCTACTTGCTTCCTATGTGAAGGAAACAACCATGTTCCTATCCAATGCCCCATCTATTCCATGGTGGAACAAAGGAAACAAGAAGGATCCAAGTATACCAAGAAGGTTGATGGCAAGGGAAAAGGACCACTTATACCTCCAAACAAAACAACCCAATTCAAAGGATCAAAGAGACCCAAGAAGCAAAAGATTGACAAAAGCCATGTGCAATGTTATAAATGTAAGGAAATGGGACACTATTCTGGTGAATGCCCAGAGAACCCAAAGAATAAAGAGATTGGCCAAGTGGAGTGCAACAACTGCAAAGAGCTAGGCCACTATGTAGCAACTTGTCCACAAGAGCCACGTAAAGAACTCAAGGACATCCACTGTTTCAACTGCAAGAACCCAGGACATTATGCAAGCAATTGTCCAGAAAAGATGAAGAATAAGTTGAACAAGCCTATGGAGAAACTCAACCTTGGCCCATGAGTCAAGTGTGGAAACAAAGGACACAATGCAAATGTTTGCCCATGAGAAATTTCCCCAAGATCCCAAGAAGGACAATATGTAATTTTTGTTTGAAACTTTTTAAGGGTGGTAGTACCCTAGTTGTTTTAAACCTACTTGTAACCCTAGCCTTCCCAAATCTCGGGACGAGATTTATTTTAAGGGTGGTAGCCTGTCACATCCCAAGATTTTCTAAATCTTGTAATGTGAAAAAAAATGAATAAAATAAAACTTTGTTTGATTTTTAGGGCCAGAAGAAACTTTTTGAATTCAATTGGAACCTCAAACCAATTTGGATCAAATAAATCCTAAAGGGATTTAAAAAGATAAACATTTCAAATAAAGGAAAATAAAATATCTGGAATTATTATTTTGGATCTTTTAAATAAAAGGATTTGGTTTGCAAAAGAAAAGGGTGGTTATATAAATAAAGATTATTTTAAAAAGCCAAATTAAAACCTTGGCCAAACTTTTGAAATAAAACATTTTGTTTTAATAAAAATAGTAAAGGTTATTGAAATAAATTAATAAAGGATTTAATATCCAAGTTTTATTAATAAAGGTTTTACTATTTCCAAAATAACAAAACTTATTTATTTATTTAAAAATAAGTTTTCCCAAGTACTTTTTATTCTCAAATAAAACCTACTGATTTGGTTTTAAAAATAATTGGATTTCAAAATGGAGTTTTAAAATAAACATCAAATTCTATTTTGATTTAATAACAATGGTCTATTTATTTAATTAATAATGGACCCTAAAATAAAAATTATTATTTTGGTTTTGGAATTTGATTTATGTTACTGAACAGAACCAAATTCATAGTGCAAGGTTTGGTGATTGTTTGATTTGATTTGAACATTGTTTGTTTGTTTGAATTTCAAAACAGGAAATAGTTATAGAAAAAGAAAAAGCCAGCAGACAGAAAAAAAATAGGATCTGGACCAGCCCAGCCGGCCAAGCCCACGAGCCCAGCAAACAGCCCAGCTCCCCTCCCCGAAGAAAAACGAATCGCACTCATTTTCAAACCCGCAGAGTGACTGACCGGTGGACCTCCTTTCCTTCTCGCATCCTCACTGACGACTGGACCCCACTCTCCTGTTCATCCTCCTCACCCGCGCGACCTCCTTCCCCCAAACCTCGCTGCCGTTGCTGCCATTCAAAGCCGCGTTCAATTAACGAATAATGGCTGCGTTAATCTCGCCCCCGACCATGCGTACAAAAGCACCTCTCCTCCCTCTGTCATTCCCCTCAAACGCCAACGCCACATCGCCACCAGGCTGCCTCGAATTGGCCATGCACCGCCGCTGTTCCGGCGAGCTCCTCCGGTGAAATCCGACAAACCACAGCCACCTCCTGCCTCCCTGAGCACACTAGGAGATTCCCCACCTCCTGACGCATCTGTCCGTGCCCCTCATTTGACCGCGGGCGCCCCAGGGGGCCGTCTTCGACAAAGTTCTGAGCGCCGTCGTCTGTCTCGTCTCCGTCGAGCTCCTCCGGTAAGTTCAGACCACCCCGCGCCCTCTAGTTCACGCACACAGCTTTGCCTGGATCCTATGCATCTAACCGCGTCTCCGTTTTGTCTCGGGGTGAACCACAACACCGTCCCCGAGCACAACCAGAGCCGCCTGACGCCAGGAGCAACTCCGGCGAACGATTACCGCCACGACAGAGCGCCCCTTGACCCAACGAGACCACGTCGAGCTTTCCCAGCCTCCTGCGATCTCGGTGAGCCTAATCCCTCCCTCTCTCGCTTCCTGTTTCGCCAGCGCCGCCACTATCTGGCCGCTCCGCCGCTCGCCGTTGTCCTAGCGCCGCCAGCTTTTGGCAAGTCAGTAGGAGCCGTTCGATTTAGATCGGAGAAACTACATAGATCCACTTAACCGCAAAGAGGTATGCTTTCTGGACCGCACGATTTGATTGGATCCAACGCACTGCAGAGCCCGATCCAACCGAACCGGTACCGTCCAATGAGATTGCGACGCGTGGCCAGGTCTGTTTAAAACAGAATTTGGAAATCAGATTTAAGTTGCAATTTCAAACCTTTGTAACTTTTGATCCACACGTCCAAAATTTACAAATTTGATACCGTTGGAATCAGTGGAACAAACCCTAGCCAACCATGCCTTTGGTTTAGCAAATAGTATCTGTTAGATTGGTTGATCATGCAGAAACATTTGATTGCTTGTTTAGTTTAGAAAAATGATTCAAAAATGTTTTTGAGTTTGAAACCTTGGCAAAATGGTTTCTGGTGAACTTACTGACCCTAGGAACCAACCCATAGTTTGGAAAATGAATTTGATAATGTCTAGGATGGATTAATTGATTTAGCCCATTTCTAGCCAAATAAAAGAATGGTTTTTGTTATGAAAATGTTTATGGAAAGAAAACTTTGAGAAAATGGTTTGGATCAAACCTACTGACCCAAAACACCAAGTTTTGAGAAACAACAACTTATTTGGTGAATCGCATAGAGTTGTTGCTATTATAAAAATGTTTTCCACCACATAAAATAATGAAGGGATTTAAAAATGTTTCATGGACAAAACCCTTTTGCAAATGACTTTGCCACTTTGGAAAATGACCAATTTGGAACTTACAAAGTTTAGAAGCCTAGTGGAGACCATATTTACAAATATAACCATCTCTTGCATGCTTACATGCATGACTTAAATCCCATAGTTTTATGTGTGAGAATTGTTGTTTGGTTGATTATTTGGAATGCTAGTTGATTTGGTGTTTGCTTGAATGATTGTAGTGAAATTAGCAAAGTGTGAGACTAGCAAGATCAAGGAGTGAACCATCATTCCCTACCCAAAAAGGCAAGTTACACTATCATCTAAAGTCCTACAATTTTCATTATACTTAGTGGATTTTGAAACATGCATGAAAAGATATTTTTATACTTATGCTATGCTAAATCCTAATAGGATTCCCTATACACTCCTTAGTGAAAATATTGTAGTTGTGACATGCTTAGCCATGCTATGTTTTTGAAAAGAGACACATGTTGATATTTTTATGAAGTTGAGAAAAGGACTTGTGTTTTTATATAATAAAACAAGGACTCAATGAACCACCTGGGTGGCCAAGGATACTTTGAGTATTGGAGAAGGTGGCAACAAAAGGAACCATGTCTATGGCAATCACTTTGTGTTGTGCTCCAAAGGAAACCACCCAGGAAACTTAGAGATTGAACATGTTTCTCCAATTGTGGCTTTCGTGTGCAACCACATGCTATTATGGCTCTGGCTTAGTCAACTACATTGGGAAGACCCATGCATTGTCTTCAGTTTACTGGACATGGGGATCTGGAATGCTTCATGGGTGCTGAAGACAAGCTAGCAATGGTGTATGGGAGGACCCTTTGGAAAGACTTCGTCACATTCTCAATCTGCCAGTACTCCATCTTGGTGAGTGCTAATCCAGTGGCCACTGGTGGCAAAAGGATGGGATTGTGACATGTGGGTAAAGTGTACTCCTTCTGCAGAAGATAATAAAATCTAAGTACTTAGCCGTGTCCCCGGTTATGGACAATACTGAGCAACTAAAGTTTGAACTATGGGAGATCTCGACATTCTAATTTCTAAAAGAAAACTTTTAAAGACTTGATGCACTTGGGGTTACCAAGGAGCACAAGAGACTTTGCTAAAACTTGATGTACTTGGGGTTACCAAGGAACTCAAGAGATGAAAACATGAACACTTGGGGTTACCAAGGAACTCATGAGTTATTGATAAAACTTGATGCACTTGGGGTTACCAAGGAGCTCAAGGGATTTTGACAAGGACTTGAACACTTGAGTTTCTACCAAGGAGTTCAAGGAACTTGGAAAAGGAGATTTGACAAAGGACCAAAACCATTTTGAAAAGATAGGATAAATATTGCTTTATGCAAATGAGCCTAAAACTCTACTTAGACAAATATGCATGTAGTGATAGAATCCACTTATATTCTACAAAGTAGTGAAACTTGCCAATACAATTCAAATGTATTGACCCTTGTGGTTGTAACTTGAAATGTTGCAGGTTTGATTGATTTTAGTGAAGATTGAATGTTTAGGATTACAAAGTCTACAACCAACATCTGCCTGTGGCACTTTGAAGATGAAGGACCCATACTTATAGTTATTCCGCTGCAATGTAATGTAATAGCCAAATGAGCTATGTAATGATGTAATAAAATTATGTATTCCCGGTTATAAAGTTATATTATGACCTTTGTTTCTTGATATTACATCTTAACTGTGGATGCTAGCTATTGATTCAGGGACTAGCATTGTAAACACAGGGGACACCACCTTATGTTGTATAAAGGTTGGGACACTCCCTCTACAATAGCTCATTTGGCTATTACATTACATTGCAGCAGAATATCTATAAACATGGGGTCCTTCATCTTCAAAGTGCCACAGGCAAACATGTTGGTTGTAGACTTGTAATCCTAATCAATCAACTTCACTAATACCAAACCAACCTGCAACATTACAAGTTACAGCCACAAGGGTCAATACATTTGAATTGTATTGGCAAGTTTCACTACTATGTAGAATATAAGTGGATCCTATCAATACATGCATATTTGGCTAAGTGGGGTTCAGGCTCATTTGCAGAAAGCAATATTGTTTTTCCTATCTTTTCAAAATAGTTTTGATCTTTTGTCAAATCTTTATGAACTCCTTGGAATCCACCAAGTGCTTCAAATCTCTTGTTGTCACTTTCAAGTTTTACTTTTTAGAAATTGGAATGTCGAGATTTCCCATAGCTTCAGGCCTTAGTTGCTCAGTATTGTCCATAACCGGGGACACGACTAAGTACTTAGAATTTTGATCTTCTGGAGAAGTTGTACACTTTACCCACATGACACAATCTCATCTTGTTGCCACCAGTGGCCGCTGGATAAGTACTCACCAAGATGGAGTACTGGCAGATTGAGAATGTGACGAAGTCTTTCCATAGGGTCCTCCCATACACAATGCTAGCTTGTCTTCAGGCACCAATGTAGGGTTCCTAGTTACCTCATTCCAGTAACCTGAAGAGGCCAATGCATGGGTCTTCCACAATGTAATTGACTAAGCCAGTGCCCATTTAGCATGTGGCTGTACACGGAAGCCACTGTACGAGAAACATGTTCAATCTCTAAGTCCCTAGGTGGTTTTCTTCTAGTGCACAACAAAAAGAGATTGCCATATAAACATGGTTCCTCTTGTTGCCACCTTGTCCAAAACTTGAGTATCCTTGTCCACCCAGGTGGTTCATTGAGTACTTGTTTTATTATATAAAACACAAGTCTTTTCAATCCTTCTCATAATCTCAACATGTATCCTTTCTCAAAATATATACATATTACAATTACATTGTTTTCACTAAGTAATATATATGGGTATCCAATTAGGATTTAGCATAGCAAAATATAGTAGTCTTTATCATGCATGTTTCAAAATCCACTAAGTGTAATGAAAATAGTAGGACTTGGATGATAGTGTCACTTGACTTTTTGGTAGAGGGTGTTGGTTCACTTCTTGATCTTGCTAATATCACACTCCTCTTACTTCACTACAAATCAATCAAGAAAACATAGATTCAACTAGCATTCCAACCATTATTCAAACAATTCATCACACATAAAATAATAGAAACAAAGTCATGCATGCAAGCATGCAAAAGATGGTTTTATTTGCAAAGGTGGTTTCTACTAGGCTCTAAACATTGTAAGGTTCAAAGTGGTCATTTCCTAAAGTGGCAAAACCATTTGCAAAAAGGGTTTTATCTATAAACCATTTTTAGATCAAATCATTATTTCATGTGGTGAAAAATGCTTTTAGCAAAGCAACAATTTTATATTGTTCACAAAATAAGTTGTTAATTCGCAAAACTTGGTTTTTAAGGTCAGAAGGTTTGAATCAACACATTTTCCAAAGGTTTTTCTCAAAAATCATTTTCATAACAAAATCAATATTTTTATTTGACTAGAAATGAGTTAATTCAAGTATTCAATCCTAATCTTCACAAAATACATTTTTGAATCCACAAGTTGGTTCCTAGGGCCAGTAAGTTCACCATAAACCATTTTGCAAATATTTCCCATGAAAATTCTATCTAGAACAATTTTTATATTCAAAACAAGCCTACACAAGTTTCTGCAAATTCAACCAATTTATCAGAAGCTTTTTACTAAACAAAGGGCATGGTTGGCTAGGGCTTGTTTTTCTGAATCCATTGATATAAAATTTGCAAAATTTGGACGTGTGGTTTGAAAGTTATGGAATTTACAAGTTTGCAACTTAATCAGATTCAAAAATTTGTTTTAAACAGAACTAGTGCCACGCGGCTCAATCTCATTGGTCGGTACCGCTTCGGGCGGATCGAGCTTGCTGGACCGTAGGATCTAAAGCATATCGTGCGGCACAGGATTGATCTTACCCCTTCGGATAAGGTTCTATCGTGACCATCTGATCAAAATCCAACGGCGCATAGCACGCTTGCCAACTAGTGGCGGCGCTTAACGGTGGCTGGCGGCGGCGACGCGCTGCTGGTGGTGCTACGGCGACTACAGGAAGTGAGGGAGAGGACGGATATGCTCACCGGGTTCGCAGGGCTGCGCTGATTCTCGACGTGGTCTCCACAAGGTCAGGGGCGCACGGGGGTGAGGACAATTGCTCGTCGGAGGAATGCCTGGCGTCGGGTGCTGTCAGTCGTCGTCGAGGTGAAGCTAGAGGTCGCGCTAAGCCAAGTAGAATGCACTGTTAGGTTCGCAAGAGGGAGGCGAGTATGTGTGCATCACAGAGAGGTGAAAAGGAGGTCTGGTCTCACCAGTAGATGCTGCCGGAGTTGGAGAAGGAGGTGGTGGCGTGCAGGTGTCGTCGGGGGTGACGTCCTGGGGCGTGCGAGAGCGAGCTACCGCCACTGGGAGGTACGCCTGGTGCTGGCGAGCACGCTCGTGTGCTCTAGGGGCAGTGGGGTTGTCTGGCTTCGCCGGAATTCGAGCAGAACCTTGTCGAAGTTGGTGTGGTTGCAGCGACCAATTAGAGTAGCCCTGGGGCGGAGAGGAGCTAGAAACATAGGGGAAATGGGGAGAAGAGGGAGGCGTTTAAGGGGGCGTGGTCGCGGCAATATTAAGGCGAGGCATTGAAGCGAATTCAACCGCGGCATCAATGGCAGAAAACGGCCGGGAGGAATTGCCGCGGTGAAGACGACGCTGAGGTGGCGTGGGGCCACGCTGTCTGCGAGAGAGAGGAAGAGGGAGTGGGGCCGAGCGTTCAGTGACTCTGCGGGTTGGTTTTTCGGTGGAAAACGGTTCACAGAGAGGGGGGGACTGGGCTGCGACTGGGTTGTTGGGCTAGATGGGTTGAGCTTGGTCTGATCCCTTTTTTTTGTTCTGAATGTCTTTTTCTTTTTCTAAATGATTTTCTGTTTTGAAATTCAAACAACAAATCAAACACCCAAATCAAATCAAACTTCCACCAAACTTTGTATTGAGTTTAGTTCTGTTTAACAACATAATTCCAAGTCCCAAAATAAAATAATATTTTTATTCTTTTTAGGATCCATTAATAATTAAATAAAATGGACCTTAGTTATTAAATCAAATGGGTTTTGATTTATTCAAAATCTCCATTTGAAATCTAAATATTATCAAAATCATTTCAGTAGGTTTTATTTGAAAATATAAAACACTTGGAAAACTCATTTAAAATAAAATAACAAGTTTTAGTGTTTAATTAAAATGGAAAAAGCCTTTACTTTAATAAAATTGGATATTAATAAATCCCCATTATTTTATTTAAATAATCCTTTACTTATTTTTATCAAATAGAAATATTTTATTTCAAAGGATTGGCCAAGTTTTAATTTGGCTTATAAAATAATCCTTATTTATAAATCTACCCTTGCTTTATAAAATCCAAATCTTTTTATTAAAAGATTCAAAAATAGTAATTTCACATATTTAAAATTTTCTTTATTAATTGTTTATCTTTTCAAATCCCTTTAGGATTTGTTTGATCAAATAGGTTTGAAGGTTTCCAATTGGAATCAAAAAGTTTCTTCTCACCCTGAAAATCAACAAAGTTTTATTTTATTCATTTATTTTTCACATAACAAGATTTGGAAAATCTTGGGATGTGACATCTCGCCCTCGAGATTCGAATTGGCTAGCAAATAGGTGAGGGTGGTCTTTCCGAAGATCATCTTCTCTTTCCCATGTTGCTTCCTCTTCGGAATGATGGTTCCACTGCACTTTGCAAAACTTGATAGTCTTAGTCTGTGTGACTCTTTCTGTAGTCTCAAGAATCTTGATAGGCTTCTCCTCATAAGTGAGATCACTTTCCAATTGTACCTCCTCCAAAGGTATAGTATCCTTCAAAGAATTTTCTTCCATTTCTGGATGACATTTCTTAAGCTGACTCACATGAAACACATTATGGACAGCTGACAAAGACTCTGGCAATTTAATTTCATAAGCAACTTCTCCTTTACGACTCAGAATCTTGAATGGTCCAACATATCTTGGGGCCAACTTTCCTTTGACTCCGAACCTCTTCACTCCACGAAGTGGTGACACTCTAAGATAAGCTCTATCACCAACTTCGTAGGTGACTTCTCTACGCTTAGGATCTGCGTAGCTTTTCTGTCGGGATTGTGCTATCTTCAATCTATCCTTAACCAACTTGACCTTCTCTTCGGCTTCTTTGATAAGTTCTGGTCCGAATAAACTTCTTTCTCCCACACCATTCCATAACAATGGGGTGGTACATTTTCTCCCGTAGAGAAACTCAAATGGTGCCATCTCAATGCTGGCTTGGTAGCTGTTGTTATAAGAAAATTCTGCGTAAGGCAGACTTTCATCCCAACTGGCTCCATAGTCTAGGGCACATGCCCTCAACATGTCTTCAAGAATATGATTAGTCCTTTCTGTTTGTCCATCAGTTTGAGGATGAAAAGCAGTGCTGAATTCCAACCTCGTTCCCAATGACTCATGCAATTGTCTCCAAACATGAGAAGTGAATTGAGTTCCCCTATCAGACACAATACTCTTGGGCAGTCCATGTAGACATACAATTCTACTCATATAGATCTTGGCCAACTTAGCACTTGTATAGGTTGTCTTCACGGGTATGAAATGAGCCACTTTAGTTAGGCGATCCACTACTACCCAAATAGAATCATATCCTGACCGGGTCCTTGGTAATCCGGTAATGAAATCCATACCAATCTTGTCCCACTTCCAATCAGGAATAGGTAGTGGTTGAAGCAAACCTGCTGGTTTCTAATGTTCCGCTTTCACTCTACTACACACATCACATAAAGCAATATGTTCGGCGATGTCCTTCTTGAGATTATTCCACCAAAATCTTTCCTTCATATCCATGTACATTTTGGTGTTACCCGGATGAATGGAATACGGTGAGTTGTGTGCTTCTTGCAAAATCAGTTTCTGAAGCTCCGGATCTTGTGGAACACAGATACGTTTCCCATGCCATAATGTACCCTGTTCGTCTTCATGGAATCCTTTGGCTTTTCCTTTGCCAATCTTTTCCTTAATTTCTTCAATTTCCTTATCAGTCTTCTGGGCTTCTTTGATCTTGTCCAACAAAGTGGGTTGAACATCCAAAGACATGAGATGTCCTTCAGGCACAATCTCCAATCTGAGATCTCTAAATTGGGCACACAAATCATCTGGCAATTCTCCTTTAGTAAGGCCATTCACAAAAACCTTACGACTTAGAGCATCTGCTACAACATTTGCTTTACCGGGGTGGTATTGCAAACTTAAGTCATAGTCCTTGATGAGTTCTAGCCATCTTTTTTGTCTCATGTTAATTTCTTTCTGGGTGAAGATATACTTCAAACTCTTGTGATCCGTGAACACTTCACAACGCTTTCCCAAAATATAGTGTCTCCATGTTTTGAGTGCATGGACAACAGAGGCTAACTCTAAATCATGAGTAGGATAGTTCATTTCATGAGTTTTGAGTTGTCTCGAGGCATAAGCCACAACTTTTCCTTCTTGCATAAGTACTGCACCCAAACCATGATGAGATGCATCACAATACACTTGGAAATCCTTCTCCAAATCTGGCAAACACAAGACTGGTGCTGTCACAAGTCTCTTCTTCAATTCTTGGAAGCTGAGTTCACATCCCTCAGACCAAGCAAATTTCTTGTCTTTCTTTAGCAATTCTGTCATGGGTTTTGCTACCTTGGAGAAATTCTCAATGAACCTTCTGTAGTAACCTGCTAAGCCAAGGAAACTACGAACTTCTTTCACTGACTTGGGAGATTCCCATTCAGTTACAGCTGAAACTTTAGCAGGATCAACTGCAACACCATCTCCTGACACAACGTGTCCAAGAAAACCAACTTCATTTAGCCAGAATTCACACTTGTTGAATTTGGCATACAGTTTATGCTCTCTAAGCTTCTCAAGTATCAATCGCAAATGTCCTTCATGTTCTTCTTTGCTCTTGGAGTAGATCAAAATGTCATCGATGAAAACGACAACAAACTTATCAAGAAATTCCATGAACACCTTGTTCATCATATTCATGAAGTATGCTGGTGCATTGGTCAAACCAAATGGCATCACGGTATACTCATACAATTCATACCTTGTGGTGAAAGCTGTCTTAGGTATGTCTTGTTCTCTTATCTTGAGCTGAAAATAACCTGACTGGAGATCAATCTTTGAGAACACACAAGCTCCTTCTAGCTGATCAAACAAGTCATTGATTCTCGGCAAAGGGTATTTGTTCTTGATAGTCACCTCATTGAGTGAACAGTAATCTATGCATAACCTTTGACTTCTATCCTTCTTTTCCACAAACAAAACTGGTGCTCCCCAAGATGAAGAACTTGGTTGAATAAATCCTTTCTGCAACTGTTCTCCAAGTTGTTTCTTGAGTTCTTTCAGTTCATCAACTGACATCTTGTATGGTCTCTTTGCTATTGGTCCAGATCCTGGTAGAAAATCAATAAGGAACTCCACATCTCTATCTGGTGGCATTCCTGGCAATTCCTCCGGAAACACATCCGGATATTCACTCACAATTGGCACACCGTCTATGCTAACCCCCTTAAGAGAATTTAGCATACTCCTTCTTGCTTCAAAGTTGGTCTTGAATCTGATCCTTTTATTTTCTGGAGTTGTGAGTGAGACAGTATGGTTGGCACAATCTATCACTACCTTGTGCTTAGTCATCCAGTCCATTCCCAAAATGACATCCAATCCTTGGGAGTTTAGGATTATCAAGTTAACGGGAAACTTATACTTCCCAAACTCTATGACTAGATCATGACACCCTGAATTCACTATCATTTCCCCGCCAGGAGAACTTACTTTTATAGGACACCCAATAGTTTCTACCGGTAGTTCATATATTTCAACAAATTCTCTTGATATGAATGAATGAGATGCACCAGTATCAAAGAGAACAAATGCTGGAACAGAATTGAGTTTGAACTTACCAGCAACAGCATCAGGCTCCTCATAGATTTCCTCCACATTGATGTGGTTCACTTGTCCCTTCTGAAAAGGGTTGGGCTTGTTGGGTCCTTCAACTTTCTTTTCTGGGCATTCATTTGCATAATGACCCATCTTCTTGCACTTGAAGCACTCAACCTGACTAATGTCCTTCTTGACAGGCTGGCTTCCACTGCCACTTCCACTACCACTTTGGTGGCTCTTATATCCACCCTTGTGGTTCTTGTACTTGTCATTGTCATGAATACGGTGATGCTTGTTGTCATGATGACGGTTGTGGTTGTGGTGCTTGTTGAATTTCCCATGCTTGTGGGATCCTGAGCTTCCACTATCATCATAATGGGAACGTTTGTGAGACGATCCCCGACTTGTGCTTGTCTGAGTGCTTTCTCTTCCTACTCTCAACTTGCTTCATTTTGTTCTCCAAAATAGCAGCCTTGTCACAAAGAGACTGATAAGTGGGAACATAGGCCACTGATAGCTGCAAGTTCAGTTCATCATTCAGGCCTTCAAGGAACTTTTCCTTCCTCTTAGCATCAGTGTCAACTTCGTCCGGTGCATAACGCGCTAGATTGTTGAACTCCTCGATATATTCAGCCACGCTGCGGTGGCGCTGTTTCAGATTATGGAATTCTTTCTTCTTCAGACTCATCACTCCAGATGATATATGAGCAGTACGAAAGCCATCCTCAAAGATAGCCCATGTCACATCTTCTATGGGAGTGGTGATCTGGAAGTTATCCCACCAAGTGGCGGCTGGTCCTTCCAGCAAATGTGCTGCAAATCTGACTTTTTCTGCATCAGTACAGCCCACAGTTACCAAGTCCTTGTTCACAGAGCGTAGCCAATCATTGGACACCATGGGATCAGTTGTTCCTGAGAACTTTGCTGGCCTCAATCTCAAGAACCTGGTAAGCATGTCAAAACCCGGTGGGTTGTTGTTGTTGTTATTGTTGTTATTATTGTTGTTGTTGTTGTTGTTTTGGTTCTGGATGAACGTTGTCATCATTTGCATCAGCTGAGTCTGAGCTGTCATCATTTGCTGCATCTCAGGAGTGATGTTGTTGTTGTTGGGGTTGGGATTGGCACGACGGGGAGGCATCTGTGGTTTGTTCAATAGATATAAGAATAAGATACCCATAGATGCTTTCATGCACAATACATCACATAAACAATCACAAAACATGCATCATAATAATAATAGTTCAACAACAAAAACGACAAGTTTGCAAAGTAAACACACCAATAACAAGCCATCCACATGTTGGATGGTCATTGTGACACAAATAAAGTATGATAAATAAATGATAAATGAGTAGTCAACTCTACTCCTCGGCATCAACCTCCTCCTCAACAAAGGTAAGACCTGCATTCTCCATAGCGGTCTTGTATTCCTCGACATTGGCGGTCAAGGTCTCTACTTTGGCTTTGAGAGCCCTCTTCTGAGATCGAAGCCTCTCAATCACCGTCTGCTGATGCTCGAGCTCGAAGTCCTTGGCCTGCAGTTCTTCAGTCATGTCCCGAATCCTCTTGTTCCTATCCTGGACTCGCTTCTCTTGACTCTTGAACTTTCTGTCCTGGCTCTCGAACTTTGCCTCCATCTCCTTGACTATCTCATCTTGCTCCGTGAAGAGCTTGTCCTTCTCACAAAGCTGCACCTGGAGTTCGTCATTGCTAAGCATGACGTTGGTCCTATCAGTGTCCACGTGCCTAAGAAGAACCTCTAAGTCCTGGAGGTATAGGCGAATCGGCTCAGCTGTGTCCCTCGAAGTGTCCTTGAAGTCGATGGGCTCTCCATCCTCATCACGTCTACCGAAGACGTGGAAGTGAGTACCTCTAACATGTCGAGAGTGTCTCCCTAGTAGACGACCAATCAAGTCCTGCATGACTACCTCTAGGCCTCTCTCCTTGTCGTCGTGCATGAGCTTGAAGATGATAGCCTCCGTGGTAGGCTCAGTCTGGCGTCCTGGCTGATTGACCTTGAAGCCCCAAAGGTCTTTCCTCTCAAACTTGGTGAGGGGAAGCACCATGATGGTAGGAAGAGGGAGATTGAGCAAAGTGGTGAGCTCAATAATACGAGGGCCAAAGCGAGTTCCCTGGAACTCCTCAACAGTGCTGATGGTAACATTAGGCATCTATTTATAAGATAGAAAAAGTTAGAAACAACACAATTTAAGATAAACACAAGGCAAAGCATCACATACATATCTTTGGAAATCAAAACACACAAGTCATGGCATACATGGATCCATTACAATAACCAAGGTTCAACTTATTTTAAGCAACATTTGGATAAGTGGTGGTCCAACTAACGAAGTACGTCTACAATCCTATCTCATTGGATCTGTTGGCTAACATAATGTTTCTAGAAGCAATCAGTCTATCTTGATCACATGACTCCATCACTAAGTCTATAATGTCTCCTCTTAAGGTTTGGTTGGTAGCCTCCAACTCTTGGGTATGTTTCTTCTCTTCCTTTAGGTCATTTTGGAGGTTGAGCATTCTGCACTTGACTCTATCACCAAGTTCTTTGATGGTCCTCCAAGCTGCATCCCTTGCTGAATCAAAGAATGTAGTGTGCACCACTGAATTGGTGAACATGCAGAATCCTGATTCCTTGTGGTTGTCTTCCTTGTTTTTATACAAGTGAAGTTGCACCCACCAGTACTCAACTCCTTCATCCATCACAGGAAAACCTTTGTACACAGCTGCACCATGTATTTCCATTGCAACCATGAGGTCCTTGAGAGCCTTGGGAAATTCTGTCTCACACTCCAAGGTCATTGTCATGAGTGGTCCTTTCCTTACGGCTTCGTTGATGGAGTTCATCTACAAATAGAGATGAGAAAGAAGATTAGAAAAGTTTATGAGAAGAATAGACAAGTGTAGAAGTTATTGAAATTTTTTCCTTAGTGGTTTCCAATCCTAGGGTCATAATCCTACAGGCAACACAGTGCTCTGATACCATCTGTAAGATCCCTCCTTTATAAAGGAAAAGGATCCCTGTGATTGCAATGCTAGTCCCTGGATCAATAGCTAGCATCCACAGTTAAGATGTAATATCAAGAAACAAAGGTCATAATACAACTTTATAACCAGGAATAACATAATTTATTACATCTTACATAGCTCATTTGGCTATCTCACTACAATGCAGCAGAATTTAAAAATAGCATGGGGTCCTTCGTCTTCAAAGTGCCACAGGAAGACATGTTGGTTGTAGACTTGTAATCCTAATCATTAAACTTCACTAATATCAAACAAACCTGCAACATAACAAGTTACAGCCACAAGGGTCAATACATTTGAATTGTATTGGCAAGTGATACTATGGTAGTATAGTGGAGTCTATCATCTATATGCATTTGGCTAAGTGGAGCTTAGGCTTGCTTTGCTCAAAATAGATTTTCCTTATCATTTGAAACACTAAGTTTTTGCTTGACAAAAATCACCCAAGGCATCTCCCAATATAAATTGGTGATCCTTCAACCCTTGTTCACCCACAAGTTTTTAACTTAGAAATTGGGATGAGGAGATTCTTGATAGCTTCCATGTCTTGATGCTCAAGTTGTCCTTTTCTAGGGACATGGCTAAGTACTTAGATTCTTCCATCTGCAGAGGTTGTGCACTTTCCCTACAAGCCTTGATTTTCACCAAGACAGGACCTTTCAGAAGCCTTCCCTTAGACCAAATGGACGTGTTCCAACCTATCATCCCACTACCACCAACTGTCCAAATGGCTAAGTTCTAGCAACCTATGTGATCCTGGCAAAGCCCATATTGCCAAGTGGCTGCACTAGAAGCTTCTTTACACTTGGCCTCTAAAATCTCTTTGTTCCTGGGTGGCTTTCCACAAGTGAGATACACAAGGTAAACCATAGAAATGGGCCTTGTGTAACCACCCAACATAAACCATTCCTTCCATTCCACCCAGGTGATTCATTCACTTAGTTGTTTTATTAACAAAACACAAGTCCTTGACTTGGAAATTTTCCATAATGAATATATATTCCACCCTTGTTTTCTATTAGCTAAGCTAAGCATGATAGTAGTAGGAATCTTAACTTAGGAAATTCTACTAAGGTTTCATCTACTAGGATTTCCCATAGCATAGTTTACACTTAGCAAAATTCCATGCAAGTCCTACTTAGAAATATCACTAATGCATAGTGAAAATAATGGGACAAAAGTATGAAGCATCACTTGCCTTGGTAGTTTGGAGAGTAGCTACACTCCTCACAATCACAATCACTATTGGCACCAAAATCTACACATAAAATCATAGCAACAATCACATACAAAATATATACAAACAAAAATATATGAATGCATGCAATATGATATGTGATGGTTTTTAAAACTCAACAAAGCAAGTGTACAGTACTTGTTCATAAACAAGTTCAAAACTTGCCAAACAACATTTATTTAAACCTTAAAACATTTCTTAAACAATTCATATACTCAAAATAGCCCTACACATGTTTCTGTAAATAAAACCATTTTAACAGAAGCAAAACATTAAACACATTGCATATTTAGAAAGGGCTTGTTCTCCTGATTCCATTGATATAAAATTCATCAAATTTGGACGTAGGGATCAACAGTTATAGCTAAAACAATTTCAAACCACTAATAGATTCAAATCCTGTTTTTAAATCTAATCTCCAGCCACGCATCATAACCTGATTGGCGCGTACCGGTTCGCGTCGGATCACGCTTCTAAGCCGCTGGATCTAACTTAATCGCGCGGCTCAGATTGAATCGTACCGCTTCGTCTAGGTTCTATCGTATCCGCACGATCTAGATCTAACGGCGCTCAGCACTTGACCATCCAGTGGCAGCGCTGGCAGCGGCGACAGGCGGCGACGCCTCTATCAGAATTGCTACCGGCGTTCTAGGTCGCGCGGGAGAGGGGGAAGGGGCTTACCGAGCTCGCCGTGCGATGCTGATGCTCAAGGTGGCGATGGCTGGTCAAGGGGCGCGCTGTAGTGGCCGAGGGAGCTCGTCGGAGTTGCGGGCGGCGTCAGATGCTTGCTGTCGAAGACGTTGCCGAGGTTCTGCGTCGACCTAGCACGAGCCAGATGGTTTAGGAGATGCGCAAGGACCTGGCGATCAAGACAGTACCAAAGGGGAGGCAAGGGGCGGTCTCGTTTTACCTGAATCGCACGTCGGAGTCGAGCGGTGGCTCAGGTGCTCGCAGGTGTGGACGAAGACGTCGTTCTGGGTCACGAGAAAGCAAACAGAGGGCATCAGTGAACGCGCAAGGACGTGCTGGTTATGATGGTTTGAACTAGAGGCAGAGGGGCGGTCTGTACTCATCGAGATTGGTCGCCGGAGTGCGTCTGTCTGCGGCGGTGCAAGGGCGATTGCGGACAGCCTGGTGGCGGAGAGGTGGCGCTAGGTGAGGGGAAATGGCCGCGGTGCAGAGGGGGTTATGTAGGCAGGAGGGGAGCGGCGATTAAGCGCAGAATCAATGGCAATTAAGCCCGCAGTGACTGCGGCAAGGTAACGGCGGAGCGAGCGTCGCGGCCGCGCGTGATTGACGACGATGACATGGTCGCAGGGTCCACTTGTCAGCGAATAAAACAGAGAGAAGGTGGGGTCGTGTGGTCAGTGACCTGGTGGGTTCGTCTGCGAGTGAGAGAGAGAGAGGGGGAACCCGGGTGGGCTTAGTGGGCTGAATCCGTTGTTGGGCTAGTTAGGTGGCGCTGGCCTTTTTCCATTTCTTTTCTCCTTTTCTTTTTCTGTTTTGATTTTCTGAAATGATTTTCAATTCCAAATCAAATGAGTTTGAATTCAAATCTTCTCTAGGTTTTTATTTAGCAAACCTTGCACTCAAATGTGTGTCAAAAACTACTGTTTACCCAAAACACTTTGATCAATTGAAAATAAAAATAAAACCAAGCCTTTGAGTGACATATATCATAAGCATAAAATTGGTTTTATTTGCTCATTTTGTTTTGAAAACTTTGCTCAAGCTTTGGAAAGTGCCTAAGTTTGAATTCAAACCTTACTGAACCAAGACAAGTACTCTTCTCATTGGAAGATAACACTAAGGCTAGAGCAAACTTACATGAAATAATAAGCATACATGCTTCTATTTTGAAATGATTTGTTTGAAATGAAATTTATATGATCATGGATGCATGGATGATATGCATGAGTTTGAAACATGATTTTAGGGATGTTACATCAATCTTGTCCTTTTTAGCCCTTTTATATTTAGCAATAGCAAGGTCTCATTCCTTATCGAGTCTATCACAATTAAATCATTAGCCCCATCAAGCCCTTCAAGTTTTATTTCAAGGGACATCCTAGTCTCTTGTTCTTCTTCTAGAGCATTATTTAGGGCTTCTACCTCAATCATGTGTTCTCTTCCTAGTTTACATCTTTCATCAAGAAGCTCTTGGGTCTGAGAAAGTTGATCTAAGAGGTCCACAAAATGTCTCTTGTGTTCCCCTTTCAAGTTATTCATGAACTCGTCAAAATCAATTATTTCCTTTTTGACCTCAAGAGACATTTCATCATCATTTTCATCATTACTCAAGAGGGTGGGGTGAGATGATGAAGATACCTCTGTTCCTCTTGTGATAAGGCAGGTGATGTTCTTGTTGGAGAGATTCTCATTTGGAGAGTCGAAGAGGGAGAATGTGGGAGTAGAAGTAGTGGCAAGATTAGCCACACCACTTGATGTTTCCTCTTCATCATCTTCATTGTCGGAGGAGTATTCTTCATGAGTGATCAGCACAATTTCACCCAACTTCTTGTTGATGGGATTCTTCTTGATGAAGGGTTTCTTGTAAGGAGATTTGGAAGTTTTCTTAAACACAAGTTTACCCCCATGATCTTCTCTCTTCTCATAGGGACAACCCGCCACAAAGTGATAGCGGTCACCACAATTGAAGCAAGTTCTCAATTTAGTGACATTTTCTCTTCTTCCATTTGGGTTGCATTTCCATATTAGCCTTGGCGGGGTTCTTCCAAAAGTTCTTTGCATAGAATGCCATATATTCACCATGAGAAATCTTGACATCATCGGTGTGGCACATGGAGAGGCCTTCATCACTATCATCTTCATCCCCATGTTCCACAACTTTGGCCTTCAATGCAAGGTTTACAACATTTCTCATTCCAAGGGCTCGAGCACGTGCATCTTTGGCATTCTTGGCGGCAACCTTGAAAGAGTCCATCTCTTGCATAACTTCATTAGAGGTCATGAGGTGGTAGTTGTGTCTTCCTTGTAGGCTCTTCAAGTCGGTGGGCTCAAAGGGCATGAGTGCACTCACATATTTCCTTTTTATCCAAGCATCATCCACATGTGAGGCACCCACATTCCTAAAAGCGGTGGCGGTGGTCTTGAGCCTACGATATATGTCTTCATGATCTTCACCTTCCTTCATATAGAATCCTTCAGCTTCATTGCTTAGTGCATCATACCGGTTCCTTCTCATGCTCTCATTCCCAACATACAACTCCGTGAGTTCATCCCAAGCTTCCTTGGCAGTGTTGAGGTGCTCAATGTGTGGGTAATCTTTTGTACCCAATCCTTGTTGTATCATGTGCAAGGCGGTGGCATTGAGTTGACTATTGACAACTTCTCTTCTTGTCAAGTTGTTTGTATCCCCAATATAGAGTCCTTGTTCAATGATGTTCCATAACTCAATACAAGAGCTGCGCACATGAGATTTCATTACAGATTGTCATTGAGCAAAAGTAGATGCTGAAAGGGAATGTATGCCCCCATGTGTGGTTTTGGTAATTAATGACAATCCCTATGGACTAATGTGTAAATTGAGTTTCACTTGTAGGTTTGTCGATTGGCATCGCTTGGGCCATGTGTTGGTCTCAAGGTTGGAAGATGAAGAAATGTCCAAGGGCTTTGTGCCCATTGGAATCGTGAAGAAAGAAGGAGCTTGAAGGTTGATCAAGACATGTGCAAAGAGTTGCATCAAGATGGATCAACCTCAAGAAGGGATGAAGAAGGGCAAGCTCAAGACGCGCCATCTCTAGAAGATCTCATGCTTGAAGCTTGCCATCCTCGTGATCATGGAGTGATGAAGACAAGTTCAAAGAAGAGGTTTCCCCATGGAGTATGGGGGAGCAATTTGCAAGTCTTCATCCTCATCAAGAAAGAGCAAACAAGAAAGGTGCTCCCATTATAGAAGAACATGACAGTCTATATCAAGTTCAAGTGGGATGCTCAAGGCAAAGGTATGTTCTTGATAGGGCTTCTCTTTTGCCGGTCTCGTGTTGTTAGTTGAGAGACCGGGTTTAGGATAGATAGACGTTCTATCAAGAGGGGCTCTCAAGCGGGTGTCTCGTTTGAATCGTTCAGAGAGAGCTTAAACCTTTGCATTCATAGCATCATCTTTCTTGGTTGTTATTTGGTTCTTGTCCATGAGAGGATCTAGAGCTTGTGGTCATCATCATAACAAGCTCTAGTTCATCAAATAAGGATTTCACTTGCATATCTTATTGAGGTTTTTGATCTTGCGAGTTTTTTGGCTCCACACCTTGGGAGATACTTCTCATATATATATTCATGGTTTTTTGTTGGATTCTATTCGTTGTTATCTTTCCAACAAATATGGTTTCATCTCGTTTGGAGTTCGGATGCGAAAGTTATTGCATTTCTAGTTTCTGGAATTTCCCTGACCGGAAGTTCCGGCTTCCCATCGGAAGTTCTGCTAGGGAATTTTTGCCGCCGGAAGTTCCGGTGGAAGTTCCGGTTCTTCTTCCGCTCATGTTCAGTATTCTCTCTGTTTGGTTTGTTGTATTTGACGTAATTTGGGCCGGAAGTTACAGCGGTAATACCGCCTCCACCGGAAGTTCCGGCTAGGGACCGGAAGTTCCGCTCGGGCCTAGTTGCCACCGGAAGTACCGATTGAAAATCCGGCTCTTGTTCCGCTCACGTTCAGTAACCTTTTGTTTTGGATGTATGTATTTGACAGAACTTCTGCCGGAACTTCCGCTCCCACCGGAAGTTTCGGTGGACCGGCGAAAGTTCCGACCAGGACTCGTGTTTTTAGTTTCTCGCTTCGCAGTTTTTGACTGTTGGCTGTGTGCCACCGGAACTTCCGGCCTCCCACCGAAAGTTCCGGCCAGGGTCGCTAATGCCCATAACGGGCAGATCTGGGAGCCCTTTAGGGGCTCCTCCTCCCCTTCGTGGGCACTAGCTTTTATTCTTGGTTCTTGGCTTTCTCTCTCTCCTCCATTGTTGACCTTGAAGAAGATTTCCCTCTCCCTTTCCCTTCCTATGATTCTTGCATCTTTTTGAGGGATTTGAGAGAGGAGATCTAGATCTACAATCCCCCAAGCCAAATCCCTTCTTTGTGAAGGAATCATTGGGATCTAGATCTTGGAGAGTTTTGTATTCTCCTCTTGTGTTCTCCCTCTCTTATTCCGCCAATAGCTTTTGTAGCTTTAGTGGAATTTGAGAGAGAAGGACTTGCCTCTTGCATTTGTTGCATAGGTTTGAGTTCTCCTCGGAGATTCGGCGAGTACAAGCTTGTGGGCTTGTTACTCTTGGGTTCCTTGGAACCCTAGACGGTTGTGTGGTTGGATTGTTGACCTTTTGTGGTCTTGATTGACCTTTTGTGGTCTTGTAGCCTTTTGTGGCTTTGTCGGCCTTTTGTGGCATTGTAGCCTTTTCTGGCTTTGTTGTTGGGAGCCTCCAATTGAGTTGTGGAGTTAGCCCCAATCTTGTACGGGTTCGGTGGCCGCCCTCAAGCGTCCCATAGTGGAGCGAGTGCCCGCCTTTTGTGGTGCGCACTCGGGAGAATAGGGTGAGCATTTTGTGGCATCAGTGAGTTGCGTGCTTCCGCATCCGGGGTGAGGCCTTGTGTGGCATTGGGTGAGCATCGAGCCACCACACCTCGAGGTGAGACATTTGTGGCGTTCGGAGAGCATTGTGCCATCGCACCTCTCCAACGGAGACGTAGCTTCTTTGGAAGTGAACTTCGGAAAACAAATCTTCGTCTCCGCGTCCATCGGTTATATCTCAGCCGAACCCTTTACTTATTAACTTTACATTGTGATAGACATCGTGCTTGAAGTATTTATACCTTGCTATCGCCTTGTTGCTTGTATTGCTTAGCATAGGTTGTTGGTGCACTTAGGTGAACTTAGTGGCTAGGTTTTGTGCTCAATAAATTAAACGTTAGTTTTATTCCGCATTTACTTGAGCCTAAACCGTAATTTTTTTATCTTTGGTGGGTCTCCTCTATTGTTTATATGAGGGTGAGGAACTGGAGGGTCGGGAGTGTACCATCCATGAGAGTCATGGTGCTCTCCCTTCCCACCATCCCTTTTTGTGGTGGAATTAGTGTTCTCTTGATTACCCCCCACCACCATACCCGTGGTTGATAGCGGGGCATTCTCCTTAGGTAAAGGTGGAGGTTCCTCTCGAGGAGAAGGGGATGATGATCCACCTTTATCTTTAACAAGTTGCTCAAGTAGCTTGTGCAATTGTTTGATCTCGTTGACCAAGGTGGAGCTCAATCTTGTTTCCAAGTTATTGAGATCATCCATGGTCACCGAGGTAGGCTCACCATCACCTTCCCCATCGTGGATACCCATATACTCTTAGGCGGTAAAGCCCGAATAAAGAGCCGAGGATCTGATACCAATTGAAAGGATTGCATGGGCACCTAGAGGGGGGTGAATAGATGCTACTTCAAATTTTCTTCTTTTTCAAATTAGGGTTTGACAAGAAAGGTAAATTCTCTAGATTATGCAACTAAGGTGAATTTACCTATATGTCAACTAGCACCAACAAGCACAACACTAAGCTAGAACAAGTAAAGTAAAGTGCGGTAAAGGATAGAAGTAACCAAAGTGGTGGACGCAGAGACACAAGGATTTGTTTCCCGTAGTTCCTTCCTTTTGAGGGGAAGTACGTCTACGTTTGGAGAGGGGGTGGTTTCAAACCACCAACGCCATGAGAGGCCTCTCTTGTTCTCCGATGAACCTCACCCCAAAGGGTTCGATTCACCTCTTCCACTATATTGGCAACCTTCGAGGTGGAAGCCGACACCTTAACAACAAGTTCGGGGCACACATCCACAACCTAATTGGAGGCTCCCAAATACAAGCAAGCTGTCAAAAAATCAAAGACAAGCTTGTAAGAACCAAATCAAAGCTAGGGTTTCCAAAGAAACACTAGAGCAAGGGGCCCTCAAATGAATGAGGGGTAAATGAAGATCTCTCTTGGTGAAGCTATAGATCAAGGCCTCCTCCTTCGATTCTCCAAAGATCAAGGACTTTGGATGGGTGAGTGAAGAGATCTTGTGGATTTGGTGGCTCAAAATGTGCTGCTGTTCTTGAACTGGACGAGCAGGTTCCAAGGTAGAAGAAGGGGTCCTCTTATAGGGCCCCAGAAATTAGAGCCGTTGGAGCCACTTAACCCGGACAGTCCGACCTGTATGAGCCGGACAGCCGGTCCAGCGGACATTCCGGTGAGTGTTAGCCGGACACTCCGACCTCGCCAAGTTTCCGGCCAGTGTCCGGGTAGTGTCCGAGGGGCCTCTCTGAGTGTCCACACCTGGGGAGAAAATCTAGCGAATTTCCATGGCCGGACTTTCCGGTGGCTTTGGGCCGGAAACTCCGGATGGGCCGGACAGTCCGCCGCACATCAGCCGGACAGTTCGACGTACATCAGCCGAACAACCCGTCCAGATACTGATTTTTGCCCCCTATTTTTGTTCCTGTCAAGCCCTTTTTCCATGTGTATAAACCACCAAAAATGAACCTGACATTTCCTGAAACATTCAGCAATGCATTAAACCTATCCAAGTGTTGTCAACAAACATCAAAACAATATGAAAGACATAAATGCCCTTTCACCCATCTCTGCATAGAAGGGAGCCGCTAACGAGATTCCTGTTCATAGTAGGGACATGATGCATGTTCCTCAACTGCACGATCTTTCTCGAAGTGAACTTCAGATCCACCGTGCCAACACCAAGAACAAAAGCATATGACCCATTCCCCATTAAGACGGAAGTATCTAGACGACCTGATAATAAATAAACATAGAGATGTCAGCACACACATGAACATTAGCACTCGCATCAATCCACCAACATGGAGATTGAAATACCAAAATAACGGTGAATAAATTATTATATCTATCAGTATTGCTAGCGGTCACGTCGTTGACAGTTTCCCCCTTTTCCTCTACCATCTGCACATTCTGGGCGTTTATGTCCGAGCTATCCAAAGGTAAAGCAAACTAGCTCAACCTTGTTTGACTTCTTCTTCTCAAAGGCTATAGTATTTGAAGGCTTGTTGAAGGAGGGTTTTGTAATCCCTTTGTTCTTTCCGAAGGTTTTTTTTGCACCATGTTTGCGCTCGACTGACCCTCCCCTCCTTTATCTTTAGTATCCTTAGCCCGAGCCTTCTGCTCAACATCAAGAGACGCTATCAAGTTTGCAACCGACATCTCCTATTTCTTGTGTTTGAGAGTTGTGGAGAAGTTTCTCCATGAAGGGGCAACTTTGCAATAATGCACCTAGCCACAAACTTGTCAGGTAAGACACACTTAAGAAATTCGAGCTCTTTTGCAATGCATTGTATCTCATGAGATTGCTCAAGTACAGAACGCTTGTTCACCATCCTGATGTCATGGAAGATCTCCATGATGAACAGTTTACTATCTGCATCTATTTACCAAACTTAGCGTTCAGTTTCTCCTAAAGCTCTGATGTTGCATGTACACATCAAATATTTTATTGTTAAGAACACTAATAATACATCCCACAAAGATAGTATTGGCTTCGTCAAACTTGTTCTGATTCTCGTCAAATATAGTTTCTTTTTACTAGCCTCAAATACTTTTAGAACTCAAAGCTAGAGCGTGGTCATGTACTTCCACATATTAAAGTGCACTCTGATAAATTATTTGGCTTTAGTGTATTGACCAAGTGTCCCATGTTTAACTTAGAAAATTGTCTATAATAAGATTTTTGGATTATTAGAGAATATTTTCACAAATTCCAGAATATAATTCATGACTACAATGGATACCATCATATGAAACTCTTAAATACTAGATGTACTAATCAACATACATAGTAGCAATGCAAACTAGTAAAAGAACATATCAGAACACAATGCATGTACTGATCGTCTGTAGACATAGAAGCCATTGGTGCAGATATTGCGGAGACCGACCGAAGAAGACGGCGTAACCGGGAAGACGAGACGTGATGAAGAACTTGAGCAGTCGCGCGTGGCGCTTCCCGAAACCTTATCTGCCATGTCTTGTACATGATTACAAAGACAAGTGGTTTTGGAGAGCTGCTCCCCCGTTCGCCGGTGCACGCTGGCGCTTGGGATGGAGTAGACTACGATGTCGGTCCAAATAGATAGGCGGCTTGAGGCTCATTCTACAAACCAAGGCGCATGCGTCGCGACGAGACGAGCGGGTGGCGACGAAGGAGGAGAAGTGCACATGTAGCACTTCTCTTCTCACTCACTACCAAATCGTGGAACACTCCATCTTATAAGGTGGTACAACTCTCCTATAATTTTTCATATGAGACTAATTTTTATATCATTCCTCTTGTCACTCGTATATGAACTACCATCAAATTGGGCTGCCACATATATGGACTTCATAAATATGGACTTTTAGAAAAACTAAAATTTAACATGAGCCAAAGTATTAGCCCATTATTTCTAACACGGAAATCCACGCCGTTGGCCGATTTTTTTTTGAAATTTGAGTATTAGTTCTAAAATCAACGAAAAAATAATATTTAAAAATTCCATCTCCTGGCAGTACAACTCTTATACTCATATATTTTTCTTTTCTTTTTGTTGTATATATGACTTCTTCTAGGCAGTGTTTTTGTTTTCTTTTATAGGGGAAGAGAAAAGATGATTGCAGTAGCAGTTGGTGCAGGACAAGACAGGCCTGGGCTGTCTGCACTCCCTGTCCATCTCCATGGGTCCATTGGTCCATCCCCCTCCTTTTCCATCGCTAAAGGCAAATTACACTATGCACACAGCCTCTCTCGTGGAGCTGCAGTTATTAGCGGTAGACCCCCGAGTTAGCGTGGCGGAGAACCAGATACCTCTCTCTCTCTCTCTCTCTCTCTCTCTCTGATGTGCGAGTGGTTGGTGTTTCCTTCTCCGCCTTTCCCTGTATTTCTTCACTCCTATCTCTAGTTTATTTACTTTACTCCACCACTATCGCTGCGTCTGAAATGTCAAAGAGAAAAGGTATTATTGCTATCTGGGGGGAGTGGAGCTGCTAACCAGTAGTCCGACTCCCCACGCTTCTTCCCCTTCCCCTCTCCCTCTTCTCCCTCGCCAAATCCAAATCCCCACCCATACCGAACACTGAGCTCCACACTCCTCCCCCCAGCACCCCATCCCCGGGTGGATCTGCGCGCGCGGCTGGAGGAACAGAGGTGAGGACTTCCGCCTACCATCTGGGGCGTTCTTGCTACGATCTGCTAGCTTAGCTAGCATGTTCTTGAGCTGAGACTCCTCGGCCTGGATCCATCCCCGAGGGAGATTTTTGCTCCTTCTGCTCCCCCTTCTCATCTCTCGCGGCAAGAAGATAAGGCGTCCCACGGTGGATCATTTTTTGGAATTTTCCTCTCCTTCTCGTGCTGGATCTTGGCTTGGCTAGTATTTTTTCCTGCTGATGCATATGCTGGTCTTAATCACCTGCGCGGAGAAGATTCGTGACTGATTCCTGCCTCGCCTTTCTTAGATTTGGTGCGGGATTATGCCCTCCCCTCTCTAATCTGTGCTTTGCTTAGCTAGGCAGCAGGTAGTACTGCTTTTATTTTTCCAAGCTGAAGAATTACCCCTTTAGACCAGAGAGCCTAAGATTAATAAACAGCTTAAAATACTTTCTCTGGTTGATTCCCCCACAACATATATTCTTGGTTATACTCTCCTCTCCTCCCTTCTCCCATTTTTTTCTCTATTTATTTCCCCGTCAACAAAGCACTAGTATCATAAGCTAACCTCCGGTGCAGTGCTTACTGTTCATGTATTATTACCTCATATAGCCTTTGTGCAAATCCTTGCAAGACCGGCGTGATCTGTATAAGCTTCCCACCGATCTGCTTCTTTGATTTGCCCTCGCCACTCCCCTCCGCTTTAGACTACCGATATTTCATGTGGTTTCGACTAATCCGAGAGCTCGCACTAACACGCCCTTCTCTTCACCCTCTCCGCTCCAATCTTTTCTGCATCTCCCTTCCACATAAAATGACACGCTAGATTCCCCAAGAAGAGCTCGTATGATTGGTGGACATGAAATAACATGGGCCTTGGTTTCTCGTTGCAGGTCCGTGATGAGGTAGTTGGAGTCTTGGCTCTTGGGGACAACCAAGCAAGCAACTGTTCTTTCTTTCCCACCTGGTGAGCATTCACCAGATCGATGCTATCCAGTGAGCTCCCTTCAGACGCCTCATGCTCCTCCAAGCCTGTGGCCTGGGGTGTGGGCGCTGATGCTGCAACGTCGTCCACGGCCACCGACACGCCGCCTCCGGCACGGGACGAATCCCCAGATCTTGTACAACCGTGCCCCACCTTCTCCATAAGGTGAGAAATAACAAGAGACCTCCTCATGATTATTGATTTCGTACCTTGCGATTTGGATTAGCAGCTTGGGGTTCGTTATCTTCTTAATGGTGGATTTCCGTCTTTCTGATGCGTACAAATACACACAGACCGATTAATTATTGGCTGCATCTTTGAGGGGTGGGATCGATGATTGGGTGTGAACTGTTGCTTTCATGGGGTTAATCTCTGTGTATTCGTGGTGGCCTGGTGGGGGGTCGGACGGGGCTTGCCTGCTCCCCTTATATGCTCCCATCGGTGCGCCCGTGTACGTGGCAACCATCCATCGATCCCGCAAGCCATCGCTTTCTCTCGTCAAAACAAAATAGAAAAACGATAAGAAATACTAGTACGAGACGCGGTCATCTCCATCGTATTGTACGCGCCTCCACTCCCCAATCCTCCTCTCTCTCCCCCTGTCGGAAGCTTGCAGCTGAGCAGGATGGAGGGCTGAGGGGATGAAATCGTTGTCTTCCGCCGCTGCTGGCCCCGTCCAATCTCGAGCACGGCAGGCCGGACCTGGGAGAGGGCTTTTATGCCGGATCAAGCGCGGCAACCCGCACCTGCACACGGCGGATCCCAGGTGGCGCAGATGCTTCCGCCGGCGGGAGCGCGGTAGCCTGTAGATGGAGGCGGCTGACCTGGAGGAGCTTCTGCGGGCGTCGGGGCGCAGACGCTTCCGCCGGCGCGAGCGCGGCAGCCTGTAGATGGAGACGGCTGACCTGGAGAAGCTTCTGCGGTCGTCGGGGCGCAGATGCTGCCGGAGGACTGGATGCTGCGGCGGCAGAGTTCGCGCAACGCCGGAGACGATTGGACGTGTACTATACATGAGCGTGCTGGCGTTCTAGACCTGGAGGAGCGACTTATTCTTCTTCGTCCAAGGTTAGTCAGTAAACAATCCCCATGGCCATCTTCCGTAGCATATCTGACTAGTGGCATGCTCCAATCCAATCTCTAAAAGAATTGGCTGCATTAGTTTCATCGTGTTCTTCTTTCTCAGCAACTTTTCAATTGAGCCATGAGGATTGAGCTTCTTGCTTATTGCAAAGGAGCACAAAACTTCATATTCCCAATCGAGTGTATTTTTTACTGTAACCAATCATGCGTATCATGTCCTCATAGTAGAGTTAGAAGAACAAAAACTCTATATAACAATCTATTTAGTTGACTTCGGTGGATGGACGAATCCGGTCCTCATAGTAGAGTAAGAAGCTCCACTCGTATGTTGCTGTGAGAAGTTCAATGCTGGGTTGTTTTGTTGTAAGTACATGGGATTAGTCAGATCACCCTGCATAGAGTAGTACAAAATTTCAGTGCCAACAAAGTTTCAAAATGATAAATCTTGACAGTGAAGAATGCTCATACCAATAGTGTATCATATTGTTGGAATCTTGGAAACATTGCTTGATTTTGTGGTGGCATCGAAATGGTATTATCCAGCGGTGGCTGTATACAAGCATTTAGGAATCCTGGTAACATTGTTTGATTATGTGGTGGCATAGAAATGGTATTTCTCACCGATGGTTGCATAGAAGTATTTAGTAATCCTGGCAACCTTGTTTGATTCTGTGGTGGCATAGAAATGGTATTACCCAGCGATGGCTGCATAGAAGCATTTAGGAATCCGGGCAACATTGTTTGATTTTGTGGTGACATCGAAATGGTATTACCCATCGATGACTGCATAGAAGCATTTACGATTCTAGGCAACATTGTTTGGTTCTGTGGTGACATCGCAACTGTATTACCTAGCAATGGTTGCATAGAAGCATTTAGTAATTGGTTGTATTGTAATTGATCTGCACCAGTTTGATTTGTCATAAACTCCAAATGACCCTGTGAAAATTATAGTATATAATTGTTAATAAAATTGAATTGTCTACAATGTGAAATAAACGAGACATTTATATACCGTTGAGGTGCTTTGTGGTTGTACTTGTACATTAGCATTTGTATTTTTCTTCTTCTTTGTTGTTGCTTTCTCGAAGCCACCAACGGGTCTTTTTGACCCTCGAACAGTCTTCTCTTTGAACTTGATACCTTTTGGTAGGGCAAGCCCCTCGCTGTGTTTTGAAATTCTAGTAGCATCGATTTCCAACCCTGTAACTGAGGAAGTTAACTATTAGTATCATCTTCACGTTACTATACGTAAATTGGCAGTTTATCACCTACCTTGTGAAGTAGGACCGTCCTGTGAAGTAGAGGAGTTGGCCAAATCTGGATCTATTCTAATTTTCAAGCTTTTCTCCACATCTTGTGCTAATTTCTCTGCACAATTAGCAGCCATATCATATGATTCATCAGACTCAGCAGCACGGGCTGCTATTTTTGTAAATATTTTGCACAACTCCTTGTAGCGATTAGCCATTCTTGCTCTTGGGTCATCATGCTGATTGCGATTGCCTGTTATGTCCAGAACTTTGGCACCAATTGTCCATCTTTTCAAGATATAGTGTTCAGGGATATGCTTGATATTATTAATATCAAGTACCTTTAAGCAATGACAGCAAAGGATTCCTCCAAATTCGAACTTCTTGCAACTACAATTGATCTTTTCTTCACCTGGAAAAAATCTAACTTCATGCACACGTTGTGTACCATGAAAATTAACTTTGTAAACCTTATGCTCTGTGTCACTTTCATCACAAATGAATGTGTCATAATTCAGAGTCCGAAGCACTTGTTCCTGAAACATCTTGAATATTGCAGGAGAATATGTACTTGCAGCCTGCCTTAACATATAGCTAGCTTCAGTCTTCATCTTGGGAGTAGTTTGTGTTGCTTTGAAGTCACACCTCAGCTCTTCAAATCTTTTATCTTCAACTAGCCTCTCAAAATGATGGAAAAAAGTAAGCATGTCGTATTTAATACTAATGTACCTCTTCAGCTCATTGTTCATGCTTTCACTTCTTTGGGTAGTGCTCATGTGGGCAGAGAATGTATTTCTGCCATACACTAGTGCCCAGTGCTGCCTTTTCTCAAACCACCTTTGAAGCCACTCATTCTCATGTAGTCCATACTTGTCAAGCATTCCATTCCACGCACTTATAAATTCATCTTCTTCCTCTATGTCATAGATACAATGCTGAAAATCAACATTGAACTTCTTATAATCTGGAACAACTCCTGCAAGGTGCTTGCAAGCATTTTGGTTCATATGCCACACACATAGTCTGTGGAGAGAATTAGGTAGGACTATACTGATTGCCTTAGCCATTGCTGCATCTTCATCAGTTAGAACTGTCCGTGGATGTTTACCAGACATAGCTTTTATAAAAGTTCTAAAAAGCCATCCAAAACTCTCAGCAGTTTCATCATAAAGAAGTGCAGCACCAAAGACAATTGTTTTCTTGTGATTATTCACCCCAACAATCAAACCAAATGGACGACCATCATCTAGTTTCCTATATGTAGTGTCAAAGCATATAACATCGCCAAACATGGCATAGTCTGAGACCATTTTGGAGTCTGCCCAAAATATATTAGTTATCAAATCATCTGCATCTACTTGAATCGAATAGAAAAACTTGACATCTTCTGCCACTTTCTTCTCCATGTATTCTAATATTCCTCCAGTGTCACCTTGCTTTGCTTGTAGTGTTCTCTTTGTGTACAAACGATTTTTCATATCTTCGCGTGTAAAGCCAAGGTTTCCCGGTCCGCATGCTTCTTTGGCCATAAGATCAATAGTTGCTTTATTTGAAATGCCTACAGACTTTGCGACCTCTGCTGATGCTATTTGTGCTTCGCTTACTTTCCTATGAGATCTCAAGTATTGGGCCATGTCGCCGTTAGCAAGAATGTGGTTATGTGTCTCTTCAAATTCATACACCTGATAAAGTCCATCCCTAAGACTTATCTTCATGTGTGCATTGCAGCCACATCGTGATTCAGGCCTACTATATTTGAATGTATCTTCTCTTTTATCTTCAGCACGCACTCCTAGTCATCGAAGTATTGTCTTAGTGCATATGAAAATTATTATACTTCAAACAATGTACAACTATTACATACCTTGACGAGAACATAAAAATGTCCTTTGTTGTATTGTGTTGGAGTTCTTCAGTTTATGCTTACTGCCTCTTCGGACACTAAAACCCGTATATTCAGCATACTGATTATAAAAGGAGTAAGCTTCCTCTTCGGATAAAAAATTCATTCTAAGCTTTGGCACCCTTTTATTATTACGATCTGTTGTATTGCTAGTTGTAGTTTCCTGCATATCATGTGTCAGTCAATATCCAGCTTTGTTAATACACCGATGTTTATTAGTGTGGCTATCTATATTGTTCAATTTGTGTGTATGTCAAATCTAGATTAAGCACCCATTATGTAGTTGATGTGGGATGTGTGGAAATCCTAATGCCAATTACAATGACTCATACAATCCTGATCGTGTTAAGTATGTTTCAATGCAGGGAAGATTTATCAACATAGTGCCTGAACTTGGAGGGGGGATTGCATCATGTGACAGGTTCGTGCAGGATACTACTGAAATGAAATCGTGATAGATATTACCAAGTATTCTTACTTTTGGTGCTTCTGATCCACCAGCATCCTCATGGTTCCTGACGCCAACTTGCCGAGAAGCCATTGGTGGAGAAAAATCCTCCACTTCACGTGCCAGCTCGTGTTAATTTGGCTCTATTGTCCGTGCCTAGAGAGAGCGGCAAGATGGACTCAAGAAACGCTGGGGATTTCCCAATGATTCCAGTCCAGAGGCTAATTACCCTGGGAGCTAAAATTACAGAGCGTCTATGGAGATGACATCCATTTTCCCCTCCTTTGTTCTTGTTTGCACTAGTTGCGGCTCAATAGATTTGGCGCGTATTGTGTGTTTTCTAGATGTTTTTGCCCGCCAAGGAGATTTTTCCCTCCAATTTTGTCCTCAGTTATAACGATATGCTAATATTACGGGATTAGTGCTTTCCCGGACCCGCGTATGAGAGGACCACGTCTCGTACTAGTATTTCTTATCGTTTTTCTGTTTTGTTTTGGCGAGAGAAAGCGGTGACTTGCGGGATCGATGGATGGTTGCCACGTACACGGGCGCACCGATGGGAGCATATAAGGGGAGCATATAAGGGGAGCACTGTTGGTGTGGGGGAAGGGATCCAAGAAACTGATACAGAAGTGGTTCCTTGTTTCATGAATCTAATCTGACAGCTGTTTACAGCTAACGTTTCCTTTTTTTCTTTTTTTTTCCATACTTAGTGGTGTTATGCTATAAATAGGTAGGGTGATTTTCAGTTCCTTGTAGGAGTAGATGATTTCCTCTTCTTTTCAACATATTATTATTGAAGGGGTTTGAATCTTCAACGTGTCTGGTAGTGATGGGAGTTGAAAGCTAGAACCAGTTTTCCCACCCTATTTGGCGCGGTGTGATGGGTTCTATACATGGAATGGCAAGTTGATGTATAGGGCACATTTTGATTGCCCTTAAACACCAGTTCTCTAAGTTTGTTTGGAAGGTGTGGCCGCTGGAGAAGTGATGGTTCTTCGGCTGGTTGTTCGTGCAGGAGTGGATCCCAACCTCACATGGTGCTAATGATGCTCACTCTTTAGGAGACGTGGAAGGAGCACACCTGTTCTCTTTCTTGAATGAGCTGATAGTGGTAAATCGTTTTTTGTGATCATCAAGGGAGAAGTGTCCATGTCAGCAAAGGGTGGGAGCGTTTCAGCGTTTATCGAATTTCTTTGGTTGATCCAGTCTCTGACAATTTTTGTTAAAAACGAGTTAAAAAACAAGAATCTCATTCTCTAGTCTCTACTAACCAAAGCACCTTGCCACTGTAACACTGAGATATTCTATTGTAGTTCAGGTTGGGCTAGTTGAGCATGAATTTATCTCAGATTTAATGTGTAATTTTATCTGAATCAGTTGAACAAAATTACTAGCTGCATGCATAAACCGATGCAGACGAGGGGGACACTCCTTGAATCTTTTTGAGCAAGATGTACTAAAACTTAATTTTAATCCAAATCAATTCAAAAGAAATGTTTTTTCCTGTATATATGCTAATGGATCTGTGTTTTTCTATTTCTAGAGATTATGCTTTTGATTCAAGGAGCAAAGGGATCAAGAGAAGTTGGCCTTTCCGCCCACAGTCGCTGGAGCTTTGCTTGAAGCGTGGTGTTAAAGATCTACTGCCTCCATTTGAGCCTCCTGATTTGCTCCGTTCAAGGCCTTTTTATACTTGCATTGACGTTGAGCAATCTGCTGCGTGCTCAGAGCCCGATGCTTTTGTTGGTTCGGTTGAGACTAGAGAAGATGTTTCATCAAATGTCAATACAGCTGGTATTAACCTTCAGCCATGTCAACTAGCAGATGAGTCACTTAGCCCATCTCAGTACACACCAACAGAGGATGGGAAGACTTCTAGTGACACACAGCATAGTAATGTGGTTATACAAGCAGATCAGGAACATATTATTTGCACCAAAGCAATTCGACGAACAGAAGTTGTTCTACCCTCTTGTCGGTTGAAATATCTTGGCTCATCACGTGGTACTTCAGAAAAGAAGGGCAAATTGCTTGTCAAGTCAGGCTCTATGAAAAATATCCGCCAGACAAAAGATGTATTATCTAACTCTAGCTCGGTTTTGGACCCCAATGCTTCAAAAACCTGTCCTGTTTGCAAAGTGTTTTCTTCCACATCAAATACCACTTTGAACGCACACATAGATCAGTGCCTTTATACTGTGTCTAATACTGAGCTAGTAGTAGAGACAGTCATTGTGAAGCCAAAAGTGAAGCAGATGAAGAAGCAATTGATGGTGGACATTTACAAGACAGCCCTTCCATACACACTTGAGGACCTTGATAAGAGGAATGGGACTAACTGGGCTATTGAATTGTCTGTGCCAACTGTGAACAAGGTGGTTTGCAGGAAGAACCGAAGCCCCAAAATGGTACTACCTGAAGCAAGAGATGGTGAACGAGATCGAGATGTCTATGTTGATTCAAATGGCATAAAGATCAGAATTTTATCCAAGTCTATTGATGCACCTTTGGTGTTTAGGGATGAACTTAGTTCAAAGAAAGTTGCAAAGAATGAAACTGGAAAGAGTATGAATAAAAAGTTCAAGGTACATGGAAAGAAGTGCAACAGACTAAACCATTTGAAACCCCAGGTATGCAATGTGGTAGTTTGTTGCATATATTTGTTACTGCAATTTAAGTACTTCCTCCGACCCATATTAGTTGACTCAAATTTGTCTAGATACGGATGTATCTAGCACTAAAACTTGACTAGATACATCCGTATCTAGATGAATCTAAGTCAACTAATATGGGTCGGAGGGAGTATATTTTTTGTCAACTTACATAACCTTCTCCTTGAACCTAAGCCATTTGAGATTCCATGGAGTTCACACACATGACTCATAATTTTGCAAGCCTCTTAGATGGAGGTTCAGATTCTATGATTGGCGTGCTTGCTCTTTTCATTAAGCTCTCTACTTCTGGAAGTGTAAAAAGTCATCGTAGTATTCAAAATTTATTCTCTGTGCGCTAATTTAGTTCATGAATCATAATGATTTTATAGATGACATGTTGGTTGGTGGATTTTCTTGTGTTACTTGATTTTTTTGCCAAAGCATTTCTCAATTGCATATGATGTTAGTTTGTTCTCAAGTACATCATTTACTTACATTCTTGGTTTTAACCTTTCATTTTATTTGGTTAATACATGTCCAGGTTGGAGGTATCCATGATGACACCTCTGAGGAGGAACCGGCCATGCATACACGGAAACCTACTGAAAGCACCAGTTGCGGTGGTTCAGAAACTATAAGGCGATGGGTTTGCTCCAAATGCTCGGATATCAGTAAGAGTTTTAGCACAAAGCTTAATAAAGCATCAGATTGTATGAAACCTGGAACAAAGAAATTGGCCAGGAGCGGCATGCTTGGCTTTGATGATCCTCAAACTACAGAAAGCTACACTGAGGCATTTTCTCCGCGGTCAACAGAAGAGATAGCTACCACCTCGGAAGTCAATGATGATGACCATGGAAATAGTTCTTCAAGATTACTCGGATCAATTCCTAGGTGGTCATCCGAAACTCCTTCATCCAGCAGTGCCTTTCCAAAAGTACCTAGATCAGCTGCTACTCTTGCAAAAAGAAAAATTAAGGAGATTGGAAGAAGAGAAGCTTCTAAGTCTGACAAGTATGATACAGCGAGGAGGATTTCCACCATGGCAAAAGGCTCTGAAGCTTGTCTTTCTGTCTCCATCACAGGACTGAGTAATGAAGCAAAGAGGACAGTGTCCACTTCCAAGGTGTTAAGAAAACATAGGTCTCTGTCCAGGACTCGCAAACGTGATTTTTCACCTTCTTTGAGTGGGTTACTTCATGGTTTTAGTCAAGAACATGAACTTGGTAACAGAAATGTAAACAATAAGTTCAGTACTACTAATAATGGCACCTCCAAAAACCTTGCAAAGCATACCCAAGAAGATATCACAGATAATGATGCCTCTTATGGAACTGATGTGCCAGCATTGGGGCAAGGGGATCATCAGTATGATGTGGCACAACAAACAGCAAGTAAACATATGGATTATCAAGGTGAAGAGCATGCAACTCAAGTGCAATATACCTCCGTCTCCAGAAATAATCACGAGGACTGTTGCAGTGCAATATGCAGTGGTCCTTTGAGTCCTGGAAATAGCAAGACGGCCAATGAAGTCTTGGCCAAAGGTAGTTTATCAATGGAGGATCCATGCTCCACTGAGCAATCAACACATCATAATCATGCATCAAATACTGTTGCCGATAATGAGAAGGAGGAATGGCAAATAGAGCCAGCTTCAACTAAAGAATCTAGCATCTGCTTCACTAGCAACCGGGACATGGGTCTTGCAACTCCTCAGGATAACTCGTCGGTAACGTCGAATAGAGAAGACCCTAAGCAAGATAATGGGTTTTTGGCATTTGATCGGGACTCATCCAACTCTCCCGTTTCGATTGCCTCGACTATATCTTCTCCTATAGCTCTGAAGGACTCAAGAATTGAAGAGTCAGGACCAGGCCCATCCGCCATAAGTGTTATTAGGACAGTTGAACAGAGCATGTCTGTGAGCTCAAATCAAGAGACAAAGTCAATGCCTCCTGCGAGAGAAGGTGAACAGTTGCCTAATGAGAAGCTCTATTGTTGCTCTTGTCGGGAGAGCATCTCCAGGGAGCCTCATTTAGACCATGAAAGTTCAACTGCCAGGCCAGACACCTATACTACAAAACAGGTTCCACAACTGCACATGGGTTTGCGGACATCATCATCTTTCAGCACATACCAAAGAACAGATAGAAAGGCAAACCCTTGCTTAGATTCGCATGATCGGCAATTAACTGGCAAGATTTCAACTGAATCTACCATGAGCTTCCCGTCTTATATGACAGATTGGATCAGACCATCGTTACAAACTCAGCCCCCATCACCTCCAAGTCCTATGCTGAGACTGATGGGCAAGAACTTGATGGTGATGAACAGCCAGGAGAGTGGGCATCCTCAAGCCCCAAGTTCAGACTACATGCTGAGAGGGAATTACATCGCACCACCTGTTGGCTTCGTGCCTCCAAGCTACCAACATAGTGATTCAGCGTTTATTGGCAGAACTCCATCAATAGCGAGTCAACAAATTCCCCTTCCAAGTGGTCAAGCTGGCAACTTTGTTGGGCCTCCAGTGCATGGTGGTTTCATGGTGCAACCTAATCATCATTCTCTGCAGAAACCATACACAAACCTTGCTCCAGTCATGCATCGTCCTAACTACATGATGAAAGAGGTTATCATGATTTATGATGATTCTCCTGAATGCAGAAGCGAGCCACAAGTCGGTATGCTTTTTCCCACAGGAACCTATCCAACACCAGTCCCAAACACCTCTGCACCAAGGCCATTTTACTGCCATCCATCACCAGTCCCAATTTTGCCAAGGGAGAGCTTTGCTGGATCCATGCCTGTTTTCAGGAACATTAGCCCAATGGTTGGTGTTAGCACCTTTAGTCAAAGGAATCAAGTCAGATATAGCCAACCCTTACATCATACACCCTCCCATGTCCAGACTCCAGAAGGTTACATGAACCCGCCTGTCTATTATTCACAGGATTTCCGGTGACAACTCAGTAACCCAAATGACCAAGAGAACTCCATTTGGCTTTTTTCGTCATCACTGCCAAAGTGCGGGAAATGAGAGCTTTGTGATGGGTCTGAAATACTGAGATTGGTGAACCTGTCTTAAGATGTCTGAGTCTCAACAGGATTTTTTTTTCCAAATAGATTTGCTTTCTTTTGGTTGTCTTTTCAGGTAAACATGTTTGCCTTCAAAGGATTTTAATTACATTATGCAAAGCTGTAGTAGATTATAGAATTGCGTTTTCCAATAGTGATCAAGCATATATTTCACTATTTATCAGACAAACCAATAATGATATACTTCCTGGCAAGCTTTCCTCTTATTTATTTTCAGTCCTGATCTTCCACTCTGCTCCGCGAAAAATTCCTTGCCAGTTTGTGATTAGCGGTAGAACTGCAGTAGAACATGTTACCAAGATATCATAACGACCAAATTGTATTGCGTTGCATTGGAGAAAAGCAAGGTGAATTTTGTTCAATTGTACCATTAATCAGTTTATGAGGTAATTTGGAGTAGCTTCAGATAGGTATTCCTGCAAGGACAAAATCGTGTTTTCATACTAGAAAAAAAGGAGATGCAAGGACAAATCATGTTTCAGAGAGAAAAAAAAGGAAAACTAATTCCGGAACAGGTTTTGGTTAACCTCTGAATCTCTGCTTGGTTAGACTGTTTTCGCTAGCTGAAACTACTACTCCCTCCGATCCATATTACTTGTCATTGAAATTGATGTATCTAGACTTGTTTTAGTGCTAGATACATCCACTTCAATGACAAGTAATATGGATCAGAGGGAGTACTTTATAAGCTTCAAAAGTGGAACTGTGATAGTATTCGGTTTCCAGGGCCGTATCTGGGTATAACTTCCGTGACACCGGTCACTCGACCCGAATTAATTCTCCTTGTTGGAAATCTACTATGGGCTGTGTGCATCAACCGATGCAAAACCGGAGTTTCGTCGTCCTCTTTTCGAAAGAAAAAAAAGTATATATATACTGTGTAATATCCTCTTTTCGAAAGAAAAAGAAAAGTATATGTACTGTGTAATATCCTAAACTCGAACATGACCCTACAGAAACACTGATATTGCTCCTACTCGCAGCAAAGAAACTAGTAGTATTAGTTCCCGCTCTGTGACTGTGAGTAGTATGCAAGTCAGATCGAAGAAGCTTCGGCGCGCAAGCCACCCCGCAGAACAGATCTGATGTAAAAAGTGTAAAATTAAGAAGATCGTCGACAAATCGGTTCATCCATGTGAAACTAATTACTTATCACACGTGCACTCGGACAACTCGCTGGACGGTCATACCTTCAAATTGCAACGTTCCATGAAGACGATCAGACGTGTCTCTCGAAGCTCGTTGCTCAAGGCTTATGCTTAATCGCCGCCGGAAAGAAATGTGCATGCAAAACGTTTGAATTAATCGAGTATGACAATGTCATTCGTGAAGGAAACAAAGGATGATGGCGGCTTGGCAAGTAGAGGTGGCAGCACAAGGTGGCTGACACTTGGTGTGGTGTTCTTTGAGTACCGGTGTTTTGAGATCCGGGGTGAGAATCCAGTCAGATATTTGTTGGTTGATCCTGGCAATGATAGTACTTAGACATCGTTAGCTTAACAAAGATAGTGCATGGAGTTTTCTCGGACCTGCTTTTTAGAGCACCTCCACCCGTTAGGCGTTACTAGACCAAAATCCGACGCTAAATAACAACACATGGATGCTATTTTTGGTCTGGGAATGACCGAACTCCCACTCGCGTTTGAGGTAGCATTTTTCGACAAATTTGGCGACATTTCGGTTCAAATTCACACAAACATAATTTTGATCACATAGTTCGGTATAAAAATAAATACAAAGCATAGTTCGGCATAGTTCGACATAAAATGAAACACAACATAGCTCGACATAAAATCAAACACATCATAGTTTGGCATAGATTTAACAAACTTTGAGACACAAATTACAACAAACTATGTGTTACCTCTACGTATCCATATGTGCTCGACCAGATCATCCTGCGGTTGTTGATGCACTGTCGGGTCTCGGATCTCCTGACGCATAGCGATAAAGGCAACCCATGATACTGACACCTGGTGATCGGGCTCTGCAAGAGGCTCCTGTCTATAGTATGGTTGCGCCTGATCGACCTTATCTACTGGATGCTTCCGCTCGTCCTCAATGATCATGTTGTGTAAGGTCACACAATAGTTTATCACTTTTTACATCTGATTTTTCGACTAGGTCATAGCAGGAAATCAGACAACTGCAAATCTCTGTTGGATCACACCAAATGCCCGCTCGATGTTCTTCTTGCAAGCTTTTTGTTCCCTGGCAAACTGGAAATGCTTGGGGAGCATGGGGCTTGAGATATAGTCTTAAAAAATGTTGATCATCTTGGATAGATGCCATATGCAAGATTGTATCGTTATTGTAGTTGTGCCCATTGATCTCAAACTCCACCGGGGGAGCATGCCCCTCAACAAGCTTGGCGAAGACAGTAGAGGATTGGAGGACATTGATGTCGTTGTTTGATTCTGCCATGCTAAAGAAAGAGTGTCAAATCTAGAGATCTTGTGTAGCAACTACCTCGAGAATCACTGTAACCTTCTTTGTGGCCTTTGTACATTCCTGCCAAGCAAATGGACAGTTCTTTCATTACCAATGCATGCAGTCGATGCTTCCAAGCATCCAAGGAAATCCACTTCTTTCATTGATTGTGAGGATCCGAGCAGTGTCTTCAGTAGTGGGTGATCTCAAGTATAGTGGTCCAAACACTTCCACCACTGCTCTACAGAATCTGTACAAACAATCAAGCGTGATTGATTCAGCCATCTGTAGATAGTCATCGGCACTATCACCCGGAGCTCCGTATGCAAGAAACTTCATCGCCACTGTGCACTTCTGCAGTGAGGAATACCCTACCATGCCGATGCAATCCTTCTTGCATATGAAGTAGGGGTCGAACTCTAAGATGGCATACACGATCTCAATGAAGAGTTTCCGTCTCATCCTGAAATGGCGACAAAACACGGTCTCTTTGTGCAACGGGTTATAGGCGAAGTAGTCAATGTACAACATGTAGTAGTCCTCCATCCGCTGCCTTGCCTTGCATTCTGGCGTCCCTTCGCCAGGCCTCCACGCTTTGGCTCTGCATTCTGCGTGTCTGGACATGCAACCGAGGATTTGCATATGCTCTTCATCTTCGGCGGTTGCGGCTGTTTCTTCCTCCAGCAGCATGGCAAACATCCCCTCGTCGTCAGAGTCCATAGTGGTGTAGGAAAAACGCCGAACACTTTGTGGGCGTGGTGGACACGATCTCGTAACGGAGACGATATGCCGACGCCGCTGAGAGAAGGCGAAACAAGGCCAACAACAAGGGGAAGGGATGCTGAGGCGGAGGTGGACCTTTCTATCGGCGTGGGTTCAACGGGGTAGTGCGGGGTAGCGCCGGTGGCGACATGGCGACGATGGTTGGTGGAGAGGGATCTTTGTCACGGGAGAGCCGAATCACGGTAGGAAAGTGGGATGTCTCGCCAACAGAACTGGCCTGCCCATTTTTTCTTCCATCCGGCGTTTCCATCAGGTTCGACCTGGAAACAACCAGATGAAAGTTGAGCCAAATCTAGCGAAAAAACATGTCATGTGAACGCGAGTGAGCGAAATTTCGCTGTTACGATAAAAAAAAACATCCTGGAGAGGCTCTCATGGAATGCTAGTGGAGGTGCTCTTATGGTGAAAACTCGGGATTTGATCATTTATGACTGGATTTGGTGATGGCTTTTGAAGGTTTTACATAACCATTGTTTCGCTGCATCGGCCTTTTTTTTCTACTCCCTTCTACCCATATTAGTTAACTCAAATTGTCTAGATTTGGATGAATCTAGACACTATTTAGTACTTCCTTCGATCCATATTAATTGACTTGGATTGTTAAAATTTGGATAAATCTAGACATCATTTAGTATATAGGTTCATCTAAAATTTGACAAATCCAAGTCAATTAATATGGGTTGGAGGGAGTATATAGGTTTATCCAAATTTTGACAAATCCAACAACTAATATGGATAGGAGGAATTTCCTCTTTTTTTTAGTAACTTGGCCTTGTGCTTCTCAGCTATCTCGATTTGCTCCTAACATTGAGTTGTCGTAGAGGCTGGTGATCTTTGATATCTTCTTAATAATAATATATATGGCCCTTTATTCAAAAAATTAAACAATCACCAAAAGATAATTTACTAGAGGGACAACAACCTATCTACGAACATTACACCCTGCGGATTGCCGCCGCTAAACTGTTCAAGGACAAGAACAGCGCATAGAGAGCAGTGCGCGACTCCCACGGCCAGCAACAGCATCGCCAAGAGGAGCCCGACGATATCGAGAGGCGCAGGCAAACTATCCAAGCTGCTTAGCACGTACAGTGAGGAGCACACGATGGTGACACCCGCGCAGGGCAGAAGGAAGATCACCGCCCACCTGCTCCACTCTTGGGGCTCCGCCCTCGCCACCGCCGCCTGCCCGCCGTTGTTGGCCATGTCTTCGCCTGTCGGCTGTCGATGACCGATCGAGGGGAATCCAAACACGGGAAACAAACAATAAAGGATACGGAACACTCCGACCAATCAAAGACGAATTCAGATTTCGCTGGTTTCCAGCTGACTATCTCTCCGATCCGTCACGTTCTAGGCCCAACATGTCCATCCAGCTTATGGGCCGCGCCGGTGTCACGCTTATGGAAAATGATTTTTTTTTTCTGTTTTGAGAGGATTAGATTAGGCAAGGAAGAGCGGAATTAAACGTGGATGCATGGGTCCTTCTCCTTCGTGCAGGGAGATGGAACAGCTGGAGGCCTCACTATGGCGCGTCCAGGAATCAGAGGCACTTTTTTTAGAGGCACTTTTTCAAACTGCCTCTAATTGTATCTATTGAGGCACTTCGTAAAATAGTGCCTCCAAATATGAATTTTTAGTGGCAGTTCTAAAAGTGTCACTAATAGTTTATCCTTTTGAGGCACTATTGATAGTGCCTCTAATATTTTGAAAAATAGAGGCACAGTCCAGTGCCTCTATGCTAAACTATCAGTGGCACTTTGACCTGTGCCTCAAAAAGACATAACTTTTAGAGGCATTTTCTGTGATAATGCCACTAAAAGTATATCAACTGAGGCACAATTAGAAGTGCCACAATTGGTTACCATTTAGAGACACTAAATTATGCCTCTAAATAGTGACCAACTGTGGCACTATTTGGTGTGCCTCCAATGATCATCCATCTGAGGCACTATGCTGCTGCCTCCAATGTCCAACCAGCTGAGGCACCTGACATTGCCTCAAATGGATGATCATTGGAGGCACTGTCAAACATGCCTCTAAATGGTCATCCATTTGAGGCACTATCAGGTGTGCCTCAAAATGGTCATCCATTTGAGGCACTTTGTGCTGTGCCTCCAAAAGAATAACCAGCATAATCAAATAATCAGAAAACAGATACCACACAGCACATAATTATATACTATTGATTCCATACTGATAATCCAACATAGTACTTACTGCTTCATACTTACAACTACAAAAGTAGTACTTAGTAGTCCAGCATATATACTACTAGGCAGTCCAACTTAAGCAGTCCATCAGATAATTACATCCAAAATAAGTAGAACTCATAACAGAAGTTCTACTTCCACCCAATCAGTACTGTCAGATCTACGCTTATGGGAGTGCCGCGAGCATCAGGCACAACTTACCGTCTGACTTGTCCAGAAACTGAACATCATAGCATCATCCTTCTTCATGTTGAAGGCCTGCATAGCTGTCCACCATCCACTGGTTATCATTGCTCTATTGTTTACTCCCATCTTCATCCTCACATCCACACGATCATCTTCAGCCATGGATTCAACTTGTACAGTAAGTGGTTCATCAAGAAAATCCTTCAGGTACTTGGTTGTGAACTCAGCATTAAATTCCTGTGTAAGTATCAAGTTTACACAACTGTTAGCATTATTTTGGACTCTGTTTCTACTACACTGTTATGCATGATAAAGTAAATAGCTGTTCACCATTTTGCATTTCTTCTCAATGACAGCTGACTCTGTCATCTTGTAGACATAGTACTTTATTGCTGGCCTTCTGCCATTGCACCATTCGTCCAGAAACTCAACTTGGCATGGACACAGTAGTATGTCATTTCCAAACATACACTGGTGGTCCCACTCATATATTCCCTTGTTTTTTGGTCCTGATACAGCACAAATAGAACAAATTTTATAAATATTAGTACCATTTCTCAACTGCTGTAACAGACTAGATAGTTCAAAGTTTGTATAGATACATACCCCTTAAAACCAAGCCATCATCTTGTGCTGGCATAATTGGCACATAACCATCTGGCACGAACCACTCCGTAGAGGTGTCACTGCCAGAGCTGTCACTGCCACTAGTGCTGTGGCTTGGGATCAAGCTGCCACTGTCATCTGAGATGTCAATGGCACAGTTCTCACAGGTTCCCATCTAGTATAAAAACAGCATGTAATCAGTAATACTAAAGCAATGTAATCAGTAATGCTAAAACATGTTCAGGACATGATCAAATAGCAAAACATTCAGAAAGTCAATAATTACATTCTGAATATTCCTAACATTCAGAAAGTTCAGAAAGTACAGAACATTCAGACAGTTCAGATCATGCTGAACATTCTGAACATTCAGTAATTTCTGAATTTTCTGAACATAGCAAAACAGAAAGATCAGAACATTCAGAAAGATCAAAACATTCAGAAAGTTCAGAAAGATCAGAAAGATCAGAAAGATCAGAACATTCAGAAAGTTCAGAAAGATCAGAACATTCAGAACATTCAGAAAGTTCAGAAAGATTAGAAAGATCAGAAAATTCAGAAAGTTCAGAAAGATCAGAACATTCAGAAAGTTCAGAAAGATCAGAACATTCAGAACATTCAGAAAGTTCAGAAAGATCAGAACATTCAGAAAGTTCAGAAAGATCAGAACATTCAGAAAGATCAGAACATTCAGAAAGTTCAGTACATTCTGAACAATCTTAACAATCTGAACTTTCTGAACATTATGAAATTTCTGAAAATTCAGAACATTTCTTCATCAACAGACCCCTAACCAGAAATAATCATCAACTCTTGACATCAACAGAATTAATCCTAGCAGAATCCTAAACAAAATATAATCTAAGAACAGAACAAATCTAAGAACAGAACTAAGAACATAGATCTAGACAAAGAACATAAGTCAAAGAACAAATCTAAGCACCCAAAGATCAGATAGCAGGTTAGATCAAACAAGATCAGATAGCAGGTTAGACAAAAGAACATAAATCTCGAACAAATCTAAGAACAGAACAAATCTAATCTAATAACAACAATCTAAACTAAGAACACTAATCTAATAACAACACCAGATTAGATCTAAGAACAACACCAGATCTAGTACAGTAATCTAAGAACACGAGAAAAGATCTATACACTATTCTAAGAGAACCAGAGTACACTAATCTAAGAAGACTAGATCAGATCTAAACAACAGTTCCTAATCAAGAACAGAAAAGATCTAACGAGTAGAATAAAAGAAGAAAGAAGAACAGAAGAAGAAAGAAGAATAGAAGAAGAACACGAGAAAAAAACAGACAAGCTCCTCAGGTGGCGGCGGCGATGGGATTCGCTGGAGGGGTTTCATGTTGGGCGGCGGCGGCGGTGGAACCCTAACACGAGGAAAGGGAGAGAGTGAGGGAGTGGAAAGTGAGGGAGTGAGGGAGTGGAGAAAGTGACGGCCGCGGTGGGTGGGTGTGTGCGTATATAGTATGGTCATTTTGCACATTAGTATCTTAGGTTGTTATTAACTTTTTTGTGTCCTTCCACCTCGGCTCCGTAGTTATAGCGATTAGCTGGGACGCCCCTCAGTTAATATTTTAGTTTCCTATTCGTCCCTCCACCCGCGCCACCTTGCACAAACCCCCCTCCCCTCTGTTGTCCAATGTATAAGAGAGGCACCCCGCCGCCAGCGCTAGGGTTTGGCCTCCATTTCTCGCGCGTGACCTCCGCGCCGCCGCACCACCCGCCGCCGGAGAGCTGCCGATCCTCTCCGTCCGCGCCGCCCCACCACCCGCCGCTAGAGAGCTGTAGATCCTCACCGTCCGCGCCGCCGCACCACCCGCCGCTGGAGAGCTGCAGATCCTCACCGTCCGCGCCGCCGCACCACTCGCCGCCAATCAACCGGAGTTGCATATCCTCTCCGTCAGCGGCCGCCGCACCACCCGCCGCCAGACAACCACCGCCCGAGCCCGAGCTGCAGATCATCTCCGTCCGCGCCGCCGCACCACCCGCCGCCGGAGAGCTGCAGATCCTCTCCGTCCGCGCCGCCGCACCACCCGCCGCCGGAGAGCTGCAGATCCTAGCGGCACATCCATAGCAGCTTTTGCAATGGATCCGCGCGGCCGCACCAACTGGACTGCAGCAGCCACATCCCCTTCTCCCCCGCGTCACCTAGCGATTTCTCAAGAGCAATCAGATAATTGCAGGTGTGTGCTTTGTATATCTAGTGTGTGCTTTGTATATATAGTATGGTCTTTTCATCCATCTAGTGTGTGCTTTGTATATCTGAAATGGTTCATCTAATTCATCTGTAATTCTAAACAAAAAATCTGATTTTTACTAATGCTAGAAATAGATCTGAAAATAGTTCTGTAATTGGTTCACTGATGAATATGATTACTACAGAGTCCAAGATGATGAGAGGAATGATAGGCTAATGATCACAATTAGAGGTTTGTTTAGCACCATTTACTTTGTAATCTATGCTCTTGTCATTGATCTATATTTTTTGGTACTGATGATACATTGTTTGGCATTTGTTAGGACCTGGACATTCAGGATTTGATTCAATTGATACAAACTGCATTTTTGGAAATTTGGTTCAAATGAATTACCACCAATTAATGCAGCTAAGAAGCAATGTGGAAGTGCTACCAAGGCCTGCAATTAAGAATTATGTTAGCACAATTACATCAACAAATGTCATTCCTTTGGAGGGTTTAATGGTATGTATATATGTTCTGCACATTATTCATATTTTTATCTGTAAGTTCTGCACATTACTCACATTTTTATCTAACAAATTCCAGGAATTCAGTCAAGAGTTTACAAGAAAGTTCCTGATGCAGTTCCTCATGGATGAACACCTCATGAGACATTGTATTCAAGCCAGATCTCAATTGGTTAGTGTAGGTGTGATGCTCAAGTTAGGATCTCCAATAAAGTACTGTAGGATGATTCTTCAGGCTGATGGAAAAGCCCAGATCATCCCTCCTGGATGGGCAAAGGTGGTAAAGGCATTTAATCTGAAGGAAGGGGATGTTTGCATGTTCAGTTTTACAGATGAAAGAAAACTACCACCAAGACTCAGACATCAGTGGTTCTACCTTAAGCTTGAGATACTTAAAATTGAAGAGTACTACCCTGTCTTATTAAATCCATTCTTACCATTTATCTGAGTATCTCTTATAACATACTTATGCACATCTTTGTAGGTACAGCCCCACTGAGATTCATGAAAGGAGTCTGATTACTACTAGAGGTGTGATTTTCACCCGCAGATGCTTACTATTATACTTGTTTTACTAGAGTTTTTTTGGGTGATGAATAATGCTTTATTTGTCATGTAGGACCTGGTTTTGCTGGTGAAGAATCCTTTGATAATGAATGCATTTTTGCAAACAAGGTTGATTTGACATTCAATCAAGTTATCCAACTGAGAAGCTATGTTGAAGTGCTACCAAGACCTGATATTAAGGAGTATGTGTGGAAATTGACAGAAGAAAACATCATAGCTTCCTTTGATCATGTTCACTGGAGACCTAGAGAAGGAGAAATGGTTAGTAATGTTTGATCATGTTCACTACTAATGGTTACTGTATGGTATGTTTTGATCATAATTGAAATTTCTGTTTTCCAGTTTTTTTCAAAAGAATTCACAAATACTTATCTTTTGAAGTTTCTAAAGCCTGTCTTATGCTCAAGAGCTCCCAGGCTTGGGGTTCCTAAAGGATCTGAAGTTATTCTTCTTGCTGTGAACAAGCCAACAGTTTCCAAGACTCAGTATTGTAGAATGATGCTAACTGAATATGGACAAGCAGTTATCTGTTTTGGATGGAAAGATGTTGTCAAAACATTCAGTCTGAAAGAGGGAGATGTCTGCTTGTTCAGTTTCAGGGACACTAGGATTATTCCAGTCAAAATTAGGGATCCAGCTGCGTGGCTCCAGTTGGTGATAATAAAGCTAGATTAGTACTGAATGGGCCTGGATAGTGTCTGATTAAATGGGCCACATCGTGGGGGAAAACAGTGGACAGTGTCTGTTTAAATGGGCCACATCGTGGGGGAAGTGGTGGACGTGGGGCAGTGGTGGACGTGGGGGGAGCAGTTTTACATCCCTTTACCTTTAAATAGGAGGAGAAACCTGGCCGGTTTACAATTCTTCTGCGCAGAGCTTTTCTTCTATCCCTTCAACTTTCTGGGTGAGTTCAATTCTGTACACAGATCTTATTATTCTATTTCATTTAATCTGATGCAATCTAATCCTTCTACTACATTTTCAGGTCGCATGTTCTGAATTTCCTCCTTCGACTTTTCAGCTCTCAGGTTCTGAATTTGAACCTGCTATCTGTGATCAACCTGGGTGAATTTTTGCAGGTGAATTAACCTGGATGTTATTTTGTAGGTGATGGATGGCATGACGTGTGCTATCTGTGATCAGCCTGGTGACAATTGTGGCAGATCTAACAGGAGAGCTAATGGATTTGACATTGTCATTGGCCATGGTTTTAGACGTGGTGTAGTAAGTTTTTCTGCTCATTCCCTAGTAACAGGAGAGCTAATGGATTTGACATTCCCTGCTCATTCAAATAGTTTTTGGCAATGGGAACTAAATTATGTTGTTAAACTGCAGTACATTCCCTGCTCATTCAAACAGAGGTTGAACAATTTAGTTCCTGGGAAATGGTTAGTTGCCAAGAGCCCAAGATTCAGAAGATTTGATTTATTCTTACAGAAGGATGAGTCAGCTACACTAATATGTGTCCCTTACTAGAGATCATTAGTTAGAGTTTATGACATTGCTGTGGGTGATGTTGTACATTTCCAATGTACTGATGATCCCTTTGAACCTTTAGAGAACTCATTTGACATAATTGTTCATTCCAACAATGTTGAGAAGGATGCAGTTGAAGAAACTGGTATCACAACAATAACTCATCTTTTTTTCACAATGCATTTTCGAAATAATTAAGGCTAACACATCCTCTCTGATTAGTTGTAGGAGATTTGCCTAGCCCAATAAGAAGTATCCTCTATAGGACAATCTTCTCAGACATCCACTCCATTAGTGAACAGGACATGGATGCAATCCTGTTTGGCATTTACAAAGATGTTTTTGTGGAGAAGGAATTTTATGAACCAAAGGATCAGAAACATTTTTGGGTGCACAAGATGGATGATGATAATGTTCACTTCAATGCACTGGTAATTTCCCACAGTTCATATGTTTGACATCTGAAATTATTTTATTTGCATGCAACTAAATCAATTGTGGATATTTATTTGTTTTGCAGTACATGCCTACTGAGGCTATAGATGGGTACAGGTACCCAGGTTTTGGCATTGCTCATCTTTCCAAGGATGGACAGCTGCTAGGAGAAGAACAAGAAGAGTTCATTGACTGCACCTACTCCATTGCCTGGGACATGGGGCATGTGTGTTTTCATAATGGATGGACTGATTTCATCAATGCTGCTAACATTGGCAATGAAGCACTTCTTTTGATGAAAGTAGAGCCCATGCAAGAGTTTATTGGTTTTAACTTTGTTGAGATCATCAACTAGGGATCATCTACTAGAGATCATCTAAGTAGTGCCCATGAATTAACTTTGTATCCAGTGTGTTTATATCCAGTGTGTTTGTATCTAGTTGTGGTTGTGTACCCAGTTGTGTTTGTATCCAGCTATTATTGAACTTATATTATATATCAAGTTTGTGTTTTCTGATCTAGTTGTGTTTGATTTTCTTAAAATATAGATGCAACAAATCCATATTGCTATTGTGTTAATTTTTCACAATAGCAAGGATAAGTTGTTGCAACAAATTGAATTTTTTTCTACTTTCCACTGCTGTTTTTTAAAATGGATTCAAAAAAGAAACTTCTCTGTATACTTCTTACAGTTGTATGCAACAAATCCATACTAAGGATAAGTTGCTGCAACAAAATGTATTTTTTCAAAAACACAAAGGCCCAACTGTAGGACAAAGTACTCCAACTGTAGGAGAAAGTACTAGGCAAAGGCCCACTCGGCCAAAATATGGGCCAAAATATCTGGAACCGAAGAGACAGAGAGCGCGTGGAGCGTTGGAATATTATAAGGAGGGAACCGAAGGGACAACCTCCCCTCTCTCTCCCATTCGGCAGTTCCCTCTTTCCCACTCGGCAGTTCTACGGTGAGTTCCTATGCAGTTCTTCAGACTTGTTTTCTTATCTTTTCTTCAGAGTTCTCTCTCTAATCTCTTCTTTTTCTTTCCATCCATCTGCAGACTCGGCAGACTGTACGGTGAGTTCTTCAGTTCCTTTGCAGTTCTTCAGATTTCTTCAGAGTTCTCTCTCTAATCTTTTCTTTTTCTTTCCATCCATCTGCAGACTCGGCAGTTCGTACGGTGAGTTCTAGTTCCTTTGCAGTTCTTCAGATTTCTTCAGTTCTCTCTCTAATCTTTTCTTCTGTTGCTTGATTCTTCCAAACTTCTTCACTTCTGTTGCTTGATTCTTCCAACCTTCTTCACTTCTGTTGCTTTAATCTTTATTTTTTGGTTCTGTCCTAATCCCTCTTTCTTCTTGTAATATTACAGTGACTGCAAGATACCCAAAGAAGAAGAACCACTCCTTCATTAGGGTTTCTTCTCAGGTAAATCCCTCTTTCTTCTAACTGTTCATCCTCTGCTTGATTAGGCTTTCAAATTAGGGTTTTCATGGAATGTGTGTTTTCCTGATTATGTTCCTGATTAGGGTTGTGTTTTCCTGATTAGGTTTTGTCCTTATTATGTTCCTGAATATGTTCCTGATTATGTTCCTGATTATGTTCATCAGATTATAAGTGACTGAAATGTGTAGAATGTTCTTCAGTACTGAAATGTGTAGATTGTTCTTTAGTACTGTAATATGGTTGCAATGTTTAGGTTCTGTTACTAATCACTTGCTTAATTTTTAGCAATGGACTGTGTTGTGTGTGGACAACCTGCTCACAACTGTGGTAGGACACAGAGGAGGGAAACCAGCTTCCAGATTGTCATTGTTGATGAGTTTCCATTTGATGGTGTGGTGAGTTTTCACATCCAGACAACAATAGTTTACTTTATGTTATATTCATCCTGTAGGTTGGTAAGTTAACTACATTATGTTATGTTCATCCTGTAGGTTGTTCCATGTTCATTTAGGGAGAGACTGAATGATTTCACTCCTAAGAATTGGCTGGTTGCCAACAGCAGTGCAATTAGAAACTATGATCTGTACTTGAAGAAGACTGATGAAAAGACATTGATTTGTGGTGCTTATTGGACGTCATTGTGGAGAGTCTACGACATTGGTCTTGGTGATGTACTGGAATTTGAATATGATCCAGATCCGATTGAGGGTTTGGACAATTTATTCCATGTCACCATTTCCTCAAATGGTGTTGAAAAGTACATCCATGAAGCTCCATGTAAGTTCTTGCTAACAACTACTACTAACTATTTCCTCAACTACTACTAATTTCTTTACATGTACTAGTACTAATTATTTTATTTCTTCTCTTTTGCTTAGTGATTGGAGATGTCCCTTCTGGAATAAGAAGCATTCTGTACAGGACAATCTTCTCAAACATTCAATCAATCACTGAACAGAACATGGCCACCATCTTATTTTCCATCTACAAAGATGTTCATGTGACAGACCATGAGAAGAATTTCTGGGTACACAAGATGAATGAGGAAAACCAAGCATGGGATGCACTGGTAAGGCTTAGAGCTAAATCACTATTCTGTTGTTTCATTCTATGCATGCCTAATGTGTAAAAAAATACTAACTGCGAAATACATGATTATTGCAGTTCATGCCTATTGAGGCTGTACAAGGCTACAGGTACCCAAGACATGGCATATCACATCTTTCCAGGGAAGGGCAAGACATAGAAGGAGACGACATTCAAGAAGGGAAGCATCTTTTTCCAGCTTGAATATTGGGAACATTTGCTGGTTCGACATAATTTGGACTTAATGCATATAGAGAAGAATGTGTTTGATAATATTGTTCACACAATTTTACAAGTGGAAAACAGGTCCAAAGATAATGTGAAAGCAAGACTGGATATGAAAAGATTTAAAATCAGAACACATCTCCATGTTGATGAAACTCAAGAGAAACCAGACTTGCCTGAAGCAATGCACTACATGAATTCAGATAATAAGAAGGTATTCTGCTCAGTTGTGAAAATGCAAGGTTTCCAGTAGACTATGCTTCAAACATGGATGGGAAGGTCAGGTTAGATGAGAAAAAAATAGTTGGGCTAAAAACTCATGACTGCCACATAATTTTTGAAGATGTATTTCCTTTAGCTATAAGTAGAACCATGCCTTCCCCTGTTCCTCTTCCACTAATTAATCTTAGCAAGTACTTCAAGAAAGTTTGCTCCAAAGTCATAGATCCTACTGAGATGCAAAAGTTGGAAGAAGAAATTGCTGAAACAATGTGTAAGCTAGAGCAGATTTTTCCACCATCATTCTTTGATATAATGGAACATCTTGTCATCCATCTTGCAAGTGAAGTGTCGATAGGTGGACCAGTGCAATTCAGAAACATGTGGTCTACAGAGATGTTTGTTGGGAAGTGTAAAGGGATGGTACATACTAGAAGACATCCTGAAGCATCAATAGCTGAGGGATATATATTTGATGAGAGCTTGGATTTTTGTGCAAGATATCTGGAAAATTCCAACAAAGAGACAATGCATACTGATGATAGCACAACTAGCAGTCCAGACACTAATATATATTTAAGAACAATTGGAAGACAGCTCTCTACATTTCAAGTAGATGAGCTAGATCACATTTCATGGACACAAGCTCAAAGGCATGTGTTGCTTAGTTATCCAGAAATTACTAGGTTTGCAAATGAGCATATCACAATGCTACAAGCAGACAGAAGGAAAAGTAGAAGAGAAGTTGAAGTTGCTCACCACCAACAATTCCTGAAATGGTTTATTGAACATGTGCATTCTTTAATGCATAAAGGAGTTGAACTACCACAAGAAGTTGTTCTACTAGCACAAAAGCCTTTCATGATGGTGAAGAAATACAACAGCTACAAGATTAATGGCTATACATTCCACACAAGAAGCCATTCTGCTGGAAAATCTTCCCAGTGTGATGGAGTTTCAACTACTGCAAAGACATTAAGTTATTCAGTAGATCACACATTAGGAGATGGTCAAATTTGTGGCAGGATCCATGAAATAGTTGAATTGAATTATTCAAACACAGCTAGTGTAGTATTATTCAAGTGTGAATGGGTTAAAGATACTAGAATTAGAGTAGATGAATTTGGAATAACTGAAGTCAACTTCAATCATGTAGACAAAGGGGAAATTCTTTCATCTATGCCATTTATACTAGCTAGTCAAGCAAAACAGGTCTACTATTTGCAAGATCCAATTGATAATGAATGGTTTGCTATTGTGTCTAGGTAATTTGATATAGTTCTATTGTTTCTTTTGTTTGCTGGTTTGATTCTGTTGAACATGGTAATAAAGTTCTATTGTTTCTTCTGCAGGGACTGCTAACATGGACAGTCAGAGAAGTAGGCTAAATGAGGTTAACATGCAACTGATGAAACTTGGTGTGCCACCAACACAGATAGAAATCAAGAGTGGAGAAACTTTTACAAGATTTCTTGAGGAATCAAGGATAAAAGGAATATACAGAGAACCAGCAGAAGTAAGAATCTAATTTATGCCATTCTAATTTATGCCATTCTAATTTATGCCATTCTAATATGTGATTTATGTGAAAGCATATGAAGCACCTAATTTATGCCATTCTAATATGTGATTTATGTTCCTGTCTTAATTTAGAACAACATGATATATGAAGAAATAGATGTGGTAGAAAATGAGGATGAGGATGATGATGGTAGTGAACAGTATGATAGTGATGCTACTACTCATGATGAAAATGAAGAAGGTGATATCAATCAACAGTTACATGAAGGTTAGTTTTAGGTTGCCTTCTCCTCTTGTTAATTTAGGCAGTTTATTTGAATATTGTGAAATGGATGACACATTGGTTAATTTAAATACTTGTTACATGACAACAGCAGAGAAGTCTGTGAGAGGGCCCACTAAGTTGAAAAGATTCTGGAAAGAGTATGATCCAAGAAACAAGATCAGTTTGGAATTTAACAGCAAAGGCCAACCTTGTGGGTTCAAAACTTGCAGGCTCACAAATTTCATTGCTTCTTTAGTTAAGGGAAAAGAAATTTCTTTGGCAGCTACCAATTGGAGCAAAGTTCCTGAATATGAAAAAGATGAGCTATGGAAGACAGTTAAGGTAAAATCTCTTAAATAAACTGGATTGTAGTTCTGAACTATGTTTTTTGCCTGCAAATTACTAATGTTGCCTAACTGTAAACACTTTTGCAGTATTTCTTTGAAATACCAGATTGTTACAAGTGCTGGGTGTTGATATCTGCTAGAAAGAAGTGGAAAGATTACAAGTGCTATTTGAAGAGAAAATTTTACAATGATGAGTTGTCACTCAAAAGCAACATTGCCAATGGATGCAAATCCAGGATACCTCCTGCTCAGTGGGTTTGGCTATGTAAATTTTGGAGAACACCAAAGTCTAAGGTATACTAAAGTAGCAATGCTGGATATACTATTTTTTTCAACCTGGTTGTGCTAATTCATACTATAGGCATTAATGTATAATTTCTTGCTGTAATGTAGGCATTAAGTATGAAGAACAAAGAGACGAGAAATTGTCAAGCAAATGCAGTTCATACAGCTGGTACTAGAAGTTTTGCAGTAGTACATGAACAAGAAGTAAGTTAATTGTGGATTTGTTGCATACTTGAATATCTAAAATTTTCAAAGATCACAGTATGATAGTTTTCCATGAATTTCAGGAAATAAAAGAAGGGAGCAAAATATCCAGAGCTCAGCTTTACAGAATTACACATACAAATAAGGATGGGAAACCAGTTGATGAATTTTGCAAGAAAAAGATTGTAAGTAATAATGTAGTATATATTGAATTTTGTCATGTCCACATACATATTATATATTGAAAACTCAATAAACTGTTCTGAGCTATCAATACTTCAATAAACCTGCATCCATGTTTGTAATGTTGCAAACATGGATTCAATGTTGTAACTTCTTTTGTTTATCTTCAGTTTGAGTCAATCTTGCAAATATCCATTACATGTTCCTCATTCTTTGTAATGTTGCAAACAGGAAGAGATAAATGTGAAGTTTGTGGACAACCCAAACTTGATACATGAGGAAGCAAATGAGGAAGATTTGTATTCAACATTGTTCCCAAAGGCTAAGAAGTCAAGTAATCATGGATTAGGGCTCACTGTTGGTGGAAAGAACAGTGAGAAGCTGGCGCTGGCTCTATCTGCTCTACATGATGTTACACAGGAAAACAAAAATCTCAGGGGTGTTGTAGAGAAGCTTGTAGAAACTCAGTCAAGTTTGGTAGCCAGAAGTGATAAGCTAGAAGAGAAGTATTGTCAGATGATGGAGCTATTTCAAACATCACAGAAGAGAATGAAAGAACATATTGAAGAACCTCTTGTTGAAGAATCAGAAGGATTTGACAAGATGAAGAACAGTGGTCAGGAGGAGAAGAAAGCAGTAGATGACAAGAAAAGGAAAAGGCAAAGGGTAGAAGAAAAGATTGGAAATGAAGTTAATCTTGCGAAGAATGAAACTGTTGAGGTAAAATAACTACTGCTTGTACATGTGTCAATAAGAAATCCTTGTACGTGTTTTTTTTCTTGTACCTTGTAACTCTTGCTGACTAGGAATTTAACTAAATGCAGGTTGCTATGATAAAGAAAATTAAACTAGAGAAAGCTCAAGAGATGAAGAAGTCAAACATTTGCAGCACCATCCCAAAGCCCAGAATAAGTAGAGAAATGGAAGTTGTCTTGACTTCACCAAATTCTTCTAACCTTGCAGCTCTTGGAACAATTCAAACTGCAGATATAAATGCAGTTGGTTTAGATGGAGATCCAGTAAGTGATTATGTGGAGGTCATGGTCAATATTGTCTACCGTGATACAACCGTACTGCCTAGACCACTTGGGAGAATGACAAGGGTGGGAAATGCGCAAGCTAAGTGCATTCCATGGCCAAGGAATCATGTTAGTATTTCTTAAACTTTGTATGAAAAAAATCTGCTCCTACTCAGTCAAGGTGCTCCTACTCAGTATTTCTTAAATATGTGCAGGTTACATTAAGAGATTTATATGAAAAAAATCTTCAAAACAAAATTAATAGACAAAACTCAGTCAAGGTGCCAGGAAAGCCAGGAGCTAATAAGAAATCTGCTCCTACTGAACAGGCATGTGCAGTATGATTATAGAACTCAGCAGTTATCACTCAATAGTATTGTTTATGCTTCTGCTCCTACTAACATATTGACTCAGCAGGGTACTGGTGCACAAGGAACAACTCTTGAAGCAAATGCTGCTGCTGTTTATGCTTCTGCTACTGCTACTGCTTCTGCTAACACAGAGTCTCAAATGAATGAAAAGGTATGTTACATATACTGCTTCTGCTCCAGCAATATCTGAACTGTTTCATGTACTAATACATGAAAAATGTGCAGCTTCTGGATGAACCAGTCAGCAAAGTAATTGTGGAGGAACCAGTCATGATCCAGGCAAAAGGTAGAGTGAAGAAACCAAATTCCAGAAACCAGAAACAAACTGCTGCTACTGCTACTGCTTCTGCTAACACAGAGTCTCAAATGCATGAAAAGGTATGTTACATGTACCGCTTCTGCTCCAGCAATATCTGAACTGTTTCATGTACTAATACATGAAAAAATGTGCAGCTTGTGGATGAACAAGTCATGAGCCAGGAAACAAAGATCAAGAAACCAAGATCAAGAGTACCGAAGCAAACTTCTGCTCCTGCTGCTATAGCTACAACAGATTCGCAATTACCAGACAAGGCAAGTTACAGTTGTAAACTATTACAGTTGATCAGAATATTACACTGACAACACTATAAACTAAAAAATGTGCAGATTCTGGATGAACCAGACATGAGCCAGGCAAAAGTTAGAGAAAAGAAACCAAGATCAAGAGTACAGAAGCAAGATGCTTCTCCTGCTGCTACAGATTCAGTACCACACAAGGTAAGTAAACTCCTAAACTAGTCTGAACAATGCATACTACTGTTGAACTAGCTGCTCCTTCTGTTGAACTAGCTGCTCCTTTTGTTGAAAATGTTGAACTGTTGAACTAGCTTCTCCTTCTGTTTGATCCTTCTGTTGAACTAGCTGCTCCTTCTGTTTGATCCTTCTGTTGAACTAGCTGCTCCTTCTGCTCCTTCTGCTCCTTTTGTTGAACTGTTGAACTCGGACAAATCTTAACAATGCAGACTGATGATATTGCATGGTCTCAAACTCAGACAGCTCAGACAAGGGATTGCCAAGCAGCTGATGATATTGCATGGTCTCAGTTGTAAGATATGGTTGTGAACAATGGTTGTGGGATATGACTGTAAGATATGGCTGTGAACAAATGTAAGATATGACTGTAAGATATGTCACTATAAAATATGACTGTAAGATATGACTATAATGTGGTTTGTAATATATGTTGTTTGTAATGCGACTGTAAGATATGACTATAATGTGATTTGTAATGTGATTTGTAATGTGGTTTGTAATATATGTTAGCCATCACATGCGGGCCACTGTAATATGACTGTAAGATATGACTTTGATTCAATTAATGTGAGCCATTTTGTAATATATGTCACTGTAGTACACATTTGCTTTTGACTAGGATATGGATAGTGCCTCAAAAAGCTGGTTTTTTGAGGCACTATGGATAGTGCCTCAAAAAGCTAGGTTTTAGAGGCACTATGAATAGTGCCTCAAAAAGTTGGGTTTTTGAGGCACTATTGATAGTGCCTAAAAAAGTTGGTTTTTAGAGGCACTAGTCATAGTGCCTCAATTGACTAGGATTTAAAGGCACTCTAATTTGTGCTTTAAGTTGGTTTTTAAGGCACTAGTCATAGTGCCTCAATTGGCTAGGATTTAGAGGCATTAGTCATAGTGCCTCAATTAACTATGATTTAGAGACACTTTTTAAAACTGCCTCAAAAAACTTTTATCTACACGACCGTCCCGGCGCTTTTTTTAGTGCCTCAAAAACTTAATTGTGGCACTAATTTAACTATTGAAGACACTTTAGAGTGCCTCTGAATACTGTACCTGTCATAGTGCCTGGAGAAGGCATGGCGCCGCGCCGTGCGATCACAACGGCGAAGAAGCAATATTCGCTGCATGCCTGCCGGCCCGGTCCACTTGAGGCAGTGCCGGGTATAATCTCCATTACAACGGTCCACTTGAGGCGAATGACGCTTACGACGGATCTCGAATCAGACACCCGAGGTTGTGGCGATGATATCAGGTAAGACCGAGCGATCCCAGTTTGCTTCGTCAGGTTAATGAAAATCGCAAAAGATTTAGAGAACGAGATATCATGCTTCGGAAGATTAGCCAGGATTATGCCAGTCGTGAAAATCACCGCCAAGGGAAAAATGAGAGCTCTGTGTGATGGGTACAAAAAACTGGGATTTGGGAAAGTATTGTTGCAGCATAGTACTGTACAAACTAAGTCGTGCAACACCGATGGCTCAAGACTGCAGACCATACTTCAAAAAGAAAAGAAAAAAAAGACTGCAGACCATACAATTTAAGATAAAGGCAGGTTCGGCAAAGCTGGAATGTAAACGACAGCTAATGCAACGTCAGTGTTATGTTTTGCTAATCATATTTATACGAGTGCGCCGTACGAGATCAAACCGAACCTTACAATTTTTCGTTGTGGAGTCCCCACAGCGCCGACGAACAGGATGGAAGTGGGAGGACAATTGTTCAGAACGATCCGATGATTGCATAATTGCATTAATCCATAAAGGGAAAAGAAACTAACCCTACAATGAACGCTGGCAGGTTGTACAAAGAAATCAGAGAACTGACTGTACAAGTTCCTTTCTATCTCGGCTTCCTTGGGCGTTGTTACTGTTAGGCATTTGACAATAACTTCATCTTCACCTTTATCATGGCCTGAGAAAACTTGTTCCGGTGCCATTGGCTACGACAAAAGGTAAATGCAGTCAAGATGTACTTCAAATGCAGGCATATACTTGTAGATATTCCAAAGCCATAATAACAGAAATAGTAAAAAAAACATAAGTAGGGGACGAAAACAGTGAGCATCTTTAGCAAGACAATAAAGACTGAAGTACAACCCAATGATGCAACCATACTATAGAACAAGAAAGCTGACAAGAGGCAGAATGTTTTTTATGTCCTGAAGTTATGTGTAAACAGCTTTGCATACTGACCCACTCTCCAGTATTAAACAAAATCCCATAAGATTGGCTGGTATAAGAGGCACAAATGAAAAGTTGGCGATACACAGTATCTAGTTTGTCATCTTGTAGTTATAACTGAATGGAAATAATTCAACATCATGCTAGCAAAATTGGCATAGTCTGATATTTATATAAAATAAGTAGGCAAGCTCTACCAGATCATCATATTTAATTCAAGAGGTGCTCACAGTGAATGGAGAAGATTATTACTTCTCCCCAACCTCCATGGAGTCAGAACTTAAAATTTTCGGGCACTAAAAGAAACCAAATATAAATTCAATACTAAGACAGAGGTTGAACTGATAATTTTCTGACACAAAATATGTAACTAAAGACCAGGCACCCAGAAAACACAATGTGAAACTAAATATACGAAATCCTAATGCTGTACATGAACTATGGATCTATCACAAGCACAAGGTTCTCATACAAATATGCGCAGACAAACCAAATAGATGACGAGGATGGACAAAACTTACTTTCCACACAACAATGGAAGAAGTGATGTTTCCATAAGAGTTGCCGACTCTGAGATATTATAAACATAAAAACAGAAACGTGAATGTCTGGAGCAACACTATAAGATGCATAGCATGATATCAGTACTGTAAACAGAAGGGCTACTTTCTGATAGCTTGTTCCGCATATAGCTTCCTTGTCTTCCCAAACTCTAGTAATGTCCATGGTGAAAGATTGCTACCGTGTAATGAGTGAGCAGAATCAAGAAAAGCACGTGCTATAGAAATATCTGAAAAAATTAGATAACAGAAATGAGATATGAGCAGATGTAAGAATTAAAAATTGGCAGCTACAATCCATTTCTTAGGACACAACTTATTATGTTTATAATATTCAGATGTAGTGAAGTTCAGTAATCTTTACCTAAGCCGAGGGTCTAATTGATTTGGCTGTTTTATATTGCAGAACTTCTCAAGGCTGAAATTCCATGTGCATGCAATGAAAAAGAACTGTCTCATTCTAAATTATGAAGTTTAAGTATTGGAGATCCAAATTCACTGAAAATTTTGATGGTTTTGCCCAACTGTGAGAATAAGTTTAGAAACACATTTTCTGGTTGATATCACCAGGGACAGAATCACAGAATTTGAAACGCAGTATTGCATAGAAGATAGTAGAGACTTGAGAGAAGATACAAATCAGAAACATCACTGTGATAGAGTGTTACCATTTGAATGTAGTTATGCGACAGTAACAAACCATAAGGTGGCTTCCAAAATAGAGAGAAAAAAATCAAAAGATGAGAATGTACCATCTTTCCTCAGAACAAAGTCGTCTTCACGCCTTGCCGGGGCATCTTCAACTGAACCTGAACCGATGATATGTGGATAGACATGGATTATTTCTTAGTTGTGGTTCCGACCTTCTGTGCATCTTAACCTTGAACTGAGGTAATAAAGTTAGGAAAATCAAATAGAGATAAGATGAGTAGATCCATCATGATAATTCATGGAGAAAGGGTGTGCCAGTAGGAAGTTGTTTGTTGTCTTGAACCAATTTGCTCAGCCACAAGCTGGGAAAATAACTGGGATTGTTAGTTCCAGACATTAATAACAAAATGCTTCAATGCGTCTCTTCAGCAGTAAGCTGCTCATCTGAACACAACTGAGCTCTCAACGATGGACGGTGCATCTGGTCTGCAGACCGTGGGTAAAAAATTCACACCCCACATACCTGCATATAATACACCAGTGTCAGAATAAGAAGACACGATATATCTCATCTCACTATTAAGATGCAAAAAATCATTCACATGGTTGTAGTATCCAACAAGCAGCTGAATAGGTATGGACAACTCAACTAGTTTCCCCGAATCAACATACGAGCAAGGTATGCACAGTTGCCACCTAGATCACCAGTGAGGATTCATTAACAGAAAGAAAGGGCCATCTACAAGTTTCGAGATGCAACCAACCAACCAACATAGCTAAGAAACCTGTGACGAGTCAATAACAGTTAATACTTAATAGCCATTTTACCAAATTCCAAATGCAACAGAGGTAAGCACCATTGAGACTTCAAGTAAGAGATCATTAAATCTTTGAACTAGCCATATATTGTAAGAACAATTTCATTATCCACCCAACAAAACATCCAATGGATACCACAAAGTGTGCCATCCAACTACAATTCTGACATTGCACGTCAATCTCGTCCAATCATGATGCCCTAACACACAAATGGTAACTAGACAATTAATTCTACAAAGTTGGAGTAGCAACCAGGGGCGGATCTATGCTGCTACTCTGCAGAATTACTCTAAATTAAACCTAAGCCACCAATTAAACCTACGCCACCAAATTAATAAAAATTTAGAGCAGAAAGAACAGATGAAATCAAGAGATAGAGAACCGAGTAATCAATACGTCGGTTGGGGAGAAGAGTGTCGCGGAGGGAGGTGGACCGACATGGAGCAGAAGAAGCAACGACAGTGAGGATGTGGTGGGATGGGAGGAAGCGCAGGCAGGTAGGCAGTCAGGAACACAAGGGGAACTCTGGAGCTAGGAGGAGGAGGAGGAGGAAGAGTTGCTCAAGGTGCTCCTTAATTACCTAGAATCGGCCGGGAAGGATCGCTCCAGGCGCTGATCGAGTTCTCCCGCCGTCAAGGGATCCGCCGGTCCATGCCGCTGCACCGGCGCGCGCGTCGTTCTCGACGCTCCCCACTCCGTGTTTCGACCGTTGCGCCGCGCGCCTGTCCTGACAATCCAATCCTCCCGCTAATATCCGTAAGGATGAACAGCCGGCGGCATGGAAGAAGAGGGCGGCGGCGGTACGTGATGGAGCGGGGGCGGCCGTGGCGGCGGCGTCACGTGTGGGACACTAGGAGGAGCAGAATCCGTTCGGTTCTGTCCCCGGTCCCCGCCCTCCGTTCTGCTGTTTGGTGGGTCCCCTGGGTGCGGCGTGCGGGGTCGCCGGTTTGTCTTTACTGGATTGATGAGTAGCGCATTTGTTTTTTGTTATAGTTTACAATAAGGAGCCTACGGAAGGTTCATGAGAGCATCTCCAACAAAGCCTTATAAATTAGCGAGCTAAAACTGGTTTATAGCGATGCATTTTGATATACAACGCGTGCTATCTGCTGTCGCTACACCGAACGCAATATTTTGCAGTGTGCTGCAAAATCGCAAATATGACGCTTCATCGGGAGTTACGTATTAAACTTAAAAATAGACTAAAAATATACTGAATATATTTTACATAGACAAACAAAGTTCAAACAAACAGTGCAGACACTAGTAAAAGCCCGACCAGATTATATATTGCGAACTAGTGTATGCACCATTTCATTATTGCTACGTTCTAAACTAGAAATCAGAATTGTCCTCCTCCTCCGTGAAGGACTCCGCCGGTATTGATAGGAACTGGTCTAGCCATCGATCATTGTCATTGTCGATCGTTTACGGGACGACAAGCCGTGTCTCGACGAACACGCGGTGGCGTGCCTTGTTGGCCCTCCTTTCTCGGTGGCGTGCTTTGCGCTCCTCCTTGCTCTGCGCGTAGAAGGCGACCTCGGCGTCAACGTCCTCCGGGAAGTGGGCGGCCCACTCCGCCCTCACACGCTCATCCTCCTCGGCGTTGTAGAGGAGCCAGAGCTGCGCTTTGTGGCGTTGTTTCTCCTCCTTAGTGACGAGGCGCGGCGGCGCGCGCGAGCATCTCCGCCTGCTCGTGCGTCTACACGTCGTGGAAGTTCATCTGCATGCACGGGCGGCCGAGGCGCCACGGTGGCGCATCGAACGGGTGCGCCGTCTCGAATGTGCCGAGGACTACGTGGTCTCCATCGTCATAGATCTTCGAGTAGTATGTGTCGTTGGGGCGCGCACGTACCCCACGGTAGCCGGAGGAGTTGGGACGACGCGACGCATTTCGACGGCGGCGTAGGAACTGGATTGTGCGGCGGCGGCGCGGGGCGCTCGACTGCACAGTATGCTAAGGCGCAGCGGCGAGCGATGCGACACACGGTGGGGATTTGGCGCATATGAATGTTCCGCGGTAGTTGGCGGCACATGGGGACTTGGTTTATAGATATTCCGCGCCAAATACCGCAATATCCCACACGGGGCAAAGTTTTAGCGCGCGCATGTGGTTTTCCAGTCTCTGCTGGAGCTATGAGCACGGGCTCCCCGCGCTAAAATATCATATTTTGTCACGCGCTCAATTTAAGCAAGATGCTATAGGGGAGTTTTTCTTAGATCGGCTTATAAAGGTGTTATAAAATTACCTATTTGCACACCACACGGAGTTTTGGAGCAACCTAAATAAAAAAAAGTTACCTACTTGGACAATACAATAAGCTGTATAAATTCACACCAATTAAAAACTCCTATATAATTCACGGTACACCAAAGGGAAAAGTAAGGGTGATGCGGCACAAGATGAGTTTGAAGAATTCTAGACCAAGTTTTGCCAAAGTAGTAAGCCAGTAAGCGATGAAGGATGGATTCTGAATTTTACGATATTGATTATGGTGTAGACGATGGAGATTATGACATTTTTGTGCTCGTGTGGACAAAGAAGTCAATGCCAATAAGAAGTAGATGGAAATGAATGAGGAGGAGGATGGTGATGGACTTGGAAATGAAGATTTAAATTTGTTGAAAGAGTAAGAGTTGCAATACAAGTTCGATGTTTTCAATGTCAAAGTGGACTTTGACATGCTAGATTTCAAAGTTAGAATGCTATTTCTTTGATGTCAAGGAGTAAAAAAGTTGCATTTGTGCATATATAGCATTAGTGATAGTAAAGTAATTAAGGGTAGGGAAGATAAGAAATGAAGCTAAGAGATAGAAACAAGCTCTATGCATGGTTGCCCTTGGCTATTAAAAGCCTCAAGGGATAGCAGAACAATAGTAGTAATAGTAAGAACGAGTGCATGATTTTACGCTTGGTAGAAAGTTTGGAAATTCAAGGCATTGGCAACAACTTTCCTGACGTATCTCATTGAAAAATTCATAGACGGCAAGAAAATTGTAAGATCCTGACGCATGGCTTAATAGATTGATAGCATATTTATTTTAATAAGTTGTAACTTATTTTTGGGGCTCATCTTCTAAGAACGCTCCAGGTTAAGCGTGTTTAGCCTGGAGCAATTTGAGGATGAGTGACCGATCGAAAAGTTGTTCCCGGGTGCGCACGAGTGAGGATAAAATATGCAGAAAAAACTAGTGTTGATAGGTGAAGCCAATATAGAAATCCTAAAGAGTTGTCAGAGGTAATAGCCACAGGGCCTTGGGTGACCGGGGTGTTACAAGTGGTATCAGAGCTGATCCTCATGATTACACACGCGTGTGGGGGCCAGGGGCGTAGACATATAGCGCATGGCACGTCTAGCGCGCAGTGAAACACGACATGACACATGTACCGGCACTAGAGGCACATACATATGCGAAGAGGGCACGTTGTTGGCCTGAGTTGTTGATCTACACGATCTTATAAGCGTGAGTGTACGTGAAATCCTGACACATGGCTTAGGACATCCATACTAATATGTTGTAACTTTTTTGGGGGTATCATCCTTAAATAAACTCCATGTTAAGCGTGTATAGCCTAGAACAATTTGAGGATGAATGGCTGACGGAGAAGTTGTTCCCGAGTGCGCACAAGCGAGGATAAAATATGCAGAAAAGACTAGTGCTTTTATCTACCATGAGGATTTCCTATAAATAGCCACTTTTTCTAAAAATATGCATACCACTCATTTGCATAGATGGTTGTTATATAAAATCCATATACAAAAGATAATTGCTTACTTCTATAGGCATTGATCTCAATGCTTCTATCTACCTAGTAGCAATGGTCTAGTAGAGGTGGAGTGCATAAGCTCTTGGGAATGGTTGAGAAAAAATTGAGAGATGATCTAGACATAACAAACAACATAAGGTATATTTTTAGCACAACTTTCCTATTTTTTTCTGATTTTAGGATAATTTCCTATTATTTTATTGAATTTTAGGACATTTTCCTAGATTTTACTAAATTTAGGACAATTTTCCTAATTTATATTTAATTTTAGTATATTTTCCCATGATTTACTAAATAATAGACCATTTACCCTAATTTTACTAAATTCACGACATCTCCCCCACCTAATTTTTATTGGATTTTAGTATGTTTTCCTAAATATAAATGAATATTAGGATATATATCCCCTAGCTTTTATTGATTTTGACTAAATTATATTAATTTATCACGGTCTAATTAATGTAGTGCAAAAGGTTTTTCGCAATGCAGAACGTAGATTTCATGTTAGGCATTTGTATCAAAACATTCAAAAAATTGCACAAAAAGAGAGAGACACTAGAAAATGATTTGTGAGTCATTCCAAGATCAATAAACATACCAACATGTGTGAGAAACATGGAAACAATTAAAGTTGATAGTGAATCAACTTATGAGTGAATTAAGCAACTACGGTAATTAAACATCTGGATTAAGGCCTTCTTTAGTTACTCTACTAAATGTGACATGTTGCTTAATAATCACTCTAGAGTACACATTAGGTAAATTACATGCATAACTACTTATCTTTTTTTGCTTAACTATCACTTATCTTGTTATGTGCTTAACTTCTTATCACATATCACACTTATCTTGTTATTTTCTTACCTACTTATCACATATCACTTTTTTATCTACTTAACTGCTTATCACATACCACTTATCTTGTTATATGATTATCACACATTCCCTTTGACTTGTCCAGCTATATTCTAGAGACCATAGGAGATGCCAATATTATCCATGTTAGAGACTATTTTATGAAATGTTGCATATATGATTGTGAAGAAACATAAAGAATGTCAGAATTGACCTCTGTAGAAGATGGTTGTCGAGTGGAATACCTTTCCATCATGCAATATCATGTTGTAGAGGAGAGATAATTTACCCTAAACTAATCAAAACATACAAAAAGGCTTATGCCTAAAACATGTTGTCACTTTGAAAAAGAGTTCATTGGGAGAATATGAATGGAGTGCATGCATGTTCCTGTTGTACACCAAAGTCACGAGAAGGCCTAAGAAAAATAGGAACAAAAACACCTAAGGAAAAGATGAAAAATGGGGACAAGCATATTACAAGGCATGTGTGGACAATGCATTTTTATGTTTGTGAGAATAAAAATCATAATTAAAAGATGGCATCACAAGTACATGTAAAGTTAACAAGCCAATGTTATTGGTGAATATGAATATGTATATGATCCTACAATTATACAATTGTGCTTTCTAACTAGCTAATCTTCATGTTTTTTACTTTACTTGCTACCACAATATGCTAATATTGTCCATTATTTAATATTGGCAGAAAATAATTCCAAAATCTAAACCCATGATGATGTATATGATGGGACATGAGGTTGTATTCATAGTCTATAAATTATTACTTATTTTCCCTAACCTTTAAATATTTTTCCTAATTTTGAAACATTTTCCTCAATTACTACTTAATTTTCTTGAATTTTACTCATGTTACCCGAGATTTACTCATTTTTTCGTGATTTTGACTTAGTTTTCTGTATGTTTGGTCAATGCCTCAATTTTACTGAATTTTTATATCTACTATACACAAGAAGGAGGTCATATTTCCCTTCCCTGGATCACATGATCCATTGCTGGAGGAGATTTTATTGGTGGCATCTGCAAGGGACTCAATTTCAACAAGGGTGACAACTGCCATGGCCAAAGGTAGTTTAAGGGGGAAGATATACGGTAACTCAAGTGAAGTGAGAAACACAAGTGTGGAAGCTAGAAGAGGTAGGACTAGAGGCAATATGAAATGCAAGAAAATTCAAGTTGATCAAAAAAGAGAAAGCTCATCTGCAACTACATCATTTCCTAGGAGGCAGAGCAAGAAGGAGCACATATAACAAATGAAGAGACTCGGCTCATTTTTTTTGTTTGGTCATTATCAAAAGGAAGCAAGGCAGTTTGCACTGCCTGACCTGAATGAAAAATGGTTGCCGGAAGAGACATCACGAAAGTTCAAACACTTAAAATGAACCTCTAATCATGCTAATTAGATATTATATGTTTGACTTAGTTAATCGTGATCTTGTTTTCTTGTTTTCCTCCAAGTATGAGTTCATCGATGAACTTACTATCACATCCCGAACATGCAAATGTGAACCTACATTTTGTTATCTTCACCGCTTTCTTTTGTTATTATATATGTTGCACATGTGAGTTTTCAAAGTTTTCGTGTCGATTCCCATCGGTGTTGTCAAGTACATATACAACATGTACTTGACCAGACATATGAGACATGTAAACCTGTTAATGCTTTAATATCTCAACTCCTAGCTCATGGTTGGAAAAAAGATCGCCAAAATCATGTGAAATTCACAATAGCTCCCATTAATTTTATTCAAACATTCGTTTCTTTTACGTACACAACTACAAGATCACCAAGCACATATAAATTCACACAAATCCCCCTAATAAATAGTGCGCACGTAGCACATAGAATGCACCATGCAACAACCAATATCACAAAGGCTACTTCTTTTCTATACCTAGCTCTCATCTCCACCATGTAGATCTTTGCCCATATCTTTGTCTTCAACTTTTTTTAGGTAAAACATCATATATTAAACATGCAAGCCGTTTTATTAAAACCTTCCAGTCTCCTTAGGTACCCTGGTAAGGAAAAAAAGTGCGTCTGAAACTTGTATCCCATCAAACCATAGTTACATCTTTGTCTTCAACTTAGTATCACACCCTTTAGCTCTTCAACTTCATTTTTCAGCTTCAGATTATCTTATGCATCTCATCGCCCACAACATCATTTAAGTGCATCAATTTTTGCTTTCCATCCACTGCACTACATGACATTCAGAAAATGCAGAAAAATGTGCATCCTAATTAAGAAGGTAATTTGCACTTGCAGCTATTTGTATAATCAATGTTGTTACCTTTTATTTTTTTATCTCCATCAGCGATCATAGGAATTGAACATCTCCTCGGTTAACATGCATAGTGTGTGTGTGTGTGTGTGTGTGGTCTAGCTTGTATCGTGTCACGCCATGTAGATGCGGCGGACAGGAATATTAGATGTAGATGTAGTACTTCTTCTGACCTATAAATTGGGGTCAACTAATATGGCTAGGAGAAAGTACCATATAGGAGCCATAAATCTCTTCCCCCCGAGGACAAGGACAATAAGGGGCAAGTGGAGCCCATAAGATTCTGCCGTGCCTTCTGTACCACAATTCGTGGAGAAGCGGGGTCTCGACCTTCCCCCCCCCCTAATTACCTTACTACTTCTAGTACCTGATCCAATCCATCACCTAGTACATCCACCTGGTTCATACACGTCTTCTCTAATTTGTCGATTAATGGCTTGCAAAAGTTATTCTAGAGAGCATTTCAAACAATTTGTTGTTTAGATTGTAGCTAGGTAAAAATTAAATTGTGCATGTCATTACCTCCATTCCGTAAAGTAAGTCATGTAAATTTTCTGAAAAAAATCAAATAGTGTCAAACCAAGACCATTGGAAAAAACATGAACATTTACGACATCAAATTTATATAATCAGATACACTATGAAATATATTTTCATATTGTAACTACATAGTATTATAATATTTGATAAGTTTTTGTATAAACTTAGTCAAACTTAAAACTATTTGACTTTTATGAAAATTTATAGTACGTCTTATTTTATGAAATGGAGGTAGTACTCCAGTAGATGTATCTTTTTTTCTTGAACAGTCAGTAGATGTATCTTAGGTTGGTCATTAAATGATGAGAGGACATTGTTTGTGCATTCATGTTTAAACATCGTCTTAACTGTTTTTGTTCACATGCCTACAAAAAAAAAAATACTACATGGCAAACTTTACCTGACGACAATGTATGCCTAACATGGAGTAGTGTGTCCGTCGCTACTCCCTTCGTCCTCAAATAACATCCACAAATAAATGTAATTCTAATTCTTATTTCAAGGCAAACTGCTTAATTAATACTATATGATCAATTTTATTCCATAGCAATATTTATAACAGTAAATTATTATTACTAGATCCATTTTGGAATGAGAGTTATCATAATACACCTATTTGATGTCAGTATGCTGCATTGGTCAAATATAAAAAAGTTACATGTTGATGTTATTTTTTGGATAGGAGTATGTCTGAACGTGACACCACAAAACTTTAAAGTTAGAATGTTAAGTTGGCCAAATTAATTACCAGGGTAGTTAAATTAAATGTACTAAATGGAATGTAAATTTGCCGCTTGTCGCCTTGACGTGAGGAGAAAGTTTGAGCGGGGGCTTGAGAAATGACAGTGCGTTCCGTTAAATAGCCACCATGTATCTGTGACGGCCGGCCGACCCTGGCTGCTTAATCTGCATGCGAGGCCGAGCTAATCTTTCTCTCCAACTCTTTGTTTGAGTCTACTCTTCCTTTATGAGCGAGACTATCCAAATCTACTGATCTAAAAACTCCATGAGCGAACTGAGCGAGCCATGAGACGCCTACAGGCAAGGCTCAATATAATCCCTTCTCCAAATTCGTATAAAACTCAGTCAAACTAAAACATAAAGGCGTTCGTGATCGCTCGATACACTTTCGTAATTAATAGTACTGCCAGGGTATACGTAGATGTAGCTAGGTATATGTAGAAAACCTGTATAGCCCAATCAAATTGTATGTCATTCTAGCAAATGCATGTTTACTAGTATGGCTATACGCCGACGATGGCCATGGGCAGCTAGCTGGTGGCGGTGGCAGTTGTGTCCGACGAGATGGTGCCGATGACTCTGAAGTGGATTTGGTCGGCACACACCTCGGCCTGGCCCTATACGTGGATATACATGATTTTGAATATGGGTATAGAAAAGGAATTGTAGTGTGGCAAATCCTTCTTTTTCTCTCTCTGCAACGCAAACACAACTCAGCCTGCTGGATCTGACACAGCGCCAGCTTTCTGGCTCCCCCTCCCTCTCTCTCTCGTACGCCCCCGCATGCAATGCGGGCGCACGCATCCCTATACTTAATACCCCTTCGTGTTGCAAATCAGTCCGCAGCAACATTTCTGTTCTGGGCTTCGGGGGCCGTGCGCGTTGCCCCTCTCTCCTCCCGTCCACCTGGCTTTCCTCTTCCTACCGTACGCAGCAGCGGCGGCGCCCCCGCACACCAGCAGAGGCGGCAGGTGAGTGCTTCGTCCCGGCCTGGCCTGATCTGCTGCGGCGTGCTCGTTTACGGCGGCGTCTCACCTCTTCCGAAAAGCAACTACGCGGCGCCCGTCCGTGCTTGATCTGCTGCGGGCATGCTTTGTTTACGGCGTCTCGCCTCTTTCGAAAAGCAACCGTACCACTCTACGCGCGGTGATGTGTTGTTCCGCGCGCGTCCTCGACTGGACTAGCAATCGAGTTGTTGGCTTCAATTTTCTGCGTCCTTTTTTGCTGCTGCTTGCTCTTGGTTTGGTGCTACGATTTCTGTTTGTTGTGTGCAGTTTAATCCGTCAATTTGAAAAGAGTGAGATCCGGCGAGCGGTGCTTTCCCGTGTTGTTTTTTTGGTTGCGTAAACTGTTGTGCTAATTCCGTCCGCCGTAGCTTCTTCTTAATTAGATTCATGGAAGTATCATTAGTGCGTGCGTCGCCACTGTTGTGCCGTATTATTGTACTCGTCTGATCTGAAAACCAAACAAAGCATCTGCAGATTCATCTCGTCTTCGTTTTTCTGTGGATTGGACAGGGAGGGCGACGACACGGAGACGGAGGGATGGCCGTGCCCGTGGATCGTGCTGCTGCATCGGCTTCGGCAGCGGTCATGCACTGCGCGCCCAAGGTCTGTGTAGGCAGCTGGGTGCTTGCTGTGCCAGCGCCATACCTAGGCAATGCATCTAAGAACGCAACCGACCGATACATGGACTAACTAATCAATGTGTGTTGCCAAACATCAACCTGTGTATTGGAATGCATGAACGAATGATTAAGCTATACTACCACGTTTCCTTTCCTTTTCCTGGTCGTCTGATTTGGATCATTGATAGGTGGGCTGGACCTGGACCTGGACCTGGACGGGCCTGCTGTCTTCGGCCACTCTCCTCAATGTTGTTGGTAAGGATCGGGTTATGTCTTTCCAGGCTTCCCTCTGTCTCAAGTCGAACCCGGCTACTCTAACTGTGAAATCTACCTTTGCGTTTTGCAGAATACGGCACTTTTGGTCTTGTGTACGCCCTGCCCATGTAAGTAACACAGCCCACTACTCGCTCTGTTCCTCTACAGCAAGGGAGGCGCGCCTGGTTTCCAAAATGTTACTTCCACAAACCATGTAATCAGTAAAATATGCCACAAAAACTAGTTTCCCGGTCTGGAAATAAGTTGACTTGAGTATCTAGAAATGCAAATGTATCTATATACACTTAAAACATGTCTTAGGTGAATGTAGACAAATCCAAGTCACTTATCTATATGGAGAGAGCATATCGTTTGAAACTTAATCAAATATTGTCAATTTTTTGATATCACATAGATGCTGGACGAATTTGTAGATTTGTTTTTGCAAACATGGGCGCCGTATTTTTGCGAATGGAGAGGGCACCGATGAGTACTGATTTTGTTCGGTTTTATTGCATCATTTGTCTTTGTACACAATATTTCTAGACAAACTTTGACTAAAAGCATGTTGTCCGTCAAATTATTTTGTCAAAGTCTGCATCAAAATACGCAATGGCCTTGTACACAAAGAGGGATGGATTAGCACTTTTTTTACTTCCTGGGATCGATTTTGCCTAAAATGATAGCGTTAGTACCTATATCAAAAAGTTGTTCATACTCTTTTATTTATATTTTTCAACATGTATTGTCTTTTTTTCCCCTGATGATGTAGATTGAATTTAATGTGAAAGTTTATGACATAGTACTCCCTCCGTCTCAAAATAAATGCCGGGAATTTATCAAAACATATGTATATACTAACTAATGTTTAGATACCTTTAAATTTAGATAAATTTGCGACATCAATTTTGATACGGAGGAAGTACTCTAATTTCGTACCAGTGTGATAGAAAATTCTATAAGGAAAATCATGATCGTTTGCACGATTTCTTTTAGTTGGTATCGTCGTAGGTTAGTACTGCTAGCTACTACATATGTTCACTGATGTCGCTGCATGCAGATTCAACACTTTCAGGAGAGCGTGGCAGATGAACGCAGTGGCAGGAGGGACACGAGGTGAACCATTTGTGGCCTCGCTTCTCAGCTGCGCCTGCTCCCTGATGCTCAGCATGAAGAACAACAAGTCATGGGCCTTGGACAAATTGGTTGCGGACGAGTCTGTCTGGATCAACGGCATCAGCACGCTGGTCAGCTTCATATATTTGGCACTGTTCCTCCGCTACGCGGAACCCGATGCTCGGCGGATGACATCGCGGGTGTGGATACCGGCGGGCACTTTCTATTTGGTCTTGACCGGAGTATCTGCACTTGTCACTGAGTCGGCCATCGCCCAGTGGTTGTGCACAGTGTCAGTTGGGGCCTCATGGTGCATCCCTCTTCTCACATGTTTAGATAAATAGTTGTTTCTCTCTGTCACATGTTTAGTCCTAGTACTAGTACTCATCAATTGGTTGATTGTGCAGATGGAGAAGAATGTGGCCAATTTGCCTGACTATCTATCATCCTCAGTTGGACTGTTTTATTCTAGTGTGTGGTTCTTTCGTGCTTACACTGAGATAGATCATCACGGTTTGGTAAGTTTGTACTTAATTCTTATTGGTAGACTTGTACTACCACTACAGACTAGTATGTCTTTTGTGTTTACAAAACAATTGAAACGACAACTGCAAGTCTCGAATATTGATGTGTATTTTTGCCAAAACATTCATATGTACAGCACATCTACATGCGTATGTGAAAAATGACGTAATGCATTTTTAAAGCTTCTGCGCTTCCTTTTAAAAAACTGCTACTGCTACTATTCATGATAGTGATTGGAAAACTGACATAATCTTTGTGTTCAACTCGATCAGGGGCAAAATATGGTAGGGGCATTCTGTTGCTGCATGTTCCTCTTTCTCAAAAGGTCATGGACACATGAGGAAGCGGCGATTGCGGGGGATCTCGAAGAGGCGCTCCTTGACGACGACGAACATATCATCGGAATTGAAGAGCACCAGGACGGCCACCAGGTGGATCTCGCCGTCGACGACCCGCAGCAGGTTGCCCCCCTCGTCCTCCACCCGGCGCCGGTGCTCCCCGTCGTCTTCGGCCCGCAGCCAGAGTACCCCGTCCTCAACCCGGCGCCCGTGCTCCCCGTCGCCATCCACCCGCAGCATGAGCTCCCCGTCAACAACCCGCAGCCGGAGCCGAAGCCGGAGCCGGAGCCCGCCATCGTCGAGCCGGAGCCAGAGCCGGAGCTTTCCGTCGACCCGCCGCCGGAGCCGGTGCCGGGGCTTCCGGTCGACCCGCCGCCGGAGCCCGTCGACCCAGAGCCGGGCGCTAACTAGCGCGCACCATTCCTGACTGATACCTTCGCAGAAAGACATTCCTATTGCTGTTTTTACTGCCTTGCATCAAATTCATTGTTCTTCTCCGCACAGTTCAATGCTCTCTCCAGAGAATTATACTCCGATTCTCTTACATTGGAGTACCAACCAAACAATATACAAGTACTTCACTCCAGTTTGGACCACGTATCATGTGTGTGAAGTATAGTACCTGATAAGAACCTGTACCCAGTCTTCAGACACGATAGAGCTGCACGTTCGTGCCGTGTAACTAGTCCTCATCTTTTTTTTGGTTATAATGGTGTTTCGTTTGTCTCCTTTTTTTCCCCCTCTTGCGGCATGTGTGCAAATTAATGCCGATGCCCAAAACAACTCCACAAAGCAGGGGGCTAAGAAAGTAAGAACGACATGGGCAAAACGGAGCAAGTGAAAACTAACCAGAGCAAATTAGGAATGCATAAAGCCGCATACGACCGAGTTGAGTAGGGCTTTCTCAGGGATATGATGCATAGAGTGGGATTCACATCTCAATAGGTGAATCTTATCATGGCTTGTGTCTCTACGGTGAATTATAGAGTTTGGTTTAATTCGTATGAAACGGAAAGGTTTACATTCTTACGACAAGGTGATCCACTTTCACATATATATATATATATATATATATATATATATATATATATATATATATATATATATATATATATATATATTGCTTTGTGCTGAGGGACTCTCAAGTTTGTTGTCACATGAAGAGGAAGTTGGTACAAGTTTGATGTCATGGTGTGCCGGAGGCACCATCAGTATCTCATCTACTCTTTGCCGATAATCCTATGATCTTGATGAAGGCTGATATGGCAAATGAGACCACTCTTCGAAATGTATTAGATAGATACTGTGCTAGTTCTGGACAACTAGTGAGTGACCCAAAGTCAAGTATTTTGTTCACCCCTAATACTTTCACATAAGACAAGGAGGCGGTGACATGGGTATGCCCTATGGGTGCCTGATGTTAGTCTACCCAGTCCAGCCTGGCAGAAGCCCATACAATTACCCGCTCCGGATGGCGAAGCCCAGGAGGATTCGGGTGACCCAAGCCCATGAAGGATGTGACTCCTTGGAGAACATAACCACCTTTTAGATAGAAATTCAAAGGGTCAAACCCTAATCTGTAACCGAATCGATCTACCCCGAGACTTGGCCTCCCCATATAAAAGCCAAGAGGGCACGACGAGGAGGATCTCGCCTCATAACCTAGCACACAACCTGCCAGATCACATATGTGCACCCTTGTAACCTTTGGCATCGCCATCAATCAAGAACAAACAAGCAGGAGTAGGGTTTTCCCTCTGGGGGCCTAAACCTGGGAAACTTCGTGTCCCCGTGTTATGAATCTGTTAGTCGTTCTGCGATCTCCAGCGCCCCCTCCTTCTCCAAAACCCAGGTCCATAACAATGGACACTGACGAGTCGAACCCTCGTCAATTGGTGCCGTCTGTGGGAACTGGGGATGTTGATCGTGCGATCGTGATGGCTCCATCCACTACTGTTTTTGACTCCTCTGCGACGAGGAACCGCCTCCTCTTAGGCACCATCGACTTCATCGTCCACTCGCCGGTGACCCGCCAAAACTTCAATTCCGTGGGAGACGGAGTCGAGTTGATGTCTGGGAGCTTCTGCTTCTAGGTGGGCCAGGTCGGTACCCTTCGCCTCCCTGAACGAGTACTGCCTCCGGCAGTCGTGCATGCTCCGTGGGTGCCACCAATTGGTGTCCTAAGCACACCCTCACTGACGTATGTTTTGGATGATAGCAGCAGCTGCAACTCTGACTTCTGCTGTTGGGAATATGCCCTAGAGGCAATCATGTATGATGATATTTCCCATCGTATTCATAAAGATATTAAGTTGTCCTTGTATAAACATCTGATGTGTATCATTGAATATGTGATTCAGTTGTGGAACTATACATTCATGTTGTTTGTACTAAATATCCTTGGTCATCGAGGTTGTGTTGGACACACAACTTAGACCAATGTGAAAGTCGGCTGATGACTCGGTTCCACTTGTCATGGGCATGGAGATGCTGTTCCAACTTACACAGATTCGGCTAAAGAGTTTAGCGAGGCGGATTGACCCATATTGAGGTACAACGAACAAGTTATCATTTGTATATCTCAATCAATGTAATCCTTAGACCTGAGGTTGTTGCACAGTTTGAGTTGAGGATCACCGACTTAGGTTCTAACAAACGCTGATCCGTAACTAGGCAGTTATAAAGGCAGAGTTCGGGTCAACTAAGAATCAAGCTGCCTAATGTGAATAACCAGGATGGGATTTTCCCCTCCAGTTAGAGAGATATTCTCCGGGCCCTCTCCGATGATATTATTCGGAAAGCATGGCCATGCACGACTCGATTAAGTGTTAACCGAGGCGATCGACTAAGAGTTAGTCGGATGAATCACTTATCTCGTATCGAGAAGAGAGTCAGACTATTTAAGGGATGAAAAATATTCGCCTATAGTCTGACAAGGTATATCGTGAGGCAAAAGGGACTCGGACGCAAGTCGCATTGGAAAGGCAAGTCGTCATGACTCTTTGATACTTGGGAGTCGGCATGTTCTGCTAGGAGCCGCTAGCGACTGATCGATTGAGAGTCCGACTCTAATCGTGTCCAAGTAGCCATGAGCCCGCGGGGTCACATAGTTAAGAGCGGGAGCAAGTTCGGATTGTATCTGAACCGGGAATCTAATTGGGTTGGATACGAGACGGATTTTGGACTGAGTTAGTGAGTCGGACTCACAGTGACTAATATTATTTGGGATTTAGTGAATGGGCCACGAGTGAGTGGAGCCCACGTTTACTCCCTATATATAGTGGGGCGCAGAAACCCAGGAGGGTTGATCGGTTAGGTCATTCCATGTGTTGGAAACCCTAGCTCCACAGCTGTCCAGCCGTCATATCGAACCTAGCAGTTCGCCGCCAGTGCTCCTCCTTGTACGTGTGGATACCGGCAGAGGTGTTGTACGATTAGCACCAGTACGATCATGAGGACTGCACTGCATCAACTGACGCGCTTCATCAGTAATCCGCAACCACGCGTCTAGTGGTAATCCTCGTGGCCTTCTACCTCAGCTAGATCTTGGGATCACCATTGAAAGGACTATATCTTCCCATGATGTTTTTTTGGTGTTAAATGACAATCCCAACCTTGTTTTTAACTGTGCTCTTGAGTTTCAGGGGAAACGTCGTTGTTGTCTCATTGTATTGTGATGGATGCTCTCTTGTGATCTTTTGAAGACGGTGGCCTTTTTTAGTCTTCTCCTAGTTTCTTTCTGGTTGATGTTTTTAGGTCACCGTACTATTAAGAGGGGGTCCATGTTGGAGGGATGTGGGAAATCACTTGTTTTTGCACAAACCTATATGCACCGCCACAGCCATCCCATTATTCCGTGAGAGAGAGCTTTTTCCTGTTCTGTTGGGGCCTTTTGTGTCTCACCGGAACTTCCGGTCATAGACCGGAAGTTCCTCTCAAACCTTTTTCTGCGGACTGTTCTGCAGTTTGTTCCGACGCTAGTTCCGCCCAAGTTTCGGTGGCAGTTCAGTAACCTTCTGTGTTGAATTGTGCTATTTGTAGGGTTTCGTAGCATGGAAAACAAAAAATTTCTATCGCATACAAACAAACAAGCCAAGATCTATCTACTAGATTGTAGCAACGAGTCGATGGAATAACTTACCCTCGAAGATTCCAAAGCGTTTAACGAGAGCGGATTCTCGTGGGTGATGTAGTCGTACTCTTCCCGATCTCAAGATCGTGTAGACGATCCTTCCGGCGCTGCGTTCCGGCAGCGCTCCCGCAGTCGGTCACACGTTCGGTACTCGACGAAGACCTTCCTCTCCCTTGTTCCAGCAGGCAGCGGAGGTTGTAGCACTCTCCTCGCGATTCCGGCAGCACAACGGCGTGGTACCGGAAGTAGAGGGGAGATCCCGCAGGGCTTCGCCTTAAGCCGGAGCGAGTATCGTGGAGTATGAGAGAGAACTATTAGTGGTCTAGAGTTTAGACACACCAATTAGAAGGCTCTAAACCGAAGGCTAGGGCAATTAGAAGCTCTAAACCAAAACGGCTCTAAACCGGAGATTAGAGGATAGGAACTTGTGTGTCTAGAGGAGGAGGCCCTGCCCCTCCTCTTATAGGTGGGAGGTGCGGCCAAGGGGAGGGGAGTCCCTCCCCAAGTCGGCCTTGGGTGGCGCGCCGGCTTGGAGAGGAGACTCCTCCCCCAAGTCGGTTTCAACCACCTCTTGCTTGTTTCCCACAGTTTCCTGTTTTAGCCGTTTGACTTTCAAACTGGCCATTTGACTTTTCTGTTTTAGGATTCAATTTAATCCTTTATTTGGAACAGCAAGAACACTTAGTACATGATGCAATCATTCCAATATGTAATGACACATTCATGTACCCCTCCCCTTTCCCGGAGTGCCGGACATTCCGGAACCTTCTAGAACATTCCCGATGAAAACACCGGAATCATTTCCGAACTCCGAAACGGGACTTTCCTTATATGAATCTTATTCTCCGGACCATTCCGGATCACTTCGTGATATCCCGGATTCCATACGAGACTCCGAACAACATTCGGTCTCTTTCTCATAATACCATAACTACTCAAAACAACGTCGAATCCTTAAGTGTGTCTCCCTACGGTTCGTGAATTATGCGGACATGATCGAGACACTTCTCCGAACAATAACCAATAGAGGAATCTGGAAATTCATATGGCTCCCACATATTTCTACGATTACTTTGCGATCGAATGAACCACTTACATACGATACCAATTTCCCTTTGTCTCACGATAGTTTACTTATCCGAGGTTATGATCGTCGGTATCTCTGCATACCTAGTTCAACCTCGTTACTGATAAGTACTCTTTTCTCGTTCCCGTGATATGTGATCCCTTGTGAGCCAGTCACATGCTTGCAAGCTAATTGGATGACATTTCACCGAGAGGTCCCAGAGAATATCTATCCGTCATATGGATGGACAAATCCCACTCTTGATCCATGTGTCTCAACCAATACTTTCTGAATACTCAATGCCACCTTTATAGCCACCCAGTTACGGTGTGGTGTTTGATGTCATCAAAGCATCCATCCGGTAATGGTGATTGGCATGATCTCATGGTCGAAGGAATTAGGTTACTATGTATCAGAAAGCATATAGCAATTGAACTATTGAAATGACTTGATCTTTATGCTACGCTTATCTATAGGAGTATGTCCACCATATCATTCTCCTAACGATATGATCTTGTTGTTGATAACATCTCAATGTTCATGATTGGGAAACCACAATCATTAATCAACCAACAAGCTAGTGAAGTATAGAGGCTATACTAGGGACTTCAAATTAAGTTTACAAATCACAGAAGTATCAATGTTTCCTTGTTAATACTATTATAGCATGAATGTAAACATTTATCATAAACACAAAGATATAATAATAACTACATTTATTATTGCCTTTAGAGCATATCTCCAACAGTCTCCCACTTGCACTAGAGTCATCTAATCTAGATTACATGGTAATATACCGAACACCCATGGCAGTTTGGTGTTGGTCATGTTTTGCCCTCGGGAGAGGTTTAGTCAACGGATCCGCGACATTCAGATCTGTGTGTACTTTGCAAATCTTTATATCCCCATCCTGGATATGTTCTCGAATAGCGTGAAAACGTAGCTTGATGTGCTTCAGCTTCTTGTGTGACCTTGGTTCTTGCGCATTGGCTATGGCGCCCATGTTATCACAGTAGATAGACATTGGGTCCAGCGCACTAGGAACCACACCCAGCTCTGTAATGAACTCTTTCATCCATATCGCTTCTTGTGAAGCCTCCGAAGCAGCCATGTATTCCGATTCAGTTGAAGATCTCGCCACAACGCTTTGCTTTGCACTCCTCTAGCTAACTGCTGCACCATTCAAAATAAATACGTATCCAGATTGTGATTTAGAATCATCCGGATCGGTGTTCCAACTAGCATCGGTGTAACCATTAACAACGAGCTGTTCATCACCTCCATAAGAAAGAACCATATCCTTAGTTCTTCTCAAGTACTTAAGGATGTTTTTGACCGCTGTCCAATGATCCACTCCTGGATCACTTTGATATCTGCTAGTTAAACTAACAGCATATGCAATGTCGGGTCTAGTACATAGCATGGCATACATTAGAGATCCTATGGCTGAGGCATAGGGAGTCTTACTCATCCTTTCTCTATCTCCTGCCGATGTCGGACTTTGAGTTTTACTCAAGATCGTATTGGGCAACATGGGCAAGAACCCTTTCTTGCTTTCTTCCATTCCAAACCTCTTTAGAACTTTGTCCAAATATGTACTCTGTGACAATGATATTTGGCGTTTCGATCTATCTCTATAAATCTTTATGCCTAATATGTAAGATGCTTCGCCAAGATCCTTCATTGAAAAACTATTATTCAAATATTCCTTGACACTATTAAGAAGGTCTACATCATTCCCAATCAACAATATGTCATCCACATATAGTATTAAGAATGCTACAGAGCTCCCACTCACTTTCTTGTAAATACAAGCTTCTCCATAAGTTTGTATAAAACCAAAATTTTTGATCACCTTATCAAAACGTTGATTCCAACTTCGGGATGCTTGCTTCAATCCATAGATGGACCGTTGAAGTTTGCATACCTTGTTAGCATCTTTAGGATCGACAAAACCTTTGGGTTGCATCATATACAACTCTTCATCAATATCTCCATTGAGGAATGCTGTTTTGACATCCATCTGCCATATCTCATAATCATAATATGCAGCGATTGCTAACATAATCCTCACAGACTTTAGCTTCGCTACTGGTGAGAAAGTCTCATCGTAGTCAACTCCTTGAATTTGTCGAAACCCTTTTGCGACAAGTCGAGCTTTATAGACAGTAACATTACCATCAGCATCTGTTTTCTTCTTGAAAATCCATTTGTTCTCGACAGCCTTCCGGCCATCCGGTAAGTCCACCAAAGTCCATACTTGGTTTTCGTACATGGATCCAATCTCGGATTTCATGGCTTCTTGCCATTTATTGGAATCTGGGCTCATCATCGCTTCCTCATATGTCTCGGGGTCATCGATGTTATCCACCAACATGACACTCATAACGGGATCATACCAATCTGGAGTGGTACGAGTTCTCGTTGACCTCCGAGGCTCTGTAGCAACTTCAACCGAAGTTTCATGATCACCATCATTAGCTTCCTCTCTTATTGGTGCAGGCACCACAGGAACTTCTTCCGGTGCTGCGCTACTCGCAATTTCGAGAGAAGGTTCGACAACCTCGTCGAGTTCTACTTTCCTTCTAGTCACTTCTTTCGAGAGAAATTCCTTCTCTAGAAAGGATCCATTCTTGGCAACGAAGATTTTGCCTTCGGATCTATGATAGAAGGTATACCCAATAGTTTCCTTCGGGTATCCTATGAAGACGCATTTTTCCGCTTTGGGTTCAAGCTTGTCCGGCTGTAACTTCTTTACATAGGCTTCGCATCCCCAAACTTTAAGGAACGACAATTTAGGTTTCTTCCCAAACCATAATTCATACGGTGTCGTTTCAACGGATTTAGATGGTGCCCTATTTAAAGTGAATGCGGCTGTTTCTAATGCATAACCCCAAAATGATAGCGGTAAATCTGTAAGTGACATCATAGAACGAACCATATCTAAGAGAGTTCGATTACGACGTTCGGACACACCATTACGCTGTGGTGTTCCCGGCGGTGTCAATTGTGAAAGTATTCCGCATTTCTTCAAATGCTCGCCAAACTCGTAACTTAGATATTCACCTCCACGATCAGAACGTAGAAATTTAATCTTCTTGTTACGTTGATTCTCTACCTCACTTTGAAACTCCTTAAACTTCTCGAAAGTTTCGGACTTATGTTTCATGAAATAGATATACCCATATCTACTCAAGTCATCCGTGAAGGTAAGAACATAACGATAACCACCGCGCGATGCTACACTCATTGGACCACACACATCGGTATGTATGATTTCCAATAAGTCCGTAGCTCGCTCCATCATACCAGAAAATGGAGTCTTAGTCATTTTTCCCATCAGACATGCTTCACATCTTTCAAGTGATTCAAAATCAAGTGATTCAAGAAGTCCATCGGAATGGAGTTTCTTCATACGCTTCACTCCAATGTGACCAAGACGACAGTGCCACATATAGGTCGAATTATCGCTTGATTTCAAACGTTTAGCCTCAATGTTGTTGATATGTGTATTTCCACTATCGAGATTCAATAAGAATAGACCATCTATCAAAGGTGCATGTGCGTAAAACATATTACTCATATAAATCGAACAACCATTATTCTCGGACTTAAACAAGTAACCGTCTCGCAATAAACAAGACCCCGATATAATGTTCATGCTCAACGCAGGCACCAAATAACAATTATTTAAGTATAAAACTAATCCCGATGGTAGATGAAGGGGTAGCGTGCCGACCGCGATCACATCAACCTTTGATCCGTTTCCCACGCGCATCGTCACCTCGTTCTTCGCTAGCTTCCGTTTATTCTGCAGCACCTGTTTCGAGTTACAAATATGAGCAACCGAACCAGTATCAAATACCCAGGCACTACTACGAGTACTAGTGAGATACACATCAATAACATGTATATCAGATATACCTTTCTTCTTGATGTTGCCGTTCTTCAGATCCGCCAAGTACTTTGGGCAATTCCGCTTCCAGTGAACTTCTCCCTTGCAGTAAAAGCACTCAGTATCAGGCTTAGGTCCAGCCTTGGTCTTCTTCGCCGGCGTGGTAACTTTCTTACCACCCTTCTTGAAGTGTCCCTTTTGCTTAGACTTGCCTTTCTTGAATTTGGTGGTCTTATTGACCAACAACACTTGGTGCTCTTTCTTGATCTCCACTTCTGCAGATTTCAACATGGGAAAGAGTTCTGGTAACGTCTTGTTCATGTTCTGCATGTTGTAGTTCATCACAAAGTTCTTGTAACTTGGTGGTAGTGATTGGAGGACACGGTAAATCCCCAAAGCATTAGGAATCACTATACCCAAGCTTTGAAGTTTGTTTGCGTGCCCAGACATCTTAAGCACATGCTCACTGACGGAGCTTCCCTCTTCCATCTTGCAGTTAAAGAACTTTTCAGAAGCCTCATAGCTTTCAATTGCCGCATGAGTCTCAAAAATCAATTTGAGATCCTCGACAATATCATATGGGTCTGAATCCTCAAACCTTTTCTGAAGCACCGATTCCAAACCATACAAGATAGCACACTGAACTATGGAGTACTGATTCTTCCGAGCGAGGTAAACATTCTTTACTTCATCGGGAGCATCATCTGCAGGTGGGTCACCCAGCGGTGCATCCAGCACATAGGTCAAATTACCAGCTGTGAGGACAATCCTCAAATTGCGGAACCAATCCGCGAAGTTGCTTCCATTGTTTTTCAACTTTTCTTTCTCTAGGAACGCATTAAAATTGATGGTAGGGGCTGCCATTGATCTACAACATATTTGCAATAGTTTAGACTAAGTTTATGACAAATTGAGTTCAAATTAATTAATGTAATTAAACTAGGTGAACTCCCACTCAAAACAACATCCCTCACATTGTTTTAGTGATCACACGAACCAAATCCACCATATCAACACCGATCATCACGAGAGTTGATATAGTTTCAATGGCGAACAATCGACATGTTCATCATATCTACTATATGATTCATGCTTTACCTTTCAGTGATCCGTGTTCCGAGACCATGTCTGTACATGCTAGGCTCGTCAAGATCAAACCTTAGTTTCCGCATGAGCAAATCTGGCTTGCTCACGTTGTATACACTTGCAGAATCTAACACACCCGATCATCACGTGGTGCTTCGAAACAACAAGCTTTAGCAACGGTGCTAACTAAGGGTGAACACTTTATGACTTGAAATTCATGTGCATGAGGGATCATCTTATAATGCTACCGTCGTCTACTAAGCAATACAAGATGCATAAAGGATTAACATCACATGCAATTCAATATATATGTGATATGATATGGCCTTTTCTTCTTCGTGCTTCCGATCTCTATCTTCAACCACGAACATGATCTCCATCATCATCGGCATAGCATCAAGGTCAATGACGCTTCTCCATGGTTGTCATCCACCGGCTTCAACTATTACAACTACTTTGAATAGACACGCGGGTCTTAACATAAATTAAAGACAACCATATGGCTCCTGCCGGTTGCCAACTTACAATAAGGAACATTGCATACATCAAATATAATCACAATCATGGCCATATCACATCACTGCACACCCCTGCAAAACAAAGTTAGACACCTCTACTTTCTTTGCATATTTTACGTGGTTTGGGGCTTTCAATAAGTGTCGTTCTAACTTACGAACATGAACCACAACATTGATACTAGTATTGTTAATCACCCGTTGTAAATTGGATCTTAACTATGCTAGGAGAAACAGGCACCCGCAAAGCCACTTATGCAATACAAGTTGCATGTCAAGCGTGGAGCAAGTCTCATGAACAATGTCATGTAAGGTTAGCCCGGGCCGCTTCATCCCAACATACCGCAAGATGCAAAGTACACAAGAAGCAATCGACAATAAAAGCATCAATGCCCACAATGACTATTGTGTTCTACTCGTGCAACAGATCTACATATAGACACGGCTCTGATACCACTGTAGGGTTTCGTAGCATGGAAAACAAAAATTTTCTATCGCATACAAACAAACAAGCCAAGATCTATCTACTAGATTGTAGCAACGAGTCGATGGAATAACTTACCCTCGAAGATTCCAAAGCGTTTAACGAGAGCGGATTCTCGTGGGTGATGTAGTCGTACTCTTCCCGATCTCAAGATCGTGTAGACGATCCTTCCGGCGCTGCCCACGTTCGGTACTCGACGAAGACCTTCCTCTCCCTTGTTCCAGCAGGCAGCGGAGGTTGTAGCACTCTCCTCGTGATTCCGGCAGCACAACGGCGTGGTACCGGAAGTAGAGGGGAGATCCCGCAGGGCTTCGCCTTAAGCCAGAGCGAGTATGGTGGAGTATGAGAGAGAACTATTAGTGGTCTAGAGTTTAGACACACCAATTAGAAGGCTCTAAACCGAAGGCTAGGGCAATTAGAAGCTCTAAACCAAAACGGCTCTAAACCGGAGATTAGAGGATAGGAACTTGTGTGTCTAGAGGAGGAGGCCCTGCCCCTCCTCTTATAGGTGGGAGGTGCGGCCAAGGGGAGGGGAGTCCCTCCCCAAGTCGGCCTTGGGTGGCGCACCGGCTTGGAGAGGAGACTCCTCCCCCAAGTCGGTTTCAACCACCTCTTGCTTGTTTCCCACAGTTTCCTGTTTTAGCCGTTTGACTTTCAAACTGGCCATTTGACTTTTCTGTTTTAGGATTCAATTTAATCATTTATTTGGAACAGCAAGAACACTTAGTACATGATGCAATCATTCCAATATGTAATGACACATTCATGTACCCCTCCCCTTTCCCGGAGTGCCGGACATTCCGGAACCTTCTAGAACATTCCCGATGAAAACACCGGAATCATTTCCGAACTCCAAAACGGGACTTTCCTTATATGAATCTTATTCTCCGGACCATTCCGGATCACCTCGTGATATCCCGGATTCCATCCGAGACTCCGAACAACATTCGGTCTCTTTCTCATAATACCATAACTACTCAAAACAACGTCGAATCCTTAAGTGTGTCTCCCTACGGTTCGTGAATTATGCGGACATGATCGAGACACTTCTCCGAACAATAACCAATAGAGGAATCTGGAAATTCATATGGCTCCCACATATTTCTACGATTACTTTGCGATCGAATGAACCACTTACATACGATACCAATTTCCCTTTGTCTCACGATAGTTTACTTATCCGAGGTTATGATCGTCGGTATCTCTGCATACCTAGTTCAACCTCGTTACTGATAAGTACTCTTTTCTCGTTCCCGTGATATGTGATCCCTTGTGAGCCAGTCACATGCTTGCAAGCTAATTGGATGACATTTCACCGAGAGGGCCCAGAGAATATCTATCCGTCATATGGATGGACAAATCCCACTCTTGATCCATGTGTCTCAACCAATACTTTCTGAATACTCAATGCCACCTTTATAGCCACCCAGTTATGGTGTGGTGTTTGATGTCATCAAAGCATCCATCCGGTAATGGTGATAGGCATGATCTCATGGTCGAAGGAATTAGGTTACTATGTATCAGAAAGCATATAGCAATTGAACTATTGAAATGACTTGATCTTTATGCTACGCTTATCTATAGGAGTATGTCCACCATATCATTCTCCTAACGATATGATCTTGTTGTTGATAACATCTCAATGTTCATGATTGGGAAACCACAATCATTAATCAACCAACAAGCTAGTGAAGTATAGAGGCTATACTAGGGACTTCAAATTAAGTTTACAAATCACACAAGTATCAATGTTTCCTTGTTAATACTATTATAGCATGAATGTAAACATTTATCATAAACACAAAGATATAATAATAACTACATTTATTATTGCCTCTAGAGCATATCTCCAACACTATTTGCCGGAACTTGGCCGGAACTTGACCGGAACTTGCTCGGAACTTTTCCTGGCAAAAGTTCTTGAGCGGAACTTCCGCCTGAAGGCCGGAACTTCCGGTCAGACTCGCTTCGCGACCCAAAAGTTCCGCCCCTGTTCCGCCCCAAGTTCCGGTGAAGGCTCAGAAAGTTTCTGTTTTGAAACATGCTATTTGCCGGAACTTGATCGGAACTTGCTCGGAAGTTCACCGGAACTTCCGGTCTGCTTTGACCGGAACTTCCGGTTGCACTTCTGGAGCGGGCATCAACGGTCTGATGACCGTTGGAGCCAGGCTCAGGCGGAACTTCCGGCCTCTCACCGGAACTTCCGGTGAGGTCGCGGGGGCTGTAACGGTTCAGTGCGAGGGGGGCCTATTTAAGGCACCCCTCTTCTTCCTCCCACCGTCTCTCGAATTTTTCTCTCTCCTCCATTAATACCTGAGCTTCACCTCACTAGATCTCTCTCTCTAGCCACTCAAACGACCTGATCTTTTGAGAGGTGAGGGAGGAGACCTAGATCTACACTTCCACCAAAGAAGATTTGATTTCCCCCACCCATCCTTTGTGGATCTTGTTACTCTTGGGTTTCTTGGAACCCTAGACGGTGTAGGGCATCCCCGGAGCTGAGGCATGTGTTGTAAAGCTTCGAGGTGTCGTTGAGGGCCTCCAATTGAGTTGTGGAGCCTCCCCCTCAACCTTGGTGTAAAGGTTTCGGTTGGCGCCTTCAAGGTCACCGGTTAGTGGATTGTGAGGCCTCCTTTGTGGGGGAGCTCACCGGAGAAGAAGGTGAGGCCTTTGTGGCGCTCGGGTGACCTTGTGTGGCGCCGACACCTCTCCAACGTAGACGTAGATCCTTGGGAGTGAACTACGGGAATTACATCTCCGTGTCCCCTCGCCGGTTACTTCGTTCCCTTCCTTTATTCCTTGCTATTTACTGTTTTTGTGGTTTGTGTTCGCTTTCTTGCATTTAGGTTGCTCACTTAGTTGCATCTCTAGATAACTTTCTTTCCCGTTGAGCCTAAAAGTGTGAAACAAATTAAAATTGGTATACGCCTATTCACCCCCTCTAGTCGATTCAAGTCGGTACTTTCAATTGGTATCAGAGCCCAGGCTCTTATTTCGGGCTTTACCGCCTAAGAGACTATGGCCGACGAAGGGGGTAGTGAAACTGAAAAAGCCAAGAACTTGGCCACTATGGATGACCTCAAGCAATTGGAGTCATCCATGATGTCCAAGTTCGAGGAAATGATGACTCTCTTGCAGTCCCTCAAGCCAAACCCCATGGCTGCTATTGACACACCCCAATCCAACGAGGTTCCTCCCACCGTTACGGTGTCCGCCCCGGGGGTAACTCCCGCGGCTGCCACCACTCATTTGGGACTTGGTTTTGTTGCTCAAACCTCTACCAAGGTTCCAAGTGAGAACATCGAGGAGCCCGAGAACCCAACTTCAAAAGAGGAGAATGGAGGAAAGGACTACTCGGCGGTACCCCCACCGCTGAAGTACACTCCGGATCCACCCATTCCCATGCCACACATTATCCCTCAAGGAGCACCACCTATGCTAGATACGTCTAATTTCACCAATTGGCAATATCTAATGCGCTCACATATTTCCAGCTCATCCATTGAGTTAATGAGGATTGTGGAGGATGGATTCTCTCCATTTGACCCAAAGAAGTTGACACGAGGTGAAGTGGTGGACAAGCAACTCAATGCTACAACTTTGGGAATGATTCAAAAGGCCTTGACTCCAAAGGATTTTGCTCACATTCGCCAATTTGACACTGCCAAGGAAGCTTGGGATCAACTCACCGAGCTCTTCGTTGGGAATGCTAGCATCCAAAGCTCCAAGTTTGACGAGATCAACAACGAGTGCGATGGTTTCGCAATGCAAGATGATGAGACCCCTGAAGACATGTATAGGCGCCTTAAGGTCCTTTGTTCCACTATGAGGGACCTTGGGGCTCACTATGTTGATGACAAGTTTATGAAGAGAAAGTTCATTCAAGCTCTTCTCCCATTTGAAGAACAAAAGCTCAACTCTATCAAGGGAAGAACCAACTTTCACTTAATGACCTCCCAAGAAGTCTTGAGTGAAGTAATTGCCATGACTATTGCTAAGAAGAATGCAGAGTCCGCTCGAGCTAGAGCCATTGGATCAACAAAAGTGAACCTTGCTTTGAAGGCCAAGGCTATTGAAGTTGATGATGATGATACATCAAGTGAGTGGTCTCAAGAAGATCTCAAATGTGCCTTCAACGAACATCTTGCTCTCGCTTCAAGGGCCTTTTGGAACAAGTCCGGATTCAAGTCAAGATCAAGGGACAACTCAAGATTCAACTCACCCAACAAGTCTCCCAAAGCAAGATCATGCTACAATTGCAATGACAAGAGTCACTTTGTGGCCAAGTGTCCCTTTGAGAACCGTGAAGACAATGGTGGTCGTCTCATTCGCAAGGTCAAGACAAGATCTCCTCATCCCATAAACAAGAACTACACCGTCAAGAACGCCACCAATAAGGAACGAGCAATTGTGGTCCATGAAGAATATCTTTCGGGCACGGATGAAGATGATGATGATGAAGGTCATGGTGGAGAGATTGTGGGGGTTGCTGCTATTGCCACTACCTCAACTCCACGTCTATCCCTCTTCGACTCGCCAAATGAAAATGTCATCTCCTCCAACCAAAAGTGCTTCATGGCCAAGGCCACCGAGGTATCATCGAAACCCACTCCTCAACCCATCTCTAGTGAGCCTTCCTCTCTTGATCTTGTTGGTCTAGAGGTGAAGAAAGAGATGATTGACATGTGTGAATTTGTTGCTACCTTAGATGAAGAAACTAAAAACTGCTTTGAGTCCTTACTTGCACAACTTGAAAATGCTAGAGATGCCTTAGATGAAAAGGAAGAACTTCTTGACTTACTAAGTAAAAATGAAAGAGATGCCGCCAATGAAATTGCCTCTCTCACTCAAAGTATTGAGGATGAACAAAATATGAGAATTAATCTTGAAGAAAATGTGTCTAAGCTTGTAGATGATCATAACAACACTTTGACCTCTACAATTAAAGAACGTGACCATGCTCTTGCTTTGATTAAGGTTCTCAAGAAAGAAAATGCTGAGTTTGTGGGTGGTCATGATAAGACTCAAGAGGATCTTGAGAAACTCAAAGAGGAACACAAAGCCTTGGAGAGTAAATTCTCAAGTCTTTTTGAGGCTCATGAACAGCTTCAAACTCAATTAACTTGTGATCTTTCTAAGTCTTCCGCTGTGCAAATTATAGACTTGTCTAGTTCTCCTAACCCTTGTTGCAAGCATGAGCATCTCATAGAGGAGGTCAAGGTTTTGAAGGATCAACTTGCCAAGATTAAGAAGAAGAAGAAGAAGAAGAACAACAAGAAGAAAAAGAACAAGGGCATGGCCCAAGGAGTTCCAAATGGCCTAACCCTCTTGCAAAGTGACAACTTTGCCGGAAAGAACAATCCCTCTTATATTCTTTGCAAATCTTATGATGGTCATGTATATGCTAGATATGTGGGGACATATTACACGCATGATTATCATTGGGCCATTTGGGTGCCAAAGGTTCTTGTCACTAACAAAAAGGGACCCATTGCAAAATGGGTACCTAAAACCAAGGCTTGATTTTATTGTAGGACTATGCTTCCGGCGGATCAAAATGGGTGCTTGATAGTGGTGCCACGAGTCATATGACCGGAAGCAAGTCTATCATGACCGAGTTGAGACCCAATATTGCCAACACCATGGTCTCCTACGGTGACAAAACATGCTCTCAGGTTTTGGGTTTTGGCAAAGTGGTGGTAACCCCGGATGTATCCTTGGTTGACGTCATGCTTGTCAAAACTCTTGGTTACAACTTACTCTCAGTTCGTGCTCTTGCTCTTTTGGGTCTTTCTTCTTTCTTTAATTCTCATTCCGTGGTCCTCATGTGGAGCAAGTCTCTCAAGGTGGCTTTTGTAGGGTATGTAGAACATGACTTGTACGTGGTGGACTTTTCAGGGACCACTACTCCTCATGCTCTATGTCTCTATGCTAAAGCCGACAAGGGCTGGTTGTGGCATCGCCGCCTAGCCCATGTTAACATGAGAACTTTGCAAAGACTTCACTCCGAGGGCCACATCCTTGGAATTAACGATGTTTCTTTTGCCAAAGATCGTGTTTGCAGGGCTTGTATTGAAGGGAAGATGCATGAAACTCCTCACAAAGCGCTCAATCAAATCACTACCGAGAGATGTTTGGAGCTCTTGCATATGGATCTCTTTGGTCCTCCCTCTCATGATAGCCTTGGAGGCAAGAAGTATTGCTTGGTTATTGTGGATGATTTCTCAAGATACACTTGGGTGTTCTTTTTCAAGTACAAGAGTGAGACTCAACAAACCGTCATTGACTTTGCTAATGAGGTTCAACGGAAGCACAATGCAACTATTCTCTCAATTCGAAGTGACAATGGCACCGAGTTCAAAAACTATACTTTGGATGAGTTTCTCAGTGATGAAGGAATCAAGCATCAATACTCCACTCCCTACACCCCTCAACAAAACGGAGTTGCTGAAAGGAAGAATCGCACTTTGATGGATGCGGCTCGGTCTATGCTAGCTAAGTTCAAGTCTCCATACAACTTTTGGGCCGAGGCCATCTCCACCGCTTGCCATGCAACCAACCGGCTTTATCTCCGCAAGAATAAGAACAAGACCCCCTATGAACTTCTCACCGGGAAAAAGCCTAATGTTAGCTACTTTCGGGTGTTTGGGTGCAAGTGCTACATACTCAAGAAAGGAGTTCGGTTGTCAAAGTTTGAATCCAAGGCTCAAGAAGGAATTTTCGTTGGTTACTCAAATCAGTCCCATGCCTATAGAGTCTATAACAAAGCCAATGGAAGAGTTGAAGAGACGAGCAACGTGAAGTTTGATGAAAATCATGAGTCTCTTGTTAGGCAAGATGGTGTTTGTGATCCAAGTGATGAAATTCCTCCCAAGGCCATAGGAAGAATGGGTGTGGGTTTCCACCTCCCCATTGAGGATCCCCTTATGGACGAAGGAGAAGGACCAAGCTCTACTCAAGTGGAGCCCTCACTCTCACAAGATCATCTTGCACCTCAAGGACCTACCTTCTTGGCACAAGCTCCTACAAGCTCTTCCGAAGCTTCCCATGCTCATGACTCTCCAAGCTCTAAAGAACAAGCTCTTCATCAACAACATCAACCTCCCCTCGATGGGGCTCATACTCAAGGCACCTCTCACGGACAAGCTCTTCATCAACCTCATCATCCTCCCCAAGATGGGGCTCCTCCTCAAGGCCACGTTTCTCCCCAAGGTCAAGCTCGTCGAGATCAAGATCAAGTCAATGATCCTCAAGGATCCTCTCCAAGTGATGACTCTCCCGAAGTGGAAATTGATGAAGATGACCCTCGTGTTCATGCTTATAGTCAAGGGGGCGGCTCAATTGGTGGAAATGACCAAGTGGTCGCTCAAGAATCTCGAATTGAAGCACAAGCCCGTCGTCAAGCCTATCGTTTCGCCAAGCTTGTTCGAGATGGCCATATCCTTGATAATGTCTATGGAGATTTCAATAAAGGTTCCACTACTAGGAGGCAACTAGCTTCCTTTTGCTCTCACCATGCGTTTATCTCTCTTGTGGAACCACAGAAAGTCTTCGAAGCTCTTGAAGATGATGATTGGCTTGATGCTATGAACGAGGAACTTCACAACTTCAAGAGGAACAATGTTTGGACTTTGGTTGAACGGCCTAAAGACTGTCAAAACGTCATTGGAACCAAGTGGGTCTTCAAGAACAAGTGCGATGCAAATGGAATTGTCGTGCGCAACAAGGCAAGGTTAGTTGCCCAAGGATACCCACAAGTTGAGGGCATCGACTACGGTCAGACTTATGCCCCCGTTGCTCGCCTTGAATCCATTCGTATGCTTCTTGCCTTTGCTACTCATCATAACTTTAAATTGTTTCAAATGGATGTTAAGAGTGCTTTTCTTAATGGTCCTTTGAAAGAGTTGGTATACGTCAAGCAACCTCCGGGCTTTGAGGATCCACTTTTTCCGAACCATGTCTACAAACTCAATAAGGCACTCTATGGACTCAAGCAAGCCCCACGTGCGTGGTATGATTGCCTTAGGGAGCTCTTGTTAGACCGTGGCTTCGAAGTGGGCCTCATTGATCCCACTCTTTTTACTAAGAAAGTTGGAGGCCACTTGTTCGTATGCCAAATCTATGTTGATGACATTATCTTTGGGTCTATTAACAAAACTTTTAATGAGGATTTTGCCAAGCTCATGACCGACCGCTTCGAGATGTCCATGATGGGGGAGTTGAAGTTTTTCCTTGGATTTGAAGTCAAACAATTGAGGAAAGGGACTTTCATCAATCAAGCCAAGTACATCCAAGACATGCTCAAGAAGTTCAAGTTTGATCAAGTTAAAGGTGCCAAGACTCCCATGCCAACTAAGGTTAATCTTGATCTCGATCCCAAGGGTAAGGAGGTGGATCAAAAACTCTATCGTTCGATGATTGGTTCTTTGCTCTATCTTTGTGCATCTCGGCCGAATATTATGTTGAGTGTGGGTATGTGTGCAAGATTTCAAGCCGCACCAAAGGAAAGTCACATGGTGGCTATCAAGAGGATCTTTCGATATTTAGTTCATACCCCAAACTTTGGGTTGTGGTACCCCAAGGGAGCCAGCTTTGATCTGATTGGCTACACGAACTCGGACTGGGCTGGTGACAAAGTGGGAAGAAAGTCAACCTCCGGAGCTTGTCAGTTTCTCGGAAGATCTTTGGTGTGTTGGTCCTCGAAGAAGCAAAACTGTGTGTCTATGTCTACTGCCGAAGCTGAGTATATCTCTGCCGCAAGCTGTTGTGCTCAACTGCTATGGATGAAGCAAACCTTGAAGGATCTTGGACTATCTTTTGACAAGGTGCCTCTTCTTTGCGACAATGAGAGTGCAATTGCTATTGCTCACAATCCCGTGCAACACAACCGGACCAAGCACATTGAGATTCGTCATCATTTCATTCGGGACCATGTTGCTAGAGGAGACATTTCTTTGGAGTATGTTCCCACCAAGGCAAATCTTGCGGATCTTTTCACGAAGCCTCTTGATGAAGCAAGATTCCGAGAGTTAAGGCATGAGCTAAATATCATTGATTCGAGCAATGTTGCTTGAGCCCTTGCACACCTACCCGTGTCTCAATGTGTATCTTGTTTGGGTGTAGGCATGGATTTAGGGGGAGTGTAGTTCCTCTTATGAACACTATCCCTATTATGCGCACATTAAAGTTTTCATACTCTATTGTCTCTAAAGGAGACCATTTGAGCTTCATGATGAGTGTTGGTAATGAACCCAAGATATATCTTCATGGTGTCAAGCCATTTACTCTTATATAAGGTGGCTTCGGCCACCGACTCGTTTATTTATTTATTTATTTTTATTTCCTTTTATTTTGGTTCGCTATTATTTCGTGTTTATTTGTGTCTTCTTGTTTTGGTGTTTTTGGTTCTTCACAGTTTGATCTATCTATCCTAAGCCTTTCCTCACCTCAAGCCCTCTCTATTCCCTGCACAAGTTCTTCCTTGTTATCCTATCCTGAGATGTTCCTACCGGTGTCAGCGGAACTTCCGGTCAGTCTGACCCGGAAGTTCCGGTCCACCGGAACTTCCGGTCCCTGACCGGAACTTCCGGTGGTGCTCCCTGTCCTATATAAGGTGGGCCCTGGGGGAAAACGGGATCTTCTTCCTTTTTTCCCCCAAGACCCATCTTCTATCAGGAGCGCCGCCGGCCTGGACGTCTCCAACAGGACGCTCCGGCCCCCTCTTCTCCAACCGCTCCTCTCCAGATCTGCTCCGTGGGATCCTTCCCCACCTCGATCTCCCGCCATGGACTCCGGTATTTGCCCTTAACTCCCTCCATTAATGGAGATCTTGCTCTCACCTTGGCTTGAGTTAGGGCACACCTTGTCTAGGCTAGTTCTTTGGCTAGAACTTGTTGGGAGATCTTGGTAGGCCTAGGGTATCATGCTAGAGTAGATTGGTCCAATACATCCTTGGAAAAATTTGTGCATTGGTGGTCTTTAGATCTACATCTAGGGAACTCCTGTTGAAACTGTCAGTTCGTGGTCTCACCGGAACTTCCGGTGAGCCCCGACCGGAACTTCCGGTCTAAACCGGAAGTTCCGACGTTTCAGCGGAAGTTCCAGCTACACTGCATTTTCTTTTCCTGTTTGTATTTTTCCAATCTAACTCTTTTGTTTCCTCTTCCGAACTTGTGCACTTATCCCAACTTCCCTCCCTACTCTTGTTCTTTATTCTCAGGGGAAGGAGAGACTCGCCAAGGCAAGCGTGCACGGAGACCATCCGCTGACATTCCTCCCGAGATTGACGAGGAAGATGCTGAAGTTGTGCGTCCAACCTCACAGACTTCTCGTCAGAAGGCTGCTGCTGCTCGCCGTGCTGCTGCTGCTGCAGGGAAGAGGCCTGCTCTTTCTCAGAAGGCCACTGCTGCAGGGCCAGATATGACCAAAGCCAAGATTTCCAAGTGGTCTCAGAAGGCTTATGCTGCATTCAGGGCTACAGATCCCTACCTCGTGCCTCGTGATCGTCTATGCTTGGACCCTCATTTTCACACCTGCCGTCAGGAACAGATTTATGAAGAAATCTATGCATCAAAGAAGAAGTTCGTGGTTGCTCCTCAGAAGTACATCAATGTGCCTCACATGGAAGAGAAGCAAGTCTACTTTGGGGAGGCTCTTGATATCTGCAAGAAGTTTGGGCTGATTCCCCTCATGGATCACCGTCAGAACTTTGATGTGACTGCTATTGCTCAGTTCTACTCCACTCTGTTTCTTCACATGCAGTCCTCAACTGAAAGTGAGATGAAGTGGATGACCAGGGATGTGTACCTTACCGCTACTTGGGCTGAGTTTGCTGAGCTTCTGGGCTACCCCATTCAGCCTGGACGCGGGGCGAATGGATGGCGTGTTCATGGTCCTACTGCTGCTGATCCAGAGGTTCTGGAGCCTCTTTACATTGAAGGATGGGGAAGTGTTGGGTTTGTGAATCATCTGCTGCCAGCTTATGACATTATGCGCAGGGTGTACTTGAACACCATCTCTCCAAAAGCTGGCAACTTTGATCAGTTTCATGGATATCAGGTTGACCTCATGCATCAGATCCATCTTCGCCGAGACACTGCCAGGTCAATGGATGTTATGCACTTCATTCACTCAGAGTTGTGGGGGGCTCTCATCGAAAAGCGCTCCTGCATCTATGCTCCCTACATTCAAACTCTCATCAATCACAAGTGGTTCGAGAAGACTGGCACTCACTTTCCTCAAGACAACATCACCATTCATGAAGAAAAAAGGCTCCGTGTGAGTAAGCACCAGAAGCCTCGTACTCAGGAAGAAAAGGAAGCTGCTCTCAAGAAGACTCAAGATGTTGCTAGTGGTCCCTCCTCTGCTCCGGGTGGCTCTAGTGCTGGTGGTCCTTCTCTTCAAAGGCAGCCATCTTGGGCAAAGAAGCTGCTTGGGAAAGTGAAGAAGACTTTCTGCTTTCTGCAGGACCGCGAGTATCAGGCTTATGTTGATCAGCGTCACAATGTTCAGCGCCAGAAGGCCATCATGACAGCCCTCAATATTCCTTGCTCACCGGTCTCTAGCTCCGTCACTGCTCCCAAGGAGGATTGGGTTCGCACCAACTGCAACTGGTCTGAAGATGAGTCTGAGGAGGAAGTCACTGGTCCGCATGAGTCTTCTCCTCCTTCCCCTTCTCATGGCTGGGACGAGTAGTTTGATCTCTTCTTCCTTTTTGGTGTCTCGATGCCAAAGGGGGAGAAAGATGTCTATTAGGTTGTCTACGGGATTTGCATGGGTTGAGTCGCGAGCCTGTTCTTGCCTTTGATCTTTTCTTACTCGCGAACTCTCTAGTTTATTGGTGTGCTTGTGGTTTTATGTCCGTGAACTTATGTGTGCTTATGGACCATGTGGTATGTTATGTTTGAGTATGTGGTATCTCTATGTGATATCTCTGTGGTATCTTATTGTCATCTCTTGGGCTGTTGTTATGGTGGTGGAGCCTCATTGATCTTGTTACTATTATTACTTCGTTTGTCTCCACCACTGTTTAGTTGGCTCTGGTATGATCTCTATCTCTCTTTGTTCTTGTGCTATCTTTACAATTGTTGGGGGGAGCCTCCGTGTATGTGTGCTAGCTCTCTACCTTGCACACATACAGGGGGAGCCTGTCCCGTCCATTGCAAAGATTGCTTTGTTTCTATGCAAATCTGTGGGATTGTCATCTAACACCAAAAAGGGGGAGATTGAAAGGACTATATCTTCCCATGATGTTTTTTTGGTGTTAAATGACAATCCCAACCTTGTTTTTAACTGTGCTCTTGAGTTTCAGGGGAAACGTCGTTGTTGTCTCATTGTATTGTGATGGATGCTCTCTTGTGATCTTTTGAAGACGATGGCCTTTTTTAGTCTTCTCCTAGTTTCTTTCTGGTTGATGTTTTTAGGTCACCGTACTATTAAGAGGGGGTCCATGTTGAGGGCTGTGGGAAATCACTTGTTTTTGCACAAACCTATATGCACCGCCACAGCCATCCCATTATTCCATGAGAGAGAGCTTTTTCCTGTTCTGTTGGGGCCTTTTGTGTCTCACCGGAACTTCCGGTCATAGACCGGAAGTTCCTCTCAAACCTTTTTCTGCGGACTGTTCTGCAGTTTGTTCCGACGCTAGTTCCGCCCAAGTTCCGGTGGCAGTTCAGTAACCTTCTGTGTTGAAGTGTGCTATTTGCCGGAACTTGGCCGGAACTTGACCGGAACTTGCTCGGAACTTTTCCTGGCAAAAGTTCTTGAGCGGAACTTCCGCCTGAAGGCCGGAACTTCCGGTCAGACTCGCTTCACGACCCAAAAGTTCCGCCCCTGTTCCGCCCCAAGTTCCGGTGAAGGCTCAGAAAGTTTCAGTTTTGAAACATGCTATTTGCAGAACTTGATCGGAACTTGCTCGGAAGTTCACCGGAACTTCCGGTCTGCTTTGACCGGAACTTCCGGTTGCACTTCTGGAGCGGGCGTCAACGGTCTGATGACCGTTGGAGCCAGGCTCAGGCGGAACTTCCGGCCTCTCACCGGAACTTCCGGTGAGGTCGCGGGGGCTGTAACGGTTCAGTGCGAGGGGGGCCTATTTAAGGCACCCCTCTTCTTCCTCCCACCGTCTCTCGAATTTTTCTCTCTCCTCCATTAATACCTGAGCTTCACCTCACTAGATCTCTCTCTCTAGCCACTCAAACGACCTGATCTTTTGAAGGTGAGGGAGGAGACCTAGATCTACACTTCCACCAAAGAAGATTTGATTTCCCCCACCCATCCTTTGTGGATCTTGTTACTCTTGGGTTTCTTGGAACCCTAGACGGTGTAGGGCATCCCCGGAGCTGAGGCATGTGTTGTAAAGCTTCGAGGTGTCGTTGAGGGCCTCCAATTGAGTTGTGGAGCCTCCCCCTCAACCTTGGTGTAAAGGTTTCGGTTGGCGCCTTCAAGGTCACCGGTTAGTGGATTGTGAGGCCTCCTTTGTGGGGGAGCTCACCGGAGAAGAAGGTGAGGCCTTTGTGGCGCTCGGGTGACCTTGTGTGGCCCCGACACCTCTCCAACGTAGACGTAGCTCCTTGGGAGTGAACTACGGGAATTACATCTCCGTGTCCCCTTGCCGGTTACTTCGTTCCCTTCCTTTATTCCTTGCTATTTACTGTTTTTGTGGTTTGTGTTCGCTTTCTTGCATTTAGGTTGCTCACTTAGTTGCATCTCTAGATAACTTTCTTTCTCGTTGAGCCTAAAAGTGTGAAACAAATTAAAATTGGTAGACGCCTATTCACCCCCCCTCTAGTCGATTCAAGTCGGTACTTTCAACCATGTTGGAGGAAAAAGTTTTGTTTTATCTCTACGTGGCCCAACATCTGCGACCCTCCTACGGAGGAAGGAACCTACGGTTCCGGATCTAAGAGATGCAGGAGTAACGATCTCCCCCACCGCTACATGTGCGCAGCCATCGTCGATGGTCACATTGATAATGGAGCTGATACACTAGGTCCTCCTCCCAATCCGCAGGCTACTAACACTGTAAATGGAGTCAATGGACCACCCCGCCCAATCCCAGCGGGAATGGTCCACCTGAAGCCACCAACGGTGGCGATCACGCTCGCCAGTAGATCCATCTCAACGATGCTCAATGGGAAAGAGTGCGGGAGGTCGTGCAAGGTACAAATCCTTTGTCAATCGATGCCTCTCGTGACATGCTGATGGGATATCACTGGCTCCTCATAAAGGAGCATAATCGGCAAGTCGAGCAGAACAGAGAACTCGAGTAGTGCATGCAAGCAGCTGATGAGTCAAGCGCTCGACGAGCCGCGCTCTCCTCCGCCGGCGGATCCTCCTCCAAAGGCTACGATGGACACGCTGGCCACAAAAGCCATTTTAGGCTGGAGTGCATGGACCCTGCTGCCAGACGCGAGTCCACCAAGGCACTCGACCTGTCCTTCATATCGATGGATTCGTAGGGCAACATCATGCCCAAAACACTGCAGGCCGCGGTCATGGCAGCTACCACGTACACGGCCGCAAACCCGCCACCAGTAGGGAATCCCAAGCATGCAATCCACAAATCTGTGATTGCAGGCCTTGGGATCGTGGGAGCCTCTCTAATCGGAGAAACGGCCCCGAAGCCGAAGAAAAAGGTTGTGGCGAGGTTCACCAAGACCCGCACGCCCTCATCCGACGAGGATGAGCATGACCTGTCGCGGCGACGCTGTAGTCCGTGACGAAGGAGCCGTAACTACGACCCTCGTTATGAGCTCATGCGGCGCAAGATCGACAAGTCACGCGCAAAGCATGCATGTGATACGTCGTAAACGTATCTATAATTTTTGATGTTCCATGTTTGTTTAGTATCTACTTTGCTATATTTTGTCTATACTTTGAGGTGTTTTTATACTTTTTCTGGGACTAACCTATTAACAAGATGCCGCAGTGCCATTTGCCTGTTTTCTGCTGTTTTTGGTTTCAGAAAATCTAGTAAGGAAATATTATCGAAATTGGACAGGACAAAAGCCAAAGTCAGTATTTTACCGGAGATAATACAGAGACCGAAGGGCAGCCGAAGGGGGGCCACGAGGTTGCCACACCCTAGGCCCATGCGGCCCAGGGGCACCGCCCTATGGTGTGGGACCCCTGGGCCATGCAGCCCTATGGTGTGGGCCCCTCGGGCACCCTTCGACCTTGCCCCTTCGCCTATAAAGTCACCCAGATGCAGAAACCATAAGAACCCAATCAGATCTCCACGAAACAGTCCATAGCTGCCGTCACCATCGTTCCTAGATGGGGAGGGTCTGAAGCTCTTCCCGGCACCCTGTCGGAGAGGAGAGATCATCCTGGAGTCCTTCTTCATCACCATGCCAGCCTCCAGTATGATGCGTGAGTAGTTCACCCTTGGACTATGGGTCCATACAGTAGCTAGATGGTTGTTTCTCCTCCTTTGTGCTATCATGTTTAGATCTTGTGAGCTCCTTTCATGACCAAGATCATCTATTTGTAATCATACATATTGTGTTTGCGGAGATCCGATGGATATTGAGATACTATGTCAGATTGATTATTGATTCTATCATGTCTGTGTTATTTTTGATCTTGCATGCTCTCCGTTGCTAGTAGCTATCTTGGCCAAGTAGATGCTTGTGACTCCAAGAGGGAGTATTTATGCTCGATAGTAGGTTCATGCCTCTAGTAATATGGGGAAGTGACAGAAATCTCTAAGGTTGTATATGTGATGTTTCTACTAGGGAGAAAACAACAATATTTTGTTCATGGAACAATTGTATTGTTTACTTTGCAAGGGGAGTTAAGGACAACTTTGCAAGGGGAATCTTTCACAACCACTCTATTTACTTTGTTTTTGTTTTGCTTAGTTTCTTTGCTTTGTTTTACTTGTTTCTTTCTTTCAAAAATACAAAAAATAGTTTGTTTGGTTTGTTTTTTCTTATCAAAAACACAAAAAATAGTTCCTCCTATAGTTGTAACCTTGTTCTAGATCACCATGTTGATCCCTAAGTTCACCCTGAAAGACCTTTCAATACGTAGTGATTCTATAATTGGGAAATAAAATATTGAAGAATTATTTAATCATATTAGCAAGCATGCGGATATTGAGGATAGATCTTTAGTAGAACTTGCTCCTAATTATGAAATTACTGCAGCTTCTTTAGTTCACATGTTGGAGGCTAGGTTTGTTAATCTTAACCCCATGATGCAAATAATGTTTATTAAACTTAAAGATATTGAGGAGACTGAAAAAAGAGATTTCATTCGGGAAACTTTGCTAAAGGAGTTCAATGATGTTGCTAAAGAAGCTAAAAAGGTCTTTGATCATTTTAATATGATAGGCTCATGTGTAGATGTTATGGGCACATTAGAAAAGTTGGAAAAAAGCCAACCCAATGGAGAGGAAATTAAAATACCCATACCTTTTATACTTGTAGGAATGCATGAAGCCTTAGAAAAGAAGTTTGATTGGATTGTTCCTGATAACCCTTTTGATGAAAGCAATGAACCCAAGAGTGTTAAGAGAGGATCCTATCAAACTCATTTGGATGAGATACCTTGTCTGGTTGAAGAAATTTTGAGTATTAATCTTAATGCTTCTTCATTTCAAAATACTTGATTATTGCTTTCTATGCCTAACTTAAAGGCGTTAAAGAAAAGTACTTCTTGGGAGATAACCCAAGAAGAGAAGTACTTCTTGGGAGATAACCCAATACTTCTTGGGAGAAAATACTTGATTCTTGCTTTTTATGCCTCCGACCAGCAATACAACACGGAAGAAACGGCCTTCAGGTTTTCTACTTCCAGGATTCAAAATTCACCACATGTTTTGAGATTGCAAGGATTACTTGAGCGGTACTGATCCACAATTATAGGACTATTTCACACAAGTGCCATTCACGGTCTTCAATTTATTTTCTAGGGACAAGGGGAATCGGATTTCATTATATTGTTAGATGACGGTAATGGACTGCCCATAGCAATAAGAACGGTGCCCACTCCTTCAGCTTGTGATGATCCATCATTTCTTGAAATCATGTAAATATTAGTTTTTAGTGGAAGGGGAGTACACTATGTAGCAAAACATGGAAGTGGTTCAGAATCAGAATGGCCTTTGATTAGCTGGCCTCTCCTATTGGATTTAGTTGTTCTCCACACTGTTTCTAGAACTGATTCTGAAAGAGACCGAAGGATGTAGTTGCATATACATGGCAATACTGAAGTCATGGTAGAAGGAGTGATTCTTTTTGAGATGCTAAAGACCAAGAAACATTTCCGGCATTATCGGAAGTTAATATAACTCTACTCTGATCGATTGTTGCAATGCAGGCTGAAGTTTTGGTGAAGATTAGGGTCTTTTGCCGTGTCCGGGGAGATGTGGTTCTTGAGTGCATCTACATTGGCGATAACTTACAATATGAGGAAACAATTTTGTAATGTTCTACACTGCATTTTTTCAATCAAATGTGCTTGGATTGAATCTTGATGATGCTGATGCTCCTTGAAGTGTGAATTAGTTACCAGTTTCAGAGGGACTTACAAGCAAAGGTACTAAATTCACCTGTCTTTCCTTCATCTACTTTCTTTTCTATCTGTCTCATGTGCATTATGAAATCTTATACTGTAGCTGCAATTCTGATCCAGGTACTTTTTGGACCCCGGTTCCTTCAAGCCCGCTGCTGCACTAGAAGAGATTGGTGACTATGAAGATGAGACTATTATTGTTTTAGTAGATACATGATATTATTATTATGAAGCAGAGTAGGATTGGCATGATCCTAGAAGAGATTCAGAAACTCAATCATCTAACAGAATAATTTCTTTCAAAGTTGGCAACACAAAATCTAATGGTGGTGAGTGAGGAAACAATAGCCTCGAGAATCATCTGACTGATGAGGTTGTGTACATTATTATATCCGAGAAGTCACGTAGCATGAATAACAAAGGGCCAAATGCACCTCCAAGTTTTGAAATTCAAGGGGGTTTACATAAGGCATGGAGTGACCAAGAGGACCATGTTGTGCAGGACATACATGTTGTTGCTTATTCTATATGTTCAGAAGGGCACAAGTTTGGATATAACTCTCAAGAGGACAAAAAAATGTAACTAGACGTGGCATCGCACGGGTATTCAACTATTGAGTAGACTTAGTTGCATACTATGAATTGTCTAAGTATCAACTCCTGTGCTGAGAATATTTACATCATCTAAAGCAAAGTGTTCGTGAAAGTTCTTTTATCGCACTCAGTTTTCAACTGAATTGCTTGAGGACAAGCAATAAGCTAAGCTTGGGGGAGTTGATACGTCCAAAACGTATCTACTTTCTCGAACACTTTGCTATTGTTTCTTCTCTAAGCTTGTGTGATTTGGATACAACTAACACGGACTGACGCTGTTTTCAGCAGAATTACTTCGGTGTCTTGTTTTTGTGCAGAAAATGAACTATCAGGAAAAATCGCGGAAAATATGCCAAAAACTATTTCTCACCAGAAGATCCACGGAGCCAGAAGGAGAGACATAGAGGAGGCCTGGGAGGGCCAGACCCACCCCAGGCGCGGGCCCACTACTGGCCACGCCTGGTGGGGGTGAGGCCACACCAGGAAGCCCCTCGGCCTCCCTCTGCGCCTATAAGTTGCCTTTCGACCTAAAAACCGAGGAGGGTTCGATAGTTTTCCAGAAAGAGTTCCGCTCCGCCGCCGCCACCAGAAACCAAGATTCGGATCCAGGAACTCTGTTCTGGCACCCTGCAGGGACGTGGAATTTAGAGAGGATCATCGCCATCGTCATCACCAACGCATCTCCATCAACCACCGATGTTTCCCTCATCTATGAGTGAGTAATCCCCCGCTGTAGGCTTGGGGATGGTAGGGATTGGATGAGTTCTATCATGTAATCAAATATGATTGTTAGGGCATAGTTCCTAGTATCTCTTGTGCTATTTGACTTTGTTGCAACTTGTTGTGCTTAATGCTTGTCACTAGGGCCCGAGTGCCATGATCTCAGATCTGAACTTATTATTGAATCATTATGATATTATTGTTTGTGGTCTTATCTGCAAGTTGTGTATACATATCATTGTCCGGATCCAAAGACCCCAAAGTGACAATAATTAGGACAACCAGAGGGGATGGCTATGGTGTGAGGATCACATGTGTTCATGGAGTGTTAATGCTTTGCTCCGGTGCTCTATTAAAAGGAGCACCTTAATTGCCAGTAGTTCCCTAGAGTCCCCGCTGCCACGAGCTGGCTGGACAGAAGATGTTGTGCAAGTTCTCATTGCGAGCACGTACGACTATATTTGCACCACATGCCTAGGATTGTTTAGTACTTGGATGCTTGTTATTATTTATCTGCAATGCCCTAGATCTTGAAGTTACATGTTTAGACTCGTCCATGCAACGCCTGTCCATCCATCCCTATGCCTACCACACTCGAATCCCACTGTTTACTGTTACTGTTACTGTTACTATTGCTCTTGTTCTACTGTTGCTGTTGCTTTGCTGTTGCTACTACCAAACTGTTGCTACTAATAAACTTATGTGAGCAAGAACTATTTCTAGGTGCAGCTGAACTGACAACTCAGTTGTTAAGGCTTGCAAGTATTCTTTGGCTCCCCTTGTGTCGAATCAATAAATTGGGTAATATTACCCGTGGAGACTAGTGCGATCCCCTATACTTGTGGGTCATCAAGACTATTTTCTGGCGCCGTTGCCGGGGAGCATAGCTTTATTTGTAAGTTCACTTGGATATATTATTGTTCACTGCTACTCCTTTCATCATGGGGAAGACTCGTGATGGAAAGTTCCCTATTTTACCATCCACTACAAGAAGAGGTACAGTCCTAAACACCTCTGCTGCTCTTGATTCACCGTCTGTGATAAGTAAGCTTGTCACACCACCATAACATGCTCATGCTACACACACTGCTACTACTGCTGAATCTGAAACTTCTTTTGATACTCATGATGTTACTTCTACTGTGCTTGATGCGAGTGGTTCATTAGGTCCTTTTCTAGATTCTACTACGGCTAGTCTAGGAAATACCGAAACTCCTAGTGAAGACACTGTTACACCTGTTAGCTCACCTGCTAGTGAGAGTTATGATATTAATGATGGTTACATTGAGCTCACTGATGAATTTGTTGAAGAGTGCCAAAACACACATGGTAGTAATGCTATTAAGAGTCTCCTTGCTAGACGTACTATTATGCCTAAGATGTCCCCTGATCCTAAGTTTGCTACTTCTCACATAGACATTAAAGATAAAGATTATGATTTCTCTCTTGATTTGTCTTATTTAGATATTGTTGAGAAAGAACCTTTTTGTGGGACTGAAAATGAGAGTGATGTGGCTCATATGAATGAGCTTTCTACTATGAGTGCTTTATTCTCTGATGATTTTAAGATGCGCAAGTACTTTATTGTTAAGATGTTCGCCTTTTCACTAAAAGGAGAAGCTAGGGCTTGGTTTAATAGATTACCTCCTGGTTCCATTGATAGCCCTGATTGCTTGATTGCTTCTTTCTTCCATAAATATTTTCCTCCCAGTGCTAGACATGCTGCTTTGCAGAGACTTTTTGATTTTAAACAGGGAGAAGAAGAGAAATTGCCTGATCATGGAAAAGATTATGTTCCTTGATTCATGTACATCCTGGATGTCCATTACCTAAGAATGAGATTCTTGATCTTTATTATAATGTACTAATTGATGATTCTAGGACCTACCTAGATAGCTTTGCTGATTGTGTTTTCAGGAAAAGGACTCCCACAGATGCTGAAGAATTAATGACCAAGATAAGCAAGAATTGTGATGATCGGACTTCAACTGAGCTGAATACACATGAGCCTATTACTCCTGAACCATTTATTCCTGAACTAGTTCCAACACCAACAACAAAGAAGAGGGGATTTATTGCATTAGATGATGAAGTAATGAAGGAAGCTAAGAAGTGTCTAAAGGAGAAAGGTATTAGAGCTGAAGATGTGAAAAATCTACCTCCTATAGAAGAATTATGCAAGCCAATTCCCCATTCATCTACTATTAAGGTACACTCTCTCCAACACTTTGATGAAGGTGATATTCCTTATGTTAAGCCTCCTGATCAATGCTTAGAGGAACTTGACACTTTTATTGCTAAACAAGGTCATTTTAATAAACAAGTTCAGAATCATTTATTGGAAAACTCTAGAGCTATCCATGAGTTGAAAGATATTGTGGAAAGAACTTCTAATGATATTAAAGTGCTTTGTAAACACTTTCAAATGGTCCAAACTCAACTTGATCAACTTGCTAAGGTACAAAAGGATATGCTAGTTAATGCTTTAGGAGATAAACATGCTTATGGAATTAGAACTAGGAGTGGTATAGCTACTCAAGATCCCTTATGTCCTGAAGGACACCCTAAAAGAATAGAGCAGGATTCCCAACAAGGTGAGGATAGTGGTAGTCCCCTTCAGATAAAAAAAAAGAAACATAAGATAGTTGAGGAACCACTTGAACCTGCTGTAGATCCTAATAGTATATCTGTCTCTGATGCTAAAACTGAGAGTGGTAATAATAATGAGTCTCCTGATAAGGAGGAAGTTGAGGAAGAACCTGAGAAGCACACTAAGAACACTAGGTACACAAAGGAATATTTTATTGCTAATAAACATGGTAAAGAGAGAGAACCTTGGGTGCAGAAACCTATGCCTTTTCCCAATAAGAAACACAAGTCAAAGGAGGAAGAACACTACACCAAGTTTTGTGAGTGGATGAAACCTTTATTTTTGCAAATTCCTTTGACTGATGCTATTAAGTTGCCTCCTTATTCAAAGTATATGAAGGATATTGTCTCCAATAAAAGGAAGATTTCTAGTGAGGAAATTTCTACTTTGCTTGCTAATTACTCCTTCAATGGTAAGGTTCCAAAGAAACTTGGTGATCCAGGTATACCAACTATTCCTTGCTCCATTAAGAATAATTATGTTAGAACTGCTTTATGTGATTTGGGAGCTGGAGTTAGTGTTATGCATTTTTCTCTCTATAAGAGACTCCAGCTAGAAAAGTTGATACCAACTGATATATCTTTGCAAATGGCTGATAAGTCAACTACTATTCCTGTTGGTATATGTGAGGATGTTCCTGTTCAAGTTGCTCATAATTGCATGGTTCTAACTGATTTTGTTGTGATTGAAATGCTTGAAGATGATAATATGTCTATTATTCTTGGGAGACATTTTCTTAATACTGCAGGTACTGTCATCAATTGCAATCAAGGAAAAGTAACATTCAATATTAATGACAAAGAGCACACTGTCTATTTCCCCAAGAAGGTTGTTAAGAGCTATTGCCTGAATTCTATTGAAAATATTGAAGGCATCAAGGTTGGAGAAATATATTGTCCCATTCCACAAGAAAATTTTGAAACTATTATGATTGGGAGAATTGCTATCAAGTATGAGGTAACATAATCACCTTGTGGAATACAAAGTTTTGTTTCATATAAGATTGTTTTGGTAACAAGACTTGATCAACCTTGTTAACAAAAGGATTTTAATGAACAAAATAATGTTTCCACTATGGTTATACTTGCTTTCTTTTTTCCTTTCTCCTTCCTAGTCTTTGCTTTAGCTTTAGTTTTGCTAGTTGTTTGCTTGTTTGAGTTTCTTAGAGCTCCTGTAGTTTGGATTTTGGTTTGCTTCTTCTGAAAAAACTGTTTCCGAGAGAAAATCAATTTTCATACCCTGAAAATTGGTCAAAAATAAAGTTTCCTGAAAAATCCCAGAAATTTCAAAATATTTTTCCTCGAAAAAAGGAGCAGAGGTACCTGAGATGACCCAGGGGGCTACCCCTAGTCCCTACACCCACGGTAGGCGCAACCTACCTAGGGGTGGCGCCTAGGAGGGGGGGTCTGGCCCACCTAGGCCCCTCCAGGCTGCCTACTCAAAGCCACCTTATTTATCTCTCCCGAAAAACACCGGAAAACTTGCTAGCTTGAGTTCTTGCTGTTCTTGCTCGCGATTTTCGATCTCCTTGTTTAGCCCATCTCAAGTGCTGATTTTTGGAGGGATTGTTCCTTGGTATGTGCCTCCTCCACTTGTCCAATTAGATTTGTGATTGGTTGATTGTATCTTGAGTATTTTGCTACTATAGGTGATAGGTTGCTTGATCTTGCATGCTTGTTCTTTGCTTAGAAACTTTGTTTTTATGCATGTGTAGTCCTCTAGCAAGTTCCTATAGTAGTTGCTCTTTATTTATTAACTTAGAAATCACTTGGTTTGATGGTTGTCTAAAAATTTCAGCAAGGAAGATGAGTGCTTATCCACTGAACCAATATGACTTGGTCGTGCATGAGCCCATGAAGGTTCATCATGAGGAGGCAGTTTTTCCTTCCATATATATCCATGCCATGAATTTATGAGAACTGCGGGGATTCTCCAAGATTTCCAAACTATGGTCACAAATGCAGGGCTGGAACAATTTGTTGAAGGTGAACCATTCCAATATGTTAAGCTAACCATGGCTTTTGTGTAGGACTTCCGGTTCACTTGGTCCACTTCTAACCCCTTGGTCCATTACAAAATATATAATATATCCGTCGACCTGCCTTTTGCTGATTTCTGTGTAGCAATTAGAGTACCTTAGTGGGGATCTTGTGAGAAAATCAAGGAAAGGCCCAAGTCACTTATTGATTTCTATACTGAGATTTTCCAAGGTTTCGACTTCTCAAAGGAAAGTGGTAAAATTTGGAACATTCAGCTCCCATCTATTAGATACTTTGCCTATTTCATTACCAAGTGTGTTCTTGCTAGAAATATTGCTAGAAAGTTGTCTTCTTTTGATCTAGTTTTTATTGCAGCTATTCTGAATAGGGATAGATCTTATAGCCTGGGTGCTCTGATAGCTCATCGTCTCACCACTAACCGTGAGAAGGGTGGAATTTGTGGAAGTCTCATTGCTTCTAGGTTGCAAGCTTTCCATGGTTTAAAGCCTCACTTTTCATATTTTTGTTTTCCCATAGAGAGGCTTGATATTGAATCCATGGTTCAGCATGGTTTTATTTCTTTGGGGGCTAACATATGAAGTATACCGTATGAATTGTCTTTTGCCCAGCAAGGACGGAAAAAGGGTAGGACTGAGAAAATAGTTTATTTGCCTGCGCCTGATTTGTTTAATTTTGATAACATGCAAGGATGGTCGCCTACGGAGGAGGAGGTTGACACATATGTGGGGGAACTCTACCAGCAAAAGATAATGTTGAAGAGGATGCCGGAGACAATTCGGTTCAGCCCTCCAACTTGGGAGAGTCTTCATACCATCAGCCCTCATTTGATTGGGGCGCGTCGTCTTCTTCATCGCAGGCCCCCAACTATGATCATTCCTATGATGACCCACCAGCTTGGGGTTACTACCCATGCTATTGAGCCCACTTAGGACAAAAGCCTAAGCTTGGGGGGAGGTATACCGACATCGCACTCATCTATATATCATGTTCGGTCGGTTCTTTGTATATCCATTGTTTTCACTTTCTTTTTGGTTCTTGTTGCTTCTTTCTCAAAAACACAAAAATACCAAAAATATTTTCGTTGTTTCTCTTGGTTTTTTTTGTTTCTTTGCTTTGGTTTGCCTTAAAAGAAAAATCCAAAAAGATTTTGCTTTGTTTGTTTCTTTTGCTTTGCTTTGTTTGCTTCTTGTTTGGTTTGTTTTTCTTTGTTTGCTTGTTTCTAAAAATTCGAAAACACCAAAAATATTTGTTGTTCTTCTTTGGTTTTGTGAGTTCTTTGCAGGGTTCAGCCGTCCTCAGTGGATTTTGGTTTCATGTTAATTATTCAAGCCACACAAGTGAAGAGCAATAATGAATATTAAGACAACTCGAGGAGTGGTAAGAGGCTGGTAACGAACTCTATTTGTCTTCATTTTTGTACATATACTCATCATTGTGAGCATGCTTAGCCTGTTTGTGTAAGGTGTATGTAATTATGGATGCTTAGTCGTTCTTGCTTGCCTATGATTAGCTCCAGCTTGCTAATAGTTTGTAGCATGTCATATGAATGTTTGCTTGCATTGTTTTATTCATACTTTGGTATGATACCGTGGTATCCTCCTTTGACTGTTCATGTGAATCGACTTGGCACATGCTCACGCATGCATATGACTAATCAATAGTCAGTAAGCCTCGATGATTTATTTTGCCTCAGAGTTCCTGTATCACTTTCATGCCATAGTTAGTCTTGTTTTGTTGCAAGCATGATTATGACAACTATTGCTCTCTCGTTTGTCGCTCCCTCTCTATTGCTAGCCTTCACTTGCACTGAGCATGTGCTCTACCTGTGCTTCCAACTCCCCAAAACCAATATTGCCAGCTGTGTCCACCATACCTACCTATTAGCATCATTTGCTATTTCAGTGCATATTCTATATGCCGTGTTTTCTTCCAAAATAAAATGTTTGTCTGTGTTGAGAAAGTTAGTTAGTAAAGCTCTCACGAACTTGATGGCACACTTTATTCTGTGCACTTAATAATCCTGAACCATTGTGACTAGTCCATGAAAGTTATATGCTTGCAAATTATATGCTGGGAGTCAGCAAAACCGTGCTGTCACGGGGAACGTTTTTAACACCTTTTAGATATATTTATATCTAGTTGATACCTTGCTATTTTGTTTGCGGATGTCAACGATGTGAAATGAAAGGAGGACTTGTGAGTCCATGGAGTTTGTATTCTGTGTTAGAGAAATGCCTGGGACGCTAGCCTAAGCCATGCCTAATCATGGTGGAAACTTGCAGCATCACCATAGTGAGTCATCTATGAAGCATCCTCAATAAAAAACTATGCATATAGTAAATAAAAAGATTGCTGAGATGCTCATTGTCTGTTGCCTTGTCATTTTGGTCATGGGAAAGCTCCTGTACGATATACAAAGGGTACCCCATTGGCGGTTCTTGATGATATGCAAATACTTACAATGACAAGAACTTGCCTGGACCCAAAGTTGAGTAGTATGCGGAGTGGCCCTCGCACTCAAGGGACTTGGGATTTCCAGTCTATGGTCTGTCAAGCATATAATTCAGAGTGGACCTCACTTTCATCTTAACCACATAAAGATGCTTATGATAGGGGCAACGAGAGCTCAAAGCTAATGAGTACCTTCCTTTCAACATTTGGAAGCCTTTCAAACTTTCAAAACCGTTTTCACAACCTTGTTGAGTCACCACTTATTCTATGATCACCTTCTTGAGAGCATAGTTGTCATTCTTGTGTTTGTCTCAAAACTTGGTTAATTATGTCATGACTTTTATGCTTATATCTCCGATATCTTTATCTCTAGTCTTCATGTGAAATTCAGAGGTGCCTTGGCATTTATATTGTGCTCTTCAAAAAACGCAAGCGAGATACCACTTTATCATACCTTATTATGAGCATTGCAATGTTGCTTATATTTATGTTTCATGCTACTTATTATTAATGAGTTGGTTTCTTTTCATAGCTTGCAATGACTATTGAGTAGACTTAGTTGCATACTCCTTATTATGAATTGTCTAAGTATCTACTTCTGTGCTGAGAATATTTACATCATATGAAGCAAAGTGGTCGTGAAAGTTCTTTTATCACACTCAGTTTTCAACTGAATTGCTTGAGGACAAGCAATAAGCTAATCTTGGGGAGATTTGATACGTCCAAAACGTATCTACTTTCTCGAAAATGTTGCTATTGTTTCTTCTCTAAACTTGTGTGATTTGGATACAACTAACACGGACTGACGCTATTTTCAGCAAAATTACTTTGGTGTCTTGTTTTTGTGAAGAAAATGAACTATCAGGAAAAATCCCGAAAAATATGCCAAAAACTATTTCTCACCAGAAGATCCACGAAGCCAGAAGGGGAGACATAGAGGAGGCCTGGGGGGCCCAGACCCACCCCAGGCGCGGGCCCACCACTGGCCGCGCCTAGTGGGGGTGAGGCGACCCCAGGCAGCCCCTCGGCCTCCCTCTGCGCCTATAAGTTGCCTTTTGACCTAAAAACCGAGGGGAGTTCGATTGTTTTCCAGAAAGAGTTCCGCTCCGCCGCCGCCACCAGAAACCAAGATTCGGATCCAGAAACTCCGTTCTAGCACCCTGCCGGGACGGGGAATTTGGAGAGGATCATCGCCATCATCATCACCAACGCATCTCCATCAACCACCGATGTTTCCCTCATCCATGAGTGAGTAATCCACCGCTGTAGGATTGGGGATGGTAGGGATTGGATGAGTTCTATCATGTAATCGAATATGATTGTTAGGGCATAGTGCCTAGTATCTCTTGTGCTATTTGACTTTGTTGCAACTTGTTGTGCTTAATGCTTGTCACTAGGTGACGAGGTTTAATCTCATCAATGCCCATTGTTATGGACTTGGGTTTTGGAGAAGATGGGGATGCTGGAGATCATGGCACGGTTAACAGACAAGCAACCAGGGGACACGAGATTTACCCAGGTTCAGGCCCCCGGAGGGAAAACCCTACTCCTGCTTGTCTACTCTTGATTACGGCGGAACCGAAGGTTACAGGGTGCCCAGATTCGATCTGGCGTGGACGTGTGTGCGAAAGTATGAGTCGAGAGATCTAGGACGTGCCCTCCTGGCCTTTATATAGACTTAGGCAGGTCCCGGGCATAGTCCTAGTCGGTTACAAGTTCTAGGGTTTTACCCCTTTGAATTTCCTATCTATGCTAGTCTTGCTCTCCAAGGATCCGAAGGCGTCATGGGCCTTGGCCACCCGAAAATCTTCATGGGCCAGCCCATATCTGCTGTGAGCCTTCCTTGGGCTGGACCAGGTATGCCGAAGTTACGTACCCGTAGGGTATGACCATGTCAGTAGCCCCTGAGTGTTCAGTCGAATCGTAGATTCGGCTGAGGACTCTTCCATTTTCGGGTGCAATTATGTATTAATAATATATGTGTGTAGGGATTGTTGACGCGTGTGTCTGACTCACCCGACGGATCAGGGTCAGTTAACTGTCTTAGGACGAAACAACACGATCTTCTTCAAGTTCGAGTCCCTCAACTCGAACCTGGAACATATGCTGGGGTAATTCGACTCAGGCCGCGGAGGACTTACAGGAGTGGAATTCCAGTGATTTTAATTAACGTACCCAACGCGTCCGTCGGGATTTTTCATCACGCCTGTTGACATGGATTTGTACTAGCAGAGCGTAGTCATGTACGTTGCCAGGCCGTTAGATGATATCTGCATGTCTTTATCTTTGTGTCGCAGACACAACATCCGAATGTTCGTCACCGCAGAGGTGTTTCGGGTGGCCAAGGAGATCGTTACTCACTCAGCGTTTTGTTGGGGCAGAGATGCCAAAAAGTTTTTGCGTGCTGATCCAAAAGATCACAGTCGAAGAATTCATAGGGTGCGCGACCAGCGCTCCCTATGGGAGTAGCCCCCGAGTGTCTGTTCGAGTCGTAGACTCGAGCAGAGACTTTAATTCAAGCATTTGTTCGGTTGTTAGGTCCGTGGGACTCAAAAAATTTCGGATGATTAAATCCATCCTCCCTATGGGAGTAGCCCCCGAGTCCGTAGTGGAGTCGCAGACTCGACGTAGGACTCGAAGAAATACTTTGTCGTTATTCATCTTCCGGGTGCGCGGTCAGCGCTCCTGATAGGAGTAGCCCCCGAGTATTTAGTCGAATCAAAGATTCGAGTGAGTACTCTTAGCTCTTAGCTGTGGAGCCGAAGAATCGTAATTGGTGCTAGTATAGCTTTTGATGACATCAGTGCTGACGATCGATGGCCTCAAGCGTCTGCTACGCCAGAGATGACTTGACTGGACGAACATGGGTCCCACTTGCTGACTTTGAATTGACCGGTCACGCGGGGCGTGGAGATAATTACGGCGTCTCCTTGATTTCCGCGCGTAGTGGACGGCGTGGTAACGACGGTTCGTTGTGATGTTGACACGTGTACGGCCAGATCTGCCGTTGGCGTTAGGTCTTCTGGATGAACGGCTGCAATGCATCGTCTTCGCTGTTATAATCATTGGGGAAAGCTACGGTTTGTTTTCACCGCACCAGTTCTTGTGTTCACTGCCTCCTTGTGCTCTAGCGATTCTTGCTGTGCCCTGGGATTTCCTTCCACATTCCCATCGTTCTTTCTGCGTTTTCACCACCAGCGCCGCCGTAGCGCAATGGGGAAACCAAAGAAATCTTCATCTGCTGTTGGGACCAGCGCCGCCGGAGGAAAGAAACGCGCCGCCGCTACTCGCGTCACCGACGGTGGCTGGTGGCGATCAGAGACGCGGGAGAGCGATCTTCGCAAGCTTCGCGAGCGGGGCTTGATCCCGGAGGACAGGGAGGCCGTTAAATTCCCCGGCAATGAGGTAATCCCCCGTCCCCCATCTGGGTATCGGGTTATGTTTCTCGCCTTCGTTTTGCGTGGGTTTTCGTTTCCAGTCCACGACTTCCTCCGTGGACTGCTCTTCTTCTATGGGATTCAGCTTCATCATCTGTCTCCTAATTCTCTTCTCCACATTGCGTGTTTTATCACCTTTTGCGAGTGCTGGCTTGGCATTGAGCCACACTTTGGCCTCTTCCGGAAGCTCTATTCCGTGAAGAGGCAATCTAGTTCGGATGGTGTATATCCTATTGGGGGTTGCATCATCTCCCTTAGTCCCAATCTTCTCTTCTTTTCCTTTTCCATGTCCGAATCTGTCCAGTACTGGCGGAGGCGATGGTTTTATATCCGCGACTCCGTAGTGCCCAGGCAAGATTTTGGTCTTGTTCCCTTTGACCCCTCCCAAATGATTGAGAAGAAAAGGTCTTGGAAAAACCAAATCTTAGACGGTGAGGTGGCGGAGATAGAGGCCCTGTACCGTCGGGTGGAGGATCTCCAACTGATTCCTGAGAAGGAGGTGAATGGTGTGGACATCATCCGGACGTTTCTTGAGCATCGGGGCAGCCTCTCCAAGCGAGGGCGCACCCGATGTTTCTTTATTCTGGGCGCCGTGATCCGACAAGGGTTTCGAGTGAGAAAATCTCCGAGGGGGATCTTGACAGGGCTCTTCGCGCGCTGTTGAAGTTCAAGGCCGGAGAAAAAATCCCGGGGAAGTCGCTAACTCCTCCATTTTCTTCGACGTTGGCCGTACCGCAGGTGTAGATTTGTGCACGTAGTACTTTTTACCGGCTGTGTATTTATTATCTTTGTTTGCTAACAAAGTTCCTTCTGATTTTGCAGAGCTTCAAGGTGCCGGGCATGGTACCACCATTGCCCGAAAGGTATCCGAATGCCCCGGATAATGAAGTGGTTGAGTCCGTGACCGAACTGCCGTCGGCGCGATCTCCGGCGGAGGATGCCGACGAGTCGAGTGAGGACCATACGCGCAAGCGATCACGGAGCTCCAGCGAGTCTTCGGATGCCTCGACTCCTCCGACTCCCAGAAACCCTCTGGGCCTTGAGCGTCATAGTGATGGTCATGGAGGTTCTTCCTCTCCCCTTCCTGCCATTCCTGTGCGGGCTGTCGCGCCACACCCGCCAGCAAAGCGGAAGAAGGAAGAAAAGAAGGAGGAGAAGAAGGAAGAGAAGAAAGAGGAGAAGAGGGCCCGAAGGGCTTCTCCTATCTTCGACCTGAGCGCATTGGGCTCGTAAGTTTTCTTGTTATACTGTTGTCCTTGTTCCTTCGTGATTTTTGCACTTGTGCTGATTGGTTTGTATGCAGGCAATCCTCCCATGATTCTTCCAGTGATGGTGAACGGGAGATGATGGGGGAGTCAAAAATTGCGTCTCCTCCACCTCAAACGGTGGCGACTTCGGGTGGCGCGGCTCTGGATCCTCCGTTGCAGGAGGTGCAGGTGGTTGCGCCTCAGAATTTCGCAGGCGGTCCTTCGGGGTCGTCATCAGAGCATGTAAGTTTTTCCCGCCTCATGGGGGGAGCCCCCGAGTGTCTTCGTGTGCGAATCTTGTTTTTACTCCTTTGTGTTGGGCGTAGCCCCCAAGCCCTTTTCTTACTGACATTTCTTTTTCTGCAGCCTTTTGTGCAAGAGGCCAAGCGGCTTGTGCAAGAGCGCCTGGTGCTGGAGGCGAACCTTCGGCAGCTTCAAGGTATCTATCTGACTTTTCTCTTATGTATCCTAGTTTAGTTCTTTGACATTTGTTTGTTTTGAATGCAGAGGAGCATAACAAGTCTCTCCGTGAGGTTGACGCTCTCAAGAAGAGCCTTGGTCAATCGGAGCAGAAGGCCGGAGCCGCCATTGGTGCGAAAGAACGCCTTGAGCTAGAGCTGACTAAGGCAGCCGAAGCGAAAGAGCGTCTGCAGCAGGAAGCCGCAGATCGTGAGGAGCAGTTGGCCACGGTTGCGGCTGCTCGCAAAAAAGAGGTGGCGGCGAAGCTCATGGCTGCTGCCAAGGCTATTTCGGGTGAGTATTAGTTTTGTACTTTTTTCTTTTCCTTCGGGTCTTCTTTTATGCGGCTTTTCTTCATGTCTTTCTTCTTTTTGTCTCAGATGCCGCAGGCATCGAGTTCGACCGCAGTGCTCTGGAGCACGGGAGTGCTCTAGATGATGCCACTACGGCGGTCGAAGATCGCTGCAGCACCGTCGTCAACTCCCTTGCCAAGGCGAAAGAGGTCCTTGGTCGCTTCTACAAGGAGCTTGTCCCGAAGGCCGCAGCCCTTGACGATGTGGATGCTCTGGCGGAGGCTCTGTCAGCCGAAGCGCCCGCGGCATATAAACGCAAGCAGAAAGGCATCGGCGCATCCGTCGGGCTGGCGATGGCCATGGCGGCTGGAGCGGAGCTGGATCTGCCCCAGATCACTTCTCGGATGCCGACGGCTGCGGATGGATCCGAGGTAGCCTTTGCTGCCTATTCTGCTCGCTGCAGGCAATATGGGCCCAAGCTCATTGATTTGCTGTATGAGTATGCACTACGGCAGCAGGGTGGGGCCAAAGCTAGGCAGTCTGGCTCCGAAGCGACTCAGGCTCCTACATCTTAGGCGTAGTAAATGTAGGCTAGTTTGTAGTTTACTTTTGTTGTAAATATCTTGAAGAACACCATCCTTGTGCCACGTAGTGGCTTTATATATTCAATGAATTTCTCTGAGTTGTGCTCCATCCTTGGCTGAATGTTTGTGTTCCTTTCTTTTGCTGCCGCTCTAGGTTCCTTCGGGTGCTGACCCTGTTGACGCCCCATCCGCAACGCCGTTGCGCCCATCCTTGGATGATTCCTCGCAGCTTACTTTCCTTCGGGATCGTGTGCGCAGTCTGGAGAGGGAGTTGCTCGGGCTACGCGGTCATGCCGACGTTTGGAAGTCCAAGGCGGATCGTGGCGCAGCCAGAGAGGAGTACTTGATGGCGGAGTTGGTCCGTCTGTCCGAGCAGCTGCAATGTAAGTTGTTCTTTGGTCGAGCTGTAGCTCTGGTCTTCGGGTGAGCCTGCTGGCCTTACTCTTATTTTGTCCGATTGCTGCAGGTGCAAATCTTGCTCCGAGGGAAGAAAAAGAGCGTGTCGCTGTTCGGGTCAATTGCTTGACTCAACAGGACATGGAGGCCGGCGGCTTCTTCTGGATGGATCGTGATCGCGCCATAGCCCTGGCGACGGTGCAGGATCGTGTTCATCAAGTTTCGCGGGTACTCCGCCAAGTACAGACATCGCTTTCCTCGGTGCTGGACGTCATGTTCCCTTTGGATGCCGCGCCAACAAACCTTGCGGGTCTTCTGTCGAAATTTCGGAACGTAAGCAATGTCAAGGAGTTGGTGCGGCAGCAGCTTGTCGCAGGAGTAAAGGCTGCGTTGTCTCTTGTGAGGCTGCACCGGCCTGATGTGGATTTGGCTGCCGTGGCTGCTGGGCCACCTCTTCGCCCTGATGGTAGCGAGTGGGACATGCGTCCGCATTACGCGGCTGTGAGGCAATATGCCGAACAGATTGTAGATTTGTTTGAGCAGCGTGCCCAGGTTATTCTTCAACATAGGTAGTACCTGTAAAAAGAGAGAGATGTAAAATTTGTATATTTCGGCTGGGCGTGTTGTGCCCTTTGTTGTGAAAGTTTGTTTGATTGTGAGCACGTAGTGCTTTAATTGGGTACGTGTCCTTTTCGTTTGCCTGACGTTGTCAGCTACTCAGGTGTACACGTGTGGTCCTCAGTCGATGAAATCGTGAGGTGGGGGGAGCCCCCGAGTGCGTTTGTAGCATGTAGTATAGTTGCAGAAAATAGTGAATCGAAGTTTTTGGGGCGAGACACTTAGCTTTATTTATATCGTAATGGAGGAGGTACATTGTTCGGCTGAGTAGCCTTGGCTGGAAGCCTTATTGAAAGTAGAAAAAAGGGGGGGTAGGTTGCTAAGGATAGAATCGTCGCAGGTGCGAGATATTCCATGGGTTGGAGTATGCGACTCCAGACTCCACGTGCTTGAGGCGATAGGCGCCACCTAGGATGATTTCGGTGATGATGTAGGGTCCTTCCCATGGCGACTCGAATTTATTCGGTCGCTTTTGTTTCAGTCGCAAGACGAGGTCTCCTTCGACGAAGGACCTTGGGCGCAGCCGGCGGCTGTGGTAGTTGCGGAGACTCTGCTGGTACACCGCTGATCGAGCTGCTGCTATATCCCGTGCTTCGTCGAGTGTATCGACAGCGTCTTCGAGGGCAGTCGTGGATTCTGCTTCACTGTAGGCGACGACCCGTGGGGCCTGGTGGCGTACTTTGGCTGGTAGCACGGCTTCGGCTCCGTGTACCATGAAGAATGGTGTGTAACCGGTGGAGCTGTTTGGCGTAGTTCGTAGGCTCCACAGGACGGAGGGTAGCTCTTTTGTCCAATTTCCAGTTTTCTGTTCGAGTGAGCTCATGAGGCGCTTCTTGATGCCGGCGCCGATTAGGCCGTTGGACTTTTCCACTTGCCCGTTCGTTTGCGGGTGTGCCACTGAGGCATATGTGATGTTGATCCCAAGGCCTTCGCAGAAGTCCTGGAAATCTTCGGAGATGAAGTTCGATCCGTTGTCGGTGATGATGCTGTGTGGTACGCCAAACCTGTAGACAATAGACTCGAAGAACTTGACGGCAGTTTTGCCTTTCTGGTTGGTGACCAGCATGGCCTTGATCCACTTAGTGAATTTGTCGACTGCGACCAGGAGGAAGACGTGTCCTCCTTTCGAGGATTTTGGCAGTTTGCCGATCATGTCGAGGCCCCATTGAGCGAAAGGCCAAGCTATTGGTATTGGCCTGAGCTCGGACCCAGGTGTGTGCGGTTTGTCGGCGAACCGTTGGCATCCGTTGCATCTTCGGACGATGTCCTTTGCGTCGCTCATGGCCGTCGGCCAGTAGAATCCTGCTCGTAGAGCTTTAGCGACAAGGGAGCGGCTGCCTGCGTGGTGGCCGCAGATGCCTTCGTGGATGTCTTGGAGTATGGCCTTGCCGTCGTCGATGGTGACGCACCGTTGAAGTATACCCGTGATGCTGCGCTTGTACAGCTCGCCGTTGATGACGGTGAAGGCTTTTGACCGGCGAGATATGCGCCGGGCGTCTGTTGGGCTGTCAGGCAATTCTTCAGTTATCAAGAACTGGAGGTATGGTCGCGTCCAAACTTCTTCGAGTGCCATGACCTGCATCAGGTTTACCATAGCGACCTCTGTGTCCAGTTTCTCGGGTCCTTCATGTCCTTCGGGTAGCGTAGCACCCGAGTGTTCTGCTTCTTCGGGTGATCCCTTGAGGAATTTCCGCTTGATGGATGGCACGCAGATTTGTTCGAGGAACACACCTGGTGGTACCTTTGCGCAAGTGGAGCCGATGTTGGCGAGTCTATCGGCCTCCTCGTTGCTCTCTCTTCCAACATGCCGAAGTTCGCAGCCGTCGAACTCTCCTTCGAGTGCGTTGTAGAGCGCTCGGTACGCGATCATGTTTTCGGCGTGTGCGTCACACTCATTCATCGTCTGCTGGACGACGAGGTTGGAGTCACCGTAGATGACCAGGCGCGTTGCGCCGCATATCTTTGCCATCCTCATGCCATGGATGAGGGCTTCGTATTCGGCTTCGTTGTTGGAGGCTCTGAATTTCATCCGAAGAACATACTTCATCTTGTCACCTTGCGGGGAGGTCAGTATGACCCCTGCCCCTGCTCCGGCTTCGCGCTTGGAGCCGTCGAAATGCATTGTCCAGGACTGCGACATGTCTGGGGTGTCTGGCAGCTACAGCTCCATCCAGTGCACCAGGAAGTCCGGAAGGACTTGAGATTTGATTGTGTGTCGCTTCTCGTAGATGATGTCCAAGGGTGATAGTTCGATGCCCCACAGGGCCACCCGTCCTGTGGCCTCTGGATTATTCAGGATGCTGTTCAGGGGTGCTTCGTTAACGACCATCACCTGGTGCTCCTGGAAGTAATGGATCAACCGTCGAGCCGTCATGAACATGCCGTAGGCTAGCTTCTGGTAGTGAGGGTACCACTGCTTTGTTGGTGTCAGTACCTCGCTGAGGTAGTAAATTGGGCGCTGGACCCCGTGGGTCTTGCCTTTTTCGGGTCGTTCGACCACGAGTACGGTGCTGACCACCTGGTGTGTGGCTGCTATGTACAGCAGCAGGGGCTCGCGCTCCTTTGGCGTGACCAAAACGGGTGAGGTGGAGAGGAGCCGCTTGAGGCTTTCGAATGCGTCGTTGGCTTATGGTGTCCACTCGAACTTGTCTGCTTTACGCAGCAGCTGGTAGAATGGTAGGGCCTTCTCGCCCATACGGCTGATGAACCTGCTTAGCGCCGCTAATCGTCCTGCGAGCTGCTGGACGCCCTTGAGGTTTTTCGGCTTCTCCATCGTCATGATGGCTTTGATTTTCTTCGGGTTCGCCTCGATCCCTCGTTGAGAGATGAAGTACCCGAGAAGCTGACCTGATGGGACGCCGAAGGCGCACTTTTCGGGATTGAGCTTGATCCTGTATCGATCGAGGTTGTCGAACGTCTCGCGAAGATCGTCGATAAGTGTCCTTGCCTCTCTGGTTTTTATTACTATGTCGTCGACATAAACTTGGACGTTGCGACCAATCTGGTCCTTGAGGCAGGCCTGCATGCATCGCTGGTACGTGGGACCCGCGTTCTTTAGCCCGAAGGGCATTGTGTTGTAACAGAATACTCCGAACGGTGTGATAAACGCCGTTTTCTCCTAATCTTCGACCTTGAGCCGAATCTGGTTATAGCCTGAGTAGGCGTCGAGGAAGGAGAGTTTCTCGCAACCTGCAGTCGAATCGATGATCTGGTCGATCCATGGAAGAGGGAAGTGGTCCTTTGGGCAATGCTTATTTAGTGACGTGAAGTCCACACACATCCGCAGGATGTCCGTGTCCTTCTTCGGGACCATCACCGTGTTTGCAAGCCACTCGCTTTCTTTGATTTCCCTGATGAAGTCTGCAGCGAGCAGTCTATTGATTTCCTTGCCGATAGCTTCGTCTCGTGGCTCCGACAGTCTTCGGATGGACTGCTTGACTGGCTTGGTGTCTGGAAAGACATTGAGTGCGTGCTCGACGAATTCCCTGGGAACTCCTGGCATGTCCGCAGGACACCAGGCGAATATTTCCCAGCGCTCACGGAGGAATTCGACGAGCGCGCCTTCCTATGCGGTGCTGAGGTCATTGGTGATCAAGGCCGTCTTGGAGGCATCCGTCGGATGGACCTATACCATTTTGGTGTTGACGGTGGAGTCAAAGGACATGTCAGGTGCGTTCTGCCTTGTGACTGGGGGTAGCCCGTTGTCTGTCACCTCGCGGAGCCTTACAAGCTCGTCTTGCATGCCGAAAGACTGGGAGATTTTATTGAAGTCCCTGTCGCATTGGTCCGATCGGGTGAAGCTCCCATGTACTGTGATGACGCCCCTTGGTCCTGGCATCTTGAGTAGTAGGTATGCGTAGTGTGGGATGGCCAGGAACCTTGCGAATGCTACACGCCCCAGGATGGCGTGGTATTGTGACGGCCAGTCCACCACTTCGAATTCGAGTCGCTCCTGCCGAAAGTTGTCCGGCTTCCCGAAGATGACGTCGAGCCCTATTTTGCCCAGGGGGAATATACCCTTTCCTGGTACAATGCTGTGGAACGTTGTGTCTGATTGTTCCAGGCTGCATTGCGGGATTCGCATAGCTGCTAGGGTGCTTGCGAACATTAGGTTGATGCCGCTGCCACCGTCCATGAAGACGCGACTCATCTCGAAGCCTCCGATCTGCGCCTCGAGCACCAGGGCCGCATGACCTGGGCGGGGGATCTGGCAGGGGTGATCTGCGCGAGTGAACGTGATGCAGGACTCCGATCCGCTGAGGTACTCAGGTATTGCAGGCGGAGTTTCCATGTCCAAGTTGATTTGTCGGGTGATTTTCTTCTGCACCCTGTTTGTTGGGCGTCCCTTCTGGATCATATTTAGTGCTCCCTTTGGTGGGGGATATACGACCCCGGCGTTGTTTTGCGCTGGTGCGACTGGTTGGTTTGGGCCTCCAATAGGTGGCGGTGGAGGAGCTCCGTGTGTTATTTCTCCTGGCGCGGGTGCGTTTCCGAACGCAGGGATTGGGGCTTGTTGCCTCATCTGCGTCATGCTTTCGCTGAGTTTCTGGAACTCGCAGCAGTCCTTGAGCATGTGACTGGCTTTCTTTTTGCCATCTTGTTTGTCGATGTAGAAATGGATGGTGCATGGACCTGAAAGTTTTTCAAATGCTGAGGGTCCGTTGTCGCGATCGCGGCGTTGCCACGATTGTGATGATCGTCCGTTGTCTCGGAGATTTCCTCCGCGGTAACCTCCGCTGTTGCGGTTGTTGTCGTTGCGGCGGTCGGCGTAGCCAGCCGCGACCATGTCGGGTCCGTTGCGGTCTTCGTAGACACGCGATCTCCTCTTGCTGCGGCGTTCTCGCCTTCGGCCGTAGTCGTCTTCTTCATCTAATTGCGCTCGCTGGATGCAATCTTCGCCGTTTGCCCAACTGTTGGCAATTTCCATGAGGTGGTCGAGTGTCTTGGGCTTGACACGCCCAAGTTCTTCCTTGAAATCTTGGCGTTTGACGCCGTCTCTGAAGGCGTCGATGGCCCTCTCCTCGGAGATATGCACTGCGGAGTTCTTGGTGGTAGACCAGCGTAATATGTACGAGCGAATAGATTCCCCCGTTCTCTGGGTGCAGGCTCGCAACTCTTCGATTGAGGCGGGCCTCTTGCTGGTTCCCTTGAAATTTCGGATGAAGCTGTAAGCTAGCTCCTCCCAACTTCGGATGGATCCTGATGATAGGCTGCTGAGCCAGACCCGCGCCGCGCCTGTCAGCTGCAGCTGGAGGCATTGCATGGCAGTTTCTTTGTTACCGCCGTGCAGCTTGACGGATGACAGATGATCGCTGAGCCAAGATTTTGGATCTTGCGTGCCGTTGAACTTCGGAGTATCCGAAGGAAGCTTGAAATTGCGTGGCATCTTTGTTCGCTGAACAGATCTGCTGAAGCATCGAGCTCCACAGAGTTCTCCTTCATCTTCATCCATCTCGGACTCGGACGAGCATGCGCGTTTGGCTCGCGCTTTGTCGATTTTGCGCTGTGTAAGCGCGTCTCTGGCGTCATAGTCGCGTTTATGGCAATGCGAGCTCTTATTCCTTCGAGGAAGGTCATGCTCCTCTTCCTCTTCGGATGAAAGGGTGGGGCTACGGTCGTGCCTGACCAGAGTTTTCTTCTTCGGCTCCGCAGGAGCGTCTTCGTGGAGCGCAGCTCCGACGAGTCCGAGTCCGGTGAGTGCGGACTTATGCATGGCTCTCTTTGGGTCCCCCTCCGGAGGTTGGTGGGCCGCGAGATACGCGGTGGCTGCCAGGATCGCAGCCTGTGGTGTCTTCGGGATGATGTTGCCGTCGGCATCCATATCCATGAACGACGTGTGGAGAGTTCGGGTCACATCACGATGTTCCTTGGGATCCATGTTCTCCACCCGCGAGCGATGCTTGTTTCCCTGATTTCCATTCGTGCTAGAGCCGGGTGCCATGGCGGAGAGCGCAGCTCGTCGCGCGCTGGACTTGGAGGCTGCTTGCTTGCGTTTATCGAGCGTCTCCTGCATCTTGACTTGCTACTTGTGCTCCTCGATGAGGAGGTAGTGGTACGCCATCAGTAGGTCGCGTGGTGAATCCACAGGCAGGACTATGTCGCCTGCGACGGCACGATGTGCCTGTACCCATCCTTCTTTGCTAAGTTGGATGACGTGGTCGTTGTTCTCCCCTTCGGGTGGGGGGGATTGGCTTCTTCTGTTCCCGCCGTTTCCGCCATTTCCGTCCTACGGGTTGGGGTTCGTGTTGAACGGCGGGTTGGGCGTTTGTTGATCCTGGATGACCGCGGCGCATAGGTAGCGCTCGTAGATCGGTTCGCTGCTACCGCAGCTTTCAGGTCCGGAACCATAGGTCCCTTCATCTGAAGGTGGATCGCATAGATCGGAGTTGCAGCTGCTGCTGCTGTAGAACTCATCTGTCGATGGTGACGTGCATAGCACGGGGTGTGGAGCCCACGAGGCGGGCCTGATTGATGGCATGGGCACCCGCTCAGGAAGGCGGAGGGTGCCAGTTTGTCCCACCTGGAAGCAGAAGCTCCCGAACAAAATCTCGAGTCCGTCGCCTACGGGCTCGAAATCTTTCATGGTCGGCGGTGAAGTCGAAGGTCCCGAAGAGGAGGTGATTCTCCATCGCCGCGGAGTTGTAGATCGATCGGGTTGGGACCGTCACGATCGCACAATCAGCAGCCCCGATTCCCACAGATGGCGCCAATTGACGAGGTTTAATCTCATCAATGCCCATTGTTATGGACTTGGGTTTTGGAGAAGATGGGGATGCTGGAGATCGTGGCACGGTTAACAGACAAGCAACCAGGGGACACGAGATTTACCCAGGTTCAGGCCCCCGGAGGGAAAACCCTACTCCTGCTTGTCTGCTCTTGATTACGGCGGAAACGAAGGTTACAGGGTGCGCAGATTCGATCTGGCGTGGAGGTGTGTGCGAAAGTATGAGTCGAGAGATCTAGGACGTGCCCTCCTGGCCTTTATATAGACTTAGGCAGGTCCCGGGCATAGTCCTAGTCGGTTACAAGTTCTAGGGTTTTACCCCTTTGAATTTCCTATCTATGCTAGTCTTGCTCTCCAAGGATCCGAAGGCGTCATGGGCCTTGGCCACCCGAAAATCTTCATGGGCCAGCGTATATCTGCTGTGAGCCTTCCTTGGGCTGGACCAGGTATGCCGAAGTTACGTACCCGTAGGGTATGACCATGTCACTAGGGCCCGAGTGCCATGATCTCAGATCTGAACTTATTATTGAATCATTATGATAGTATTGTTTGTGGTCTTATCTGCAAGTTGTGTACACATATCATTGTCCGGATCCAAAGGCCCCAAAGTGACAATTATTGGGACAACTGGAGGGGATGGCTGTGGTGTGAGGATCACATGTGTTCACGGAGTGTTAATGCTTTGCTCCAGTGCTCTATTAAAAGGAGCACCTTAATTGCCAGTAGTTCCCTAGAGGCCCCGCTGCTACGGGCTGGCTGGATAGAAGATGTTGTGCAAGTTCTCATTGCGAGCACGTATGACTATATTTGGAGCACATGCCTAGGATTGTTTAGTACTTGGATACATGTTATTATTTATCTGCAATGCCCTAGATCTTGAAGTTACATGTTTAGACTCATCCATGCAATGCCGGTCCATCCATCCCTATGCCTACCGCACTTGAATCCCATTGTTTACTATTACTATTACTATTGCTCTTGTTCTACTGTTGCTGTTGCTACTGGTAAACTTCTGTGAGCAAGAACTATTTTCAGGTGCAGCTAAACTGACAACTCAGTTGTTAAGGCTTGCAAGTATTCTTTGGCTCCCCTTGTGTCGAATCAATAAATTGGGTAATACTACCCGCGAAGACTGTTGCCATCCCCTATACTTGTGGGTCATCAGCATGATACTAGACACAAGTTACTACCCACTATGAAGGTAGTAACATAGACTAGTAACTTATGCATGTTACTAGGCTATGTTACTCTCCACTATGACCAGCCTAAGGGGAATTACAGCGGTCGGTAGCTCGCGAGGAACCGAGGCGGGAAAGATCTGTTGCACGCTGTCTATCGGCATCGGGAACACGTGTGCAGTGGTGAGCGTGTCGTGCATGTGTCGAGAACAGGCGTGAGTGCACTCGACCATCCACCATAGCACGTGATCGAGGAGGAAGAGAAACAGGACGCTGTCGGTGGGGTCGCTGGCGTGGTGGAGCCTAGGCGCAAAGGGAAAAGGGCATCGCCAAGGAGGCACGACTGCCACTGCTCAGCTTGGCCAAGCCGAATCAGAGAAAGGAGTGCAGGTCGGGTGCAACAGGGCTAGCTTGAAGCTTGGTTTGCACCAGAGAGGGGCCAAGAAGGGCGCCTGGTTAGGTGATGCAGTTTGGTTCAGAGTGAAGGGAATATGCCCTGAGAGGCAATAATAAAGTGTTTATTATGTGTATTCCAAGTATATGATAGATGTTTATTTTGCATGCTATAATTGTATTAATACGGAAACGTTGATACATGTGTGTTTAATAAAAAAACAGAAAGTTCCTAGTTATGCCTCTCTCATAAACTAGCTCGTTGATTAACAAGATGATCAAGGTTTCCTGATCATGGACATTGGATGTTGTTAATAACGGGATCACAACATTAGTGTAATGGTGTGATGAACATTCATCCGAAGTATAGCATTACGATCAAAGTCATTGAGTTTATATTGCTATAACAACTTACGAAGTGATCCTAATCCTTAGACCATGAGATCATGTCAATCACTAACACCGGAAGAGTTTCTTGATAACATCAAACGTCACACCGTAACAGGGTGATTATAAAGATGGATTCAGAACTAATAAAGTGTTATGTTGAGGCTCATGGATCGAGAGTGGAATTTGTTCATCCCGATGACGGATAGATATACTCTGGGCCCTCTCGGTGATATCACATTGATTAGCTTGCAAGCAAGTGATTTGATCACTAGAATGTTATATCACAGGAACGAGAAAAGAGTGCATGTCGGTAACGAGATCAAACTAGGTATGGAGATACCGATGATCGAATCTCGGACATGTAATATATCGTGAAACAAAGGGATTAAGATACTAGCGTAAAAGGTTCCGACGATCACAAGAAAGTCATCGTTGAATGTGTGGGAGTCAGTATGGGTCTCCAGATCCCGCTTCTGATTATTGATCCGAGAGGGGTCTCGATCATGTCCGCATTATTCACGAACCGTAGGGTGACACACTTAAGAGACACCGACATCCAATTGGAGCAAATGTTTCATGCCGAAAGAATGAACAAGCGCAGGAATTTATTTCACTAGATACCGAAACAGGTTTTCGGGTGAAATTGCATAAAGTGGTTATGCATGTGAAATAGAATTCTAGCAAGGGGTTATTTGTGAATGTTTGTCATTAAAGTAATTGACAAAATTCTGAATAAAATAAAAGAGTTTTATTTAATGAGAGTTTGCATTAAATTTGGTGGAAATTTAATGGGAATTTGAGTGGACTTTTGAGTGGAGGGAATTTAAAGGAGATTTGTGAGTGGAGTGTCCACCCACATGAAGAGGGGAGGGCAAGGGGGCAGCCCCCATGCGCCGGCCACCCCCTTGGGGTCCCCCCTCCTCCTATAAAAGGAGCCCCCCTCCTCACTTGTCTCTTACACCTCCTCGTGAAGGATCTCTCTCCCCCTCTAGAATTTATCCCCCATGGTCTCGGACTAGCAAGATACATGTTCCAGGTGGCTATTTGGCAAGAAAGAGTTGTGCTTCCGCTGCATCGCCGGAGCGAGGAGGCGGAGGTTGCTCGGTGCCTCGAACGTGTGTGCGAGCACGGATGCGCTGCTGATTTGCGGCGCTAGGACTTCCTCTCGATTTTGAGATCGGCAAGAGATCGTCTACATCAGCCACGAGTTGAACTCGTTAAGCTTTGTCGGTCTTCAAGGGTATGTTCTCTACGGATATACATCCGCCCGTTGTTTGTATCTAGTAGATAGATCTTGGTATATAGTTCACATCGTAGGAAAATTTTTGTTTTCTATGCTGCGAACCCTACAGTGGTATTAGAGCCGGATCTATGCGTAGATACTTTACACGGGTAGTACACATATGAGTATGTGGGCGATGATGATCATGTTGTTGCTCCTTTGTTGTAATTTTGGATATTGGTGGCATAGTGGGATGAAGCGGCCCGGACAAACTTTACATGTCCTCGCACATGAGACCTGTTCCACGCTTGACATGCAGCTAGTTTGCATAAGTGGCTAGCGGGTGTCTGTCTCTCCTACTATAGTCAATATCTATTTTGCAAGCGAGTTGTCAACAATTTGATTATCCTCGTTGTGGTTCATGTTCGTAGGTAAGAACGGTTCTATCTCGAAAGCCCTAAGCCACGTAAAACTTGCAATGGATAAATTAGAGGCGTCTAGTTTAGATTGTTGCTGGGCTAGTGTTATGATATGGTAGTGTTGTAAGTAGAAGTATGAGATGATACTCTTACAACACACATAGCGTGTAAAATCCATAGACCTTGGATTTACACATATAGGTATGATAGTGATCATACCACGATGCACATGATAGAGATCATCTGCGGGAACCATATAATTTCACTAATAAACATATGATGTTTGATTTCATCTTATATTGCTTGTTTAGCGCTTTGTTAGCATAATAAGATGATCCCTCATTTAAATATCAAGATAAGAATGTGTTCTTCCTTTAGTATGCACCGATTATGTTTTCGTCGCTCCAAGACATCACGTGATGATCGGGTGTTCTTGGATCCACGACCATATTTCGGGTGTAAAACAGTTACACACGCGAATACTAAGGTTCTAACTTGGCGAGCCTAGCATGTATAGACATGGCCTCGGAACACGGACCAAAAGGTTAAGCATGAGTCATATAGTTGATATGATGCCCATTTGATGCTCGCCTTTGAAGCTATACCGACTCACGTGATGATCGGACTTGGTATAGTGGATTTGGTTCATGTAATCACCAAAAAGGCACGAGGGATGTCATTTTTGAGTGGGAGTTCATTCATAATATGGATTATTTGAACTCAATCTATCATACAGTTAGTCTAAACTTTACAAATTCTGTTGTAGATGGCACCACCTGCTTTTAATTTCAATGTGTTCATGGAGAAAGAGAAACTAGCAACGAACGGTAGCAACTTTACCGAATGGGCCATGAATTTGAGGATTCTCCTCTCTGCTGCACAAAAGCAATATGTGCTAGAAGCGCCGTTAGGCCCCCCCACCTTTAGATGATGCCCCTGACGAGGAGAAGAATGTCTATCAGACTCGTCAGGAGGACCACAACTTAGTTCATTGCGGCATATTGTATGGGCTAGAGCCGGAACTTCGAAAGCGTTTCGAAAACGGAAATGCATTTGATACAATGGGTGAGTTGAAAATGATTTTCGACACACATGCTGTTGTAGAGAGCTACAACGCTTCAGAAAAGTTCTTTAGCTGCATGATGGAAGAGCACAGCTCCGTTAGTGAGCATGTACTCAAGATGTCGGGTTACGCCGATAAGCTTGTGTCCTTGGGAATATCGATTCCCATTGACCTAGGCATCCATCGTGTTCTGCAGTCTCTGCCACCTAGCTATAAGAGCTTCGTGATGAACTATAATATGCAAGGCATGAAGAAGTCTCTCCCCGAGCTTCTGTCAATGCTTAAAACTGCAGAAGTGGAGATCAAAAAGGAACATCAAGTGTTGATGATCAATAGGAACACTGGTTTCAAGAAAGACAAGAAGGGAAAACGGAAGGGAAGTAAGGGCGGCAAGCCTGTTGCCGCGCCTGAAAAGAAACCCCGAGTTGGACCTAAGTCTGATTCCGAGTGCTACTATTGTAAGGGGACTGGCCACTGGAAGCGCAACTGCCCCAAGTATCTGGTAGACAAGAAGGCCGGCAAGGCAAACAAAGGTATATATGATATACATGTTATTGATGTGTACTTGACTAGTACTCGCAGTAGCACCTGGGTATTTGATACCGGTTCAGTTGCTAATATTTGTAACTCGAATCAGGGGCTGCGGAACAAGCGACCGCTAGCAAGGGGTGAGGTCAAGATGCGTGTCGGTAATGGATCAAGCATTGATGTGATCGCCGTCGGAACGCTGCCTCTCCACTTACCGTCGGGTTAGTTATAAACTTGAATAAATGTTATCTGGTGCCTGCACTAAGCATGAACATTGTATCTGGATCGTGTTTGATGCGAAGTGGTTATTCATTTAAATCCGAGAACAATGGTTGTTCCATTTATATGAATGAAATCTTTTATGGTCATGCACCGATGATGAATGGTTTATTTCTATTAGATCTCGATGATAATGTTACACATATTCATAATGTTGATGCTAAAAGGATTAAACTTAATGATGATATATCCGCATATATGTGGCACTGCCGTCTAGGTCATATTGGCGTTAAACGCATGAAGAAGCTCCATTCGGTTGGACTTTTGGAATCACTTGATTATGAATCATTTGATACATGTGAGCCATGCCTTATGGGCAAGATGACTAGAACGCCGTTTTCCGGTTCAATGGAACGGGCGACAGATTTATTGGAAATCATACATTCTGATGTATGTGGTCCAATGAGTGTGTCGGCGCGAGGTGGATATCGTTATTTTGTTACTTTCACGGATGATTTGAGTAGATACGGTTATATATACTTGATGAAACACAAGTCTGAAACCTTTGAAAAGTTCAAGGAATTTCAGAATGAAGTGGAAAATCATCGTAATAGAAAGATCAAATTTCTACGGTCCGACCGTGGAGGTGAGTATCTAAGTTACGAGTTTAGCACTCACATGAAAGAGTGTGGAATTGTTTCACAACTCACACCTGCCGGAACACCACAGCGAAATGGTGTGTCGGAACGTCGTAATCGTACTTTATTAGATATGGTTCGATCTATGATGTCTCTGACGGACTTGCCGTTGTCATTTTGGGGTTATGCACTAGAAACTGCTGCATTCACTTTAAATCGGGCACCATCTAAATCCGTTGAAAAGACACCGTATGAATTGTGGTTTGGAAACAAACCTAAGCTGTCGTTTCTTAAAGTTTGGGGATGCGATGTTTATGTGAAGAAACTTCAACCGGATAAACTCGAACCCAAAGCGGAAAAATGCGTCTTCATAGGATACCCTAAAGAAACTATTGGGTATTCCTTCTATCACAGATCCGAGGGCAAGGTTTTTGTTGCCAAGAATGGATCCTTTCTAGAGAAAGAGTTTCTCGCGAAAGGTGTGAGTAGTCGGAAGGTAGAACTCGAAGAGGTTGTGGAACCTTCTCTTCAAAGTATGGCGAGTAGCGTAGCGCCGGAAGTTGTTCCGGAGTTGGCTCCACCTGTTGAAGAGGGAACTAATGATAATGATCATGAAACTCCGAAAGAGAGTACTACCAAACCTCGCAGGTCAAACAGGACGCGTGCAGCTCCCGAGCTGTACGGAAATCCTGTCATGAATTTCATGGTTGATGAAAATGATGACCCTTCGACGTATGAAGAAGCGATGATGAGCCCGGATTCCAACAAATGGTTAGAAGCCATGAAATCCGAGATGGAATCCATGTATGAAAATCAAGTTTGGAACTTGGTGGAATTACCTCACGACCGAAAGGCCGTGGAGAACAAATGGATTTTCAAAAGGAAAACTGATGCTGATGGTAATGTGACCGTCTATAAAGCTCGACTTGTCGCAAAAGGGGTTTCGACAAATTCAAGGAGTTGACTACGATGAGACTTTCTCTCCCATAGCGATGCTAAAGTCAGTTAGGATTATGTTAGCAATTGCTGCATATTTCGATTATGAGATATGGCAGATGGATGTCAAACCGCGTTTCTCAATGGTAATATTGAAGAAGAGTTGTATATGATACAACCAAAGGGTTTTGTCGATCCTAAGGATGCTAACAAGGTGTGCAAGCTTCAGCGATCCATCTATGGATTGAAGCAAGCATCACGAAGTTGGAATCTCCGCTTTGATGAGGTGATCAAAGAGTTTGGATTTGTCCGAACTTATGGAGAAGCTTGTATTTACAAGAAAGTGAGTGGGAGCAATGTGGCATTTCTGATATTATATGTGGATGACATATTATTGATCGGAAATGATATAGATCTTTTAAACAGTGTTAAAAGTTATCTAAACAGCAAATTTTCAATGAAGGACCTAGGTGAAGCGTCATACATATTAGGCATAAAGATCTATAGAGATAGATTTAGGCGCCTAATAGGGCTATCGCAAAGTACATACCTTGATAAGATTTTAAAGAAGTTTAAAATGGACGGAAGTAAGAAGGGGTTCTTACCTATGTTGCAAGGCAAGACATTGAGTAAGACTCAAAGTCCGTCTTCGGCGGAAGAAAGAGAGATAATGGACAAAGTCCCCTATGCTTCAGCCATAGGCCCTATAATGTACGCCATGCTATGTACAAGACCGGATGTGGCACATGCTATTAGTTTGACTAGTAGGTACCAATCGGATCCAGGTTCGGAACATTGGATAACGGTCAAGAATATCCTTAAGTACTTACGAAGAACTAAGGATATGTTTCTTGTATACGGAGGTGAAGAAGAGCTCGTCGCTAAGTGTTATGTCGACGCTAGCTTTGACACCGATCCGGATGACTCTAAGTCTCAATCCGGATACGTATTTCTCATGAATGGCAGAGCGGTTAGTTGGAGGAGCTCCAAACAACCTGTGGTAGCGGGATCAACAACGGAGGCCGAATATGTTGCTGCTTCAGAAGCGGCTCAGGAAGCAGTTTGGATGAAGGAGTTCATATCCGAACTAGGAGTGGTGGCAAACGCGTTGGACCCAATGGTGATCTATTGTGACAACAATGGTGCCATTGCCAATGCCAAAGAGCCAAGGTCTCACAAGCATTCCAAGCATATTAAGCGCCGGTTTCACTCCATCCGCGAGCATGCCAAGGATGGAGATATAAAGATTTGTAAAGTACATACGGATCTCAATGTAGCAGATCCGTTGACTAAAACTCTCCCTAGAGCAAAACATGATCAACACCAGAACTCAATGGGTGTTAGATTTATCACTATGTAACTAGATTATTGTCTCTAGTGCAAGTGGGAGACTGAAGGGAATATGCCCTGAGAGGCAATAATAAAGTGTTTATTATGTGTATTCCAAGTATATGATAGATGTTTATTTTGCATGCTATAATTGTATTAATACGGAAACGTTGATACATGTGTGTTTAATAAACAAGCAGAAAGTTCCTAGTTATGCCTCTCTCATAAACTAGCTCGTTGATTAACAAGATGATCAAGGTTTCCTGATCATGGACATTGGATGTTGTTAATAACGGGATCACAACATTAGTGTAATGGTGTGATGAACATTCATCCGAAGTATAGCATTACGATCAAAGTCATTGAGTTTATATTGCTATAACAACTTACGAAGTGATCCTAATCCTTAGACCATGACATCATGTCAATCACTAACACCGGAAGAGTTTCTTGATAACATCAAACGTCACACCGTAACAGGGTGATTATAAAGATGGATTCAGAACTAATAAAGTGTTATGTTGAGGCTCATGGATCGAGAGTGGAATTTGTTCATCCCGATGACGGATAGATATACTCTGGGCCCTCTCGGTGATATCACATTGATTAGCTTGCAAGCAAGTGATTTGATCACTAGAATGTTATATCACAGGAACGAGAAAAGAGTGCATGTCGGTAACGAGATCAAACTAGGTATGGAGATACCGATGATCGAATCTCGGACATGTAATATATCGTGAAACAAAGGGATTAAGATACTAGCGTAAAAGGTTCTGACGATCACAAGAAAGTCATCGTTGAATGTGTGGGAGTCAGTATGGGTCTCCAGATCCCGCTTCTGATTATTGATCCGAGAGGGGTCTCGATCATGTCCGCATTATTCACGAACCGTAGGGTGACACACTTAAGAGACACCGACATCCAATTGGAGCAAATGTTTCATGCCGAAAGAATGAACAAGCGCAGGAATTTATTTCACTAGATACCGAAACAGGTTTTCGGGTGAAATTGCATAAAGTGGTTATGCATGTGAAATAGAATTCTAGCAAGGGGTTATTTGTGAATGTTTGTCATTAAAGTAATTGACAAAATTCTGAATAAAATAAAAGAGTTTTATTTAATGAGAGTTTGCATTAAATTTGGTGGAAATTTAATGGGAATTTGAGTGGAATTTTGAGTGGAGGGAATTTAAAGGAGATTTGTGAGTGGAGTGTCCACCCACATGAAGAGGGGAGGGCAAGGGGGAATCCCCCATGCACCGGCCACCCCCTTGGGGTTCCCCCCTCCTCCTATAAAAGAAGCCCCCCTCCTCACTTGTCTCTTACACCTCCTCGTGAAGGATCTCTCTCCCCCTCTAGAATTTATCCCCCATGGTCTCGGACTAGCGAGATACATGTTCCCGGTGGCTATTCGTCAAGAAAGAGTTGTGCTTCCGCTGCATCGCTGGAGCGAGGAGGCGGAGGTTGCTCGGTGCCTCGAACGTGTGTGTGAGCATGGATGCGCTACTGATTTGCGGCGCTAGGACTTCCTCTCGATCTTGAGATCAGCAAGAGATCGTCTACATCAACCACGAGTTGAACTCGTTAAGCTTTGTCGGTCTTCAAGGGTATGTTCTCTACGGATATACATCCGCCCGTTGTTTGTATCTAGTACATAGATCTTGGTATATAGTTCACATCGTAGGAAATTTTTTGTTTTCTATGCTGCGAACCCTACACAGAGAGGGAGGGGACAAGGCAGGGTTTTAACTAGAGGGTCCAATCTATCTAGGTGGTGTGGTGTTAGGTTTAGATACTTAGGGTATTAGCTAGAGGGTTTAACCTAGTTAGGTTAAAAGAGGGGGAGAGAGGGGTTATGTAGCTAGGTTTTTAGATAGGCACAAACACTCATGATAGGTAGATTGGGTAATCCTCATAGAATTTTAGAATTATAGAGGAATGGGGGCTCATATATATGCTTGTATGGCACACACATACAAGAAGGAATAGAAGAAGATGAAAGTAGGAATGATTAGAAGGGGAACAAGATATGGATTGTTATTGGCAAGGTTGATGAGTTGCCTCAAGATTAAAAGGGGAAGATCAAAAACATAAAATATATCAAAACATATAAAAGAGGGAGTAGATCATGGTGGTATGGAACACATTGCATGGGCCATGCAATGTAGGTGTGATGATCTAGTTTGTAAAAACAAGCTAGACCAAGAAGGCATTTACCTTGCTTCATGAGGCATAACAAAGCAAACAAAACATGACTCATTTAAATACAAGGCTACTTGAACTCAAAGTTCTGAGATCGAGCACACTAACTTACTACCTGATTTCAAAGTACTGTACTGAGGGCCACAACCTAGTTTGGGGCGTTATTATTATTCTGTACTTAAGCCATGCTTTACAACTTTATTTACTACTGTTGCTCGAGGAACGTTTACTATTGTACTATTTAGGAACCCCGTGCGTTTTCGTGGTATCGAGAAGCCCAGTCACACTTTCGGGTTCCCGGTCGTTTACAGCCATCATCACAAACCCTGGGTCCATCTCGGAGCCGACCGTCATTTCTTTCGGGTGGCCCCCATGTATTTTCCTTGGGTCTGGGAAACGTCGTGTCTGAGGCCCCGTCGACATACTATTGGGTGTATGTTTTATGATCTTATACCTACCTAATCTAGAAAAAGGGTCGAAGTGTGTGTGGATACTTTGGTGCACCCCTGCAGGGTTAAATCTTTTCGAAATGTCGTGTCCGCGGTTATGGATGACTTGGAGCATAATTTCTCGATCATAGACAATTATAACTAAAGAATTGCTGTTATAATATGACTTGGATCTGATATTACTAGTAAGTTCACCATGGAATGAATGAATAAAACTACCAACCATGTGAGTTTCCTTGGTAGGACTTCCTCGTTTGGTATCGAGGGGAAAATACCAGGATGGGTATGTTTGGTGGTCTTTCTTATATCTCTCTGATAGCCTATAGTTGTATCGAGTCTCTATAGGTTGTTTAGTGCATGCTGCACCGCTACTTCAGTACACCATACCTATGTAGGCGAGAGCCGCCGGATTCTAAGACTCGCCATGTACTAGCCTCAGTACTGACTGCTCCCTTTTTCCTTTGCCCTTTGTCGGCACCCCTTTTGTTTTGACAAGTTTGAGTTTGACGTTGTTAGTAGGGTTACCCTTCCGGCTTGTCTTGGATAGGGTTATGGACACCATTGGTTATTCTTCAGGGCTCTTAGCTCAATTTGCATCTTGTCCATACTCGAATGCTATATCTTTTTCAAGGTGATTTGGATCTTTGTACTGTATATATGTATTCTTGACTTGTTGTTGTATTTATATGTTCTGTGGGTTCCATCATGGACTATTGTATAATGATATTACTTTGTTTTCCATGCACATGCAAGTGCCTGGTGGGCACCTTTGAATCGTTTCTATGCGGGTTTGGTGGGAATCGCTAAAACTTGCATAGGGCCGATTCGAGGGTGTTAAATAGTACTAGATTGGGTGGGAGACAGTCGAGAGATTAGGGCATCTCCATAGGACTAACCTAACCCATCCTTGCGTGTCAGAACTTGTCCGAGCGGACTAGCGGACAGGTGCGTGGCGACCCATCCAGACAAACGCGCGCGGATCGACCCATCCATGCACCAAATGTGGGCCTTTGTTGGGTCGACCCGGAGAGAGCGCTTGTACTCGCGCGTCCACCTTTTATCTTTGGTGGTCCCACCCACCAGTGGCACAGAAACCACACCACTTCTCACTCCAAAAAACCTCTCCCATATTTCCACTGGCAAGAGCGGGAGGGAAGGCGATGGATCCTGCCGCCATGGTTGATGCTACGTGACGAGGGTTCGACTCGTCAATGCCCATTGTTAAGGACTTTTTGGAGAAGATGGGGATGCTGGAGATCACGAGACGGTTAACAGACACGCAGCAAGGGGACACGAGGTTTACCCAGGTTCAGGCCCCTGGAGGGAAAACCCTACACATGTTTGTCTGTTCTTGATTACGGCAGAACCGAAAGTTATAGGGGTGCGCAGATGCGATCTGGCGTGAGGTGTGTGTATGATTTGGAGAGATCCTCCTCGCCGTGCCCTCCTTGCCTTTATATGTAACACCCCAAAAATATTAATCAAGATTATCAAGATCTAATCACCCAATTTTAGGGTTAACAAAAACTTTTGTTAATTAAAATCAATATGAATGCATGTGTGTGTGATGAATGCATGAATGCTTGCAATGCCATGTTTGAATGCTATGAATGGCAAGGATTGGTTTAAAGATGAAAACAACATCATCTAAACCATTTCCAAGAAGAATCAAATGAAGAGAAAATCAAAAATAAGATATATAAGCAAATGGTCATTTTGACCAAAGTTAACCACTAGACCACTTTGAGTGTTCCTAGCCCAAGTGTTCTAACAAAAACAAATCCAAATCTTTTCACCCCTTGCTAGACCAAGTAAAAGTGAACCCAATCCCACCTTGCAAACCCATAGAAACATTTTCCAGATCTATTCAAATGACATTTCAAAACTGAATCAAGTGTAGGTACTAAGATCACCATTTCTCAAAAACCACTCAAACCAGTTCACCTTGCCAAACCCAAGCAACCAAATACTAACAAGAATGTGACCAGAGCACTCACCAAATTTCATTCAAAAAATTTAAACTTAAATTCTTTCGGCCATTTCATCAAACAGATGGTGAGCACAGTAATTACTGCCTAACTATCACTGTTTGTGATCAAAGCTTTGTCCAATTATTGTCCCCAATTATCTTCCCTTGTCTCCCCCAGTGACTACCAGTGCATTGATCAACCTATCACCCCTACCCTTGCACCAGTGTCATGCCACCTAAGCTCCCCCTTGCCAGTCGACCATGGATAACCTGCAGGAGAAAAGGCCGTGCCCGCCCACGATGTCTAGGAGGCAGCTCACTGACCATCGACATCCCCTGTCCAACCCTCGAACGCAGCCAAGCCCTGGACCAATGGGAATAGCCACGCCCATTTCTTCTCTGCCATGCCGCGAGCGCGCTAGAGCGCTGCAGCCGACATGTGCGCACACGCCGCACCTCACCCTCGCCGCACATGCCTGCACTCACCGTGACACCAGCTACCCCCTAGACATCCCCGTTCACCGCCACGTGACCCGTAGCCCCTATACGTCGTTGAAAACGCCGTCGGTGCCGCTCAGAGCATTGACCCGTTCCGACCAACCTCGACCGCCCCGTGGTGTGCCATTAAGCCCTTGAGGATCGCCAAGAGACCGCACACCGGTCTACGCCCTCCGCCATGCCAGTAGCTCGCTGTGCCATCGACCCTGTCGAGCTCCGGCCATGCCGCGCTGCCCCTCTAGCTTGACTATAAAAGGAGGCCACCCCTGCCTCAATTCTGCACACCACCTCACTCCCCATTCCTCACAGAAAACCCCTGACCCTTCCCCGGATCAAGGCAAGCTCTGCATTACCGGAATTTGGCCAGAGTCTGCCGCGGTCGAGGAGGAGTGGAGCCATTGATTGGAGCCACCCCAGGAGCCGCCACGACCACCATTCGAGCCATCGTCATTGGCAACATCGTTCGCCCCAACACCGACCCTACCTGGAGCCCTGGTGAGCCTCACACGACCCCCACCGCCGCGTTAGGGTTTAGACCTCGTCGGAGCTGTTCGTCGTCGACAATGAACCTCAGCCGTTAGATCAGATTCTAATCGTAAGGCTCAGATTGAAAGATACCGCTTCACGTAGCTAGAGCCGCTGGCGCGTGGGACCGCTCTGGTAGCAGCCCGCTGTGTGCATGCTGTACAGTTGGTTCGGCCCAGTTTAGTTCCCGCGCTCAGCCCAGTAATTCAAATATAGATTTTCCAATTTAGTTCGAACCTAGTTCTGTTAGTAGATTTAAAAATCAATTCAAAGAGTTTTACTGAACCAAATTGCATGAAACCAATTTTGTTAAAAATGTATTGAAATTATTAATCGAAACCTGTTGGATTCAAACCATTTGGAATTATAGATCACCTATACCAAAAATAACAAGACAGAGACTTTTCTATATTCAAACATTTTTCAAAAATCAACCATAAATTCTTTTGAGTTGATTCCAACTCTCAAAAATCACATTTGACACGATCTTTCTGAATATGTAAAAGTCGTTAGGTTTACATGCAGTGATCTTGGACAAGTATTAAAAGAATGCCCCATAGGCATTTCTAGTCACTTTAATTATTAAAAATAATAATGTTAAACCTTATTAAATTGTGACACCACTTTAAATCATATTCCCAAGTATTAAAATATGTGGCGATGACATGTGTCAATATGATACCATATTTTAACTGGAGAATATTAAATCTTAAGTAGTTTTCAATGAGTAGAAATTACTTTTCTAAAATAAAATAAATAAGACTAGGTCATTAATTCTTGTGATGATTATCATCTAGTGTGAACCCTTGTGTGCCAAATAGAAGTAGTTAAGTATTGTTTGGTGATTGTGTACCTCGTATTTATTTATAGACGCTAGTACCGACCAAGGATATGAGGAGGAAGGGGACTTCTACGAAGAAGAAGAGAACTTCAATCACTCCACTACTCAAGGCAAGCTAAGCTAAACCATGCAAGTCTTACTTGCAAGCCTAAACCTACTAGTTAACCTATGCAAGATGCATTAGGCATGCTTTGGTTATGCAGCCTTGATTATACCAAATCCCAGTTTTACTTGCAAGCTTTATTCTTTTATTTCTTTATCAAAGCTCTTTATTATTTTAGTTAGTGTTTTGTGAGTTTTGGAAAGATATTAGAGGTAGCATAAAGAGCATAAAACTTGGCCTAAGTTAGTTAGAACTAGATGTCATTCTAAGGCATGATATTTAGATTTGGATAGTCACACTTGATTAGCACCCCTCATTAGTGATTACCCTCAATTTTAGTGTCTAGTGTTAAGCATAAAAGTTGATCACTTTAGATGGGAATACTTGGTGAAAATGATTATAAAAACTTTAGAATGATGATTCATTCTAATGAAATGTTTTGACATGTGTTATGAACACCACATGATTTGATGATGAAAATGTTGAGGCATGAGCCTTAGCCCCTTTTTAAAACTGATGGCTGGGCTCGGATGCGATACCATTCCAATTTTACCATACAACCACAATACCCGAATTTGAGTAGGGCTTGACTGGAAGTTTATGTATCTTAGTATGAGTTCCCTTGCGGGAGAGGTTTGAGCTGAGGCTACCTCGTGATGAATGTTCACCTGTGCAGTTCCCAAGATGACAGATGGTCATGGTTGGGAGGCCAAACTCATAGGGTAGGTGCCTATACTAGGGTGTGTAATTGAAAGGTTAGGATTGATTATCCGCATACTAAGTATGGTGATTCAAGATTGTTCCTGACAGATGTATCAAATATTGTGGTGAAAGTGTACAATCTCTGTAGAGTGTCAAACTATTCGAATAGCCGCATCTGCGGTTATGGACAGTTGGAGTAGCCATACTGTTTCGTTGTCAGATGTTTTCAAAATAACTTATGAAATGAACTATGACTTTGACTTGACCACAACAGGGTTGTGAACAAGAAAACTAAAGTTCCCACTTAGATGTTGTAAAACTTTAAGTTAGTTTTCTTTACTTCTAAACTTAGTCAGAGATAAACCTGGCCTTTGCAAATAAACCTAGAGCTTAGGATTCCTACTTGAACCAATTTACTTATTAGCAATAGTTTGCAAGTACTTAAAGAGTACTCATGGCTTTGTCTCTGGCTATTCCTATGGACAGACTATGAGGAGGACTACCCGGATGATGGACAACAGGAAGTCTATGACAACTAGGATCATCTCCCATCATCATCATTGCCTGCGACCATGAAGATAAAGCTTTGACCACACTACTATTATTATTATTATTATTATTATTATTATTATTCCGCTGCGTTGATTGTATTAAGACTGGATCATGAGATCCTCTATTTGGAAGACCTTTATTATGGTTTGTAATGGATGATGAACTATGATACCAATCTGTTATGTCTCGCAAAAATGGTAATCCTGGGATTGCGATGTATGGCATAACAGGCATCTGGGATTAAAAATCCGAGTGTTGACATTATATAGATAGGCTAGGTCCCAGGGTAGGTCGAGTCGGTTACAAGTTAGAGTTTCACCCTTGAATATTCTATCTACATCTTGATCGTGTTCTCCAAGGACTCGAACTTCCTCTGGGCTTGGGCCACCCGGAGTCTCCTTGGGCAAGAAGTCTTCAAGTGGGCCTTCCTTGGGCTGGACTGGGTATACCAATGTGAGGCACCCGTAGGGTAATCCATGTCACTGCGCCCTCCGGCGTTCCCGCACCAAGAAGCGCGGTTGGCTAAAGAAGCCCGCAAAGGACCTGACGATGAAAGAGCAAAAAGTCGAGTATGGCAAGCGTGCTGGCCGGCGGGTAGCGGCGAGATCTTGACTCATCGCTACTAGGCTCGAGAAGAAGCTGTGGGAGGAGAACAAGCGCTTCCTCGCCAACCAGAATAGGGTCGATGCCAACAAGCTGGCAGTGAGTGCCGCTAAGAACGCCGTTAACATGATCAATCGGGAGGCGATTACCGCCACTTTCGGTGGCGCCGTCTCTCTTCCCGGCCTGTCCATGACCGGCACGTCCTCTACCAGCTCCGTCACTTCCACGCATAGCAACCGGCCACCAGCTCGGCCCAGGACGCCAGGAGACGGGACTGCCAGTCGTGCTCGCCGACCTGGCGGCCACAAGGCCACGAAGGCCGACCTCGTCCGCCAGGCTGGTTCCTTTGCATTCCAAGAGACTTTGAAGAAGATCCTAGAGATGAAGGAAGAGGCCATCACCGAGTGGGAGGAGAGGCTGCGCAAAGATAAAGAGGTCGCCGCTAAAAACTTTGTCAAGCAGCAGACGAGGTCTATCGAGGTGAAGGAGGCCAACACCAAGGCTAGGCTAATGGAGATCGAGGCCAAGGCAAAGACTACGGAGGTCGAAGCCAAGGACAAGGAGGCCGAGGCCAGGTATAGGGTGCTGGAGGCAAGGCACATGCGAATGTCAAGGAGGCCAAAGCCAAGATCATGGCCGAGGAGAACGCTATCATGCTCACCGAACTGGATAGCATCGCCAACCCGAATCGCAGGGCTTGGGTCGCGAGGAGGCAACAGACCATCAGGGCTCGTGATGCCTGAAGGGCAATGATGACAGCGGATGCAACTTTTTGGAAGAGAAGCTGCCATTTTTTGGACATTGTGTATAATATTGCCCTCTTTTACACATTTCAGATCCACTGACCATTTGTTGGCGATGCCCAAAGAAAGATGGCGCACGTCTGTCATATTATTTGATAGTCAATTTGTGTGTTTTTGGCTTATCAATTTGACAGTTTCAACTAATTGGCAATCCCTTATCTAGCGATGGTGCCAACGAACGTCAGAGCGAACAGATGGGCCGCACTGCCGGACGCGGTCGGCCGGACAGGCCCGGACCCCGACTTAAAACCGACCGCGACCCGACCAAACAGACAAAAATAGACCGTTTAGATTAGCCAGATGAGTCGCCCCAGTGGAGATGCCTTAAACGAGGGTAAGTGAGTACGGGGTGGATGGGTCAGCGGGTTTTTGTGTGGTGGACTGGTGAGTGGGGTTCAAACAACAACTATGTCTAGAAGATAGGCCCCTCGCACTAAAGTTGTTCTCATCAAATTTGTACCGAGTATTAATTAATAGCTTAACTGAACTGTTATCGACTTTTTATCCCCGTAGCAATCGCACGGGCATGTTCAATGTTTCCTGTTAGATTTTTTTTGAGTATCACGTGGATACCAACTACACTCAGTCTCTGCAACAACGTATACCTATTGGCAATACTGATGCACACAACCGAAGAAGAATTAGAAAAAAGAAAAGTTTCGCTACAGCGATTAGATCCTTAGTAGAAGCGACACTAACCCCACCAGAAGTCCAACATCTCCAATAGCGATGCCTTCAAGAAGGAAACAGAGCACAAGCATCGTCATCGCCCGATCAATGATCATAGATTTTCACCCTGAATAAAGTCCTCGCTCACAAAACAATTCCTTCAACAAGGTCATTGCCAGACACAACCAATTAAGGCCAGACCTTGGATTTTCACCCTGCAAGGTAAGACTGTGAACTCTTGTGTTGCCGCCCCCACTTTCCGATGCCGCTGCTACAATTGACCAATCACCAAGCCAATTCCTCATCGCCACCAAGACTCGAGCCACCATAGCTAGTCCAAAAATCTTGGCTTCCATGATATTCTCCGCACACTGACTTTACCATGGAACCAAAGACATGTTCCGCGATGGCAACAGACGGCAGAGCTTCGCCTCGCTCCCTCTGAAACCAAACGATCAAAAAAATAATGGTTGCGCGCAACTGAATCCCATCCGTTCCAGCAATCTCTAGACATGAATCGTTCATGGGAGTTCGCCGGCGGAGCCTTCTAGAACACGACACTGCCACCAGATCTATGGAAACAGGCTAAAGACATATCTTTGTCTTGGCATGAGAGAAACCCTAGGACCACGTTCCTGCCAGCAGATGCGATCCGCGCCACCATCCGCCGAGGGAGAACCGTCATCAAAGCCCGAGGCCGCCGCCCCAGCTTCCAGACCCCGCCGCCATCAGATCACCGTCGAGGAGACAACCATCAAGCGCCCAAGGGGCTCCCTGCGAGGGAGAGGCCACCACGCGAGGGGGCAGCCCCGCCGCCACCGTTGGCTGGCCGGGCTTAGCCCGCCGGCGTCCTCCGATGGCAGCGGGGAGGAGCGGGGGGAGGATTCAGGGGCGGCGTCGGCTTCGGGTTTCGGCCGTGCCCAGCGTCGCGTGCGAGAGGTACCATGTTTCGTGTTAGATACGTCCTTGGGAATAGACCTGACGCGAATTAAGAAGTGACAATCTACTCATCCATGTGTGATTAATTAAATATAATCACAAAAGATAATTTACTAGAGCGACAGCAACCTATCTACGAACATTACACCATGCGGATTGCCGCCGCTAAACTGTTCAAGGACAAGAACAGCGCAAAGAGAGCAGTGTGCGACTCCCACGGTCAGCAACAGCATCGCCAAGAGAAACCCGACGATATCGAGAGGCGCAGGCAAACTATCCAAGCTGCTTCTCACGTACAATGAAGAGCACACGATGGTGACACCCGCGCAGGGCAGAAGGAAGATCACCGCCCACCTGCTCCACTCTTGGGGCTCCGCCCTCGCCACCGCCGCCTGCCCGCCGTTGTTGGCCATCCTGTACGCACGCGCCCGTCCGCCAAGCTATAGCTACTAGCTTCGCCTCTCTGTTGGCCGATCGATCTTCCACTCAAAAAAAAAAAAAGTTGGCCGATCGATCTATCTATACCTAATATAAGATCGATGCATATACATGCACGTACTATATAGCAGATTTGTTTATCGGGTTAGGATACGAGGATGGATCGACCGGCGCGCGTGTCCGTCTCCGACACAACGTTAGGCGCGGTTACCGGCGGAATCGGTACTGAATCCAAATACTACTACTACTACTCCTACGTGAAATAATAAAACAACACTCGATTGGTTCCTGAATCCAATCCAGACCAGTTCAAACTATTCCATATGGAATCACTGGTTTCCTTCAGCGTATATCTCCGATCCATCGCGTTCTGCGCCGCCGCTGCCACACGCCGATGGAAGTGGATTAGGCCAGAACAGAGAAGAGCTGAATTAAACGTGGATGGGTCCTTAATTCGTGAAGGAAACATATTCGTACATCTCCATCGCAACTGATATTTCGAAAGAATAAGAACTTGTATTGTTTTAGATAATATTATAATGATTATATAGAAGAGAGGAGGGATCGTCCAGTCTAGTATTAGACTCAAACCGACTTAGACTAGAGTCCTAAGATAACCCAAACACAAACTCTAATACCCTCCCGCAGTGTTAACATCGGGCGCCACAATGTTAAGACTGGAGCGTATGTCGATGAAGAATGCAGGATGGAGTCCTTTGATAAAAATATCTGCAAATTGTGCACTTGTTGGAACATGTAAAACATGAACTTCTTCAAGCGCAATATTTTTCCAAACAAAGTGAATGTCGATCTCGATGTGCTTGGTATAACGATGCTGCACAGAATTAGAGACCATATAGACGGCTGATATGTTGTCACAATAGACAATAGTGGCGTGCTCGACGGGGCGCTGGAGTTCCACAAGTAGTTGGCGTATCCAAACTGCTTCGGCAACAACATGCGCAACCTCCATGTATTCCGCTTCAGCCGAAGACCGAGATACCGTAACCTGCCTTTTCGATGGCCAAGAAACAAGATTATCACCAAAATAAACACAAAAGCCGGATGTGGATCGTCGAGTGTATGGACATTCTGCCCAGTCTGCATCAGAATAAACTGTCAAGCTTGTTGGAGAAGATGAGTTAAGTAATAGACCATGATCAAGAGTTCCTTTTAAGTAGTGAAGAATCTTTTTGACATGAGAAAGATGAGGTAAACGAGGATCATACATATAGAGACATTCTTGCTGAACAGAATAAGAGATGTCGGGTCGGGTGAGAGTAACATATTGTAAAGCACCAGTGAGACTACGATATAAGGTTGGATCTGGAACAAGATCACCGTCAGCCAAAAGTTTGGTGCCAACATCAGCCGCTGTACAACAGAGTTGACAGTCAATCATGTCAGCTCGGTTCAAGAGATCAATAATATATTATCATTGATAAAGAAAAAGAGTATAGGATTTTCCAGTGGCGGTGACACCAACAAAATGATGAAGTGATCCTAAATCAATCATAGAAAATTCTTTGTTAAGAAGAGTGATGATATGTTGAAGAAAAGAATCAGAAGAAGCTGTAAGAACAATATCATCTACATATAAAAGAAGATATGCCATGTGAGAGGAAGATTGGAAAATAAAGAGAGATGTGTCAGATTTGGAAGGGATAAAACCAATAGTTGGATGAATGTAGCAAATCGTTGAAACCAGGCCCAAAGAGCTTGTTTAAGACCATACAGAGATTTCTTTAGAAGACAGACAAGATTTGGATTAGAGGGATCTTCAAATCCAGATGGTTGTTGATAATAAACATTTTCATTCAAAGTACCATTAAAAAAAGCATTTTTTACATCAAGTTGGTGAATAGACCAGGATAAAGAAACTGCAAGACTGAGGATGATACAAATAGTGCTTGGCTTGATAACAGGAGAGAAGGTTTTATCAAAATCAATACATTGTTGTTGAGAAAAACCTCTGCAAACCCAATGTGCCTTGTAGCGAGCCAAAGACCCATCGGAGTTATACTTATGACGAAACACCCACTGTCCCGAGACAACATTGGCGCCGGATGATTTAGGAACAAGAGTCCATGTATTATTTTTAATAAGAGCATAGAATTCATCTTTCATGGCAGAGTTCCATAGTGGATCAAGAAGAGCACATTTGTAGGAGTTTAGGATATGTGAGATTGATGGAATAGTTGAAAGATTGAGAACGTCAGGGAATATGAAAACCCTTTTTGCCACGAGTACACATGACATGATCATTGGTGGGAATAGGTATGGGAACGACATTAGTAGAAAGTGGATTAGTTGCTGAAGAAGAAGGTGTGGTTGACCGAGGAGAGACCGAGCCAGAGAACGTGCTGACAGGAGAGTTTGTCGCGACAGGGAAAGGTGACGCGGCAGGCTGCTGCGGGCTACGACGGGGGTAACAATTGGCACTAAAAAATGGCGCGCTATAGGGGTAGGAGATGGTGACATAGGTTTAGGGATCGGCGGGGACTGAACGGTTTAAAAGGGGACATCGAAGGTGACATGACGAGATATAAGAACACGGTCGGAGGAAGGATAAAAACATCATGATCCTTTGTGATCATCGGATGGACCTAAGTATATGCATGGAAAAGATCTTGGAGCTACTTTATGGGCAGCGGTAGAGGATGTGTTAGGAAAACATAGACAGCCAAAAACACGCAAATCAGAATAATCGGGGTAAGATAGAAATAGAGATGGGAAGAAAGAATAAAGAGGACATGTTTTAGTTGGTCGGATGTTTAAAAGATATGTGCCTGTCTGTAGAGCTTCAGCCCAAAAATATGGTGGAAGAGAGGCTTGAATTAGTAAGGTGCGATAGATGTCGTTGATAGAGCGAAGGGAACGTTCAACCTTGCCGTTTTGAGGAGATGTGTATGGGCAGGAAACGAAAGAGGATACCTTGGGAGAGAAAGAAATTTCGATTTTGGTTATTATCAAATTATTTTTCATTGTCACATTGTATGAAGCGAACTGGGAGACCAAAGTAAGTTAGAACATATTGCCTAAAATTAATGAAGAGTTTGGAAACATCTGATTTGGCACGAAGAGGGAAGGTCCAAACATAGTGAGAGTAATCATATAAAATAACAAGATAATATTTGAACCCTGAAACACTTGAGACGGTAGAGTTCCATAAATCACAATGTAATAACTCAAACAGAAAAGTACTATAGGTAGTTGATGTTCCAAAAGATAATCTAATATGTTTTCCACATTGACAGGTATTACAAATAGAGGGATCATGAGAAGAACTAGAACTAGGGATGCTAAACTCTTGCAGCATGGATGCCACAGTATTTTTATTGGGGTGAACGAGACGACAATGCCATAGATCGACGGAGGCAATCATGGCTTGAGGTGTGGAGGTGGGTGCGCCATGGAGAGGATAGAGATCACCCGAACTATTTTAACGAGCGAGGACCGCCGCCGTTTTCAGATCCTTGACAGATAAATCAAAGGGATCAAATTCTATGGAAACATTATTGTCAATTGTGAATTTGCGAACAAATATTAGATTTTTAATTAATGATGGAGCAACTAAAATATTCCGAAGGATAAAATTTGTGTTTGGATTAATGATGTAAGAGTGACCGGTGCATGAGATTGGAATAGAGGATCCATCGCCAATGGTGATGGTAGAAAAGAGAGGGGAAGAACAAGCTGACAAAAAATACATATTTGAAGACATATGCGAGGAAGCATCATAATCAAAAATCCAATTCGTACATTCGTGGTTGTTGAGTGTGAAATTGTTCATGGCAGCAATGAAGGCGGCTTGTGTAGGGTTTCGTAGCATGGAAAATAAAATTTTCTACCGCATACAAACAAACAAGCCAAGATCTATCTACTAGATTGTAGCAACGAGTCGATGAAATAACTCACCCTCGAAGATTCCAAAGTGTTTAACGAGAGCGGATTCTCGTGGGTGATGTAGCCGTACTCTTCCCGATCTCAAGATCGCGTAGACGATCCTTCCGGCGCTGCGTTCCGGCAGCGCTCCCGCAGTCGGTCACATGTTCGGTACTCGACGAAGACCTTCCTCTCCCTTGTTCCAGCAGGCAGCAGAGGTTGTAGCACTCTCCTCGCGATTCCGGCAGCACAACAGCGTGGTACCGGAAGTAGAGGGAGAGATCTCGCAGGGCTTCGCCTTAAGCCGGAGCGAGTATGGTGGAGTATGAGAGAGTCCCTCGACGATCTAGGGTTTAGACACGCCGAGGAGGGGCAAGCCGGCGGCTAGGGTTTAGCTAGGCGGTGGCGGCGGTTTGCCCTAGGGCCGGCGGCGGCTATGGAGGCGGCGGCGGCTTGGTACTAGGGTTTAGAGGTAGGAACTTGTGTGTCTAGGAGGGGAGCCCTGCCCCTCCTTATATAGGTGGAGGGGGCCGGCCAAGGGGAGGGGAGTCCCTCCCCAACTCGGCTTGGTGGTGCGCCGACGGTGGGAGGAGGAACTCCTCCCCCAAGTCGGTTTCCACCTCCCTCTCCACTTCCCAAAACTATCTGTTTGACTTTTCAAACTAGGATTTGATTAATCCCTCTATTTGTTCAGCGATGACACCGAGTACATGCTGCAATCATACCGACTTGATATAACACATTCATGTACCCTTCCCCTCCGGAGTGCCGGACATTCCGGAACCTTCTAGAACATTCCCGATGAAAACACCGGAACCATTCCCCAACTCCGAAACGGGACTTTCCTTATATGAATCTTATTCTCCGAACCCTTCCGGATCTCCTCGTGATATCCCGAATCCCATTCGAGACTCCGAACAACATTTGGTCTCTTTCTCATCATTCCATAACTACTCAAACAACGTCGAATCCTTAAGTGTGTCTCCCTACGGTTCGTGAATTATGTGGACATGATCGAGACACTTCTCCGAACAATAACCAATAGAGGAATCTGGAAATTCATATGGCTCCCACATATTTCTACGATTACTTTGCAATCGAATGAACCACTTACATATGATATCAATTTCCCTTTGTCTCACGATAGTTTACTTATCCGAGGTTATGATCGTCGGTATCTCTGCATACCTAGTTCAACCTCGTTACCGATAAGTACTCTTTTCTCGTTCCCGTGATATGTGATCCCTTGTGAGCCAGTCACATGCTTGCAAGCTAATTGGATGACATTTCACCGAGAGGGCCCAGAGTATATCTATCCGTCATATGGATAGACAATCCCACTCTTGATCCATGTGTTTCAACCAATACTTTCTGAACACTCAATGCCACCTTTATAGCCACCCAGTTACGGTGTGGTGTTTGATGTCATCAAAGCATCCATCCGGTAAAGGTGATATGCATGATCTCATGGTCGAAGGAATTAGATTACTATGTATCAGAAAGCATATAGCAATTGAACTAATAAAATGACTTGATCTTTATGCTACGCTTATCTATAGGAGTATGTCCACCATATCATTCTCCTAACGATATGATCTTGTTGTTAATAACATCTCAATGTTCATGATAGGGAAACCACAATCATCTATTAACCAACAAGCTAGTATTATATAGAGGCTTTACTAGGGACCCTTATTTTAGTCTACAAATCACACAAGTATTAATGTTTCCTTGTTAATACTATTATAGCATGAATGTAAACATTAATCATAAACACAAAGATATAATAATAACTATATTTATTATTGCCTCTAGGGCATATCTCCAACATCTTGGTCCCAGGTTGGTGGAGCGGGTGACGGAGTGGGTGACGCAGGCATGTATTGAAGAGCCAGATGAGCGTGATACATGTGGGGCGGCGACGTTGGCGGAGCCATGTATTGCTGTGGCGATAGCATGTAAGCCATCAATGGAGCTTGGGCGGTGTAGACCTGCTGCGGAGGACGAGGTGTGAGAGGCCCGGGTGTAAGCCGGTGGGGCGCCGTACGGAGACGGGGCCGACCAGGGCATCGGCCAGGCCTGAACGAGACTCGTACATGGGTCATGCTGCGGCTGCCAAGGGGCCATGACGGAGGGTGGTGGCGGCACTGGTGGGGTCGACGCTGATGGAGCTGGTGCCGGAGCAGGTGGTCGCGGCTGAGGAGTCGGCGCTGGGGCGGGTGGCCGATACACGGGATTTTTGCCGCGGTAATTGGGGCTTGGACGCCATCCAGGAGGGGCCGTCGGTGGTGCAGCAGGAGTAGGCAGGAGCAGCGGGCGAGGTGCCTTGTGAAACACCTAAGGAGGACGAGCTGCCTTGCGTGCTTGGTTCTGGGACTCGAGCTGCAAAATAGATCACAACTCGGCGAAGCTAGAGTAAGGTTTCATCAAAGGAATAAAGGCGACTTGCTTTTCAAATTAATCGCCGAGCCTGACAAGAAGGTCGTTGATGAGTGCACGGTTGTCAACGGGATCACCGAGTTCCCGAAATTCGTCGTCGATGGTCTTGATGCGTTGGCAAAAGACGGTGATGGCGGAGTCGCCTTGAGTGCTGGTGTGGAGCTCGATGTGGAGGGCGTTGACGCGTGAGTCGGAGTTGTCCTGGAAGAGCTGCTGGAGGGCAGCCCAAAGTTACGCTGTCGTGGCGTCGTCGGTGGAGACGAGGTTGAAGAGCTCGGTGGAGATCTGCGTATAGATCCATTGGATGATGGTGAGATCGTATTTCACCCAGCGTGGATCATAGGGGCGCGGTGTCGAGGCGGGATCGATGTGGCTGCGAAGGCCGCAGCGCCCGAGATGAACGTGAAACATGTGGCGCCAATGGTAAAAGTTGTGTTTGGCGAGATCCAAGACGATCGGGACGAAAGGAGAGACGTCGGCGATCGTGTCGGCAAGAGATAGTTGAGGGATTTGGTGGGGTATTTGGTGGGTAGGAGTAGAGGAGGAGGAGGAGGAGGAGGAGAAGAAGGGTGGTGCGCCGGTGGCGCGAGCTTCATCCGCGGTCCATAGCGGAGCCGGCGGCGGCGGCGGCGGTTTTGGCGAAGGAGCCATTCCCGAAAAATCTAGACGTCTGATATCATGATATTTTAGGAGAATAAGAACTTGTATTGATTTAAACAATATTACAATGTTTATATAAAATACATGAGGAAATCGACCAGCCTAGGATTAGACCCAAACCAACTTAAACTAGAGTACTAAGATAACACAAACACAAACTCTATTAGCAACGAAGATCCACTCGAGGCCCAACTCGTAGCGTGTGACAAAGGGACGCAGCTTTCGATGCACCGGATGACGCTACCGATCGATCATGACTCATGAGTCAGACAGCCAGGAGGTGGCGGAGATCCTACTTTGCTCGTCAGGTAAATCGTAGGAGACTTTGAGAACGACATATCATGCTTAGGAAGAATAGTTAGTGTGCACGCACGTGTTGATATAAGTAATCATGCATGGATAATTTTATTAGGTACATTAGAACTTTCTTGAAGCTAATATTACTCTTTTCACAGCATAGCAAATAGTTGTAGTGCGTTGCAGCATGTCAAAAATCTAATTATTCTACTCAGGCAATCAAATATCAAGAACTAATTGCTACTTCTATCTATAAATATAAGACTTTCTGGATGTTTAAGTTGAATTGTTAGGAAGTCTTATATTTAGAAACAGAGGTAATACATAGGTAGGAGCGAGTGCGATGACATCGTTTCACGGACATATGCTGGCGGGGTCTAGGCTCCTGGCTTGCATGAGCAGTTAGGTTCTTTAGATTTTGTCGGGGAGCTAGCGATAGACTGCTATCGTCATGCTTAGTGCTGTTTTTTAGGGGGTCTTGGATTGTATGATTTTATAATGGCTTTTTTCAGACTATGTTGTTTTAATAATAAATAAAGGTTGTGTGCATTGCTCGATGCAGAGCCCGCGCCTCCGTTCCCCTTATCAAGAAAAGGTTTAGACTGAAGCATCATTCATATTGAGCATACAAATGTTAAATAAAAGAGCAATTTATCAAGAGAATTAACCATAATAAACACTAGATAAAACATGAATAGAATAACAGAAATTAAAATAATCATATAAATTAGCGAATACAGATTAAAGTAGACAACCAAACGGATTGCAAAACATAGAACTTGAGATGCGATCAGAACAAGGTTGAGAAAAATAATGTACATCACAACAGCAGCAAAGGAACCGCCAGCGTTCGCGTTGGCACTATCATCAGTCATGTTGTTAAGGAAGAGGTTGCTGATGTCGGGAAAGAAGTCGAAAGATGTCGGAGCTGCCGCTGTCCGTGAAGGAGTCCTTGATGAAGCCAGTAGTCGCGCTAATAGCGCTCTCCAAAAACCTTATCGCCCTTCTCCCGTATAGGACTCGAAGCAGCGGGGTCTCGAAAGCCTACTGTCCCGGCTAGCGGTGCATGCCACAAGACGGGATGGAGAAGATCTAGATAGCGCAATGCTCTAGAACTAGAGGCACAAAGGAGTGTACGATGGTGTGTCTTAGGAGAGGAGCGACCTCTCACACTTATAGGCACGGGTAGGCCGGCGAACAGGCAACATCGGGAGAGAAAACGACGACTGGAGCCGAACAACCTCCACTAAGTTTGAATTAACCCACTTACGCAGATTGTTCAGATTATTAGTCCATTCATGCGTGGCAAAAAGAAAGAGAAGCTCTCGGCTCGAGGCATTCCTGCAACCCACGATGCGTGTCGTGACGTGACGCATCATGACAAGGCGAGCGAGGAGGAGCGTGCGTGTATATGTCCTCTGTTATCAAGCTCGTACAAGTGGTGGAAGAGATCTCTTTATAAGCTAGTCCAACTTCCACTCAAGTAGCAATGTGGGACATTCCGGAACCTTCTAGAACATTCCCGATGAAAACACCGGAATCATTCTCCAACTCCGAAACGGGACTTTCCTTATATGAATCTTATTCTCCGGACCATTCCGGATCTCCTCGTGATATCCCGAATCCCATTCAAGACTCCGAACAACATTCGGACTCTTTCTCATCATTCCATAACTACTCAAACAACGTCGAATCCTTAAGTGTGTCTCCCTACGGTTCGTGAATTATGCGGACATGATCGAGACACTTCTCCGATCAATAACCAATAGAGGAATCTGGAAATTCATATGACTCCCACATATTTCTACGATTACTTTGCGATCGAATGAACCACTTACATACGATATCAATTTCCCTTTGTCTCACGATAGTTTACTTATCCGAGGTTATGATCGTCGGTATCTCTGCATACCTAGTTCAACCTCGTTACCGATAAGTACTCTTTTCTCGTTCCCGTGATATGTGATCCCTTGTGAGCCAGTCACATGCTTGCAAGCTAATTGGATGACATTTCACCGAGAGGGCCCAGAGTATATCTATCCGTCATGTGGATGGACAAATCCCACTCTTGATCTATGTGTTTCAACCAATACTTTCCGAACACTCAATGCCACCTTTATAGCCACCCAGTTACGGTGTGGTGTTTGACGTCATCAAAGCATCCATCCGGTAAAGGTGATATGCATGATCTCATGGTCAAAGGAATTAGATTACTATGTATCAGAAAGCATATAGCAATTGAACTATTAAAATGACTTGATCTTTATGCTACGCTTATCTATAGGAGTATGTCCACCATATCATTCTCCTAACGATATGATCTTGTTGTTAATAACATCTCAATGTTCATGATAGGGAAACCACAATCATCTATTAACCAACAAGCTAGTATTATATAGAAGCTTTACTAGGGACTCTTATTTTAGTTTACAAATCACACAAGTATTAATGTTTGCTTGTTAATACTATTATAGCATGAAATGTAAACATTTATCATAAACACAAAGATATAATAATAACTACATTTATTATTGACTCTAGGGCATATCTCCAACAGTCTCCCACTTGCACTAGAGTCATCTAATCTAGATTACATGGTAATATACCGAACACCCATGGCAGTTTGGTGCTGGTCATGTTTTGCCCTCGGGAGAGGTTTAGTCAACGGATCCGCCACATTCAGACCTGTGTGTACTTTGCAAATCTTTATATCCCCATCTTGGATATGTTCTCGAATAGCGTGAAAACGTAGCTTGATGTGCTTTAGCTTCTTGTGTGACCTTGGTTCTTGCGCATTGGCTATGGCGCCCATGTTATCACAGTAGATAGACATTGGGTCCAGCGCACTAGGAACCACACCTAGCTCTGTAATGAACTCTTTCATCCATATCGCTTCTTGTGAAGCCTCCGAAGCAGCCATGTATTCCGATTCAGTTGAAGATCTCGCCATAACGCTTTGTTGTGCACTCCTCCAGCTAACTGCTGCACCATTCAAAATAAATACGTATCCAGATTGTGATTTAGAATCATCCGGATCAGTGTTCCAACTAGCATCGGTGTAACCATTAACAACGAGTTGTTCATCACCTCCATAAGAAAGAACCATATCCTTAGTTCTTCTCAAGTACTTAAGGATGTTTTTGACCGCTGTCCAATGATCCACTCCTGGATCACTTTGATATCTGCTAGTTAAACTAACAGCATATGCAATGTCGGGTCTAGTACATAGCATGGCATACATTAGAGATCCTATGGCTGAGGCATAGGGAGTCTTACTCATCCTTTCTCTATCTTCTGCCGATGTCGGACTTTGAGTTTTACTCAAGGTCGTATTGGGCAACATGGGCAAGAACCCTTTCTTGCTATCTTCCATTCCAAACCTCTTTAGAACTTTGTCCAAATATATACTTTGTGACAATGATATTTGGCGTCTCGATCTATCTCTATAAATCTTTATGCCTAATATGTAAGCTGCTTCGCCAAGATCCTTCATTGAAAAAATATTATTCAAATATTCCTTGACACTATTAAGAAGGTCTACATCATTCCCAAACAACAATATGTCATCTACATATAGTATTAAGAATGCTACAGAGCTCCCACTCACTTTCTTGTAAATACAAGCTTCTCGATAAGTTTGTATAAAACCAAAACTTTTGATCACCTTATCAAAACGTTGATTCCAACTTCGGGATGCTTTCTTCAATCCATAGATGGACCGTTGAAGTTTGCATACCTTGTTAGCATCTTTAGGATCGACAAAACCTTTGGGTTGCATCATATACAACTCTTTATCAATGTCTCCATTGAGGAATGCTGTTTTGACATCCATATGCCATATCTCATAATCATAATAGGCAGCGATTGCTAACATAATCCTCACAGACTTTAGCTTCGCTACTGGTGAGAAAGTCTCATCGTAGTCAACTCCTTGAATTTGTCGAAACCCCTTTGCGACAAGTCGAGCTTTATAGACAGTAACATTACCATCATCATCTGTTTTCTTCTTGAAAATCCATTTGTTCTCGACAGCCTTCCGGCCATTCGGTAAGTCCACCAAAGTCCATACTTGGTTTTCGTATATGGATCCAATCTCGGATTTCATGGCTTCTTGCCATTTATTGGAATCTGGGCTCATCATTGCTTCCTCATATGTATCAGGGTCATCGTTGTTGTCCACCAACATGACACTCATAACGGGATCATACCAATCTGGAGTGGTACGAGTTCTCGTTGACCTGCGAGGCTCTTTAGCAACTTCAACCGAAGTTTCATGATCATCATCATTAGCTTCCTCTCTAACTGGTGCAGACACCACAGGAACTTCTTCCGGTGCTGCGCTACTCGCAATTTCGAGAGAAGGTTCGACAACCTCGTCGAGTTCTACTTTCCTTCCAGTCACTTCTTTCGAGAGAAATTCCTTCTCTAGAAAGGATCCATTCTTGGCAACGAAGATTTTGCCTTCGGATCTATGATAGAAGGTATACCCAATAGTTTCCTTCGGGTATCCTATGAAGACGCATTTTTCCGCTTTGGGTTCAAGCTTGTCCGGCTGTAACTTCTTTACATAGGCTTCGCAACCCCAAACTTTAAGGAACGACAATCTAGGTTTCTTCCCAAACCATAATTCATACGGTGTCGTTTCAACGGATTTAGATGGTGCCCTATTTAAAGTGAATGCCGCTGTTTCTAATGCATAACCCCAAAATGATAGCGGTAAATCTGTAAGTGACATCATATAACGAACCATATCTAAGAGAGTTCGATTACGACGTTCGGACACACCATTACGCTGTGGTGTTCCCGGCGGTGTCAATTGTGAAAGTATTCCGCATTTCTTCAAATGCTCGCCAAACTCGTAACTTAGATATTCACCTCCACGATCAGAACGTAGAAATTTAATCTTCTTGTTACGTTGATTCTCTACCTCACTTTGAAATTCCTTAAACTTCTCGAAAGTTTCGGACTTATGTTTCATAAAATAGATATACCCATATCTACTCAAGTCATCCGTGAAGGTAAGAACATAACGATAACCACCGCGCGATGCTACACTCATTGGACCACACACATCGGTATGTATGATTTCCAATAAGTCCGTAGCTCGCTCCATCATACCAGAAAATGGAGTCTTAGTCATTTTACCCATCAGCCATGCTTCGCATCTTTCAAGTGATTCGAAATCAAGTGATTCAAGAAGTCCATCGGAATGGAGTTTCTTCATACGCTTCACTCCAATGTGACCAAGACGACAGTGCCACATATAGGTCGAGTTATCGCTCGATTTCAAACGTTTAGCCTCAATGTTATTAATATATGTATTTCCACTATCGAGATTCAATAAGAATAGATCATCTATCAAAGGTGCATGTGCCTAAAACATATTACTCATATAAATCGAACAACCATTATTCTCGGACTTAAACAAGTAACCGTCTCGCAATAAACAAGATCCCGATATAATGTTCATGCTTAACGCAGGTACCAAATAACAATTATTCAAGTATAAAACTAATCCCGATGGTAGATGAAGGGGTAGCGTGCCGACCGCGATCACATCAACCTTTGATCCGTTTCCCACGCGCATCGTCACCTCGTTCTTCGCTAGCTTCCGTTTATTCTGCAGCAGCTGTTTCGAGTTACAAATATGAGTAACCGAACCAGTATCAAATACCCAGACACTACTACGATTACTAGTGAGATACACATCAATAACATGTATATCAGATATACCTTTCTTCTTGATGTTGCCGTTCTTCAAATCCGCCAAGTACTTTGGGCAATTCCGCTTCCAGTGACCTTCTCCCTTGCAGTAAAAGCACTCAGTATCAGGCTTAGGTCCAGCCTTGGTCTTCTTCGTTGGCGTGGTAACTTTCTTACCACCCTTCTTGAAGTTTCCCTTCTGCTTAGACTTGCCTTTCTTGAATTTGGTGGTCTTATTGACTAACAACACTTGGTGCTCTTTCTTGATCTCCACTTCTGCAGATTTCAACATGGCAAAGAATTCTGGCAACGTCTTGTTCATGTTTTGCATGTTGTAGTTCATCACAAAGTTCTTGTAACTTGGTGGTAGTGATTGGAGGACGCGGTAAATCCCCAAAGCATTAGGAATCACTATACCCAAGCTTTGAAGTTTGTTTGCGTGCCCAGACATCTTAAGCACATGCTCACTGACGGAGCTGCCCTCTTCCATCTTGCATTTAAAGAACTTTTCAGAAGCCTCATAGATTTCAATTGCCGCATGAGTCTCAAAGGTCAATTTGAGATCCTCGACAATATCATATGGGTCTGAATTCTCAAACCTTTTCTAAAGCTCTGATTCTAAACCATACAAGATAGCACACTGAACTGTGGAGTACTGAGTCTTCCGAGTGAGGTAAACATCCTTTACTTCATCGGTAGCATCAGTTGCAGGTGGGTCACCCAGCGGTGCATCCAGCACATAGGTCAAATTACCAGCTGTGAGGACAATCCTCAAATTGCGGAGCCAATCCGCGAAGTTGCTTCCATTGTTTTTCAACTTTTCTTTCTCTAGGAACGCATTAAAATTGATGGTAGGGGCTGCCATTGATCTACAACATATTTGCAATAGTTTAGACTAAGTTTATGAAAAATTGAGTTCAAATTAATAATAAAATTAATCTAGGTGAACTCCCACTCAAAACAATATCCCTCACATTGTTTTAGTGATCACACGAACCAAATCCACCACATCAACACCGATCATCACGAGAGTTGATATAGTTTCAATGGCGAACAATCGACATGTTCATCATATCTACTATATGATTCATGCTTTACCTTTCGGTGATCCGTGTTCCGAGACCATGTTTGTACATGCTAGGCTCGTCAAGATCAAACCTTAGTTTCCGCATGAGCAAATCTGGCTTGCTCACGTTACACTTGCGGAATCTAACACACCCGATCATCACATGGTGCTTCGAAACAACAAGCTTTAGCAACGGTGATAACTAAGGGTGAACACTTTATGACTTGAAATTCATGTGCATGAGGGATCATCTTATAATGCTACCGTCGTCTACTAAGCAATACAAGATGCATAAAGGATTAAGATCACATGCAATTCATAATATGTGATATGATATGGCCTTTCTTCTTTGTGCTTCCGATCTCCATCTTCTAGCACGAACATGATCTCCATCATCACCGGCATTGCATCAAGGTCAATGACGCTTCTCCATGGTTGTCGTCCACCGGCTTCAACTATTACAACTACTTTGAATAGACACGCGGGTCTTAACATAAATTAAAGACAACCATATGGCTCCTGCCGGTTGCCAACTTACAATAAGGAACATTGCATACATCAAATATAATCACAATCATGGCCATATCACATCACAGCACACCCCTGCAAAACAAAGACACCTCTACTTTCTTTGCATATTTTACGTGGTTTTGGGGCTTTCAATAAGTGTCGTTCTAACTTACGAACATGAACCACAACATTGATACTAGTATTGTTAATCACCCGTTGTAAATTGGATCTTAACTATGCTAGGAGAAACAGGCACCCGCAAAGACACTTATGCAATACAAGTTGCATGTCAAGCGTGGAGCAAGTCTCATGAACGATGTCATGTAAGGTTATGTAACACCCTCAGAATCGACCCTATGCAAGTTTCAGCGATTCCCGCCAAAACCCGCATAGAAACGATTCAAAGGTGCCCACCAGGCACTTTCGTGCGGGTGGAAAACGAAGTAATAACATTACACAACAGTCCTCGATGGGACCCACAGAACAGATATATATACATCACGACTCCATGAGTCAAGAATACAGATATAATATACAAAGATCCAAATCACCTTGAAAATGATAGAGCGTCCGACTACGGACAAGATGCAAATGGGGCTAAGAGCCCTGAAGAATAACCAATGGCGTCCATAACCCTGCCCAGGCCAAGCCGGAAGGGTAACCCTGCTAACGACGTCGATCTCAAAACCTGCTTAAACAAAAGGGGTGCCGACAAAGGGCAAAGGAAAAAGAGAGAGCGGTCAGTACTGAGGCCAGTACACGGCGAGACTAGAATTCGGAGGTCCTCGCCTACATAGGTATGGTGGACTGAGCAGCAGCGGCAGCATGCACTAAACAACCTATAGAGACTCGATACAACTGGCGGTTGTCAGAGAGGGGTAAGAAAGACCTATTCGGAACAAACCTGATATTGTCATCAAACAAACCCGTCCTGGTGTTTCCCCCTCGAGACCAAACGAGGAAGTCAACCGAGGAACTCACACAGTTGGTAGTTTTATTTATTCAGTTATCGTTGCAGCAATTACTAGTCAAGTATAGATAATCATCCTGATAAAATAAGCAGTGGGCCGTTTTTAGTTAACCATTCCGTTGTAGTTGCGACACTTACTAGTCAGATACTATTAGCATGAGATAACCCAAAAACCCAGCAGTTGTTGGTACTTTTATTTAGCCATTCCGTTGTAGTTGCAATACTTACTAGTCAGGTACAATGGTCGCAAGCGACAACTCAAGCAAGCAATTGTGGGCAGTTTTATATAGCCATTCCATTATAGTGAAGCTGATTACTAGTCATTATAAAGTCAAATTTATAACACTACTTTAGTTATAGTTGTCTACGATCGAGATACTGTGCTCCAAGTCGTCCATAACCGCGGACACGGCTTTCAGAAAGTTTTACCCGGCCGGGGTGCACCAATAGCAACACACACGATCGACCTCGGAAAAACCAAATCAAAACCCAACGAGGCTTTCACGACAAAGCAATCACAGGATTCAGAAATATTTCAGGGGGCCACCCCTTAAAGTAGACCCGCAACGAAGTCGGCCGGCTCCGAGACGGCCTCAAGGTTTGGGTGGACGGCTGTGAACGACTGGGAACCCAAAACTGAGCTTGTCGACACCGCGGAATCGTGTCCCGATCCTAAACAGTACAGTGTGCTCCTCGCACAAACGTAAATAAAGCAGTAAAGCATGGCATAAGTACAAGATAGTAATAAAACCCCAAACTAGTTTGTGGCCCCAAGAAATAGGACTGAATCAAGCTCTGGCTAAGGGGGGCCCATAATTCCCCATATGTGGATAGCGCGATAAATCAAGGAACAGGTATCAAGCACTCGGGGTCCTACGGGACACAAGTGGACGGTTAACAACCAAATAACATCTATTGCCCACCTATGCCTCTGCTTACCTACTTCAATTTTAGTTGTTAAGCAATAATTAAAGTGAACAATAAATAAAGCCATGATCATCTGCAACATTAAACAGGCGGCAGTACTCCAGCAACTGTGGTACTGGACGACACGCAACAGCACTTGAGCAAGCGACTACGACGCGCAAGTCCAACTATCTACCAAACAACAGGTAATAGGATGTGTCCAAGGCAATATAAGGCGGCAAGGGATATCTCGGGTACGAAAACTAGAGCATCGCAACACAGATAGCAATAGATCAACAGGAGGGAATAAATACTATAAAAGTAAGATAGGTAGAAAAGGGGGAGATGCTCGCCTGAAAACATTGTCGAAGGTTCAACCGAAGATCGGGTTGACACTCGCATCAACTCAACGGCCTTATCCGCGAAGAAGCAAAACACTAGAATGAACACCGGATGCACTATTTAATACTACGGCAAAAGATTGGCATGATGCATGTATGATGTATGGCATGGCAAAGATGCGATGCGATTAAGTCATATTAAGCGGAACCGAGGGTCCCGACAATTAATTAAACGGTTCGAGTTATTTAGAACCCCCGCAATTAAATGTTGCATTATCAAGACAAAAGATGGCACCGGTTCGCTACACAAATTTAAATGAGGCCAATATAAGACTAGATTTGTCCGCATATGGGCCCCATATTTAATTATGCAGTGAATCGGCATAAGGCCCCCAAACCACACAAAAATGCATGCATGAACAATTAATATGCGACAAGTTGTATTATATTATAAGATAGGGTTTCAGGAAGGGGTTCACACATTAGGGTGTCTCGACGAACTTGGGGGTCCGAGGGGTTCGGGGTCCGGTCTCAGGTTTAGGGTTCGACGAATTCGTTCTCGGCGGAAACGGCGTCCGGGAAGGAGGACTTGGTTCGGTGTCGGGGGCGCATCGGATTCTTCCGGGTCGGTGTCGTTCTTGTCGTTGCGACGACCTTGTCGGGTCCGCGCTTCGGATTCCGTGAGGCGATCTTGCCGCTCCGTGCCGAAGTCCTTGAGGTTTCCTCCTTATTCACCGGTGGCGAACTTGGGAGCGGCGCCAGGGTCCTCGGGGTCCAGGGTGAAGTACTCGGCGTCCTCGAGGGAGTACTTGTCGCATCCGGGGAGATCTTGATGCTCCGGGGGTCTTGCCGATCTTGATTCTGGGTTGACAGGGTTCGGTCTCGCCGGGGTCGGACTTCGGGGGTTTTGGTAGATGGTTCCATGTAGTCGGTCCTGGCGAACTTGGCGCGGCACCGGGTTCGGGGTCTATCTTCGGCTCCGGGGAACGGGCTTGCGGTCCGCGCAGATCTTGGTGTCCGAGGGAATATCATGTCGTTCCGTGACGGTCTTGTTGAAGGAAAGCGACAGGAAGCTGGCGATGTCGACGTGACGGCGCAGAGGACGACAGGGGCGTTGGCGGATGCCGGCGGCGCCACGGCAGGAAGGCGTCGGCAGGCGCACGCGGCTGAGCAGCTCTGAGGCGAGGCCGAGGGAGGCGTGGCCTGGCCGGGCCACGGGCTTGCGGACGGCAGGGTCGAGGCGGGACCGGCGAGCTCCGGCGGGTGGGGACGGGCGGTGGCCGAGGCAGAGGAGCACGGCGACGGCGGCTCTGCGTTGGGGGCGAGGGCGCACCGGCGACGGGGAGAGGCTCGGCCGGCAGTGGCTTGACGGCGAGCGGCGGGGAGGAGGTGAGGAGGGCGGCGGCCGGGAGCGGGCTGCAGGAGGCGAGGTCGGGCCGGCGCCGGAGGGAAGAGGAGGGCCGGCGAGGGGGCGGCGATGGCAAAAAGGGGTCTGGCGGCGCGACCAGAAACGGCGGGGAGCATCTCGGGGGGCGGGGTCGGCCTGGGGCGAGGCGAGGAGCTCCTGAGCGGCGATGGGGCGGCGCGCGCCTGGCCGGTGGCGGCTCGGGACGGGGAGGCTGGGGCCGGGCGCGGCAGAGCAGAGGGAGGAGCGGGCTGCAGGAGAGAGGGAGCGGGCGGCCGACGCCGGGGAGAGAGGGAGGCCGAGCGGCGGGGAGGAGGCTGCGGGGGGTTGGCTCGCGAGCGGGAGGAAGGAGACGGTGGGCGCGCGCGGTGGGGAGCTTGGCCGGCGAGCGGCGGCGAGAGAAGGGGAGGGAGGTGGCCGGACGGGGGGAGAGGAAGGTGGGGAAGAGGAACAGGGAGCGCGTCGGTGCTGGGGGGGGCGGGGGACGTGTGGGGCGCGGGTCCAGGCGGGGACGGGGTGGGGTAGCGGCCAGGGGGGCTGTCGGTCATGGGAGAGTGGGCGGGTCAGGTGGGGCCGGGCTGTAAGGGAGAGAGTGGCTGAGTGGGTGGCGTGTGTTTGTGTGAGAAAGGGAGAGGGGGAGTGGGCCAGGTGGCGGTGGGATTGGTGAGAGGAAGAGGTGTGGGTGAGGTGGCAACGTGGGACTGGGTGGGGAAGAGAGGAGAGGTGAGGTGGAGAGAGGGCATTGGTCAGGGTGAGGTGGAGGGGGTGTGGGTAGATTAGGTTGGGTAGTTTTAGGATTTTGGGGTGGCTGGTTTTAGGTGGTCCGTTTATTCTGGGGGTGGTCGTCCGGGTCGAATCGGCCCGTTCGACTGCCCCACTAAAAATAATTAAATAATTTATTTATTTTAAACAGGGCTGTTGCAAACCGATAGCACACAAAACAAAATAATCCGGAGACCCGGGTTTTGCGTTTGAATAAAGACGGGGCGTTTAGAAAACAAATTAGGTTTTCCCGAAAATTGTTTTATGCAAACAAATGCAAGATGATGACGATGCTCGAATGCAATGTGGCATGATGACATGAGCATGCGGTCATGATGATGCAATGCACCAAAAACAACGCGATTTTCTAGTAGTGGTTTTGCGGGATGCCACAGGTTAGCCCGGGCCGCTTCATCCCAACATACCGCAAGATGCAAAGTACACAAGAAGCAATCGACAATAAAAGCATCAACGCCCATAATGACCATTGTGTTCTACTCGTGCAACAGATCTACATATAGACACGGCTCTGATACCACTGTAGGGTTTCGTAGCATGGAAAACAAAATTTTCTACCGCATACAAACAAACAAGCCAAGATCTATCTACTAGATTGTAGCAACGAGTCGATGGAATAACTCACCCTCGAAGATTCCAAAGTGTTTAACGAGAGCGGATTCTCGTGGGTGAAGTAGTCGTACTCTTCCCGATCTCAAGATCGCGTAGACGATCCTTCCGGCGCTGCGTTCCGGCAGCGCTCCCGCAGTCGGTCACACATTCGGTACTCGACGAAGACTTTCCTCTCCCTTGTTCCAGCAGGCAGCGGAGGTTGTAGCACTCTCCTCGCGATTCCGGCAGCACAACGGCGTGGTACCGGAAGTAGAGGGGAGATCTCGCAGGGCTTCGCCTTAAGCCGCGGCGAGTATGGTGGAGTATGAGAGAGTCCCTCGACGGTCTAGGGTTTAGACACGCCGAGGAGGGGCAAGCCGGCGGCTAGGGTTTAGCTAGGCGGCGGCGGCTATGGAGGCGGCGGCGGCTTGGTACTAGGGTTTAGAGGTAGGAACTTGTGTGTCTAGGAGGGGAGCCCTGCCCCTCCTTATATAGGTGGAGGGGGCCGGCCAAGGGGAGGGGAGTCCCTCCCCAACTCGGCTTGGTGGTGCACCGGCGGTGGGAGGAGGAACTCCTCCCCCAAGTCGGTTTCCACCTCCCTCTCCACTTCCCAAAACTGGCCGTTTGACTTTTAAACTTGGCGTTTGACTTTTCAAACTAGGATTTGATTAATCCCTCTATTTTGTTCAGCGATGACACCGAGTACATGATGCAATCATACCAACTTGATATAACACATTCATGTACCCTTCCCCTCCGGAGTGCCGGACATTCCGGAACCTTCTAGAACATTCCCGATGAAAACACCGGAACCATTCCCCAACTCCAAAACGGGACTTTCCTTATATGAATCTTATTCTTCGGACCATTCCGGATCTCCTCGTGATATCCCGAATCCCATTCGAGACTCCGAACAACATTCGGTCTCTTTCTCATCATTCCATAACTACTCAAACAACGTCGAATCCTTAAGTGTGTCTCCCTACGGTTCGTTAATTATGCGGACATGATCGAGACACTTCTCCGAACAATAACCAATAGAGGAATCTGGAAATTCATATGGCTCCCACATATTTCTACGATTACTTTGCGATCGAATGAACCACTTACATATGATATCAATTTCCCTTTGTCTCACGATAGTTTACTTATCCGAGGTTATGATCGTCAGTATCTCTGCATACCTAGTTCAACCTCGTTACCGATAAGTACTCTTTTCTCGTTCCCGTGATATGTGATCCCTTGTGAGCCAGTCACATGATTGCAAGCTAATTGGATGACATTTCACCGAGAGGGTCCAGAGTATATCTATCCGTCATATGGATGGACAAATCCCATTCTTGATCCATGTGTTTCAACCAATACTTTCCGAACACTCAATGCCACCTTTATAGCCACCCAGTTACGGTGTGGTGTTTGATGTCATCAAAGCATCCATCCGGTAAAGGTGATATGCATGATCTCATGGTCGAAGGAATTAGATTACTATGTATCAGAAAGCATATAGCAATTGAACTAATAAAATGACTTGATCTTTATGCTACGCTTATCTATAGGAGTATGTCCACCATATCATTCTCCTAACGATATGATCTTGTTGTTAATAACATCTCAATGTTCATGATAGGGAAACCACAATCATCTATTAACCAACAAGCTAGTATTATATAGAGGCTTTACTAGGGACCCTTATTTTAGTCTACAAATCACACAAGTATTAATGTTTCCTTGTTAATACTATTATAGCATGAATGTAAACATTAATCATAAACACAAAGATATAATAATAACTATATTTATTATTGCCTCTAGGGCATATCTCCAACAGCTTGGTCCCAGGTTGGTGGAGCGGGTGACGGAGTGGGTGACGCAGGCATGTATTGAAGAGCCAGATGAGCGTGATACATGTGGGGCGGCGACGTTGGCGGAGCCATGTATTGCTGTGGCGATAGCATGTAAGCCATCAATGGAGCTTGGGCGGTGTAGACCTGCTGCGGAGGACGAGGTGTGAGAGGCCCGGGTGTAAGCCGGTGGGGCGCCGTACGGAGACGGGGCCGACCAGGGCATCGGCCAGGCCTGAACGAGACTCGTACATGGGTCATGCTGCGACTGCCAAGGGGCCATGACGGAGGGTGGTGGCGGCACTGGTGGGGTCGACGCTGATGGAGCTGGTGCCGGAGCAGGTGGTCGCGGCTGAGGAGTCGGCGCTGGGGCGGGTGGCCGATACACGGGATTTTTGCCGCGGTAATTGGGGCTTGGACGCCATCCAGGAGGGGCCGTCGGTGGTGCAGCAGGAGTAGGCAGGAGCAGCGGGCGAGGTGCCGTGTGAAACACCTAAGGAGGACGAGCTGCCTTGCGTGCTTAGTTCTGGGACTCGAGCTGCAAAATAGATCACAACTCGGCGAAGCTAGAGTAAGGTTTCATCAAAGGAATAAAGGCGACTTGCTTTTCAAATTAATCGCCGAGCCTGACAAGAAGGTCGTTGATGAGTGCACGGTTGTCAATGGGATCACCGAGTTCCCGAAGTTCGTCGTTGATGGTCTTGATGCGTTGGCAAAAGACGGTGATGGCGGAGTCGCCTTGAGTGCTGGTGTGGAGCTCGATATGGAGGGCGTTGACGCGTGAGTCGGAGTTGTCCTGGAAGAGCTGCTGGAGGGCAGCCCAAAGTTACGCTGTCGTGGCGTCGTCGGTGGAGACGAGGTTGAAGAGCTCGGTGGAGATCCGCGTATAGATCCATTGGATGATGGTGAGATCGTATTTCACCCAGCGTGGATCATAGGGGCGCGGTGTCGAGGCGGGATCGATGTGGCTGCGAAGGCCGCAGCGCCCGAGATGAACGTGAAACAGGTGGCGCCAATGGTAAAAGTTGTGTTTGGCGAGATCCAAGACGATCGGGACGAAAGGAGAGACGTCGGCGATCGTGTCGGCAAGAGATAGTTGAGGGATTTGGTGGGGTATTTGGTGGGTAGGAGTAGAGGAGGAGGAGGAGGAGGAGGAGAAGAAGAAGGGTGGTGCGCCGGTGGCGCGAGCTTCATCCGCGGTCCATAGCGGAGCCGGCGGCGGCGGCGGCGGTTTTGGCGAAGGAGCCATTCCCGAAAAATCTAGACGTCTGATATCATGATATTTTAGGAGAATAAGAACTTGTATTGATTTAAACAATATTACAATGTTTATATAAAATACATGAGGAAATCGACCAGCCTAGGATTAGACCCAAACCAACTTAAACTAGAGTACTAAGATAACACAAACACAAACTCTATTAGCAACGAAGATCCACTCGAGGCCCAACTCGTAGCGTGTGACAAAGGGACGCAGCTTTCGATGCACCGGATGACGCTACCGATCGATCATGACTCATGAGTCAGACAGCCAGGAGGTGGCGGAGATCCTACTTTGCTCGTCAGGTAAATCGTAGGAGACTTTGAGAACGACATATCATGCTTAGGAAGAATAGTTAGTGTGCACGCACGTGTTGATATAAGTAATCATGCATGGATAATTTTATTGGGTACATTAGAACTTTCTTGAAGCTAATATTACTCTTTTCACAGCATAGCAAATAGTTGTAGTGCGTTGCAGCATGTCAAAAATCTAATCATTCTACTCAGGCAATCAAATATCAAGAACCAATTGCTACTTCTATCTATAAATATAAGACTTTCTTGATGTTTAAGTTGAATTGTTAGGAAGTCTTATATTTAGAAACAGAGGTAATACATAGGTAGGAGCGAGTGCGATGACGTCGTTTCGCGGACATATGCTGGCGAGGTCTAGGCTCCTGGCTTGCATGAGCAGTTAGGTTCTTTAGATTTTGTCTGGGAGCTAGCGATAGACCGCTATCGTCATGCTTAGTGGTGTTTTTTTGGGGGTCTTGGATTGTATGATCTTATAATGGCTTTTTTCAGACTATGTTGTTTTAATAATAAATAAAGGTTGTGTGCATTGCTCGATGCAGAGCCCGCGCCTCCGTTCCCCTTATCAAGAAAAGGTTTAGACTGAAGCATCATTCATATTGAGCATACAAATGTTAAATAAAAGAGCAATTTATCAAGAGAATTAACCATAATAAACACTAGATAAAACATGAATAGAATAACAGAAATTAAACTAATCATATAAATTAGCGAATACAGATTAAAGTAGACAACCAAACGGATTTCAAAACATAGAACTTGAGATGCGATCAGAACAAGGTTGAGAAAAATAATGTACATCACAACAGCAGCAGAGGAACCGCCAGCGTTCGCGTTGGCACTATCATCAGTCATGTTGTTAAGGAAGAGGTTGCTGATGTCGGGAAAGAAGTCGAAAGATGTCGGAGCTGCCGCTGTCCGTGAAGGAGTCCTTGATGAAGCCAGTAGTCGCGCCAATAGCGCTCTCCAAAAAACTTATCGCCCTTCTCCCGTATAGGACTCGAAGCAGCGGGGTCTCGAAAGCCTACTGTTCCGTCTAGCGGTGCACACCACAAGACGGGATGGAGAAGATCTAGATAGCGCAATGCTCTAGAACTAGAGGCACAAAGGAGTGTACGATGGTGTGTCTTAGGAGAGGAGCGACCTCTCACACTTATAGGCGCGGGTAGGCCGGCGAACAGGCAACATCAGGAGAGAAAACGACGACCGGAGCCGAACAACCTCCACTAAGTTCGAATTAACCCACTTACGCAGATTGTTCAGATTATTAGTCCATTCATGCGTGGCAAAAAGAAAGAGAAGCTCTCGGCTCGAGGCATTCCTGCAACCCACGACGCGTGTCGTCACGTGACGCATCATGACAAGGCGAGCAAGGAGGAGGAGCGTGCGTGTATATGTCCTCTCTTATCAAGCTCGTACAAGTGGTGGAAGAGATCTCTTTATAAGCTAGTCCAACTTCCACTCAAGTAGCAATGTGGGACTAAATTTTTGTCCCAGCTTTTTCCTTGCATGAATGGGCCTCTAGGATTTCAAAAATTTATTGGCATATAATAAATAGGATAGGCCTATTTAGGCATTCAACAATCCCCCGCCAGATTCCAGAGGCACATGAAGTTTGCTTTTGGTTCCAAAATATTGTTTATATACCGATATTACCATGGAGACTGTTAAGTAAAACTTTCATCTAGATTTTTATGTTATACTAGGCTGTAACTTGTACAGTGGACTATACCTTGAACTGCAAGTTTGCTACGAGCCTAGATTCACACAAAGTCTTGACCGTTATTAGGCTATCGTAGGACTTCTTCCCGGGTGGAGCTTATACGTCATACTCCATGGTCTTTCATGAGTTTATTAGAAAGCAGCTGCGACGTTTAACAGTCAGACTCATATAGGTGTATTTTCCAAAAGATGTTCTGCAGGACAACATCTCTGTTCAAGATAAGCCACTTAGAACACATTAAGATAATAAATCAACATGCCGTGCAGAATAGGAAAGTATTGCATCTTTACGAAATGGTGTTTATTAAAGCAGAAATACTTTCCTCTCAGCTAACCAACAACTTGTCACTAATAGGAAAACGCACGTTCGTCGCGCACCAAAAAAACATATTTGTAGCACACTAGTAGTGTGCCACGATCTGCGTGCTACGGCTAAGATTTACCCATAGCGCACTACTTGGTGCGTTATGGGTAAAAAAAGTTACCCGTGGCGCACCATCCAGTGCGCCACAGGAAGGGGTCTAGGTGCGCCATGACTATGTTTTTTGAAAAACAAAAAAAATACAAAAAACACTCTCGTTTTGAATTGCAAAAGCAATCGGGTTCACGCATCGCCGCCATCGTGCCGCCCCGCTGGAGCATGGTGGTCGTGGCTGCGGCCACAACCTACCACCGCAGGAAGGTGCGGGAGGCCGTGGTCGTGTCCAGGGCCGAGGCCGAGGAGGAGATTGTGGTCGGCGGAGGCGATGGCGGCCGGAGGAGGAGGTGGTGTTGGCGGCCGGAGGAGGAGGTGGTGGTGGCGGCCGGAGGAGGAGGTGGAGGTGGCGGCCAAAGGAGGAGAAGGAGGAGATGGCGGCGGCAGCCGAAGGAGGAGAAGGAGGAGGTGGCATCTGTCATTGTCACTGGAAGGAGGAGGAGGAGAAGGAGGCCAGAGAGAAAGGAGAAGGAGGAGAAGGGGAAGAACGAGAAGGAAAATGAAGAGAAGAAGGGGGAAAAGGAAAAGGGAGAAGAGGGAAAATGAGAGGTGTAGGTGGTCGGTGGTGATTCGAATTTCGAATCCCGCCCACTTACTCGTGGCGCACTAGGCGTGGTGCGCCACGGGTAAGTGGCCTCCATTTTTTTGCAGGAAAATACGATCTTTTGATCATAATTTTTTATTCTTTTTGAATTTTGAAAATCTAAAAAGATGCGAAATTTCGTTCTCATCATTTTGGTATGCAAAAGTTACGGCTGTTTTATCGTGGCATGACTTTTTTTTTAGAAAAAGTCAAAATTCTTGTTTGTTAATTTTCCTAAAAACTAGATCACATTACCTACCTACATGTGAAAGGATTTTATTTTTTAAAGTGTTTTTTATTTTCTTTTATTTTTTGCAAGGCTAAAAAGGCGATCCACGGGACGCAGGACGGTGAAGCGGAGCGTTTGGTGGCTGTGGCGTAGGGAATGGTGGCGGTGGCAAGTTGGATTTGACGGCTGGAGAGTTGCCGACGGCGGTGAAGAGGGAGAGGGCGCGCGGCAAAGAGGAGATAGGGTTTCGCTCGGGTCGCCCTCTTCGGCCGCTAGATATGACGGTCGCAGCGTGCGTTTAACTAGCCAACAAAAAACTTTTATGGGCCGGATAAGGTATACGGACTCTAATCTGCGCCAGAAACCAAGCATGGGCTGTATTTCGCCCGAAAAGTTCAGTTTAGGTTTTCTCATGAGGTCATGCCAAGTACAAAATGGTACAGAAATAAATAGCTGATTACCAAGCGGATATCGAATACAAAATATGAGAATAGCACAAGGAGATGAAGTTTTAGTGTCTTTCACAAGTAAATGAAAAATGCCATAGAACTAGGCCCTATTTTTCTATCAAGCACCACATGAAGCATACAATGTTTCTCTTTTTTTTGAACAGGAAGGGACCCGAAGGTCCCAGAACTGGCATTATATAAACAAAATTGTTACAGTACTGCAGAAAGGACCTGAAAGAAAACAAAATACAACCATGTCCTTCCAATTTGCATAAAGGACCCTAGAAAAAATCTGCAACAGCCATCGAGTCCTTGTGCAAATTCCGACCTCGCCGGCGATGCTATTGCCACCATCGCCAGCAGCGAACTCGCCATTAACAGGCAAGGCTAAGGGGCCTCCCGCCGGAGGTTGAAGTGGGGGGCGTCGAAAACTGGCCGGCGAAACCGATGAAGCCGGCGAACCACCCGAGCCACCCAAGCTGCAAACTGGAGGAGATTCGTTGGGGTTAGAGCTCCAGCAGCAGCAGAGGTCGTCGCAGTAGATGAAGATAACGAAGCCACCAACGCCAGTTCTACGGGACTTCAGCCCACAGGCCATGTCCTCCATTTTCCCACTGAGGAAACCACGGTGAGCCGATGAAGAGGCCGACTCATCCCCCCTTCGAAGAGGAGCAAAAGGTGTCCTGCAGGGGTCGCTCCCCTCGCCGCCACAGCCGGCCAGAGTGCAGAGCAACACCACACCACCAGAAGGAGGGGACAAACACGACAAGATTATTAACAGAGACGGTGGTCCACGACACCTCCAACTGCTCTGATCTCCCCTCGCCACCGAGGCCGGCCGGAGAGCACAGCAAGAGGAGGAGGGTGAACCCTATCTGGATCCAGATCCAGTCGCATGGATCTTCCCCCCGGCTCCAAACTACAGGCACAAGGCCCACTACTGGCACAAGGCCACTACAAGGAGACCTACAACTACGAGGGAGGGCATGGCCTCCCCTCCCCCCTCCCCACCGGCCGGCGAAGCCGCCGGGGAGAAGGGAGAGAAGAGCCGTGGACGGGTGGGAGACTCTCAACGAAGGGGTGCGTCTAGAATCGTGCGGGTCTTAGCTGATTCGTACTCTACTCGCTCGCTACAATGTTTCTCGTTCAAAAACCGATAAAGAAGGCGTTGTCACCCACTTTGGGCTGGTTTGGGACTAAGACGGTGAAGGCGTGTTTCCGGTGTTCATGCCAGGCCGTGTTGTTTTTCCGTCTCTTGGCGTTTTCGACGAGTCCCGGGATACGTTTTGTAAAAGGGTTACCTCACTACCTTCTAATAAAGCATGCAAAAGCCCGTTTCGAGGAACAGAGGCTATGGTGCTAGTCTGTAAGTTTGTTATACTTCCGCAGCCACACTTATTTGTACTAAATCAGGCGATATTTATTATGAATAGGAGATTGTACAGTTTTTGGCATTTCACAAGGAATCCAGCATTCCACACATTTGACTATTTGAGTACTGATGCTACATGCTCTTGCCAAAAACACTACTGCTACTAAATTGGGGAGTATAGAATAGAGACACAACTTCAAGACGGCTGAAATTGACATGGCTGATGAACTAGCGAAGAGATGAACTTCAACGGTACACCCATGATCTGACCCATCTCAAGAACTCCTAACTGCTCACGCCGGCCAGTACGTAGCCTGCTTATCTAGTTACAACTCAAAGCACGATGTACGGTACAGTAATTAAAACGAAAGCGGACGGAGCTGGATCAACAGTACTAGTACTGAACTTGTGCCGCTAGCTGCAGGTAGATCGCCTCGATCGATCAAACAACCTTCATACTACGGTTCGTGCAGCTACGGTTTGCGCGCCTCGAGCCAAAGCCGCCTGACGGGCTGCAACCTTCGCTCGAGCCAAATCCGCCTCAAGGGCTGCAATCTCCTCCTTTTGGGCTTGGATAGCTGGTCTCCTTCTCTTGATTCTTCTGTTGAGCAGGAAAATGGCAAGTACGGCTGCCATGACGACGGTCCCGATAATCATACATGTAGGTAATGGAGTACGAGCTTTCTTCTTCGGGCTACTTCTCCCTGAGCTATCTATCCCATTCGTTCTGTGCTTAACCCGAGAATCATGTTCTCACCCACTACGGATGGTTGCCTTTATGTCCGTCCACTCGTTCCTTGTTTGAGATCGCTATTTTACCGTGGTTAGTTAAAATTTTGAAACTTGCCATGTGGTCTATATATATTTATCCTTTTTATACTGATTACAAATTGTCATATATTTAAGTTTCAATTTCATTACTTCACATACTGCATCCATTACCTACATGTATGATTTTCTAGGGATTATTTTAAGACTTGGAAATACGTTCTTTTACGTCGTAAACAGAACACATGATTTCACGCGACACATATGCCATGTCACACACTTCTTCCTATTAGCCAAAGAGTTTTTTATTTTTAACCATGGCACACACGCTTCTCCCTATTAACCCAAGAGTTGGGATCAGCCATCTCCGGTTCCATCGTGTTACACCTCTAGATAGCGGAAACTTACAAACAACATTGCATCATTGCACCAAGGTAGGAAAAAAATATGAGTATATAGCAAGTCCCCATTAATTGCATAAAAAACTTAAAAAAAAATCAACACATCCATATATCTAGCATGAGAACACAACGTTTGCAGCTTCTCACAGAAACGTTTGAAGCGTTGAAGCGACCAGTATTCGCATGAGGATCGAAATCATCACAGCATGTCGATCGTGCGTTCACAGCAAAACATGCGCACATTTGTAGCATTTGAAAAACACTTGTGTAGCATCAAAAAAATCTGTGGAAACCGATATTGCGTTGGAGTACCATCTTTCCGGATTGGGCTCACCGGCGACGTCTCCCTCTCGCCGGAGCCTCGATGGCGTCAGATCTTGTGATCCCTAGCCCATTTCCTAGACGTGTTGGGAGTTGTACCATTTTCCTTTCTCTTTTGCAAAAGTTGAATTTCTAGCACCAGATCAGACCACTGCGGTGTTGGCTGGTTGGTACGAGATTCCATTCCATTCTCGTGGAACCCAACACGGCCGCTGGCCCCTGGGCTGCGTGCTCGCTACGAGTTTCCTTTATTTGGCGAAGCTAGACTGTGTGGCACGGTCGGGGACTGAATTTGATTAGCTTTTCGCTTCCATGAATTCCTAGCTGCCAGCTGCCGGCCGGAGCCTTCCGCGCATGATAAGGCTGTGACATGACGAAACGTACAATCGTCTCATCTCAAGTGCTAGCTAGGTCCAGAACTATAGTGTCGCTAGCTACGGAAATTCAATGTGCTTTGGCTCCCGATTCTTAATTTTAATTTTAAAAATTCAAAAATCACCATTATAAGTTTTAAAAAATATGAAAATAAATTCCAAGCATAGTCAAAGTTGTATCCTGCAAACATGCTAAATCTCAACGTGAAATTCTTTATATTATTAGGCTACACTGAAAAGACAGAGTCAGTTAAAATTTAAAGATCTGAAATATGCATACTCAGATCAACACTTTTGTCTTCTTTGTGTAGCTAATAATAAAAATTATTTTAAATTTATATTTTCCATGTTTGTGGGATACATCATTGGCTTTTAGAAAATTTTGAAACTTAAAAATACCCCATCGCGTCGCTCCCCAGGGCGATGCCAGGGGCGACACCCGCCGCCGCCAGAGACCACCGTATGGATCCAATTGCCGCCGCTGCCGCCGGCCCTCCCCGTGGTGACGGAGATCCTAGCCAGGGGCGGATCCCTCTAGGACCAAGGGGGTGCACAGACCCAGGTAAAAAGTTATTTTCTTTGCTAAATGTCATATTTTCACCATGTGTGCACCCTGGAACAAACGTTTTTTTACTTGTTGTGGCATCAAGTGTGCACCATGATCCACTATGTTCTAGCTCCGCCACTGATCCTAGCTATCGAAGGTGGCTAGGGGGCGGTGCGTCAGAGACAGAAGACAGAGCTAATGGGGCGGCGGAGGAGGAGGCTAAAGCGATGCGACTTGGGTGGCGTCCCTTGGTCGGGATGGAGGCGGCGGTTCCTCATGGTGGCGATCTGGTGGAGGAGGTGCTGGTGTTGGGATTCCGTTTGGAAGACCTAGATCGGCCCTCTAACCCTAATTGCCAGCGGGATCCAAGCGCGGCCATGGACCTCCTGGCCATAGTGGGCGCGAGCCGAAGTGGCAAAGTGTGGTCGCGGGGCGCGCTGAGGGATGGGTTCGATCTGGACCTTGATCTGATCGGGTACTTGTCTCTGGCGTTGCCTTGCCTTCTCCTTCGCTGTTCTGATCGGCGACGTGAGGGCCTTCTGGTGTGCTTGAATAATGGAGGCGGTCCTAGGATTCCTCTCGTGCGAAGATGAAGATTTGCTTGATGCTTTTCCTCGTGGATCTGATCGGAATGGTGAGTTCCGAAAGGCTCCGCCGGCGAACTTCCATAGGAGAATAATGCATGGAGATCGCCGGTCCTCGTAGTACTGTTGTTTCAACGAATGGGTCATTGTAGGGAGACTTTTATTTATTGTAATTCTTCTTTAGTTTTTTGGTTGTGTGCATCTGTATGACCGCTAGGACAATTAGTTGTTGCAGAGGCTAGGTGTAATTGGTATCTTATAATATTAATATACGCTCCTTTAAAAAAATATAAATAGGTCATTGGACAATCTAGCGACGACTATAAACACTACGCGAGCCGAAGACGTGCTGCCGTCATCGCTTCTCCATCATCAAAACAGCTTGTCCTAGAAGAGATTGTTATAATAGATAAACGGGAATTCGTTGTTCTAAGACCCAAAAAACAGCGCATCAAAGTAACAACCATCACAAGTGATGACAATTGTATATCTGAAGAGACTAACTTGAAAGAACATCAACGAATACGAAAATCGATCAGATCCTAAGAGATCCGTCAAACACACGACCTCACGCGTCCTCCGCCGGCACTAGACATACCACCAAAACGAGAATATATAGGATGGGATGACCTTATTCTGGCTTTATGATATTGTCGTCGTCCCACATTTAAAAAACAACACAGACTTTATATGCCTTATAGGGCGGGAGGTGGTTGTTCGGCTTACGGGTGCATTTGCATCCATTATAAGAAAATATATTTTGAAATGTTATTTTTTTAAAAATGTCTATATATATGTTTGAATAGTTTATGTTCTTTTTCAAGTTTTCGGGATAAAATAACATTTTACGTGTCCCGTGCAAAAAAGGCAAAAAATGTCTAGTCGTACTCATGTGACATTTTTTTATCTTTTTTATATATGACACATAAAATATTTTTTTATTCCGAAAACTTGTGAACGAACATAAAATGTTTGAATTTACTTGTAGACTTTTTTTTGAATTTTTGGACATTTTTAAATATGTTTTTCATAACGGGTGCGAATGCCCCGTGAGCCAAAAGGCATTTCGACGAGATGACCTTATTATGGCTTTAGGATGACCTTATATGCCTACTTGACATGATGCAATTACAAGGTAATGTACCGTGCAATAACCTCTAGCCAAAGTTTTTTTTTAGCCGAGGCTTTAAGCTTCCAAACCTCTGCCCACACTGGTTTTGTGTCACACACTCCTGGTCCACTTGTTCTCATAAGTTTACTTCCATGTTGATGATCCCACTTATGCAAAATATAAAGTAAATGTACTTCCTCCAACCCTATATTAGTTGATTTAGATGTATCTAGTCAAGTTTTAGTGCTATCTAGACAAATTTGATCAACTAATATGAATCGGAGAGGTACATTTTTTTGGGTGTAATTCCAGGACACACAATCTTCCATCATCCCCACGGCCCAAGGAATTTTTAAATTTGGCTCACATCAACTGGAGCGAGTATTGACCTCCTCTCAACATCTATTCACATGGTCAATGAGTTATGTCACTTTGGTGTAGACTTCTAGCAGTAATAATCCTTCTCGATGAACTGCTTGGCACCCAATGGTCCTCCCATATGTTTATATCCTCTTCATTGCCCACGTGTCAGATATATCGCTTCTTGAAAGTTTGGATACCTCTGCCCATATACTCTGTCATGTGTAGGAAGCTTCTTTTTTCAACTCTGCATTCATTAAGTATTTTGAGGGGTAGTACTTTGCCTTAAGGACTTGAGCACAAAGAGATCCTAGCTCACATAATCAACGTCAACACTTTTTCGCCAATACCGCGAAATTCAAACAATGCATATCAAGCCCATTCCACCTCTTTTCTTTGGTATACACATTTTTCACCAAGCAAACCAATACACATATGTTTCCGATCATCACCATCATCTCCCCACTAGTAACGGGTCATAGTATCCGTGTTCCCTTTAATTACTTGTTTGAAAAGATTGAACACTGACATTGCATATGCACGGATGGCTTGGGCCACCGTCTTCGGTAGTACCTCCTTTCCACCATATGACAACAACTTCTTCTGAAACCTGTAAGACTCCCGTTACCACGGATCACTCCGGACGTTAGAGAGATTTGAGGAATTGAACTAGATCAAGAAATCTGGAAAAAATAGACAGAAAAACGATAGCTTATTCTCATTTCTTTTTCTTTTTCTCCCTTTCTTACAGACGTGGACTTATATTCCGTCCACGCTACCCGGCACATACAACTCGACCCAACACATACAACACACAGAAACGCCTAAGCCTTTTACGCCGTCGTTGTTGTTGTTGCTTTGTCAGTGTAAACTAGTCGTAGCTGTTTGCTGTTACAAAACCCTTTCAGCTTTGCCACAGCTCTATCAATTAGATGAACAAAACAACCTGATCTATCAACACCTACTTGGGTTGGTAGACCCAAATAAGTATATGTGACAGTTCCACACATATTGCTTCTCTCGTGTCCAAATGCGACCACCTAGAAAGGCTTGAGTCGGTGGAGGACGCTTTGATGCTTGGAACCTCTAGATCTCCGTGATTATTGAGTTGTACGTGCTTTGCACTGTGAGGCGTTTTTCCACTCAATTCATGCTGAAAGTAATTCTTCGGTTACCACGTCCCAAGGAATGGGGTGAGAACTTGTGGTATGGAACGAGGAGAAAATATGAATATACACGGTCCATATCATCTTACCAGATGCCGATCCAGCACTTAGTTGAAGCACCAGGCAGCTCATACTGGACAATGATCGGCTATGGAAGAAACTTATGCAGAGCTCAATTCAACCTGATGCACCCTTTAACATGGCATAAAATTCTGAAGCAATATCTACTATGCAAAAGTGCACTTTGTAACTTCTAACTTATATTAGGATGATAATGGGCCTTAAACACCGTTTCATCGAGGAACCATTCATTAGTGAGTTGCTACTCCTAGCATGTCTACAAGTCCTAGAGGTGGTTGCAAGGCGATGTATCTCATACCAGACTGACTGCAACACTCTGGTTAAAATGTAGGAAGATGAGAAGCATGTGAGAATTGAAGGGGTACATATTGTCTAGGAGATGGAGAACATGTACGCATAATTCCAAGGTTTCAAGATTCTTTTTGTTGGTCATGACGCGAATGGTGCGGTGCTAAAGAGGCAAAGAGCTTAAGGTGTTTTAGAGCTTGTTCGCTTTGATGTAATTCCTAGTTTTGACGGACACAATTCAATCCGACTATAACTACTATCCTGTTTTTTTTTTCTTTTGAGGGAAACCATCATGTTTTTTTTTTTACCTTGAACCATTGCTTTATTCGTTCATAATAGACATGGGAATACAAGTAATGTCTGGTGTATCAGTCAACCAAATATGACGACCGTCCTCAAGAGAAGAGGCCGCCTTTGCGGCTTTGCTAAATTGTGAGCATCTGTATTTAACCCCCGTGGTTCATGACTAAAAGACACATCCTGGAATTGACTTCCCTTATGTCTAAGAGCATCTCCAAGGCCGATCCGAACGCCGAAAACTAGCCCAGTCGCGTATCCAAGGACCTGTTTTCGTCCGGATTTGGGCCATTTTTGGTCCGGACTATCCAGGCCGAACCCAGGTTTCCGGTACGCCCTGGGAACGCCGGACTCAGCGAAATCGGCGAAAAAAAATCAAAGCGGCGCGTGGACCCGCAGAGTCAGTGACGGAAGCCGAGTCGTCGTCATCCTCGGAACCACGCGGCGACCGCCGGGCAATAACTGCCCGTCGCATCGGCCACGCGTCGCCGATTTACGGCGCCACCGTCGCCGCCTCGGTTCCCGCGACGGACCGACGGTCACTAACTTCCCGCCGTTTCCACTTTTTCCGCTCTCGCCGCTACACCCCTCCCGCCCTCGCCGCTCACCTCGGCCTTTATAATCCGTAGTCCTCGCCGGAGATCTTCACAGCTCTCTCACAATTCCCTCCACCCACAAGCCCAACTCCGGCGAACCTTCTCTCACCTCTTCCCCTTCTCTCACCATGGGCGAACGCTACCCCGGCGACGGCGCTGCGGCGAACGGCTTCGGCCGGCGCACCCTCCAGACCTGGGAGGCGCGCATGCTGTACGAGGTCGGGTATATGGCGCCGTCGGACACGCGGATGCCTCCGGGGTGGACGCTGAGCGTCGGCGGCATCCCAATCCCGCCGGGGCCCACGCCGGAGGAGCTGCCGTACGATGTACAAGAGTACATCGCCGACATGGACAACCCCGCCGAAGCGGTAAGCGCCGACGACCTCGTCTACTGGGGGAACTTCTTCGCGGAGCGGCGCGAACAGCTCGCCTACCAGGGCGCCCCGCTCTACGTCCTGGATGACGACGACGAGGACGCATGCCCGTCCTACCAGCCATGGAGGTACGACGACCCTGGCCAGGGCAGCTCCCGCCAGAACCAGCCGCCGAGCGACGACGACGACGGCGGCGAGGATGACGGCCGAGCCGACCTCGACTACACGTCGTTCTACGACAACTTCGGCATGTAGGACGGCAAAGGCACCGGCACCGGCGGTGGCCTTTTTTTATGTATTAGTTTAGTTTAAATTTGATGTAATCCACCTATATTCGTCCAACTTAATGAAATTCGTCCATATTTAACGAATTTTAGCCGAACTTGGAAACTCGGCCTAGGTACGCGAGTGGGCGACTGGGCATACCCAGACCAAAAACTTGTTCCCTCCGGCCGAAAATCGGTCCGTTTTTTGGCCTGGGTTCGGCCAACGAGTGGAGATGTTCTAATCTCCGACGGTATCATCGCATACTTACATGGTGCTCCTTTCTTCAAATTGATAATTACTTCCAAACAATCAGAGGCAACTTGGCATGGAAAAACATATCTAAAGTTAACTTTATGTGAAGTAGTCCTAATTACTTTTCCTTTTTATTTTGAGATTGATGCATTTGTCTAGTTTTTTTTGGCCCGCTCATGGATGACGTCACGCTGGCGTCACTAATTAAAATAGACTGAAACATTATTGAAACATTGAAACATATTAAAAAAGGCTGTGAACAGTACAATTTTTTTCATAAGTTTTAAAAATAAAACATTTAAACAGTATAAAAAATTTCATAAGTTTTATTAAGTTTTATAAGTTCTAAAAAATATTTCAGTTTTTCTGAACCGTATGTGGCTGACGTGCATGTCATGCTGACGTCAGCACTATTCACATGAAGTTAACTGTAGAAAATCCTTGTTCAACATTTTGACAATAGACTGCAATAAGAAAGAAACACTATGGGGCTTTTGGGCTTTTCAAGGGTGCAATAAAACGGGCCGAAGCTACGAAAGATTAGGTCGTTGGAGCCGGTCCAACGTGCGAAAAAAAAGAGTAAAGCAAAGCAGCGTTAATGAATTCTCCAATGTTGGATGAGTTGAGGTAACTTCCCGAACATCCCTTCCCTTTTCCCCCGTTTCGTGCTTTCCTCTCTTCCCTCTGGCGCGCGCAAGGGTTTGTCCACCACTTCACGGAAAATTCCCCACCACTTCTATACCTACACGGCGCGGGCTCTCGCCTCCGGTGCAGCCTTCTTCCTAGTAGTTCCCATTCGCCCGCCTCCCAGCGCCCTTCGAAGCTTCGTCGCGCCAGGTACGTAATTCTCCCTCCGCTTTCCCTCCAATTCGGTGCGAATTCCACGGAAAATCCGCATAGTTGCAGCGAGGGTTCGCGTTCTTGGTGGTGATGGCAGCCTGTAGGGTAGTTTCTGGGATTTAGGTGGGCCGATTGGAAATGTTCCTAGGGGCTGAAATGGCCGGGACTACACCAGGCGTATAAATTTGGGGTGTGTTTGTGTTTACAGAATCATCATAGCCAAACCCTAGAACTCTTATTCTCTGATGCTGAATTGGGGTTCCTTTTCTTTCTCTTAGTTTTGAGGTTCAGGATTTCTGATATTAGAATGGCTCAATTAGATTCTACAGCCAGGGGCAGGGATTTAGGCCAGCAGCCTGCAAGGTTGCTTCTCCATTCTTCTCTCATTGGGATTACATTTACAGGGGACAATTTGACCGAATCGCAGTCGACGCAGAGTAGAATTGCAAACTTGGATCGTGCTGTTGGGAAGGAGAAACTAATTGGATTTCTTCCCAAGCTGCCTTTCCAAGAAAAGGCTGTTGCGCGCAAGTTATCCGTACCATGCTTAGCGACCCAAGAAAAGTATCTTGTTCACACATCACCAAAGAAAGCATCTCCACCGAGGAAATGGAGAAGAGTAGTGAGGGTATTACAAGGCAACCCATTAGATCTGGATGTCAATTTCTTGGTGTTAGCCACTGGCTACTCATTAGGAATAGTATCCAATACTTTACACCAAAGGCCATTGCGGCCCAGCTTTATTGCGAGAATATGTCCAATGGGTTCAAAGGTATCTGGACAATGGAACAGGAAAAGGTTTAGGGTGAGGGATTTTGGTTTGGGTGGCGTAGGGCGCAAGAAACACCCACGGGTTATTAGCAACAAGAGGGAGGCTTACTTTTGTGAGTCTTACCTGATGACATCTAATGCAGGTGAAGCATTCAGCAACAACAGGCATAATATAATGTCGATGATTTACGACGGGTATCAAAGTGACGATCGGCAAAGTGAGGAGGTTCAATCAGCATACAAAAAGGTCAGTGGCGGTGATGAGGAGATAAGGGGCTTTGTAAATTTTGATGAAGCTGAAGAGCAGAATGAAGAAAATGGGTGGAGTTGGGTACCCCAAGAGAACGATTCTCTTGCTGAATCAATTTCTTCACTTGACAAAACACAAGAAGTTCTTGAAAGATTCTTCAAAAGAAATGAAGCTCTGGGTATGTTATTTGTTACTTAACAATATTATATTATGCGCTCTCTTTTTAGTTTTAATTTGGACTATTTGTAGTAATCACTAGTTACCTTTACCCCCCTTGTGCTCATGAACCACCATAGATAATCTATGATAGCTTGAAGGGTCTAGTGCTTTTGTGAATGATTAAGGCCTTCACTGTCTGCTGGAACTTGACTTTACAAAATTCCAGATTCCATAACAGGTCTGCTGATATTTAATGGGCAGCTGACTACTGCTAATTTAAGCATAGAAGAAGATACGTGTTCTGATGGATCACCTAACTTCACTCATGGTTCTTTCCTTGTCAATCACAGATTATGAAGGTTCCTGGCCGTAATAAGAACCTTGCACATCAATTGACAGTATTTTTATGAGTTACACGAATGGCAATGCCTGCACTTCCTAAAGTGTTCTTGTTCATATTTTGATGAATCGCTTAACTTCAATTGTATTGCTTATTTATAGCAGACTACTCATGAGATCCCATGATCGCTACAATGTCACATATCTTTAGCGTTTCATTCTTTTATTTACTGTGTATACTTGTGTTGAACTGGCTGTAATAAGTGATTTGTTCTGCCTGTTTTGTTCAGAGATGCAGAGATTGTCAGAACTTGGCTTGGAGTCTGTGGCTGACGACAACAGAGATGTAGATGTTGTTGATGCATTAGGAATGGATCGAAAGATGAAACATCTTGAGGAGAAACTGAAAGAAGCGTCAGATACTATCACAGAGAAGGATTCAAGACTGTCCGAGCTTCAATTACTTATCGATGATGCGCATGCACCAACGCCGCAAACGGCGCCTGTCAACATTGATCAGTTGGAGACGGAGCTTGAGGGCCACCTTCAGGGGAAAATAGAAGCCGAGATCCAGTGCCTGGTCATGATGAAAGCCAGGCAAAGCTGGCAAGTCCGGGCGGAGGACCAGCTCGCCTTGGGGGAGCACAAGCTCTCTGCTCCAGAAGACACAAGAATGCTGCTCAAGCTACAAGACACCGAGAAGAAGATCCTGATGCTGAAAGAGCAGGTTGACAGATTAGAGGCCCACGAGAAGGAGCTCTCCGTGACGACGGAGGTCCTGAGGCTGCAGAGCAAGACCTTCAAAATCGGCCTCTTCGGCCTCCTTCAGCTGATAATGCTGTGCATCTCCTTGAAGATGTTCTTCACGCAGGATTCGGCCTACTTTGGTGATGTCGTACCAACATGATGGATGGATGGATGACATAGTCAGTGTTAAGCCTGTAAATTAAGGTTGATTGGTTTGTGTTGATTTAGGTCTAATTTCCGGTAAGAGTGAAGCTGATGCAGGTTGTGATGTGTGTACGTCTGAAACTACACTGTAAATTATTTATGTGCATATATAGATTTGGGTTTGTCTGACTAAAGCCTATTCGCTGTTCGCGTCAACTGATCAGTTGTGTCAGGGACAGTTTCCTTCAGTGATCGTTGCTGCAAAAGAAAAGTTCACCTGCGGTTCTCCGTTTCTTCGGCAGTAGAACCGGAGGGCCTTGTTTGACCTCCATTTCGTGAAGGCTTCAATGAAGCCATTAGGGAGAAGTACTGAACGTCTTGCTCAGGTCTGTCGTTTCTTTTAAATTTAGATGTCTGAACGGCGTTGATTGTCCACTCTGGATCTCTGGTATAGTTCTTTTCCCTGCTTCGTTGGGGACCAAAAGAAAGAAAGAAATTATCGAGTGACTGAGCACAATTGCTATTACGGAGTATAAATCAGGCACGCAATTTATGGCAGTGCAATTAAAAGCTTCCTTTTAATTTGCGCTCTATCTCTCACTACCGTGAGAGATAATGCAACGAGTCCAAGGCGCCTAACGCATGAAAACCGGAACATATCAGTGGGTCGGCACCATATGGTTATGTATTCTACGATCCCCTCAGGATTATAATATCGATCACAATTCACAAGGAACAAAGATATGACATAACAACGGAAGCAATTGATTCAATAACGCTAAATGTGTTCTCTGGATGCATGTTGGGTGCAGGCGTTTAGTGAATGACACATATTGGTGACATGTAAAATGAAGGGAAAGATTGGTGAAATGACCTATCCAATTTACACAATCAGGGCCTTCTCCGTACATTCAATTTGTATCTTGTGCTCACTAGGACCCATCTCACTTCCCAAAAATTGGATATAGCCAAGGAGTACTAAAAGAAGATAATTTAGCCAAACAAAATTAGCTAGGTAGCAATTGATGTTCGTTTTTATGAGAGGACAAAATCTTTCAATGTTTCCTTTTAAATTGTCCACTAGCATACTTTACATGACATCTTTATGTTTAGTAGTATTTGTAGAATACCCTAGCATACTTTACCTTTTTTACATTGGCTATTTTTTTAGGTGTTTCGACAGGGCTTGCGGTCCCCTCAATTTGGTTGGAGATTGGTGTTTTATGTAGCAATACGGCTATGCGGGAACGACATCCTATTTTGGTAAAAAGAAACTTTGTGTTCTTACTACCTACTCTACTTATGTGCATGTTTGTTGCAATTGTGGTTTATACTACATGACTTGCGCGACTAGGAATGATATATGCAATATATATGTTCCCCCCCCCCCCAATGTATGTATGGTTTTCCCTTAGGTTGTTTTGTAAACTATTATCTAATAATTGATGATCAGTTGTGTTGTGTGCACCTAAGCGTAGATGCCAAGAGAGGTTCTCTTCCTTTAGTATAGAAAGAAATGCCTAGTTACTTTCTGTGATACAACATAACTAGTTATTACTAACCATAAGTCTCTCCAAAAGGGAATAAAGAAAATCATGCACCTTAGGCCAGAAATCTAACAAACATGTGGCATGTTTTGCACATTATTATTATCATTGAGGATTTTCTGGCCACACCTACGATGCATGGGTCTTGGGATCGAGCTGAGATCGGGCGATGTCCTTAGGTACAAAAGAATCTCCTTACTCTAATATAGAACTCACACCTAGATCTTGTTCTTTTATGTGTTCCTTTGATGTATAAGCTTCATTTCTATAAACCTCTTGGCAGTAAATGCAATGTTTAAGACATTCATCTAAATAGGAATGGACGATTCTTCCTTAATCTGCACCATGAAGGAAGACATATCTCTTGTTGTTAGATACTCCACATTCCCATCCTTTCAGATATAGCTTGAGACAAGATTTTACATTGAAATTGTTGCTTTTTCAGGCTTAATTGTATGCACTATGTACATGTGATGTGCACCATTTTTTTTGAACAAATATAAGCATCAATTAATGATGTTAGTGCATATGCGGAGTGGCATGTTCTTGACTTTTGGGTACGCACTAAGCCTGAAGCTAGAGTTATAGCACCAAGACAATGTCCACACGTATGTGGACCTGATCAATTTTGAAAATGACATTTATATTAATTGAAGGAAAGTAACCAACCATCCCACCATAGTACCGGGACCGAAACCTTCAAACAATAAATGTTGCAGCAAATAATTAAGTAGTTTCTCTCCTCGCCACCTCACACCAGACACTATTAATGTGTACACAATCACACTTCCTTAGGGCCATGTTGATTTTTAGAATGTTCCAGTTTTGTACAAGCACAAATCCTATGCTAAGATGGTCGAGGGTCTTGAATCGTCTTAAAATTAAAGACATATACTTCAGCTTTATGGTAAATCAAACGACTTGGTTTCTAAATGTATTAATGGCTACTCGCATTTAACTAATACAATTATCAATTTATAAATGTGAATGGTTCACTTAGTGGAATTTGTTTGGTATGACTATGCACATGCACACACATCTAATTGGCGGTTTGTATAAGTTTTGCAAAAAGTGGTGCTTGTCAAGATTACATGAAGTATATAATGAAGCCTGGAAAATATACAGTTTCCAAGATAAGAATCGTGTCCCATGTGAGATTTCGAACGAGTGGAATGTGGGGCGTTCAATAACATAAGTGTAATTCCTTCCATCCTCATGCAAAATATTAAGGAAGAACCTTTTGTTTGGATTTTTTCCAACAATCAACATTTTTTCCTTTTGACGGAACAACTTCACTTGGTTTTAAGTGACTTTGACAACACACCTAGTTGTTTCTTAAGATAAGGCATTCCAAATCTAAAGAAAGAAACATGCACATTTGAACATAGATCTACTAATTTTGAGGGATGTTTTGACCGTCACAAGCAACGGTGCTTGTTGTGGTCATGTGCTAGCATCATGGGCTTCGTTGGGATGGGATTGTGCCACAAAGATGTTCCGTAGACACCTAAATCTACCCATAGTCTAATCTAAATCTTACACTCTATACCATGTTCTTTTTATGTGTTTAATGTATGTACACTCTTAGTCATTTGATTTCCAGACTCTTTGGCAACAAATGGCAGAATGTGGTTGTTATGTAAAAATGAAAATGTTGATCCCAAAATATAAAAGATCGATTATTTTCCAATCTTAAGTATGTGATGGAAGTAATAGAACTTGCATTGTTGATTAACACCCATTCTTTAAAGTGTGTATATGGAAGTCATGGTACTTAGGTTACTGAATAACACACATTCCTTTCCTTCCAAATCTCTCGATAAAAAAATTATGGAAACCCCAACTTTTCTAGACCCGCTCATATGTAGTGGATATATGCACCAATTAATGATATTTAGTCGTGTGCAACGTCACACGCACTCACGTCAAATTTAGCCGCACCAAAACAATAGAACATCGACAAAACCTTTCTAGTAACTTATAGAATATTAATTGTAGGTGGGTGTGACCGTGTGAGACCCCGGTTTGCATAAAAAGTGTACCTTTTAGTTGGGACACCCATGGAGTTGAAGCTTGTTCTTCTTTCAAACAAAATAAAGACTGCCATCCATCCAAACATCTATTTGCATCTAGAATACAGAACACATACCCTCTAGTGGTTAAAATAGCCCTAGAATTGTGCCTTGTTAGAGGAAGAAGCTTGCAAAGCTCCATCGATCATGGTTCTTGAAGGGTCAATAAGCTAATATTTTCTTATGTGAGGTGATCAAGCGAGAAACCACTTATTTGATTCCACGCCAAGCCAAAAACTAGTGATTGCCATTTTGATGGATTTTTAATAAGTTAGGTGATGTCAGTTGCAGCCCCACTTACAACTAAAAATATCTCAGTTGCAACTCCACTTGCAACTAAAAATTCATAGTTGGAACCTCACTTGCAACTGAAAAATTCTAGTTGCAACTCCACTTCAAACTGAAAAATCCCAGTTGCACCCCTTCTTGCAACTCACGTGACGCACAATCCCAATACATATCCAATGGAATAGGATCTGATTAAGTTTTAACTTAATTCTCAGTCGAACGATAATTAGCAAACATATTTTAATAATGCTTTTATTATTTCCTTCGCGCGGAAGATGTTTCATGTCCACATGATTTGTTTATGCAAATTAACGTTTGTGGTGTATATATGAGCATATATGTTTTAATACTATGATATAAATATTAAGAAACCGTAAATTTGTCTCTAGCATACTTTAAACACACTAAAATGATTCCCTTACATTTGCGATGACTACTGTGCTAGATTATACTAAAGTTACCATGTGACAGCTTAGAATAAAATAAGTCTAAACAAAGACAACCATAAAAACGACTGTCAAATAGGGCAAACAATTTTTGGAGTTGGAATTTTTTTCTAATATCAGGATTACATTTCAATTTACCACGGTATTGATTTTTTGTTTGGTGTGGTTTCATCTAAATACACATGCTCGTGAAATCAAGGCATGCAAGGAAATAGTTACAAAAATATATTTTATTTGCATTGATCTACCCTTGTGGATTTTATATTGACTGATTATTCTAAAAGGGGATTTTCTAATTCCTAACTAGATGAGAAGTAACTAAGGCCTCAGTCGAGTTCACGTCCATCAGATTTGATTTGTCCTCAGTATTCGTATTGTGCCGATTGGGAAAACGACCCTCTTGTGTTTTTGGTTGTGCAGGCATTGTGTGGGTGTTGTCCCGTTCTTATGGTTGTTTTGTCCTTGTTTTTGTCCTCGTGGGACAGTTAATACGAGCCTTCATAGGTAGTACCATTTTGTTTCTAGAATACTGATGTACCCTCATGTCAGATGGTGCTCATAATACCAAACTCCTGAATCTACATGTTCAACACTCAAGGCATGGACCTCAAGGTGACGTTTATCCACTGTGTAGTATGCATGGAAAGTTAGATCCGTCGGGTCAAAGAGGAGTTCCTTGACCGTGGACCGCTCAAGTTTGTTGGGTTGGATTGCGAGCTCATGGACGCAAAGAGGATTGTCAGAAGAAGGACCTTCCATACGAGCGGATGCAACACGCATTCGTCCTGCAAATTTTAGTGGCACAAGAGTGTCTTGTCTTCCTAATTTGCTGCGCCGATGGAGTGTCTGTGCTCCTTGGGTAGTTCTTGAGAGATGCAAACATCACGTTCTGTGGAGCAGCTATCTAGAATGATGTGTGTATGTTGCAATACTACGACATCATCATTTCTTAGGCAATAAACCTCCAGCAGGCTCTCCCGAACCTAGCCTACAATAATCATCCATCACTCTTTGTCTAATACTTATCTAGGGACTAATCTTTTAAAGGATAATCCAGAGATAAAAAACAATCATACAAGAAAGATGAGACGTTGTTTTGTTGGGCTACGATAAAATCAAGTATGCTGCTTTGGACGGTCACATTGGCTTTGAGCTTTCTAGTAAGCACCAGAACTTAGTTGGCTATAATAGCCATGGAGATCGTCATAATGTGTACTAGTTTGTTTAATTTAAGAGTTTGAATAATTTTAATATATATCTTCTTTCAATGATTTTTGTTGTCTCAATTAGGAGATCAAACTTTTGTATTTACAAATTTGGAGTTTCTTTCAATAAATTTTGTTGTCCCATAATGTGTACCTGCTGAGCCCTCATGTTTATATAAAAAAAGAGTTGTTGTGTCAATGAAAACGTGTTGCCAATGTCTTAGTGCACATATAAAAAATCTCGTAACCCCTAACCTTCTCATTCTCCCCACACACTCCTTATATCGCGGCGACGCTTGAGGTAGTAACAGAAAACCAGGCCAGTCGACGGGATCCTCCCCCATTGGGCGGATCTGGCCATCGGTAGCAGAGGAGGGAAGGGGCATGCCGACGATGATGCAGAGGAGAATATGATTGGGTGGATCTATTGACATCATGGAGGAGGTTTCCCGAGAGGCTAGGCCATGGAGGATCTGTTGGCGCCATGGAGGAGGTGGCCCAAGAGGTGAGGCCCCGGAGGTATAAATCGATCTATATATATGCTCTATTCATGATTTTTTCTCTATTTTTATTTCAAACCATAACAATTGGTAGATAAAATCCAGTGCCATGTTTTGAACCATACCGCTCTCTTATGCATTGTTAACTATTTTGATTTCTAACCATAGCAATTTATAGCCAAAATATAGTGTCGTGTTTTGAACCATATTGTTGTGCCTTAAAGCAATGGTTGAACATTTATGTATAATGAATCCCTTGCTTGATCTTGTTTGGCCTAGGGATCAATCATTAAGGGTGCATTTGCACATGCATGTAGCTACACCTATTTATATAGGCTCCGTACGACAAGAATAAAATTTGACAAGATATTTACCAGGCTATTCTAGAAATTTTTATCCCATGAAGTATGTGTCACCCTTGGGAATTCTTTTCACATCTAAGAACTCACCCAAGTGTGTCCTCTTACTGAATAGATGATTAGGCTTTCTCTGAAAACAACATTCATGTCACTTGCAATTTACTTTACTTGCCATCAAAACATAAACCTAAAAAACACAAATATTTGCATCTTTTATTATTATTTACATGCTAAATTAGCTAACCAATACCTTTAGTTCCTCGTGGTTTCAACAACCTTTTCTATTTGTAAGGTAGTACAATTAATCCTGTACACTTGTGGTTTATCACATACCTATAGTTATATCCATGAATTTATTTGATTTTGGAAATTTTACAAATGATCCCTTTTATTTGTTTTATAACTCTGTAGTACAGGAAAATCATGTTTTGTATATTTTTGACTTCCAGGGACCTTTGCAAACTCAAAAGGACATGATATTTTTTCTAGGAAATTCGATTTACCAGAATACGGACTATGCCAAATGGAGAGGTCCGAAAGCTCATGAGAAGGTCGAGAGAGGTCCCATGGCGCGACTACAATGGCCTGGAGCTCCATGGGATCCATCTGCCCCCAGTTGTCTGACTGTCCTCAATCCTTTGCCCACAGATGTGTCCTAACCTAAAACCGACTATATATTTCCCCCTTTTGTGATCTCGCGATGTTGTAGAGGCGGAGATATAGAAATTATTATGGAATATTGAAACAAAAGTAGAATCTTTGAATATTTGAGGGGAAACGTTGTTGGAGTCACCCCTAGTTGTGTATCCACCCTCTCCAACATCATATCCATTGTCTCATGATGAAGAGGGAGTATTCCACCCCTAGACTAGAGGCAGTAGCTTGATATCTCTCTCTCATGCTGGCAAAATGGACGAAAATAACCCAAAAAATTAACAATTTCACGAAATGAACTCTGGCCAAAAGAAATTCACGGAACTAACCCTTTTTGCAACGCCATACGTGCTGGCGCCGCACCCTGAAGGGCAGCGCCGTTACGCCTGGCGCCGCACGCCTGCCAGTGTGGCACCTCGTGGGCCCCGGTCCTGCTAGTGCAGCGCCTTACCACGTGGCGCCACACTGTGTAGTGCAGCGCCGTTGCGTGTGGCGCCGCACATAAGGTCTTGTATCTGTGCGCGAGCCAGCCCTCCCAGCCCCATCCCATTTCTCTCCCAGGCCCGAACAGACATGGCGGCGGCGGCGCTCTCCACCTAATATCCCCACCCCCCCAACCAGGCCAGATTGGTGAATTTCTTCCAAGAATCGTGCTCCCAATCCCCTCCCCCAGGTATTCTCTCTAATCCCTCTCAATTGCATCCACAAATTTCTCCTTTTTTCTCCCTTATTTGCAATATTTGGTCTAACCCTAGATTGTATGGTGAAACCATAGATTGTATGAACCATTGCCATGTTTACTTGAACTTTAGGTTTAGGAATGCTTGTAAGTTGGATCTTGAAACCCTAGATTGCAATATTAGGAATGCATGTAAAACCCTAGTTATTTTGGGATAGTGAAACCCTAGAATTATAGGTAGAGTAGGAAGAAATTTTTGTTCATGTTCGAATTATAGGTATACTAGGATAGAACTAGATGCTAGATGCTAGAACTATATGTGTCAACTATAGTTGGAATAAGATGGACATTTTGTAATTGTTCTTATTCTCTCTATTGTTTTGAATATGTAGGATGTCTCTAAACCCCCTTCTAAACAATGCTCACTATGATGTTCAACACCGTGCCTACAAGATGTCGTAGAAGAGACAGGTACTAAAAACTTCAATGCAAGTCGAACAAGATGCCATGTTTGTTTAGATGGAAATCTAACATTTTGCCATTGTATGTTTGCAGGAGCTTCAACCCCTTCGACTTAGGTACCACGAGGTCTCGTCCGGCAAGATGCCTTATGATGCACGGTACACTCCGTACATCCAGCAGCTAGGACTCCTCCCCTTTATCCACATGGTCACTCGGTCCACACCGGCCTTCAACCCTGCTGCGATCACCGCGCTTGTGGACCGATGGAGGACGGAGACGCACACATTTCACCTTAGGACCGGTGAGACTATGGTCACTTTGCAGGACATGAGCATGATCCTGGCACTCCCAATCGAGGGAAACCATGTGTTCATGTCCTCGGATTCAGACGGGTGGCGTGAGAAGATGGTCTCCCTTATAGGAAAGGATCCACCCGAGGCTATAAACAAGAAGGGGGAAAGACTGAGGGTCGCTGCCGGGGCTACTTTTACTTGGATCATCCAGAATTTCAAGATTTGCCCCGAGGATGCCGATGAGGAGACGATCAAGACATACACTCGTGTGTATGTGTGGTACATTATCACGAGGACACTGTTTCCTGACAGCAGTGGGGATCGTGCTCAGTGGCATTGGCTCAAGTTGTTGGGTTTTTTCGACTCTACCTTCAGTTGGGGTTCTGCGGCGTTGGCCTGGTTGTACCGTCAGGTAATGAGTTATTTACAAATGTTTTTATATATTTCTGCACTATCTCAAAAAAAAATTGTTCTTATCAAATGGTTGTTCACTTCATCTGCAGCTGGATGACGCTTGCCTTAGGAGCGCTGCCGATTCAGGGATTGGTGGTTGTTTGCTCCTTCTTTCGGTGTGGAGCTGGGAACGCTTCTCCATTGGACGGCTGAGATTGTTGTCATTCAATCCTTACATTGATAACGGCAACGACTACCTTCTCCCCACGTGGGATTACAAGTGGGATGTGGTCTTCGAACCGCCAACGGACCTAGTGGAGGCGTACAAGAGGTACACCAACGAGTTTGACACGATCACCATGGATCAGACAATTTCCGTGGGTGCGGTCAATTATATGTCTTGAACTTGTAATCTTTGACCCTGATATGAGTGTGGTATGATGCAGGTGACGTGGGAGCCATACGGTCGAGGGGACCGCTTTGGTGTTCCGGAGGACTATCGCCTTAACATTGGGCAACTACAAGATGAGGAAAGCGTTCCTGACGAGATGACATTGGGCAACTACACTCGCTACAAGGTACACGAGCGGTCCGACTATGTGCTCAAGCCAAGGCAACCCAAGAAGCCTTACACACCCAACCCTTCCACGGCCAAGACAAAGAAGCCCAAGAATCCATATCGCTTAGAGGTGGAGGATGAAGAGGAACCGAGGAGGAGGAGGAGGATGAAGAGCAACCGAGGAGGAGGAAGATGCCCACGAGAAGGGGCCGAGGGGCGAAGACCACCCGTGGGAAGTAGAGTAGATGTTGCACTTTGTCTTGAATGGTTGTAGTCGTGAACTCGGTACTTATGGTTGTTGTCGTGAACTTGGATGTTGTCGTGAATGGTTGTCGTGAACTTGGATGTTGTTGTCGTGAACTTGGATGTTGTCGTGAACTTGAATGGTTGTCGTGAACTTGAATGGTTGTTGTATTTTTGGAACAAACATGCTCGAACAACATCGAACAAACATGCTCGAAAACCAACTGAAACAGAACAACTGAAACAGACAGACACTAGTCAGGAAGGTGCGGCGCCATGACGCCTGGCGCCGCACATGGTGCAAGGTGGCCCAGGAATCGGCTAAGTCAATATGCGGCGCTAGGCTGGACGGCGCCACCAGGCTACGCTTTGCACGTGCGGTGCCGTACTGGTTGGTGCCGCACATGCGCTCGAAAATAGACAGAAGCTTCTGTCTATTTTCGAGCGCATGTGCGGCGCCACTCCGGACGGCGCCGCACATGCAACGCGTAGCCTGGTGGCGCCGCACCGTGCGGCGCCGTCCAGCCTGGCGCCGCACATGCGCTCAAAAATAGACATAAGCTTCTGTCTATTTTCTAGCGCATGGCGCCGCACCGTGCGGCGCCGTCCAGCGTGGCGCCGCACATGCGCTCGAAAATAGACAGAAGCTTCTTGGCGCCGCACTTTGAAGATGCTGCTATAGCCAGCTTTCAGCCGGTGGAGTGTCGTATGGGTTGCGGCTACGCACGGGAGAGCGATTGTAGTTGGCACATATGAAGAACTTCTTTCCCCAACTATCGGAATGGTAGTCTAGGGACTCCTTAACAGTGCAATCGGTTCCACACCAACAAATAGGAACCTCCTTTCCATGGGCCTCGTCAGTACGAAACGCCCTCCGTGGCCTTTCCTCTTGATCGGCGCAAGGTGGCCTAGCATTGGCCCTCCTCTTCCTCTCTTCCTCTTCTTTCTCCTTTTGCCTCTTCCTCTCTTCCTCTTCCTTCTTCTTCTTCCTATTCCTCTCTTCCTCTTCCTTCTTCTTCTTCACCTCGTCCTCTTCGTCCTTCTTTTTTGCCAAGTCACGAGCAAGTTGAACTACCTCTTTGAATGCCTTCCTCCGCTTCTCTTCCTCAGCTTCCTTCCTCTTCCTCTCTTCCTCGGCCTCCTTCCTCTTCCTCTCTTCCTCGGCCTCCTTCCTCTTCTCCACCACCTCCATAGCATTCGCCCAGATCTTCGAGTAGTTCACACCTTCCCCATCATTGGCCTTGTTGGGTTGAGTCGCCATACCTATTATAAGAATAAAAGGGGCAAGTTAGTAAAGGATGCATTTAACCCAATAAACATGAATGATAGTAAAATATGCATAAATGTGAACATACCTACGAGCATACGGATTCGGTCTCGCTAAGTAACCTATCATACTAGCAGGATTAAAACCACCACGCCCTCTTCCTCTTCGTAGCCCAAGTTGTCGACCTCTTTGTTGTCTAGGAGCTTGTTGGTTAGTCCTTGGTTGGCTACCACTTGGTTGGCTAGTCCTTGGTTGGCTACCACTTGGTTGGCTAGTCCTTGGTTGGCTTGGAGCTTGTTGTCTACCACTTGGTTGACTTGGAGCTTGTTGGCTACCACTTGGTTGGCTTGGAGCTTGTTGGCTACCACTTGGTTGACTTGGAGCTTGTTGGCTACTACTTGGTTGGATACTACTTCCTTGATTTCCTTTTGCTCTTTTCCTTTGAGAACACTTTCTTGCATTGTGCCCTTCACCATTGCACGTTCCACATCGGGCTCTCTCGCGAGGCTCTTGGAATTGGTCGTTGCCCGTTTCCCGACCACCACCACGTCCCCATCCGTCCATGTCGCTCCTAAAACGCTTTGTCTTGCGTCTTCCACATCCAACAACCTTCCATTTCAGATCGGGCCATAGTTGAATTCCATGGTACTCCGGCCATTGTGATTGGTCCAAGTATGGATGAAATCTAGGAGCCCATGTCTTCTTAGTAGTCTCAATAGAGAACTCGGCCTCTCGCACCGTGAGCGGATTATTGTAATCCAAATGTCGTCTGCGAGACGCCACGAGCAAGTGCGAGCATGCAAGATGAAGCAATGATGGCCTTCCACATGTGCACTCACAGGTCTTGAGCGAGACCTTGAAAGCTCGGCCTCCGTGTTGGACACCATCAGCCGTTGTACCTCCGGGCTCCGTAACTTGGTAAATTAGCTCGTCATTGTCATATTCCATGACAACTTGGGAATCCGCTTTCCTTGTCTGAAATTGCATCCAATCGTCAACCTTCGGAGGGAATTTGTATTTATACTTGTTCTTGTTGTCCCCCGCAATATGTCGGTCCGTTTCATGTGAGTATTTCAGAAAATACCCATTCATCATGTCGAATGTATATCGGACTATTGCCGTGACGGGCAATGCACGGACACCTTTTAGCCGCCGCCGCTGCAGCTCGTGTGTGGGTGAGAAAGAATGGGCTGGGTCTGGGGAGGGCTGGCGCCGCGCTGGTACAAGACCTAAAGTGCGGCGCCAGGCGCAACGACACTGCACTACACAGTGCGGCGCCACGCTACAAGGCGCCGCACTAGCGGGACCGAGGCCCGCGAGGCGCCACGCTGGCAGGTGCGCAGCACCAGGCGTAACGGCGCCGCTCTTCAGGGTGCGGCGCCACGTTGTATGGCGTTACAAAAAGGGTTAGTTCCGTGAATTTCTTTTGGCCAGAGTTCATTTCGTGAAATTGTTATTTTTTTAGGTTATTTTCGTCCATTCTGCCCTCTCATGCTATCAATGTTGTAGAACCATGTGAGTTATCCTACATGATTGTGGTCATATATGTAATTCCCTTGTGGTGGATATTTTGATTATGTGATTGGTATATGAGTGCAATTTTCAGTATGGTGTTTGATGTACCTATAGGTGCATATTACTACCCATCCGTGTATATATGTTTTGATCAAACTAGTATCCAAGGATGTACATGTGTGTTAGATGGAGTAAATGGTAGTAGCAACTCGATAGTGTTAGAAAATTTGAGAACTACTATGGTTTTTACATTTCCATTGTTATCTCACTAGAGATAAATGAATACATCTGTTCCTGAAACAAAGATGAGTTCATTGTATCTAGACATCATATTTTATATTCAACGTCATATCAAAGTACCTACGGCATTATTCTATTTATTCTTAAATCTAGTATGCAAAGTTTTCTCTTACTAGATAGGTATTAGTAAGATGTGTTGCATTATCTTTATTTTAGGATGCGACGCCCATATGAATGCGAGTCAAACACTATATAGAAGTTGGATCGATATTATCTTGTTTTGTGAAGCCATATTTGTGCCACCATGTTTATGAGAGAGTAGACAAGTTAACCCATATACCTTTGTCCATTTTAAAAGTATAAGATACACTTTTTACTTACATTTACACGCACCTTTATTTTATGCAATTATTTATTCCGAAAATACAAACATATATAGATATATAGCTTGTATGCATAGTTTACTTATAGTTTTCATCATTCATATTACTATGGCATTACTTTTTACCATTGCATTTACTTTTAGTTTACTTTTTATTTGTTTTAAATTCACTAACATGTCGTGTGCTTAACAACCACCATGGTGGAGTTGGGGATGCAAGGCAAAGCAGTTTGTCTTGTAGGTTGCTAGAAGAGGATGAAGAAAGGGTTCTACTATTTCATTCAGTATTAACCCCCATCCTACCCCGAGTTATCTTGTGGGAAAAGTTTCTTTATACCACATTTTGCACTTGAAGTGCCAATGAATTGGCATACATGTAGATTAGTTCCATCGGAGCGATATTCTGAATCTGCTGGAGACGCTCCGAGGCCCTTTTATACGGGAAACCGTTCACATTCCACTTTTTTGGGTGGAACTTATGAAGGCGAAGGACCAAATTCTTTCTTCCGCGACATTTTATTTCGCTACAAGGGATTATTTGAGATGAAGCACATGTGGACTAGACACTTTTTGTCGCTATTCGAGGTTATTTGACTTTTTGGAAAGAATTTATGAAGGTGAAGGATCAACTTCTTTCCTGCAGGACATTTTCTGTTGCTACTAGGAATTATTTGAGATGAAACATGGGTGGTTGTGACAATGTTGTTTAGTTAATACCCTCGGATTTATAATATCAACACGTGGCCCTCTAAGCCACGTGTGAATCAGTCTATGCAGAGGCCGTGCTTTCCTCGTTTCAAAGAGACACACATGTGACATATTGGTGGAAGCAATGGGTTCAGTAACACGTACTTTTGACACATGTAGATTAGTTCATGATCTTACGAATCGGTGAAAAGGATCGAGTCATACTATTAGGTCAGAATTACCTAGGTGGAAATTCTCTTCAAGTTTAGTATGTAAGTCATGCTCATCAACTAAGACTAAATTGAACTTCTGCAAAATGGTATATAGGTCAATCACACCCTTTGTAATATATGCACAACCTATTATAGTGTACTTTGTAGTTTTGGACTGGCTTATGTGTGTTAGTCGGGCTTGCGGTCCCACATTTTGGTTGGATCCGTTGTCTCGTGGTTGTCCATACGGCTATACGGGAAAGACATTGTATTATACAAAATAATTTTTTAACCATGCATAGATACTCTATATGTATACCCATTGGTTGTCGTCCTAATCTATACTACATCGCTTGTAGGACGGTTGAAGGGCATTGCGGCTTGTCATATTTTCTACGTGTTCTTTTATGTAGTTTTCCTTTTCGGTTATTTTGCAAACATGTAACAAATGATTTGGTGTGTTATGTGCAACCACCAGTGTAGAGGCCGTGGGAGCTTTATCTTTAATATAAAAAATGACTATTACTTTGTGTGAGATGCCCCACCTAGTTATTACTGAAGCCAAGATATTCCTAGAAAAAGTAAAGTATAGGTGAACCTTAGGCCATAAAACTAACCAATGTGTGGGATGTTTTGACCATTTTATCGGTGAGGCTTTTGTGGTCACATGTGGATGCCATGTGCCTCAGACCTAAGATTGGGACAAGTCCTTAGCTACCAAAATTTATGCTTACGCTAACATAAACCTCATATTCTATATCTTATTTTGTGTTTCATTGATGTATACCCTCTCTCATTTTCTTTTCGACCTCTTTGGAAATAATAGCACACTAAAGGTATTTATTTAAAGAAAAAAATATGTTGGGCGCTAGAAAAAAATCCAAATGGTAGATTCTTCCTTAACATTTCTCCTGATTATGCAAGGCACGTCACTTCTATTGTTGAATACCCCACATATCACTCTTTCCAAATAGTCCATGAGACAAGAATTAACACTTGCATGAAACCATTTTAGTAAACAATGTTTCTACTAATCAAAGGTGTGGGTAGCTGTGTGTGATAACGAATCGCGTGTTTGCATAAAACCATTGTTGGATCAACCATAAAGTTGAAGGATATGTCTTTCGTCTAAAGGTAACTGAAGACTACCAACTATCCAACCACATTGTTTGCACTTAGATGTAACCTAAGCACTTAAAGAGTCAATATGGTAGATGATAATAAATGGTTTCTCGGTTAAATACCTCACGAGACACCATTAAATCCATGAACCTTTGGTGATTGATGATAGGGCTTAACTAGCCGCCTCCGTCTACAAGGCACATTTCTTTAGGGTCGTTTTTACTCTTTGAATGTTTGCCTTTTTTCTAAGTGCAAATCATATGGTTTGTGTGGTTGGCGCTCCCAAATCATCTTTAGACATGCTGCAACTTTTTTGTTGACCCGGTGATGCGGTTTTATGCAAACTGGAGTCTCAACTAGCTACCACCTTTGTTCCAAAGGCGAATGGTCCACCTATAATACTGGCTTGGCGCAACTAGCCTCAAGCATGCACCAACTTCACACATGCACAATCATCGTTAACTGGTGCTTTCATCCATTTCGGAGACAACTGATGCTCATCGCATGTTCACAGTGCATATAATTAAACCAAGAAAATCTAGGGTTTCCAAGTTAGGTCTTGATTCGTCGGAGAATTGGAAGGGGTGGAGTTTGGGCATTCAACACCAAATTGTTATGCCACTTTCCATGTAGAAGGTTAAGGAAGACCATGTTGTTAGGATTTTTTCAAGCACTCAACATATTTCTCTCAATGGAATAACAATAGAGTGTTGTGACTGGGCTCGATAATATATCTTGTTATTACTCAGCATAATGCATTATATTTTGAAAGAAAGAAACATATGTGCCTTCGGCCACATAACTACTGATGCGTGAGGTGTTTTTACTTGTGATAATTACCCAATGTTATCCGTGATCATGCACATTATTGGCTTATGCGAGCTTAAATTTTGCAATGATGATGTTCCTTAACCGCCTTACCCCCCATTATCTAACCTAAACCTCACATTCTAGACCTTATTTTTATATGTGTACATGTACACTCTTGTTCAATTTTTTACCTCTTTGGCTATGACGATATTTTTTGAAAAGGAAAAATGTCAAGCACTAGCCAACATCTAGAGGGTGGTTTGTTCTTTAATCTCTAGTGCGAGGATGGAAGCCATATCACTTCTATCTGTGAATAAACTAAACTCTGCTTCTTCCAAATATCTCGATAGAAATTGCCATGAAAACCCTAGGTTTTCTATATCTGGTGTACATATGACGAATGCCATTTTTTTAGAAGGCACAATCATCAAATAATGATGTTTGCGTGTATGCCTATTGGCGCACACTACCGATGAAGTTGCGCTAGCCACAAAAAACCAATAGCACATATGAACCAAACCTTTTCGAAAGACGATATTTGTATTAATTGCAAGTAGGGTAACCGCGTAAGACTCCCATTTGCATAAAATGTAAACTGGATAGTTGGGCCAACTGTAGAGTTGAACCTTGTCCTTCTTCCAAAAATGATTCAAGAATGCAAACAAGCCAAACATTGGATTTGCATATGGAATATGGAACCCAAACCTTCAATGGGTCAATGGACATAAATAGCCATGCCTGGTAGGAAAAAGTAGCTTGCCACTCCCCCATCACTCCCCCATCAGTCGTAAAAGGTCTACAGATTAATGGTGTATAGTGAGAGGTGATCAAGAGAGAAACCACGTATTTGCTTCCATAGAGGCAAATATATGCTTAGCATTTTGGATTTTTTGTAGTATTGTTTATATTTATATGATTATTTATTCCCTAAAAGCACTTACATTTATTTTTCTAACATACACATGTAGACACACACCACCACAAGCACACACTCACACAACTTCTACCAAAGACCGTAGTTGTGGAGTTTTAGAATTGATGAGTCGCCAGACACCTTGTTATCGACGGGAATGCCATTTCACATGGTGTCAAACCTCTATTCCTCCATGGTTGGTTGGGTGGGCTACAACCACACTCCGAGTCTTTCAACCAATGGTTTCTTGTGTTTGAACATATTTTCTTAATTAAGAGTAAGAAAATATTCTTGCAAGAAGTGGTATGATTTTCCTATCTAACTAACCGAAAAGTCAATTTGGATCTCAGGAAGGGCACCGGAGCTCTTGGTGCCCAAAAATAAAATATATATATATGTTTGTCAAAAAATCACACATGCAGTAATTTAAATGTCTATCGGACCGATAAATTTGCATAGAATAATTCAAAATAATGCGACCCATGAAAATTATATTTGGCCATATTCTTTACAATTAAATTTGCTTTTTTAGGTTGTTGCTTTTACTCATGCAAATATCAAATATTATCTTTTGCAAGTTTTTTCAATGGTAATGAAAATTGAAATCTGTAGGCAAGTTTGTTTTGAGATTTTGTTGTGTTACTACAAATATTTTTAAAGTACTTTTTGTGCGCCAAGTGCACTTGTTATGGAGTCAAAAGTTTGTGCTCCTAACTAACTACTACCTCTGTTCCCATTTATAAGATGTTTTGACAAGCTTAAGCTAACAAAGGTACTCCCTTCGGTCTATATTAATAACCTCAATGCATTCGTATGCAGACAAAGTTGAGGTATTAATATAGACCAGACGAAGTAGTATAATGTACACTTGAGCCCACGTCATGAACTTAACTACTACTCCCTCCGTTTAGAAATATAAGATGTTTTAGGTTTGTGAAAGATATGTATCTAGACATGTTTTAGTGTATATGTTTAAATGAATTTAGACACTAAAAGGTGTCTACATATATCTCATTCACAAACCTAAAACATCTTATATTTCCAAACGGAGGGAGTACATTCGTTTTGAAAAAATATCTCAGATTTGTCTAAGTTTAATGTATCTAAATGTATATTAGCGTATAGATACATTCAAATTTACAAAACCTTGAGAAATACTTTTTAGGACGGAGGGAGTACGAACGAACCAAGTTCCTGGTTTTTGTTGCAAGTGAGTTTCGTGCGTTGGGTGCAAGAAGAGTTTGCGACCTCAAAAAAAAAAAAAAAAAAAAAAACGCACACACACCAGCATGAGCCAGCACAGCGTTGCATGCATGCATATGCTAGCTGCTGCATCCTGCATGTGAAGCTGGCCAAGTGCATTTAAAACCGGCCGGGCCGCATTTTTTTGGTCCGCAAGTGTATACTCTTCTGCTGATTTGTTTTGCGTCCTTTTGGAGTCCGGAGCTCTGGAGTAAGGATTTGCATGTGTTTGTCTCCTTTTGAAAGTTCAGATGTTTGTCTTTGTTATTTTCGTTATGCGTTAAATATCAGTACCTCCGTTCTTAATTATAAAATATAGCCTACCGGAACGTCTTATGTTGTAGAACAAATGTAATAGAAATATACGTCCTCCATTTTAAAATATAAGATGTTTTAGCGTTGTGAACCAAATGTATCTAAAAATTTTTTAGTATCGAGGTTCACTTATATTTAAAGTGAATCTAGATACTAAAAATAGTCTAAACACATTTTTTTACAAATCTAAAACATCTTACATTTTGAAACAAAGGGAGTAGAAAGCAAGACCGGTTCACAACTTGGCTTGTTCAGATTATGGGTTGGGATGTTTCAATCAGGTTATGCATTTTAAGAAGAGATGCTATTGCGTCTAAACATTGAATATCTAATTAACCATAGACAATGATCTATGCGTACTATGTGGTATAATTTGGAACTGTCCACATAATGAAAAGAATCAACAAACTGAAACTTGATGAGAAGTCAGCTTAATTGCCAACCAAAGGCATTATTTGGTAACTAAAGAGAAAAATGCGTGAACAGTAGCAGTACCATTATCAAGGAGCTAATGTATATATGAACAGTAACAGTGTACATCTAACAAGGAGAGCAACTGAGAACTCTGTAAGAAGTAACAACTGTATTTCAATCCCACATTCGGTTTATTGTCACAGTATAAAGGGGATGTATATCCCATAATTCTCAGTTTATAAGAAACCAGATATGCAGTCTTGCTACCTAGGTAGCTTGTACATCATAATGTTCAGAAACATTTTACCCTGCAGCTATCTATCTCTCTCCAGTCCAGATGGAACTCAAATTCCACCATGGACTGGGAAAACTCAAATTCTACATTCCGAAGCAAGATGAATTGCAAGTACTGACAGAATAAACACTGTAAAAAAAATGAAACACTAAAATGACACTGACACCCACTACTAAAGCAAATGGTGCTTCCTGTGAGTGTTCAAGCACGGACTCCAAAACCTTACCAGACCAATGATCCCAAGGCTGGCTAGCTAGGGTTTTAGCTTTACCCCATCTCCATCTCCCCTTTCATTCCATGGGCATCTCGTTGAGGTCAAACTGAAAGTCCCGGCCGGGCTCTCCGTTTGGCAACGCCGCTGCTGCGATCGGCACCATCAGCAGGGCATTAGCAAATGCCGCAGGAGCTGCGGCCTGCACTGCCAGCAGGGCATTAGCCGGCGCCACTACGGCTGCGACCGGCACTGCCAGGGCATTGGCTGGCGCCGCGGGGGGCACTGCCCGGGCAGTGGCTGGCGCCGCCCGCATCTTCTCCTCGAGCCAGTGCTTCCGCATGTGGCCCCCGAGCGCCTGCCCTGTTGGGAAGATGAGATCGCACCGGGAACACGAGTGCGACTTGGGCGCCTTCGACACCCTGACCGGCGGGGGCAAGGCGTCTTGGCGAAGCTGGTGGTGCGCCACGATGTTCTGAAAGGCGTGGGCGGCGGCGAGCCCGTTCATGTTCTGCGCAGCGGCGGTGCTCCTGAGCTCCCTGTTGTGGTTCGCCATGTGGCCTCCCAGGGCCTGGTGGGTGGGGAACATCTTGAAACAGTTGGCCATAGGGCACGGGAACTTCCGATCAGACGCCGGCGAAGGTATGCGCCTCAACGGAGGAGGCAGTCTGTTCTCCACCGGTGGCGGCTGCCTCTGGTCCGGATCTTGAAGCGGCCGCTTCTTTGGCCTCTTGGAGGGGCCAGCTGGGGAGACGAGCAGCTTGTCCTTCTTGTCCTTCTTGTCACGGAACATGGCGAGGGCACCACTGTTAACGGGCTCCGGCTCCATAAGCTTCTTCCCCTTGGACGCAGCTGCAGCTGCAGCTTCTGTGGCATTATTGGACTGCTCGGCCTCCGCCTCCTGGGGCCCCACGATGATGCCGAAGATGTGCTCCACGGGCGCGTGGTGCGACGCGTGGGCAGCATGATCAGGTGGAGCTGGTAGCGCGAGCTGATCGGCCCGTGGCATCTGGTGCCCCGCGGCTACATGCATCTGTAGATCTTCTGCAGGTTCCGGCGGCGCGGGCGCCCCGCCCCGGTACAGCTCCATGAGAACCATGGCAGCCTCCTCCTCCTCGCTGCGGGCAGGCTCCAGCAGCAAAACCGGGGGCTCGGGCGGCACCATCTGCAAAGGCACGGGGTCCACATCCACGCCGCGGGGCGGCTCCAGCAGGATCACAGGCGCGGGCTCCGCGCTGAGCGGGCGGCTGGCTATGGTCGGAGTGCGGCTGCGCCTCGCAGTCACGGGCCACTTGATCGGCAGGAGCTCAGGAACCTCCTTCCGCGGCGGGGCCTGCTTCCTCGGCCTCGCGTCTCCAGCAGCGGCCGCGGCGGGCGTCCCCGGGCGCGAGGAGCCCTTGTACCTCCTCTCCGGGTGGGCCCGCAGGTGGCCGTACATGGCCTTGTCCGACTGGAAAGCCTTGCCGCACTCGGGGCAGATGAGGTCCCTCGCGAGGGCGAGGCTGCCTCCCCCGCGAACAACCCTGGCGCCGTCGTCCTTGCCCGCCACCATCCCCGCCGCCGCAGCGCCTCCTCCGAGGGTCTTCCCAGCACGACGCGGCAACCGCTCCGCCGCGTCAGCAGCAGCAGCAGCACCCAAGCGGACGGCTTGCCTGAGCAGCGCCGCCGCCCTGGACGGGAGCCGCGGCTCCTCAACGACGCCGCCGCCGCCGCCGCCTTCTTCCGCGGCGGCCGCCTCTGCCGCCTGGAGGTAGAACGCCTGAAGATCCATGAGGGAGGGCGAGTGTGGCGAGAGTGGTGGGTGGAAGTAAATTGCTGCTCGATTAGACTTAGACGAGGGAGGGAGGAGGGTAATTAACTGACGTTAATTCTCGATCAGCAGCGAGCTGGGTGGTGGTGGGAGGCCTCCTCGACTCGTATCCGTTTCAAACCGCAGCAGCAGCGAATCCAATTAAACCCCAATCCATCTCCTCTTCCTCCTCCTCCTTTACGCAGCTAAACAGAAACGGAAGTGATAGACCGGCTCGGACACTGGCAGTATAATTCCTCTCTTATTCACCTGAAAAAAAAGAGCAAGATATATTGGAAAGTGGCCAATCAGACGGAGAATACAGAAAGGAGGTTCTGGAATACGTAAAACAAGCACGAAAACGTCCATTTAACTAGCATAATTAACCACATTTTTAGTTGGACCAAAAAGCATAAAATCACGACCTTAACCAGGGGTGTAAAAGATAAAAGTTACGGCTAGCTGTACAAAATGTCCAGCTAGCTAGCTGGAGCACTACTACATTACTACTCCCTCTGTTTCAAATTACTCCGCCGGCGCGCTTACGTAGGTGAACTAGTACTTCCTCATTTTTTATTAAAAAAATCGTCGAATTTTTGAAATAGATAGTATGAAATATGTACTACGTATACCAAAAATTCTAAGAATTTTTTGATGAAAAATGAGAGAATACTAGACCACCTAGGTAAGCGTGCGCGCGGAGTAATTTGAAACAGAGGGAGTACTACTCGAAGCAGTGGCAAAAGATGAAATGATGGCAAAATAATTGAGCTAGCTGCTGTAAAAAGTTCACTCTCTACTGCTGCCAGAGTGAAATAACGGGAACACGCGCATGCAACGCAGCTGGCTGCGCAAACAGCGCCGGAAAAAGAAAGTTCCTATGACACGCCGCAGCCCCCAGGGGCAGGGGGCCCCACGCGATCTCCTGCAGCTTTTCTGACAAAAGAATAACAGAAAAGCTCAGAGATAAGAACTGCTAACCACTCGTACTACTACTCCAGCTTCGCTAGCTCTACTACTACCGTACCCCAGCTTTGCTTGCTGCCTGCTAGTAAATGTGCACCATGTATACCAGTGGCCATATATTGTGAACGAAAAGATAGCGTGCTCATTAATTAATTAACACGTAGAGGAGCTAATTAAACTAAAAAAAAACCTTGATGGGAATTTTGAAACGACTTTTTTTTTTCTGGAAGAAGATGGGTGTGGCCGAGACTGGATCTGCGTGCCATTACGCAGAGAGGGATGGAGAGTGGCGTACCGTAATTAGGAAGAGAATCAATGCAGCAAGGAAATATCTGGTCGATGCGCTTATATATTTACAGGAGAGAGATCTCCTACTGCTTACACGATAAACCCGTAATCAATCGGGCCACAGATCAGGGAGAGAAAAAAGATCTCTTCTAAAATATTAACAGATCTACCACAACTTATTATTACTGATACAGTATATATACACACATATATGCATATATATATCCAGCAGCTCCAGATCTACTCCCGCAAAAAAGATCGAGGATTAGTAGTACAAATCAAGATTACGAAGTTACATATAGCTAGTCCCCTCCACATTGATAACACACACACCCGGCCGGGAAGGCTGGGGATCAAGCGCATAGTTAGTCCACACACGGCTCCACATTGATGCAGTGGCGATCGAGCAAGAGAAACGTACGGCAGCTGGGAGGGATCACATTAAAGAAGTAAACTAAACCAATCGGAGATGGAGAGCATGAAGCCCCATCACTACTATCAGTTGAAGAAAAAGCAAAAAGGCGCAGAGAGATCCTGGGGGTCCAGGCGCAAACTGAAAGTGGAAAGGCCGATGACTAAAGAAAGGGGATTGAAATCTCGATCGCGTCAGAGGAAGCTAGCCTAGCCTATAGACCCCCATGAACGCGGAGTGCGTTTGTGCTAAAATAAGACCAGCGGACAGACAGAACCGATAGTAAGAAATCGCCTCGCCCAAATCCCGAGGAGATCCGAGAGAGGTACTATATAGCTGATGACACGGAATCCCGCACGGAACGAGCAGCTAGCTGAAGAAGGGATCGATCGATCCAGCTGGGGGAAGAAGATCCTAACCCAAAAAAAAAAAAGACGAAACAGGATGATGCTCATCGACGAGCGAGACGGGGAGCTGCAGGGAGGATATTAGTGCTCCACGGAGCATTACTACTAGCAACACACGCAAATAATAATTAAACAGATCGTAACAGATTCGAGAGTTCGGAACTCTGGCCGAGACGACGGCCCCGTGCCATGAGCCGACGAACCAGCGAGCGAGCAAAATAATAATTATTGCAAACAGATCATGCTGGGGGAGAGGGAGGACGGGGGGACGGGGGAAGAACCTGATGTCTCACCTCAAGAACAGGTCGAAGCAGCTAAAACCCTTGATGACGCGGCGCGGGGCGGGGAGGAGGAGGAGGAAGGCGACAGCTGGGTTTGGTAGCCACCAGATTCCGCAGGCACGAGGAGGAGAGGGAGGCTCGGGAGGAGAGCCTCCCCGCTTCCGCTCGATGGGTTTGGTAGCTCCCACGCCGTCACGCACCTCACCTCTGCCGGAGAGTATCTTTGGGGGCAGAGAAAGAAGAGTCGAGGAGGGAGCAGCGCACCAGTTATTATAGGCGACGCTGAGATGTGACGGGCGTCGCGTCGGGGTAGTCAAGCCAGGTGTGGCGTTTGGTGGAGGCGTGGGGCTCCATCGCGATTCGCTGCTACTACAGTAGATCCAAGGGCGTGAGCGACCAGGATCGTCCGATCGGCTCGGCTGCGCTTGCCTCGCACTCTGTGGGCTGTGGCTCGCCACCGTACCGCTGCCGGGTCTTGTTTTCGTTTGCAAACGGGCTAGTCCTCGAAATGCACTAGTACCAAAACCACGTGCCAGCAGAAAAGGATATACTACTACTACGATTCAAATCATTTTTCGTATACTACTTTACAAGTCACACTAGAAACGTGTTGAAATATACTAGTGCTGATATTTCTTTCAGATATGCGTCCAATTAACCGCAGCATAGCCCAGTAAGTGGAGCACATTAATTTTTCAATAATAACCAAAAAAAAAAAAACAATCCTTCTAAACATAGCACTGTTTCTTTAGCACCACAATATTTGACTACTGCCAAATAATTAATGTAAGCACTCGTTGTGACGTTCGACTACGACAACGTCCGTCGGGATATGGCGGGAGGTAGATGAAATGAAGGCACGCACGTGTCGTACCGGTTGAGAACATTAGGGTTTATGTCTTTTCTGTGTGTAGGCATGCAAGTGGACGGTCCGGCGGACGAGGCGGACAGTCAGCCAGAGTGCATGAAAACCTTAGGCAGCGGATTAGTTTAGTATCAATGGTTACGTGAAAAAATATTTAGCGGACAGGCATGCATGGTGTGGCGGACATCCACCTGCATCCCTATGTGTGTGTATGTTCGGTGGAAGGGAGAGGGGTTAGGAGTGATCGATTGCATACTAAGGTATATTACCAGGGTAGGACGCCCTCTAGCGTGAGAGTACATGGCTACGGGCCAAAGCGCAAGGGAGAATCTCATCTCCCACCTCCTATTTTTTGGTTTAGGTTATTGTTTTTATTTTTTCTTGGTTTTTGTTTTTTGTGTGCATTTTAAGTACAACTATTAAGGCAGGATATGCCAAAAGCAATGTAACTAAAGGCATGAAAGTAGAGGAAGTGCAACCTAAGGGTCAAGTCGAAAACATACACTTAGACATACAAAGGCGGAACATCCAAACACAATGCAAACTAAGAGCAGTGAAACATATCCAATTGAAAACAATAGGGTTTACTATTTTTATTTTGCCTATGTTCGTCTGGTGGAGCGAGAGGGGTTAGGAGTGAACGATCCCATGCTAAAGTATATTTACAGGGGACAACTGATGAGTTAGGGAGGGCATTGGTCTCTGGTGTGACAGTATACGGATGCATGCTAGAGAGCGCATGAGCAACTCCCACCACCTATTTTTATGTTTTAGTTATTGTATTTCATATATCTTTATTGTTTTTTGTTTCGTTTTTGCGTGTTTAATTTTTCTATACAACTATTAAGGCAGGATATGCCAAAAGCAGGGTAATTGAGGGCATGAAAACAAAGGCAGCGCAACCAAAGAGAAACATGCACTTAGGATAGGGAAAAAGCAAGACATCCAAAAACAAATACAACCTAAGAGCAGTACCAAATATGCACTCAGGGCACAACAAAAAAGGTCCACAATATTTAATGGTGTATGGCATGACGTAGTCAAGCGACAAACCCCTTGTAGCTACCATATTGACTATTTGAAGGTATAGGCTCTATCTAAGTGCAAATCATATGGTTGGATGGTTGGCAGTCTTGATCATCATATTTAGACAAAAGACATATGCATCCTTCAACTTTGAGGTTGTACATGGTTGTATCAAAGAGTAATCACACATGGTACACACTCCTCAATATATTACACATGTCGTTTTCTAGAAAGGTTTGGTCCAAGTGTGATATTGTCACGGTGTGGCTGCCCTAGATTTAAGTGCACGCCACTCCTCAATGCAATACATGTGAACAAACATCATTAGTTGGTCCTCACATCTGTTTTTATAAAATAATTTTCGCGTTACTCATGTTTGTGGTGCATAAATTTAGCCTCAAAAAGCTAGGGTTTCCATGTTAAGTCTTGTCCCATGCGATATTTGAAAGGAGCAGAATGTGGGTTATTCAATAATAGAAAGTGGTTTGACTTGCATTCTAATGTGGAATATAAAGGAAGAATCTTCCATTTGGATTTCTCTAGCGATTCATGCCTTTTTTAATGGACCAACTTCATCTTGTTACTTATTGCAAAGATAGTTGAAAACATAAGGACTAATAGTATACATCAATGAAACAAATGAAAACGATTTAGGTTGCGGGATTTATATAGAGTAAGGGGAAAATTTGGTATCCAACAAGGACATGACCCAATCTTACCTTTGAGGCGTTTGTCACCCATGTGTAGGGATGCAAGAAGGTTCCCGCCAATATCCCACTTCTAGTCCATTAGGAGATTTTATGTTCGAAATTTAGATCTAGTATGTGAAGTAGAAATCCCGAAATGAACTGAAAGCGGGATATTCCCAAGATCCTGCTTGACATCACCAGTGTGTGCCCACTAAATCCTTGTTGATAAAATCGCCTAAACATCTTGCACATTTGTTAGATTTGTGGACTACTTTCCACATTTTCCTTTATTTTATTTTAGAATGTCTTACCTTGAGTAATAACTAGGTGTGTTGTCTCACACAAAGCAATAGTTTTTTCTTTTTAACATAAAGAAAGAAAACCTCTCATGGCCTCCACACCGTTGATTGAACACAATAGAACAAATCATATATTACATAATTTAAAAAATAACTAAAAGTAAAAACCACACAATACAATGCAAAAATTATGGCATGCCGCATTCCATTCACCAACCATACAAGCGATGTAGTGCACACTAGGACTACGACTGCTAAATACATATATAGAGTACATGCACATGATTAAAGATAGTATTTTTGTTCTATATAGTATTGTTTTAGTGTCTCCATATGGACAACCAAAACACCATGAATCCTAAGAGTAAGGGGCAGCAAGCTTGACTCACGCACCTTCGCTAGACTAAAAATATATATGAAGCACATTACGAGGGTGTGTAAAATATTATAATCCAGACAATGTCATGCGAAGCATGCCAATCGACAACTAAAAAGGAATTGTTGAATCATACTATCCTTCTAGTAAAAGTAATATTCTTAGCTTCCCAATCAACTAAAAAGGATTACACACTGAGTGTATAGACAAATACACATCTTACCTGACATCATGTTTGGTCTTTTTTTCTTCTTTTTTGTTGTGCCATTAAACTAGCAAACATGCCTCAAAAGCTAGTAAACACAACACAACCCAAGAACAGTGCATTAATTAAGACCATAGGTAGGACATACAAATACAATGCAACCTAAGAGCAATGCAAAACATGTACTAAGAGAGGAACAAAATTACAAGGTCTATAAATAATGATGTATGGTGTGACATTAAGAGAGAAGCCCCCTTATACCTATAACATATTACTCTTTGAGGTTTAGGTTTCTTCCAAGTGCAAACCATATGGTTGGATGGTTGGAACCCTTAGGACGTCTTTAGATGAAAGACATATACATCCTTCAACTTTGAAGTTGTTCCAGCTACGTATTTTTATGTAGACATGAGTCCCACTCTCACATGGTACCCACTCATACATTTAACACAAATGTTTTTTTTTTCAAAAAAGATTTGGTCCAAGTGTCATACTAGCCATAGTGGGGGTCTCATAGCTAGTACCATGCATACAAAAATCTGATGTGTCACTGTAACTAATGATGAAAGAGATGGTAATGGTATCATAGGTAGATACTGTATCATATCACGTGGAACTAGAAAAACTAATGCCAAATAGATCTTGCATAGAGTTATGCGTTAATATTTTACAAATAAATAAATATGATGATATTGTGATACTACTACATGATACCATGCATTACAGAGATAACATGATACATTTGTATCATGTTGACTCGGTGTGGTTACCCTAGATTTGAGCGCATGTCGCTCCACACATGCACACACATCATTAGTTGATGCTTATATCCAATTATAAAAAAACCGCATGACGGATGTTTGTGGTGCATATAATTAATCCCATAAAGGTAAGATTTCCATGTTAAATATTGTATCATGGGATATGGTACATTGGGAAGGAGCTGAATGTGAGGTATTGAACAACAAAAAATCATTTGCCTTACATTTTCATGTGGAAGATTACAAATGAATCTACCATTTGGGATTTTGTCTAACGCTTCACATTTACCCCCTTTGATAACCATTGAGTGTGCTATTTATTTCCAAAATGGCCAAAAAGAAGATGACCAATAGTATAGATAAAAGAATCACATAAGAAGATCTAGGTTCTGAGGATTATATAAGAGTAAGAAGAAATATTGGTAGCTAAGCACATGTCTGTTTTAGTTATGAGGCACATGGCACCCACTTGTGGCCACCAAAGCATCGCCCATAAAATGTAAAACATCCCACACATTGGTTGTTAGATTGGTGGAATATGGTCCACTTGCTCCTTTACTTTGTTTTGGAATGTCTTGCCTTGAGTAATAACTAGGTGTGTTGTCTCACATAAATTAATAGTCGTTTATTTTCAGCATAAAGAAAGAAAACCTCTCACGGGATCTGCACCGCTCATTGCATGCAACACACCAAATTATCTGTTACATGGTTTAAAAAACAATCGAACCATCAAAAACTACAAAAAATATGATAGACCACATGCCATTCTCTAGTCCTACAATCGGGATAGTATACACCAGGGATGCAACTGCATGATGCATATGTGGAGTACATGCACATGATTAGAAATATTATTTGTTCTAAATCTATGTTGTTTCAGGATAGCTATATGAAAAATTAAAACACAACGTCTCCAACGGAAATGTGGGATTGTAAGCCCTACTCACACACCTTAGCTAGTCTAAAAATATGATGTACGCTATCAGGGTGTGTAAATATTACAAGCCATGTAAATATAGTGTCATGCAAAGCATTCAAATTGGCAACCAAAAAACGAATGTTGAATGATTTTGTCCTCCCGTTAAAAATAGCATTGCTTGTTTCCAAATCAATGTCGTCTGGCTTCATTATATTTTATCAAGATTATTCCTTGAACTATGTACGGCTTTGCACATGTGAAATTTGTTCTTAATTAATAGACAAGACTCATATTGAGTGTAGGGAGAAATCCGCTAACTTTGGTAAATCTTACCTAGCAGTATGCTTGGTAGTTTACACTATTTTGTATGTGGCACTTAACTAGCCAATCACATGATGTAAAAAAGACACAGTTCGTGTTATTGAACCCATTGCTTCTACAAAAATAAAATTGGAAAGAGAAAATCCCTTGCCTTTGCATCGGATGATGCACACGACCATTTTACTGCCTTTCTGCCGTAGAGATTTATATGACGTCTTTGGTCCTTGTGATATTATAAATCAGAGGGTGTATTAAGTACATAACCTTTTGGTGTCCATCCATGTTTCTTCTCAGATAATCCCCACTAGCTAGTGAGACATCTTTGAAAGGATCTTCACAATGCCATGAATGTTATTGTTTCCAATGCCCAAAGAGCATTTATCAAGAAAAGGAGCATTCATGAAAATATTCTCTTTGTCAAGAACCATGCTAAAACACTACACAAAAACAAGGCTTAGGTGTTGCTATTCTCCAAAAACGAGGGTTCCCTAGTAGGTTTCGGAATTAGATTGCCACTTTACTTGCCAGCTCCTCCTCTAGAATTCTTCTCAATGGCGTGATCGGACTACCAATTAAACATGGGTGTGGCCTTCGCCAAGCATAACCTCTTTGCTACTCTTTGTTCTTGTTATTGACCCACTCACTCAAATTCTCAACAATGCCACTTCACATGGGATACTTCACAAGATTCATGGGAGACGTGCCATCTTATGGTCATCACTATATGCGGATGATGCATCACTATCTTGGATTTCCATTATATATTTGGTGACTTACAAGAGCAGACTTCCAACCCTAGAAGACAAAGTTGCCAGCAAGATACCAACTTGGAATGGTAAATTTATCGCGATGGCTGGAAGAGGTTCTCTTGTCAAATCGGTCTTCACTTCACACTCAATATACCATTTGACACCTCTCAATATTCCCGCCAGCACCTTGTGTAACATAAACAAGCTTGAGAGGGCCTTTCTTTGGGTGGCCACCGACAAAGTTTCGGGTGGCAAATGCAAAGTGATTTGGAAGAAGATGGTATGTAGGACAAAAATCTTGAGGCCTTGGCGTGCTCAATACCAATTTCTTTGCAAGAGGTCTTTGTTTAAGATGGCCATGACTAGATAGAAAAGACCCAAAAAAGATTTGGGTGGGCTTGGGAAACCCATGCAACAAGACAGACACGAACTTATTCTATGCGCCACCAAAATAATTTTAGGAAATGGTGAGAAGACCTCCTTTTGGGAAGCACCGTCGCTCAAAAGACGGAAACCGCAAGATATTGCTCCCCTCATCCATAATATCTCCTTGTGGAAAAATGGAATGTCAAGCAAGCTCTCAACAACAACGCTTGGGTCTAAAAAATCAAAATGGATGCTAATCTTACTATGGAGAATTTGCGACAATTTGTTTTTATGGGCTCGTATTAGTCAAGTTTACCTCAATGAAGAGGTTCCAGATACGATCTCCTTGTCCCTCACCGAAGATGGGAAATATTCCGCTACATCTGCATAAGGCACAATTCTTTGAAGCAACTTCATCTCCTTTTAGCTCTTCGGTTTGGAAGTTTTGGGCTACCCCTAAAATCAAGTTTTTTTCCTTTGGCTAGCCATCTAAAATAGGCTTTGGATGGCCGGCCGTCTTCAAAAGCAGGGTTAGCTAAATTATTGGCTTTGCCCCCTACGCAAACGAGTCTCGGAATCGGTGAACCATCTCTTTGTCCATTATAGATACACCAGGAGGTTTTGGGGGCTCATCAAGGATTGGCTAGGGCTTCACGATATTGATCCTTCAACGTGGGCAACTCAACCTATCACCTCTTGGTGGTCCAACATGACGATGCGCAGAGACCTGGCTTCAATTATCCTCGTTGCCTCTTGGAAAATTTGAAATGAGGGCAACGCTAGAGTTTTCCACAACAAGCACGCGCCGCTATCGGTTATTTTCTGAAAGATAAAAGGAGAGGCGAAACTTTGGATACTTGCGGGCGCTAAGCGCATGAGTAATATTATTCCGGGAGAGTAGACTTTTTGTTGTAACTTGGTGGCTTTAAATTTTTGTGGAAATCCTTTCTTAATAGATTTGGGCAAAGTTTGTGCCCCTGTTCAAAAAAAAAGTGCAGCATGTCCTCCACATTCTTCAGTTCCTTCCAAAAAAAAATCAGAATTTACAGGACAATGTTTTTGTTTTCTGGTATACAAGGTCCTCATTTTAGGATCTACTACGTCTTGATACTACGAGTAGTCCTCCTTATTCCATGGGCGAGGACGCGACGTAGCTTTGATACTACGCCTTCTAGCCTCTACTACGTTTGTATTCCTTGTGCTTTCTGACTCGCTCGTTCGTTTTGGCCGTCACCACAGAACTTTCGTGAGACGGTCTGAGCTATGTTCGGGTTTTCATGAATTATCTGTCCTGGATTCACTCAATAACCTCTTGAGGTAGAGAGATCGAGTGCAAAATATACGATATACTCCAAAGTATTTTCGATACGCTGCCATAAATGTGTGCTTGATTTACTCCAAAATATCGCCCAGGCAGTCACTCAATTATTTCCTTCTTTCTCTTGACCCTCCGGTCCAGTGAAGCACGGGAAATAACGGGAGAAGGAAACGACGGGTCAGAAAGAATAATGCGCTCGCTGTGCTGTACTTACTTGCTCCGCGGTTTGCTAACAGGACCAGTGATTCAACATCGCTGAAACCAATCGACAGTAATATACCGGTTTTGACACCGAGTCGCTGACTGCATCATCAGTCATCATGTTGGCAAAACATCACCAAAGCGGGAGATGAATCCTGCGCGAAGAACATCTTCAAGGAGACGCGCAGCATCATCAGCTGAAGGAGGACGATTTTGAAAGTCCTGCTCTGCATCCTCACTCCTCAGGACCTCTGCCCTCACAGAGAGCTCCTTCTCGTGGTTCTGGGTGCAGATTTTTGGAGCTCGGGCTACATGGCTCCCGTTTTTTTAATCTTTCGAGAACTTGATTTCAAAGTTTCAAAAAAATATGAAAAAAAAATCCTACACGTAGATATTAATGTACTCTATCAAGTACACAAAGTCTCACCCTGAAATACTTTGTATTCTGGGCTGTACAAAAAAAAAATCAAATCTGACATATGGAGTAGTGAATAGTGCCAGATTTCAAACCATCAAAATCTGTCAGATTTTGTCATTTTTGTTGAGCCCAGAATACAAGGTATTTCGGGTTGAGACTTTGTGTATTGGATAGAGTACATTAATATCTACGTGTAGGATTTTTCCATGATTTTTTGATACTTTTAAATTAAGTTTTCAAAATCCCCCCCTCCCCCCCCCTCCCCCCCCCCCCAAAAAAAAAAAAACTGGATTCATGTAGCCCGAGCTCCATTTTGATTATTTGCTTCTCGTGGGCATATATAGTCTGTCTGCCTACTCTTTCAGCATCACACCGTCTTCTTCTTTGTGTGTGCCAGTTCTTTTCGGCTGGCTTAACTGTGAAATTAAGTCCAAGCTGAAAAGAACTCGAATTTTTAGTAGCTTGAGCAACATTCTTGTGCCTTCCGGTGGCAGCATAAGTAACTGAAGCCTGGACAGTCTCGAGTCCTTCTCTGTGACAATATCCGACGCTTCTTTCACTTTCTGCTCAAGATGGTTCTTCCATTCCCGATGCATGATCAACCTCTACATCAGGCAAAACTCTGTTCAGCCACGAACTCCATGCCAAGTTTCGACAGTTTCTGCACATCTCTGATGTCTGAACAAGAACACATGCAGAACAAACCACTTAGCACATGCAGGCATACACGATAAATGAAGGCATGCAAAGCTAAAAATGTGAAAAAATTGCATGGTTTAAAATAGTGTTATATTATCAAGGTGTAGTTAAATGGCATCCATGCACAACTGCTCGCCATAGGGCCGAAATAGTGGATTTGATGGCTGCCACTATTTGTTATAGCGCGCTCTTTTTTCCATTGTCAAAATCGGTGAACCATCTTTTTGTCCATTGTAGATACACCACGAGACTTTCGGATCTTATCAAGAATTCACTAGGGCTTCACGATATTGATCCTTCAACGTGGCCAACTCAACCTATCACGTCTTGGTGGTCCAACATGACGAGGCAAAAAAAAATTTACACTTGTTGTCTCTTGGGAAATTTCGAACGCGCACAATGCAAGAGTTTTCCACAATAAGCACACACCGCCATCGGTTATTTTTGGAAAGATAAAAGAAGAGGCGAAACTTTGGGTACTTGCGGGCACTAAGCTCATGAGTAATATTATCCGGAAGAGTAGACCTTTTGTTATAACTTGGTGACTTCTATTTTATTTTTTTTACATTCCTTTCTTAATATATTGGGGCAAAGCTTTTGTCCCAGTTTTAAAAAAAGTGCAGCGTATTCTTCAGTTCCTTCAAAAACATAGGAATTTACAGGATAACGGTTTTGTTTTCGGGTATACAAGGTCCTTATTTTAATATCCTAAGAAGCAACTAACTTAAGGAACACTTATTAGGATCTAGGTTTTGATACTACGAGTAATCCTCCTTATTCTCGTTCGTTTTTGCCGTCACCACAGAACCTTCGTGAGACGGTCTGAGCTATGTTCGGGTCTTCATGAATTATCTGTCCTGGATTCACTCAATAACCTCTTGAGGTAGAGAGATCGAGTGCAAAATATACGATATATTCTCGATACGCTGCCATAAATGTGTGCTTGATTTACTACTCCAGAATATCGCCCAGGCAGTCACTCGATTATTTCCTTCTTTCTCTTGGCCCTCCAGTCCAGTGAAGCACGGAAAATAACGGGAGAAGGAAACGACGGGTCAGAAAGAATAATGCGCTCGCTGTGCTGTAGTACTACTTACTTGCTCCGCAGTTTGCTAACACGACCAGTGATCTAACATCGCTGAAGCCTGGAAGCCAAACCAGGCCCGCCGGTCATACTGCTCAAGAAACGGAGGCCGGCAGCGAACTTTTCCTTCAGCAAACGAGCTCTGAAGGAAACTGTCGCTGACATAACTGATCAAGCTGACGGGAACAGCCAGCATCAGCTTAAGTCTGACAAACCGAAATCTAGATATGCACATAGATAATTTAAAGAGTATATAGTATAATGCATAACATGCATCGGCTTCACTGTTTACAGAAGTTATTTGACATAAAACAAACGCAAACCGATCGACAGCGATATACCGGCTGTAACACTGACTACAGCATCAGTCATCATGTTGGCACAGCATCATCAAAGCGGGACACGAATCCTTCGCGAAGAACATCTTCAAGGAGACGTGCAGCATCATCAGCTGAAGGAGGACGATTTTGAAAGTCCTGCTCTGCATCCTCAGGACCTCTTTCCTCAAAGAGAGCTCCTTCTCATGGAGGACATATATAGTCTGTCTACCTGATCTTTCAGCATCACCATCTTGAGCAACATTCTTGTGCCTTCCGTGGAAGCAATAAGTAACTGAAGCCTGGACAGTCTCGAGTCCTTCTCTGTGACAGTATCCGACGCTTCTTTCACTTTCTGCTCGAGATGATTCAACCATACATTCCCAATGCATGAACGTCTACATCAGGCAAAACTCTGTTCGGACACAAACTCCATGCCAAGTTTCGACAGTTTCTGCACATCTCTGAAGTCTGAACAAACCACTTAGCACATGCAGTTTAACACAAACACAGGCCCGTATGGCAAGCATGTGCTAAGTGTGCACATGAAAATTGGGGCCTCAAAATCTTGCTTACTGCTGCTAATTACTCCTTGTTAAATTATGTTACTCTAATCAATCATTAAGCTATGCCTCTCTTCCTGTATCCATATTCATACAAGAACTACTACTCCCCTCCATCGATATATAAGGATGACAAAAATTTCTGCTACAACCAGGAACAATTGGAGTTAAATGATTAACCGGAACACGTTAGGAAGTGCATGCATTGCCACTCGCATAACTTCTCTAAACCTAGTTATGATGTGAGAAGTTTGTTGAAGAACTATGTTCATAAAAAAGTACTCCCATCTGCAAGGGTTCTTCACACGGCTAGGAACCTTCATCAATCTTAAAGCTCCATACTATATTATGTACACTTTGTGTGCATGTGTACTTGTACTGGTGGACATATGCATTGTACTCGGTTATTCTTACTATAAATGATTTTAAATAATAAATCATTATCCAGCCTCTCTCCGTCGACTCGCCTTTCGACTTATGTATGTATACTGCCCTAAGACAGATCACTTTCGAATGCAACTATTTTTCCTAGGACACATCACTTCGACTACCTTGTGTGGCATCTCATTCGCTTGCCCACCAAGTCATGCCCTCATGGGAGCCTCTCTATGTCTTCATCCACTACGTCGTCACGTTGCTACACCTACGTCGACCACTCCATGTCGGCACATTTTTACCGACCCCGGTATATATAGTCAATGGCTAGCACCCTATGGTTGTACTAACAGAGGAGTAGGAGGACTATGGCACAATTTGTGACTGAGTAGTAGCATAGCTGCATAGGCAGGAGTGTCCTCTTGGCATCCTAGTAGAATGTCGATGACGCTACTTTACATGTTAGTCATCGGCAATCCACCGTCCAAGGTAGCTGTTGGTACCCTCGCCATCGCCAAGCTTGTTCCAAGTAGATGATCAAGGCCCGCAATAGCAAGATCAACTAAAACAGGCTTGGGAACATAGTTGGGCATTTTTTGGGCTGGGCCGGGCCAGAAATGTCCGACGCACAAAACTCAGGCCTGAGCCCAGCCTGACCTGACTGTCGGGCCTAAATTTCAGGCCCAGGCCTAGCCCAAACATGAAGAAAACCACCAGGTGTTCCGAGTTGCCCACCGGGCAGCAAATGCCAGTCGCAGGCCTGGCCGTCGGGCCATTTGTAGTGGACCTTTTATCTAGTTTGCCAAAATGAATTTTCTCACATCTATATCTATACCTATATATGTATATATATATATATATATATATATATATATATATATATATACATATATATATATATATATAAATATAATATATATAATAATAATAATAATAATAATAAAGGAATGAGTGTTTCTTGTAGTACCTACACTTTTTTGGACAAGTTTACCCTCCCACCAAACCAAGTATTACAATAATGCCACCATTAAGTGGAAACACGTACGTTATTTTTTAGAACACGCTAGGTTGCGCACGAGTTTCCTTTGTCCTGGTAAGAGACGCACAAGAGTTTCATTTGTCTTGGTAAGAAACGCACGGAAGTAGGACTTCCACGAGTTTTGTTTGTCTTGGCAAGAAATATATTTAAGTAGGGCTTTTTTCTATTCCTAACATGATTAGATCATTTGTCCAAAACCACGACATCTATTACAGATCGAAGAAGCCGAGGTGGACGGCAAAGACCAACACGTTAGCGCAGACGAGCGAGAATTAGCACCAACACCGCCAGGTTTTCTTTCTCTATCCTCCTTCACCAACCAGCATTGCCGCTGCCTAACTGCCATCGCTCGTATGAAATTTCCGTCCGTACTTTTAGATGATTTTGCCCCTGATAATTCGGTTATAACATTCACTGCCACAACCAAGTAAAAAAGGTCCGTACATGCGACGGTCGTTCGCAGACATCGAGCAGGGCAACCGAGTGTCAATGGGGAAGCGAAGGATCTGTCGACCGGAATAGACGAGCTTTGCGGGGGCGCACGGCAGGAAGGTGGATGCGCCAAACTTGGCTTGGTGCAGAACTTAGGGCGACGGGATAGACTAACTTCTTTCGCAGCAACGCGCGGGCATTTTGCTAGTATTTTTTAAAGCTTGATATGGATGTCCTTTGCTTTACCAGCACTTTTTGCTGACAAAGTTCAGGTGTCTTCAGAAATTGACAATAACCTCCGTCTTGTAAACAGGTAAATGTATTTTGCCCAAAGAAAAGGTAAATCTAGTTTCTTCACGGGTGATCCAGGATACTCGCCTCAAGTCCCTCTCAGGCTGTCAGGATTGTTTTTTAATGCCCTGTCTCGAATGTTAGAAGAACAAAACATAAATATAATGCAAATGTGCAATGATGCACATAACGTTACAAAAGGAACATTGGTTGCATATAAAATCCGTGCAACGAAAGATATGCGGCAATTAGACAATGCACCACTGTACTTGTAAATTGACCACTCTTAAATGAGACGGTGCCAAGCAGCAGCATATAGTGGCCAGTGGGGAAGCCAATCACAACAGAGCCACCAGACCTGATGCAGATTTATCTTGTTATCTTTATCTTGCAAAAAAAAAATGGTTGCAAGTGGACTTATCTATGATTCCTTGTTGAGATATTTTATTAATACTTGTGATATCTCTCTTGATACTACTAATGGTTTGAATGAAAGAAAATATGCTATTGAGGACAAATGCTTTGAAAGTGAAAAGGGAGAAAAAATGGAGGAAGTGAGTGAGTAAAAAAAAGAAGTGGAGAAAGAGAATTGAGAAAAAAAAAAGGAGAAGTGGAGGAGGTGAATGAGCAACAAACAACCTTGCGCGTGACGCGGGGTCTAGGCCTAGTCGACCACCTTGTGTGGCGCCTCGGCATGCCCTCATCAACTGCCTTGTGTGACACTTCGCCTAGACGCCTTACCCACTACGACTACGATGTGCCGTCGTGAGAGCCTCTTCTATGTGTGCGAGACACCGTGTCACCATGCACCACGTTGTCGTGTTGCTACCCCTGACCGCTCCCTTAAGCACATCTTCACCAACCCGGTCCATATATGTAACCGCCACCTACAGCCGCTATGTTCCTCGCAGTTTCGTGACGTGGTAGTACATCGGGAGAATCGACCCATGGTTACGCTAGTAGGACGTGGAGGACACTACCTTACGTGCTAGTCGTCGTCAAACTACCATCTGAGTTAGTTGGCGCCACCCTCCCCATCTTAAGGTTCGTTTCGAGTAGACTCGAGGCCCGCCATAGCAAGATTGATTCTTGCGAGTCGGGCTGTCGAGGGTACTGCCGAAGAAATTCATTTTCCAAAACCCGGGTAGTACTAGAAATTTATGGTCTGGAAAAATACTGCCGCCATCCACCTTGGTTGTCCACTGCATTGATTTCACAATATTTTGGCAAATCGGGTGTCTTGAGAATTTGCTATTTCCTCTGTCTTTCAACCATGTAAATGTAAATATTCCCAAAGGAAAGGGAGATCTAGAATCTTCGCAGGAGATCCGAGAGAGTCGGGCCCTAGTCCCCGTCTCGATTGTTCCAAGAACAAAACATACTCTACTGCTGTACACACCGCAATGATTGCGCATATTACGATTTCAAAACGTGCATTGATTGCGTATAAAATATGTGGCGCCGAAAGATACGCGGCAATTACACAGTGTATCGCTGTAGTATCCTGCCAAGTCTGCCGGCCTCCACGCGGCACACAGTGGGCAGTGGGGGAGGAGCCAGTCTCACAACACAACAGAGCCACCAGACCCCTGATGCCGAAGACGCCAGTCTGTCTACCAGGCGTCCCACTGAAATAAGCCTCTTCCTCTCGGCCTCTCAATCCCCCGCCGCGTCCTCGAATAACAGGTCTGATCGGACCACCATTTGCCAGGTGCTCCGTCCGGTTCAGAGAGTCTCCGGCCGGAGTACGACCAGCCCCTTCTTCACCATCCGGCCGGACGGGAAGGGAAGGGAAGGGAGAATAATCCCTCAGACGACGATGGCGTTCGGCGAAGGAGGCGGCGACGCCACGGCTCCCCTCATCTCTTCCGATCGGCCAAAGGGCCATCTCAACGTCGTCAGAAATGGTAAGCACTCCAGGCTCCCATCCCCACGGTCGATTTGTTCGGACAGTCTTTTCTCTGCTCGGTATCGATCGACGGTGCGCCTGCCTGACTGACTCTGCGCCTGATGATGACGAAACCAAACGATGGAAGGGAACGAGTGGACGGCGTCGGCGCACGTGATCACGGCGGTGATCGGGTCCGGGGTGCTGTCGCTGGCCTGGAGCATGGCGCAGCTGGGGTGGGTGGCCGGGCCGGGCACGATGGTGGTGTTCGCGTCCGTGACGGCGCTGCAGTCCACCATCTTCGCCGACTGCTACCGCTCGCCGGACCCGGAGCACGGCCCGCACCGGAACCGCACCTACGCCCACGCCGTCGACCGCAACTTAGGTACACGCGATCCGCGTCTCGCCTTCTTCCCTTCCTTTTTTTTTCGTCAGTTTCTGTACCACTGTTCTGTTCCTAATCCCAAATCTTCAGAAGATATGCTTGTTTATTACTACTCCATTATTAGATAATTATTAACTAGTTTTGGCACTGTTACTCCAAGCGATCGAGTGACAGAGACAATTGGGATATTGCTACTACAAGGAAGTAGCCAGGCAGGCATTGGGCATCAAGTCGTTAAACAAAGTTACTCCAAGAAGGGAAAACAAAATGCAGTGCCATAGTTACGTCTCTGTTCTGCTTTTCCTCCGACGAGTACTTATCGATACTGTAGTAGATGTCTATGTCAACATCGGAAGATATATCATTCGTAGAGGTAAAAATCGTGTGTAACCGGTACGAAAGAGAATCACACGATGTCACGCAGAGACGAGAGCTCCAGTAGAACATGCGATCGACAGGTCGTGAATCCCGCGGCACGTACGGCCGGACCGAGCATCTCGTGGTCGTGGAGCTGCTCAAAGGAAGGAGAGCACGTCAAAAGGGAAGGCCCGCGAACGGCTTGACGGCACGTGGCGGGCACACGCATAAAGCACGTTCCGACTCGAACTCTTCCACTGATCAGGGACCGCTAATAATTTGATCAACCGGTCCTCGTACACGGGTTCGTGTTTGGCACTGGACAAGCATGCACACAGCTGGCGGCAGTGACAAGCAAGCAGAGGGCACCGGTCGCCAGCTGATTCGTTTGGGTTCGGCCTCGCGCGGGGACGAGTCTTGCAGACGATGGCGAGCTGCCGCGTGGCGCACCAATTTGACTATGGCATACTACTAGTACTACTATACAAACATTGGCTTTTTATTACGATATCTTTTCTTTTTATTACGAATATCATGTTTGTTTAGCTCCTGCTCTGTCCAGTGGCTGACCATTTCTGATTTTAAAAAAATGGAATGATGATTGCCAGGTAGCACCAGCGCGTGGATCTGCCAGCTGTTGCAGCAAACTGCACTGTTTGAGCATAACTGCTGTCTGCCGCAATGTTTTTTTTTTTTTTTTTTGATATGCTGTCTGCCGCAATGTTCAGTTGCTGTCTGCCGTCGCGTTCCATTCCGAGGCTATCGCAAAGGCCCGGTTCCGTTCATTCCCCGGCCTGCCCAAACAGGCCAGAAGCATTTCGACCCATATCCCAGCCCATCTGTTGCCAAAGCTTGGATAGGCCTCCCGGCCCAGCAGTGGCTGCACATTGTATCGATTATGCCGGTAGGGGCCTAGCCCATTTCCAAACGTCTGCCCAAATTCACCATACTGCAATACTTTTGGGATATTTTTTCCTTCAGTGTTTTTTTTTGTTACCCGTGACCATCTCATGGATGCACACCCTCCCGCATGCTACTGTGTCACATCAATATAGGCATCACTGTCCTCCACCTGCACTCTGGTCATTTTCCCTGGGCCTGGATGCCATTTCCAACTTGTTTGCCTCCCGGTTGTCACGATCCCTTTGGTGCCTTGCATGCGCGAGAATGTCGTGCCGAATTTGGCCTCAAAGGGGTTGTTTTCTCGAGCTCCGCGGAGGGGATCGTCAAGTCAACAAAGCAGCTCACAGAGAGCTACCGCGCCATGGTGTATTTGCTAGCACTGCCATAAGTCCAAAAACTCGGAACTGGATCAGGCTAAGGGGTGACGCCTCCTCTTGACCAACCAGCCACTGGCCGGTCCCTTGAGTACGGCCGCTTGCGAGAGTCGATGGTGCGTTGCTCGTTCGTACTCTTTTTTTTTCGAAAAGGGGTAAAACCCCGACCTCTGCTCGTTCGTACTCTGTGCGTTAACTTTCTGACGCCTCATGCCGGTTTAGCTATTTTCAGCATTTTCTATCAGAGACCCCCGAGAAATTCGGTTGTTTTTCAGGTTTAGGTCAAAAAGAAGGCCCCGGTAGATCCCGCATACAAGGCCGACCTGAAAAATTTACGTGGATTCATGCATATCACCGCTCGCGGACAAACCTCGCATCCCCCGACCTACCGATGACAGGCCAATCTCCACTTAGTTTTGGCAATCACAGTGGCAGTTCTCCCCCCCCCTCCCCTCCCCCCCCTCCCAAGGAGGTTCCACCGGTGGTTGCGGAAGCCCAACATTGGAAGAGGAGCGGTGCACGTGCATACCAGAGGCCGCGCGTCGTCACGGGGCCCTCTCTCGCCGCATGCATCGTCTCTGGCGTGGGCCAGAATGAGCTGCTATTGCGGTGCGCATGACACAAAAGCCGGGAGCTCGTGTGCGGCTGCACACCGCTCTCTGGTTCCCCCACAGAAACCGCAGCAGCGAGTTCTTATCGCGGTCCACGATAACAACTCGGAGGTTAGCGGCGACGCCGATGTTTGGGACAAGGCAAGGCACCACTGCGTGGCTCGGGGGAGGAGGAGGTGTAGACACGCGAGGCCATTCGTCGGAGCCGTGCAGAGTTCTACGCCTATGTCATCATGGACTACTCCGACGCCTCCGAGTAGACCTTCCATCGCCCGTCGCCCTTGTCATAGTAGCCCAGTGAGTAGAATCCGACGCGGGTTTGGATGCAATGGCCGACATGATTTTGGTTGTCTATGAAAGATGAATATCCAATGACCGTTGATCTATGGCGCCAAGACTATTTTTAAAATTCTATTATGCCGTATCTGCTCTCAATCTTAACTGCAAAAGTCGGTTGGAAAAAACGCAAACAAATTTCGAGGATTCAGATTATATGCGATCTGATAGAGATGCTCGGAGCGTGTATAGAGACAAGATCGGGAACGATTGGGGGTATGGGCAGCCAGTTGCTGCCAAATTGCTCAGCCATCCAGCATCCCGCACCGAAACGTCCTCCAACGTTCTAGTATGGTCCTACACTCGGTAGGTTCAATGGCCCACATGCCTTTTCAGACTCACACTGTCACACATGATGCAAGCGACCAACCAATCCCCTGCCAAAGTACAGTGCCCTCAAACACAAAATCTCCTGCATATCTTCAAATCCAAATGCCATCAAGGCACGGGCGGCCGAGATCCCGATCTTATTCTGCTACCATGGTAGAAGAAGAAAAATCAGCATCCACATTTCCGGCGCATGTTTGATCATACTACCATAAAGATGGAGAAACTCTTTCAGATTCACAAATATTCTTTTCCCTTAGCAGACCAGCAGCGTATCTCCTGCGGTCAGGTCCAGCCTCACTAATTCATGGCCAAGGTGGGCGTGTACGCCGCCGAGCTTTTCGATCCCGAGAGAAAATTAAAGTTACGCGATCAGCGTCCAGAAGCTGCTGACAGAACGGCGATGGCAACGGCCAAAACACCGAAAGATTCACACACGGGATATACGGTGGTGGCATCTCTCGTCGTCTCCGTTCGACCCACCCGAGCGCCGCCCGAACCGAACCAGTCAAAACCGACGGAGAAAGACGTCGCCGCGGGACCCACAGCCGCTAACGTCTGCTCTTAGAGACCACGGTCAGTGCCGCCGTATAGGTCCACGATCTTTAGCTGGCTTAAATCTCGCCTGCCTCTTGCCTCTCTTCTCTTCCTCGAAAGCGGCCAATCTTGGGCGCGCGCGCTAGCCGGTGCCGGTGGTGCTGGTTCCAATGGCGGTGCACCACTCCCTCGAGGTCACCGACGGCGGCTGCGACGACGACGACAGCCCGCCACGCACCGGTACGCGCTCTGATCTTGCCTCTTGCGCGCGCGGCTCGTCACGTCGTTGCTGGAGCTGCTTCTTCGATGTTGGTGGTGTCGCTGACGATCGACTCGCGCGCCGTCTCGCGTGCTGCAGGGACGGCGTGGACGTGCGCGGCGCACATCATCACGGCGGTGATCGGGTCCGGGGTGCTGTCGCTGGCGTGGAGCGTGGCGCAGCTGGGGTGGGTGGCGGGACCGGCGTGCATGCTCTGCTTCGCGGTCGTCACCTACGTCTCCGCCTCCCTCCTCGCCGACTGCTACCGCTCCCAGGACGCCGAGAAGGGGCCCAGGAACCGGTCCTACATGGACGCCGTCCGCGCCTACCTCGGTATATTACCACTACTGTAACTAGCATCAGCAATTCAGCGTACCGTCGTTGTGGTATCGTGCTCTGATCGGCGTTGTGTGCTGTGGCGACGTACTCACTACTCAGGCAAGAAGCACACCTGGGCTTGCGGCTCGCTGCAGTACCTGAGCCTGTACGGCTGCGGCGTCGCGTACACCATCACCGCCGCCACTAGCATGAGGTAGCCGCCCGCCTGCCTGCCGCGCCGTGCCATTTATCAATCGCATTCAACAGTCAGATCGAGCATGCTGCAAGAGTCACGTGACTTAATTGGATGCAGAGTTATTTCCAATCCTTCATTTTTAGCGAGATGAATCTTGTCGTGGCTTCGAGATCTCGATCGATAAGCTAATCTGGTCGTTCTGCTGCAGGGCGATTCTGAAGGCCAACTGCTACCACGCGCGCGGGCACGACGCGCCGTGCGCCTACGACGGCAGCTACTACATGCTCATGTTTGGCGGGATGCAGCTCCTGCTCTCCTTCATACCGGGCTTCCACGACATGGCCTGGCTCTCCGTCGTCGCCGCCATCATGTCCTTCTCCTACGCCTTCATCGGCCTCGGCCTGGGCCTCGCCAACACCATCTGTACGTCGTATGCTGTCCTGCTCTATTCATTTTGCAAGACTGAATTTAAGTCATGAAGCTCACACGTATGTTTGTCGTTGTTCGTCAGCTAATGGTGTCATCAAAGGAAGCATCACGGGCGTGCCAATGAAAACCCCTGTCGCCAAGGTATGGCGCGTCTCACAAGCCATCGGCGACATCGCGTTCGCCTACCCGTACTCCTTGATCCTCCTTGAGATTCAGGTAAGGCCTGCAGCCAGTTGTATCCGCGCCTTGGTCCTCGAAATTCAGAAACTGAATTTTCACTGATTCACTTTGTGTTCCAATGTATCTATAGGACACCCTGAAGTCTCCACCGGCCGAGAACAAGACGATGAAGAAGGCGTCCATCATCTCGATCATGGTCACCACCTTCTTCTACCTCTGCTGCGGCTGCTTCGGCTATGCCGCCTTCGGGAGCGACGCGCCGGGCAACCTCCTCACGGGCTTCGGCTTCTACGAGCCCTACTGGCTCATCGACTTCGCCAACGCCTGCATCATCCTCCACCTCCTGGGCGGCTACCAGGTATGTGCACCCCAAAACCCTGAAAAACTTCACAGAAATTCTGGACGAACTGTCAGAGAGCAGGACAATAACCATATACCCTGAAAACAAAAAATTACGAATGCAGGTGTACAGCCAGCCGATCTACCAGTTCGCGGACAGGTACTTCGCGGAGCGGTACCCGGGGAGCGGGTTCGTGAACGACTTCCACACGGTGAAGGTGCCGCTGCTGCCGGCGTACCGGGTGAACCTGCTGCGGGTGTGCTTCCGGACGCTCTACGTGGCCAGCACCACGGCCGTGGCGCTCTTCTTCCCCTACTTCAACGAGGTGCTTGCGCTTCTGGGCGCGCTCAACTTCTGGCCGCTGGCCATCTACTTCCCCGTCGAGATGTACTTCATCCAGCGGAAGGTGCCGCGGTGGTCGACGCGGTGGGTCGTCCTCCAGGGGTTCAGCGCCGTCTGCCTCCTCGTCAGCGCCTTCGCGCTCGTCGGCTCCGTCCAGGGCGTCATCAGCCAGAAGATAGGCTAGTATATATATATACACATACACTCGGGAGAGATTCTTCTTCTTCGTTTTGGAATTGGATTGCTTTCTACAGTAGTACTGTGTAATGGTGATGGAGAACGTCACTATATACTGTGTTATAGCGATTGGGGAGCATTATATTAGTTTTCTCCCACCGTGGTGATCTCAACGGATTACACATGACATGCATGATGATGTATCTACACTGCTGGATCGGGGAATGGGCACACCGTTTTCAGTGCCTTCGATCTTCTGCATTGGACTGAAACATGTACTACACATCATGTTAGATATATTGCCATATTATTACTTGATGAGGAGAATGTGATGAGTTATGTCATGTGTTGTGTGCTGTGCAGTTGCATAGTAACTCAGAAGTTCAGAACAGAGTGGTATTTGGTTCAGATTGCTTGGTCAGTGAGCATGCTTAAGCCATGCTCCTGTGTGGTCTCGATTTTGCTGAATGGTGGGAGAGAACATGATCCGAGGGGTTCTTGACATTGCGACGCCTGGGCTTTGGTGTTCTTGATTACATGTACTGTAACACTTGGAGATTCTTCTTCGGTTTGGATTTGGATTGCTTTCTAGCGTAACGATGATGGAGAATATGTATTTACACTGCTGTTTTATAGCGACCGGAGAGCATTAGTTTTCTCCCTCCGTGGTGATGAACAATAGAGTAAACAAGCATCTTGTATCTGCACTGCAGGAGAGCAGAATGTCACGCCGTTTCCAGTGCCTTCCATCTTGCTCCTGCATTGGAACAAATAAACATGTTAGATTTCCTTGTTATTGGTTGAGAAGATTGTGACGGAATGCTATCTTGTCCTGCTTGACATGCAGTTCCATAAACCAGGACAAACAATTCTGTACTCAGTACCTATTTCGTGGTTCAGGTTGCTTGGTCTGTAAGCATGCTTAAGCCATGGGCCTCTGCGGTCGATTTTACTGAAATGGTGGGAAAGAACATGATCCTAGGGGTTCTTGGAACTGCGGTACCTGGACTTGGTGTTCTTGATGACAAAGGGTCCCTGAATAAAGTAGCAGCCTCATCTCAAGAGTGTAATCGTACTGCAGCACATAGAAATTGTGTTATACTCCCTATGCTGCAAAGATCCATGTATAATAACTATGCCAAGAATAGTTTTCGCAGATCAATCTGGTCCTCTTGGGCCGGATGCTTAAAGTACAATTTGATAGGATTCTGCTGAAAAAATGAAACTTCGTTTTTGCTAATTTTAGATTGTGTATTTCTTTTTTCAAAAATATCACTCACCTAAAATTTCAAGTGAATTAACTTTTCATACACATGTTTGTAAAGTTGTGACAAATTTTCATATTTTACCCTAAATTGTTAGATTGTGTCATCTTTTACTCTATTTAACAATTTCCATGAATTATGACCAAACGGTCTCACGTGTAAAGTCGACGCTCGCGACGCCAATTCGGAAGCACAAACCGGTTGGGTGTGTCCAGTATACACATGCGACCCGACCTAGCCCGTCTTCATTGCAGATCTATTAATAATCATCAATAGTAATATAAATATCGACGCTACAACTATCTTAGTGGTGGGCGACGGAGCCACAACCTTCTTCTGGACGGACAAGTGGCTTTGGTGTGGACGTATCTGCGACTTTGCGCCGAACCTTTTTGCGGCCGTCTCGGCGCACACAGCTTCGCACACGCAAGGTTTGGAGGGAGTGGCCGGAGGATGGCTTCACGTTCACAACATCTTCCTAGACCTGGGCGCATCAGCCATCAGGGAACTCCTTGAAGTGGCTGACCGGCTAGAGGGAGTCACCCTCACGAAGGGCGCGCAAGATGTCTTCAAGTGGAACTGGGACCTAAGCAACTGCTATACGGCCAAATGCTGCTACCAGGCCCTGTTTGTTGGTCGGACCTCGATGGAAGGAGCCGTGCAGATCTGGAGCTCGTGTGCCCCCACCGGCTGTAAAGTAGACGCGGAACAGATGCTGGAGGACAGTGGAGACTAAGTAGACGCGGACTGCAGCACCCGGCGGCGTGCCCGCTTTGTGACCAATGTAGAGAAACAATAGACCACCTCGTGATGTGCTGCATCCTAGTCCATGAAGTGTGGGAAACATGCCTAAACTGGTGAGGCAAGAGTCATTGGATGCTGGAGCAAGACACGGAGCTTGTAACCTGGCTTCAGGAGAAGCGCGAGGGCAACGTACGCGAGCACGATCTCTGGACCAAGATCTTCCTAGTATGCTGGAAACTTTGGCGTCACCGGAATGATGTGGTTTTTTAGGGAGACACCCCCTCCGCGCAGACCGTTTCTTGAAAGATCCAGGATGATGCGGGCCTATGGAGGGCCGCGAGCCTCCTCCGCGATTTCTTAGGACAGGTGGACAAGTGAAGATTTCACGAGTAGTTGTTTAGGGTGTGTGTGTTATTGTAGAGGCATCGTGGAGTTGCGCTCGGGGGCGCATGTGCGCGTTGTTATGTTTTATCCCCTGATCCTTATTCTATAAAAACGATACGTCTTCCAGGACGTATCCTTAAAAAAATAGTAGTACAAATAAAATAAAAATAATAAAAAATAAATATATAGATCCTTGGACCACCTAGCAACGATTACAAGCACTAGCACGAGCCGAATGCGTGTCGCTGTCCTCACCCTCCATCACCGGAGCCGGATAAAACTTGTCTAGTAGAGTTTGTTATACCAGATAGACAAGAAGTTATCATGCTAAGCTCTCAAAGGAGCAGCGCACTAGAGAAGCAGCCATCAGCGAAGATGACAGTCGTAGATAGAAAAAGACTGACCTTAAACCACACGAATGAATAAAAAAAATGATCGGATCGCGAGAGATCCTCCGTATATATGACTCCAAGTGCCCTTCGCCGGCAAATTATTTTGAAGAAAGACTACAATTGAGATTAAGTAGCTAGAAAGGCAAATTATTGTCTCTGGGTGAAAGATCGGTACTCATTAATTCAGTACTCAGTAACATGGTGATGTATATGATTTCATACTTCCAGTTACCAAAAGGAGTCTTACATCGATTGGATTATTTACGATCAAGATTCTTCTGGAAAGGATATAATGAAAAGAAAAAGTATAGACTGGCTAAATGGAGTGTGGTTTGCAGACCCAAAGATCAAGGAGGGCCTGGGATTCATGATCTGAAAATCAAGAACCAAGCCCTACTTGGAAAATGGCTTTTTATGTTGCTTTCTAAAGACGGGATCTGACAAACTATTATTAAACGAAAATATGTTGGCTCGAAAGCACTATCCCAAGTTCTATGGAAACCAGGAGATTCGCATTTCTAGGCTGGTCTAATGGCCACGAAGAAGCATTTCTTCCGCTTTGAATCGTTTTCGATTAAGGACGGATCTGAGATACGTTTCTGGGAAGATAAGTGGCTAGGTAGCACTACTTTACGGAAACAGTATCCAGCCTTGTATAATATTGTCCGTCACAAAGGTGAAACACTCGTTATAGTGTTGGAGACCAATCCGCCGAATGTGTCGTTCAAAAGTTATTTAATCGGACCCCGACTTGTATCGTAGAATAATTTGCTTAACCGTTTGACATCAATCCATTTGATGTCGGGATCTGGTAAATTTTATTGGAACTTGACTACGAACGGTATCTTCTCAGTTAGTTCCATATGCAATGCTTTGATCCAACCATCGTTACCGGTTGTTAATAATCAGAAAATTTGGAGAATGAAAATACCACTTAAAAATAAAAATTTTGCTTGGTATCTTTGTCGTGGCGTTATCCTAACCAAGGATAATCTTATTAGGCGGAATTGGCATGGAGATAAAATATGTATTTTTTGCCATCATGATGAGTCAATAAAACATTTGTTTTTCGAATGTAATTTTGCCCGTTCTATATGGTCAGTCACCCAAGCAGCTTTAGGCTTGTATCCACCTTGTAGTGTTGCCAATGTCTTTGGGAATTGGTTACATGGTATAGATTACAAGTACAGAAAACTTTTTAGGGTGGGATCTATTGCCATTATTTGGTCGCTATGGCTGTGTAGAAATGATAAAGTGTTTAATGATAAATTCTCATCTTTCTTGCAGGTTATCTACCGGTGTACAGGCACACTCCGATTATGGTCATCCCTGCATCGTGTGGAGTTTCACGACCTTTTTACGGAGGTGTGCACGAGACTGGAGGATACAGCGAGAGATATCTTTACCCGTCATGGATGACAGCATAATTCGTGGATAGGCCATCAACCCCCTTAGACGTTTTTTACAATTTATCATTATGATATGTAATTCGCCTATGTTGTTTTATTTTGTTTGTCGACTTTGGATCTTGGACGGCTGTGTGCATCTTAGCTATGTAGAGGCCGAATGTAATACTTAAACTTTAAGTAATAAAGACACCCTTTATCGAAAGTGCCCTCCGCCGGCACTAGACGCACCATTCTTGGTCATGCCACTCGTATTCCTCATCGATGGTATGCAACTTGAAAACACTTAATAATATTTGGGCATAGGTTTTAAGGGCTCCAATGAAACATGGTTCCTATTCCTCTTACAAAAGACTGCCAACTTAACATATTACAAAAATATAGGCCAGGTCTAAAATACCTAATAACTATCTACTAATTAACGCCCTTGTCGTCATTAAAGCAGATGACAATGTCGTCAGTGGAGGTTGTTGCGTCCTTCCCGAGCCTGATGCCTCATCCTTGTTGGTCTTGCAGTTTGTCGTGAGGGCCTTCCAAATCAACACAATCTCGTCAAACCTATTGACGGGAAATTGCGGATAGGCCACTACCTGGACGACCTCCTTACCTGTAACATCCCAAAAATATTGAACTTGGATCATCAAACTCTAAGCATCAAAATTAGGGTTAAAAAAACTTTTCTAAATAAAATTATGAATGCATGCATATGAGTATGCATTGAATTTGAAATTCTTTTGAACCACCTTGTTTGTTTGTTTCCTTGATTGTAAAATGTTTCTTAGGTGAAATAAACATCTTCTAAAACATTTCCCACACTTTTCCCAAAGACAAATAAAGCAAAACAAATAAAATAAAGGAATGGTCATTTTGACCAATTTAACTCCCATGCCTACTTTGGCTGTCTCAAACTTTCAGAACCTAACAGAAACTTTTCTGGATCTTTGCACCCCTTGAATGTACTCATAAGAAAGTATCAAGGCCCACTTTGTGATTATCCAGAAACTTTCAAATGCATAGTTTAAATGACAATTCAAAATTGAATCTTTATCATATGGGAAGATCCCACTTTTCCAAAAACCACTCAAACAAGCTCAAATTTCAAAACCCAAGCATCTGCAGACTCACCAGCACCAATCTAGCACACCCACCAAAAATCTTTTCAAAATTCAAAACTTGATTTCATGCGGCCATTTCATCAAACAGGTTGCAGACACAAATCATATAAAATCTAAACACTATAGTGAGCAGTGATTGAAGCCTAACTTGTTCCCTCTCTATCTCACAACCATCTCAGTAGATTATCTAGCAAGTTAAACCAAGCACTAGCCCCACTATAAGCTTGGCATTGCCATCAATGGTGAACAGCCGAGCACACCATGCCACCCTCATGTCGACAGCAAGCTAGGAAGAGAAGCAAGCCTAGCCAACATGTCTGGGAGGCAGCCCACCGTCCACCGCCACTCCCTGTCCACCGCTCGAACCTTGCCAGCCACTGGACCACACGCACGGACCGCGCCCAGACCACCAGCGACCATGCCGAGCGTGCGCCAGAGCACCACCCTCGACCGAATCCTACAGACCGCGCGCCGCCCTCACCGCGCGCATACACGATCGCCACCGACCCAGGAGACCGCCAGACATCCTCGTTCGTCGCCTCGTGACGCACAGCCACCACTCGCCGTCGAAGACGCCGCCTCTGCCGCGCAGAGCGTCGCGTGTTCTAGACCAAGCCGCACCGCCCCACGCCTCGAAACCATGTCGTTGAGCATCGCCAGGGAACACTGCACCGCCCCCTACCTTTTCCCATGCCAATAGCCGTCTGTACCATCGCCCCCGACGAGCTCACCGTGCGCCCCGTCGGTCCCCTCGCTCGACTATAAATAGAGGCCACCCCCGCTCTAATTCTTCACACCATTTTACTCCCCTCTCATCACTGATCGTGCCACACCGTTCCCGGAGCAAGGCGAGCAACACTTCGCCGGAATTTCACCGGAGCCCGCCGCCTCTGGAGAAGAAGGGAGCCATCGATTTCGTCCACCCCAGGAGCTGCCGCGACCACCCCTGAGTTCGCCGTCGTCGACTTCGTCGTTCGTCCGCCTCGCCAGCACCCCGGTGAGCCCCCAACACCCCTCACTGGCCGCGCTAGGTTTCTTTCTCGCCGGCGTTGCCCTGCGTCGACGATGACTCCCAGCCGTTGGATTAGAATCAGATCGAACGTCCCACGTTGCCCCGTACCGCTTCGCACCCTCCTGTCTCACTGACGAGTGGGGACACCCACTTAAGCAGCCCGCGGAAGAGCTTCGCTTAGCAGGCCGGCCCAGTATCTTTTCCCGCGTAGCCTAGTTATTTGAATTAAACCTTTTCCATTTTATTTCAAACTCACTTCTGTATCCAACTTCAAAAATCAACCCAGATCGATTCAGTGCACCAAATTGAATGAAACCAATTTTGTTAGAAAGGTCTGAGAATGCTGAATCCAAGCTCGTTGAATTCAAATCATTTAGATCTATAGATCAACCATGGTAAAAATAACAAGGCAGAATCTTTTCTACATTCAAACATTTTTCAAATTTAAACCATAATAGCTTTTGAGTTGATTCCAACTCTCAAAAATCATATTTAACCATACCTTTCAGAATATATAAAAATATATAGGTTTACTTGCATAAATAATGTTCAAGTAATAAAAGAATGCTACATAGGCATTTCTAGCCACTTTAATTAATCAAAATAAAAGGGTAAAACCTTATTAAATTGTGACACCACTTTAAATCACATTCCCATGGACTACAATATGTGGTGATGACATGTGTCAACATGATCCCATGTTTGGTTTGGGGAATATTAAATCTTAAGTAGTTTTTCAATGAGTAGAAATTACTTTTCTAAAAATAAAAGGAAGTAAACCAAGCTTTAATCTTGTAATGTTAGTGATGATGTTAGATAATCTATAGGACCCTTGTGTGTGATGATTGCAAGTAGTTAAGTATTGTTTGGTGATTGTGTACCTCGTATTTATTCATAGACGATAGTACCGACCAAGGATACGAGGAGGAAGGAGGATTCTACGAAGAGGAAGCCGAGGAGAACTTCAACCACTGCTCTGCACAAGGCAAGCTTATACTGATATTGGGCAAGCTTATACTGATATTGTGCAAGCTTTACTACCTAAGTGGACCAATGCAAGCCAATACTTGCAAGCTAACACTTGCAAAATACTCTACTGATGCTACGAACCCCTACTTGTTACTATGCCCACTCTATGCCTTAAGCATATGTGATCATATCCCCTTGATAAACCAATCCTAGTTTTATTTACAAGCTTTATTACTTTATTTCTTTATCAAAGCTCTTAATTAGAGCTTACTTAAGTGAATTGTAGATTCTAGAAGGATACTTGAAGGTTGCATAAAGAGCATAAAATTTGACCTAAGCTAGATAATCTTGATGTCATACTAAGGCATGAGATTGAACTTAGTTAGAACTCCACTAGTTTACCACCCCTCATTATTGCTTACCCCCACTTGTAGATGCTAGTGCTAAGCATAAAACTTGATCAACTTTAGATGGGAATACTTGGTGGAAAATGGTTATGAAAACCTTGGAATGATGGATCATTCTATTGAAATGTTTTGGACATGTGTTTCCGAACACCTGATGATTTTTAGTGATGAAAATGTTGAGGCATGAGCCTTAGCCCTTTATAAAACTGATGGTTGTCTGGATACGATACCATTCCAATTTTTATCGTACAACCACAATACCCGAATATTGGGTAGGGCTTGACTGGAAACTTATATACCTTAGTATTAGTTCCCTCACGGCCAAGGTCTGAGCTGAGGCTACCTTGTGAAGATTGTCCACCTGTGCAGTACCCAAGATGACAGTTGGTCATGGTTGGGAGGCCAAACTCACATGAGAGGTGCTTATACTAGGGACTGTAATTGAAAGGTTAGGATTGATTATCCGCATACTGAGTATGGTGAATTCAGGATTTGTTCCTGACGGATGTATCGAATGTTGTGGTGAAAGTGTACAATCTCTGGAGAGTGTCAAACTATTCGAACAGCCGCGTCCGCGGTTATGGACAGTTGGAGTGGCCATACTATTCCCCCGTCAGACTTTTCAAAATGACTTGTGAAATGAATTGAGACTTTGACTTGACCACAACAGGGTTATGATATGAAATACAAGTTCCCACTTAGGAGTTATAAAATTGTGACTAGCATTCATTTGCTTCTAGACTTAGTAGAGATAAATCTGGCTTTTGCAAAATAACCCTAGAGCCTAGTGTCCTATTACCAAAAAACCCTTTTACTTGTTAGTATTAGTTTGCGAGTACTTAAAGAGTACTCATGGCTTTGTTCCTGGCTATTCCCATGTCCATACTATGAAGAGGAGTACCTGGAGGATGGACCCCAGGAAGGTTACTGATAGGGCAAAGGTCTCCGATCTTTCGATGAGATGGCGATAGTCGATTTGGTGGAGTTCGGGCTTGACGATCCGACTACACGTGCGAGCACGAGCGCCAATGCAATCGCTAGGCCAATCTCCTGGAGGTTACCGATCCTGCGTGAACACGATCAGCCTGACCAGCGAGGGTCTTAATTCCTACCTGAAATCGAGAACAAGTAAGAACCAATATTGCAATCAAGATATTGCGGATTAAGAGGAAAGCTTTATTGAAAGAGGTGGGATCCTGAATAGGTGCGAAGTACAAGAGGCCTCTACGACGCTCGAGCCTTGGCGAAGTTGCGACTATGGCTAACTTAATGTCTAAACAAAATCCGAGTCTAGGGGGTCGGCTATGGGGCGTATTTAAGGGCGAAAAGGTGGGGTTTCGGCCAGCCATGGAAGTGGTGGCCGAATCCAACCCTAAAAGTCATTTTCCCCTCAAATACGGACTCTAAAAAATAGCTAATTAAAATCCTGCGAAAATTACATGGGCCTGGCCCAAAATAAAAGGTGTCGCAGCACCATATTAAGCTATGGACGAATTCGTAAAGTATTGATCTTGAATATTTCGTCCAAGCCTTCATTCTTCATTATGGTGGCCTCAAAGTTCTGAAATCTTCATCCGTGGCCTTCTCTTGGATCATCACATGCTTGCTGCCATCTCCATGCATGGCCATGCTCCAATGCTTGTCCCTCTCATCCATGCTTGGTCCATCATTCCTAAGAGTAAGAAATATATCTGATTTAGGCAGCATCATATTCTCATGTATGTGAGAAATAGTTCCAAGAAACGAAAGTACCTGATAGTTAAGTTGTTTGGCACGAGATCTTGTGATGGGTCCTTGTATGTGTGTTGCTGTAGGTACAACGGTTGTATCAATAGTAGGGATGTCCACATCATGCTCCCCTTCTTGAATTGAAGTCGTCCTCGACGCAATCTCATCTTCCTCACCAAAGTAAGGCTTCAAATCTGCAATGTTAAATGTAGGACTAACCGTACCAAAGTCTGCAGGCAACTCAAGTTTATATGCATTATCATTGATTTTCTCTAACACCTTAAAGGGACCAGCAGCACGTGGCATTAACTTAGACTTGCGTAAATCAGGAAAACGATCTTTACGCAAATGTAACCAAACAAGATCGCCAACATCAAACACAACATGTTTTCTACCTTTATCCCCAGCAAGTTTATACTTAGCATTCATGTGTTCAATGTTATCTTTAGTAGTCTTATGCAAGTTTAATATCATTTCAGCGCGTTGTGTAGCATCCAAATTATGTTGCACCGAAGAAGGTAAAGGCAATAAATCAATAGGTGGACGAGGAACAAAACCATACACAATCTCAAATGGGCACATCTTTGTGGTAGAATGCAATGAACGATTATAAGCAAATTCTATATGAGGTAAACACTCTTCCCACAATTTTAAATTCTTCTTTAAAACAGCCCGTAACATAGTAGACAAAGTTCTATTTACTACTTCAGTTTGACCATCAGTTTGGGGATGACATGTAGTACTAAAGAGCAATTTAGTCCCCAACTTAGCCCATAAACATCTCCAAAAGTGGCTAAGAAATTTAGTATCACGATCAGAAACAATAGTATTTGGCACACCATGCAAACGAACAATTTCACGAAAGAACAAATCAGCAATATGCGCAGCATCATCCGTTTTATGACAAGGAATAAAGTGTGCCATCTTAGAAAACCGATCCACAACAACAAAAATACTATCCCTCCCCTTCTGTGTTTGTGGCAATCCCAAAACAAAGTCCATAGAAATATCCTCCCAAGGAACACTAGGAACAGGAAGAGGCATATATAAACCATGTGGATTAAGACGAGACTTAGCTTTTTGACAAGTAGTGCAGCGTGCCACAAATCTCTCAACATCTCGACGCATACGTGGCCAAAAGAAGTGTGCAGCAAGAACATCCTCCGTCTTCTTGACACCAAAGTGTCCCATCAATCCTCCTCCATGCGCCTCCTGTAACAACAAAAGACGAACAGAGCTATCTGGAATGCATAGTTTGTTAGCACGGAACACAAATCCATTATTGAAGACGAACTTGTTCCAAGTTCTACCATCTCTACAATTCTGCAACACATCTTTAAATTCAGCATCATGCACATATTGTTCCTTAATAGTTTCCAATCCAAATATTTTGAAGTCAAGTTGAGATAACAAAGCATAACGGCGCGACAAAGCATCAGCAATAACATTATCTTTACCCTTTTTGTGTTTGATAACATAAGGAAAAGACTCAATAAATTCAACCCACTTTGCATGATGACGATTCAACTTAGCTTGACTACGAATATGCTTCAAAGATTCATGATCAGAATGAATAACAAATTCCTTAGGCCATAGATAATGTTGCCAAGTTTCTAATGTCCGAACCAATGCATATAATTCTTTATCATAAGTAGAATAGTTCAGACTAGCCCCACTCAATTTCTCACTAAAATATGCAACAGGTTTTTCCTCTTGTAATAACACCCCTCCCAAACCAATTCCACTAGCATCACATTCAAGCTCAAAAGTCTTAGTAAAATCAGGAAGTTGGAGCAAGGGAGCATGTGTTAGCTTATCTTTCAATATGACGAAGGCCTGTTGTTGTGCATCGCCCCAAACAAAGGGCACATCCTTCTTGGTAAGCTCATTCAGCGGCGCGGCAATTGATCCAAAGTCTTTGACAAAGCGCCTATAAAAACCAGCGAGGCCAAGAAAACTCCTCACTTGTGTGACCGTCTTGGGCTGCGGCCAATTCTCAATAGCTTCAATCTTGGCTGGATCCACTTCAATACCCTGTGATGTAACAACATAGCCAAGAAACGCCACTCGATTGGTGCAAAAGGTGCACTTCTCAAGGTTACCAAACAAACGTGCATCACGTAAAGCATTAAAAACAGCACGTAAATGGTCCAAATGATCCTCTAAAGATTTGCTATAAATCAGAATATCATCAAAGTAGACTACCACAAAACGTCCAATGAAAGCACGTAAAACTTCGTTCATTAATCTCATGAAAGTGCTAGGTGCATTAGTTAAACCAAACGGCATTACTAACCACTCATATAAACCGAACTTACTTTTAAATGTTGTTTTCCATTCATCTCCTAATTTTATACGAATCGGGTGGTAACCACTACGCAAATCAACTTTAGAAAACATGGTAGAGCCACTCAATTCATCAAGCATGTCATCTAAACGTGGAATAGGATGACGATATCAAATAGTAATATTATTGATAGCTCTACAATCAGTACACATGCGCGAAGAACCATCTTTCTTAGGTACCAAAATAATAGGAACAGCACAGGGGCTAAGGGACTCACGAATATGATCTCTGTCGAGTAGTTCCTGAATTTGGCGTTGTATCTCCTTTGTCTCCTCTGGATTGGTTCTATATGGCGCGCGGTTGGGCAATGTGGCACCAGGAATTAGATCAATTTGGTGCTCAATTCCTCTAATAGGAGGTAGTCCTGGTGGCAACTCAGTGGGAAAGACGTCCTCATATTCCTGCAAAAGGTTAGCAACAGCGGGTGGCAAAGAAGGAGGCATATCCTCAAATGAAAACAAAACCTCTTTGCAGACAATTGCATAACATTGAGTATTGTTTACATCTAGTTCAGCAATATCAATTTTATTTGTAAGCATACATGGACTCTTCAAACGAATTTCAGTAGCATGTGTAGAATCAGATTTAGTGTTCTTGGGTGGTATAAAATCTGCAGCAACAATCTGATTCTCACTTTTATTTTTCTCCTCAGTTTTAGCTCTACTAGCTCTAGCAAGATCATCTTTTAAAATCTGTTCGGGAGTCATAGGTTTTAGACCAATTTTCTTTCCATCATGCATAAGAGAATAGTGATTAGTTTTGCCATTATGAACAGATTCTCTATCAAATTGCCATGGTCTACCAAGTAACAAAGAACAAGCTTGCATAGGTACAACATCACAATCAACAAAATCAGAATATGTACCAATAGTAAAATGCACGCGTACCGTTCTTGTTACCTTGATCTTGCGAGAACTCTCAAACCATTGGATGTAGTATGAATGTGGGCGTTGTCTTGTTGGAAGCGCAAGCTTCTCTACCATGTCAACACTGGCCAGATTATTACAACTCCCTCCATCAATGATTATCCGTATAGCTCTTTCCTTGACAACACCACGTGTTTGGAACAGGTTGTGGCGTTGATCTTGCTCAGATTTGCTCAATTGCACACTCAACACACGTTGTGTAATTAAACTCTTGTATTGATCAGCAGCTTCAGCTCCCATTACCTCTGGCTCTTCATCATCATCAGAATTGTCTCCATCTCGAGCAGAAATAAGGGCTAGTGTATCTTCATCAAAGTCACTCGCTGAATCGTATTCACCATCTTCTCGCACCATCATCACACGTTGTGTTGTGCACTGTCTCTCAATATGACCAAAACCCCAGCACTTGCGGCATTGTATATCCTTTGTCTTACCCGTGGAAGCCATAGAAGATGCACTACGAGCAGGGGCATTGGATGATGGTGGAGGAGCAGCTGGAAATCTTGTGGTGGCCTTGGATGTGGTAGTAGCTGGAGGCGAATCACGAGGAGGCACTGATTGTCGGGATGTCCAAGTGGATGTACGACCTGCAGAATTATTAGTCCTCCTCCATGGTGTTTGGCGATCCTGCACTTCACGTTCAGCTTTGCAAGCAAGATGAAATAAACGAGTGATAGAATTATATTCCTTATAATCTAATATGTGCTGAATGTCCTTGTTTAATCCACCAAAGAAACGTGCAAGCATTTGTTCATTAGATTCAACAAGACCACACCTAACCATCCCCGTTTGCAATTCCTGATAATACTCTTCTACAGAATTTTTCCCTTGCTCTAAGCGTGTCAGATTCTTTAGTAAATCACGTTGATAAGTGGGAGGTACAAAACGAACACGCATAGCAGTTTTTAAAGCAGTACAAGTACTAGGAATAGTAGTAGGATTTAAACGACAATACTCAGACCACCAAAGGGAAGCAAATTTAGTAAATTCACATGTAGCAGCACTAACACGCATATTCTCAGGATATTTTAAGCATGCAAAACGTTGTTCTACTTCCATCTCCCATGTAAGATATGCATCAGGATTATATTTACCCTCAAAAGATGGAATATTTAATTTAAGCTTTGCAACATGATCATCATCATTACGTACCGGTGGGCGAGCGTTGCGGTAGTAATGTCGGGGACGACCAGCAGGTACCTGTGGAGGTTGTTCAACCTCCTCGTCGAACAGATCGTCGTCGTCGGGGTCGTAGTAGTACCCGTCGTCTGTCCCCAATGTCGCAGCAGCAGCAGCCGCGGCGGAAGTCTGAGGAACGTCAGTCGTAGCAGGAGCCGCCGGGGGCGCGGCGGTAGCCGAACCAGCAGTCCGACCCGTGATCGAAATGCGCCGTGCGCCATGTGTGGGTGCCAGTGCGGGTGCGGGCAGTCGGTTCAGAAGCTCCTTGAACCGAACGTCAAGCTTGGCGTTGAAGGATTTCTCGAGTCCATCGATCTTGTCCACGGCGTTGGTGAGCTTGGTGTCAAACTCCCCTAGGCGCGTATCCACGTCTTCAGCGCGACTGACCAAGAGCGCGGAGAAGTGGGCATGTAGTTCTTCGTTCGTCATGGTGGCAGGGTTCCGCGAAGTATCTGTCATGGTTAGTCCTTAAAAAGCACAGGTATATACTACAGGAATATGGTGGAAGTCACGCGTAATCCGTCAAGCAATATACGAAGCTCTTACAAGTTCTTACCAAACAGCAGGAAAAGGCGATGTGCAACCACGAGGATCAGTGGGTCCAGAGATTGAACCAAGCGATTACCAGGAGTCGAAACACCGCACGTGGAGAGTATCTGTGGAGCTCTGGGAAGGCTTAGCAAAGGGGTTAGCAATTATCAAAACAGCAATGCAAAAGTTGAAAGAATGCTCAACGACGGTACTGTGCTGGTCCTAGGCTAGACCGTACTAGAGACGCGAGCCTAGATCACCAACGATGTCACGATGCGACACAACAAGCACTGTATGATGATATAGCACCCTGAAAAGCGATCCGAGATGCAGAAAATCACTATGATGGCGAGTGTCTAGAACTGATCTACGGGGTCTAAAAAGAGGTTAGCCCCCAAAAAAAAATTTGAAATTTTTTATTTTGCTCCGGAAAGCGCGCAGGCGCCAAAAAAATATCGCTATAACGGCCGATGGAGAAAAATGATCCCCAAAGCCGAAAACTAGTATAGCCAGAAAAATTTTTCGGAGGCGGCTCTAGACTTTTTTTTTTTTTTTTGCTCTCCTTCTGGACTTACGACCGGACTCTTAGTGCGACACGGACTTTAGCTGAATACGGAAACAACAAAGAAGGAAAGGCAAAAGAAATAACTAGTAAACAGTAACTCTACTCGGACTCGTACCGCGGCAGGAAAACTGATCGGATCTGTGTCGTGGTAGGAAGGCGGTGGCGGAGTATTAGGGTTTATCGTGGCTGGGTATATGGCGGCGGAATATGGTGGCTGTGATCGGCGAGTGTGGCGGTGACTACTATGATCAGAACTCGAAACTCTAAGGGACGAGACACTAAGACCAGCAACTCGACGCGACGAAGTAGACACAAATTCAACAATGCAAAAACTGAAAAGATAATGCGAGGCGTAGATTGGTTATGGGATGGATCTAAACTCTAACTGTGTTTTTGGCTTTTTCGTGGGTTATAGGTAAAAACAGATCTAATCTATGAAAAACAGTAAAATCTCACCGAGCAACCTGAAATCTGATACCACTTGATAGGGCAAAGGTGTCCGATCTTTCGATGAGATGGCGATAGTCGATTTGGTGGAGTTCGGGCTTGACGATCCGACTACACGTGCGAGCACGAGCGCCAATGCAATCGCTAGGCCAATCTCCTGGAGGTTACCGATCCTGCGTGAACACGATCAGCCTGACCAGCGAGGGTCTTAATTCCTACCTGAAATCGAGAACAAGTAAGAACCAATATTGCAATCAAGATATTGCGGATTAAGAGGAAAGCTTTATTGAAAGAGGTGGGATCCTGAATAGGTGTGAAGTACAAGAGGCCTCTGCGACGCTCGAGCCTTGGCGAAGTTGCGACTATGGCTAACTTAATGTCTAAACAAAATCCGAGTCTAGGGGGTCGGCTATGGGGCGTATTTAAGGGCGAAAAGGTGGGGTTTCGGCCAGCCATGGAAGTGGTGGCCGAATCCAACCCTAAAAGTCCTTTTCCCCTCAAATACGGACTCTAAAAAATAGCTAATTAAAATCCTGCGAAAATTACATAGGCCTGGCCTAAAATAAAAGGTGTCGCAACACCATATTAAGCTATGGACGAATTCGTAAAGTATTGATCTTGAATATTTCGTCCAAGCCTTCATTCTTCATTATGGTGGCCTCAAAGTTCTGAAATCTTCATCCGTGGCCTTCTCTTGGATCATCACATGCTTGCTGCCATCTCCATGCATGGCCATGCTCCAATGCTTGTCCCTCTCATCCATGCTTGGTCCATCATTCCTAAGAGTAAGAAATATATCTGATTTAGGCAGCATCATATTCTCATGTATGTGAGGAATAGTTCCAAGAAACGAAAGTACCTGATAGTTAAGTTGTTTGGCACGAGATCTTGTGATGGGTCCTTGTATGTGTGTTGCTGTAGGTACAACGGTTGTATCAATAGTAGGGATGTCCACATCAGTTACGACAACTAGGATCATCTTCCATCGTCAGCATTGCCTGTGACCCCGAAGATGGAGCTTCGCCTACGCTACCGTTACTATTACGTATTCCGTTGCTTGATGTTGTATTAAGAACTGGATCATGAGATCCCTATTCGTGTAAGAACTTATGTATCGTTTGTAATGGATGATGTACTATGGTATCCAATTCTGTTATGTCTCGCAAAAATGGTAATCCTGGGATTGCGATGTATGGCATAACAGGCATCTGGGATTAAAAATCCGGGTGTTGACATTACCCTTCTTCTTGGCACGCATACAGTCCTCGCGGAGAGACTCGAAGGACTACTCCACCACCCGATGCACAATTGCTTTCTCACGCCGTGTCAATGCAATGGACTCCTCGCCACCATTTCCTCATGGATGTCCTCCTCCTACATCTCATCTAGCTCATCCATGACATCTTTGTCCTCGTGCAAACTCCTTCCGTTCGAGGAGGACCAGCCGGCGCACCGGGGAAATAAGGAATTGCCATCATGGAACAGAAGCGGGAGTGAGTGCTTCTGCTCCCCCACCAGAGACCCCTCCTCAACACGACAACGATGAGCCGAGAGGGGCATCCAAACACAAGAGAGGTGAGCGATATTCTTGCTACAAGTCATATCGATGTGTGTCTACCGAGCCTAGAGCACAAGGAAGCCGACTCGTCACCAACACGTGACACGCTAGAGTAAGGCGAGCGGCCTGCACGTGTCGAACAGGAGCCAGGGCAACTTGGCGAGAACACTGCAAATACGACCAATATTTACCGCCAATAGGGCGAAGAAACACAAATGCGCCAAATACACGAATCCATAGCAAATAAATTGCACATATTTATAAATTTATAAACATGTGTGATGATCTGCACCAATTTTAACGATTTCGGTTTACTAGACCATGTGCAGAATCTGTTTACTAGACCATGTGCAAAATCTTACCGACGGATTTTAGTTTAGATGGTGTGCCATGTTCGGACGAAGAAGCACGACAGACTCGCTGGTATATGTTAGATTGGTTCACTAATAAGAGATCGTTCACACCACACACGGTAGACCGGCACAGGCAGGCGTCAGGCGACATGGCCAGAGTAGGAGCCAGACTATCTTCATTGGTGACAGGGTAGGATGCCGTTGAGTCGCTGCCAGACGGACCCAATGGACCCGATGCGAGGGTGCGCAATCCGCTGTGTGTCCATCAGATGCAATCGCGGCAAAATTTTATGGACGGTTCTGGAGCGTGCGCTGATCCGTGCAGACCGGTGGTTTAGAGTGGTTCGGACTGGTTAGATGCCCTAAGTGTGTGGTTCATGTCCGAAAATTGTATGTGCGGTAAGTAAACACGCCATGAAAACACAAAATCGTATAGTATTTTTTTAAAATCATGTTCAATGGTGCCTGCGACGATGGGAGGCTTTTTTTCTCTCGGTTCTCCGGGGAAACACTGAACTAACAGTGCCTGGTTCCTTTACAAATTACAACAATTCAACGACATATAATCTCTTCATTTGCTACCAATTAAGTGATGGAAGCAGCGAAGCAACGACTGATAAGATATGGGTCAAGCGAGGAGCCAGAAGTCCTTTTGGCGCTTGCTGGAGAGGAGGTACCCGCCGGAGCTCCGCCGCCGCACGCCCAGCGCCTCGCACGGCGCGTGCTCGATGCAGTGCTCCACCAAGCTAATCCCCCGCCGCATCCTACTGCATTGACGCTTCGCCGCTGGCCAAGAACCCAGAATCCACCACGCTCGCCGGCGCTGGCCCAGCACGAGCAGCGACGCGCCCTGCCGCCTCGCGGCGTCCACCACCGCCGGCGCGCGCTCCTCCGCCTCCACCACGCAAACCTCCACCCTCACCTGCAGTGTTGATTCATTCAATTTCACTCTCGCAAAGAAAAACCACTCGTTTGTTGCACCAACCAACCAACCAACCAATCAATCAATCAATCAATCAATCGCGGCGCACGGTGGTGGGGAGAATCCGAATGACTATCGCGCGCGCGTTTCGTGGTCCACTCTTCTTTTTATATTGCGAAGATTGCTTTATTTTCTTCGACAAGGGATGGAAGGTTCCAAAAACAAATATAAATCCATCCCTAGGCTGTGCTAGCGTTTGGCCCAAAATTCGGCGCTAAATGACTCGTTCTCTTTAATTTGAGTAGTATGTAGATGTATGACCTCCCTTTCTAGTATACTACTATACTAGTACTAGGAATGGTATAAATAATAAAATACTGTATATAATAAAATATGTAAAGTACCTCTGGCCTGGTCGATTGACACAAGTTCCTCATGGCATCGATGTGTTCATAGCATCTGGTCCTTGATATCTTCACGCAGGAATCAGCACCCGCTGCTACAAGTATATAATTATGGAGTATTCAGCGTTAATTATATTAATTTCAATTCAACTGTGGCGAAGCATAGCTAATGAACGAATCAAGTGTATGCAACCAGAGGTCGATCACTCAAGGAGGTTAGCTTATTAATTTTGCTCATCACTGGTGGTACTGACCATCTGCGGGAGCCGGCTTGACGACGGCGAGAAGTACGACGTCATCGTTGCTGCGGACAGCCTGGGACAACGCCCACTCGAGCGCGCCCACCGCCTCCGCCCGCCCGTCAGCCACCACCATCACCCGTCGCCCGCCGCGCACGACGTCAACCATCGATGCGCCACTGCCGCCGTACCAGCTGCCTCCGTCTCCTGCTCCAGCATCATTATTCCTGACCTTGCTGCAGATGGCCGCGGACGGCAGCTTGGAGCTGGAGGAGGAGCAGTAGCTCACCCGCTGCACTCGCTTCCTCACCCGCGTCGCCGCCCGCCCGCGGCACAACGCCGGCAGCCTCCTCCCCATGAATAATCTCTCGGCTACTCAGCAAGGAACTGCTCTTCAATGATTGTGTGGAAAGCTGTGGTCCGCGCACACCCTGGAAGGTGCTCGTATATGGAGGGTTAAGCTTAGTGCGCGTAGTGGGATACTTTATATACGCACGCATGTGTAGTGTAGGCGTAGCCAATTGCTGCTAAACTGGCGGCAAACTTGCGACGTGCAGCGCATGAAGGGCACCACTGGTGAAGGGTATGTATTTGTTAGGTCGTTTGCCACTTTGCCTGCAGCCTGCAATCCAATCAAACCTTTGGTCGACCTCTCGCCATGTCTGTATATGCCATCAGTTAGTTAGTAGAAATTCTGCAACGGATGCCATTGATCTAATATTCTGCACAATTCACTTGGGCTAATAGAGAGATACATCGACTTATGAGAAGTTAGATAGAATTTTCGCAAGTGTTGAATGAGAAAAAATATTCCTTTGGTTATAGTCCACGCCCTAACATGGCCAGAGAAAGGTCATACACCACCGCTAATCGACCCTGGAGTCCATGCTAATATAGGTAATAAAGCTCATAAGGATCATAGAAGTAAACAAGGTATCTCGACGCACACTTGTTTGCATCCAATAAAAGATTTAGGGTTGACCCCGCATTGCGAGGATCCTGAGCCCCCTGCCGCCGCAGCCTCTAGCCACCTCCTCCCACTCTCCTTCCTCCTAGCCTCCACTAGAGGGCGTCTCTGGGCAAGCCCGACGGCGGCGGCAGGGTGACCTCTCCTCCTCGGGCGGTGGATGGTGGCGTGACACATTCCTACCGGCGGGGATGCGAAGCTCAAGAGGGGTGTGGAGGCGTTGTCCTATGACGACAGTGGCGCGGTGGCGTATCCTCGCAGCGGTGGCGTGGTAATGACCTCCCCCTTTCTGCGTGCTCGAGGGGATGGCGTCGGGCGGCACGGGTCGCTCTCCTCTGCCGGCGCGAGGCCTTGGCTTCAGCTCTGGTGGAGGAGATCGAAGCGACTAGGACCTACTGGCTGGTAGCATTGGGGCTGACCATGGGTCAATAATGGTGGTGGCCCTAGAGTTCTTCTGGTGCCAAGGTAGTTGACCCACCCTTTGTCAGTCCTCGATCCGGTAGCAGAACGAGTTTTGGATTTAGTCTTCGGGGATTTTCTCGGATTGGCACAGGACACTCCTGGATCTCTAGATCGTATATGATCGGTCGTGGGCGTCCATACATCAGCCCATGCGACTTTAGAGGTGCGGAGTGAATATTCGCTTTTTGTTGACGCCATGGGACATGTCTAGTTTTAGTTTTGCATGGTATAGACAGATTCGAAGAATGTCAAGGCGGTTGTGACCGAAGGACCAGATTATGGTGAAGTGTTGAAGACTTTGTTGGGTCTGCGACGACTTGCAATAGCTAGCGGTCTCGGTTAGTCTAGGCGGAAGCACTAGGGGACTTCTATGTTGATGGTACTCCATGAGTATTGAGGCTCGATTCTTAGGGTGAAATCCCAAGGTCTGGCCTTCATTGGTTGTACCTGGCAGTGACCTTGTTGAAGACATTGTTTTAAAAATTCATACTTTCTCCAAGGTTAAAACCTAAGATCACTGATCAGGCAACGATGGCGCTTGTTACTGTTCCCTTCTTTTAGGCGTTACGTTTGGAGAACCACTTTTGTATCCCGAGTGTTTTTTATGGTAGTTTTGTGAGATGTTGTTGCAAGTGATTAATCACTCTGGGGCCTTTTTTTCTTCTTTCTTTTCTTTCTAGGATGTGTGCATTCTCAATGTCTGTTTGGAAATTTTGTTGGTGCAGAGGCTTGGTGTAATTGGTATTTTTGCGATATTAATTTTTTTTATCAAACAATTAATAAAACCCAATTCTCATTTGAATTATAATGGTTAAGGCTAGATGAATTCTATGAGTTAATTAAAACCGAATGGAACTCTATCACAAAGGCCGCAAATCCTATTGACCGGTGGTAAAAATAGACACCTTAGAAATTACCTTCGGGGCTGGGCTGGACATCATAGTGGTGTGTACATAAAATGGAAAGAGAGACTCATCCATATTATTGACGATCTTGATATTAAGGGATAATATACTCCTATGTGTGCATTTGAACGGGAATCATTGAGGGATGCTAATGAGAAGTTATCAAAGCAAAAGTATAACATGTGCAAGAAGGAGGAAATTGAAGGGTTTCGCAGCATAGTAAATCAAAAAAATTCTACGGATGCGACCAAGAAAGCCAAGATCTAATCTAGGAGATGTAATCAATGAGAGAGATTGATGAGATCTTCATACCCTTGAAGAAATCGCACGCGGAAACGTTCAACAGAACGTGGTTGACATAGTCGTACTCGCCGTCTCCTCCTCGCGATCCGATCCGATCCGATCCTACGCCGCAAGTTGCGGCGCCTCCGAGAGATGCACATGTACGGTGCAGCGACGTCTCCTCCTTTCCTTGGTCCAGCAAGTATGGTGGAGAGATATATTGGATCTGCAGCACGACGGCGTGGTGCTTATGGTGGAGAGTTTTTGCGGCAGGGCTTCGCCTACGCGCAGTCGGGAGAGAGAGAGGTGGAGGGGCAGCAGTTGGACGGCGGCTAGGGTTGGAGTGGGGGGAGTCTGCGCCCCTGCCCTCCTTATATAGGGGGCTGGTCGGCCCCCTTGACCCCTCCTCCAAGCCCTAGGGCGGCGGCCCAAGGGGTGGAGTGGGGGGCAAGTCATCCCCCCTTCTTCTAGAAGGTTCCCTTAGGGTTTCCCCTAAGGGCTGGCCGGCTGGGCCTTAGGGGCCTTGTGCCCCTGGCCCACAGTGGCCAGGGCACTTCCCCTTAGGCCCACGCAGGCCTCCGACAGGTGGGCCCACGTTGGTCCCACTCCGTAACCTTCTAGAACCTTCTGGTACAATACCGATAAACTCCGAAACGATTCCAAAATCCAAAAACTGCTTTCCTTTATATGAATCTTGTTCTCCGGACCATTTCGGAACCTCTCGTGATGTCCTGGGTCTCATCCGAGACTCCGAACAAAAACTCATAAACCAATTATCCATTCTATCCTAGCGTCGATGCACATTAAGTGTGTGACCCTACGGGTTCGAGAATATGTAGACATGATCTTCTATCAATAATCAACAACGGGATCTGGAAACCCATATTGACTCCCACATATTCATCGATGATCATATCGGATGAACCACGATGCCAGGATTCAATTAATCCCATATATGTATTCCCTTCGTCACGCGATATTTTACTTGCCCGAGATTCGATCGTTGGTATCGGCATACCTAGTTCAATCTCGTTCACAGCAAGTACTTTACTCGTTCCATAATCCGATATCACTTTGTGATTAACTCCTTAACCACATGCTTGCAAGCGGTGTTGATATCGATTACCGAGTGGGACCGAAGTATATCTCTTCGACTCGGGAGGGACAAATTCCATCTCGATACATACAACCCAACAAGTACTTTCTGATCACCTGAGAGACACCTTTATGAGCACCCTCACATAGGATGACGTTTGATGATCTCATAGCTTTCTTCCGATACCAGGGAGTTGTATTATCTCATGGTCTAAGGAATACAATACTTGACATAGGAAAAAACTTCGCAAAGATGAACACGATGACACGATCTAATCGCTCTGCTTAATTTGGGTATGTCCATCATATCATTCTCCTAATGACACGATCTCATTATTAATCGACAACTCATGTCTATGGTTAGGAAACCTTAACCATCATTAATCAATGAGCTAGTCCATAGAGGCGTACTAGGGACACAGTGTTGTTCATAAACCACACAAGTATCAAAGTTTCCGCTTAATACAATTCTAGCATGAAATATAAACTTTATCATGAACAAGAATTATAATAATAACATCTTTATTATTGCCTCTAGGGCATAATTCCAACAGAAATAACACCAAGTATTTTCATCTAATAACAAATGAAAAACATCAAAAGAAGAAGGTTTTTAAACTAGAACAAGAAGAGAGGGGAAATGTAGGAGAAAAAATTAAAAGTTTACATAGTTGAATACTATAAGAAGTTGTTGGGAGAGCCATCTCAAAACAACTTATCTTTAGATGAAAGGCATACAACCGATATACCGTAGCTATCGCCACATAATAATAGTATTTTCACTGTGGAATTTATCGAACATGAGGTCCATGACTCTATTTCTCAAATGGAACACAATAAAACTCCAGAACCAGACATGTTTCCTGCTGAATTTTATCAATATTTTTGGGAAGTTATTAGAAATGACCTAATGGCTATGTTTGGGCAATTGCAAGGAGAGATCCCTTTGTACAAACTAAATTTAGGGTTCATCACCTCATTACCTAAAAAGTAAAATGTGGTCCCAATTCAGTAGTATAGGTCAATATTTCTTTTAAATGTGTGTTTCAAAATATTTATGAAAGTAGAAACAAATTGGGTTACAATTTTTTTTCATATAGTATCTTGGAAGAAGTTGTCATCTTGCATGAAACCATTTATGAACTTCATCAAAAGAAAATGTATGGAGTCCTATTTAAAATTGATTTCAAAAGATCATATGACAAAGTAAAGCGGCCCTCTCTATAGCAAGCAATGCGCATGAAATGTTTTGAACAACAATCGTGTGAGTTGATCACACGTTTTTTTCAATGAGGTAGTGTGAAGATAAGGGTCAATGACGACATTGACTGTTATATTCAAACTAAAAAAAGGTTTTAGCCAAGGTGATCCTCTATCACCAGTTCACTTTAATATTGTGGTGAACATGTTGGCTATTCTCATTTCAAGTGCAAAAGAGGATGTTGATGACCCACAAGTATAGGAGGTGTATCGCAGTACTTTCGATAAATAGAAGTGTCGATCCCAACGAGGAGCAGAAGGTGCTGAACAGTGGTATGGAGCAGTAAATCCCTGTGAATACTTAGCAAACAGATTTTTAGTGGTTTTCTAATAAGGCAACAAAACAAAAAGCAAGTAACAAAGGTAACGAACAAACGGAGCAAGCGGCCCAATCCCTTCTTAGCAAAGGACAAGACGGTGGAAATACTTATAAGGACCAAACATTCTCAAGGACACATGGGAATTCTATCAAGTGCTTTCGCTTCAAATAGCTGAGTACTCTTCTTTGGTGTTCGTAAGTGTTGTGTGGGTGAACCTGTGCTAACATACCGCCCTTACTAGGACTAATACATACTTGTGATTAAACCCCCGCAAACATCCGTAACTACAGGAAAGTAATTAAGATATAAATCTAACCACAACCTTAAACTCTGAGATACTACACTCCCTTGTGCAAAGGTGTCCTAACGGGGGTTTAGGTTTCTGTCACTCTGGCAACCCCACAATTAGTAGCCAAATACACAATGCATCCCCTAGGCCCATAAATGGTGAAGTATCATGTAGTCGACGTTCACATGACACCACTAGAAGAATAGCACCACAACTTAAATACTAAACCATTGAATAAAAACTCAACACAGATTCACTACTAACAACATGACTTCTCCCATGTCCCCAAGAACACAACGAACTACTCACAAGACATCATATGGATCAAGATCAAAGATGATATGATAATGGGTAACAATTTGAACATAAACAATAATCCAATGGTTCCACTCACAAGCATCAACTACAATAGTAATTAACACCGGAAAAGTTTCCCCTAAGAACTAAAGCAATATCCAACACAACTGTTATAGCGGGACGGAGCGGTGATGATGGTATTGGTGGAGATGATGGTGTGGATGATGATGATGATACCGATGAAGCCTAGCTTGATGATGGTGTTGATGGCGACGGTCTCCCCTCTCGGGGAAGGAATTCCCCCGGTAGAAATCTGTCTGCCGGAGAGATCTTTCTCTCTCGGTGTTTTCCGCCCTTCAAAGGCGGCGGAAATATATCTGTGATTGCTCCCCGAGGCTTAGGGTTCCGAAGGGAAGATATAGGCGAAGGGGTAGAGTCGGAGGCCGGGCAGGTGGGCCACACCTGCCCTAGGCGCGGCCTAGGGTGGGCCCGCGCCTAGGGGTGTGGGCCCCCTGAGGGCCCCCTTCGCTCCTCCTTCTGGCTTTATTTCGTTATCTGGTAAAATAATATGTTTCCATATTTTTCTGGTATTTTTCTGATCTTCGCGAAATTGCACCGAAACGCCTTCTTTTCCATCAGAATCCAGACTCCGGCAGTCCATCCTCCAAGAATCATCCAACATGCATAAACAGATGAAAAGCCATAAGTAATACCTCATAATAAGACAAATATCAATGAATAGAGGTAAATTATGATATAGAATGGTGATGCAAATTGGAGATATCAACTCCCCCAAGCATAGACTTCGCTTGTCCCCAAGCGAAAACCGAGCTCAGTAAACATGTCCATAGGTTTATGTAGTGAAGTGTCGATAAAAGAATACGAACAAGAAGCATCACACTTACCATTGCACAACTCATAGAAGAAAGCAACTCACCATTATATAACTTAGCTTGCAACCAATTACAGCAGTCACAATAGAGATTCATAAATATAAATCATAATTGGAATTGTCAAACTTGTTCTTGGTCAGAGAACACCTGACAAACAATTTCACAAAAAGATTTTTGTAGAAGTTTCAAAACAGGAGCACTCTTTGCTCAAAAAGGTTTTTCACAAGTGAAGGCTTTCAAAGTAATACTCAATAGATAAGAGTTTTGTGCAAACAAGGAAGATAAAGAACATGATTGAATAAATCACCATATGAATGCTTGAAACACAACAACTCAAATGCTTGCTGGAGATAGAGAGGAAGTAGGTTTACTGACTCAACTTGGAAGTGGGAGAAAGGTCCCTTCTTAAAGGGTAATAGGGATTACAAGTCATAAAGAGATTCCAAAAGATTATGGTACTTACTAGCTTTGAGCCCTCATTGCCCCTATCATAGGCATCTTGAGATGATTAAGGTTAAAGTGAACAAAGATGGAGTATATGCTTGACGAAATATAAGTTGGCAATCTCATGTCCCTTAAATATGAGGGCCAGTCCTCATGCTACTCAACTTTGGTCACATGTAAGTTCTTGTCATTGTAAGTATTTGCATATCATTGAGAACCGCCAATGGGGTACCCCTTGCACATGGTACATGAGCTTTCCCATAACCAAAATTACAAGGCAAGCAGGCAATGAGCATCTCAGCGATCTTTTTATTTACCATGTGCATAGCTTTTTATTTAGGATGCTTCATAGATGACTCACTATGGTGATGCTACAAGTTTCCACCATGATTAGGCATGGCTTAGGCTAGCGGCCCAGGCGTTTCTCTAACACGGAATACAGACTCCATGGACTTACAAGTTCCCTCTTTATTTCACAACGTTGACATCCATAGACAAAAGAGCACGATATCAACTGTGTACAGAGTACAAGTGCAATATTGAAAACGTTCCCCGTGACAGCACGGTTCTACTAATTCCAATGTATAGATGCAAGCATATACAACTTCGATGTTCACAATGGTTCAATTCTATCAGGGGCAGGAAAATAATGTGTGCCATCAAGTTCGTGAGAGCTTTACTAACTAGTTTTCACATAACAAAATGGTTTTTAATTCGAAAGGTAGATGAAGCTTGAGAATTTGCTAGGAATAGCAATAGCTACTAGGTAGATATGGTGGACACAAGTGGCAAAAGTTTTTGGTTCAAAGGGATTTGGAAACACGAGAAATATTCCTTCTCAAAACAGGTTTTTGGCTAGCAAGGCTGGGTAGCAAGCAAGAGAGCAGAAAGAAATAAGCAAACATACAAGTAATAAAGCCAAACATGCAATCTTCCTTGAAGACACAAAAGATCTTAAATAAAGAATACTAAGCTTATGAGCCAACAAGAAAGAAAACAAATTATACCAAATACGTGTAAGCTTTTTCTTTCTCTTTTTCTGTCAAACCTAAAAAAATGTTGCTACTGACCAGAACTCGGTTTGACAAAACCAATTTAGATCCACTTGATGCTCCCAAGGTGGTGCCAATACTGATCAACAGAATCCATCATATAATAGAGATTGCAGACTAAAATAAGAAGTGCAAAAAGTAAAAGATGAGACTTCTTATTAATATTCAATAAAGGCACTCACACCAAGGGATGCATATATAATCAACTAAAGGAGAGATACTTCCACGTGCATACCAAACTATAAGATAACCTCTCTACCACAGATATGAGTCCACTAAAAAGGTAAAAGATAAAAGATAATGGTGGTGATACCGCGGCACTCCCCCAAGCTTGGAACAAGCCAAGGGGATGCCAAACCTGATGACAAATTACTCCTTTGGTGGTGGTGTTCTCTTGATAAGCTCTTCAATAAGTTTCCTCAACTCATCGAACTCAAAAGTAAGAGTACGGATTATCTCCGAGTTTTGCTCTATACGGTTCATGATCATGTCAGTCTGACAATCGATGTTCTTGTTATTCTTTCCCCACTCTTCATCCTTAGCATGATCCTTCTCTGCATTGTTAGAACGAGGCATATCCCATACCGAGGGCAAATTCCCTTTGGGCACATGTTTATATTGATATTCATGTATAAGTGTATGGAAGGGTCTCTTGTTACGTGGAGGAGATGATTGTGGAGAGAGAGTATGACGTCGAGATTTCCCTCCTGTAGACATCCGTGTTGTCCTCTTAAGCTTGGTAGGTCGTGCCACCGAACCAATGCTTGCGACGGTAGTGCGAGTGTCCGGTTGCTTGTCTTCCTCCATGCCACCTTCATACCCTACTGAAATCTCCTCCTCCTTGGGGGCTTGAGGTTCTTCTTCCTAGGGATTATTTCCTTTGTCGTTGGCGGAGGCCATGGTGCTCTAAACTTGAGAAGAATTCCTGACAGAAATAGATTGAAACAAAAACACGATGAGAACACGATGCACGAACCTCGGGGGGATCTGGGGGGTTATATATTACGAAGTTTCAAGGCATAAGGAAGGTACTGACATGAAAACGAGGCGAAGACGGAGTTCGAGGGAGGAACACCCCCCTCAGGCACGGCCAGGATGGGCCCGTGCCTGGGGTGGGTTTGTCCACCCCGGGCTCCGTTTCCTCTCCAGTTTCGTCTCGTAACTTCCCTTATGTATTAAAAACATCAAAAATATAAAAAGATTGGAGTTTCACGAACCTTCTATTTTCACCACTTTTACTTATTCAAAGACGAACTCTGCAGGTTCCTTTTCTCCTTCTCCTGATAATTTCCTTCATACAAAACCCTTGCACAAACTCAATGACAACATTAGTGTAAGTAAAGACAATAAACCTTTGGGTACACACTTCAACTGAAAACCCATCAACACAAAAGCTTCTTTAAGAGGCAAATGCAAATGATGGCAGAAATCTGTCAAAACAGACCAGCAGGTAAATATTGAATTTTAGAAAACCTTCTGTTGCTCAAATCAAAAGCGCAGAACTAATGAAAGTTGGGTAACAACCTGGAGAACAAGCTCAGAAAAATGCAGCTCCATCCAAAGTACTTAACTGCCTCACGAATTTTTGCAATACAGCACAAAAATCTGTCCCAGGACAGCCACTTCTCACAACTCCTCTTCTTCACAAAAGTAGTTGAACTTGACACAAAAACCAAAACAAAAAGGATAAGGATAGGTTATTACGGAGGTAATAACTTCCAAGACTCGACAAAACTCTTGGGTTATCTCCCAACAAGTACTTTTCTTTAATGCCTTTAAGTTAGGCTGGAAACTTTCAAAGATGCTCACATAGGATATATATATCTGAAGTGAAAGAGAGCATCAAGAAGCAAATAACCAACACATTTGAGTCTAACCCACTTCCTATGCATGGGGGTATCATGAGAAAATGAATTTTTGAAACAAAAAGCCACAAGCATAGGAAGGCAAAACAAGTGCAACTTCAAAGCTTTCAACATAAAACATGGAAAGTTAACATTATTGAGATGCACAAAACCATGTTTCCCTCTCTCATAATAACTTTCAGTAGCACTCTGAATAAATTTGACAATATAACTATCCCTGGAAACAACTTTATCATCAGAATAAGCATACTTACTATCATCAAAAAGAGGGCCAAGGTCATAGACTGGATCAATAGAAGAAAGTTGTTCCATCCTGAAATGTTTATTAGGCAAGCTATTTTCACAAGCAGCTTTAGCAAATTTAGAAAAGTTGAACTCATAAGAATCTCCATCAAACTTAGTTAAAACTTTTTCCTTCTTACAATCAATAATAGCTCCACAAGTGTTCAAGAAAGGTCTACCAAAAATGATAGGACAAGTTTTGCTAGCTGCTGAATTAAGCACTAGAAAATCAGCATGATATTTAATGTTACCGCAGAGAACCTCCACATCCCTTACAATGCCAATGGGGCAAATGGTTTCTTTGTTAGCGAGGTGAATAACCACATCAATGTCCTCAAGCTCACAGGTACCAATCTCATGCATAATTTCCCTGTAAATCTCATAAGGAATAGCACTAGAACTAGCACCAATATCACATAAACCATAATAGCAATGAGCACCAATTTTAACAGAAAGCACAGGAACACTAGCTTTTCTAGCCTTACTAGGATGAGAGATAATATTAGAAGCGTCTTCACAGAAGACAATGTGCTCATCCTCTATATTTCTAGTGACAGTGTCTTTCACAATAGCTACCACAAGTTCATCACTCAAATGCTTACCAGGCTCCACAGTTTTCTTTGCACCTTTATTATTTGCACTAATAATCATAGAATAGTCCTTTACCTTGGCTGGGAAAGGCATTTTCTCAACATGAGGCTCAGGCACAATATGATTAGTAGTACAAACTTGAGTACTTCTAACGGGAATATGATTAACAGCATCTTTATAAGGAGCATGGTACTTATTCCACTTCTTCTTTGGAATTTCTATGTAAGAGGCAAAGGACTTAAAACAGTTGGCAATACTTTGGGAATCAAGACCAAACTCGTTACTAATATCACGGAAGTCACCAGTTCCCATAAAAGATTTAATGCATTCATAATCATAGTTTATACCTGACTTTCTTCCTTTATCATTCTCCCAAGCCTTAGTGTTATCTTGAATACGGTCCAAGAGATCCCATTTAGCTTCTTCCTTCATACGTGTGAATGATCCAGCACAAGAAGCATCTAGTAAATCTTTATCATGAAGAGAAAGCCTAGCATAAAAGTTATTGAGAATAATATTGTTAGGGAGTTCATGAATAGGACATTTGAGCATTAGTAACTTCAATCTCCCCCAAGCTTGAATTGTACTTTCTCCATCAAGAGGCCAAAAGTTATATATAATATTTCTATACTTATGGATCTCACTGGGAGGATAAAATTTAGAGTAAAAGAGAGATGCCATCTCCTCCCACTCCATGGATTGTCCATTCTTTAGCAACTTATACCATTCTTCAGCTCTCCCTTTCAAGGATATGGAGAGTAACTTCTTATTCACATGTTCAGTTGTGATACCTTCACACTTAAACAACCCGCATAATTCATGGAAAAAAGCAAATGATCACCGGGATGGACAGTTCCATCCCCTAAATAATAATTATCCATAACACGATCAACAATACTTGTAGGTATCTTAAAGGATCTATCTCAACAGGTGGTGGTTCATCTACTACCCTGGCATTGGTAGTAGTTTTCCCAAACAGAAAACCAAGTGGGTTATCCATATTGGAAACAAAGTAACAAGCAGTAACAAAAAGCAATAATCACAGTAAAAGTTTCCTTACCAGTTCCACTCTTCAATAGCGCTTCACTTCCCGGCAACGGCGCCAGAAAATAGTCTTGATGACCCACAAGTATAGGGGGTGTATCGCAGTACTTTCGATAAATAGGAGTGTCGATCCCAACGAGGAGCAGAAGGTGCTAAACAGTGGTATGGAGCAGGAAATCCCTGTGAATACTTAGCAAATGGATTTTTTGTGGTTTTCTGACAAGGCAACAAAACATAGAGCATGTAAAAAAGGTAACGAACAAACGGAGCAAGTGGCCCAATCCTTTCTTAGCAAAGGACAAGACGGTGGAAATACTTATAAGGACCAAACGTTCTCGAGGACACATGTGAATTCTGTCAAGTGCTTTCGCTTCAAATAGCTGATTACTCTTCTTTGGTGTTCGTAAGTATTGTGTGGGTGAACCTGTGCTAACATACCGCCCTTCCAAGGACTAATACATACTTGTGATTAAACCCCCTGCAAATATTCGTAACTACAGTAAAGTAATTAAGATATTAATCTAACCACGACCTTAAACTCTAAGATCCTACACTCCCTTGTGCAAAGGTGTCCTAATGGGGGTTCAGGTTTCTGTCACTCCGGCAACCCCACAATTAGTATCCAAATACACAATGCATCCCCCTAGGTCCATAAATGGTGAAGTATCATGTAGTTGACGTTCACATGACACCACTAGAAGAATAGCACCACAACTTAAATACTAAACCATTGAATAATAACTCAACACAGATTCACTACTAACAACATGACTTCTCCCATGTCCTCAAGAACACAATGAACTACTCACAAGACATCATATGGATCAAGATCAAAGATGATATGGTAATGGATAATAATCTGAACATAAACAATAATCCAATGGTTCCACTCACAAGCATCAACTATAATAGTAATTAACACCGGGAAAGTTTCCCCTACGAACTAAAGCAATATCCAACACAATTGTTACAGCGGGACTGAGTGGTGATGATGGTGCTGGTGGAGATGATGGTGTGGATGATGATGATGATCCCGATGAAGCCTAGGTTGATGATGGTGTTGATGGCGACGGTCTCCCCTCTCCGAAAAGGAATTCCCCCGGCAGAAATCTGTCTGCCAGAGAGATCTTTCTCTCTTGGTGTTTTCCGCCCCCAGAGGCGGCGAAAATCTATCTGTGGTCGCTCTCCCAGGTTTAGGGTTCCAAAGGGAAGTTATAGGCGAAGGGGGAGAGTCGGGGGCCGGGCAGGTGGGCCAAACCCACCCCAGGCACGACCTCAGGTGGGCCCGTGCCTAGGGGGTGTGGGGCCCCTACAACCCCCCTTCGCTCCTCCTTCTGGCTTCCTTCGTCTTCTGATGAAATAATATGTTTCCATATTTTTCTGATCTTCGCGATATTGCACCGAAACGCCTTCTTTTCCATCAGAATCCAGACTCCGGCAGTCCATCCTCCAGGAATCATCCAACATGCATAAACAGATGAAAAACCATAAGTAATACCTCATAATAAGACAAATATCAATGAATAGAGGTAAATTATGATATAGAATGGTGATGCAAATTGGGCGTATCAGGGTCGCCCTCCTCTTCCTCGCTATGGCTGCCTCCTAGCACTTGGGCCGCCGGGCACTAAGGCCCACCTGGGTCACTAGGTAGTGTCGTGGATGGCTGAGCGCGAGGTGGTCCGCTTGGTGGTGCCTCGGCCCACCCGGGTTTACTCCCTCCGTCCGTTGGGTTATGCAGATTCAGCCCACGCGGCTGGGAAATTTTCCCGCTGCTTTTCCCACATGGGGCACCTAAGAGGGAGGGAACCCCTCCCTTAGCCTATATAAGGAGGTGCCTATGGGTGGGATTAAATACACAGTAAATTGAGATATTCCCTTTGGTTGGAATACTCCCCTCTCTCTCTAAAGTTGCCTCTGCTATTCCACGGTCCCAAGTCTGGACTATGTAGGCAAGGCATTCTCTTCCGCGGTACACCATTGTGCTGCCGGGATTCCAGCCAAGGAGGTCTATTTTTGCAACCTCAGCGGGATTGGAGGCCAGGAGTCGTCATCTTGCATCGTATGCATGTGCAACTCGGTGGGGATATTGAAGCTTTTAGGCCATTGTACGAGGACCAGGACAAGGGGTGACTTGCAAGGAGCTTCGCGACCTTGAGGTCATACGGGTATGACTACATCAACCACGCTTATGCATGAGCGTAACGCTCTCTCGATCTTCAAGGGTACGTTATTGTTGTCTTCCTCTGTTACTGGATTACTCGTAGATAGATCTTGGGCATTCAGGGTTTCCCGCGTAGTGAATTTTTTGATTTTATGTACCGAACCCCAACAACTTAAACTATAGTTCTATTCAAAAATAAGTTTTAACATTTAAAATTTGGATCTTGTGTTGGCATACTTTTATAAATGCTTTACTATCGAGATCAATAACCATAATAATCCATTAATAATCAAGAAGCGACCATAAAAGACTTTATTCATAAGATCGTCACAAGTGACTTATTACAAGCTTATAGAATAACTTTCTTGCTAAAAGCAAGATTTAGTAATAAGGTCCTCACACGTGCTATGATTACAAACTTTATTCAAAACTATTAATCTAACGATATGTGTAGAGGGAGCATGTTCGTCAATCATCAACTGGCTCGAGTGTCTTCAACGCGGGACCATTGCCTATTCAGCAAGCTCTCACGCAAACTACCCTGTTGTCATAAATAGGAAAACAAGTATCAACATACTTGATAAACTGCAGAGTGTTTGCATGAAACATTTTTTAACTTTTGTATATCAAATATACCTTCATAATCCTCATCTGATGAACCATCGATGTATACTAACAGATACTTCAAGTCGTTCATGAACATCTGAAAGGAAGACTCTTCTCCTATCATGATGTAGCCTTCAACGAAGTTTGCATAGCTGGAGGACAGTGAATGCAACACTCCTTCTATAGTAAAGCTATCTGACAGATGGCAGTCTACATCTCTCGCGAGTCGATCATACATCCTTTGCATGAATGCTAACAGGCTAGAAAGCATCCATCCTCTCTCATTTTCCTTGAGAGGAACTTGTCCATCAGGTCAAACTTCATGAGCCTGACTTGGGGTGTGAAGCTTGCTTTCAACTCCATGATCATATGATATGAATGGGTGTTGAAGTAACACAGATGCAACTCATTATCCATTGAGTTCAGCATTGCACACTACACAAGGATGGAGCGATTGTAGCGGTCTTGATAGTACGCTACTTCAAGCTCATGCATTGATTCATTGAGTTCAAGGGTATCTTGGAGGCACTCAAACCAGTCTATGAAATTAGACACATCTTCCTTAAGTTCTCCTTCATTCAGGAAAGTCCCGAATGGAAAGAATTTGGCCATAATCTACAAAGGTATTTACAAAGGACTTTAGACTAAGTTCATAATAAGAGTTCAATATTGTAATCATATTAGTAACTGAACTCCACTAGGACTATAATCCCCTGGATAGTATTAGTGATCAAATGATCCCTTTACACTGTATCATCCCCGATCATCATGATGTTTGATACAGCTTCCAGGATAGACTATATTTCGTCAATCACAACATACTTGTGACTCATGTTCGATCTTTCGATCATCCTATGTTCCTATGCCATGTATGTACATGCTAGGATCGCCAATTTAACCTTACTGTATTCGCTATGCATACATGGCTTGCACCCACTAAACACAGAGACGTCTAGCACCCGATCGTCACGGATTGCTTCATAACTGCGCACTGTCTTGGTGGTGCACACTAATGGGATAACACCATGGTTGGTATTTATAGGGATCATCTTATTACCGCTAATATTTAGGCTACCTAATAATAGCAAATAAGAAGATGTACAAACTATCAACATCAAATGCAGATAAAGTGATATTATATGGTCTTCTTCTTTTGCCTTGATCTCCATTGAGCGCCTCGGCATGATCTCCATCTTGCCACTAGTAGTGCGCCAAGTCCACGGCGCCACCAGTTTGTAGTTCATCACAATGATGACTATTACTACACTACTTAGAAACATAAACTACTTTACCCTTTCCTATAAATCATACCATATCACATCATATGCCTCCTGCAAAATAAAGTTAGATGCTTCTACCTTTACTTTTGCAAGTTTTACGTGGTTTTTAGGATTTTGTAATACAATTGTTTCTATCTATGAACTTTCAACCACGACATGGATCAAATCGTTTTCTCTACTACACCCCTTTCGTGGCCCTCCATTGCAATGTTATATCAACTATTGAATGAGAGACAAAGACCCGCTAGCCACTTATATGGTACAAGCCATATATTGAGTGTGAAACCAGTCTCACGTAAGATTGCACGTAAGGTCGGTCCGGGCCACTTCATCAATCAATACCACGATATAAGCAAAAACACGTGAGAGGGTAACGACTGTATGATCAATGCCCACACAATCCACGTGTGTATTGGCCGTACAATAGTCCTACGTATAAATCAGGCCCTGATACAATGTAGGGTTCCGTGGTAGAAAACACAAATTTTTCTACCGTGAAACACTCTAATTCCCAAGATCTATCTAGGAGTAAAGTTGTAACTGAGAGGTTTAATTTACATACCCTTATAGATCGTAGCACGGTTAACGTCACGCGGGGAACATAGTTGAAGTAGACACTTGTAGCCGACCTCAAGGTCGCGATGCTCTTCGCAAGTCACCCAGGTACTTGAACGGCAACCCCGTAACCACTAATGGTAGCCCCTCTAAGGTTTAGCACACATACGGTATACAATGATGACTGATGGCTCAAATATGTAGAGCTTGTTGGGAACCCCAAGAGGAAGGTATGATGAGCACAGCAGCAAGTTTCCCTCGGTTATGAAACCAAGGTTATCGAACTAGTAGGAGAAAGGAAACAACTCCCAAGGTGTTGCTAGCAACTTGGAACCTGCACAACAAAGGATTAAACAAAGGATTAAACATATAGTATGGAAGATAGTAATTGCTGAAAGTAAACACTAAATGGTAAACAGTAGATGGTATATCGATGGTAAGGAATGGACCGGGATCCACAGTTCACTAGAGGTGTTCTCCATAAGATAAATAACATGTTGGGTGAACAAATTACAAGAAATTGATAGATTGAGAATGCATAACAATGCATATACTAGACATCTTGATCTCTACGAGATTTGTTTGGGCATTACAACATGATACATAGACCGTAATCCAACTGCATCTATGACTAATAATCCACCTTTAGGTTATCATCTGAACCCCTTCAAGTATTAAGTTGCAAGCAACAGATAATTGCATTAAACAAAGTGTGTAAAGTAAACAATACAATTGCCCTTGGACAAAGGATTGTTGTTTTCTCCCTAGTAGCAACAACACATATACAACCTTAGAGATTTCTGTCACTTCCCCAGATTACTAGAGGCATGAACCTACTATCGAGCATTTACTTGGAGATTTCCTCTTGGAGTTACAAGCATCTACTTGGCCAAAGTATCTACTAGCAATGGAGAGCATGCAAGATCACAAATAACATAGACATGATAGAATCAATAATCAATATGACATATGTAACATCCCTAAATTCATATTCCAAAACTCATTCATATCATCTAAGCATTCATCATCATTTAGGGTTCTTCTCAAAAACAGAAGCTTATACTATGATTTCATGTGAGTAAAATTCACTCATTAGGCCATCACCTTTTGAAACTTAAATGTTAAGGAACTTGTTTGCTTACCCCACTATTGGAAAGATTGGGTGTAAAGGTTTAACCAAAATTTTCAAATTAGAAATAATTTCAAAACCTCTATTTCAAACATTTTCAAATTAGTGCAAAATCTCTGTTTGTTTGAAAACCAAGTCTGATCAAGCCTTTGCAAGGTAACCCCATGAGCTTTGACTTATTTCTGAGACCAATTCACCCCTGCAAAACCTCAGAAAGATTTGAATTCAAATTTATTTTGAAAACTAATTGAAAACCTAATCAGAAAATCGAATTAGAAAAGAAAAAGGACCAAACAAAGGAAAAGGGCCGAGCGCCAGGTATCTGGCCCAGCAGAGGATCAAGCCCAACTAGCCCACCCGGGGATTTCTTTTTCTCTCACGCGCAAGCGCACGCGTTCAGCCGCTGACAGACGGACCCCACACTCACCTCGCACCTTTCGCTGACGAGCGGGCCCTGTCCACGCTGTCATCGTCTTCCTCAAACCACGCCCGCGACCACGTCGCAGCGGCAGTCACTGCCGGTAATGGCACGGCTTAATTGGGCATTAAAACACGGGCGTTTCCTGTCGAGGCACCGGCTATAAGATCCCCACCTCCTCGCAGTCATTTTCCCCCTGTCAATTCCACACTCACGCCACCAGGCTGCCCACGACTCGCTCGAGACCGCCGCAGACAGAGCCAACTCCGGCGACCGATTCAGGTGAGCCCCGTGCGCCCCTTCCCCTCTGGATTGTTCGAGACACTTAGTAATCCTCTTGCGCACCTTCTAACCACAACAGAGCATCCTGTACTGCCCCAGGTCGCCGTGTTCGCTTGACGCCGTAAGCACCCGACGACCACCCCAACTCCGGCGAGCAATCTCAGTAAGTCCTGAGCGCCCCTTGCTTTCTTATTCACCCGAGCGTGTTCGCAATTGCCCTGCGCATCTCCTAAACCCATTGGTTCGTGTTAGGGCGACGCAGAACCTCGGCAACGACTCCGACAACACCCACCCGACGCCAGACGCAACTCCGACGAGATCTAGAGCCCATCTCCGAGCGCCCCTCCGCAAGCCAGTACCACGTCGAGCTTCAGCAGCCTCCGGCGAACCTGGTAAGCCCCTTCTTTCCCTTGCGGATGATCTAGAACGCCGGCGCCGCCGTAGTCTGACGCGCCGCCGCTAGTCAACGCCGCCAGCGCCGCCCGTTCGTGGCTTGATGGTTTGGTCCGTTGGATCTGCATCGTAGGGCTAGGATAGATCTAGGCCGAAGAGGTACGCGCACGTCTGGATCGTTAGATCTAAGTTAGATCCTACGGCCTGCGACTACCGATCCGCGCGAAGCGGTACGCACCAGTAAGGTTGCGACGCGTGGCAGGGTTTAATTCAAAAACAGAATTTAAAACCAGATTTTGATCCAAACTTTAAACTGCTATAACTTTTGAATGCCACGTTAGATTTTTACATATTAAAAACCGTTGGATTCAGTGAAACAAGACCTTTCTGAATGTCCAATTTGTTTAACAAATAGTAACCATTAAAATGACTTTATTTGTGGAATCATATTTAAATCTATTTTTGAGTATAGATTTGTTTTGATAATTAGTTTTAATGTTAAATAAGTTTGTTATGGCAAAATTTTGTGTCCTGTTATGTTTCAGTATCATACACATGCTTGGTAAAATTTCCAAAATCACCACTTAGTAAAATTCTTGCATGCATGCATTCATATTATTTTTGATTGAATAAATGGTGTGAAATTGAATGCTATAATTTTTCTTGTAGATTTTGCTAGTGATTGTGATTGTGAAGAGTGCTACTCTCCCCACTACCAAGGCAAGTGATATTTTCATGAATGTTTCTATCCTATGTTTTGTTCTAGCATTAGATATTTTGCTAAGTATTGCATGCTATTTTGCCTAATGCTAAGTTGGGAAATCCTAAGTAGTGTAGAATTGTAGAATTGCTAAGGAATTTTCCTAAGTTAGGTTATCTTACCATGCTTAGCCTAGCTATTTAGCAAACAAGGGTTGGTGGAAATCTATACACACTATGATGAAAATATTTCTAAGTCATGAGACTTATGCTTTTCTAATAAAAACAACTAAGTCAAATGAACCTCCTGGGTGGAATGGAAAGATTGGGTTATGTTGAGTGGTTACACAAGGCCATGGACTTGGGTTGTGTATCTCACTTGTGGTATGCCACCCAGGCACAAAGGGATTTGGAGGCCAAGTGTTGAGAAAGCTTACAGTGCAACCACTTGGCAATATGGGCTCTGCCATGATCATATAGGTTGCTAGAACTTAGTCACTTGGACAGTTGGTGGTAGTTGGGATGATAGGTTGGAGCGCGTCCATTTTGACTAAGGAAAGGCTTCTGAAAGGTCCTGTCTTGGGAAACCAAGTCTGGTGGGGAAAGTGCACAACCTCTGCAGATGGAAAACCTAAGTACTTAGCCTAGTCCAAGGCAATGGACAATTTGAGCATCAAGACATGGAAGCTACAAGAATCTCATCACTCCAACTTCTAAGTAAAAATTTGTGGGTGAACAAGGGAGAAGGACCCCAATGTCTATTGGTGGTTCCTTGGGGATGTTTTGACAAAGAAAACTTAGTGATTTCAACTAATAGGAAAAACTTATTTTCAAGCAAAGCAAGCCAAGCTACACTTAGCCAAAATGCATATAGTAAAATAGTCCACTTAAATTGTACTAAGGTATCACTTGCCAATACTACTCCAAAGTATTGACCCTCTGTGGCTGTAACTTGTGATGTTGCAGGTTACTCCGATGATGAATAGGAGTCATGAGTCTACACTCAACATGCTTGCCTGTGGCACATGAAGATCAAGACTTATGTTTATTTACTTATTCCATAAACTCTTGTACTAGGCCTATGGCCCTGAGTTGTAAAAGACTATGTTTTATCTCTGGAATGATTGTAATAAACGACCTTTGTATCTGTGTACTTCATCTTAAACTGTGGATGCTAGCATTGATCCAGGGACTAGCATTGCAATCACAGGGATCCTTTCCTTTATAAAGGAGGGGTCTAGCAGATGGTATCAGAGCACTGTGTTGCCTGTAGGATTATGACCCTAGGATTGGAAAAACCACTAAGGAAAAAGTTTTCAACTACTTCTACACTTGTCTATTCTTCTCGTAAAACTTTTCTAATCTCTTTCAACTTCCTTTGTAGATGAACTCCATCAACGAAGCCGTGAAGAAAGGACCACTCATGACCATGACCTTGGAGTGTGAAACTGAGTTTCCCAATATTCTCAAGGACCTCATGGTGGCAATGGAAGCACATGGTGCAGCTGTGTACAAGGGCTTTCCAGTGATGGATGAAGGAGTGGAGTATTGGTGGGTGCAACTTCACTTGTACAAAAACAAGGAAGACAACCACAAAGAAAGGGGATTCTGCATGTACACCAACACTACAATGCACACCTCATTCTTTGAGTCAGCCAGGGATGCAGCTTGGAGGACTATCAAAGAACTAAGTGCTAGAGTCAAGTGCAGAATGCTCAACCTCCAAAAGGACTTAGAGAAAGAGAAGGAACTTACTCAAGAGTTGGAAGCCACCAACCAAGAGATAAGGGGAGATGTTATAGACTTAGTGATAGAATCAAGAGAGCAAGATTGGTGGATTGCCTCTAGGAACATTGTGTTTGCTAATAGATCCCGTGAGATTGGATTGTAAGGACACTTCGTTAGTTGGACCACCACTTATCACCCTATTTCCAAAAATGATACTTTAATAAGTGTGGACCTTGATTGATGTAATGGACTTATGTATGCATGACTTGTGTGATGATTGTGTTCTATGGATATGTATGAATGTTGTCTTGATTTACCTTGAATTGTGTTGTTCTAACTTTTTCATTCTTATAAATAGATGCCTATTGCCATCAGCACCGTTGAGGAGTTTCAGGTTACTCGTTTTGGTCCCCGTATCATTGAGCTTACCACTTTGCTTGATCCCCCCTTCCCACCATCACGGTGTATCCACTCACCAAGTTCGAGAGGAAGGACCTCTGGGGCTTCAAGGTGAACCAGCCCGGACGCCAGACTGAGCCTACTACGGAGGCCATCGTCTTCATGCTGATGCACGACGACAGGGAGAGAGGCATGGAGGTAGTCATGCAGGACCTGATAGGACGTCTGTTAGGCCGTCACTCCCGACAGGTTAGGGGCACCCACTTTCACGTCTTCGGAAGACGTGATGTTGATGGAGAGTCCATCGACTTTGAGGACGACTCGAGGAGCACTGCAGAGCCGATACGTCTCTATCTCCAGGACTTAGAGACTCTTCTCAGGCACGTAGATACGGACAGGACGAACGTCATGCTTGGCAATGAGGAACTTCAGGTGCAGCTTCGCGAGAAGGACAAGCTTTTTGCGCAGCAGGATGAGATGATCAAGGAAATGGAGACAAGGTTCGAGGCCCAGGACCGCAAATTCAAGAGTCAAGAGAAACGCGTCCAGGATAGGAACAAGAAGATCCGGGACATGACCGAGGAACTGAAGTCCAAGGATTTCGAGCTAGAGCAGCAGCAGATGGTTATTGAGAGGCTTCGCTCCCAGAAGAGGGCTCTCAAGGCCAAGGTCGATTCCTTGACCACTACGATTGAGGAGAACAAGACCGCGATGGAGAACACAGGTCTTATCTTCGTCGAGGAGGAGATTGTTATTGATGAGTAGACTTGACTATTCGTACACCTTTCATATTCATACTTGTTATTGTGAACTTGTTATTGGACCATCCGACATGTGGATGGCTTGCTACTTGTGTGTTTTATTTCATGAACTTATCATCTGGTTGTTGAGTTTTATTCTTATGTTGCATGTTATGTGAATTGCTTGTGATGTATTGTGCATAAAACATCTAAGGGTATCTCATACTTATCTATTTGAACAAACCACAGATGCCTCCCCGTCGCGCAAACCCCAACCCCAATAAAATCACCCCGGAAATGCAACAAATGATGAATGCGCAAACACAGCTTATGCAAATGATGACGACATTCATTCAAAACCAGAATAACAATAACAACCCCAACAACAACAACAACCCCAACAACAACAACAACCCCAATAACAACAACAACAACCCACCGGGTTTTGATATGCTCACCAGATTTCTGCGATTGAGGCCAGCAAAGTTTTCGGGAACAACTGACCCCATGGTGGCCAATGACTGGCTACGTTCCGTGAACAAGGACTTAGTGACCGTGGGCTGCACGGATGCTGAAAAAGTCAGATTCGCAGCACATCTATCGGAAGGACCAGCCGCCACATGGTGGGACAACTTCCAAATCACCACTCCTATTGATGAGGTGACTTGGGCTATCTTTGAAGATGGCTTTCGCACTGCTCATATCTCATCAGGAATGATGAGTCTGAAAAAGAAGGAGTTTCACAACCTGAAACAGCGCCACCGCAGCGTGGCAGAATACATAGAAGAGTTCAACAATCTGGCGCGCTATGCACCGGATGAGGTTGACACAGATGCCAAAAGAAAGGAATTTTTTTTGGAAGGCTTGAATGATGAGCTGAATCTGCAATAGTCTGTGGCATATGTTCCAACTTATCAGTCTTTGTGTGACAAGGCTGCTATTTTGGAAAGTAAAATGAAGCAAGTCGAGAGTAGAAAGAGGAAACACTCCGACAAACACAGCTCGGGATCGTCTCACAAACGATCTCACTATGATGACAGTGGCAACTCAGGATCCCATAAACATGGGAAATTCAGCAAGCACAACCACAACCGTCATGACAACAAGCATCACCGCAGTCATGACAAGGACAAGTACAAGAACCACAAGGGTGGGCATAAGAGCCACTATGGTGGAAATGGTAGTGGAAGTGGAGGCCAGCCTCCTAAAAAGGACATCAGTCAGGTTGAGTGCTTCAAATGCAAGAAGCTGGGGCATTATGCTAATGAGTGCCCTGAGAAGAAAGTTGAAGGACCTAACAAGCCAAATCCTTTTCAAAAAGGACAAGTTAACCACATCAATGTGGAGGAGGTCTATGAGGAGCCTGATGTCGTGGTTGGTAAGTTCAGACTCAATTCAATTTCAGCATTTGTACTCTTTGATACCGGTGCATCTCATTCATTCATATCAAAGGCATTTGTTGATAGAAATGGGTTTGCATCAGAAAACATTGGGTGACCAATAAAGGTTAGTTCTCCGGGGGGAGATATGATTGTAAGCCTTGGATGTCGGGATCTCATCATAGAGTTTGGTAAGCATAAGTTTCCAGTAAGCCTGATAATCCTAGATTCCCAAGGACTAGACGTAATTTTGGGAATGGATTGGATGGCTAAGTATGAAGGAGTATTAGATTGTGCCAATCGTACAGTTACACTCACAACCCCCGAAGGAAAAAGAATAAAATTCAAGTCAAACTTTGAATCCAAAGGAAGTAAGCTGAATTCTCTTAAGGGGGTTAGCTTGGACAGTGTGCCAATAGTATGTGAGTATCCGGATGTGTTTCCGGAAGAGTTACCAGGAATGCCACCGGATAGAGATGTGGAGTTTCTGATAGATTTGGTGCCAGGATCAGGACCAATAGCTAAGAGACCGTACAAAATGTCAGTTGATGAACTGAAAGAGCTCAAGAAGCAGCTAGGAGAACAGTTGCAGAAAGGGTTTATTCAACCAAGTTCTTCATCTTGGGGAGCCCTAGTATTGTTCGTGGAGAAGAAGGATAGAACACAAAGATTATGTATTGACTACCGTTGTCTCAACGAGGTTACCATCAAGAACAAATATCCCTTGCCAAGAATCAACGATTTGTTTGATCAGCTAGAAGGAGCATGTGTATTCTCGAAAATTGATCTCCGGTCAGGTTATTTTCAACTCAAAATAAGAGAACAAGACATACCAAAAACAGCATTCACCACAAGATATGGATTGTATGAGTATATTGTGATGCCTTTTGGTTTAACCAACGCTCCGGCATACTTCATGAATATGATGAACAAGGTGTTCATGGAATTTCTTGACAATTTCGTTGTCGTTTTCATTGATGACATCTTGGTCTACTCCAAGAGCAAGGAAGAACATGAAAGACACTTACGCTTGATACTTGAGAAACTGAGGGAACATAAACTTTATGCCAAATTCAGCAAGTGTGAGTTCTGGTTAGAGAAAGTTGGCTTTCTTGGTCATGTGATGACGAAGGATGGTGTGGCAGTTGATCCTGCTAAGGTTTCAGCGGTGACAGAATGGGAATCACCCAAGAATGTGAAAGAAGTTCGTAGTTTCCTCGGCTTAGCAGGTTACTACAGAAGATTCATTGAAAATTTCTCGAAGGTTGCTAAGCCAATGACGGAATTGCTAAAGAAGGACAAGAAATTTGCTTGGTCGGAAGGTTGTGAAGTCAGCTTCCAAGAATTGAAGAAGAGACTAGTGACAGCACCAGTTCTATGTCTGCCAGATTTGGAAAAGGATTTCCAAGTATATTGTGATGCGTCACATCAAGGTTTGGGTGCCGTACTAATGCAAGACGGTAAAGTTGTAGCCTATGCTTCGAGACAACTCAAAACTCATGAAGTAAACTACCCTACTCATGATTTGGAATTGGCCTCTGTCGTTCATGCACTCAAAACATGGAGACATTACCTTTTGGGAAAACGATGTGAAGTGTTCACCGATCATAAAAGCTTGAAGTATATCTTCACCCAGAAGGAAATCAACATGAGACAAAGAAGATGGCTAGAACTTATCAAGGATTACGACTTAAGTTTGCAATACCATCCCGGTAAAGCAAATGTAGTAGCGGATGCTCTAAGTCGTAAGACGTTTGTAAATGGCCTTACCAAAGGTGATTTGCCAGAAGACTTGTGTAAGCAATTCAAAGAACTCAGATTGGAAGTTGTGCCTGAAGGACATCTCATGTCTTTGGATGTTCAACCCACTCTATTGGACAAGATCCAAGAAGCCCAGAAGACCGATAAGGAAATTGAAAAGATTAAGGAAAATATTAGTCTAGGGAAAGCTAAGAGTTTCCATATAGATGAACAAGGTACTTTATGGCACGGGAAACGTATATGTGTTCCACAAGACCCGGAGTTGCGGAAACTGATCTTACAAGAAGGTCACAACTCTCCGTATTCTATTCATCCAGGAAACACCAAGATGTACATGGATATGAAAGAAAGATTTTGGTGGAACAATCTAAAAAGGGACATCGCCGAGCATATTGCTTTGTGTGATGTGTGTAGCAGAGTAAAAGCGGAGCATCAGAAACCAGCAGGTTTGCTTCAACCACTACCTATTCCTGAATGGAAATGGGAAAATATTGGTATGGATTTCATTACCGGATTACCAAGGACCAGGTCAGGGTATGATTCCATATGGGTGGTAGTGGATCGCCTAACTAAAGTGGCTCATTTTATACCCGTGAAGACAACTTATACAAGCGCCAAGTTAGCTAAAATCTACATGAGCAGAATTGTATGCCTTCACGGTGTGCCTAAGAGTATTGTGTCAGATAGAGGAACTCAGTTCACTTCTCACTTTTGGAGACAGCTTCATGAATCTTTGGGAACAAGGTTGGAATTCAGTACTGCCTTTCATCCCCAAATTGATGGTCAAACGGAAAGGACTAACCAAATTCTTGAAGACATGTTAAGGGCATGTGCCTTAGACTATGGAGCAAGTTGGGATGAAAGCTTGCCTTACGCAGAGTTCTCTTACAACAATAGTCATCAATCTAGTATTGGAATGGCACCATTTGAGTTACTCTACGGAAGGAAATGTACCACCCCATTACTATGGAATGGTGTGGGAGAGAGAAGTTTATTTGGACCTGATCTCATCAAAGACGCCGAAGAGAAAGTCAAATTGGTTAAGGACAGGTTAAAGATAGCTCAGTCCCGACAGAAAAGCTACGCGGATTCTAAGCGTAGAGAAGTCACCTACAAAGTTGGAGATAGAGCTTATCTTAGAGTATCACCACTTCGTGGAGTGAAAAGATTTGGAGTCAAAGGAAAGTTGGCACCAAGATATGTTGGGCCGTTCAAGATTCTAAGTCACAAGGGAGAAGTTGCATATGAGGTTGAATTGCCTGAATCTCTGTCAGCTGTCCATAATGTGTTTCATGTGAGTCAGCTTAAGAAGTGTCACCCAGAGATGGAAGAATCCTCTCTGAAGGATACTATACCATTGGAAGAAGTTCAGCTAGAAAGTGACCTCACCTATGAAGAAAAGCCTGTCAAGATTCTTGAGACCGCAGAAAGAGTCACAAGGACAAAAACTATCAAGTTTTGCAAAGTGCAATGGAATCATCACTCCGAAGAGGAAGCAACATGGGAAAGAGAAGATGATCTTCGGAAAGACCACCCTCACCTATTTGCTAGCCAATCCGAATCTCGAGGGTGAGATTCATCTTAAGGGGGTTAGATTTGTAACATCCCTAAATTCATATTCCAAAACTCATTCATATCATCTAAGCATTCATCATCATTTAGGGTTCTTCTCAAAAACAGAAGCTTATACTATGATTTCATGTGAGTAAAATTCACTCATTAGGCCATCACCTTTTGAAACTTAAATGTTAAGGAACTTGTTTGCTTGCCCCACTATTGGAAAGATTGGGTGTAAAGGTTTAACCAAAATTTTCAAATTAGAAATAATTTCAAAACCTCTATTTCAAACATTTTCAAATTAGTGCAAAATCTCTATTTGTTTGAAAACCAAGTCTGATCAAGCCTTTGCAAGGTAACCCCATGAGCTTTGACTTATTTCTGAGACCAATTCACCCCTGCAAAACCTCAGAAAGATTTGAATTCAAATTTATTTTGAAAACTAATTGAAAACCTAATCAGAAAATCGAATTAGAAAAGAAAAAGGACCAAACAAAGGAAAAGGGCCGAGCGCCAGGTATCTGGCCCAGCAGAGGATCAAGCCCAACTAGCCCACCCGGGGATTTATTTTTCTCTCACGCGCAAGCGCACGCGTTCAGCCGCTGACAGACGGACCCCACACTCACCTCGCACCTTTCGCTGACGAGCGGGCCCTGTCCACGCTGTCATCGTCTTCCTCAAACCACGCCCGCGACCACGTCGCAGCGGCAGTCACTGCCGGTAATGGCGCGGCTTAATTGGGCATTAAAACACGTGCGTTTCCTGTCGAGGCACCGGCTATAAGATCCCCACCTCCTCGCAGTCATTTTCTCCCTGTCAATTCCACACTCACGCCACCAGGCTGCCCACGACTCGCTCGAGACCGCCGCAGACAGAGCCAACTCCGGCGACCGATTCAGGTGAGCCCCGTGCGCCCCTTCCCCTCTGGATTGTTCGAGACACTTAGTAATCCTCTTGCGCACCTTCTAACCACAACAGAGCATCCTGTACTGCCCCAGGTCGCCGTGTTCGCTTGACGCCGTAAGCACCCGACGACCACCCCAACTCCGGCGAGCAATCTCAGTAAGTCCCGAGCGCCCCTTGCTTTCTTATTCACCCGAGCGTGTTCGCAATTGCCCTGCGCATCTCCTAAACCCATTGGTTCGTGTTAGGGCGACGCAGAACCTCGGCAACGACTCCGACAACACCCACCCGACGCCAGACGCAACTCCGACGAGATCTAGAGCCCATCTCCGAGCGCCCCTCCGCAAGCCAGTACCACGTCGAGCTTCAGCAGCCTCCGGCGAACCTGGTAAGCCCCTTCTTTCCCTTGCGGATGATCTAGAACGCCGGCGCCGCCGTAGTCTGACGCGCCGCCGCTAGTCAACGCCGCCAGCGCCGCCCGTTCGTGGCTTGATGGTTTGGTCCGTTGGATCTGCATCGTAGGGCTAGGATAGATCTAGGCCGAAGAGGTACGCGCACGTCTGGATCGTTAGATCTAAGTTAGATCCTACGGCCTGCGACTGCCGATCCGCGCGAAGCGGTACGCACCAGTAAGGTTGCGACGCGTGGCAGGGTTTAATTCAAAAACAGAATTTAAAACCAGATTTTGATCCAAACTTTAAACTGCTATAACTTTTGAATGCCACGTTAGATTTTTACATATTAAAAACCGTTGGATTCAGTGAAACAAGACCTTTCTGAATGTCCAATTTGTTTAACAAATAGTAACCATTAAAATGACTTTATTTGTGGAATCATATTTAAAGCTATTTTTGAGTATAGATTTGTTTTGATAATTAGTTTTAATGTTAAATAAGTTTGTTATGGCAAAATTTTGTGTCCTGTTATGTTTCAGTATCATACACATGCTTGGTAAAATTTCCAAAATCACCACTTAGTATAATTCTTGCATGCATGCATTCATATTATTTTTGATTGAATAAATGGTGTGAAATTGAATGCTATAATTTTTCTTGTAGATTTTGCTAGTGATTGTGATTGTGAAGAGTGCTACTCTCCCCACTACCAAGGCAAGTGATATTTTCATGAATGTTTCTATCCTATGTTTTGTTCTAGCATTAGATATTTTGCTAAGTATTGCATGCTATTTTGCCTAATGCTAAGTTGGGAAATCCTAAGTAGTGTAGAATTGTAGAATTGCTAAGGAATTTTCCTAAGTTAGGTTATCTTACCATGCTTAGCCTAGCTATTTAGCAAACAAGGGTTGGTGGAAATCTATACACACTATGATGAAAATATTTCTAAGTCATGAGACTTATGCTTTTCTAATAAAAACAACTAAGTCAAATGAACCTCCTGGGTGGAATGGAAAGATTGGGTTATGTTGAGTGGTTACACAAGGCCATGGACTTGGGTTGTGTATCTCACTTGTGGTATGCCACCCAGGCACAAAGGGATTTGGAGGCCAAGTGTTGAGAAAGCTTACAGTGCAACCACTTGGCAATATGGGCTCTGCCATGATCATATAGGTTGCTAGAACTTAGTCACTTGGACAGTTGGTGGTAGTTGGGATGATAGGTTGGAGCGCGTCCATTTTGACTAAGGAAAGGCTTCTGAAAGGTCCTGTCTTGGGAAACCAAGTCTGGTGGGGAAAGTGCACAACCTCTGCAGATGGAAAACCTAAGTACTTAGCCTAGTCCAAGGCAATGGACAATTTGAGCATCAAGACATGGAAGCTACAAGAATCTCATCACTCCAACTTCTAAGTAAAAATTTGTGGGTGAACAAGGGAGAAGGACCCCAATGTCTATTGGTGGTTCCTTGGGGATGTTTTGACAAAGAAAACTTAGTGATTTCAACTAATAGGAAAAACTTATTTTCAAGCAAAGCAAGCCAAGCTACACTTAGCCAAAATGCATATAGTAAAATAGTCCACTTAAATTGTACTAAGGTATCACTTGCCAATACTATTCCAAAGTATTGACCCTCTGTGGCTGTAACTTGTGATGTTGCAGGTTACTCCGATGATGAATAGGAGTCATGAGTCTACACTCAACATGCTTGCCTGTGGCACATGAAGATCAAGACTTATGTTTATTTACTTATTCCATAAACTCTTGTACTAGGCCTATGGCCCTGAGTTGTAAAAGACTATGTTTTATCTCTGGAATGATTGTAATAAACGACCTTTGTATCTGTGCAATCACAGGGATCCTTTCTTTATAAAGGAGGGGTCTAACAACATAGTACTCAATATCCATCGGATCCCCGCAAACACAACATGTAGCATTACAAATAGATGATCTTGATCATGAACGGAGCTCACAAGATCTAAACATGATAGCACAAAAGAGGAGAAATAGCCATATAGCTACTGTATGGACCCGTAGTCTAAGGGTGAACTACTCAAGCATCACTCTATAGCATGGCATGGTGATGAAGAAGGCCTCCGGGATGATCTCTCCCCTCCGGCAAGGTGCCGGGAAGAGCTTTAGATCCCCTCCTAATCTAGGCACGATGGTGGCGACGGCTATAGACTCTTTCGTGGATTTTTGATCAGGTGCTTAGGGTTTCTGTCTCGGGGTGTTTATATAGGCAAAGGGGAGAGGTCGGTTGAGGTCCAGGGGGGCCAAACCAAGCCCTGGCGAGACCTAGGTGGACCCGTGCCCAGGGGGTGGTGTGTCCACCCTGTGGCGCCTCTTCGTCCCCCCTATGGACTCCGTCTTTGCTCCAGTAAAATATTGACTTCGGCTTTTGTTCCGTCCAATTCCGAGAATATTGCTTTACTAGCTTTTCTGAAACCAAAACAACATAAAATAGGCAACTGGCACTGCGGCATCTTGTCAATAGGTTAGTTCTAGAAAAATGTATAAAAATGCCTCAAAGTGTAGACAAAACATAAGATAGTTGATACAAAACAAGCATGGAGCATAAAAAATTATAGATACGTTTACAATGTATCAAGCATCCCCAAGATTAACTCCTATTCGTTCTCGAGTAGGTAAGTGATAAAAAGAATAATTTTTGAGGTGACATGCACTATCACAATCGTGATCAAGATATTGTAAAGCATTGATAGCTAGGATCATAGTACTCTAAACATGAGCATGAAAGATGTAGTTATAACAATAAGACATAACAACTAAGTTGTAACATAAAAAAGGTACAAACAAAAGATCATGAATAACAATGCATTGAAAGACATTTGTTTATTTCACATATAGAAAACATAGAAAAAGTAGTATTCAGCTTGTCCCTCATGGTATAGCAAAACATAAATTCATAGGACACCTTCAAAGTTCATAAGGGTGACTAGATACAAATAATTTAAGGACAAGCAATACCATGATTATGAATCAATCAATAAGTTTTGGGACAATGCACATTGAACTAAGAATCACAACTATGCTCTCTTAATTGGTGCATAAAGATAGAAAGTGGAGACTCAATATAAAAGTAAAAATAAAGGCCCTTCACAGAGGGAAGCAGGGATTTCAAGTTTCATAAAGAGATTCCAAAAATTATGGTACTTATTAGCTTTGAGCTCTCATTGCCCCTATCATAAGCATCTTGAAGTGATTAAGGTTAAAGTGACACAAATATGAGGTATATGCTTGATAGATCATAAGTTGAAAATCTCATGTCCCTTGAGTAAGAGGGCCGTTACTCATGCTACTCATCTTTAGTCACAAGCAAGTTATTTTCATTGTAAGCATATGTGTATCATAGAGAACCGCCAATGGGGTACCCCTTGCCCCATGACACAGGAACTATCCCATATCAAAATTACAAGGCAACCGACAATGAGCATCTCAACGATCTTTTTATTTACCATGAGCATGGTGCTTTTTTTTCTTTTTTTTGAAGATGCTTCATAGATTGCTCACTATAGTTATGCTGCAAGTTTCCACCATGATTAGGCATGGCTTAGGCTAGCCACCCATGCGTTTCTCTAACACATATACAATACTCCATGGACTTACAAGCTCCCCTTTTATTTCACACCGCCGACATCCATAAACAAAAGATCATGATATCAACTGGATAGATATGTACAAGTGTTGAAAGTGTTCCCCATGACAACATGGTTCTGCTAACTCTCAACTTATAATTTGCAAGCATATAAGCAACATAGATGGGAACAATGGTTCAAGTTTATTAAGTGGAATAAAGTAAAGTGTGCCATCAAGTTTGTGAGAGCTTTAATCACTAATTTTCACATAACAAGTTTAATTTGGAAGATAGATAAACACATGAATATACTTGGAATGGTGTAACACACCATGCATAGGAATTTATAGTGGACTCTTCGGAATAACTTGGTTTCTTGGGAGTTGGATGCACGAGTAGAGCTCATACTCAGTACAAGGCTAGCAAAATACTGGGAGCGACCAACTAAGAGAGCAATAATGGTCATAATCATGCAAAGAGACAAAACATTATTAATTAAAGCATAAAGTGATATCACAAGTCAAAAACTAAATGATCATAGAGGCTAAGGTGACTAGTTCATATTCTTAAAATGGTGTGAGCATGTGCCAAGTCAACCCAGATACAGCATCAAAGGAGAATACCACAATATTATGCTTTTCTATGATAAAACAACGCATGATTCTTTCAAGGCACATTAAGCAATCTCAATTGTTTGGAACAAGTCATGCTACAGCAATAATCACTAAGCATATGGTCAAAGAAACATCTAATCATGACATGATAAAGTCTAGGCCACAGTCAAAACAAGCTCCTTTTGTACCAACATAAGCATGAAACTTTCCACTCTTTTCCAACACCAATCGACTTATTTGAAGCAAAATAAGAATGCAGGGGTCCAACTAATTTATTGCAAAAAAACAAACAAAAGAAAACTAAAAACAAAGACGCTCCAAGAATAACACAATAGTACATGAAGCAATAAAAAGTGTCTTGAAAGAAAACCTGACATTTTTATTGATGAAGAAGGGGATGGCTTGGGCATCCCCAAGCTTTGACGCTTGTACCTATTGAGTATTTATTGGGGTGACACATCTGGCATCCCCAAGATTGAGCTTTTGTCCATTCTTCATCTCATCACATCATTCTTCCCCTACATTTGAAACTTTCCTTCATACAAAACTTCACACAATCTTCATTAGCAACACTAGTGTATTCAAGATAATAAGCCTTTGGGTATAGTTTCAACTCAAGTAAAATTTCCATTAAAACACAAGCTACTGTATCAATTCCTTTTAAAAGCTCAAGTGATCAAAGATAACTCAAAAGAAACCGATTAAGAGGCAAATGCAAATAATGGCAGAAATCTGTCAAAACAGACCAGCAGGTAAAGACCGATTTTTTTGAAGACCTTCTATTGCTCAAATCGAAAAGTGCTAAACTAATGAAAGTTACATAATAACATGGGGCATATGAACAGAAAATTACAGCTCCATCCGACATACTAGGATTGTTCATGATTGTTTATAGTGAAGCACAAAAATCTGTTTTGGGACAGTAACTTCCCCAAATCTTACTTCTCTATCATTAGAGGTTATTCTTGGCACAAAAACTACACAAAAAGGATAAGGAGAGGTTATTACAGAGGCAATAACTTCCAAGACTCAACAAAAGAAAAACTTACTGAAATAAAAATTGGGTTATCTCCCAAGAGTGCTTTTCTTTAATGCCTTTCAGCTAGGCATAGGAAGCAAGAATCAAGTATTTTCGAATGAAGAAGCATCAACATCAAATTTTGTTTTAATAGGAGAATCAAAAGGTATCTTATCTCTCTTTTTATGGAAGTGTTCTATACCTTTCTAGAGTGGGAATTGATATTTAATGGTGCCTTCCTTCATATCAATAATGGCACCAACAGTTCTAAGAAAAGGTCTTCCCAAAATAATAGGACAAGAAGCATTGCATTGAACATCCAAAACATAGAAATAAACGGGGACAAAGGTATTGTTAACCATAATAAGAACATCATTAATACTCCCCATAAGTTTCCTTTTAGCATTATCATAAATATGGACATCCAAATAACAATCTTCCAATGGTGGCAAATCAAGCATTTCATAAATTTTTCTAGGCATAATAGAGACACTAGCACCAAGGTCACATAAAGCTTTAAGATCAAAATCATTCACTTTCATATTAATGATGGGTACCCAACCATCTTCTAATTTCCTAGGAATAGAAGCTTTATGTTTCAATTTTTCTTGTTTAATTTTCATGAGAGCATTTGTAATATGTTTTGTAAAAGCCATATTCATAGCACTAGCATTAGGACTTCTAGCAAGCTTTTGTAAGAATATAATTACTTCAGAAATATTGCAACCATAAAAATCAAAATCAAAATTAGCATCCAAGGTAGTAAAATTATTGTTTCCCATATTATGAAAATTTTCAACATTTTTATTGGAAAAAGGAATGGGAACTTTAGGTTGTTTGCTAGCATCAACATTACTAGTAGTGGTAATAGTACAAATTTTAGTCATACTACTATTTCTAGCAATGTCATCTTCTCTTTCCCACCTAGCATGCAATTCAGCTAACATTCTAACATTTTCATCAATTCTAACTTATATGGCATTACTAGCAGCAAAGGGATTTTCCATAGTTTCAAGTTTAGTAGCCATTTTATTAATCAAAGATTGTGCTTCAGACAAAGATGAAATATTTTTTAGCATTCCAAAGCTTTTCCTCAATAGTTTTATTGAAAGCAGTTTGTTTACTAGTAAAATCCTTAAGCATGACCTCAAGTTAAGAGGGTGCACTTCTATTGTTGTTGCAGGAATTTCCATAAGCATTACCATTATGTGGAGGATATGGCCTATAATTATTATTACCAAAATTATTCCTATAGGCATTGTTGCTAAAATTGTTATTTCTAATGAAGTTCACATCAACTTGCTCTTCTTGAGCAACCAAAGAGGCTAAAGGAACATTATTTGGATCAATATGAGCTTCTCCATTAACAAGCATAGACATAATAACATCAATTTTATCACTCAAGGAGGAGGTTTCTTCAACAGAATTTAGCTTCATACCTTATGGAGCTCTCTTAGTGTGCCATTCAGAATAATTAACCATCATATTATCAAGGAGCTTTGTTGTAGCACCCAAAGTAATGGTCATAAAGGTACCTCCAGTAGCAGAATCCAATAGATTTCTTGAAGAAAAATTTAGTCCCGCATAAAAGGTTTGAATAATCATCCAAGCAGTTAGTCCATGAGTGGGGAAATTCTTTACCAAAGATTTCATTCTTTCCCAAGCTTGAGCAAAACATGTTCATTATCAAATTGTTGAAATTTCATTATTTCACATCTCATGGATATAATGTTAGCAGGAGGATAATATTTTCCAATAAAAGCATCTTTGCATTTAATCCAAGAATCAATACTATTTCTAGGCAAAGATAGCAACCATTCTTTAGATCTTCCTATCAAAGAGAAAGGGGACAATTTAAGCTTAATAATATCTCCATCTACAACCTTATATTTTTGCATCTCACAAAGTTCAACAAAATTATTAAGGTGAGCAGCAGCAGCATCAGAACTAGCACTAGAAAATTGCTCTTTCATAACAAGATTAAGCAAAGCAGTTTTAATTTCAAAGAAAGTAGCTTCAGGAACAGGTAGAGCAATAGGTGTACACATAAAATCATTGTTGTTTGTGCTAGTGAAGTCACATAACTTTGTGTTTCCAGGAGTATTCATTTTTGCTGGATTAAAGCAAGCCAAAAAAAAATAGAAACTGAAGTAGGAACTAATTTTTGTGTGTTTTTGATAAAAGAAGCAAACCAAACAGAAATAAAGAAACAAAGCAAAACAGAAACAAAGCAAAGAGATTGGTTGTGAGAGACCCCCCTTGCAGGAATCTTCTTTCTCCCTGAAAAGTGATTGAAGGGTAGGAAGATATTGAAGCTGTCCTTATCTCCCCGGCAACGGCGCTAGTAAAGTGCTTGATGGCTCAGATAAGCTCGTTGGTAACCCCAAGAGGAAGGTATGATGAGCACAACAGCAAGTTTCCGTCAGTTATGAAACCAAGGTTATCGAACCAGTAGGAGAAAGGAAACAACTCCCAAGGTGTTGCTAGCAACTTGGAACCTGCATAACACAAACCCAATAGTTTGCCCCAACTTACAGTGAGGTTGTCAATCTCACCGGTTTTGTTGAAAACAAAGGATTAAACGTATAGTGTGGAAGATAGTAATTGCTGAAAGTAAATAGTAAACGGTAAACAGTAGATGGTATATCAATGGTAAGGAATGGACCGGGGTCCACAGTTCACTAGAGGTGTTCTCCATAAGATAAATAACATGCTGAGTGAACAAATTACAGCGGGGCAATTGGCAGATTGAAAATGCATAACAATGCATATACTAGACATCTTGATCTCTACGAGATTTGTTTGGGCATTACAACATGATACATAGACTGTAATCCAACTGCATCTATGACTAATAATCCACCTTCAGGTTATCATCTGAACCCCTTCCAGTATTAAGTTGAAAGCAACGGATAATTGCATTAAACAAAGTATGTAAAGTAAACAATATAATTGCCCTTGGACAAAGGATTGTTGTTTTCTCCCTAGTAGCAATAGCACATCTATAACCTTAGAGATTTATGTCACTTCCCCAGATTACTAGAGGCATCAACCTACTATCGAGCATAAATACTCCCTCTTGGAGTTACAAGCATCTACTTGGCCAAATTATTGTCAATCTAACATAGTACTCAATATCCATCGGATCCCCACAAACACAACATGTAGCATTACAAATAGATGATCTTGATCATGAACAGAGCTCACAAGATCTAAACATGGTAGCACAAAAGAGGAGAAATAACCATCTAGCTACTGTATGGACCCGTAGTCCAAGGGTGAACTACTCACTCATCACTCTGGAGGCTAGCATGGTGATGAAGAATGCCTCCGGGATGATCTCTCCCCTCCGGCAGGGTGACAGGAAGAGCTTCAGACCCCCCTCGATCTAGGGATAAAGGTGGCGGCAGCTACAGACTCTTTCATGGATTTCTGATCGGGTGCTTAGGGTTTCTGCCTCGGGGTGTTTATATAGGCTAAGGGGCGAGGTCGGTTGATGCCAAGGGAGGCACACCATGCCCTGGCACGGCCTAGGGTGGACCCGCGCCAGGGGGTGGTGTGGCCGCCCTGTGGTGCCTCTTCGTCCCCCCTCTGGACTTCATCTTTCCTCCGGTAAAATATTGACTTCGGCTTTTGTTCCTACCAATTCCGAAAATATTTCTTTACTAACTTTTCTGAAACCCAAAATAGCAGAAAACAGGCAAATGGCACTGCGACATCTTGTCAATAGGTTAGTTCCAGAAAATATATAAAAATACCTCAAAGTGTAGACAAAACATAAGATAGTTGATACAAAACAAGCATGGAGCATCAAAAATTATAGATATGTTTATGACGTATCAATGACTTCTGGTTCCTTGATCCTTGTCGGTAGCGGAAGTAGATCTTTGACTTGGAATCCCTACAGCATTTCTCCGTGCTATAGAAAAGTCCCTCTTGCACGCACATCCCTAACTTTGGGGTCATAGTTGCAAGCAAGAAATAGAGAGAGGGAGAAAATCCTGATTTTGTGTGTGTTTATTCCCACCCATGGGCACCCCTTTATTTAGTTGAAGGGCAGTGTACCCTTCCCAAAGAGCTTACCATGTGGGACTAAAGGAAAAAAATAAAAAAAGGAAGGGAGAGGTGTCGTTGGCTGGGCCTCCTGCGCTAGCCGAGTGGGCCGCTACATCGGCCTAGCTCGGCAGCAGCATCGGCCCAGCGCTGACCGGGTAGTCCAGCTGGCGGACCAGCGCTACCCTGCGCGTGTGCGCTCGCTTTGGCCGAGGCCACGACCCACCAGTGCCCGCTGGCAGCCGCCTCGACCCTGCCCCGCCTCCGTGCCTTCTCCCGGGTGAGCCTGCAGCCAGCGGCCCACCAGGCTGCGGCTAACTGCCGCCCTCCTACGCAGCTCTAGCTGCCGCCCGCCTCCTGTGTGGGCCAGCTGGGGCCCACCAGGGGTTGTGGCTTGCTTCTGCCCAGGTGGCTTCCCTATGGGACATTTTTCCTCCTAGGATTCAGCCATTTAGAGGAAGTTTCCCCATAATAAATTAATTAAAATGTTTATTTAATATTATAAATACATATTATAAATCCTTATTAATCCAAAAACACCTTTTCGGCCTTTCCTTTCTTCTGAACCATTTCTGATCCTCTTCGGAACTTTTCCGATATTCTCTTTTTGAAACAATTCTGAAGTTCTCTCTCTTGCATACTTCGTTGATTCCATTCCACCGAAGGATCTACAAATATCATCGCACCCTTAAGTGTGTTACCCCTATGGTTCAGGAACATCACAGACATGATTAAGATCTGTCTTGAATCAATAATCATTAGCATGACCGGGGTGCCCCTAATGACCCATGTGCATTCCATGAGATTGTTGTCGTTTGAACCTGATCGTTGTGTCCAATTCCATTTGTTTCTTTGATACATGATTTATCCGATATTTGATCATCAACATATAATACCTTGTTTAATATCATTACTGACAAATCCGGTTTTACTCATTCTGTGATATTCCATCCCCATGACCTAGTCACATGTTGTGCAACATTCATGGATGTAATCCCACTGAGTGGGCCCAATGTATCTTCATATCACTCTAATGAACAAATATAGATATCGATGTATAGGACTTAACTATTCCTCTAGAATACATAACATATACCTTTATAGTCACCCAGTTACGGATATGAAGTTTGATGCAGTCAAAGCAACCTCGGGAGATAGTGATTAATATGCTCTCATGGTCTAAGGAGAAGGATACTATAGTTCTAATATTGCAACGATGAACATGTGAAATGATCATGCTGCAATATGTTTATTTGGGGTAATGTCCACCACATCATCATCTAATGATGTGACTCTAGTATCAACCGACATAAATGAACCATGATTAGGAAACCTTGATCATCAACTGCCCAATGGACTAGTATAACTAGAGGCTACTAGGGACTCTGGTTGTTTTACATCACTACACATGTATTAATGTTTCCGCTTGATATTGTTATAGCATGATACAAAACTAGGTCCGTATGGGCGGGCTTCACCCGAAACAATGCTTGTTATGGCCCTGATGCTTCTCCTCGCGTCCTCCTTACACCTAGTTGCATGGAAAGTAATTTAGATGACTTTTATCACTTCAAAATATCATATTAACACATAATATGATAGTTCTTATTGATATGTTCATCATTGACTTAATATTTTGGGATGCTAGGAAAATAAGCATAAAATACGGGCGGTAGCGTGGTAATATACCAAAATCCTACCACTACACATGCAAAAACATTAAGTAAAAATTCTTCAAATATGCACTCATTAGCAGACAAGGTGGTTCAGCGTCTAGCGTTCAAGTATGCCTTGATTGATGATCAACTATATTGTCGAACAGTTGATGGTATCTTGCTAAAGTGCTTGGCCGGAGATCAAGCCACAATCGCTATGGGAGAGGTACATCATGGCTTGTGTGGAACACATCAATTGGCTCATCAAATTAAATGCATGCTCTGGCATGCTAGATTCTATTATTCATTATGATAAGCGATTGCTTTAGTCACTACAAAGGGTGTAGGCCCTGCCAGGAGTTTCGTAATGTTTAGTTGGTGTCGGAATGTATGCTTAACCCTGTTATCAAGTTGTGGCCTTTCAGAAGATGGGCATTGGATTTCATCAGCATGATTTATCCACCATCGTCAAAGGGCATCGGTTTGTACTGGTGCCTACTGATTACCAAATGGTATGAAGCAATATCTATCAATAAGATTACCCACGATTAGGTGATCCAGTTTATCACTAAACATATTGTTCACCGCTTCAGCATACCTTAGACTCATACAACTGATCAAGGTACATCTTCATGGCAGAGAAAGTGCAACAATTTACCGAATCATATGGGATCAGGATGCTCAATTCATATCCTTACTATGCTCAAGCTAATGGACAAGCCAAATACACCAATAAAGTTTTGATCAAGCTTATCAAAAGAAAATCCAATATCATCCTAGGATGTGGCATGAGGTATTATCTGAAGCGTTATGGGCTCATCGAATCTCAAGGCATAGAGCTAAAAAGGAAATCCTTTTGAGTTGGTCTATGGACAAGAAACCGTTCTACCTCTTGAGGTAAATCTGGTAGATTTGAGGTTTTCCCCCACAAAACGTTTTATCGGCTAAGGACTACTACGATTTTATGATAGACAATATCGATGAGGTATCTGATAAACTCTTGATGGATCTATGAGACATTGATAAATATAAGTTGCAGGTAGCAAATACCTGCAACAAGAAAGTCTAGATAAAAACTTTCAAGTTGGAGATTTGGTATGGAAAACCCTTCTATCGATTAAAACCCATAGCAAAGAATTCGTCAAATGGTCTCCTACCTGGGAATGGCCGATGAGGATTACTAGGGTGGTATAGGCAACTCTTATCTGATGGAAACTTTGGAGATTAAGATGATAACATGCGGTATCAATGACAAGTGTCACGAGAAGTTCCATTCCAGCATGTGGCAAACTAATTAGCCATAAACAAATGAGCGATAAACATGTTATCGCCCTTAGCATAATACATGGCCAATGATCACATGCATCGCCCTTAGACAAGATCTACACAAAGTATTTTATGGTTTGCAAGATTCACTAGAAAACAGGAGGGTACATGTTGTCACTCATTTTGGGCGGACTATAAACCAAAATGGTGAAGGCCTGTGTTCAAGGATAAGATTAGCGGGCGCATTTTAGCCTTGAAGCCAGATCGGGATGGAGTTGAGAAACAAGGCAACCAGGATCAAGGGAAGGAGCCAAAAGGATCCATAAGATGTTCCAGGAAAGCCATCAAGTGGCAACAATTACCGCCATACATCAGTGGGATCAATATTTTACCAGCTTAGATATGAAAACAATGGTCTATATCACACATCAATACTCAAGACGGACTAGTTGGTGCTAATATGTGTCTGCTAACTGATGCCTGCAAGATCACATGTTTGTTTAAGCAAGTTTTCGTGGAAGTATTACTTGTGGTTTCTATATTGATCCCAACAAAGAGCCTAAGCAAGCATTTATGGCGTTTCTATCGCACCTAAGGTGTCACTAGTCTTGAGTGAATTGATTGCAAGTATTGAGGGTGAAAAGGTGATGTGTATGGTTCAATGTGAAATGGAGTTTGAGCAGAGGTTAAGAGTAAATAATGTAAAAGTAAAAAGTACGAAGGCTGTTTGGAGTTCCTGCAGATGAGATGTTAGGCGCGAAGATATTCAGTTCATGATGATAGTAAATGTGTCAAATGGAGTAACTAATTATAATTCTTCATATAAGTATGAAAGTAGGCAAGCAACCCATCACTAGCCAAGACTCCTACAGGTGGATTCATCTGACTCCCATGATTATTTTGCATGTTACCACCAGCCATGGCCAGCGTAGCAATTAAGGTCGTTAGACCAGATCAAGGTTGTAAGCTTCGTGGTTTCTTGTGCTCCTCAAGTTATACTAGATCCTCTTTGACATTAGTTGTGTCAATCGGAGATCGCCGATTAACTAGCAAACAAGATCTTGTCTATGCGATTCTCTGGATCATGTCATTTGGGACCTTAGATTAGACAACAAGCATTACACATAACATAGACAATAATTCTTGCACATCAGAGTAAATAATAGCGCACGAAAGTTCTGCCAATTCTGCTATCCATGTTTCCCGATTCTTTCTGGTCGTGGGATGGACACTAGGGAGGACACGCAGTGCCATTGCGATGGAACCCTGCTCTCCTGGGAAGGCAAGGACCGTAGCGCAGGATTCCCTGCCACAGAGAGCTTGCGTACCATTTCCTGCCCCAAGTCGTCGGATGGTGAGCCGCACACCATCCCCTGGGCCATGCGTCAGCGGTTGTGGGCGACGACGCTCTTGGTGAGAGCCATATGTGTAGGGCTTCATAGCATGGAAAACAAAAAAATTCTACCGCATGAACACACACAAGCCAAGATCTATCCACTATATTGTAGCAACGAGTCGATAGAGTACTCACCCTCGAAGATTCCAAAGCGTTTAATGAGAGCAGATTCTCGTGGGTGATGTAGTCGTTCACTTGACAATCTCAAGATCATGTAGACGATCCTTCTGGCACCGCGTTCTGGAAGTGCTCCCTCAGTCGGTCACACGTTCGGTACTCGATGAAGACCTTCATCTCCCTTGTTCTAGTAGGCAGTGTAGGTTGTATCTCTCTCCTTGCGATTCCGGTAGCACGACTGCGTGGTGTCGGAGTTTAAAGGGGAGATCCCGCAGGGCTTCTCCTAAGCTGGAGCGAGTATGGTGGAGTAGAAGAGGGGCCTTGGCGATCTAGGGTTTAGATGGCGCCAAGGAGGGTGGTGTGGCCGACGGCAAGGGGCTAGGGTTTTCCCCAAGTCGCCGACTTGGAGGAGCTCCTGCGACGACGGCTAGATAGGTCTAGGCGCCTTGGCTAGGGTTTGTAGTGTAGGGGAAAGGGGCGACCCTCCCCTCTATTTATGAGAGGGAGGGGCAGCAAGGGAAGGGGTAGTCCTCCCCCAACTCTCCTTGCTTGGCTGGAGGCAAGGAGAGGGAGGATTCCTCCATTAGGTAGGAATCCTTCCCTCCCTCCACTTGGAAACATTGTCCCAGTTTGACTTTTTCAAACTACCTTTTTGACTTTCAAATTAGAGTTTGATTTCTCTCTTCCAAGTGTCCAGCCAAGTGACCTAGGACATGATGCAACCATTACATTTTGTCATGACACATCCATGTACCCTTCCCCTTCTGGATCGGTGAACCTTCTAGACCCTTCTAGAACATTCCGGTGAAAACACCGGAACCATTCATGAACTCCGGAATTGGACTTTCCTTATATGAATCTTATTCTCTGGACCATTCCGAATCTCCTCGTGATATCCCGGATCCCATCCGAGACTCCGAACAACATTCGGTCTTCTTACTCACATTCCATATCTACTAAACAACATCGAATCCTTAAGTGTGTCTCCCTACGGTTCGTGAATTATGTAGACCTGACCGAGACTCTTCTCCGATCAATAACCAATAGAGGAATCTGGAAATTCATATGGCTCCCACATATTTCTATGATTACTTCGTGATCGAATGAACCATTCACATACGATACCAATTTCCCTTTGTCTCGCGATACTTTACTTATCCGAGGTCTGATCGTCGGTATCTCTACATACCTAGTTCAACCTTGTTACCGATAAGTACTCTTTACTCGTTCCTATGATATGTGATCCCGTGTGAGCCAGTCACATGCTTGCAAGCTAATTGGATGACATTCCACCGAGAGGGCCTAGAGTATATCTATCCGTCATATGGATGGACAAATCCCACTCTTGATCCATGTGCCTCAATGCATACTTTCCGAACACTCAATGCCACCTTATAACCATCCAGTTACGAAGTGGTGTTTGATGTCATCAAAGCATCCATCCGGTAATGGTGATTAACATGATCTCATGGTAGAAGGATTTAGGTTACTATGTATCTGAAAGTTTATAGCAAACTAACTATTTAAATGACTTGATCTTTATGCTATGCTTATCTATAGGAGTATGTCCATCACACCATTCTCCTAATGATATGATCTTGTTGTTAATAACATCTCAATGTTCATGTTCGGGAAACCATGATCATCTATTAACCAACAAGCTAGTATTACAAAGAGGCTTTACTAGGGACTCTAACTAGTTTACAAATCAGACAAGTATTAATGTTTCTGGTTAATACAATTATAGCATGAATGTAAAAATTTATCATAAACATAAAGATATAATAATAACTACTTTTATTATTGCCTCTTTGGCATATCTCCAACAGTCTCCCACTTGCACTAGAGTCAATAATCTAGATTACATGGTAATATACCGAACACCCATGGCGGCTTGGTGTTGTTCATCTTTTTTACATCGGGAGAGGTTTAGTCAACTGATCCTCCATATTCAGATCTGTGTGTACTTTGCAAATCTTTATGTCACCATCTTGGACACGCTCTCGAATAGCGTGAAAACATAGCCTGATATGCTTCAGCTTCTTGTGTGACCTTGGCTCCCGCGCATTGGCTATGGTGCCCATATTATCACAGTAGATAAACATTGGGTCTAACACACTAGGAACCACACCGAGGTTTGTAATAAACTCCTTCATCCATATCGCCTCTTGTGAAGCCTCCGAAGCAGCTATGTATTCTGATTCAGTTGAAGATCCCGCCACAACGCTTTGCTTTGCACTCCTCCAGCTCACTACTGCACCATTCAAAGTAAATACGTATCCAGATTGAGATTTAGAATCATACGAATCAGTGTTCCAACTAGCATCAGTGTAACCATTAACAACAAGTTGTTCATCACCTCCATAAGAAAAAACCATATCCTTAGTTCTTCTCAAGTACTTCAGGATGTTTTTGACCGCTGTCCAATGATCAACTCCTGGATCACTTTGATATCTACTAGTCAAACTAATAGCATATGTAATGTCGGGTCTAGTACATAGCATGGCATACATGATAGATCCTATGGCTGAAGCATAGGGAGTCTTACTCATCCTCTCTCTATCTTTTGTCGTAGCGGGACTTTGAGTTTTACTCAAGGTCGTATTGGGAAACATGGGAAAGAACCGTTTCTTGCTATCTTCCATTCCAAACCACTTTAGAACTTTGTCCAAATATGTACTCTGTGAAAGCGATATTAGGCGTCTTTGATCTATCTCTATAAATATTTATGCCTAATATGTAAGCAGCTTTGCCAAGATTCTTCGTTGAAAAACTATTATTCAAATAATCTTTGACACTTTTAAGAAGGTCTACATCATTCCCAATAAACAATATGTCGTCCACATATAGTACTAGGAATGCTACAAAGCCCCCACTCACTTTCTTATAAATACAAGCTTCTCCATAAGTTTGTATAAAACCAAAACTTTTGATTACCTTATCAAAACGTTGATTCCAACTTCGGGATGCTTGTCTAAATCTATAAATGGATCGTTGAAGTTTGCATACCTTGTTAGCATCTTTTGAATCGGCAAAACCTTTGGGTTGTACCATATACAACTCTTCATCAATGTCTCCATTGAGGAACGCCGTTTTGACATCCATCTGCCATATCTCATAATCATAATATGCAGCGATTTCTAACAAAATCCTCACAGACTTTAGCTACGCTGCCGGTGAGAAAGTATCATCATAGTCAACTCCTTGAATTTGTCAAAACCCTTTTCCAAAAAATCGAGCTTTATAGACGGTTACATTACCATCAGCATTTGTTTTCTTCTTGAAAATCCATTTGTTCTTGGCAGCCTTCTGGCCATCCGGTAAGTCCACCAAAGTCCATACTTGGTTTTCGTACATGGATCCAATCTCGGATTTCATGGATTCTTGCCATTTATTGGAATCTAGGCTCATCATTGCTTCCTCATATGTTGCAGGGTCATCGGTGTTGTCCACTAACATGACACTCATAATGGGATCATACCAATCGGGATTGTACGAGTTCTCTTTGACCTGCGAGGTTCCATAGTAACTTCGACCGAAGTTTCATGATCATCATCATTAGATTCTCTCTTATTGGTGTAGGCACCATAGGAACTTCTTCCGGTGTTGCGCTACTCTCAAATCCGAGAGAAGGTTCGGCAACCTTGTTGAGTTCTACTTTCCTTCCAGTCATTTCTTTCGAGAGAAACTCCTCTATAAAGGATCCATTCTTGGCAACAAAGATTTTGCCTTCAGATCTATGATATAAGGTATACCCAATAGTTTCCTTCAGGTATCCTATGAAGACGCATTTTTCTGCTTTGGGTTTAAGCTTGTCGGGCTATAACTTATTTACATAAGCTTCACGGCCCCAAACTTTAAGAAATGACAATTTAGGTTTCTTCCCAAACCATAATTCATACGATGTCGTTTCAACGGATTTAGATGGTGACCTATTTAAAGTGAATGCGGTTGTTTCTAATGCATAACCCCAAAATGATAACGGTAAATCTGTAAGTGACATCATAGAACAAACCATATCTAAGAGAGTTCGATTACGGCGTTCAGACACACCATTACGTTGTGGTATTCCCGGCAGTGTCAATTGTGAAAGTATTCTGCATTTCTTCAAAAGCTCGCCAAACTCGTAACTTATATATTCACCTCCACGATCAGATCACATAAATTTAATCTTCTTGTTACGTTGATTCTCTACTTCACTTTTAAATTCCTTAAACTTCTTGAAAGTTTCGGACTTATGTTTCATGAAATAGATATACCCATATCTACTCGAGCCATCCGTGAAAGTAATAACATAACGATAACCACCGCGAAGTGCTACACTCATCGGGCCACACACATCGGTATGTATGATTTCCAATAAGTCCGTAGCTCGCTCCATCATACCAGAAAATGGAGTCTTAGTTATTTTTCCCATCAGACATGCTTCGCATCTTTCAAGTGATTCGAAATCAAGTGATTCAAGAAGTCCATTGAAATGGAGTTTCTTTATACGCTTCACTCTAATGTGACCAAGACGACAGTGCCACATGTATGTAGAATTATCATTTAATTTCAAACCTTTAGCTTCTATATTATGAACATGTGTATCACTACAATCGAGATTCAACAAGAATAGACCAGCTATCAAAGGTGAGTGACCATAAAAGATATTACTCATATAAATCGAACAACCATTATTCCCGGACTTAAACAAGTAACCGTCTCGCAATAAACAAGATCCTGATATAATGTTCATGCTTAATGCAGGCACCAAATAACAATTATTTAAGTATAAAACTAATCCCAATGGTAGATGAAGAGGGAGTGTGCCGACCGCAACCACATCAACATTTGATCTGTTTCCAACGCGCATCGTCACCTCGTCTTTCGCTAGTCTTCATTTATTCCGCAGCACCTGTTTCGAGTTACAAATATGAGCAACCGAACCAGTATCAAATACCCAGACACTACTACGATTACTAGAAATATACACTGACATGGTTATACCCTACGGGTACGTGATCTCAGCATACCTGGTCCAGCCCAAGGAAGGCCCACGGCAGATGTATGCCGGCCCATGAAGATTTTTGGGTGGCCAAGGCCCATGACGCCTTCGGATCCTTGGAGAGCAAGACTAGCGTAGATAGGAAATTCAAAGGAGTAAAACCCTAGAACTTGTAACCGACTAGGTCTATGCCCGGGACCTGCCTAAGTCTATATAAAGGCTAGGAGGGCACAACCTAGATCTCTCTCTCATGCTTTCGCATACACACCTCCACACCAGATTACATCTGCACACCCCTGTAACCTTCGGTTTCGCCGTAATCAAGAGCAGACAAGCAGTAGTAAGGTTTTCCCTCCGGGGGCCTGAACCTGGGTAAACCTCATGTCCCCGTGTTGCTTGTTTGCTAATCGTTCCACGATCTCCAGCATCCCCATCTTCTCCAAAACCCAAGTCCATAACAATGGGCATTGATGAGATCAAACCTCGTCATACACATCAATAACATGTATATCGGATATACCTTTCTTCTTGATCTTGTTGTTCTTCAGATCCGCCAAGTACTTGGGGAAATTCCACTTCTAATGACCTTCTCCCTTGTAGTAAAAGCACTCAGTATCAGGCTTAGGCCCAGCTTTGGTCTTCTTCGCCGGCGGCGGTAGATTTCTTACCGCCCTTCTTGAAGTTTCCCTTTTTTCTTAGTCTTGCCTCGCTTCTTGAAATTGGTGGTCTTATTGAACATCAACACTTGGTGCTCTTTCTTGATCTCCACTCCCGCATAATTCAACATAGAGAAGACTGCTGGTAACGTCTTATCCATACGCTGTATGTTGTATTTCATTACAAAGTTCTTGTAACTTGGTGGTAGTGATTGAAGGACATAGTGAATCCCCAAAGCATTAGGAATTATTATTCCTAAGCTCTGGAGATTATTGGCGTGCCCAGACATCTTAAGCACATGCTCACTGACGGAGCTGCCCTCTTCCATCTTGTAGTTAAAGAACTTTTCAGAAGCTTCATAACTCTAAACTTCCGCATGAGCCTCAAATATCATTTTGAGTTCACGGACAATATCATGTGGGTCAAAGTTCTCAAACCTTTTCTGAAGCTCCAATTCCAAACCATACAAGATAGCACACTAAACTGTGGAGTACTGATTCTTCCGAGTGAGGAAAGCATTCTTCACCTCATCGGTAGTGTCAGCTGCAGGTGGGTCACCCAGCGGTGCATCTAGCACATAGGTCAAATTACCAGCATTGAGGATAGTCCTCAAGTTGCGAACCAATCCGTGAAGTTGCTTCCATTGTTTTTCAACTTTTCTTTCTCTAGGAACACATTAAAATTGATGGTAGGGGACACCATTGATCTACAACATATTTGCAACATTTTAGACTAAGTTTATGACAAATTGAGTTCTAATTAATAGTTAAATTAATCTAGGTTAACTCCCACTCAAAACAATATCCCTCGCATTGTTTTAGTGATCACACGAACCAAATCCACTACATCAAGTATGATCATCACGAGAGATGATGTAGTTTCAAAGGCGAACAATCAACATGTTCATCATATCTACTATATGACTCATGCTTTACCTTTTGGTGATCCGTGTTCCGAGACCATGTCTATACATGCTAGGCTCGTCAAGATTAACCTTAGTTTCTGCATGAGCAAATTTGGCTTGCTCCCGTTGTATGCACACGTTGATTCTATCACACCCGATCATCACGTGGTGCTTCGAAACGACGAGTCTTGGTAACGGTGCTAACTAAGGATGAACACTTTACTTGATAATTTTGTGAGAGGGGTCATCTTATAATGCTACCATCGCGATCTAAACAATACAAGATGCATACAAGGATTAACATCACATGCAATTCAAAATATGTGATATGATATGGCCTTTCTTGTTTTGCTTCCGATGTCCATCTTCAAGCACGAACATGATCTCCATAAGCACCGGTGTGGTGTCAAGGTCAATGGTATCGCTCCATGGTTGTCGTCTACCATCATAAACTATTACAACTACTTTGAATAATAGACACGCAGGTCTAAATGAAATTTAAAAGACAACCATAAGGCTCCTATCGGTTGTCGACTTACAATAAGGATTATTGCATACATCATATATAATCACAATCATGGTCATATCACATCACAGCACACCCTTGCAAAACAAAGTTAGACGCCTCTAATTTTCTTGCATATTTTACGTGGTTTGTGGCTTTCAATAAGTACAGTTCTAACTTACGAACAAGAACCACAATGTTGATGCATGAACTATCAAGTGCCTGTTGTAAATTGAATCTTCACTATGATGGAAGAGACAAACACCCGCAAAGCCACTTATGCAATACAAGTTACATGTCGAGCGTCGAGCAAGTCTCATGAACGATGTCATGTAAGGTTAGCCCGGGCCGCTTTATCCCACCATCCCGCAAGATGCAAAGTACATAAGAAGCAATTGATAATAAAAGCACCACCGCCCATAATGACCATTGTGTTCTACTCGTGCAACAGATCTACATATAGACACAACTATGATACCACTGTAGGGGTTCGTAGCATGGAAAACAAAAAAATTCTACCGCATGAACACACACAAGCCAAGATATATCTACTAGATTATTGTAACATCCCAGATTTTGTATTAGGGTGTTATTAGTGTCATGCATCATCCTTGCATCATTGCATCCTACACTTGAAAAGTTGCAACAACAAAATCCTAAACACATAAACCCATTTAAAAACCCTACTTAATATTTCCATAAGTGAGCACCCTTTGGTAGTAGCATGACCCCCTCTAAAAACCTTGCAAAACATTAAACCTTGGCCTATGTTAACCACCTCATTTTTATGAAAATTTAGAAACAAGATTCAACACTTTTGGACTTAGTTTGCAAAAGATAGTAGGGTTTTACTAAAACAGAAGAAAAAAATTTGTTAAACAAAAAAAAGAGAAGAAAGGGCCAGCAGCTAAACCTAGCTGGGCCGGCTCGCCAGCCAGCCCACCCCGCCCCAGCGCCCGCGCAGCAGGGAGTCTACCTGCGCTCGTCGGCCCACTTTCCCCCTGCCACCGACAGCCCTACCGCACCTGTCATCCCTCTCCTCTCCCCAACACGGACGGGACAGAGTCCCCGTCGGCCATGACCCGCTGCTCCCCCGTGTCCGGCCAGGACTCCCCCAGGCCGTGTATAAATGCTCAAGCCGCACGACCACCTCCTCCGTTCCTCTCGCGAAACCCTAAAACTTTCCCCGGTTCCGCTGGTACTAGCCGCCGCCGACCAGGTGAGTCGCGTCGATGCCGAGCTTCCCCTCCACCTGTTCTTCTCCCTGGGATGATCCCTACGTTCGACTGGTTCGCCTCACCTACCTTGCCCATTGTCTGCCGCAGCGTGCCATCGCCAATCGCTCGCCGGAGCTGCGGGAGAGAAGCTGCCAGCGCCATCGTTAGAGGAAGAGGGGGACGAAATCAAGGCGACAGACGGGACCGCGAGGAGGAGACGAGTACCGGCGGCGGATCCTTCTTCCTCGAGGTGCACCCGAGCGCCGCCGCCGTCGCCACCGACACCGCCGCCGCCCACCGCCACCGTCGTCGCGAACTGTAAGTCGCTGAGCCGCCTCCTCCGTCCGATTTGCAATCTGCGGTTCAGATTAGATATAACCCGAAGGGGTATGCGCCAGTGGTATCGCGCCGCGTGGCGGCCACGTCAGCACGCCACTACTCCACACCGCGTTGTGCCGCGTCACCCCCCCCCCCCCCCCCGTTGCCAGCTGGGCCATCCAGGAGCTGCCACTTGGCAAGCCCCTTTAGATCTGTTGCAGATTTGATTTTAAACTTGCGAAATTCATATAAAATTGATTATTTGGCCAAATTTAGCTTATAATATACCGGTGGATTCCTAATTTTATGTAGAATCCAAATCTGTAATAATATTGCAGGTTTGCAGTAATGTTTTAGGTGTAGATTTTAATCACTAGATTAGAGAGTTTAATCTATAGAAAAATAATTAAAATTGTATTCTATTTGATTCTTGTTGCTATAACCTTGTTTTCACAATACCTACTGATCCAAATCATTAAGCCTTGCTTAGGGTCATTAGATCTAGCTTGGGGCTAACTAGATGGTTGATCTCCTTATAATCCTAAGATTTGTTTAGTGACACTATAGTAGATCTAAACCCTTGGAAAATAAATCCTATTGACACCCTTACACTATCACAACACATACTTGCTACCTTGATCAATTTAACCAACCTTGCATAAACTACCATGTTGCATGCATGCATGTTTTCCTTTGTGTTATGCTTTGAACAAGTTGTGATCAGATCTATGTTTGTGATTCGTTAGATTGCTCGGAGTGCGCTAAGGAGTGCTATTGTGTAGAGTGCTGCTCGGATCAAGGCAAGTTACACCACTTGTTCATAATTTTGTCCCAGTTTTGATTCTATGCATGTGATCTTCAAAATTCTGTAGTATGCATGTGTAGGATGATCTGGTAGAATTTTCCTTAGTATTATTTTTGCAAGTGCGATGATTTTGTAGTATGCCATGAGTAGCTCTATACTTAGGATTTCCCATCCTAATAGGTTACCCCTGTTTTGCTAAGTATTGCTTGCTATGATATATATACAAAGTACCGTTGGGAGGGTTCGAAAGACAAAGAATTTTTCTAAGTATAAAGGCTCGCTAGAGCAAACTTTCTTCTCAAATCCACTTCAAAATAAAACTAAGTTTTCTTCTGGGCGGAATGGTTGTCGGGTCAACGAGTGTGATTTTGGTGGAGGACGGCCGCCCAGGAATCAAAGAAGTCTGCCATGTTTCAGAATTCAGAAGCTTCCAGTGCAACCACAATACATTATGGGCTCTGTCTTGGCCTAGTACTTAGTGGGAAACCTCACCTGGGTACCAACATTTGGAGGTTCTTGGCACGGTTGGATCCAGAAGGTAGAGGGGCTACTAAGTGAAAGCCTCGCCATGGTCTTATCTGTAAAAGGACTTGATCGTGGATTGTGGGTAAAGTGCACAAACTCTCGAGAGTATTGCAATCTGATCGATCAGCCGTGTTCACGGTAATAGAATAACAATGAGCGTCTGAAGGATGGAGCCTCTGAAGGATCTTTCTCTCTCTTTTCTAAAACAAAGTTTTGAAACCCCATGGCGTGCGTAATATCGCTAATGGGTGGGAATTTGGGAACTTGGTGTGTAATATCCAAGTGACGCTTGGTTCGTAATATCCAAGTGTTTGGTTGTTTGGACACTTGGTGTGTAATATCCTCGTTTGCCACTCGACCTTATTTTATCCAAGCAAATGTTTACAAAGTAGGGCAATCTTCTATTCTTCTCTCTACTTAAGAAAATTAGCTTTGAGCAAAAGAACTCTACAGCCTATACCAGTCTTGCATGTAGAGATAGTCTTTCTCTCCTTGGTGTAATTTGCCAATGCATTCAAAGTATTGACCCAACTTGTTGGCTGCACGTCTTATGTGCAGAATCCGAAGATTGAAAGGTGCGTAGGGATCGCGGGTCTACACTCGACAAGCCTGGGGCGTTGATGGACTCATGCTGCTTTTATGTTTCCGTTGTTATTTGAGCTAGCATTATGCTAAGCAATTTTATAATAAATTCATACTCTGGATTCTCCGTGTAATAAAAGACCTTGTGTTTTACATGATATTTCATCGACTGTGAGTGCTAGCTATTGATCCAGGGACTAGCATGTTTATCACAGGGACTTAGGATCCTTATCGATCTGAGGTCATTACAGATGGTATCAGAGCACATCGTTGCCTGTAGGACGTGACCCTAGGATTGGAACCACCTCTAACTTTAGTGCCTTACTTATTTCCTACTAAGTTATTTTTCCGCACATCTAGTATCTGCTTTCCTCTACTTGTTTAAGTATCTAACCCTCATTCTTCTAACCCAAAGATGACAAGCTTCCTCTACGACACCGTCGCGGACATCGAGCCCCTTCGCTTTGGAGGATGCCCCATGGATCTACTCACACGTTTGGACCTTCCTCTCCCAACAATCCAAGGGATCACAATGAAGAAACTCCACAAGGACGACTGTTGGGGAGTCAAGGTCATCCATCCAGGAAAAGAGCGAGGCAAGAACTCGGAGGAAGACATAGCAATCCACATTATTAGCGATTCCAAGGAGAAGGCCCTTAGCATTAGCTTGCAGCAACTCATCGGTCGCCTATGTGGACGTCATCATGAAGCTCTCCAAGGACACTGCGGCGTCCTCTTTGGAAGAAGAGATGAGGAAGGGATTCTCATGGAGTTAACCTTTGAGGAAAGAACTTCTACCAAGCAACGAAGAACACAATATCAAGACTTGGAGTGCCACATCCATGACCTTGAAAAGGGTACCTTCCTCGAGATGTTGAAGAACGACGAGCTATGCGCCCTCATCAAGGAGAAGGAAGAAATGATCAAGCAGCAGGAAGAGGCAATAAAGCTCCAAGAGATAAAATTCTAGGACCAGGAGAAGAAGTTCGCTAACCAAGAGAAGAGGGTGATAAATAAAAACAAGAGAATTAGGGAACTTAAACAGCAGATCGATGGAGATGAAGTGCAAACTGAAGGCCTTTGCAAGATAATCGATGATGTGCGTTCTTCCAAGAGGGACTTGGCAAAGCAACTTGAAGCCGCAATGAAGTCAAGTTTAGTGGAGGAGCTACAAAGCGAGAAGGAGGGACTTCAGGAGCAGCTGGAAGCCACTACCAAGAAGCTACAGGATGAGATAAAGGACCTCCAAGAGAAGCTTGAAGCCACCACAAAGGAGATGGAATTGTACAAGACAACTCTAGAGCAAGAAGGCTACTCATTCGAGGACGAGGAAGAGGAAGGCGTGGAAGATGTGTAGTAGTTGGACCACCTTTAATTCTATAGTAGAACGTTATTCGCAAATGTAATAAATACCAAGACAAGTCTGGTTTAATTAAACTTGGTTGTTTCATGTGTTAAATCTGTCTTGTGTGCCTTGTGTGCTTGGTGTGTTTTCATAAGGGTAGGAGTTTACTACTTAGTCTTTCTGTCTATTTCTTAACTATTCTCTTAAACCCCACAGATGCCGCCAAGACGTGCGAACCCCGAAATCCCGCCAGAAATAACAGAACTTTTGGCTACTCAGAACCAGCTGATCCAACTGCTCACTCAGAACATGCAAAACAACAACAACCCGCCACCACCACCTCCTCAACAGGATCGCTTGACTCGGTTTTTGAGGCTGAACCCACCTACCTTCACTAGCAGCACTGAATCAATCATCGCTGATGACTGGCTGCGTACGATCAACAAGAAGCTAGACACCGTGCAAGCTGTCGGAGCCGACAGGGTGCGTTATGCCGCACACCAGCTTGAAGGACCTGCTGCAGAATGGTGGGATAACTACCAAGTCACCCACCCGGACATTGATGCTATCACTTGGGAACAGTTTGAGTTAGCTTTTCGCACTCATCATGTGGTTGCTGGTGTCATGGCCCTAAAGAGGCGCGAGTTTCGCGACCTACACCAGCTGCACCGTTCTGTCACCGAGTATGGTGAGCTTTTCAATAAGCTAGCCCGTTATGCACCTGATGATGTTTCTACTGATGCCAAGAGACAGGAGGAGTTCTTAAGAGGGCTCAATGATGAGATATCCATTCAGCTTGTGGCCCAGAAATTTGACAACTTTCAGGAACTCCTGGACAGAGCCATTGTGGTTGAATCAAAGAGGAAGAGCATAGAAAATCGCAAGAGGAAATCTAACCCTCACAAACACTCTGTTCCGTACCAGAAGCAGCGCAATTCCTCACCACCACCTTATAACAATAATGGCCACAACCATAACGGTCATAACCATGGTGGCCACAATCACAATGGGCACAAAAACCGCAATGGCAATGGCGGCAATGGAAAGGATCTCAGAGAGGTGACATGATTTAAGTGCAACAAGACAGGGCACTATGCAAGCTCTTGCCCCGAGAGGAAGAATGGCAATGGTAATGGGAATGGAAATGGACACAACCATGGCAATGGGAACGGGAAGAAGCCAAATCCGTTTGTCAAAGCCACAGTGAATCATGTTTCTATGGAGGATGCTTGTGAGGCGCCAGACTCTGTGATTGGTAAGTTCAAACTCAATTCTATTCCCGAAGTTGTTCTTTTTGATACCGGTGCATCGCATTCATTCATATCAAGGGTATTTGTGGATAGAGGCAAGATACCAACGGAGACTATAAATTTTCCTCTAAGGGTAAGTTCTCCTGGGGGAGAAATAGTGGCAAACTCCGGTTGCCGGGATTTAGAACTAAGGATTGGGACACACATTTTTCCCACCAGCCTAGTAGTTCTGGAATCACAAGGATTAGACATAATCTTGGGCATGAATTGGATGACCGAATATGAAGGAGTCATAGATTGTGCCAAGAGAACTGTCATGCTCACAACACCGGAAGGGAAGAGGATTCGTGTCAAGTCGAATTTCGCACTTAAAGAAGTCATGGTGAACTCTCTTAAGGGGGTTAGCTTGGAGGAGGTACCTATTGTAAAGGAATACCCAGATGTCTTCCCAGAAGAGCTACCCGGAATGCCACCCGACCGTGATATTGAGTTTCTCATTGATTTAATGCCTGGCACGGGGCCGATAGCTAAGAGACCATACAAGATGGATGTGGACGAGTTAAAGGAACTCAAGAAACGGCTTAGGGAGCAATTGGACAAGGGGTTCATTCAATCTAGCGCGTCATCTTGGGGAGCACCCGTCCTATTTGTGGAAAAGAAGGATAAGACCAAGAGGCTGGTTGTGGACTACCGCTCATTGAACGAAGTGACGATTAAGAATAAGTATCCACTGCCCAACATCAATGACCTGTTTGACCAGTTAAAAGGATCAAGTGTGTTCTCAAAGATCGATCTGCGATCAGGCTACTTCCAGCTAAAGATTCGAGAGCAGGACGTGCCCAAAACAACATTCACCACAAGATACGGATTGTATGAGTACACCGTAATGTCGTTCGGCCTGACCAATGCCCCAGCATACTTCATGACCATGATGAACAAGGTGTTCATGGAATATTTGGACAAGTTTATCGTGGTATTCATAGATGATATACTCATATACTCTAAGGATGAGAAAGAACATGAGAAACATCTGCGCCTTATTATGGAAAAACTAAGAGACCACAAGTTGTATGCCAAATTCAGCAAGTGCGAGTTCTGGTTAAAGGAAGTGGGATTCCTTGGCCATGTTGTGTTGGCTAAAGGAGTTGCCGTAGATCCTAGCAAGGTAGCTTCCGTGACGGAATGGGAGTCACCCAAGAATGTGGGAGATATTAGAAGTTTCTTGGGCCTCGCAGGATATTACCGGAGGTTCATCGAATTTTTTTCCAAGATAGCAAAACCCATGAAGGAACTGTTAAAGAAGGAAAAGAAATTCCTATGGACCAAGACATGTGAAGCAAGTTTTCAAGAGTTGAAGAAACGCCTTGTAACGGCACCAGTTCTGTGTCTGCCAGATATCCAGAAGGATTTTCAAGTCTATTGTGACGCTTCACGACAAGGACTTGGAAGTGTATTGATGCAGGATGGGAAAGTGGTATCCTATGCCTCCCGACAACTTAAGAACCAAGAACACAATTATCCCACACATGATCTGGAACTTGCATTTGTGGTTCATGCACTCAAGGTATGGAGACACTACCTCATGGGCAAACATTGTGATGTGTTCACAGATCATAAAAGTTTGAAGTACATCTTCACCCAAAAGGAGTTGAATATGAGACAACAAAGATGGCTTGAGCTAATTAAGGATTATGACTTGGATTTACAGTACCACCCCGGAAAGGCAAACGTGGTGGCTGATGCCTTAAGTCGTAAGGTGTACGTGAATGGACTTACCGCAGGGGAACTTCCAGAGGATTTATGCAAGCAATTCAGGGATCTCAGGCTAGAGATAGTCCCGAAAGGACACGTAGCGACTATGGAAATAGTGTCCACCTTCCAAGAAAGGATACAAGAAGCACAAAAGGGGGATAAAGAGTTGGAAGAAATAAGAGTCAGGATAAGTGAAGGAAAGACTAAAGAATTTCGTCTGGACGAACAAGGAACCCTCTGGTATGGGAAGCGTTTGTGCGTTCCCAATGACCCCGATATCAGGAAGATGATTTTACAAGAAGCTCATGATTCGCCATACTCAATTCATCCAGGTAACACAAAGATGTACATGGATGTGAAGGATAGATTCTGGTGGAATAACCTAAAGAGAGATATTGTAGAGTATATTTCTCTGTGTGATGTGTGCAACAGAGTTAAAGCCGAGCATCAGAAACCGGCAGGATTACTTCAACCACTACCTATACCCGACTGGAAGTGGGACAAGGTAGGCATGGATTTCATCACGGGATTACCCCGGACTCATTCTGGATTTGATTCTATCTGGGTAGTGGTGGACCACTTCACCAAGGTGGCTCACTTCATCCCCGTAAAGACCACATATACAAGTGATAAGCTTGCTAAGATATACATGTCAAGGATTGTAAGCCTACATGGTGTTCCCAAGGGAATTATGTCAGACAGAGGCACCCAATTTACTTCAAAGTTCTGGCGACAACTACATGAGTCTCTTGGGACCCGACTAGAGTTTAGCACTGCCTTCCACCCTCAAACAGATGGCCAAACAGAAAGGGTGAATCAAATTTTGGAAGATATGTTGAGAGCTTGCGCACTAGACTATGGGTCTAGTTGGGACGATAACCTGCCATATGTTGAGTTCTCATACAACAACAGCTACCAGACAAGTATCAAGATGGCTCCGTTTGAAGTTCTATATGGCAGGAAGTGTAGGACTCCATTACTATGGAATGGAGTTGGGGAACGCAGTCTTTTTGGACCTGACTTGATAAAAGATGCCGAAGAAAAGGTGCGACAGATTCAGGATAGGATAAAGGTAGCCCAATCCCGACAGAAGAGCTACGCTGATTCCAAACGCAGAGATGTGGCTTATGAAATAGGGGACCGTGCGTATCTCCGAGTTTCACCCCTACGTGGAGTTAAGAGGTTCGGAATCAAGGGCAAGTTAGCCCCACGATTCATAGGACCATACAAGGTTCTGGCCTGTAGAGGAGAAGTTGCTTATCAGTTGGAGTTACCGGAAGGACTGACTGTTCATGATGTGTTTCATGTGTCGCAACTAAAGAAGTGTCACCCGGAGATGGCTGAAACACCGTTAAGAGACACCGTTCCCCTAGACGAGGTTCAATTGGAGAATGACCTTACCTATGAGGAAAAACCCATCAAAATACTGGAAACAACCGAAAGGGCTACCCGCACCAAGACTATAAGATTCTGCAAGGTACAATGGAACCACCACTCCGAGCAAAAAGCTACGTGGGAGCGTGAAGACGACATGAGGGCAGAGCACCCACACCTATTTGCTAGCAACGATTCAATAGAGTACTCACCCTCGAATATTCCAAAGCGGTTAACGAGAGCAGATTCTCGTGGATGATGTAGTCGTTCACTTGCCGATCTCAAGATCGCGTAGACGATCCTTCTGGAGCCGCATTTCGGCAGCGCTCCCACAGTCGGTCACACGTTCGGTACTCGATGAAGACCTTTCTCTCCCTTGTTCTAGTAGGCAGCAGAGGTTGTATCTCTCTCCTTGCGATTCTGGCAGCACGACGGTGTGGTGTTGGAGTTTAGAGGGGAGGTCCCGCAGGGCTTCGCCTAAGACGAAGCGAGTATGGTGGAGTAGAAGAGGGGACTTGGCGATATAGGGTTTAGAGGGTGCCAAGGGGGATGTTGTGACTGGCGGCAAGGGGATAGGGTTTTCCCCAAGTCGCCGACTTGGAGGAGCTCTTGGCGGCGGCTAGAGAGGGATAGGCGCCTTGGCTAGGGTTTGTAGTGTAGGGGCAAGGGGCACCCCCTCCCCTCTATTTATGAGAGGGAGGGACGGCAAGGGAAGGGGGAGTACTCCCCCAACTCCCCTTGCTTGGCCGGCGGCAAGGATAGGGAGGATTCCTCCCTTAGGTAGGAATCCTTCCCTCCCTCCACTTGGAAACATTGTCCCAGTTTGACTTTTTCAAACTGCCTTTTTGACTTTCAAATTAGAGTTTGATTTCTCTCTTCCAAGTGTACAGTCAAGTTACCTAGGACATGATGCAACCATTACACTTTGTCATGACACATCCATGTACCCTTCCCCTTCCAAATCGGTGAACCTTCTAGACCCTTCTAGAACATTTCGGTGAAAACACCAGTATCATTCCCGAACTCCGGAATTGGACTTTCCTTATATAAATCTTATTCTCCGGACCATTCCGGATCTCCTCATGATATCATGTATCCCATCCGAGACTCCTAACAACATTCGATCTTCTTACTCACATTCCATATCTACTAAACAACATCGAATCCTTAAGTGTGTCTCCCTATGGTTCGTGAATTATGTATACATGACCAAGACTCTTCTCCGATCAATAACCAATAGAGGTATCTGGAAATTCATATGTCTCCCACATATTTCTATGATTACTTCGTGATTGAATGAACCATTTACATACGATACCAATTTCCCTTTGTCTCGCGATACTTTACTTATCTGAGGTCTGATCGTCGGTATCTCTACATACCTAGTTCAACCTCGTTACCGATAAGTACTCTTTACTCGTTCCTATGATATGTGATCCCTTGTGAGTCAGTCACATGCTTGCAAGATAATTGGATGGCATTCCACCGAGAGGGCCCAGAGTATATCTATCTGTCATATGGATGGACAAATCCACTCTTGATCCATGTGCCTCAACGCATACTTTCCGAACACTCAATGCCATATTTATAACCACCTAGTTACGAAGTGCTGTTTGATGTCATCAAAGCATCCATCCGGTGATGGTGATTAACATGATCTCATGGTCGAATGATTTAGGTTACTATGTATCTGGAAGCTTATAGCAAACGAACTATTTAAATGACTTGATCTTTATGCTACGCTTATCTATAGGAGTATGTCCATAACACCATTCTCCTAATGATATAATCTTGTTGTTAATAACATCTCAATGTTCACGATCAGGAAACCATGATCATCTATTAACCAACAAGCTAGTATTATAAAGAGGCTTTACTAGGGGCTCTAACTAGTTTACAAATCACACAAGTATTAATGTTTCTTGTTAATACAATTATAGCATGAATATAAACATTTATCATAAACACAAAAATATAATAATAACTACTTTTATTATTGCCTCTTGGGCATATCTCCAACAATATGTAGGGAGACAGCCTTGTCCGGGTAGCCACCGCCAGCTCAGTCCACGCCATCGCCAAGACAAGTCAATGTTGTCGGCCGTAGGCTCGGACCCCCCACCAACCGCGGCACCTAGGACCTGTTCAGCCAATTGCGCGACCAAAAGTTATGTACAAAGGCGGTCGATGTTTTGCACTGGCCGACTGGCACCTGGATGGATAATCATTATATGACCAATATCTTTATGTTTTACATAGATGGATAGTAGCTTGATTGATTCGTTCTTCAAGTATGCCATCGATACATCATCAACGACAACTCCGACAATGGTACTGGCATTTTAATGGTCACGGCAACCCTTATCCATGAGCACAACGAGGTGACGATGACAAAGTGCAGAGCTCGGACAAGGGACACAAGGACAATTTGAAGCAAGATCGAGAAGGTGGCCATGAATGACTCTACAAGGATTACTTCCATCCTACTAAGCCACTATACCCGAAGTACATATTTCGGCGTCGCTTTTTGATGTCAAGAAGAGTTGTTCTCGCTTACTCAATGACGTGAGAGACTATGATCCGTACTTTTAATGCGAGAACGATGCCACCGAAAAGAGAGCTGAATGTTGTCAACACTGACTAATTGATATCGATCAACGAGTCAAGGGGTTTCCTGGGATGCTTGAAATCATAGATTGCATGTATTGGGAGTGGAAAAACTGTTATTTGGCTTGGCAGGGCAATATAGTGGGCATGCGAATGGGTGCACATTGAGGTTGTTGCATCATAAGATCTTTGGATGACACTCTTTTTTCGGCATGGCATGTTCTAACAGTGACATCAACATGCTCCAATACTCCAAGTATTCGCTAGTCTTGTGGAAGTCAATGCTCTAGAGCTTCACTATGAGATCAATGGTCATACATGCAACAAATGGTATTATCTAACTGATGACATCTATCGTGATTGGTCAACACTTGTGAAAACCATTTGTGAACCTCAAGATGAGAAATGTAGGAGGTTTGCGAAGGAACATGAGACTTGTAGGAAATATGTGGAACGGGTATTTGGTATGCTCAATCTCGTTGGGCTATTGCTGGATGCTATGCTAGAACATGGAGCCATGAGGGCATTTGGAAGTAACCGCTAGTCATCTTTTTTTGTGTGAACTATGTTTGATTGTGAACTATTGCCGTGAACTATTTTGTTTATTTGATTGTGAACTATGGTTTATGGTAGCCTGTCAAAGTTCAGATGGTGTCTGTTATTCGTATTGGCAAATTGGGGTAGTACATTCAATCTGTAAAATCCATCTCTCTTATCTCGCAGTTAACCTCTGCGACTGCGAGCACTCTCGCTTCAGAAAACCTCGATCAGCAGATCCTACCGCGGCGATTCTCTTCTCTGCTGAATTGAGCATCTGTTTTGACTCAAAGCGAAGCAGATTACACACCTCCGCGGCTCTGCGCCTGCATGCATTCGGCACGGCAGTTTGCGCTGTCAGAAAGTACATCGCTGCCCGTCGACGCCGCGCGCCGCGTCGTCGGATCATGGCGCCACGAGCAGAGGATCGACCAGATTCTGATGGCGGAAACGCGAGGGACGCCGCATGAGGAGAGAGGAGAGCGCTTGGACTGGAGGCTGGGTTGACCCGGCGCTGCTCGGATGGGCAACCTGTCCCGTCCCCCAGGCTGCTCACGCTTTGGGCGGGCGTTGAATTCTTTATCCCGCCCATGCCTCCTTCGCCCACAGGCATAGCCCCGCCCTTCCCGTGTCGCCGGCAGCACGCACGCACGGACGCGCCCGCACCTATTTATACTTCCCAGCGCCCGGCGGCCCATAGAATACAAGCGCCGCACGCCGACGATCGACATAGCGGAACTCCCGACAGCCTAGTTTCCCCGACGTACGGAATCCGAATCTCCACGACGGGTTCCGTGGGCGCTGACGGTCGGCGAGGAGGCGACGCCGACGACATGGGCCGGATCCCGTGCTGCGAGAAGGACAACGTCAAGCGCGGGCAGTGGACGCCCGAGGAGGACAACAAGCTGCTCTCCTACATCACGCAGCACGGCACCCGCAACTGGCGCCTCATCCCCAAGAACGCCGGTGAGTCCGCCGCTGCCCAATGCACGCGCGCCCCCGCTCTCTGCTTGATTCTCGTGTGCTCTGAATTAACTAACTGGGTTGTACTGTACGTGGCAGGGCTGCAGCGGTGCGGGAAGAGTTGCCGGCTGCGGTGGACCAACTACCTACGGCCCGACCTCAAGCACGGCGAGTTCACCGACGCCGAGGAGCAGACCATCATCAAGCTGCACTCCGTCGTCGGCAACAGGTGGTCCGTGATCGCGGCGCAGCTGCCGGGCCGGACGGACAACGACGTCAAGAACCACTGGAACACCAAGCTCAAGAAGAAGCTCTCCGGGATGGGCATCGACCCCGTCACGCACAAGTCATTCTCGCACCTCATGGCCGAGATCGCCACCACGCTCGCCCCGCCGCAGGTGGCCCACCTCGCCGAGGCCGCCCTCGGCTGCTTCAAGGACGAGATGCTCCACCTCCTCACCAAGAAGCGCCCCACCGATTTCCCCTCGCCCGCCGTGCCCGACATGCCGCTCGGCGCCAGCGCGGGCATGGCCATGGCCATGGGCGCGGGGCCCTGCTTCGCCGCGCCGCCGCAGGCAGCGGACGACACCATCGAGCGCATCAAGATGGGCCTGTCCCGCGCCATCATGAGCGAGCCCGCAGCCGCTCCCGCCGCTGACAAGCCGTGGCCGCAACCGAGCGACATGGCCGACATGTACGCCGCGTTCAACCCCGTGCACGCGACGGAGTTCCGGTACGAAGGCGCGGCGTCGGGTTACGTCCTTGGCGGCGGCGACGGCGACCAGGGCACATCGATGTGGAGCCACCACAGTATGTACAGCGGAAGCTCCGGCACCGAGGGGGGCAGGCCGCCCGTGTTGCAGGAGAGAGGCAACGACAGCGTCGGCAGCAGCGGTGGGGACGACGAGGCGGACGATAGCAACAAGGGAGGCTCCGACATGTCGGGGCTGTTTGGCTCCGACTGCGTGCTCTGGGACTTGCCCGACGACCTGACGAATCACATCGTCTAACTGAACTTGCACAAATTTACATGGCGGAGCATAGCATGATCGATGAACATCTGTTTGTCCGAGACAGAATGCTAGAGCCAAAAAAATGGTTCTAGAAACACATAAGATTTCCATGGGTAACAGAGAAAAGCTAGAATAAACATGGAAAATGGTGTACTTTTGGTCTGTTACAAGAGCAGATTGCTCTTCCGGAGGACACGATATTTTTCGGTCCTCTGCTTCAGTCAAAATGACTTCAGTTCAAACAGATAATTCAGTTTTCTGATGCGACCATAACATGTCAATGTCTCGATAAAATCACACAAACTTTTCTTGAGATGAAGTAAGATCACACACTGTAGTTGAGTTATTATGTATCTATTCCATGATACATATTTAGTTTGTCTCTGGGGTCTTTTCCCTACAATTGGATTAAAACAAACACAATTTTACTAATCTATCCAAATTGAAAGGCTCCAAAACGTGTAGCAAAAAGCACTGAAACTTCATCCCTTTTTGCACTATTTTTCTTGTAGGAGATTTTGAAAACAGTAATGTAATTTCAATCATGTGACCCCTAGTTAATGTTTCATTTACTACATTCAATGTTAAAATGCCATTAATCCCTTTTTGGTTAGAGAAGTCGATGTACAACCCAACCACTCAGGCTTATGTCTTCACGGACGCAAATTTGGGTTATTTTTTTTTAAGTTACAGAGACCTCACCTACTGCATTTTTTTTTTAAGTTTTTATGCCTATAGTCGAAAACTCTACACAATGAACATCCTATCCCTTAGTCTTATAGATAAAATGCTCGGTCGCGTCGTATTGGAATGAGGGAGTGGAAAAACTTGCAAAGAAGAGGAAAAAATGAGAGATGGAAGATGAGGAAGAAGGTGAATGATGTAAGCAGGGGTGGATCCAAGTTCATGCTTGGTGGTGCACATAACCCATGGTAAATAAAAAAATCCTTTGTAGATTAGCTATTTTTTATCACGTGTGCCACCCCTAAAACAAGGTTTTTTTAGTTGGGGCACCACCGTGCACCCGGATTGTCATTTCGCTACTTCGCTAGCTCCGCCACTGGATGTAAGGAGGATAATGGTAAATAATGAGGAATGTGCGCACTGTTGACCTAGATGGCAACGATGTCCGTGGAGTGCTTGATGTGATATGTGGACGGATGTGTTATCATGGTGCGGAAGGCCAAACTTGATAGAGTTGCGCAGATAAATCGATGTCAAATCATTGGCAACGTTGATCAAAGATCGCTGACAAGGCAAAACTAACCCCAATTACAAAGAATGAGGGAAGTGTGTCGAAGAAAAGGGCTAGGAACGTGAGGAGTGGGGGAGGGAGGAGAAGAGTAGCTCCAAGGAAGGAGGCACACTTTAACACGAGCAATGTCTTCCCCTAAGACACATTTATATCTCAATCAATTACTAGATCGATTTAGGGTAATCTATTAGTTGTATTCGTTCTTTTTTTACAACGGTGATCATCTAGGGTTTTGTACCATTGTCGTCGAGGTGGTCTTGGGTCCTTAGAGGTGTGGAGGACCAGGGCCTATCGCAGTCGAGAGAGTTTTCGTTCTTTGTTTAGACTTTTTTGAATGTCTTCTTTGGGTTGTGAGGCGGTGGCTACATTCCGAAGTCAAAATAAGGTCTTCCTCATCCTAGTGGTGTGTCTAACGCCTGACAGAGGACATGTGGACTAGTGTGCTTGACAGATCTGCTAGGTTTTGGTCGTTTTTCGTATTTTGGTGTTGTTTTAGATCATTTATGGTTTCACATTTTCTGTATGTGATGTGGTTTTTCATCTCCATAAATCATGAGTATGTAAAACTCTTAATAAGTGGGACATGATATGTGTCTCAAGATCTCTTTATATTTCAGAGAAAAATATGTGTGGTGCGGGCCTTGTGTTGTGCTGCAATTGATTAGCTCATCTTTTAGATCCAAAAGAAAAAAAAACAGTCAATCCTAAGAGGAGTGCTGCAGCAAAGAAAAATGCTAAGAAAAGAAGGCTTATCTGAGATTGAAAGACTACCCCGGGCCACGTAGACTATTCACTTCCGCGGACATATTTTTATAGTCTAGAAGGAAAGTAGCAAAGCCGAATGCAAATACACATGCAAATTGCGATCATTGACAGTGGTAGCTGCTTTTGTGCACCGGTCCTTCTGATCTAATGACTACCCGCATGTCTATTACGACGATCTCTATTGCGGCAAGCTTTGTCGAGCTCCGGTGATGGAGAGGCGGTGGCACGTCTTCGGCTCGCGCTAGTGTCTATAGTCGTCCCCAGGTGGTTGAAATGACATATTTATAGTTTTTATTACTTTATAGTTTATACTTTATATTGCTCTTGATGATAATTAAGAAAAGAACATTACTACTACTCCGAAATAACCATATGCCTCGTGTTGATTTACACGTATGCCCCCATTGCATTGCATTGCATTGCGTTGCACTTGCACAGTTGCACCTGACCTGACCCGCCCCGCCCCGCCGCGAACAGATCCTGGAATCTCTCCAGGTCCCTCCCTTCCTTGTCTCTCATCTCCCCTCTATTGCAAATTGCCACCCCGACGCCCTCGACCTCGCTCGAATTCCGGCAACCAGGGCGACAGCGACGGGAAGGTACGCTCCGCTCTGCACTTCTATTTTCCTTCTCCAATTCGTTCTCCCTCTGTTTTGATTGGCTGAATCCCTCGATGAAACCCTAGATGAGAAACTCATTATATTGGGCATATGTATGGAAAACATGGCCGTGGAACACAGCCAGGGGGCGGGGTGGCACCTCAGGATTTAGGGTTAAAAGTCGGTTCATATTGTAGAAAGCCTCGGCAATCCATTGATTCGCTCATCAACTTCAGGGCATTTTGAACAGTGGCGCACCAACTTCGGGCCAAATGATAAAAGGTCCTGTTTCACCGTCTCAATCTCGCATGGCGGTAGCTTCTACGCAGCTCAACGGAGCAGCTGAGGTTGCGCGGAGATATGGAGCCTTCAAAATCCCCTCCTCATGCCGGTGGCCGCATCACCCTCTAGCCGCTTCACAGAAGGTATTTCCCTGATCCAGATGCTAAACGTTATCTATAAGTAAATTCATTGATAGCTTGGGCATATTTTCGTACCACACTCGATTGATGTGAAGAACGTCTTGTTGTTAATTTACAAGTTCTAGAGCATCTACTGCTGTAACATGTTGAACAGTTAACAGTTTTTCTTTGATTTTCATAAAGAAGAAACATGAGTTTATATAAAGCCTGCCTGATGCACCTACGGGGTTGTGTGTGTGTGTGTGGGGGGGGGGGGGGGGGGGGTGAGGGGAAGTTTTTCCGTTTCCATGCATCTGGGTAATTGATCATTGACGGTGTCGTACATGCTATTGAAGGAAAATTAGATTACAAATATTGATAAAATGGTTATGCAATGCCGGTCAGTGAAGGTGCCCATGGAAATTTGGAATACATTAACAGCGGGGTAACGCTTCTGTAGTTTAAATTGTAAGGACGCGGATTTCATGCCTATGGTGGTAGCGGTGCATAGGGTCATCACCGTCGGATTGCATGTACTTTGGATCTCTTGATAATATCCGTCAACAGTTGTTCGACGGTGTGGGCGATGGAGCATGCCTTCCGTTTATCCAAAACGTTACTCCTCCGTCCATACGGTTATCCATTTTTTGGCTCTCCGTTTTGCTTTTTGAGTTGTTGATTGACGGATGTAATTTCCAAAGGGAACGGTGTTGGTATAAATGACATGTAGCTTAGTATAGGAAAATACCATAAAAACTCTGCTATTGTTGTTATTCCATGGTGTCGGCTAACGGTACAAAGGAAAAACATACAACGGATAGAGGTGTGGAGCTAGTTGATAAAAAATTGTGGCCAAATGCGGTAACTTTGTATGGTGTGCGTGTAGATGCATGTAATCTAGATTTTCCCGTGTGGGATTACTCCAAAATAATTCCTGGCTAACAGTACATATGAAAAACATACATCAGGTGATGGATGGGAGCGCGTCGATCAACTGTTTCCGCGAGCGAAGTGTGTTGTAATGTAAAAATTATTACGATACGGTTTTAAGAAAGATGTTTTAGGTGCCTCTAATATTCTCCTTTATGCCATAAACAACTATGGATGGTGATTTTTGACGTGAACCATTATGGCCACGGCTACCATTGTGGTACAAAAACGGTGTCATCCGATAAACAACTACGGACCATGATTTGCAATGAAAACACAGATAAAACAATCCTGAAATATGCTCTTGGTGTGACGGCGTTTGCAGATGCTGTTGACGCCACATGCAACCAATTAACCACCATGTGCTCTCGTTATAGCATCGGACGGTAGTTTGCCTATGCGCACATATCACCGTAGGCATGCCACTATTTTGCTAAATTGTAATTGTTCTGTACCAGTCCGGTCGGTCCATGACTAGTCATCAATATTGCCAATTGTTACAGAGTCAAGTGTTTCATCATTTAATGGAAGACCTCAAGATGAAAACCGAAGCTGGTTTGAATGTTCCGGTGTAACTTATAAAGATGAATCATATAAATCACAGATCACCATTGGAAATAAATGTATCTGGTGGACACATGCCGTGAGATGCATTTTGCAGTTATAATTTTCTAGGAAATGTACATGATATAGTATTTGATGCCTGGGTATAATTGTCAGAAGATTTGTTTTTAGAAAACTTAATGTAAATCTCAAAAGAGGTTCACTTTACCTTTTATTATATTTTGTTGCCTCAGCTTTCAGTTTCTACAAGTGGAGCTGGTGGGAAGCCATTTGATTTTGGTGCCAAAATTGCAACAAAATGTGCAAATAAGAACATTCGGGCTGAAGAGCTGAAGTTGAGATCAAATGAAGCAGGTGAAATTGTAGCCGTAGTTGAAGATGTTATTCCCCAAAAGAGGAGTGCTAAGATCCATGATTTTTGCTTCGGAATTCCTTTCGGTAAGTCAGCTTTGTAACACAAAGGCAAAAGCTTGGTCTATTTTTACTGAAAATAAGCATATGCATTCAGGCCCGGTCCTGAGATTTTAGGGGCCCGGGGCGAACCTAGAAACCGGGGCCCCTTAAACATAAAATTATAATGCAAATATGTATACCAAATGTATTACTATATGTTTTTTTGATAAATATGTATTACTATATATTTTATTATCAATAAACACTTTAAACATCTAAAACTAGTGTTCATATAAATATTTTATTTGTATATACATATTAATCATCATTATAAAGGTTCCGTATTATGCTAGCAAAATCTCATAGGATAGAGAAAAGTTAGCTTCTCGATCTTCTTCTGGTTGCTCCTGTGGGCTAGTGGCACGTATTGTACCTTTTGACGCTATGGCCGACTCCAGGAGAGTGTGTCATGTCTTCAACTAAGGTAAAGACTCTAATTATTGTGCAGTGAAGAGGGTTGTTTGTTAATTTTTATCCAAATAATCAACTTCGCGAACAAAACTCAGGCCATCTCTGGTCTATACTGCAAAAAATAAAGAGGAAATAAATCGATTTCTTCATTCTTCCTTGCATCTCTCTTCCTTTTGTAAACTTAATCAAACATCCTTATCTGATTGCATGTCCCTAAAATTGAAATTTATGTGCTATTTTACGTTCATACCGCTTATTTTCTCCGTCAATTAAGTCCAATGGTGCCCTAATTTACGTATATCCCCATTTACTAATAATGGAGAAGAGATTCTCAAAGAAAACACCACACGGGAGAGAGAAGATCATTTTGATGAGAGGAGATAGACGTTGTAATATTCGTATCTTCAACTCGATTGGAGCTTGAGGTTCATCCGGTGTGCGCGACTTGAACACTCATTCCTCTCTCCCAGCCAGCACCCAGCCGCCATGATCGATTCTGGCAGATGCCCTCGCGATATGGAGATCAATCATGGGCTAGAATATTTTCTTCTATGGGCCCTTCCTTTTAATGTCGGTCTACTATGCAAACAACAAGGCCATGTTGGCACTTCCACATATTACAGCTAGTTCTTTTCCAGGACGCGTAAATGAATATCTAGCTAGATGGGCCTCTCGGTTTTATGGGCCCGGGGCGGCCGCCCCTCCGGCCCTGCCCCAGGACCGGCCCTGTATGCATTCATGAATGTAAAACCCTGCAAGTTTGCAGATAGACATGATTTTGCATACAGTTGTTTCTTGTGTAGGAGAATTATTACTATGGAGTAGTATTCTTGTAAAGTGTCTGTTTTATTCATATTGTTGATAAAAGTGGAGCTATATGCTGTAATTGTTTTGAAGTAAGACGAGCTTCTCATTGCATAATGACCTGAAATTACTGTTGTAGTGTTGATTGATCCTGCAAGTTTCATAAATGCTACAGTTTCCTTAGCCAGCAAAACTCTCGAAGCTTATCAGATAATATTTTATATAGGTATGATAAACAATCCTAAAGGTCTAAACCAGTCGAAAACAAGAGTGGCATGACTGTTTTCATTTGCAATCCTAATATAAACATGGAATGTTTCTTACTTTCAGTTACAGGTTTGTTAGGCTTGGTTATTTCTTGGTACCTGAGAAGCTCTGTTATCTTTGATATTTCTGCATAACAAATAGATATCATTTGGTAGTGCAGGTGGTCTTTTGTTCGTTATGGGGCTTCTAGGATACTTTTTCTCTAGGAGTACCGTAAGTCTTGTCTTAGGTGTTGCACCTGGGCTTGCTACGCTATGTCTTGGTATCCTTAGTTTAAAGTTTTGGAGGAGTGGAAAGTCCAGCTTCCTATTTATATTGGGCCAAGCAGGTGAGTAAGGAACATTCCACATACTTGGTTAAAATGTATCATCATTCTGTCCCTCTATTATATGTTTGATTATTGGTCTGTTCAAATTGTTCCGTTGCAGTAATTTCTGTTGTCCTCGTATGGAAGTATTCTCACGCGTACTTACTGGTAACTACTGTGACGTTCTTGTTCTTATGGAGCATTCCTTCCGTAACACTGTCTTAATCTTTATTTCTGTCTGCAGACAAGTAGGATCCTTCCTTGGGGCTTCTACGCTTCACTGAGGTATCTTACTGTTGATCTGTAGCCCTCTTCATTCTTATTCTTTTGTTTGTTTTTTTTTGCGGAAAATGAAGACCCTCATTTATTGTAACCTGTCTTCCCTTCAGCACTGCAATGGCTTGTTTCTATGTGTATGTGCTGCTTGCCGGAGGGAATCCACCACCAAAGAAGTTGGTGTCGGCACCATCGTCCTAGAGCATGGAACAGGCATAACTGGGTCGTGCCGCGGCCTAGTTTGGCCTTTGTGCTCCATAAAATGCTGCTACTACGAGCAAGGAAGAGTTTTTTAATATAATTTGTATATATATCCCCCAATCTTTGTTTCGCTTCTGGCGAGGCTCTTGGATTTTCTCGGATGGAACTTCGAGCAAATAACTCAGGCAGGATGGTTGTAGCGATCCAGCCTTGTTGAGCGTTATTTTTTTTCCGGCTCTATGAATATGACGAAGGATGTCTTATGTAACCAGTTGCCGCTTGACAGCACTTGTTCTTTTATTCCTGGGATCACCTGACAGGCTGACAACACCATTTGATACTTGAATGAACTTGTACCATCAACATTCAGTGGAACGAACATAGTTTTGAACCGATTGCTTATCTGTGTGATTGTTCAGCCAGACATCCGGTGCTGTTTCCATATTCTGTCAATAAAAAAAAGAGGGAAATGATGTTGCTCCTGCCTGGACAATAAAATCGCGAAAAACAGGAAATAAAATAAAATAAAAACTCTGAAATTTTATACAAAGAACATGAACATGTGTTTTAACTGCTCCCCAAATTTCTCCGAGAAAAACCACACGTAGCGTTCTGTGCAAAAAGGACAAATCTGAGTGGTGTAAGCAACAGATCTGGAGGGTCCAAAAAGTACTGAATTTGTTTTTTTTCACGAACTACTGCACATGTTATTTCTCTAGAAAATGTTGCATCCAGTTAGAACATACTCTCACGTTCGTTGTCAAAAAAAACCAGATTTTTTTTATTTTGCTTGTTAGGTTTTTTTTAAAAAAATTATAGAGCAGGAGCATATGAGCTCCTGTCCAGTTGTGAATTTCTAGGAAAATGATTCCTTATGGGCTACGCTATTAACAAACAAGACGTTTCTATTCTTGCCCACGCGTCGCCGCCGCCTCTGGATCCGGCCTTTTCGGCACCCCTCCTTCACTCCATCCAGCGGCCATACCAGGGAATAGAGGAATGGGGAGCCGTTCTCTTTTTTTGTTTGCTTTTAATAGGTTTGTTTTCTCTTGGTTTTGTTTCCCTAGTGGCATCGGCGAGGTAGAGGCTATGATGACGTGTTCAAATAAGATCTCTCTGGCATCTCTCTATATTGTGGGTGTCCTTTTGAAGTCAACGAAAGGCCCGTGAGGATTAGCGTCATTGAATCTATTGATTCTTTTCGAATCTTGGCAACTGGTTGTCTATTAAGGACTTTTTTTTGGCTGTGGAGATCTACGGATTGTCAAGGAGCTTTATCGATAGTTATTTCTTCCTTTGGGACGTATATGGTCTTCTAGACCCGTTCGGTGACTTTTTGTTCGCAATCAACAACATTAGACCGGCTTAGAAAGGATCGGCAGTGGTTGTGCGTCGTTGACACGGTTTGAAGGTTGAAGACGAAGGGCATCTCGAGAATTTTATTGTAATTTTCGTTTTTCTTATGAGGCTTTGTACATACGACTATTAAATCATACGAGAAAGAGGGGAAAAAATGTCAAACACAAAATACGATCACCTTTTTTATTTAGCCAAAAGAGAAGAAGAAGTAAAGTTAATTTTTGTTTTTTTGAGAACCAAGAAGTAAAGTTAATGGTCTTAGAACGAAAGTTTGCCCCCACCGAGCCCGAGAAGTAAAGCCCGGCCCAAGCAAACCGACTACCCAGCCACCGTCCTCAGCCAGGTCAGCCTTCAAACTAGGGTTTTGCCCCTCCCGCTCCGAGAAAGCGAACAGCTCGAGCTCCTCCGATTCCGTCCGCCTCCGCTCCTCCTCCGGGCCGCCGCCAAGATGAAGCTCGTCAGGTAATGCTCTCCGCCTCCCCCTTGGGCCCTTCTCTCCCATTGGTTTCTCTCTGCTGCTCCTCGCTGATCTGTTTGGGGCAATCTTCCGCCGAATCGGTACCTGATTTGGGCGTATGTGTTTGGCCGCAGATTTTTGATGAAGCTGAACAACGAGACAGTCACCATCGAGCTGAAGAATGGCACCACCGTCCACGGCACCATCACCGGTACGCTTTGACCTCACACATCCCGAGAGGGGAACACCCGAAATTTTTGGCGGTTTACCGCCGAGTGTGTTCTTAAGATTTGTGCTCGTGCTCGGTATTTTGGGGAGCTAGTGGGTGATGATGTGGCGTTGTTTTGTTAGTTTTAGAGCTTGTGAAAGTGGGCATGCCTTTTGTGCATAATTCTTTGCGCTGGTGATGCACAGTTAGTGATTTCCTTTTGTAGTGTCAGGAATAGGTAGTTATTACATTGTGGCACTGACATGAAGAAGTTTAGCCTCATTTAGCCTTGTGATGCACAGTAATTTATGTTTTTTTTCCACTGTCTGCTATTCAGCATAGTCCATGGACGACTTGTTTCATAAAACTTGTGTGGAGCCTGTTCTAACCCAGTCAATCTTCTGTGACCGTGGGATACTTCTCTTTATGATAATGTAGTGTAGCACATCTGATGCTTCTTGGAGAGAAGGATGTTCCAATAAGTTGTGAAGTCAACTATAAAATCTTTTAGCACATCTGGAGCTTTTCTATGTTTGCTCCTTGATGAATATGTGTTTAATAGACCTAGAAGGAACACACACCACTTCATATGCTGAAAGGTAATAACAACAATTTAAGAACATTTGATGATCTTCCATTGCAAGTGGAGATTATTTGAGTTCTGTAAGAAAAATTTCACAGGAAATATGACATGGCGATTGGTTTGATCGATTTCATGTTTCTACATTCTTTTTCTTGAGGTGTTGTGGTCTTGTGGACTTTGTAATTCTGTCAAATTACATTCTGTTGGCTAGGTTTCACAAGACTGCATTGCTCACTGAAAGATAAAGAAATGCATCTTTTCGTTACAGTTTAAAACTCATTGTCCCTAATGTGGCTATTCAGTCATGTAAAATTTGGAAAATCATTGTTTGTATGCTGTTCAATTTTTTCCTCTCAACATATTGTATCATTGCAACTTATTTTTGTATGAACTATGAGACTGCCATCATGATTACTGTACACCCTCTGATGCATGCACATTTTGTAGGTGTTGACATAAGCATGAATACTCATCTAAAGACTGTAAAGCTTACACTGAAAGGGAAGAATCATGTAAATCTTGATCATATCAGTGTGAGAGGAAACAACATTCGGTATTACATCCTCCCTGATAGCTTGAACCTAGAAACGTTGCTGGTTGAGGATACCCCCAGGGTCAAGGCTAAGAAGCCAACTACAGGTATGCCTTTTTGCACAGTAATTTATGTGTTCAGTTTCCACAAGAACTGTTAACTGCTTTCCACAAGAACTGTTAACAAGCCTGCCTTTTTTTTTAAATTCAGGAAAGCCTATGGGCCGTGGTCGTGGACGCGGCCGTGGGCGTGGTCGTGGCCGAGGGCGCTAAGCTTTATGTTCTCTGCTTTGGAAGCTCACGCAGTGCAAGTTCCACCTGCTGCCTTCTCTGTGAGCTATGTCGAGGAATGTTTCTATTCTGTTAGAAGACATCAACCGAAGTAGGTTTTAATGTGGAACCATCTCGACTGTTTGACCCAAGTTCTTGTTCGTAATTAATGCGTAATGCCTTTTGTTGGGGGTTTTACTTGCAGGACACCAGACTTCTGAAATCCTAAGTGGCATTGCTTGTGTTGTTACTTGTTAACCCTGGAATTGTTGGCCTTGTGTGTTGCCTAGCAGTAAGTTGTGTTGGATTCAAGCTATCCCTTTTTGTTCTGTGGCAATGTTTGGAATTAGAACTGGGATGGGGAGTGCAGATCACATGTTCAGCTGAATTGCCTACACATCTTCGACTCCATCACTTGTGTTCTGGAGTTAGGCTTTATTGTTCTTTCTGTGCTTGGATGATCTTTGATCCCGTCGAGCAAGCTTAGTGTGGAATCTAGGTGCGTGATTTGGTGTGTTCTTTTTTTTTTGACCGGGATTTGGTGTGTTCTTGTATGTTCCCAGGTCTGCAGTCAAGCTGACCAAAATCCGAACAGATGTACCGTGGTCCCATGAACTTCTTCCTTCCGCTATTGGTATATCATGCATTTAGTTGAGACAATATTAACTGAAAGTAAGTGTCCGCGACAAACTAATAAATTCTAAAGCTCCACAGTGAAACGGTAAACAGCTGTAACATCTGGGCCGTGGTGATTGGTTTCATTCATGGTGCTGTGCCGAATCGTGCAATGAGCATTGAAGTTGATCCGTTTAGGTCCATGGTGGTGCTGTCATGCTTTGGGACACGACAAGACGACTCACCCTCTTCTTTCCGTGCGGGTGCGGTGATTCCAGTCCGCTGTTCTGTGACCTTGCTTCCGACCAGCTGCAGGGTGCGGAGCTATCACCGTAAGCGGTTGATTCAGGATCAGGACGAATTAAAACTGGGATCGCAACCATTTTCTCTTTAGTTCTTGTATATAAAGTTCGAACCCAAGAGTTAGCATAAATCCTCGAATCACCTGACGACGTATAATTGGCTAATCCCACATCAGTCAGTATCAGCAGGCATCCTGATCGTATTTACTCCGGCAACCCCGCCGTCCATTCATGTCAACCAAGGATATCTCCACTCCAATCAACCATTCCCCATTATCCTGTCGTAAAGGCAACAAAAAAAAGCCAACGATTCCATGGCAAAAGAAGGTCGGAAAAATTAGGAAAAGTAGAAGCAACAACACACACTGCTTGCCTGTTGCTCTCTCGAAATTGATTCCCCCCACATGCCCCTCGCGCGATGCTCATCCTGCAGGCACAATATGACACATCACGGCATCAATGATCTGCCTTCAGACATGATGTGTCTTCGGTTAGGCCTCACAGCTCCGGCGCTATTGAGATTCCGAGCATGGTGATTGAAAAGGAAATGAAACTTGCCATCATCCGTATTTTTCCAGACGGTGCCGCGCGCGCCTGGCTGCTTCCCTAGCAAGCGATGCCACACCACCGTTGAAGTAGTTGGTTGCCCAGCAGTCTTGCTCTCTATCTTTATTTTCAGAGCAGAGTGAGAGTGTAGCTGGTAAGTGTTTCTCTGATAAGTATAAAAAAGCCGTGCCCGTGCGTGCTGCAGCTCACATGTCCATAAACCCCTCACGCCGCCTCACTGTCGCTCACACAGAGGGAGAAGGGGGAGGAGGAAGCTTGGAGAAAAGAGGGGAGGAGAAGGCGTCTCCAGATCCAGGATGTGCTTCAGGTTCAAGTACAAGAGCCCGGAGAGGGTCGGGTGCTGCCTGCTGGTGGTGATCATCATCGTCCTCCTCATCGGCGTCCTCTTCGGGATGGGCGTCTTCCGCCACGGCTACGACAAGGTCAGGGACCTCGGACGCAACCACACCTGCTACGACTGCGACACGCACTAGCCGTCGCACGGCCGCCTGACGACCGGTGTGTGTATGTATCCGCAGTACTGAACCTGTGTGTGTGCAGATTTTGGTTGCTCTCGTGTAAGGGTACAGAGGGGAAGAACTTGTGGACTTGTGGTGCTTTTCCTTGCTTCTTGTTGCTGCTGCTGCTGCTGCTGCTGCTATGCTCTTCATTTAGCTCTGGGTTTCTTGTGTTACATCAGCCAGTTTGTAGATAGGAACGCTGGAGTGGTTCTGCTCAGTTTCGTACCTTCTTATGCCTTCAGCGATTTTTTTTTCTTGCAAAAATTCGGTTGCAACTCTGTGGAGCAAAATACGGGCTTGAAGGAAGCTGGGCTGCTTCTGTCTCCCACGGCAGGCCAAGGATTTGCAAGGAAAGGAGGATATCTCCAAGGAAAGATGTAAACATAAGGAAAGCTAATATATTTATCTTCCGGTTAAATAGCAAGCTTCTTCCGATTAAACTCAACTAATTAGAATGGTTTATGTTCCTCGGGTCAAAGCCCTATTCGCAGCCAATGGTTCAGCTGGTTAGACACACAAAATAACATTATTTTGCTTATGGGGCTAGGCATGAGCCGCTGGCAAAAGAAAAAACCTGAAAACTTTAAGCAAAAAAAAGCTAAAAACTCAGCATGTATGAAGTATAACATATTTGGTTGTCAACAACTTTACAACCTTGAGGACCCAAATATTCTGAGATTTAAATAGCCATACTAAACCATATATATATTCTTGTTTAACAACTTTATAACCTTGAGGATACATAATTCATGTTAATGTTTGGAATCTGAGCTAGCCGTGTAAGTTGTGTTGAATTTGAGCCGTCCCATTTTGTTCGGTGTTAAATGTTTGGAATTACAACTGGGATGGGGATTGCACATCACATGTTCAGCTGAATCGCCTACACATCTTCCATTCCATCACCTTATTGTTTCTTTCTGTGCTTTGATGATCTTTGATCCCGTATAGCAAGCTTAGTTTGGAATCTTGGTGCGTGATTTGGTGTTCTTATAGTGTTCACAGGTCTGCAGTCAAGCTGTCCAAATCCAAACAGATGTAACTGTTAAAATATGTACATTAGTTGTACTACCTCCGTTCCAAGGGCTTAAGCCATATAACTTTTTTTTAAAATCAAAATACCTAACGTTTGACCAAGTTTTTTTAAAAAAATATTAATATTTACAATACGTAATACATACCCTTTCATACATCATGAAATATATTTTTATATGGTATCTATATAATATAATAGTTCTTGATAGTTTTTTCTAAAAGTTTGGTTAAACTTTACATGGCTTGACTTTTCAAAAAAGTTATATGCCTTAAGCCTTGGGATGGAGGGAGTATATGTGTAGGTTAGGCCCATTCTAGGGAGTAAGCCCATGTGGCCCATGTATTCTAGATATATGTCTCTAAATCAAGTAATAGAAAGTTGAGTTGGATATTTGACATGGTATCAGAGCAAGGTCTGGTCGTGACCCAGATCCTGGCCGCCATCGTCGGCAAGTCGACGGCTGCTGCTCCCGTCGTATCCGCACGAGTCCAATCGGACTTGTGCCGTCTCCCATCGCGTTGCTCGTTGAGTCCAGGTCGGATTTGGCGCCTGTGCGGCCGTCTTCCGTTGCCCTGTCCGGACGAGCCCAGATCAGACTTGTGTCCTGCTGTGCCTCTCCTTCTTGCTACTATAGGAGCTCGCATGCTGCTGGAGTTGGTCTTTTCTGCTAGCCAGCTGCAAGAAACTATTGAAATCAGCTGTGAGTATTTGTTCTGCTATCTGAAGCAACTTGTTCTGCCAGTTTGCTCAGCCTTGTAGCTGTTCTAGCTACTGTATTTTAGCCTGATCTGCTTCGTAGCTACTGCAAGAAGTGTTTGCTTGCTCGATGGCCAAGGACGGGTCAATTTTCTCTAGTGACATCAAGCTTGATGGCTCAAATTACAGAGAGTGGGCATTCTCGGTCAGAACTATTGTGAGAGATGCTGATTATGATGAGCATTTGACTGACGATCATCGGAAGGAGGATGAGGCCACAATGAAGTCTTGGCAAAAAATAGATGCTAAGGTCATGGGTGCCTTAATTCTTAATGTTACTCCTTCACTACGGATGAATCTTAAGAATCATTCAACTGCAAAAGAAATATGGAAGTATTTGGAGCAGCAGTATCTTCAGCCGAGTAGGGCACTTCGTTATTCTTTGCTACAAAATTTGCAAAATCTTCAGCAACAAGAGATGTCCATAGAGGGGTACCATGCAGCTTTGACTCGCATCAGTAGTCAGCTTATGTCTATGATTCCAAAGAGTGGTTCTGGGTGCGAGGCTTGTGTGGCCAAGAAAAAATATGAAGCTGAGTCTTTCATGTTTCAGTTTGTGATGAGGCTCAGGCAGGAATTTGAGAACAACCTCACTCAGCTACTTGGTCGTACTACTGCACCACCTTTTTTGGATAAAGCACTTTCTAGTTTGATTGCTGAGGAGACACGTCTTCGCTACCTTGCCTCATTCGCCACTCCAATGACTCATACCAGCATTCTTGTTGCCCCTCGTGGTCCTTTCAGAGGTTCTTTTTCGGGAAAATTCCGTTCTCACTATAAGAAGTCTGGACACACGATTGATAGTTGTTTCGTCCTACACCTAGAGTTGTTGGCTGAGTATCAAAGGAAGTTCCCTGCTCAACAGCAGCATCGTCACCCATCTACTAGGAAGTCTTCTGCTATTCTGCTTTGTATGCCTCTCGTGTCACTCAGCCTTGGGTGCTTGATTCAGGAGCCTCTTTTCATGTCACCTCTGACCGTTTGCAGCTCGCCTCATGTCAACCAATAAAGGATGGTGCCTCTATTCATATGCTGATGGTACACCTTGTTATGTCACTCATCAGGGTTCTCTTTGCACATCTGAGTTTTCAGTTCCCAACATTTCTTTTGTCTCAGAATTGTCCATGAGTATCATGTCAGTTGGTCAAATTGCTGATATGAACTACTTTGTTGGTTTTGACAAAATCTCATTTTATGTGCAGGATCTTCAGAGCAAGAGGATCATTGGAACTGGTCGTCGCCATAGAGGCTCCACGTCCCTCTACGAACTTGACAATCTACACCTTCCTTAAGATTTTGCATCATCTGCTTCCTCTGCCTCCTTATCAAGACCCACTTCATCATTTTATTTTGCCCTGTGTCATCGTCCTTTAGGTCATCTATGTGGTTCTCTTTTATCTAGTCTTATTGGACAAGGTGTTTTGGGTCGTGTTCATGTGGATGCTGGTTTCCATTGTAAGGGTTGTAAGCTAGGAAAACAGATACAACTTCCATATCCTTCTAGCACCACTTGTTCTAGTCGTTCTTTCGATCTAGTGCACTCTGATGTATGGGGTCCCTCCCCTTTTGTCTCAAAGGGTGGTAACAAACATTATGTCATATTTGTTGATGACCACTCTCACTACACTTGGATTTATTTTATGAAAAAATGTTCTTAGTTGAATTATATATATCAAGCCTTTGCTCGAATGGTTCATACTCAATTTTCCAGTGCTATTCGAGTTTTTCGTTCTGACTCGGGGGGAGAGTATCTTTCTGCAGCTTTTTGTTATTTTCTTTCTTCAGAAGGTACTCTTCCTCAACTTTCTTGTCCTGATGCTCATGCTCAAAATAGAGTTGCTGAGCGTAAACATGGCTATATTATTGAGCGTTAATGGTTTATGTTTCTCTTTTATAGATTGACTCAATGAGCTTCAGAAGCGGTGTTAATGTGCACTGGTACTGCTCTGTTCTTAATGTAAGAACCAACTATTTATGAACTCATAATTTATATTATCTTTCTGTTAATTTTGTGACAACCAGACCTGATCAGTATGCGTGAAGTTGTGCTAAATGAACTTTACAAACCGCAACCACTAGTTGACTATTTGGTTTTTCCTTCTGTTAATTTTGAAAATCATCACTCTAATAGTGGTGCTCTTTTCTGTTGTCTTGGGTGGTCAGACAAGAATAAAATCGGTAAAACCCAACCACGTATAAATATTTGAATAGTGCCTAATGGATTACTGGAGCATTAGAGTAACAGAAAAGGTTTAGGGTCTTTCCTTGATCTACAATTCTAGTTACTTCCATTTGACCATTTTTATATCTCTTGCATGATTGGTAGCTTTAGTTCCATGACCTTCTCCTTGATCGTGTTTAGGATGCTAAATTGGAGTTTACCGCTACTAGCTGCTTGAGTAGTACCTAGGCATGATTGGTTTGAATTTCATCCCTATCTTTTAAGATATGCAAAGTTTGGCCTATTGTTTTACTGATTGCTACGATGACTATTTTCTTGTAGTACTTAAGTACCTTGTATTTAGTGCACATGGTGTATGCTGTACTAGTTAATCTCTTGAAATATGTAGAGCATCGATTATGTCTTTGTATATTACTAGCTCCAACATTATTATTGTTATTGACATAGTTCACTCACTGATGGCTAGTATTTTTAAAACTGTAGGAGATATCATTTTGCAAAGATGGTGTTTGCAAATTTCAAATATAATGGTTCATTGTTGATAACCTTCATGTCTTGTCTTACCGGGTCTTCCGTGATGGATGGATAGAAAATTGTTGTGCAGTATTACTAAGTAACTTGAGTTGTCAATTTATCATAAATTCACATCTTGGATGTTACTTGCACTCATTTTCCAATTTGTATGACTATGCGATTTATCACAAATTCAGAACTATGTGATATGGCTGTTTTTGGTCTTTATTGTTACTGAGAAAAGTTCATTTTTTATAGTACTATGAAATTTTTGGCACTTGCATATTGTAGCAATCAGAGTTGCTTGCAAATTAAACCTGCCAGTTTCAGAGTGTTGTACTGTGTACGTGAGTTAGCTTCCTTTTCTATGGACATGAGCAAGCTTCCTCTTTCCGACCGCGTTGCTTTTCCGAACGTTAAGCACACGCACTCAGTGTCCATTTGGACCTTGGATATCCATTGTTCGGCTGACCTGGATTTGGATGAATTTGGACTACAAAGCGGAACATGGACTTGAACATGCATTGGATTTGGACTATAGAGCGGAACATGGACTTGGACATGAAATGGATCACCATTTGACTGGATACTAGATGGACTTGTGGTGTTTGGATTTGGATTGTGATCCAGTTCCAGATTTACACGTTGCCAGAGTGGCAGTTAGCTATGGCTGAGGATATTGCAGCCCTAGAGAGTACCGGTATATGGGATCTTGTACCATTACCTCCTCGTTCTGTTCCCATCACCCGCAAATGGGTGTACAAGGTAAAAACCAAGTCAGATGGTTCTGTGGAGCGCTATAAGGATCGTCTCGTTGCCAGAGGCTTTCAGCAGGCTCATGGGAGAGACTATGATGAGACGTTTGCTCCAGTTGCTTATATGACTTCGGTTCGCACTTTGATTATTGTGGTTGCAGTCCGGTCATGGAAAATATCACAATTAGATGTGAAAAATACATTCCTTCATGGAGATTTACACGAGAAAGTCTATATGCAGCCACCTCTGGGTGTTGAGGCCCCTTCTGGTCATGTATGTCGCCTTCGAAAGGCTCTTTATGGGCTTAAGCAAGCCCCTCGTGCTTGGTTTAAGCGTTTTCGTTCTATGGTTCAAGCTGTTGGTTTTACTTCTAGTGAGCATGATCCGGCTCTATTTCTTCATTCCTCTGCATATGGTTGTACTTTGCTTCTACTCTATGTGGATGATATGTTGATCACGGGAGATGATCAGAAGTACATTGCTATGTTAAGAAAAAGTTGGGTGAGCAATTCAAGATGTCAGATTTAGGGTATCTCGGTTACTTTTTGGGAATTGAGGTTGATCATATCGATGATGGTTATTATGTCTCTCAGCATCAGTATACTCAGGGTTTGATCAGCCGCTCGGGTCTCACTGATGCATGTACTGCTGCTACACCCATGGAATTTGCAACTACAACTGCGCTCAAGTGATGGTATTCCTCTCGAGGACCCCTCTTGTTATCGTCACCTTGTGGGAGGTCTAGTGTATCTCACTGTGACAAGATCTGACATTGCTCATGCGGTTCACATCCTTAGTTTGTTAGTGCTCCTACGTCAATTCATTATGGTCACTTACTCCGTGTTCTTTGCTACTTGCGGGGTACAATATCTCGACGGTTGTTCTATGCTCACAATAATCAGCTTCAGCTTCATGCTTACTCTAACTCTACTTGGGCGAGTCATCCTGCTGATCGTTGTTCAGTTACAGGCTACCGTATTTTTATTGGTACTTCTCTCATTGCATGAAAGTCTAAGAAATAGATGCCAGTGTCACGTTTTAGTGCCGAGGCCAAGCTTCGAGCACTTGCTACTACTACATCAGAGATTGTCTGGCTTCGTTGGTTATTGGCTGATCTTGGTGTCTCTTGTGATGCTTCCACATCCATTCTTTGTGACAGCACTGCTTCTATTCAGATAGCAAATGATCCAGTCAAGCATATTGGTGTGGATGTTTTCTTCACACGATCTCACTGCCAGCAATCAACTTTCATCTTGAATATGTTTCATCAGAACTTCAACTTGCTATTTTTTTTCACAAAAGCTCAAACTAGAGAACAACATAAGCTTCATATCCTCAAACTCAATGTATCAGATCCACCTTGAGTTTGAAGGGGGTGTTAGAATATGTACATTAGTTGTATATGTGTAAGTTAGGCCAATTCTAGAGAGTAAGCCCATGTATTCTAGATATATGTCGCTGAATCAAGTAATAGAAAGTTGTGTTGGATATTTGACAGTAACGTGGTCCCATAAACTTTTTTACGATTACTTCGCTATTGGTATATTGCATTTAGTTGAGATAATATTTTACTGAAAGGAAAAGTTTTCTGCAACAAACTAAATTCTAGAACTGCACAGTTCAACACACCCGTAAATAATGTAGCTGTAACATCTGGGCTGTGGTGGTTCGTTTCATTCCTGTTCCTGGTGCCGTGCCGAATCATGCAATGAGCATTGCAATATGGTGTTGTCATGCTTCTTTCTTTCATTACGCCGGTGCGTTGATTCCAGTCCGCGCTACCTTGCTCCCGACCAGCTGCAGGGTGCGTGGCTATCACCGTCAGCGTTGATTCAGGATCAGGACGAATTAAAACTGGGATTGCAACCCTTTTCTCTTTTTTAGTTCTTGTATAAAGGTTGAACCCGAAGACTTAGCAGCACAAATCCTCGAAATAATACCTGACGACATACAATTGGCTAATCCCACATCAGTCAGTATCAGCAGGCATCCTGATCGTATTCACTCCGGCAACCCCGCCGTCCATTCATGTCAACCAAGGATATCTCCGTTCCAATCAACCATTCCCCATTATCCTGTCGTAAAGGCAACAAAAAAAAAGGCAACGATTCCATGGCAAAAGAAGGTCGGAAAACTAGGAAAAGCAGAATCTAACACGCGCACAGACACGCACACTCCCCCCCTGTTGCTCTCTCCAAAATTAATTGATTCCTCCCACATGCCCCTCGCGCGATGCTCATCCTGCCAATCTTTTTTCCAGCCCAGCCTGACGCATCAATGGCCGATCCGTCTTCAGACATGATGTGTCTTCGGTTAGGCCGCACAGTTTCTCGCTGCGATGAGATTCCCGGGCATGGCGATCGAAAAGGAAACGGGGCTTGCCATCATCCGTATTATTCGAGACGGTGCCGCGCGCGCCTATAGCTTCGCTAGCAAGCGACGCCACACCACCGTTGACGAGGACGACACTAGTGTAGTAGTTTTGCTCTCCCTATTTTTCAGGAAAGTGTAGAGGTAGCTGGTAAACGTTTCTCTGATATAAAAAGCATCGCGCCCCAGCGTGCCGCACCCACCGCAGGCTGCATGTTTCAAAACCCTCACGCCCGCCGGCTCACCTAGAGAGAGGGAGATCGAGAGAAGGAGAAAAGAGAGGAGGAGGCGCCGCCGCCCGCCGCCCCAGGATGTGCTTCAAGTTCAACAGCAGGGAGAGGGTCGGGTGCTGCATGCTGGTGGTGATCATCGTCCTCCTCCTCGTCGGCGTCCTCTTCGGGATGGGCGTCTTCCGCCATGGCTACGACAAGTTCAGCGATCTCGGCCGCAACCACACCTGCTACGACTGCGAAACGCACTAGCCGGCGCACGAGGAGGCCTACCGATGTGCATCTGATGTGTAAGTAATAGTTAATCTGTGTGTGTGTGTAAGGGTACAAAGAAAAGAATTTATGGTGATTCTCCTTTCTTGTTGCTTCCCCGGCCTGCTATACTCTCCGTACGTTTATCTCTGGGTTTCTTTTGCGTCGCATCAGTCAGTCTGTAGGAACGCTGGAATGGTTTCGCTTATTTGCATACTTCTTATGCATTCAGCAAATTTGTTGTTCTTCTTCCACAAGTCCAGTGGCAACTGAGTAGAACGGCGACGGTTAACGCAGAAGCAAATATAGTAGGCGTCAACTAGGATGCTTTTGGAAACATTATCCTTAGTATGTCTCTCCCGTGGCAGGCCAAGGTTAAGCAAGGAGTTAACTCCGAGGAAGAATAATAATACTGTAGACTACACGGAAAAGCAGGCAGGCGCTCTACAATTTAACTAGTATTCCCTCCGTTTAGAAATATAAGATGTTTTAGATTTGTGAAGGAGATATATCTAGACACGTTCTAAATCTAGATACTAAAAGGTGTCCAGATACATCTCATTTACAAATCTAAAACATCTTATATTTCCAAACGGAGGGAGTATGACATAATAAAACTATCCCCAAAAAAAAAACTATGACATAAAACTGAAAAGCAACCCAGAAAACATGTTGGCATGTTCGTTGATTTCTTGGATTTGCTGAATTCTTGATCGTTTCATCCTAAATTCTTCTTGGCTTTCTTGGATGCAACAAATCCAAGCGAGAAGAAGGGTCCTTTAAAAAAAAGAAGGGATGTCCGCGACGGGGGAAGGCTCGCGGCCGCCGCCGCCTTGATCTCCCACATCCAGCCAGCTTCGCCCCAGCCGCGACCGGATCCGGTGTCCCCTCGACGTCCTCTCTCCGTCCATCCTGGGGTCCACTGCTGTCGTCGCCGGGCCGCAGCGGCCGCACCTCCTCCGTCCATCGTTCTGGCTGCCGTCTCGCCAGCTTCTCTGTGCTCTCGCCGCCTGAAGCTCTCCAGCCCTGATGCGCGCGCCAGTCGGGCCCTCTCCGGGCGGCAGGGGCGGTCCCGCTCGTCCCCGGGCACCTCCGTCGGCGGCTACTCTGCCGAAGGCTTCCGAGGCTCCTCCAGCGGTTCTCCTTCCATCGGCCCCTCCTCCATCATCCCGGCTGCCCCCGGCAGGAAGGTTTCGCAAGGAGAATGCTGGCGCGATGGTCTCTCCCCCGGTAGTCCTCTTGCCTGCATCGGCGTCCGCAGCTGGCCCAGCGCCTAGCGCCCCTGTTGCTGGCTGCTGCCCCACGCCTGCTATACTGGAGGTTCCCCTCGTGAAGCCTATGTTGCAGACCCCAATGTCTACCACTCCAGCCCAAGACGGCGTGCCAGCCGCCTTTGTTCCGTCTCTCACCAACGGAGAGGACATCGATGATGAGCTCGCGCCACAAGCACCGCCGGCCGTGAAGATGGCAACTCCTGCCTCACCGTCAGTAGAAATTCCGTCGCTGCCTGCTTGCTCGGAAGATGAAGAGGAGAGGCCGCCCAAGATGACGCCGGCTGCTCCGTCTCCTCCTGCACCTGGCGCTAAGCCGTGGCCTTTTTCATGGGTCTCCGGTTCTGATGTTTATGATGACGACGAGGAAGATGAGGAGGAGCTAGCCCCGCAAACGCCGCCGGCTGCCACCAAGACGGCTGCAGATGATGCTCTACGGACGATGTTGGCTGCCCGCAGCACTGTCGATGTCCGCCTTGGTGTGCAGACGCCTGTGGAGTCCTGCTGTGGTCTCTCTGTTGCAGCCGCTACTCTTGGAGAAGAGGAAGGTTGGGTGCAAGTGGCTCAGGGTGGCCGCTCCAGCCGCGCGCCATCGTCTTTGCTTAGCAAGGAGGGTCTCGAGCGTAGTCTCGCCTTCAAGCGATGGGCTCGCGGGAGATGCTATCGGTGCCTCGAGCGTGACCACCAGATCAACACATGCCGTGAGCCCTTTAGATGCATCCGTTGTCGTCGTCCTGGTCATCGAGAGCGTTTCTGCCGTGCACGCTTTCCTGTCGCTCTTGGAGACGAGGTGGTCATGCGCGCTCGTTCTCCGGTCGCTCGTGCTCCTAGCCAGCGAAGTTCTCCGTCTGCTCAGCCTCGCCGTTCCTCATCATCCCGGAGTTGGGCTGAGGTTGTGGGCCACTCGCCGGTGATTGCAGTGGTGCCGCCAAGACCCTCTCCTAGGTGTTGCGAGCAGTTCGAGGTGAACGCCACTTTGGACTCTCTCTTTCAGTCTCAGGTCGCCCTGATGCGCATGGAGCTCCTCCAGCTGGTAGAGATCCGCATCGAGGAGGCGTCTCGCCCCCTCCATGAGGAGGTGGAAGCTCTCAAGTTGGCGCGTGACATGGATATGCCCTACGGGTACCCGATGTTAGCCTACCTGGTCCGTCCCGACGGAAGGCCCACTCGACGGCCTGCCAAGGTCCATGACTCCTATGACGTTTTGGCTGCTATGAAGCCCATATGGACACCGACGCCCAGCGCACAAGACAAGGAAAGCTCAAGACTAGAGTTTGAATACAACTTGTAACCTACTCGTATTGGCACCCGAAACCTAGCCTCCCCATATATAAAGGCTAGGAGGATCCAACGAGGAGGGCACAACATACACGACATACACGACATACATACGCCATAGCCCCCGATAGACTAGACCACAACAGATCTACAGATCCACCTCTCTCTCATACTTTCGCATACACACCTCCACGCCAGATTGCATCTGCGCACCCCTGTAATCACCGGTTCCGCCGTAATCAAGAGCAGACAAGCAGGAGTAGGGTTTTCTCTCCAGGGGCCTGAACCTGGGTAAACCTCGTGTCCCGTGTTGCTTGTTTGCTAACCGTGCCGCGATCTCCAACATCTCCATCTTCTCCAAAACCCAAGTCCATAACAATGGGCATGGATGAGATCAAACCTCGTCAATTGGCGCCGTCTATGGGAAACTGGGGACGTTGATTGTGCGATCGTGACGGTCCCATCACCTGCGATCTACGACTTGCCAACGTCAAGGAACAGATCTACTCTGTCTCCCGCGCCATCATCTGAACAAGATCCCTCGGCCACCACCATCATCGGCCAGATTGCGACTGGCCGGTTCCGGCGTTTCAGAGCGCGTCTTCATCAACAAAAACAGCAATTTTCTTCGATGTACTACCTCTAGGCAACTCGGATGCCTAGGATTTTTCGACAAAGCGATTTGCAAGACGATTTTTCATCACACGCGTCCCTGCTGAGCCAGCGGAATCAACTGTGTCATTATCTGTAGCAGATTCTATCGACAAAGCATAAAAATCAAGATCCATGCTCAAGGATCGCGGGCTGCGTGACCCGTCGATGCATTGTTGCCTTTGGTCGAGGCGTACCGAGTACAACTACTACACGCAGGAAAGACATGCACTCCAGCTGCCGTACGTGTCGTCAGGTAGTAGAAGAACTACCGATCGATTGGATCATGGAGAAAAAACGCTTCGGCCCTCCGTACGTATTGGCCAGCAAAAAAAAGAAAGGAAAAAAAAGGATACGTACAAAACGGAAATTGCCAATTCCAAGAGAAAAATTGAAGCAGTAAGCAATTGATCAAGGATTCACGTGAGATGTTTTACCCTCGTGCGGCGTTACACAGCAGTGTTCGATATTGATTCGTCGGCTTCACCTCACACTTCCGGACTTGCCACGACCGCAATTATTTCGGCTCTTCTGCAAGCTACATCTTCTTGGACGCATCTTCACAAGATAGGCTCATGGCCTTGACGACGTGTCCACTATGTCGACCTCGACCGCACGTCCGCCTCGATTACTCTGTCGATCGCGCTGACTCTACAACTCGGGGTTGTGCCGACCCTGCTGTGCGACCCGTTGTAGCCTTCGGCTGCGGTGACCCGATGCATCCTTCAGATACGGTGACCCGATGTGATCTTTGTAGCGACCGGCCGCATCGGCTTCAACGACTCGGGGGCTCGGGTGCTTCCTCTGCTTCGGCGACCATCCGCGGCCTTCGACTCCGGCGGCCTGGGGTCTTCTTCGACTTCGACGACCCGCCACGGTCCATGGATGCGGCTGTAGGGGTTCGTAGCATGGAAAACAAAAAATTTCTACCGCATGAACACACAATCAAGATTTAATCTATGATCAAGCCAAGATCTATCTACTAGATTGTAGCAACGAGTCAATAGAGTACTAACCCTCGAAGATCCAAAGCGGTTAACGAGAGCAGATTCTCGTGGATGATGTAGTCGTACACTCCCGATCTCAAGATCGCGCAGACGATCCTTCCGGCAGCGCTTCCGCAGTCGGTCACACGTTCGGTACTCGATGAAGACCTTCCTCTCCCTTGTTCCAGCAGGCAGCAGAGGTTGTAGCACTCTCCTCGCGATTCCGGCAGTACGACGGCGTGGTACCGGAAGTAGAGGGGAGATCTCGCAGGGCTTCACCTTAAGCCGGAGCGAGTATGGTGGACTATGAGAGAGCCTTGGTGATCTAGGATTTAGACACACCAATTAGAAGGGGCTAAACCAGCGGCTAGGGCAATTAGAAGCTCTAACTCGGCGGCTTGGGAGAAATCCCTAGGCTGTGGCTAGGGTTTAGGTTTAGAGGGAGGCAACTTGTGTGTCTAGGAGGGGAGCCCTGCCCCTCCTTATATAGGTGGAGGGAGGCGCCGGCCAAGGGGAGGGAGTCCCTCCCCAACTCGGATCCCTAGTGGGCCGGTGGTGGAGGAGGAACTCCTCCCCAACTCGGTTTCCCACTTCTTCTCCACTTTCCAAAATAGCCGTTTGACTTTTCAAATTGGCGTTTGACTTTTCAAACTAGGATTTGATTAAACCCTTTATTTTGTACAGCAATGACACCTAGTACATGATGCAATCATTCCAACTTGCAATGACACATTCATGTACCCTTCCCCTCCGGAGTGTCGGACATTCTGGAACCTTCTAGAACATTCCCGATGAAAACACCGGAATCATTCCCCAACTCCGAAACAGGACTTTCCTTATATGAATCTTATTCTCCGGACCATTCCGGATCTCCTCGTGATATCCCGGATCCCATCCGAGACTCCGAACAACATTCGGTCTCTTACTCATCATTCCATAACTACTCAACAACATTGAATCCTTAAGTGTGTCTCCCTACGGTTCGTGAATTATGCGGACATGATCGAGACACTTCTCCGATCAATAACCAATAGAGGAATCTGGAAATTCATATGGCTCCGACATATTTCTACGATTACTTTGCGATCGAATGAACCACTTACATACGATACCAATTTCCCTTTGTCTCACGATAGTTTACTTATCCGAGGTTTTGATCGTCGGTATCTCTGCATACCTAGTTCAACCTCGTTACCGATAAGTACTCTTTTCTTGTTCCCGTGATATGTGATCCCTTGTGAGCCAGTCACATGCTTGCAAGCTAATTGGATGACATTCCACTGAGAGGGCCCAGAGTATATCTATCCGTCATATGGATGGACAAATCCCACTCTTGATCCATATGCCTCAACCCATACTTTCCAAACACTCAATGCCACCTTTATAGCCACCCAGTTACGGTGTGGTGTTTGATGTCATCAAAGCATCCTTCCGATGATGGTGATTAACATGATCTCATGGTCGAAGGAATTAGGTTACTATGTATCAGAAAGCTTATAGCAAATGAACTATATTAAATGACTTGATCTTTATGCTATGCTTACTATAGGAATATGTCCATCACATCATTCTCCTAATGATATGACCCTGCTGTTAATAACATCTCTATGTTCATGATCAGGAAACCATGATCATATATTAACCAACAAGCTAGTTTAACAAGAGGCTTTACTAGGGACTCTTTTATGTTTACAAATCACACAAGTAGTAATGTTTCCTGTTAATACAATTATAGCATGGTATGTAAACATTTATCATAAGTATGAAGTGTTGGAGATATGCCCAAGAGGCAATAATAAAGTGGTTATTATCATATCTTCACACTTATGATAAATGTTTACATACCATGCTATAATTGTATTAACCGGAAACATTAATACTTGTGTGATTTGTAAACTAAAAATAAGAGTCCCTAGTAAAGCCTCTTGTTAAACTAGCTTGTTGGTTAATATATGATCATGGTTTCCTGATCATGAACATAGAGATGTTATTAACAACAGGATCATATCATTAGGAGAATGATATGATGGACATACTCCTATAGATAAGCGTAGCATAAAGATCAAGTCATTTCAATAGTTCAATTGCTATATGCTTTCTGATACATAGTAACCTAATTCCTTCGACCATGAGATCATGCATATCACCTTTTCCGGATGGATGCTTTGATGTCATCAAACACCACACCGTAACAGGGTGGCTATAAAGGTGGCATTGAGTGTTCATAAAGTATTGGTTGAAACACATGGATCAAGAGTGGGATTTGTCCATCCATATGACGGATAGATATACTCTGGGCCCTCTCGGTGAAATGTCATCCAATTAGCTTGCAAACATGTGACTGGCTCACAAGGGATCACATATCACGGGAACGAGAAAAGAGTACTTATCAGTAACGAGGTTGAACTAGGTATGAAGAGATACCGACGATCATAACCTCGGATAAGTAAACTATGGTGAGACAAAGGGAAATTGGTATCGTATGTAAGTGGTTCATTCGATCGCAAAGTAATCGTAGAAATATGTGGGAGCCATATGAATTTCCAGATTCCTCTATTGGTTATTGTTCGGAGAAGTGTCTCGATCATGTCCGCATAATTCACGAACCGTAGGGAGACACACTTAAGGATTCGACGTTGTTTGAGTAGTTATGGTATTATGAGAAAGAGACCGAATGTTGTTCGGAGTCTCGGATGGGATCCGGGATATCACGAGGTGATCCGGAATGGTCCGGAGAATAAGATTCATATAAGGAAAGTCCCGTTTCGGAGTTCGGGAATGATTCCGGTGTTTTCATCGGGAATGTTCTAGAAGGTTCCGGAATGTCCGGCACTCCGGAGGGGAAGGGGTACATGAATGTGTCATTGCATATTGGAATGATTGCATCATGTACTTAGTGTTCTCGCTGTTCCAAATAAAGGATTAAATTGAATCCTTAATTGAAAAGTCAAATAGCAAGTTTGAAAAGTCAAACGGCTAAAACAGGAAAGAGAGGGAAAGAGGAAAGAGGGAAACCGAGTTGGGGAGGGAGACCCTGCTCCAACCGGCACGCCTCCTCCAAGCCGAGTTGGGGAGGGACTCCCCTCCCTCCCCATGGCGCGGCCGGCCCCTCCACCTATAAAAGGAGGGGCAGGGCTCCCTCCTCTAGATACACAAGTTCCTATCCTCTAAATCTAAACCCTAGCCCTAGACCCCGGTTTAGAGCTGCTTTGGTTTAGAGCTTCTAATTGCACTAGCCTTCGGATTAGAGCCTTCTAATTGGTGTGTCTAAACCCTAGACCACTAAAGCTCTCTCATACTCCACCATACTCGCTCCGGCTTAAGGCGAAGCCCTGCGGGATCTCCCCTCTACTTCCGGTACCACGCCGTTGTGCTGCCGGAATCGCGAGGAGAGTGCTACAACCTCCGCTGCCTGCTGGAACAAGGGAGAGGAAGGTCTTCGTCGATTACCGAACGTGTGACCGACTGCGGGAGCGCTCCCGGAATGTGGCGCCGGAAGGATCGTCTACGCGATCTTGAGATCGGAAAGAGTACGACTACATCACCCACGAGAATCTGCTCTCGTTAACCGCTTTGGAATCTTCGAGGGTAAGTTATTCCATCGACTCGTTGCTACAATCTAGTAGATAGATCTTGGCTTGTTTGTTTGTATGCGATAGAAAATTTTTGTTTTCCATGCTACGAACCCCTACAGTGGTATCAGAGCCGTGTCTATATGTAGATTTGTTGCACGAGTAGAACACAATGGTCATTGTGGGCGTTGATGCTTTTATTGTCGATTGCTTCTTGTGTACTTTGCATCTTGCGGTATGTTGGGATGAAGCGGCCCGGGCTAACCTTACATGACATCGTTCATGAGACTTGCTCCACGCTCGACATGCAACTTGTATTGCACAAGTGGCTTTGCGGGTGCCTGTTTCTCCTAGCATAGTTAAGATCCAACTTACAACGGGTGATTAACAATACTAGTATCAATGTTGTGGTTCATGTTCGTAAGTTAGAACGACACTTATTAACAGCCCCAAACCACGTAAAACATGCAAAGAAAGTAGAGGCGTCTAACTTTGTTTTGCAGGGGTGTGCAGTGATGTGATATGGCCATGATTGTGATTATATATGATGTATGCAATGTTCCTTATTGTAAGTCGGCAACCGGCAGGAGCCATATGGTTGTCTTTAATTTCTGTTAAGACCCGCGTGTCTATTCAAAGTAGTTGTAATAGTTGAAGTCGGTGGACGACAACCATGGAGAAGCATCATTGACCTTGATGCAATGTCGGTGATGATGGAGATCATGTTCGTGCTAGAAGATGGAGATCGGAAGCACAAAGAAGAAAGGCCATATCATATCACACATTATGAATTGCATGTGATGTTAATACTTTATGCATCTTGTATTGCTTAGTAGACGACGGTAGCATTATAAGATGATCCCTCATGCACATGAATTTCAAGTCATAAAGTGTTCACCCTTAGTTAGCACCGTTGCTAAAGCTTGTTGTTTCGAAGCACCACGTGATGATCGGGTGTGTTAGATTCCACAAGTGTATACAACATAAGCAAGCCAGATTTGCTTATGCGGAAGCTAAGGTTTGATCTTGACGAGCCTAGCATGTACAGACATGGCCTCAGGAACACGGATCACCGAAAGGTAAAGCATGAATCATATAGTAGATATGATGAACATGTTGATTGTTCGCCTTTGAAGCTATATCAACTCTCGTGATGATCGGTTTTGATATGGTGAATTTGGTTCGTGTGATCACTAAAACAATGTGAGGGATATTGTTTTGAGTGGGAGTTCACCTAGATTAATTTAATTATTAATTAGAACTCAATTTATCATAAACTAAATCAAAGTGAATTTGCATAGTTGTTGTAGTCATTGGCATCCGTTTACCACCTTGCGCTTAGTTATAATTGAGATGATAGAACTATAGAATTCTGGTTAGTTACTTTACGAACTGGTATCGTATTGTTTTGAAGTGTTAATCTAAAGTTTAAAAGTCCTATTGCAAACTTTTAGTAAGTTCCGGTTACTCCATGAAGTTTAATAATTAGTATTAAATCAAGAGTAACAATTCCAAGTGTTAGTATATAAGTATTATGTTTGTCTCCATGATTCTTGATATTCAAAGGATTCTCTTAATATCAAGGTTATCTAGGATCTGAAAGAGTTGTTTCAGAAACCATGATGTGTGGAAGATATTGTGATATCTGAAACGAAGTATTGGTTACAACATGATAGAGCATAATATGGCAAAGTTCATGTTCTCATATTTTGATGAGAATTTGCAAAAGGTTGGAGACACTTGTTGTCCTAATCCTCCAAAAGGTTTTGGATAGCAACATTATACTCATAATTCATCGTTATAAGCTAGAAGTAGCTTGATCATGGACGATTCCATGATAAGGGTGAATATTTGATGTAGGTAAAATGTTTACTACACCAAGAGATTACTAAAGAAAGGAATTTGAAAGAACACCAAACATTTGATGATGGTGATCTACTTCAAAGTGCAAGTCCAAAGACATTGGTATTTAACTATACACGCTTTGGACTATATGTCATATGTATGACTCCACTATTGATATTGATAGATTCTTTCAAACAGAAAAGGAAATATTGAAAGAAAATCTCATAAGTATATGGCAGAAAGGAAAAGACTAGAATTGTTCGGCTTAAGTATATAGATGATATACATGTTATGGCTATATTCTTTGCTTATTAAACAATGTGGTTCTCAAGTATTTGATACTGAATTTGTTGGTGTGAATCGTCATACGAAACAACACAATTCATGAACTACAATGGCCTAAGTAACTAGCAAAATAATATGTGATGATGTTCATCGAGAACAAATAAAGGGTTATTGTGTTGCTCGTTAAACATCAAAGCTTGCCTTCAAAGATTTGTTTTATCAGGTATTATGAGAACAAAAGGGTTGTTCAAATAATTGCCGTAATCCATAAAAGATGGATTCGCAAATCTCGTTGGAGACATCACATCCATAAAACTAGTGCTAAAGATGTCGAAAGACAAATTGATTGAAAGATCACTTAGGAAGTGATATCGCCGTTTAAATTATACTGGAAAGAAAACATGAAGAAACTCCATGTGGATGGAATTTTGGAGTCTTTTGATTTTTGATCAAATGACACTTGTGAAACTTTCCTAGAGATAATTGAAACTTCGTTCATAGGCCAAAAGGGAACGAAAGACTAGCTTATTGGAATTTGTACATATTGTTGTACGAAGTCCATTATGTGTAGTCAAGAGCGATGGATTTTAACTTCATTTGCTTTTTCCGAAATTTTGAGTGAATATATGAATATTTACTTAATAAGGATGAAGTATGAAACATTTGAAAAGTTCAAAGACTTTCAAGATGAAGTGCAAAATCATTGTAACAAGAATATAAACAGTTTATGATAAAGATCATAAAGGAAGATATTTGAGTTACAAAGTTTAGCATAATACCTAAGATTTAAGGAATCGTTCCGTGGATTTGCATTTCCCGAAACACCATAAGGGTATGGAGCGTTCGAGGTATGTAATTAAACCTTGTTTGACATGGTAAGATCAAAGGTATAATTCATAAAACTGCCATTATATTTTAAAGATTAAAAAACTTTAGAGATTACCGTTTTTCCACTGAAAAGAGCTTCATCATAATCCGTTGAAATGATACCATATAAGGTTATGGTTTGGGATAAAACCCAAGTAGTCCTTTCTTAAAACATTGGTATGCTATGCATAAGAAAGATGTGTGCAACCAAAGTCTGATGAACCTGTCTTTGTATAACTGTTAAGTATTCCTCCATAAACACCAGAGACAAAAGTGTTTGTTGCTTAGAACGTCAAGTTTCTTTGAGAAGGAATTTTTCGTGAAAAGTTAAGTGGGAGGACAATAGAACTTTGATAAGGTTAAAAGAACCTTAGCTATATGTGCAAAGTTGCGCAGCGCCGAAAAGTGTTCCGGAGTTAGCAAACAATGCTCATGGCTTGCGTACTTCAAAGGTTGTGGTCACGGAGATCTAAGTTCCTATTGAAACAAGTAGGTCGGATGAACAATCAAATACCAAGATTTGAGAGTTAAATCATTATTTAACAATAATGATCCGACTACGTGCAAAGAAGCGATGATGAGCCCTGACTCCGTCAAATGGCTTGAAGCCATAAAATCCGTGATAGTTCCATACACGAGAAATCAAGTTTTGAACTTGAAGGACCCTCGAGAAAGGTGTAAGACCTTACAGTTGTGTTTGGATCTATAAAGAAATAGACATGGATGTTTCACATCTATGAAATAGTCGACATGTTGGGAAAGAGTTCACAAAATGTTCAAAGGTTGACTATGATAAGATTTGATCTTTCATAGTGATATTTAGTCTAGACGGATTAATGTAGCAACCACTACATATAATTTGTTATATGGTAGTTGAATAAACAAAACAAGTTCTTCTAATAGAATCGTTACCTAGGACATGTGCATAACACGGTCCATAGGGTTTTGTTAATTCAAAGAATGCTAAAAACATATGCAAACTTCAATGGTTAAAGTGAGCATCGCGGAGTTGGAATCTTCACTGGGATGAAACTGTTAAAGGAGTTTAAAAGTTCATTAGAGACGGTGAAGATGCTTGCATTTGCAAGAAATTAAGTGGGAGCGCTAAGACATGTTTCTAATACATTATGTGGAAGACATATTGTTGATTGGAAATAATGTATCTTTTATTAACACATATTAAGAATTTCATCCCGATGAAAGACTTAGGCAAAACCCAAATATTTGGCATCAATAGACGCTAATATGGTTGTGCCAGAAGTACATAGACAAGATATTGAATGAGTTCAACATAGAAACTACAAGATAGGTTCTTGTCGCACAGAAAGGATTGAATGAGTTCAATGTTGATGATATATTCAAGTGTATTGACATTTGGTAAAGTGAAACAAATAATCAAGTATAGATTGATACTTGATGTATGAAATCACAAAGAGTATTTATATCAATCATACTGTGATATGTACAAATCCAGATATGTCCTATGCTCTAAATGTTGTGAGCATATACCAGAATGATTCGTAAGATGATCATTGGACGATAGTAAGGTTATTCTTATGATCTTTTGGAAGAACTAAGAGTATAATATTTGTAGAAGTGACAAATAGATGGTTAGTTCATTGTAAAAGTACTACATTGATACTAGCTTTGTCACAAAGTACAAATTAAGCTTATCTCAATCTAAACTAAGGGTGGCACAATATAATGGAAAGTGAGTTCCATAATGGATTTGGATGAGTTCCAAAGTTAAGACATTGTGACAGATACTACAACAAAAGGCTAAGTATATGACTGCTATTTTAGCAGCAAAAGAGGGCATTTGTGTCAAGTAGTTTGTTATCAAACTAGGTGTAGTTCACAGTGGGATAATACTACGAAGATATATTGTGCGACAATATTATCAACATGTTTTAACCCCAAAGTGCTAAAGGTCACACCGAAAGACCAAATTTATACAAAGCCATCTCATTAGAGAATGAGTGATGCGGAGAAACGCAAAGACATGCAATTACACACGGACCTGGAAGTGTCAGATCCGGAGATCAGTTGACCACTAGCAATCGTGTACATACAACACCGGAAAGCCATAGGTGTTGAATACACAAAGGTTTGAAACTAGATTATTGACTCTAGTGCAAGTGGGAGACTGTTGGAGATATGCCCAAGAGGCAATAATAAAGTGGTTATTATCATATCTTCACACTTATGATAAATGTTTACATACCATGCTATAATTGTATTAACCGGAAACATTAATACTTGTGTGATTTGTAAACTAAAAATAAGAGTCCCTAATAAAGCCTCTTGTTAAACTAGCTTGTTGGTTAATATATGATCATGGTTTCCTGATCATGAACATAGAGATGTTATTAACAACAGGATCATATCATTAGGAGAATGATGTGATGGACATACTCCTATAGATAAGCGTAGCATAAAGATCAAGTCATTTCAATAGTTCAATTGCAATATGCTTTCTGATACATAGTAACCTAATTCCTTCGACCATGAGATCATGCATATCACCTTTTCCGGATGGATGCTTTGATGTCATCAAACACCACACCGTAACAGGGTGGCTATAAAGGAGGCATTGAGTGTTCAGAAAGTATTGGTTGAAACACATGGATCAAGAGTGGGATTTGTCCATCCATATGACGGATAGATATACTCTGGGCCCTCTCGGTGAAATGTCATCCAATTAGCTTGCAAGCATGTGACTGGCTCACAAGGGATCACATATCACGGGAACGAGAAAAGAGTACTTATCAGTAACGAGGTTGAACTAGGTATGAAGAGATACCGACGATCATAACCTCGGATAAGTAAACTATCGTGAGACAAAGGGAAATTGGTATCGTATGTAAGTGGTTCATTCGATCGCAAAGTAATCGTAGAAATATGTGGGAGCCATATGAATTTCCAGATTCCTCTATTGGTTATTGTTCGGAGAAGTGTCTCGATCATGTCCGCATAATTCACGAACCGTAGGGAGACACACTTAAGGATTCGACGTTGTTTGAGTAGTTATGGTATTATGAGAAAGAGACCGAATGTTGTTCGAAGTCTTGGATGGGATCCGGGATATCACGAGGTGATCCGGAATGGTCCGGAGAATAAGATTCATATAAGGAAAGTCCCGTTTCGGAGTTCGGGAATGATTCCGGTGTTTTCATCGGGAATGTTCTAGAAGGTTCCGGAATGTCCGGCACTCCGGAGGGGAAGGGGTACATGAATGTGTCATTGCATATTGGAATGATTGCATCATGTACTTAGTGTTCTCGCTGTTCCAAATAAAGGATTAAATTGAATCCTTAATTGAAAAGTCAAATAGCAAGTTTGAAAAGTCAAACGGCTAAAACAGGAAAGAGAGGGAAAGAGGAAAGAGGGAAACCGAGTTGGGGAGGGAGACCCTCCTCCAACCGGCGCGCCTCCTCCAAGCCGAGTTGGGGAGGGACTCCCCTCCCTCCCCATGGCGCGGCCGGCCCCTCCACCTATAAAAGGAGGGGCAGGGCTCCCTCCTCTAGATACACAAGTTCCTATCCTCTAAATCTAAACCCTAGCCCTAGACCCCGGTTTAGAGCTGCTTTGGTTTAGAGCTTCTAATTGCACTAGCCTTCGGATTAGAGCCTTCTAATTGGTGTGTCTAAACCCTAGACCACTAAAGCTCTCTCATACTCCACCATACTCGCTCCGGCTTAAGGCGAAGCCCTGCGGGATCTCCCCTCTACTTCCGGTACCACGCCGTTGTGCTGCCGGAATCGCGAGGAGAGTGCTACAACCTCCGCTGTCTGCTGGAACAAGGGAGAGGAAGGTCTTCGTCGAGTACCGAACGTGTGACCGACTGCGGGAGCGCTGTCGGAACGTGGCGCCGGAAGGATCGTCTACGCGATCTTGAGATCGGAAAGAGTACGACTACATCACCCACGAGAATCTGCTCTCGTTAACCGCTTTGGAATCTTCGAGGGTAAGTTATTCCATCGACTCGTTGCTACAATCTAGTAGATAGATCTTGGCTTGTTTGTTTGTATGCGATAGAAATTTTTTGTTTTCCATGCTACGAACCCCTACATGAAGATATGATAATAACCACTTTATTATTGCCTCTTGGGCATATCTCCAACAGTCTCCCACTTGCACTAGAGTCAATAATCTAGTTTCAAATCTTTTGTATTCAACACCTATGGCTTTCTGGTGTCGTATGTACACGATTGCTAGTGGTCAACTGATCTCCGGATCTGACACTTCTAGGTCCGTGTGTAATTGCATGTCTTTGCGTCTCTACGCATCACTCATTCTCTAATGAGATGGCTTCGTACAAATTTGGTCCTTTGGTGTGACCTTTAGTTCTTTGGGGTTAAAACATGTTGATAATATTGTCGTACAATATATCTTCATAGTATTATCCCGCTGTGAACTACACCTAGTTTGATAACAAACTACTTGACACAAATGCCCTCTTTAGCTGCTATTATAGCAGTCATATACTTAGCCTTTTGTTGTAGTATCTGTCACAATGTCTTAACTTTGGAACTCATCCAAATCCATTATGGAACTTACTTTCCATCATATTGTGCCACCCTTAGTTTAGATTGAGATAAACTTAATTTGTACTTTGTGACAAAACTAGTATCAATGTAATTCATTTACAATGAACTAACCATCTATTTGTCACTTCTACAAATAATATACTCTTAGTTCTTTCCAAAAGTTCATAAGAATATCCTTACTATTGTCCAATGATCAACTTATGAATCATTCTGGTATATGCTCATAACATTTAGAGTATAGGACATATCTGGATTTGTACATATCACAGTATGATTGATATAAATACTCTTTGTGATTTCATACATCAAGTATCAATCTATACTTGAATCTTTGTTTCACTTACCCTGTGTCAATACACTTGAATATATCATCAATATTGAACTCATTCAATCCTTTTTCTGTGACAAGAACCTTTCTTGTAGTTTCTATATTGAACTCATTCAATACATCATCTATGTACTTTCGGCACAACCATATTAGCGTCTATTGATGCCAAATATTTGGGTTTTGCCTAAGTCTTTCATCAGGATGAAATTCTTAATATGTGTTAATAAAATATACATCTTTTCCAATCAACAATATGTACTCCACATAATGTATTAGAAATATGTCTTAGTGCTCCCACTTAATTTCTTGCAAATGCAAGCATCTTCATTGTCTCTGATGAAATTAAACTCTTTTAACAGTTTCATCATAGTGAAGATTCCAACTCCGCTATGCTTACTTCAACCATTGAAGTTTGCATACGCTTTTAGCATCCTTTGAATTAACAAAACCCTATGGACCGTGTTATGCACATGTCCTAGGTAACAATTCTATTAGAAGAACTTGTTTTGTTTATTCAACTAACACATAACAAAATTATATGTAGTGGTTGCTATATTAATCCGTCTAGACTAAATATCGCTATGAAAGATCAGATCTTGTCATAGTCAACCTTTGAACATTGTTGTGAACTCTTTCCCAACATGTCGACTATTTCATAGATGTGCAACATCCATGTCTATTTATTTATAGATCCAAACACAACTGTAAGGTCTTACACCTTTCTTGAGGGTCCTTCAAGTTCAAAACTTGATTTTTCGTGTATGGAACTATCACGGATTTTATGGCTTCAAGCCATTAGACGGAGTCAGGGCCCATCATCGCTTCTTTGCATGTAGTCGGATCATTATTGTCAAATAATGATTTAACTCTCAAATCTTGGTATTTGATTGTTTACCCGACCTACTTGTTTCAATAGGAACTTAGATCTCCGTGACCACAACCTTTGAGGCACGTGAGCCATGAGCATTATCGCTGCCTCCGGAACACTTTTCGGCGCTGCGCAACTCTGCACATATAGCTAAGGTTCTTTTAACCTTATCAAAGTTCTTTTGTCCTCCCACTTAACTTTTCACGAAAAATTCCTTCTCTAAGAAACTTGACGTTCTAAGCGACACACATTTTTGTCTCCGATGTTATGGAGGAACAGTTATTCGAAATAACATACAAAGACAGGTTCATCCGACTTTGGTTGCAAACATCTTTATTATGCATAGCATACCAATGTTTCAGAAAGGACAACTTGGGTTTTATCCCAAACCATAACTTTATATGGTGTCATTTCAACGGATTATGATGGAGCTCTTTTCAGTGGAAAAACGGTAGTCTCTAAAGCTTTTAATCTTTTAAAATATAATGGCAGTTTTATGAATTATACCTTTGATCTTACCATGTCAAACAAGGTTTAATTACATATCTCGAATGCTCCATACTCTTATGGTGTTTCGGGAAAATGCAAATCCACGGAACGATTCCTTAAATCTTAGGTATTATGCTAAAATTGTAACTCAAATATCTTCCTTTATGATCTTATCATAAACTATTTATATTCTTGTTACAATGATTTTGCACTTCATCTTTGAAAGTCTTTGAACTTTTCAAATATTTCACACTTCATCCTTATTAAGTAAATATTCATATATTCACTCAAATTTTCGGAGAAAGCATATGAAGTTGAAATCCATCGCTCTTGACTACACATAATGGACTTCGTACAACAATATGTACAAGTTCCAATAAGCTAGTCATTCGTTCCCTTTTGGCCTATGAACGAAGTTTTAATTATCTCTAGGAAAGTTTCACAAGCGTCATGTGATCAAAAATCAAAAGTCTCCAAAATTCCATCCACATGGAGTTTCTTCATGTTTTCTTTCCAATATAATTTAAACGGCGATGTCACTTCCTAAGTGATCTTTCAATCAATTTGTCTTTCGACATTTTTAGCACTAGTTTTATGGATGTGATTTCTCCAACGATATTTGTGAATCATCCATCTTTTATGGATTATGGCAATTATTTGAACAACCCTTTTGTTCTCATAATACCTGATAAAACAAATCTTGAAGGCAAGCTTTGACGTTTAACGAGTAACACAATAACCTTTTATTTGTTCTCGATGAACATCATCACATATTCTTTTGCTAATTACTTAGGCCATTGTAGTTCATGAATTGTGTTGTTTCGTATGACGATTCACACCAACAAATTCAGTATCAAATACTTAAGAACCACATTGTTTAATAAGCAAAGAATATAGCCATAACATGTATATCATCTATATACTTAAACTGAACAACTCTAGTCTTTTATTTTCTGCCATATATTTATGAGATTCCCTTTCAGTATTTATTTTCTGTTTGAAAGAATCTATCAACATCAATAGTGGAGTCATACATATGACACATAGTCCAAAGCGTGTATAGTTAAATACCAATGTCTTTGGACTTGCACTTTGAAGTAGATTACCATCATCAAATGTTTGGTGTTCTTTCAAATTCCTTTCTTCAGTAATCTCTTGGTGTAGTAAACATTTTACCTACATCAAATATTCACCCTTATCATGGAATCATCCATAATCAAGCTACTTTTAGCTTATAACGGTGAATCACGAGTATAATGTTGCTCTTCAAAACTTTGGAGGATTTTGGACAACTAGTGTCTCCAACCTTTTGCAAATTCTCATCAAATATGAGAACATGACTTTTGCCATATTATACTCTATCATGTTGCAACCAAAACTTCGTTTCAGATATCACAATATCTTCCACACATCATGGTTTCTGAAACAACTCTTTCAGATCCTAGATAACCTTGATATTAAGACAATCCTTTGAATATCAAGAATCATGGAGACAAACATGATACTCATACACTAACACTTGGAATTGTCACTCTCGTTTTAATACCAATTATTAAACTTCATGGAGTGACCGGAACTTACTGAAAGTTTGCAATAGGACTTTTAAACTTTAGATTAACACTTAAAAACAATATGATACCAGTTTGTAAAGTAACTAACCAGAATTCTATAGTTCTATCATCTCAATTAAAACTAAGCGCAAGGTGGTAAACGGATGCCAATGACTACAACAATTATGCAAATTCACTTTGATTTAATTTATGATAAATAGTGTTCAACTTTTAATCATATTGCCGTTGAACTCCCACTCAAAACAATATCCCTCACATTGTTTTAGTGATCACACGAACCAAATCCACCACATCAAAACCGATCATCACGAGAGTTGGTGTAGCTTCAATGGCGAACAATCATCATGTTCATCATATCTACTATATGACTCATGCTTTACCTTTCGGTGATCCGTGTTCCGAGACCATGTCTGTACATGCTAGGCTCGTCAAGATTAAACCTTAGCTTCCGCATGAGCAAATCTGGCTTGCTCATGTTGTATACACTCGTAGAATCTAACACACCCGATCATCACGTGGTGCTTCGAAACAACGAGCTTTAGCAACGGTGTTTACTAAGGATGAACACTTTAAAATTTGAAATTGTGTGCTTGAGGGATCATCTTATAATGCTACCGTCGTGAACTAAGCAATACAAGATGCATAAAAGGATTAACATCACATGCAATTCATAATATGTGATATGATATGGCCTTTCTTCTTGTGCTTCCGATCTCCATCTTCAAGCACGAACATGATCTCCATCATCACCGGCATTGCATCAAGGTCAATGATGCCGCTCCATGGTTGTCGTCCACCAGCTTCAACTATTACAACTACTTTGAATAGACACGCGGGTCTTAACAGAATTTAAAGACAACCATATGGCTCCTGCCGGTTGTCAACTTACAATAAGGAACATTGCATACATCATATATAATCACAATCATGGCCATATCACATCACAACACACCCCTGCAAAACAAAGTTAGACGCCTCTAATTTTCTTTGCATGTTTTACGTGGTTTGGGGCTTTCAATAAGTGTCGTTCTAACTTACGAACAAGAACCACAACATTGATACTAGTATTGTCAATCACCCATTGTAAATTGAATCTTAACTATGTTGGGAGAAACAGGCACCCGCAAAGCCACTTATGCAATAAAAGTTGCATGTCAAGCGTGGAGCAAGTCTCATGAACGATGTCACGTAAGGTTAGCCCGGGCCGCTTCATCCCACCATCCCGCAAGATGCAAAGTACACAAGAAGCAATCATCAACAAAAGCATCAACGCCCACAATGACCATTGTGTTCTACTTGTGCAACAGATCTACATATAGACACGGCTCTGATACCACTGTAGGGGTTCGTAGCATGGAAAACAAAAATTTTCTACCGCATGAACACACAATCAAGATCTAATCTATGATCAAGCCAAGATCTATCTACTAGATTGTAGCAACGAGTCAATAGAGTACTAACCCTCGAAGATCCAAAGCGGTTAACGAGAGCAGATTCTCGTGGATGATGTAGTCGTACACTCCTGATCTCAAGATCGCGCAGACGATCCTTCCGGCGTTGCGTTCCGGCAGCGCTTCCGCAGTCGGTCACACGTTCGGTACTCGATGAAGACCTTCCTCTCCCTTGTTCCAGCAGGCAGCGGAGGTTGTAGCACTCTCCTCGCGATTCCGGCAGTACGACGGCGTGGTACCGGAAGTAGAGGGGAGATCTCGCAGGGCTTCGCCTTAAGCCGGAGCGAGTATGGTGGACTATGAGAGAGCCTTGGTGATCTAGGGTTTAGACACACCAATTAGAAGGGGCTAAACCAGCGGCTAGGGCAATTAGAAGCTCTAACTCGGCGGCTTGGGAGAAATCCCTAGGATGTGGCTAGGGTTTAGGTTTAGAGGGAGGCAACTTGTGTGTCTAGGAGGGGAGCCCTGCCCCTCCTTATATAGGTGGAGGGAGGCGCCGGCCAAGGGGAGGGAGTCCCTCCCCAACTCGGATCCCTAGTGGGCCGGCGGTGGAGGAGGAACTCCTCCCCAACTCGGTTTCCCACTTCTTCTCCACTTTCCAAAATAGCCGTTTGACTTTTCAAATTGGCGTTTGACTTTTCAAACTAGGATTTGATTAAACCCTTTATTTTGTACAGCGATGACACCTAGTACATGATGCAATCATTCCAACTTGCAATGACACATTCATGTACCCTTCCCCTCCGAAGTGCCGGACATTCCGGAACCTTCTAGAACATTCTCGATGAAAACACCGGAATCATTCCCCAACTCCGAAACAGGACTTTCCTTATATGAATCTTATTCTCCGGACCATTCCGGATCTCCTCGTGATATCCAGGATCCCATCCGAGACTCCGAACAACATTCGGTCTCTTACTCATCATTCCATAACTACTCAACAACATTGAATCCTTAAGTGTGTCTCCCTACGGTTCGTGAATTATGCGGACATGATCGAGACACTTCTCCGATCAATAACCAATAGAGGAATCTGGAAATTCATATGGCTCCCACATATTTCTACGATTACTTTGCGATCGAATGAACCACTTACATACGATACCAATTTCCCTTTGTCTCACGATAGTTTACTTATCCGAGGTTTTGATCGTCGGTATCTCTGCATACCTAGTTCAACCTCGTTACCGATAAGTATTCTTTTCTCGTTCCCGTGATATGTGATCCCTTGTGATCCAGTCACATGCTTGCAAGCTAATTGGATGACATTCCACCGAGAGGGCCCAGAGTATATCTATCCGTCATATGGATGGACAAATCCCACTCTTGATCCATGTCCCTCAACCCATACTTTCCAAACACTCAATGCCACCTTTATAGCCACCCAGTTACGGTGTGGTGTTTGATGTCATCAAAGCATCCTTCCGGTGATGGTGATTAACATGATCTCATGGTCGAAGGAATTAGGTTACTATGTATCAGAAAGCTTATAGCAAATGAACTATATTAAATGACTTGATCTTTATGCTACGCTTACTATAGGAGTATGTCCATCACATCATTCTCCTAATGATATGACCCTCTTGTTAATAACATCTCTATGTTCATGATCAGGAAACCATGATCATATATTAACCAACAAGCTAGTTTAACAAGAGGCTTTACTAGGGACTCTTTTATGTTTACAAATCACACAAGTATTAATGTTTCCTGTTAATACAATTATAGCATGGTATGTAAACATTTATCATAAGTATGAATATATGATAATAACCACTTTATTATTGCCTCTTGGGCATATCTCCAACAGCGGCGACCCACCATGTCTTCGACTGAGGTGACCCGCCACATCCTTCGACTTCGGCGACTCTCCATCACGCCGACTCTGCCGCGTCGATTATGTTCGCCGCGTGACCCGCTACCACGTCAACTACGTCCGCCGCGTGACCCGTTACCGCGTCAACTTCGTCATGACAATCAACAAAGCTAAGTTTCCCTCTACTTAGAGCTGATTTCTTTTTTAACTCGCACTCGAAACACTCGGGGGCTGCGCCCTCTTCGAGTAACCTAATGTGCCATCGGCTCCACGCTCTCGATCACCTCGAACGCGACAGCCCGAGTAGCTGATTCTGCCTGATCGGCGAATCCTTGAACTCCGAGTGCCTCGGCAAGGTACTGAGACTAAGGGTAATCAGGCTAACAAAAAGGCCTAGCATAAAGTGCAAAAATGTCGACTCGATCGGCACCAGAATCTTACTATACAAGCCGACGGGAAAATATTTCTTACAAGATACAAATACTTCACAATTTTTTATGTTTTCTGCAGCTTACAAGGACGTCGACTGCACCGAGCTATCCTATCGGATCCTCCAACAGGAGTCGACGAAATAACTGGCTACGCCATAAACTCAAGACCCGAGTTGAGTCCCTCCTCGGATGGTTGCATCGCTTGATGCTACAAAGGCGCAGCGGTGGTCGCGCACCCGATAGAAGCAACGGCGTCGACTTCATCCGCAACGTCGAGTCCTTTCGGCTAAACTCCGCACGAATCTGCCACGTCAACTCCGACTGCATCATCGATTCTTGTCTCCTTATGCATGAGACGCTGACTCGATGCACTTCCGGGTCAGTGGTTTCTTCTCGCATGAGTCTCCACTCGAGTCTGCGACTTGACAAGACACTCGGGGGCTACTCCTATCAGGAGCGCTAGTCGCGCACCGGATGTACTTCCGGGTCAGCGGCACGTCCACGAGATTGCCGACTACAACTCAACGATACAAGACTCGAGTCTCTGCCCGAGTGTACGACTCCGCCAGACACTCGGGGGCTACTCTAAACTAGAGCGCTGATCGCGCACACAGAAGATCTTCGAGTGGCACGCTTCGATTCCTCACTCGAATCAACAATTCGACTAAGGACTCGGGGGCTACTCCTATGAGGAGCGTTGGCCGCGCACCCGAAAACAACAAATTACAGCACTGAACTGTTTCTTCGAGTCCTACGTCGAGTCTGCGACTCCACTACGGACTCGGGGGCTACTCCCATAGGGAGGATGGATTCAAGCATCCGAAAAATTTGTGTCCTACGGACCGGAAGCCGAACAACGGCTGAATTAAAGTCTCTGCTCGAGTCTACGACTCGAACAGACACTTGGGGGCTACTCCCATAGGGAGCGCTGGTCGCGCACCCTATGAATTCTTCGACTGCGATCCTTCGAATCAACATGCAAAAACTTTTCGGCAACTCTGCCCCAATTAACGCTAAGTGAGTAACATCCTCATTGGCCACCCGAAGCACCTCCGCGGTGATAAACATTCGGATGTTGTGTCTGCGACGCAAAGATAAGACCTACAGATACCATCTGATGGCCTGGCAACGCACACGACTGTGCTCTTCTAGTAAAAATCCGTGCCAGCAGGCGCGATGAAAAATCCCGACGGACGCGTTGGGTACATCATTTAAAATTTACTGGAATTCCACTCCTGTAAGTCCTCCGTGGCTTGAGTCGAATTACGCCAGCATATGTTCCGGTTTCGAGTCGACTCGACTCTGAAGAAGATCGTGTTGTTTTGTCCTAAGACAGTTAACTGACCCTGATCTGTCGGGAGAGTCAGGCACACGCATCAACAATCCCGACACACTCAAATCATTCTCTTGAAAGACAGAGATAGCTGCACCCGAAGGATTGAAGAGTCCTCAGCCGAATCTACGATTCGACTGAACACTCGGGGGCTACTAACATGGATATGCTCTACGGGTACCCGATGTTAGCCTACCTGGTCCGGCCCGACGGAAGGCCCACTCGACGGCCTGCCAAGGTCCATGACTCCTATGACGTTTTGGCTGCTATGAAGCCCATATGGACACCGACACCCAGCGCACAAGACAAGGAAAGCTCAAGACTAGAGTTTGAATACAACTTTTAACCTACTCGTATTGGCACCCGAGACCTAGCCTCCCCATATATAAAGGCTAGGAGGGTCCAACGAGGAGGGCACGACATACACGACATACACGACCTACATACGCCATAGCCCCCGATAGACTAGACCACAACAGATCTACAGATCCACCTATCTCTCATACTTTCGCATACACACCTCCACGCCAGATTGCATCTGCGCACCCCTGTAATCACCGGTTCCGCCGTAATCAAGAGCAGACAAGCAGGAGTAGGGTTTTCCCACCGGGGGCCTGAACCTGGGTAAACCTCGTGTCCCGTGTTGCTTGTTTGCTAACCGTGTCACGATCTCCAGCATCCCCATCTTCTCCAAAACCCAAGTCCATAACAATGGGCATTGATGAGATCAAACCTCGTCAGCGCGTGGTGGTGATTCTTTGGAGCCGGCGGAGGCATGCTCTTCTGATGGTCCAGGGCTCGCCAAAGTATAGGATTTGGTTGCATTTGATTCCTTTGAGCAGAAGTCGTCTATGGCTGAGGATGAGCAACTCTACGGCTGTTTCTCCCCCCGTGGCCCGTCATCGCAGCCTGTTGTGTCGGCCGCCTTTGAGTGCGAGGGCATGGGCTTGATCATGGATCAAGCGCTTGACTTTGAGAAGCATGGTAATATCGACGCTGTCATATCTCTCTCGCCCGAGTCCGGCAAGCTTGTTGTTCCTATAGGTGATGGGGTTGATAAATCAGAAGTGTTGACTCCTCTGCCTGGAGCTGTCGTTGCTAGAGAGATTTGCGATTTTCTTGCCACCTTGGCTGCTGCATGTCCTGGATCCAGCAAGTCGATTGGATGTAAGGTTAAGTCTTTGAGAGGTGGCGCTAGACCAAGATCAGCCTTTGGCAAGGAGAAATCAAGCAAGAAGAAGGGTGCTACTGGAGCCTCTTGATGGTGGCCCCCTCTGTCCCAGCTTATCTTTGTCGACGCAGTGTAGGAGTGTCGTGGTTGGTGTGTTCATTCATGTGGCTTTTGGATCTTTTCTTAGGTTGGTTGTCGGTGTGTATGGTGGTCAGTGTGTGTGGTGTTCGGTGTGTGGGGGCATTTGCCCCTGTGTTGTTGGTGTTTGGGTGAACTTGGCCCTAATGTTGTAGGTTTTTGTCCGATTTTCTCCTAAAAAAACTAGGCACCTTCTTCTTAATTAATGGATGGGGCAAAGTTTTTGCCTCCGTTTCAAAAAAAAAAAAAAAAAACTGCTGATTGCGTGGAGTTCGTCCTCGCCCAGATGGTGTCCTCTGCAGGCAACAGCAAAAGGGTCTTCTGTTCATCCCGTTTGAGTCTATGGACCAATATATTAAACTTTTTGTTCTTCTGTACTTGCAGTGGCAGACAGTGTTGTTTAGGACGGACCAATGGAAGCGATCAAATGTACTCTTTCCGTTTAAAATATAAGATGTTTTAGCTTTGTAAAACAAATGTATTTAGACTTCTTTTAGTATGTAGGTTCACTTATGTTTAGAGTGAATCTATACACTAAAATAAGTCTAGATATATTTTCTTTACAAACCTAAAACATCTTATATTTTGAAACAGAGGGGTTAGGAAAGATGTGAACATACTCGTTGTCTGCTGCGGAAATTCGGCCAGCTAGGATGAAGATGGATTTTTGTTCTATTCTCAGTCCTGGACAATGTCAAGTAGTATTACTAGCTTGAACATTACTGGCAGTTGGACAGACATGTCCGGAAGATGCAACTATTTTTAGGAAGTTGGATGCTGCAATGTGTCTGCAGAATAATGCTGCAGTTTCGTTCATTAATCTAACTCTTGGATTTCAGCCATCCAACTAATTCTGTATCCTCTTCTGTAGCGTTTGTGATGTATATGCCACCATGTTCTAATATGTAAAATCTATTTTTTTGTTTGAAAGAACTTATTCAGACTATTTCAAATATACACATGCTATTTTTCATTCATGTACATAAGTTTATATTGTGCAAACTCAGTAAAACATCAAATTCCATGGTTGTGCATCCAAACAGAAATTGGAATTGGGTACCACCCTTTGGTTCTAATAAAGGAAAATTCCAAGCACACACCCAAACAGCGGAATTGGAATTTGAAGTAATTTCCAATCCATCTTGGATCTGGAATTTCCACTCAAATTCAATTCCAAACCAAAGTTTCTACATCCAAACACGACATAAGAACGAAACAACAGGTTGTTCCGTGAACTACTGCTAAAGGCCTCTTTGAGATGTTGTCCATAGCCTTGTAATATAATAATTTACTGTGATGTTACAAGAAGGAAACTAACATATATTCTCAGTTTAAATAGCAAGCATCATCTGATTAAACTCAACTAAAGAAGGCCTAAAAATAGGTAAAAGAAGGTAGGCTTAAAAACAGGTCAAAGAAATGTACGCCTGAAAAATCTCAACTAATTAGGATGGTCCATGTTCCACAAGTGAAATAATTTTTTCTGATAGGGAGCATGAACTTCAGGCAAAACACTGAGAACTTCCATGTAACTATGATATAAACAGATTTGGAACTTTACAACCTGAGGACCTATATGTTATCAGGTGATTTAAACAGCCACATTACACCATACATTCTTATTTAATCACACATGCAAATGGATATAATTCGTGGATGCTAAATGACACAAACTGGGAGGATCTGATGAATTACAGTGATTGCACAGTTCAAAGAACAGCTGACACAAATGAACTGAATCTAATGACTAGTTCACTGGAACATAATCCATAGGCACGTGAAATAACAAAGCACCCTGGGGTTACTAAGGCTCGAAATAACGCCGTGGGTATGTAACACATGACAGGTGATTCTGTACATCGTTCCATTAGCTGCAGCAGCCACCGCCCTGGGAAGACGAGCCACCAGCACCTCCAGATTGGCCAAGGATTATGTGGCCAACCTTGATTCCATAAGACTGCAATTCCTTAAGAAATATCAGTTGATGCTCAGAGTCGGCGACACGGTACAGTAGTGAAATCAGCAATTAACTTTCTTTTAACAGTTCAACAAGCAAAACAAAAAATGTTATTGGCAGGAAAATTATCATTCACTGCTATTGAAACATTCTGCCTTTACACTTACTAATTTCTTGTGCCAATAATTGAAGGTGGCAGATGTCTCTTTGTCAACATAAAGTAAAGAATCTGCTTGTTCCATTAAACAAAGGAGAAATGTATGCAACATCGCCCTTATCATGTTTTACTATTCTTAGTGCTCTTAGGGTTCATATAAAGGCTCTCAATAAAGTGATGAGCTTTCAGAAAGACAGGAAGCAAGGAAGCAGGAAGGAAGACAACATATGGACATAATGTAGCTTGTAAGGAAGGTATCCATATGTTCCAAAGTGGAGCAGAACAAACATCAGAAAACTGAGCCTGAAATCACCTAATAATCAATGACACAACTTAAGGATCACATAACACTTTCGAATAGAAGTATAGGCGTCCATTCTTTGTACCAAGAAATTGTGTGGTGCAACATGTTGCTTAATACTGTAATCTAGTTGCTTACACAATGATAGAAAATAATATCATGCATTCTCACTTTTCATTAAGCAGACAAAATAAATGTCTGACATTTGAACTTTTTCCCCTCAATAGATACATCAAAGACTAAACTCTTTGGCACAACATGTTGATTGACCATGCAATTCAGTTGCCTAAGTAATGATAAAAATAGTGCTATCATATAACCAAAAGGATGATTTGGCATTTGAAAATTTACCTCATTAGATACATCAAAGACACCATCTTGAATTTTCTTGTATATAGCTCCAGCGGTCTTGACAAAACCCTGAATTTCAAATGGAATGAGTAAGTCATCTGGGAGTGGGGAGAGGTGGTCTTTATTACAGAGAGATGCATCAAGAATCAATCATCACCTCCTCGACATTTTGTGCAGTTTTTGCAGATGCCTCCATAAAGATCAAACCGTTCTCCTTGGCAAACTGCTCGCCTTCCTCGAAGCTCACGGCACGCCGATGAGATAGATCACATTTGTTTCCGACCAGCATAATTGTCATGTTAGCGTTGGCATGCTGCCTTGCATCTTCCAGCCAGCTCGCAAGATGATTAAAGGTTTCCCTCCTAAAGTCAGTATATAAAACAAACGTTAAGCCCACGATGAAGTTCAGGAAATCCAACTACGCAGCTTCAGCTATATTGCTCAAGTACCTTGTGATGTCATAAACCAAAAGAGCACCAGCAGCTCCCCTGTAGTACGACCTAGTTATCGATCTGAATGACTCTTGACCAGCCTGTAATGTTAACACAAGACAAAATGATTGTGTGCCTCAGACGACTGAATGTGACACTAGGATTTATGACATGACAAACCAGGGATGAAACGAGATAAAAATAACATAACAAGAAGCTAAAGTACACATTTATTGCCATCTCATGAGAGCTAGTAATTCACAAGGGAACTCGTGTGACAATCGTCTACGACAACAAATGGCACTTCGAATTACCAAGCAGGCCCTGATAAGTCCTAGTTTCATGGAATAATTAAAAGCGGTACTGTACCCAACATCTGCAGTCTGCTGTTGCTACAGTACAAACGCACGCCCACCCCATAGGCAATAGCAGCGTAACGCCCGGAAAAGAGAGAACCGTGTGTATTGCGTACCGTGTCCCAAATCTGGAGCTTGATGGGCTTGTTGTCGATGGTGATCATCCGTGCGCCGAACTCGACCCCGATGGTGAGGTCATGGACGGGCTGGAAGCGCTTGTCGGTGAACTGCAGCAGCAGGCACGACTTGCCAACACCTGCACACACAACCAAGCAGCGAATCAGATTACGCACGACCAAGCAGCGAATCGGATGAAAAGATAGATCTCCCGGACAAGGAGGATCGATCGGAGGGAGGGGGAAGCGGACAAGACCTGTGTCGCCGATGATGATGTACTTGAAGAGGTAGGCGTACGACATCTCTTCTGCGCCTCCGCCGCCGCCGCCGCTCCTGCTCCGGGGACTCGCGTGGGGGTTCAGGGGATTTCGCGAGGTGCGACGAGGCGTGTGCGAGGGAGAGAGAAGGGGATTTCCTCTTTTTTACTTACTTCGGAGGGAAGGAAGAAGGAGACGTGGTTACGTGAACTGATTTGGGGGTGGTTTGCTTTGGCGATTTGGTCAGGGAATCGGTCGCGTGCAGGTTATTGATTTGTGGAACGGAATGTTGTTGCTTATCTATCCCAGCCGACCACACGGTGGGGTCTGAGAAGGAAACGGGCATGCCAAGTTCCAGCGCGACCCGAGGTCGGCTTCTCCAAAGATAGTTGGACGCACACAGCGCACGTGTGGGCTGCCGACTCTCGTGGACAGGAACATGTCGACAGACCGAGGGAGCCATTCTTCCATAAAACTTCAAATCCAAATTTAATAATTCGATAATTGTTCAGTTGGAAAAGAGAAATGGTGAAGAGTTTACTACTAGTATGTCATGAAAAAAAAATAAGACAAGCCATTCTCCATTGTACATCATTGGCAACTTTATGAAAGTATCATGTATTCGAATCTCCTTCTAGTATGGTATTTCGAACATTGGTACCGTCCGAGAGAAGTCATGCTATACGCGCAGTTGACTAACTCTTGAGCTCAATTTCATACTCGGAAAACGGTCAAACATTTGTTATTGCTTTGAGGTCGTCTATAATAGACGAAAGTCGTTGTTTGTCTTGTTTAAAAATAGTTGTGTGTCGTGCCCAATCACTAAGATGTTTTCGTGTCGCATGCATTTTATTATTTCACCTCTATATTAGGGCAAGTCTAGCGACAAGTATTTCACATACAGATTTAACCATGTCGTGGACCCTCACGATGTAACCATCCAAGTTCAAACATGAAAATACGAGCACAGGTCAATAATATGGAAGTGTGGTCTGACAAAAGTCTTAATACGTTCTAGGGCTCGTACCGTGACCATATGAAATTTATCTTTCCAATCAAACACAACCTAGATATTCTTTGTAGGTTCGATGATTGTTTGTCCAGGTAAACTTTCTTTCTATCATTGATAACTCTCTTAAATTCAAGATGTCAATGACCGTGTTAAATAGGAAATGACAATGGTTGTCAAACTAGCCATCACTCTTCTAGAATGGAAATTTGAGCAAGTTGAAACCCCCCAGCAGAAATAGGATATGAATTATATTTTACTAGGTTAACCATTTTCCGAAGAAAATCGGGCTTAAACTCTCCATGGGCAGCACCATATACGGCGACATAACTCTATGTGAAGGCATCGACTTTGTTATAGATATTGGAGTTTTACATGATACTCACGATCTGAATTAGCCAAAACATCCATATATAATATCTGTTCTGACGACAAATAAAATAACCTCAGATCTTTCATGAGGTGGACGAAAATACCATGCAAAATCTATAGCGCGCAAAGTCGGTTATGAAGACTATGCGTAAAATCTCGTCTATCCGTAATACTAAATAGCCACAAAATCCAAGTTATTGTTAGATGTATATATGTATATTGTATGTCCCCACTTGTTAGGGGGTTTTCCTGCATATTTCCACATGTACATGTACTATCGATCACCGACGGCCGGAATTGGCCTCCCCCGGCCCTTAGGCACCGCCCCTCGCCCCGGCTGGCCGGAATTTGGCCGGCATCTGCCTGCAGGTGCGGGTTGATCAGATCTGTTTCAAAGAAAAGAGATGTCTTCTGCATCGGGCTATGTTGCGATTCCTCGTTGCCCGGTGATCTTCGATGGCGCGAATTATCCTGATTTCGCTGCCTTTATGCGTGTTCACATGCGCAGTCTCCGTTTATAGGGTGTGCTCTCTGGCGAGGTCTCCTGTCCGCCGTGCCCCACTATGCCTATGGTTCCTCTTCCGCCGCCGCCGATTGTTCTCGGCGCTGATGCTTCTCAGGAAGCCAAGGATGCTGCTCAGAGTGCCGATGATAGTGTTGTTGATGCATATGAGCTGAAGCTCAAACAATACTCTGCTGATCTCGAGACCTATCACCTCGATCTGACCGCCTACACTCATTGGGTAGATGAGGATGCTCGTGCTACTGCTGTTCTCACCTCCAGTGTTCTGTCCCAGTTTGCTGCTGAGTTCATGAGTCTTCCTACTGTTGCTGCTCAGTGGGCACATCTCCGTCAGCGCTATCAGCCGTCTGGGGATGCTCTTTACCTGTCTGTGGTTCGCCAGGAGCATGATCTTCAGCAGGGTGATTCCACTATTGATGAGTTCTATACTCAGAGTGCTGCTATCTGGCGTCAGCTTGATTCTCTCCGTACTACTGTTTGTGGCACATGCCCGTGCTGCCAGATTGTGCGCTCGAATTTGGAGTTCCACCGCATCTATGAGTTTCTGTCTGGGCTCCGCAAGGATTTAGAGCCCCGTCGTGCTCAGTTGAATGCCCGTGGTCGTGTTCCGCTCTCCGAGGTGATGTCTAATCTTCGTGCTAAGGAGACTCGTCTTCGTGGTGCTGGTCTTCTTGAGGTTCTGTCTGTGCTCACTGCTCGTGGTCCTCCTCTGTCGTCTGCTCCCTCGACTCAGCCACGGTCCTCTGTGCCGCCGCCGATACTACCCACTCCTCCAGGTCAAGGCCAGAGTCAGCACCAACAGATACCACACCAGCAGCCTCGTGGTCAGGGTCGCCATGGTTCTCTTCGTCACTACACTTACTGTAACAAGGATGGCCATACTTGGGCCACCTGTTATACGCGGGATCCCAGCTTACATCAGCAGCACTAGGCTCGTGTGCAGTCTGGTCCTTCTGGATCATCAGCAGTTGCCCTCTCTAATCAGGACATTATCAGGAGTCTTCATGGTCTGCTTGCTGCTATAGGCTCTTCTTCGACGGGCACTGCTGGTTCTATGACTGATTCTTCAGGCACTGCGCGACCACCACCTTCTACACAGTCAGGTACGTCCCCATGGTATCTGGATTCTGGAGCTTCTTTTCATATGACCTCTGAGTCTTCTCTTCTGTCCGCTATTCGTTCTCTCACTTCTCCTGTCCGTGTTCTCACGGCCGATGGTACCTCTCTTCCTGTTTCTAGTCGGGGCACCCTTTCTACTTCTTCTTTTTCTGTTCCTGATATTTCTCATGTTACTCGTCTTAGGTTGAAACTGTTTTCTGCTAGCTAGCTTACTGACTCGTGTTGTCGCGTCATTCTTGATGCTGATTCTTGTGTTGTCCAGGACCGTCGCACACAGGCCCTGGTTGGAGTTGGCCCTCGCAGCCGTGACTCGTCAGTACTTTGGGAGTTAGACTGGCTTCGTGTTCCTTCCACTGCCACTTCACCTGCCAGTTCTTCTCCGGTCGTCGCCTCTGCTACCAGCTCTTTTCAACAGTGGCATCATCGTCTTGGTCACCTTTGTGGATCTCGCCTGTCGTCATTAGTTCATCATGGTCTTCTAGGGTCTGTCTGAGAAGATGTGTCTTTACATTGTCAGGGTTGTAGGTTGGGCAAACAGATTTTGCTACCCTATCCTACTAGTGCGTCTGTATCTCATCGACCTTTTGATTTAGTTCATTCCGATGTTTGGGGTCCGACTCTTTTCGCTTCGAAAGGGGGCCATCGATACTATATTTTATTTATAGATGATTTTTCTCGGTACACTTGGTTGTATTTTATGCGCTCTAGCTGTGAGGTGCTCTCCATATATCAGTGTTTTGCGGCCATGGTCCATACTCAATATTCTACACCCATTCGTGTGTTTCGTGCTGATTCTGCTGGTGAGTATCTCCCAGATGTTGTGCGGTGTTCTTGCTGAGCAGGTTACCCTTGCTCAGTTCTCTTGTCCCGACGCACATGCCCAGAATGGTGTTGCTGAGCGTAAGCATCGCCATCTTCTTGAGACCACTTGTGCCATGATGATTGCTTCTTCCCTTCCGCCGCATTTCTGGGCTGAGGCTGTCGCTACGTCGGCTTACCTCATTAATATTTAGCCTTCTGCCGCTCTGCAGGGTGGTATCCCTCTCAAGCGCCTATCTGGTCATTCTCCAGACTACTCCATGCTTCGCTTGTTTGGATGTGTTTGCTATGTTCTCCTTGCCCCTCGCGAACGCACCAAACTGACCACTCAGTCTGTTGAGTGTGTCTTCCTTGGATACAGTGATGAGCATAAGGGCTATCGCTGTTGGGACCCTGTTGGTCATCGGATGCGTATCTCTCGCGATGTGACTTTTGATGAGACACACCCTTTCTATCCTCGTCCCACCACTAGTATCTACCCGGTGGAAGATATCTCTTTTCTTCTTTTTCCCGACACACCTCCTTCTACTCCTATTGCGTCCTCTTCAGGACCCACTCTCCCTGATGTCTCTTCTTCGACACCATCCTCCTCTGCTCCGTCTAGTTTCCCTAGTTCTCCTTGTTCTCCGAAGCCTTCCTTTGTTATTCCTTATTCCTCATCGTCGTCTCCTGAGTCGTTTTCCTCTGATGAGCTTCCCTCTACTCGTCCTGTTCGTCAGCGTCGTGACCCAACCGTTACTCTCCTAGTCAGTATGGTCTTTCTGTTGCCTCTGAGCCGACTTCTTATCGGGATGTTGAGCATCATCCTGAATGGCAGCTGGCCACGGCTAAGAAAGATTGCTGCGCTTGAGCACACTGGCACCTGGGATCTTGTTTCTCCCCCTTCCGGTGTTCGTCCTATCACGTGTAAGTGGGTCTATAAAATTAAGACCCGCTCTGATGGATCTCTTGAGCACTATAAAGCGCGTCTTGTGACTCGTGGTTTTCAGCAGGAGCACGGTCGTGACTATGATGAGACCTTTGCTCATGTGGCTCATATGACCACTGTGCGCACTCTTCTTGCCGTCGCTTCTGTTCGTCACTAGTCTGTGTCCCAGCTTGATGTTCAGAACGCATTCCTCAGTGGTGAGTTGAGTGAGGAGGTTTATATGCAGCCTCCTCCTGGGTATTCTGTTCCTACTAGGATGGTTTGTCGTCTTCGACGTTCTCTTTATGGCCTGAAACAGGCCCCTCGTGCCTAGTTTGAGCGCTTTGCCTCTGTGGTGACTGCTGGTTTCTCTCCTAGTTCTCATGATCCAGTGCCGTTTGTTCACACTTCTCCTCGTGGACGCACTCTTCTCCTTATCTATGTTGATGATATGTGTAACACCCTCAGAATCGGCCCTATGCAAGTTTCAGCGATTCCCGCCAAACCCGCATAGAAACGATTCGAAGGTGCCCACCAGGCACTTTCGTGCGGGTGGAAAACGAAGTAATAACATTACACAACAGTCCTCGATGGGACCCACAGAACAGATATATATACAGCAGCGACTCAATGAGTCAAGAATACAGATATAATATACAAAGATCCAAATCACCTTGAAAATGATAGAGCGTCCGACTACGGACAAGATGCAAATGGGGCTAAGAGCCCTGAAGAATAACCAATGGCGTCCATAACCCTGCCCAGGCCAAGTCGGAAGGGTAACCCTGCTAACGACGTCGATCTCAAAACCTGCTTAAACAAAAGGGGTGCCGACAAGGGCAAAGGAAAAAGAGAGAGCGGTCAGTACTGAGGCCAGTACACGGCGAGACTAGAATTCGGCGGTCCTCGCCTACATAGGTATGGTGGACTGAGCGGCAGCGCAGCATGCACTAAGCAACCTATAGAGACTCGATACAACTGGCGGCTATCAGAGAGGGGTAAGGAAGACCTATTCGGAACCATCCTGATACTACCATCAAACAAACCCATCCTGGTGTTTCCCCCTCGAGACCCAAACGAGGAAGTCAACCGAGGAACTCACACAGTTGGCAGTTTTACTTATTCAGTTATCGTTGCAGCAGTTACTAGTCAAGTATAGATGGTTATCCTGATAAAATAAGCAGTGGGCACTTTTAGTTAACCATTCCGTTGTAGTTGCCACACTTACTAGTCAGATACAATTAGCATGAGATATCCCAAAACCCAGCAGTTGTTGGTTCTTTTATTTAGCCATTCCGTCGTGGTGAAGCTGATTACTAGTCATATCGGATACAAGTCAAGTTATAACAGTAAACTTTAGTTATAGTTGTCTATGATCAAGCACTGGGCTCCAAGTCGTCCATAACCGCGGACACGGCTTCTCGAAAAGATTTAACCCTGCAGGGGTGCACCAAAGTATCCACACGCACTTCGACCCCTTTTGCCAGATCAATTAACATACACCCATCGGTATGTCGGCGGGGCCTAAGTCATGACGTTTCCCAGACCCAAAGCAAGCACGGGGGGCCACCCCACTAAGTACACCCGCAACAAAGTCGGCCGGTCTCCGAGACGGACTCAGGGTTTGCGCCAGTGGCTGTAAACGACAGGGAGTCCCAAACCTAGGCCTGCCGATACCGCGAAAACACTCCGCTTCCAAAACAGTACAGGTGCTATCCATCGCACAATCGTAAATAAAGCAGTAAAGCATGGCATAAGTACAGGATAGTAATAAAGCCCCAAACTACTTGTGGCCCCTAGTACAGTACTTTGAAATCAGGTACTAAATCGATGGGGTGCCCATACATCCCACATGTGGTTAGCGCGCTCGATCTCGGAATAGGTGTCAAGAACTCGGGGTCCTACGGGACACAAGTGGACGGTTAACAACCAAATAACATCTATTGCCCACCTGTGCCTCTGCTTACCTACTTCAATTTTAGTTGTTAAACAATAATTGAATTAAACGATAATTTAAGCCATGATTATCTCCAACATTAAACATGCGGTAATACTCCAACAACTGTGGTACTTGACGACATGCAACAGCACTTGAGCAAGCGACTACGACGCACAAGTCCAACTATCTACCAAACAACGAGTAATAGGATGTGTCCAAGGCAATATAAGGCGGCAAGGAAATCACGGGTACGGAAACTAGAGCAACGCAACACAGATAGCAATAGATCAACAGGAGGGAATAAATACTATAAAAGTAAGATAGGTAGAAAGGGGGAGATGCTCGCCTGAAAACATTGTCGAAGGTTCATACGAAGATCGGGGCGAAGCTCACATCAACTCAACGGCCTTATCCGCGAAGAAGCAAAACACTAGAATGAACACCGGATGCACTATTTAATACTACGGCCAAAGATCGAGCATGATGCATGTATGATGTATGACATGGCAAGAATGCGATGCAATTGGACAATATTAAGTGGAACCGGGGTCCCGACAATTAATTAAACGGTTCAAGTTATTTATCTACCCCGCAAATTAAATGTTGTAATAACAAGGCAAAATATAGTATCGGTTCGCTACACAAATTTAAATGGGGCCAATATAAGACTAGATTTGCCCGCATATGGGCCCCATATTTAATTATAAGGTGGATCGGCATAAGGCCCCCAAACCACACAAATATGCATGCGAGATGAATGATTTAATATGCAACAAGTTTTATATTTAGCATTTATAAAATAGGGCTCGGGAAAAGGTTCACACATCTGGGTTCGGCCGATCTTGGGTCCGGGGGTTCGGGGTTCGGTCTCAGGGTTCGACGGGAAGGCAGGGTTTGACGAGATCGGATACAAGATGGAGAAATTGTCGTGACGGAGAACTTGGGTCCAAGCGGTCGATCTTGCCGCTCTCGACGAACTTGAGTGGATCGGGTACCGGCGGTCTTGGGATCCGTGGAGTAGATCTTGTTGTTCTAGGTGAATCTTGTCGTCACGAAGATCTTGTCGGGTCCTCGAATCCGATTGAAGATCTTGGCGTTCGGCGGGATCGGTCTTCGGGTCTTGGTCGGGTCGCCGGTAGTTCTTGGTGTCCAGGGATGCTCCGGGTCCGGGGTTCGCCGCTCCGTGAGGTAGATCTTGTCGATTCGGCGTCATCGCCCCTAGTTTCCACGACGAAGTACTCGGGGTTCCACTCGATTGTCGGTGTCGAGCTTGTTGTCACAAATAACTTGAAGGGTTCATGGCCTTAACGGGATCGGTCTTGTCGTCGAGATGATCCTGTCGGCCCCAACATTGGGTATTGGTTTCTCTGCGGGCGAGCTTGTCGAACCATCGGGGCGTCGGTCTGGGTAGTGAGGAGAGCCAGTGACGAGGAAGCAGGCGCTGGCGGGGCTCGGTGACGTACGGAGGGCCCAGGTCGCGCAGGGCGGCGCACGCGCCTGGACTCCGTGGCGGCGCCAGACTGAAGCGGTGAACGGCAGGGCCCCGGCGGGCTCGGAGCAGAGGGCGTTCGGGACCGCGGCCGGTGGCGGCTCTGGCGGCGAGGCCGAGCTCGCAGCAGGCGGTGGCGCTCGCGGAGGACGACGGGAGGGGGACGCAGGCGCTGGAGATGGCGGGGAGGCGGGCAGAGGCGGGGACGGCGCTCGGACGGGGAGAGGAGGGAGGGTCGCAGCGGCGGCCACGGCAGAGCTTGGCCCGAGCGGGGAGGGCGGTCGCGGCGAGCGGCTCCGGCGGTGCAAGCGCGGTGCCAGAGAGGGGCGAGGAGACGGGGCAAGCGCGGGGAGCGGCGCCGAGGGGGAGGCGAGGTCGGAGGCGCGGCGGGGAGCTCGGTCGGAGCGCGTGGGGAGGCGCGGCATCGGCGGGCGTCCGGGCGCGGCTCAGGGAGAGGAGGGCCAGGGGCGGCGGGGTGGAGGCGGCCGGATGCCTGGCGGAGGAGGGGAGGGTCCGCGTGCGGGCGGTGCAGAGAGGAAGAGAGGAAGGAGAGCACGGTGGGGAGGGGCGAGAGCAGAGGAGGCGGAGGGCGGAGGCGGGCGAGCGGAGGCGAGGTGGGAGACGAGTCGGGGGAGAGAGGGAGGAGACGGGGAGGGAAGGCGGTGGGCCAGGCGCGGCAGGAGGGGGAGCGGGCCCGCGGGAGGGGGGGCTGGTCGCTGGGAGAGAGGAGGAAGCGGGGCCAGGCGCGGGGCTGGTGGGGCCGGGGGGTGTCGGTGGAAGTGTGTGGGTCGGTTGGGGTGAGAGAGGGAGGGGTGTGGGGCCAGGGGGAAGAGAGAGAGGGTGAGGGAGTGGCTGTGAGGAAGAGAGAGAGAGGGGGAATGGGGTTAGGATTGGTGAGGTGGCAAGGTGGGTGGGGATTGGGGGTCGAGGGGGTGAGGTGGACTGGGGAGATGAGGTGGAGGGCTGGGAGTGGCTGGGTAGACTAGGTTTAGGTAGAAAAGGGTTTGGGGTTGGGTTTTATTATTTTGTAAAATATTTGTGGTGTTGTTTTGTTTTAAATTATTTTTAGCAAATAATTTTTAGGCAATTAATTTAACAGATAATTATAAGACTTATTTTGAAATAAGAGAAGGGTATTTTTAGAAAACAGAAATAGGCTTATTGAAAATAGTTTCGGACAAACAAATGCATGATGATGACGATGCAATGCACAAATCAACGCGATTTTCTAGTAGTGGTTTTTGCGGGATGCCACAGTTCGACACCACTAACAATGGATCTCGCCCTCGAGATCCGCCTCATGGTACCGGAAAGGAAAGTCGGCGATCTGCGTCTTCTCGCTTCGTGTAGATCGTCGCGACACCACTAACAAGAGGTCGTTGTCCGTGATCGTCGAGGGAACACTCCGGGAACAAAAGGTCGAAGGTAGAGGTATCAACGAATAAAGCCACCTCTAACTTTGATAGAAGGAGAGAAAAGATGCGGCCTATCCCACTTCAATGTACACAAGCGAATAGAAAGGGTAGTCGGCATGGGGGCCAATCCATCACGCACCCAAACTATTACTCTGCACAATCAGTAGAAAAGCATGCAACCATTCTCGGAATCAGACTGAAGATCTCGACAATCGAGGTACAGAACAACAGAGTGATGCAGACTCTGCACCGGATCTGGCGTAGATGATGTCGTCGCGTCGGAAAACACCGGAAGGCACGAGAAGGAACAAAGAGAAGTCCACCAGACGAAGGATTCCTCGGACAACATGAAGACCAGATGTAGCAACACCGTTACCAAAGGAGGAAGCGAAACCCTGAAGGTACGATGGAACCCAACCACGAGAAATCCTGGACTCGAAGAGAGAGAAGAGAGCGGATTCAAAACACGCAGAGGTGAGAGGAGAGCAGCAGAGGGGTAAGGAGTAAAATCAGACCTAATGAGAACTGTCCAACCGATTTTGCAAAAATAATTTTGACACTCTACTTCGGCCGTTAGCTAGGTTATCCTACAGGCTGGACTTGTGGGGTATCGCAACTGCTGAGCTCTGATACCACTCTGTAACACCCTCAGAATCGGCCCTATGCAAGTTTCAGCGATTCCCGCCAAACCCGCATAGAAACGATTCGAAGGTGCCCACCAGGCACTTTCGTGCGGGTGGAAAACGAAGTAATAACATTACACAACAGTCCTCGATGGGACCCACAGAACAAATATATATACAGCAGCGACTCAATGAGTCAAGAATACAAATATAATATACAAAGATCCAAATCACCTTGAAAATGATAGAGCGTCCGACTACGGACAAGATGCAAATGGGGCTAAGAGCCCTGAAGAATAACCAATGGCGTCCATAACCCTGCCCAGGCCAAGCCGGAAGGGTAACCCTGCTAACGACGTCGATCTCAAAACCTGCTTAAAAAAAAGGGGTGCCAACAAGGGCAAAGGAAAAAGAGAGAGCGGTCAGTACTGAGGCCAGTACACGGCGAGACTAGAATTCGGCGGTCCTCGCCTACATAGGTATGGTGGACTGAGCGGCAGCGCAGCATGCACTAAGCAACCTATAGAGACTCGATACAACTGGCGGCTATCAGAGAGGGGTAAGGAAGACCTATTCGGAACCATCCTGATACTACCATCAAACAAACCCATCCTGGTGTTTCCCCCTCGAGACCCAAACGAGGAAGTCAACCGAGGAACTCACACAGTTGGCAGTTTTACTTATTCAGTTATCGTTGCAGCAGTTACTAGTCAAGTATAGATGGTTATCCTGATAAAATAAGCAGTGGGCACTTTTAGTTAACCATTCCGTTGTAGTTGCCACACTTACTAGTCAGATACAATTAGCATGAGATATCCCAAAACCCAGCAGTTGTTGGTTCTTTTATTTAGCCATTCCGTCGTGGTGAAGCTGATTACTAGTCATATCGGATACAAGTCAAGTTATAACAGTAAACTTTAGTTATAGTTGTCTATGATCAAGCACTGTGCTCCAAGTCGTCCATAACCGCGGACACGGCTTCTCGAAAAGATTTAACCCTGCAGGGGTGCACCAAAGTATCCACACGCACTTCGACCCCTTTTGCCAGATCAATTAACATACACCCATCGGTATGTCGGCGGGGCCTAAGTCATGACGTTTCCCAGACCCAAAGCAAGCACGGGGGGCCACCCCACTAAGTACACCCGCAACGAAGTCGGCCGGTCTCCGAGACGGACTCAGGGTTTGCGCCAGTGGCTGTAAACGACAGGGAGTCCCAAAACTGGGCCTGCCGATACCGCGAAAACACTCCGCTTCCAAAACAGTACAGGTGCTATCCATCGCACAATCGTAAATAAAGCAGTAAAGCATGGCATAAGTACAGGATAGTAATAAATCCCCAAACTACTTGTGGCCCCCAGTACAGTACTTTGAAATCAGGTACTAAATCTATGGGGTGCCCATACATCCCACATGTGGTTAGCGCGCTCGATCTCGGAACAGGTGTCAAGAACTCAGGGTCCTACGGGACACAAGTGGACGGTTAACAACCAAATAACATCTATTGCCCACCTGTGCCTCTGCTTACCTACTTCAATTTTAGTTGTTAAACAATAATTGAATTAAACGATAATTTAAGCCATGATTATCTCCAACATTAAACATGCGGCAATACTCCAACAACTGTGGTACTTGACGACACGCAACAGCACTTGAGCAAGCGACTACGACGCGCAAGTCCAACTATCTACCAAACAACGGGTAATAGGATGTGTCCAAGGCAATATAAGGCGACAAGGAAATCACGGGTACGAAAACTAGAGCAACGCAACACAGATAGCAATAGATCAACAGGAGGGAATAAATACTATAAAAGTAAGATAGGTAGAAAGGGGGAGATGCTCGCCTGAAAACATTGTCGAAGGTTCATCCGAAGATCGGGGCGAAGCTCACATAAACTCAACGGCCTTATCCACGAAGAAGCAAAACACTAGAATGAACACCAGATGCACTATTTAATACTACGGCCAAAGATCGAGCATGATGCATGTATGATGTATGACATGGCAAGAATGCGATGCAATTGGGCAATATTAAGTGGAACCGGGGTCCCGACAATTAATTAAACGGTTCAAGTTATTTATCTACCCCGCAAATTAAATGTTGTAATAACAAGGCAAAATATAGTATCGGTTCGCTACACAAATTTAAATGGGGCCAATATAAGACTAGATTTGCCCGCATATGGGCCCCATATTTAATTATAAGGTGGATCGGCATAAGGCCCCCAAACCACACAAATATGCATGCGATATGAATGATTTAATATGCAACAAGTTTTATATTTAGCATTTATAAAATAGGGCTCGGGAAAAGGTTCACACATCTGGGTTCGGCCGATCTTGGGTCCGGGGGTTCGGGGTTCGGTCTCAGGGTTCGACGGGAAGGCAGGGTTCAACGAGATCGGATACAAGATGGAGAAATTGTCGTGACGGAGAACTTGGGTCCAAGCGGTCGATCTTGCCGCTCTCGACGAACTTGAGTGGATCGGGTACCGGGGGTCTTGGGATCCGTGGAGTAGATCTTGTTGTTCTGGGTGAATCTTGTCGTCACGAAGATCTTGTCGGGTCCTCGAATCCGATTGAAGATCTTGGCGTTCGGCGGGATCGGTCTTCGGGTCTTGGTCGGGTCGCCGGTAGTTCTTGGTGTCCAGGGATGCTCCGGGTTCGGGGTTCGCCGCTCCGTGAGGTAGATCTTGTCGATTCGGCGTCATCGCCCCTAGTTTCCACGACGAAGTACTCAGGGTTCCACTCGATTGTCGGTGTCGAGCTTGTTGTCACAAATAACTTGAAGGGTTCATGGCCTTAACGGGATCGGTCTTGTCGTCGAGATGATCCTGTCGGCCCCAACATTGGGTATTGGTTTCTCTGCGGGCGAGCTTGTCGAACCATCGGGGCGTCGGGTCTGGGTAGTGAGGAGCGCCAGTGACGAGGAAGCAGGCGCTGGCGGGGCTCGGTGACGTACGGAGGGCCCAGGTCGCGCAGGGCGGCGCACGCGCCTGGACTCCGTGGCCGCGCCAGACTGAAGCGGTGAACGGCAGGGCCCCGGCGGGCTCGGAGCAGAGGGCGTTCGGGACCGCGGCCGGTGGCGGCTCCGGCGGCGTGGCCGAGCTCGCAGCAGGCAGCGGCGCTCGCGGAGGACGACGGGAGGGGGACGCAGGCGCTGGAGATGGCGGGGAGGCGGGCAGAGGCGAGGACGGCGCTCGGACGGGGAGAGGAGGGAGGGTCGCGGTGGCGGCCACGGCAGAGCTTGGCCCGAGCGGGGAGGGCGGTCGCGGCGAGCGGCTCCGGCGGCGCAAGCGCGGTGCCAGAGAGGGGCGAGGAGACGGGGCGAGCGCGGGGAGCGGCGCCGAGGGGGAGGCGAGGTCGGAGGCGCGGCGGGGAGCTCGGCCGGAGCGCGCGGGGAGGCGCGGCGTCGGCGGGCGGCCGGGCGCGGCTCAGGGAGAGGAGGGCCAGGGGCGGCGGGGTGGAGGCGGCCGGACGCCTGGCGGAGGAGGGGAGGGTTCGCGTGCGGGCGGTGCAGAGAGGAAGAGAGGAAGGAGAGCACGGTGGGGAGGGGCGAGAGCAGAGGAGGCGGAGGGCGGAGGCGGGCGAGCGGAGGCGAGGTGGGAGACGAGTCGGGGGAGAGAGGGAGGAGACGGGGAGGGAAGGCGGTGGGCCAGGCGCGACAGGAGGGGGAGCGGGCCCGCGGGAGGGGGGGCTGGTCGCGGGGAGAGAGGAGGAAGCGGGGCTGGTGGGGCCGGGGGGTGTCGGTGGAAGTGTGTGGGTCGGTTGGGGTGAGAGAGGGAGGGGTGTGGGGCCAGGGGGAAGAGAGAGAGGGTGAGGGAGTGGCTGTGAGGAAGAGAGAGAGAGGGGGAATGGGGTTAGGATTGGTGAGGTGGCAAGGTGGGTGGGGATTGGGGGTCCAGGGGGTGAGGTGGACTGGGGAGGTGAGGTGGAGGGCTGGGAGTGGCTGGGTAGACTAGGTTTAGGTAGAAAAGGGTTTGGGGTTGGGTTTTATTATTTTGTAAAATATTTGTGGTGTTGTTTTGTTTTAAATTATTTTTAGCAAATAATTTTTAGGCAATTAATTTAACAGATAATTATAAGACTTATTTTGAAATAAGAGAAGGGTATTTTTAGAAAACAGAAATAGGCTTATTGAAAATAGTTTCGGACAAACAAATGCATGATGATGACGATGCAATGCACAAATCAACGCGATTTTCTAGTAGTGGTTTTTGCGGGATGCCACAATATGATCATTACTGGTGATGATCCTGAGTATATCGCCTTTGTTAAGGCTTGTCTTCGTGATCAGTTTCTTATGACTGATCTTGGTCCTCTTCGATATTTTCTTAGGATTGAGGTTTCATCCACTTCTGATGGCTTTTTCATCTCCCAGGAAAAGTATATTCAGGATCTTCTTGCCCGTGCTGCTCTTGGGGATGAGAACACTGTTGAGACCCCTATGGAGCTTAATGTCAAGCTTCGTCCTACTGATGGTGATCCTCTTCCTGATCCGACGCATTATCGCCATCTTGTTGGGAGTCTTGTTTATCTTGCTATCACTCGTCCTGACATATCTTATCCTGTTCATATTCTGAGTCAGTTTGTTTCAACTCCTACCACTGTTCACTATAGCCATCTTCTCCGTGTTCTTCGTTATCTTCGTGGCACGATCACTCGTCGTCTTTTCTTTCCTTGTTCCAGCTCCCTCCAGCTCTAGTGCTATTCGGATGCTACGTGGGAGAGTGATCCTACGGATCGTCGTTCACTTTCTGCTTACTGTGTGTTTCTTGGTGGTTCGCTCATTGCTTGGAAGGCAAAGAAACAGACAACGGTTTCCCGTTCGAGTGCTGAGTTGCGTGTTATGGCCTTGTTGACTGCTGAGGTGACCTGGCTGTGGTGGGTTCTTGCGGATTTTGGGGTCTCTATTACCACACCCACTCTGGTTTTGTCTGACAATACATGTGCTATTAGTATTGCACGTGATCCGGTCAAGCATGAGCTTACCAAGCATATTGGTGTTGATGCTTTCTATACACGTGCTCAGGTGTAGGCTCAGGTTGTTGCGCTTCAGTATATGCCTTCAGAGTTACAGTTGGCGGATTTCTTTACGAAGGCACAAACTATTGCGCAACATACTTTCTTTCTCTCCAAACTCAGTGTTGTGTAGCCACCATGAGTTTGAGGGGGGGAGGGGTGTTAGATGTATATTTGTATATTGTATGTCCCCATTTGTTAGGGGGTTTTCCTGCATATTTCCACCTGTACATGTACTATATATTGTGGCCTTTGCCCCCCTGAGGAATACAAGTTGCCTATTCCTAATAGTTATGATCCCGGGAACAATCAACAATATGTAAATGTTTAGCCAATTCATCAAGACCTCTGCTATTTGAAAACATGCCATTCGTTGGGAAATTATTGGAGATTTTGAAACTTTTACCCGTTTCCATGAATTCTAACTCTTTTTTTATTGGAGGAGGATCTAGATTTGTTACCAGATGCTTTAAGATTGTATAATGAACTAAGCCCAGACTCACCCAATTCTACTTCCGACAACGCACCAACTAGACGAGAGAGAAGCTGGCCATCTACTATGACATTTGTACCCTCATCATTTAGGGCCCGCTATGAAGTGTATGAAATAAAAAATACAAGAATAAAACAAAACAAAGGAATAAGAAAAGAATGGAATTGTAAAACTTAGGAATGAAAAATATAGGATATTTTACGTCTAGTAGCATTCGGAATGGAGGAAGCAAATACACAGGGCTAGTATCAATGGAAGCTAAGCACACAAACTAAACAATTCAAAACAACCAGGCCCACATAATTCTTTCTAGATTGCTGAAGGGTGAACCTAGAGTACATACACCACCCCTGTCCAGTGCCATCTCCTTCTCTTGTTCTTTTTTTTGCACGAAGGAGGGATCAGGAAGGATTTCGTGCTGCATTTTCGTAAAAGCGGTGGGTACAACTTACATGCAAGGCATCACAGAAACTGAAAAAATACGACATAGCCCTGGCTAATTGCAAAAAGGACCTCGAAAAAAATAGAAAAAGCAATCTGGCCCTTGGTCCTCTCCACCGACGGTGAGATCCCAACGATGCCGCCTGGACACTGCCCGGGACGAACCACTTGGTAGCAAGAAGGGGTGAACTCTGGCGAGGCTCGCAAAACTAGGCCTCCGGACTGGAGGTTGAAAAGGGCGCAGTCTTGGTGCACCAAATGGCCTCGCCGACAGCCTGAAATCGCGACAACAATCGAAGGCGCCGTGTAGTTTGCTCGATACAACAGAAGGAACCACCTCAAGGAAGAAGGAAAGAGATCGCCAGGTGCCTCCATCTCTCGCCACCATGGCCGAATAGGGGAGGCATCAACAACCAACAACTCCACTACTCGAGGTGACCAAAAGTGCAGAAGATAAGGAAGCCGCTAGCTCGCTTCTGCTGTTCCTTCTCAATCCCCTCGCCACCATAGTCGGACAGAAGAGGAAGAACGAATAAAGCCGACGAACCCGACGACCACCCGGCGGCACGCACACCCGCTAGAGTGGAATCACTCCCGCTGCCCCAAGAACCCGTCTTTGAGCGTCCACCATCTCAATCCCCTCGCATCCATTGTCGGTCAGAGAGAGATGGGGAGACACGAAGACGACGAGGTGAAGGACTCCAACTAGAGGAGCTCGAGCGCCGTGAGGACGAACCCTAAAGCCGGGATCCAGTCACCTCGATCCACGGCTCCACAACAAGGCACATGGCCCACTACCAACAACAAACCAAATAAACCTACCCTAGCTACTCCAGCGTCGCCCTAGTCCTACTCCAGCCGGCTATTCCGGCGGAGAGGCACTAGGAGAGGACCGGTCTCTGGTGAGATTCTCTTAGCTACTATAGGGACGTGGAAGGAGGAGGGAAAAGATACCTTTGTGTTGTGTTTTCTCTTGGTCCAACTAGGCCTATTCCACACACTCAGACTTGAGCTCTTTGCATCCATCCCTGTTTGTTGTTGCTGATACGTCGGAAACGTATCTATAATTCTTGATGCTCCATGCTTGTTTTGTATCAACTTTGCTATGTTTTGTCTACACTTTGAGGTATTTTTATACACTTTCTGGTACTAACCTATTAACAAGATGCCATAGTGCCAGTTGCCTATTTTTGGTTCCAGAAAGGCAGAATCAATATTCTCGGAATTGGACGGGACAAAAGCCAAAGTCATTATTTTCCCGGACCAACACGGAATCACGAAGCAGAGACGGTGTAGGGCACCAGGGTGGCTGCACCCCCCCAGGCACGGGCAAGCCCTGGTGGTGCCTATAGGGGTGTGGCCCCCCTGGCCCTCCATCAACCTTGCCTCCTTCGCCTATAAGAAGCTCCCGGTGAGAAAACCCTAAATCATCCATCATACTTCCAGAAAAACCTCTGTAGCACCGCCGCCACCAAAAGAGAGATTCGGGGGACAGAAAGTCTCTGTTCCGGCACCCTGCCGGGACGGGGAAGCGCCCCCGAAGCCATCTCCATCGATCTCTCGCCATCTTCATCATCGTTGCTGATTCCCATGATGAGGAGGGAGTAGTTCTTCCTCGAGGCTAAGGGCTCTACCGGTAGCTATGTGTTCATCTCTCTCTCTATGCATGATCTTGTTGTGGTCATAAGCTTTGTAATCAAGTAGATCTACCTTGCTACTCAAGTGCTTCAATAGATCTCTGCTCTCCCCATGTGTGTGAAATTGACCGCATGCACACCATGGTGGCACTTAGGTTTGAGTCTACATAAATACTCTTTGTGCTTTAATAGATCTATGCTTTTCCCCACGTGTGTGAAAGTGACAGCGTGCATACCGTGTGTGGCACTTTGGCTAGATTGAATATTTGTTATGATTTATATTTGGAGTTGGACGTCTCTATGAAATTGTGGTGTTTGTTGGAACCATCTAGCGCTCAAGGTGACAGTGTGGGGTTATCTAGATTGGGGAAAGCGGACTTTGAGGAGTGTTGTTATAGCCCTACCGATGATTAGAGTGTCCAACCGGAGAGTAGTATCATGGAGAGGGGATATTTATATGAGAGAGTGTTCACTAGTGAAAGTATGATCCCTAGGCCTTGTTTCTAAACATTGAAACACCGTTTGCATCTAGATCTATTGCATGTTTGCTTACTTTAGTCTTTACCTCACAGTCAAGCTATTTTTTGGCACCGTTACCACTTGTATTTCACTATCTCTTCGCCGAACTAGTGCACCTATACACCTGACAAGTGTATTGGGTGTGTTGGGGACACAAGAGACTTCTTGTATCTTGATTGCAGGATTGCTTGAGAGGGAATACCTTTGACCACTTCCTCCCTGAGTTCGATAAACCTTGGGTAATCCACTTAAGGGAAACTTGCTGCTATTCTACAAACCTCTGCACTTGGAGGCCCAACAACTGTCTACAAGAATAGAAGTGCATAGACATCAAGCTATTTTCTGGCGCCGTTGCCGGGGAGGAAAGGTAAAAGGCACTCACACACGTTACCCCACGTCAACAGCAAGCCAGAAAGCTATTTTCTAGCGCTGTTGCCGGGGAGGTAAGGTAAAAGGTACTCACACCATCCGATGTGAGTGCTCGAAGTTATTTCCTTTAGATTCTACAATTTTGTCTTTTTGTTTCTTGTTTTCACTAGTTAGGCTTAATGGAAAACAACAACAAAATTAGAGAGCTTTTCAGTATTTTTCCTTAAGTTATAATTTGAGTGGTTTGAAAAGAAAATTAAAAAACCTATGAAACTTTCTTTGCATGCTAATAGCAATGTTATTAGTATGAATTTTTTGAACACCATTGTTACTAATGGTATGGAAACGTCTAAGCTTGGGGAAGCTAGTTTTTATGAGAAAGATCTTTTAGTTCCCCAGCTTTAGGAAAGAAAATTTGCTCTGATGATACTTTATATCCCATATGTGGTAATTCTAATGATACTTGTGATATTTTAAATCCACATACTGAAAGTGTCCCTTTTAAAATACCTATTGAAATTGTCGAACATGTTATGAATAACTGCTATTTTGGAGATGTAACTATCCATCCTAGTGATCATTTACTCTTTATACATGAACTATGCGAGTTGTTCAAGTGTGCAGGTATTTCAATGGACCAAGTTAATAGGAAGCTATTCCCTTTCTCACTTAGGGACAAAGCAAGGGAGTGGTATGAGATACTAGATGATCCTCATCATTTGGAGTGGAAGGAATTTGAATCTCTCTTTTATTCTAAATTTTATCCTCCTCGTGAAATTCATAAAGATAGGAATTATATTTATAATTTTCATCCTCATGAGGGATAAAGTATTTCCCAAGCTTGGGGGAGATTGAAGTCACTAATGCTCAAATGTCCCATTCATGAGATCCCCAGTAATGTTGTTATCAATAATTTTTATGCAAGGCTTTTAGGACATTACAAGGACTATTTGGATACCTGTTTAGAGGGATCCTTCACAAGTAAGGAGGTCAAGGCTAAGTGGGATCTTCTTGAAACAATTCAAATCAATACCGAAGGTTGGGATAACGACAAAGGTAAAAAACCAGGTATAAACTATGAGTGTGATTGCATTAAGTCTTTCGCTGAAACTGCTAATTTTCAAGAGCTTAGTGCTAGATATAGTATTGATCCTCAAATTCTTGTTAAATATTATAGAGCCTTTGATTCCCATATTAATGCTCCTAAATAAAAGTGGGACATGTATCATGAACCTTTTAAAGACACTTGCATGGAAAATGAAAATGTTATTAATGATTGCAATAAACATGCTCAAACTTCTGAAAATACTATTTCTTATAAGCATGTTAATTTTTGTGGTATGCATAGACCTTGTGAGAAGAATCAAATAGAATAAGAATATTGTATCACACACTGGAATGAAAAAACCAGAACGTGGTATAAGTCTCTAAATGATCTTGGTAAAAAAATTTGTGCCCTCTATACTTTTATTTGTGAACTCTGATATGAAGTGGGTCATTTCAATTTTCAATGCTCAGGCCATACTAATGACCTTTCTAATCCAATGAGTACTACAAGCTTGTATTGTGATAATGCGATCACTGATAATCAACATGATGAACTATTGAACTTGCATTGTTTTTGGGGTGTGAAGAGTTATCAAGAAAAACTTCTTTGGTAGACATGAGTGCTTTTGTTATGAATTGTGTCCTGCATGGGTGTCATCTTTTATTGTGTTGATAATTGCCATGCGAATAATTACATGCAAAATCTTATAAAAGATGATATTTTACCAAAATATGACAGGACTGATATGAGTTTTGTTCTTATTAATGAAAAGGAGGAATCCTCCAAAGTTTTGTAGAGTCCCAACCTTTAATAAGGTAGAGATCCCTGTGTTTACAATGCTAGTCCCTGGATCAATAGCTAGCATCCACAGTTAAGATGTAACATCAAGAAACAAAGGTCATTATATAACTTTATAACCAGGAATAACATAATTTTTATTACATCTTACATAGCTCATTTGGCTATTACATTACATTGCAGCAGAAAATCTATAAGCATGGGGTCCTTCATCTTCAAAGTGCCACAGGCAAACATGTTGGTTGTAGACTTTGTAATCCTAATCAATCAACTTCACTAATATCAAACAAAACCTGCAACATAACAAGTTACAGCCACAAGGGTCAATACATTTGAATTGTATTGGCAAGTTTCACTACTATGTTGAATATAAGTGGATCCTATCATTACATGCAAATTTGGCTAGGTAGGGTTTAAGGCTCATTTGCAGAAAGCAATACTTTATCCTATCTTTTCAAAATGGTTTTGTTCTTTTGTCAAATCTTTCTGAACTCCTTGGTAAATCCCCAAGTGTCTTTGTCAAAATCTCTTGAATTCCTTGGTACACCCCAAGTACTTCAAGTTTTTATCAAAACCTCTTGAACTCCTTGGTAAATCCCCAAGTGCTTCAAGTTTTTATCAAAGTCTCTTGAGCTCCTTGGTACCCCCAAGTGCTGCAAGTTTTTTTTATCCAAATCTCTTGAGCTCCTTGGTACCCCAAGTGCTGCAAGTCTTTTGTTATCACTTTAAAGTTTTTCTTTTAGAAATTGGAATGTCGAGATCTCCCATAGCTTCAAGCTTTAGTTGCTCAGTATTGTCCATAACCGGGGACACGGCTAAGTACTTAGATTTTATTATCTTCTGTAGAAGTTGTACACTTTACCCACATGACACACTCTCATCTTGTTGCCACCAGTGGCCGCTGGATAGGTACTCACCAAGATGGAGTACTGGCAGATTGAGAATGTGACGAAGTCTTTCCAAAGGGTCCTCCCATACACCATTGCTAGCTTGTCTTCAGCCACCCATGTAGGGTTTCGAGTTCCCTCATTTTTAGTACCTGGGACAATGCATGGGTCTTCCCAATGTAGTTGACTAAGCCAGAGCCATAAGTAGCATGTGGCTGTACACGAAAGCCACAATTGGAGAAACATGTTCAATCTCTAAGTCCCTGGGTGGTTTTCTTTTGGTGCACAACTCAAAGAGATTGCCATCGACATGGTTCCTTTTGTTGCCACCTTGTCCAAAACTTGAGTATCCTTGTCCACCCAGGTGGTTCATTAGTACTTGTTTTATTATATAAAACACAAGTCTTTTCTCATCTTTATAAAATCTCAACATGTATCTCTTCTCAAAATATCTAGCATGGCTAAGCATTTTACAACTACATTGTTTTCACTATGGAATGCATAGGGTATCCTATTAGGATTTAGCATAGCATAAGTATAGAAATTCTTTTCATGCATGTTTCAAAATCCACTAAGTATAATGAAAATAGTAGGACTTTGGATGATAGTGTCACTTGCCTTTTTGGTAGGGAATGTTGGTTCACTTCTTGATCTTGCTAGTTTCACACTTTTCTAACTTCACTACAAATCAATCAAGCAAACACAATATCAACTAGCATTCCAACCAATATTCAAACAATCAAACACACATAAAATAATAGGAATTAAGTCATGCATGCAAGCATGCAAAGATAGTTTTATTTGCAAATGTGGTTTCCACTAGGCTCTAAACATTGCAAGGTTCAAAGTGGTCATTTTCTAAAGTGGCAAAGTCACTTGCAAAAGGGTTTTATCTATAAACCATTTTTAAATCCAATCATTATTTTATGTGGTGGAAAATGTTTTTATCAAAGCAAAAACTTTATGTTCTTCACCAAATAAGTTGTTAATTCCCAAAACTTGGTGTTTAGGATCAGTAGGTTTGATCTAAATCATTTTCCCAAAGTTTTTACTCCAAAATTATTTTCATAGCAAAGTCAATATTTTTATTTGACTAGAAATGAGCTAAATCAATTAATCAATCCTAATCTTCTCCAAAAACATTTTTAAATCCACAATATGGTTCCTAGGGTCAGTAGGTTCACCAAAAACCAATTTGCCAAGATTTCAACCTCAAAATCAATTTGGAATAATTTTTCTAACATAAACAAGCATACAAATGTTTCTGCAAAAACAAACATTTTACCAGAAGCTTTTTACTAAACAAATTGCATGGTTGGCTAGGGCTTGTTCCACTGATTCCATTGATATAAAGTTTGCAAATTTTGGACGTGTGGATCAAAAGTTACAAGGGTTTCAAAACTGCATCTAAATCTGATTTCAAATTCTGTTTTAAATCACCCAGTGCCACGCGGCGTGCTATCACTGGCTGATACGGATTCGGGTGGATCGGCCTCTGCGGGGCGTTGGATCTAACTAAAACGAACGGATCAGATGGATGCGTACCCCTTCGTCTAGTTCTAATCGTAGCCATAAGATTCTCATCTAATGACCTCATACGCTTGGTCAAAGGCTGGCGGCGCTGCACGGCGGCAGACGGCGGCGACGGTCGGACGGTGGCGCTACGGCGGCTACAGGAAGCAAAGAGGAAGGTGAGGGTGCTTACAGTGATCGCGGTGACGCTCTGATGCTCAAGGTATGGTCAGCTCGTCGAGGGGCGCTCTGGTTCTAGCGGGATTGCTCGCCGGAGTGGGGGACGGCGTCGGGTTCCTCTGGTGGTCGTCGAGGGCGGTGCTATGGTTCTCCCCGAGGGAAAATGAGGACACGGTTAGATGCGCAAGATCAAGGCGAAGCTGTGTGCGTGAAGGAGAGGGCGCGGGGTGGTCGGTGCTTACCAGGGGACGTCGCCGGAGAAAGTAGCAGACGCGGCGGTGCTCAGAGTTTGTCGGAGTCGACGCTCTGGGGCGCCCGCGGTTGAACGGAAGGCACAGGGAGAAGCGCCTAGGTCTGGGGAATGTGTCCGTGTGCTTGGGGAGGCAAGGGGTGGCGTAGAGTCGCCAGAATTGGCTGGGAACGGTGGTCGGAGCAGTGAGGGTGCGCGGAGAAATTTGTCCGGCCTGGGGGCAGAGAGAGGGAGGAGCGTGAGGGGAAATGGAGAGGAGGCCAGGGCGGTTAATAGGGCGCAGTCACGGCGAGTAACGGTCGCGGAATCAACGCGTATTGATCGCCGGAGTAATGGCTGCAACGGCAGGGAGTAATCGGCGCGTGCTCGAAGACGATGAACAGTGATGTGGGGCCTTGCTGTCAGTGGGGAAGAGAGAGGGAAAAGAGGGTCCACCAGTCAGTTGCTCTGCGGGTGCGAGTTTAAGTGGAAAACGTTTCGCAGAGGGGGAGAGAGACTGGGCTGGAGTTGGGCCTTGTTGGGCTGGACGAGTTGGGCTGCTGTCTGATTCTATTTTTTTCTTTCTAAAAGCTTTTCCTTTTCTATTTCCTATTTTCTGTTTTGAATTTCAAACAACAATCAAACATTCAATTCACATTAAACTTTCACCAAACTTTGCAATTTGAATCTGGTTCTGTTTAACAACATAAACCAAAGTCCAAAGACCAAAACAATATTTTTATTTTAGGGTCCATTATTAATTAAATAAATAGACCTTGTTTATTAATCAAATAGATTTTGATTTATTCAAAACTCCATTTTTGAAATCTAAATATTATCAAAACCAAATCAGTAGGTTTTATTTGAAAATAAAGAATAATTGTAAAACTTGTTTTAAAATAAATAAAATAAGTTTTGATGTTTAATTAAAATAGTAAAACCTTTATTTGTAATAAACTTGGATATTAAATCCTTATTATTTTATTTAAATAAACCTTTACTATTTTTATCACATAGAAATATTTTTATTTGAAAAGCTTGGCCAAGTTTTAATTTGGCTTATAAAATAATCCTTATTTATATTTCCATCCTTTCATTTAAAAACCAAATCTCTTTATTAAAAGATTCAAAATAGTAATTCCAAATACTTTTAATTTTAATAATTATTTATTTATCTTTTTAAATCCCTTTAGGATTATTATTTGATAAAAAGGTTTGAAGGTTTCCAATTGGAATCCAAAAGTTTCTTCTCACCCTGAAATTCAATAAAGTTTTATTTTATTCATTTATTTTTCACATTACAAGATTTGGAAAATCTTCGGATGTGACAAGTTTCTTCTATTGTCTCTAACAATAAACCAGGGTATGTGGAGAAGCTTCCTTTCAATCCTCTCCCTCCTAAAGAGGAGAAGAAGAAGAGGAGTAGAAGGAGAGAGGAAACGGTATCTTCCCCTAAGCATGTTGCTCCTATCATAGTTTTTGCTGATGAGTCTGAACTAGATGATGTTCCTATGCATGTTACCTATATTAGTGATCATGATTAGGAAAAGCACACTACTTTTGATATTGAAAATCTCTTTGGCATCAATTCTGAAAATGATAATATTAATAATTGTTGTGCTATTAGTGCTATCCATGTTCCTTCCAATGATGATATGTTTCCAAATGAACACACTTGGTAAGATAGCTATTTTGTTGAATTTGCTCCCACTACAATTAATAAGAATGTCAATTCTTATGTGGAGAGTAATAATCATTTTATGCTTGTGGATCATGATAAGAATGTTTTATGTGATAGTTATATTGTTAATTTTGTTCATGTTGCAACTGAAAGTTATTATGAGAGAAGGAAACATGGTTTTATGCATCTCAATAATATTAAGTTTCCCCTCTTTATGTTGAAATTCTTGAAGTTGCACTTGGTTTTCTTTCCTATGCTTGGTGCTTTGTGCTTTCATAACTTGTTTATTTACAAGATTCCTATGCATAGGAAGTGGGTTAGACTTAAATGTGTTTTGAATTTGGTTCTTGATGCTCTCTTTTACTTCAATTCATATTTTTTATGTGAGCATCTTCTCAAAATATCAAGCCTAACTTAAAGGCGTTAAAGAAAAGTACTTGTTGGGAGATAACCCAAGAGATTTCTTGAGTATTGGAAGTTATTACTTCTGTAATGACCTCTCCTTATCCTTTTTTTTGTTTTTGTGCCAAGAATGGCTTCTAATGAGAGGAAAGTAAGATTTGGGGAGTTGCTGTCCCGAAACAGATTTCTGTCCTTCACCATAAAAATTCATGAGGGGTATATGTAAGTCGGATTGGAATGAAAATTTACGAATAAATCCCCTGGTATGTTAGATAACTTTCGTTAGTTCAACACTTTTTTATATGAGCAACATAAGGTCTTCGAAAAAATAGGTTTCTACGAGCTGGTCTGTTTTGACAGATTTCTGCCATTATTTGCATTTGCTTCTTATTGATTCCTTTTTGGGTTCTTTTTGGGAAATTGAGACTTTTGAAGGAGTTGCTACAGTATCTTGTGTCTTTAGTGAAAGTTTTGCTGTTTTGAAACTAAACCCAAAGGTCTATTATCTTTTGAATACACTAATGTTGCTAATGAAGATTGTGTGATGTTTTGTATGAAGGAAAATTTGCAGGTGTAGAGAAAGAATGATGTAATGAGATGAAGAATGGACAAAAGCTCAAACTTGGGGATGCCACCCCGTGTCACCCCAAGAAATATTCAAGAGGTACAAGTCAAAGCTTGGGGATGCCCAAGGCATCCCCTTCTTCATCAATAAAAATCTAGGTCTTTCTAGACACTTTGTTTTTATTTTTTCGTGCATTGTTGTGTTGTTCTTGGAGCGTCTTAGTTTTCGTTTTTTTTTGTTTGCTTAGTTTGCTTGAGTAAGTTGGTTGGTTACACCACACTTCTTTTGGGGAGAGACACACTCTGTTTCCATTTCCTAGAACACTCTAGTTTTCACTCTTATTGTTTTGTGAGTGTTCACTTTTGCTAGCACTGCGTTCAGCCTAAGTTTCTTGTGCTTTCATCTTAGAACTTTTTAGTTCTTCTTTGTGGATTTGTGAGACAAACTCACTGATCTTTATTGATTATTATCTTTGTGAGTTGTTTCAAATAAGTTGTTTGGTTTTGGAAAAGAGTAGAAAGTTTCATGCTTATAGTGGTACAAAAGGGAGCTTATTTTGACTGTGGCTTAGACTTTATCATTTCATGCTAGATCTTGTTTTGACCTTATGCTTAGTGATTATTGCTGTAGCATGAATTGTTCCAAACAATTAGGATTGCTTAATGTGCCTTGAAGGAATCATGCGTTGTTTTAGCATACAAAAGCATATTATTGCGGTATTCTCCTTTGATGCTCTGTTTGGGTTGACGTGGCACATACTCACACCATATTATGACTATGAAGAAGTCACCATAGCCTCTATGATCCTTTAGTCCTTGACTTGTAGTACCACTCTATGCTTTGATTAGTAATGTTTTGTTGCTCTGCATGATTATGGTCATTATTGCTCTCTTAGTTGGTTGCTCCCAGTCTTTTGCTAGCCTCCACTTGTATGAGTAAGATCTACTCATGCTTCCAACTCCCAAGAAACCAAGTTATTCCAAAGTGTCCACTATAAATTCCTATGCATGGTGTGTTACACCGTTCCAAGTATATTCTTGTTTTCAGCTATCTTCCAATTAAAAAGTATTTTGTTATGTGAAAACTTAGTGATTAAAGCCCTCACAAACTTGATGGCACACTTTATATTCTTTGCCCATAATAAACTTGAACCATTGTGTCATCTATGTTGTATATGCTTGCACTTATACGTTGGAATTAGCAAAACTGTGTTATCATGGGGAACGTTTTCAACATTGCACTTGTACTTTGTACTCAGTTGATATCATGCTCTTTTGTCTATGGATGTCACCGGTGTGAAATAAAGAGGGAACTTGTAAGTCCATGGAGTATGTATTTTGTGTTAGAGAAACGCCTGGGCCGCTAGCCTAAGCCATGCCTAATCATGGTGGAAACTTGCAACATCACCATAGTGAGCTATCTATGAAGCATCCTCAATAAAAAGCTATGCATATAGTAAATAAAAAGATTGCTGAGATGCTCATTGTTGGGGGAGTGACCCCGGGTAGTTAAGATAGGGGAAAGAAGGGAGGAGTCTCCCTTAACTTAAGCCGAATTATGAGCAGAGTCGGCCGAATCATGCAAGATCCGGCCGAGGTAAGCTGAGGCTTGGCAATTATAGAGTGATTAAGACATTACTCGGACGACGTGTGAGGTAAGTCGGCCGAATAAGGTTGATTGACTTGTATGCGGGTGAAGGCCGATCCGAGTTATGCGAGATGAGGCCGAATAACGAGAAACTTGCAGGAGAAGGAGAAGGAGCCTATAGTCAAACCCTAGTTGTTGGCTAGGAGTAATCTACACAGAGCCAAGCACTAAGGACAAAGAGCAGAGCAACAGAGGGGCGGACAAGCATCACGGAGGTGACAGTGAGGAAGCCCGAGGCACACATGTGACGGCCTCTGGGTCTTTGCCGCCGATAGAAGGGGGACACGGAAAGGAGTCCGCCGAGTTACCACTTTGGGACAAGCATATTCCAAGAATATGCTTGCCACGTCATCCCTAGGAGGAACCAAGGGACCCCTTTATAAGGAGGGGCACGGGCTCCTGAGAGGGGGATCGATTCATTTGACACCGAAGGGCTCGCGTTGCAGTCTTCTTCTTCTTCTTATCTATGATACAGCTCTAGGAGCACTTGTGACTCTTTAGAGGAGAAATAAAGATCTACTTATTAGTCAATTGTGTGTAGAAATCACTACATATTCCCTCCCCGGATCCCTCTAGCATCCATTGGCCCCATACTTTAGCCTACCCATGGCATCTGCCGTGCCACCACCACGACAGTTGGCGCCCACCGTGGGGCCAGCAGCGGTGTTAGCTGGAGTCAAGATCCGGACGAGAAACTTCATCCACACCGGTGAGCGGGTTGTTTCTGGCTTAGTCCAAAGATTTGATATCTGGGACTATGTCAGCGGTAACGCTGGCAGCTTTGGGAGGAAAGCACCCCCGCGCAACGACATCTTCATCAACGTGGGCGCTCACAAGGTCTATGTCGGCGTCGAGGTGATGATGACGGATCCCCTCTGCGCTGCTAGCGGTCAGCGTGGAGACCCTCCCCTCTACGCTGCTAGCGGTCAGCGTGGAGTTCGCCTTGCTGGCAGCGTCGAGGTGATGATGATGACTCCGGCACCAGCAGCAGGAGCAGACGTCGGACCAAGCAAGGACCTGGCGACAGGAGGACAGGTGGCCACGAAGCAAGTATCTCCAAAGCCCACCGAGGTAGATCCACCAGCGACCAGGGCGGCCGAGGTGCAGGAGGTAACTCCAGAGGCAACAAGGTTAAGATGGCCACCTCTAGAGAGACCAGAGAATATCCTTCAGACAACTATAGATAACCTAACTATGCCTGTAGCGCCGATACTTGACCCGGAAAACGCACAGGCGGAGTTACAAGAGACTAGACAGAAAGTGCTAGTAGAGGCAAAAAGGTGTCGGCCTTGCGGGAATCCTTAAATTGGACCTTGCGAGAATACGCTAGGGCAAACAAACTAGATGTGGCCCCTGACCGAGTAGATGAACTGAGATTAAGAGGAAAGAACCTCATGAATGATATCAACAAAGAGCATGAGGCTCGTCCAGATGATTCGGTTGATCCAGGCTTGCCGACGTACAGTACCCCGGCAAAGAACCTCAGGGCGGCAAATGCCGCAGCCATGGAGTTGGAGGGGTTAAGTGGGGAAGACCGACAAAAACAGCAAGAAAGAGTAAATGAGCTGGTACGCATTGCGAACCAGCAGAATGAGGAAATGCTTAGGGCTGACCCGACGAAGCCAGGAGCTTCTCGCATGGTTCATTCGGCAGGAGCTGCCCCCGCATTATCTGCGACAGCGGCATCCTTGCCCGAAAACAATGCGCGAAAAGATAGAGCAGTGACTTCGGGAAAAAGAAATAAGCATATTGTCCCATATGATCCGGCGGTGGCCGAGAAGGTTAATGAGAATAGAGGCAATGGGAGCCGAGGTAACAACGGTGATAGAAACCCCGGCCGTGCAAACAGAGAGCACGGGAACCTCGGAAGGGGAAACCATGAGAACAATAACCCGACGGAAGGGAGGAGGTACCCCCCGCAGGGTCCTCAGCCGAGGTATGAGCCTCGGCAAGAGCGAGAAGCAAGACCAGCTCAACAAAATCAGGCAAATGATAGATACAATGATGGCTACTCAGACATGGAGTATGCAGAGCATGGTGGACAAAATCACTATGGAGTACATGAGAGAGTTATCTATAGAAACTTGCCGTCAACTATCGCAAGATTGAAGCTAGACAGGCTGTATCGGTCCGAGCTGTTGGAAGAACAGGGTCCACCTGACCCGACGTGTTTTGGACCTCGGATCATGGTTGAACCTCCCGTGCCGAATTTCTAGTTGGCAAGGGGCACGAAAACGTACAATGGGAGTACAAAGCCACAAGATTGGTTAATTGACTATGCCACGACAGTAAAAATAGCTGGCGGAAATTTAATATGGGCGGTAAGATACGTCCCACAGATGCTGGAAGGACCGGCCAGAGTATGGCTGAACAATTTACCAACAGGAAGTATCAACTGTTGGTTAGATTTTGAAGAAATGTTTGTCAGTAATTTCACCAGTACATATAAGAGGCCAAACAGGCCACAACAGCTCGCGATGTGCAAGCAGAAGCCGAATGAAATAGATAGAGAATTCTTGACTCGGTGGTGCAACCTCAGAAACTCATGCGAAGGGGTCATCGAATCTCAAGCGATAGCCTGGTTGCTCAGGGTTGCAGATATGCAAGCGTACTATGGCAGAGGTTGCAAAGAGATATTCCAACCACATTGGCAGAAACCATCAGGATAGCAGACTCATATGCCTTAGGTGATCCGACTCAGCCGGAGTTAATGTCGGCAGAGCATCGGGAGAAGAAGGATCATTATGTTAGAGATGGTGCCGGATCATCGCAGCGCAATGAATACCGAGGTAGAAGAAGGGACGAGAGGCCGAATTACAGATACGCTTTCAATCAAGTGGCATCGGTTGTGCAGGATCAGCCGAGTCATGGGAACAATCAGCGACAGAAGAATGGTCCTCAGCAGTGGACGCCGAGGAATGAAGGGAAAAGGCAGTGGACGCCAGAACAGAAGAAGCAATGGCACAAGAGGCCAAAGTACACATTTGAATCCATGCTGGATCAACCGTGTAAATTCCACACGCCTAACCCGGCCAAGCCAGCCAATCACACTACTCTCCAATGTGCTTGGATGAAAAGTGCAACGGGAAACCCGGCGGGCATACAAGCACCTCCGCATCAAGTACATCAACAGCAGCAGCCACAGTTAACCGGGGGGAATGCGCAACAGCTAATGTTACCACCACCCCCTCCGAGGTATGATAACACAGACCGGAGGGATGCAGTGCACCAAGTGGTAAATCAGAATCAAGACGGAAGGGGAAACCCCGGGAACAATGGACGCAATAATTACAGAGAGCATCATCAATCATATTGTGTGTTCACAACAGAACAACAAGATAGACAGAGTGTACAGCGCCGGCATATGGAAGTGAATGCAGTTATGCCGGTAGTACCGAGATACGTGCCATGGTCCAATCAAGAGATAACCTAGAGTATAAAGGATCACCCGAAGATAATGCCGAACCCAGGGTCGTATGCCTTGGTACTGGACCTGACATTTGTCGAGCCTAGCATCAATGTGAAGTTCTCGAAAGTACTCATAGATAATGGAAGCAGTATCAACATCATGTACAAGGACACAATGCACAAACTCGGAATAACACAGAATATGTTGCAGCCCACAAGGACCACATTCCATGGGATAGTTCCGGGGCTCTCGTGCGAGCCTATTGGGAAAGTCCGAGTAGATGTGTTATTCGGCACAAGGGAGAATTGTAGAGCCGAAAATCTGGAGTTTGAGGTGGTGGACCTAGAAAGTTGCTATCATGCTTTAGTCGGACGGCCAACATTGGCTAAATTTATGAGCAGCTGTCACATTACTTACTTGAAAATGAAGATGCCAGGGCCTCAGGGGGTAATAACAGTAGCTGGGGATTACATAAAATCAATGGAATGTGCTTCAGCCGGGTCGAACCTGGCCGAATCATTGGTAATTGCAAGGGAGAAAAGAAGAATTCAGGAAGTAGCAGCTCTGGCTCAGTCGGCACAGCTTAATATGCCGGCATTAGCCAACATGCATGGAAGTGTATCTTTCTAGCCGACTAAAGAGACGAGAAAGATCTAGATTGATGATCAGTTCCTAGAGCGCACCATCACGATTAGTGCTGGCCTAGATGCCAAATAGTAAAGCGAGCTCACCAACTTCCTCCGTGAGAATCGGGATGTCTTTGCATGGTCAACACAGGACCTGCAAGGTGTACCGAAGGAGTTGGGTGAGCACTGTTTGCATGTGAGGCCAGGAGCAAGGCCGGTGAAGCAACCTCTCCGCCGCTTCGCCGAAGATAGGAGAAAGATAATAGGGGATAAGATAGCTCGGCTCCTTGCAGCCGGGTTTATTATGGAAGTGCTTCACCTAGATTGGCTATCAAATCCGGTCTTGGTAGAAAAGAAAAAGGATGACCCAAATGTTGCCGTCGTATGGCGAATGTGCATCGATTACACGAACCTCAATAAGGCGTGTCCCAAAGATCCTTTTCCTTTACCTAGGATAGACCAAGTCATTGATTCGACCGCAGGATGTGAGCTATTATCATTTGTAGACACGTATTCTGGTTTCCACCAGATACCGTTAAACCCGGCTGATCAAATAAAGACTGCGTTTATCACCCCGTATGGGGCCTATTGCTATCGCACTATGCCATTCGTCCTGCGTAATGCAGGAGCAACATACCAAACATGCATGCAAAAATGTCTACATGACAAAATAGGGGAAAATGTGCAAGTATACGTTGACGATGTGGTTATAAAAACCAAAGAGAGCAATACGCTCCTAGAAGATATTCGGCAGACATTCGCGAACCTGAGAAGGTTTCGAATGAAACTTAACCCGGAAAAATGTAACTTTGGTGTGTCGGTTGGAAAATTACTCGGTTTCCTCGTATCCAGCCGAGGTATAGAGGCGAATCCAACTAAGATCCGAGCACTTGAAAGAATGGAATTGCCGAGGTGCCTGAACGATGTACAAAAATTTACAGGGTGTCTTGCCTCTCTAAGTCAATTCGTATGTCGGCTAGGGGAAAACGCATTACCTCTATATCAATTGATGAAAACGTCCGACAAGTTCATCTGGACACCGCAGGCTGATAGTGCATTTCATGAGTTAAAAAAGATGCTGGTCACGACACCGATTTTGGCTTCTCCATTGTCAAAAGATCCTATGCTACTCTATGTGGTAGCCACTAACATAGTGGTAAGTGCGGTAGTTGTTGTGGAACGGAATGAAGACGATAAGTCGGTACAAAGGCCGGTATATTACCTAAGTGAGGTATTATCGGCCTCAAAGCAAAACTACCCGCACTACCAGAAGATGGCTTATGGAGTATACATGTCAGCGAAAAAATTCAAACACTACTTCAAAGAACATCCGATAAAAGTGATTTTTGAGGCACCCATAGCCGAGATATTAAGCAACAAAGATGCGAGTGGCCGAATAGCAAACTGGGCAATCGAGTTATCGCCTTATGCTCCGCAATTTGATAGGCGAGATGCAATTAAGTCTCAGGCAGTGGCCGACTTATTTGTGGATTGGGCCAAGGTACAGTATGAGCCCCCATTGCCGACATGTACAATATGGGCACAACCCATATTCTCATTCCTTAAAGAGGAAATCTTGCCGGATGATGAAGTCATGGGCAGGCAGATAGTAATAAGAGCAAAAGCCTACACAATCATAAACAATGAGCTTTATAAGAGAAGTGTCACGAACGTATTGCAATGATGCGTTGACTCGGCAGAAGGGCAGAAAATCCTTTTGGATATACATCAAGGAGAATGTGGGCATCACGCCTCGTCCAGAGCCTGAGTGCAAAGCATTTAGGCATGGATTTTATTGGCCAACTACGCTGAAGGAAGCAAAGGAATTGGTAGCAAGGTGTAATGGTTGCCAGAGATACGCCAGCAAGATACATCTGCCTTTGTCCGAGTTAAAAACAATACCAATTACTTGGCCATTTTCTGTGTGGTGTTTGGATATGGTAGGTCCGTTCAAGCCTTCTCGCGGCGGAATGACTCATATTCTGGTCATGGTGGACAAATTCACAAAGTGGATAGAAGTAAAGACAATAAGAAAATGTGACGGTCCTACAGCGGTGAAATTCCTCAAAGATATTATCTTAAGATATGGATACCCACACAGTATCATCACAGATAATGGCACAAACTTCGCTGAAGGAGCTTTTGCTAGATTTTGCCAAGAGAAACACATAAGACTCGATGTCGCCTCGGTGGCTCACCCGGCATCGAATGGGCAAGTAGAAAGATCAAATGGACTAGTATTGTCAGGGATCAAACCTCGGCTAATTTAACCGCTACAAAGGTCGGCAGGATGCTGGATTGAGGAACTTCCAGTAGTGCTGTGGAGCCTCAGGACCACCCCAAATAGATTGACGGGGTATACCCCGTTCTTTCTTGTATACGAGGCAGAAGTTGTACTTCCAGCCGACATAATGCATGACTCGCCAAGAGTGGCCCAATACACAAGTGCCGAGGTAAACGAAATATCACGGCAAGAAGATGTGGACTTGCTAGAGGAAGCAAGGGAATTGGCGTTATCAAGATCAGCTATTTATCAGCAAGAGCTGGGACGATCTCATAGAAAAAGGCCAGTCCAAGAGTTTTTAAAGAAGGAGATCTAGTTCTTCGGCTAGTGCAACGCACAGCCAGCATGCATAAGCTCTCACCCCCATGGGAAGGACCATTTATTGTGAGTAAAGCATTACACAATGATGCATACTACCTGATCGACGCTCAGACACCAGAAAAGAACAAGGCAAGCAAGGCCGGAGATGAATCAAAAAGACCATGGAACGTAGCTTTACTTCCTCTGTTCTACACTTAGAATCCCTGTATTACATCTTGTGACGTGATGCACCAAATCAGTGTATCAAGCATGTATCAAAAGTGACTCGGGGATTGCCCCATGTTATTACTTATTTTGAACTATGTATCAAACTTCGGCAACCCGAGCAGTGACTCGGGGACTGCCCCATGTTATTCCTTATTTTGAATTATGTATCACACTTCGGCAACCCGAGCAGTGACTCGGGGACTGCCTCATGTTATTCTTGATTTTTAACTATGTATGAAATTTCGCCAGCTCGAGCAATGACTCGGAAACTGCCCCAATTGGTTGTCATTTTTAACTATGCATGAAACTTCGGCGACCCGAGCAGTAACTCGGGGACTGCCTCGTGTTGTTTGTTATTTTTTGAGCATGTGTGAAGCTTCGGCAACCCGAGCAATAACTCGGGGACCCCGTACTATTTGTTCATTTGGGTATAGATGGGACCTTAGGAGCCCAAGCAATAACTCGGGGACTGTCTCAACTAATCTGTCATCAATCACAAATGAGATATAAACTTGCATCGGCAACCAGAGAAATAACGCGGAGGAAACTACCAATAGTTTATACTATCATAGTAACACGAATGACAACATCACCAATTCAAGGTATAATGAGGAAAGTACCCTATCTATATCATTTTACCAACAGATACCTCGAATAGGTAGTAAGGCCATCGGTTTAAAAAAATGTATGGGCTTAGGATTCATAGTCCTTCAAGGAGAAATTGCAAAACCAACGGTTCTACAACCAGAAATAGATAAGAAACACAAGGTGGATGCCAAACGAAAATCATTCATATGAAAAAATATGATCCGGATTTACGAAGTTAAAGTTTGGCAAAGCAAAGATACGATTCTCATAAATTCAGTTAAATAGAGTAACAACAATTACCAGGGCATCAGAGGCCAAAGGCAAAACGATTCACATTGTACCAAAAGGAGGATAACTGTTTCAAAGACAGCATACACCCGGCATAACGGGGACTTAAATAAATAAGAGTTGTTGAGCCTAAACATTGCATAGGCCGAATCACCCGTCGGAGGGACAGTAGCAGCACCAGGAGTTTCGGACATGGGTGTCTCGGACGCAGTCGGGATGACCTCGGTTTCCTTCAGAGGTGTATCCTTAAAACTGGGAGCTCCGAGGTTGTTTGGGCCTCTGCAGAGGTTACCTCGGCATCGACGAAGGTCGTAGTAACGCTTGGGGCAAGCTCGGGCTGCTAGGAGACATCACCTTGGGCTCGAGAAGCTTCAGTTCCTTTGGAAGACGATCGAGCGTCGCCATCCCCATCTGAGCTGTCATTGGAATCATCGGCATTATCAGAGCCATCCGCCGATTCATCTTGATCAGCCGAATCACCACCAGATGCATCTTCAGCTTTGGCATCGTCGGCCGGGTTGGGAAGAAAACTCGGCCCCTCGATCCAATGATGCACGTCAGCATACTCGATGAGCTGGAAGGCACGGGCTTGACGGCGAGCAACGAATTCTGGGTTCTCAATCTAGGGAGAGCTAGTGTGCAAGTTCATCAGAATATCGAGGGAGAGATCCTCGTACCATGACAAAATAGCTGTAATCGCCATATCAGCACCAGCCCTTCCAGCAGATTCTCTCCAGAGATTAAGTTGAGTCTGAGACTCCATCAATCTCGCCACAAGGACTTATACCTTAACAATATCCGGTTCATTCCGCCAGAGAACATGGTAGGCTCGAATAGCCGCTTGCACTGGGTATTTTCCCATAATTTTCATTGGCCCAATAGCAGCGGCAACGGCAATCAGAAATCTTACATGGAATATTCTTGATTCGGAGCAACGGGAACACCTCGGCGCTCGCAAGCAGAAATCACAGCCAGGTTTAGCTTCTGGGAAATGATCTACACGAAAGGACATCATATAAGTTGAGATAAGCAAGAGGAAAGAATAACTGGATGAGAGACAGAAACTTACAATGGATGTAACTCAACATTTTCTGGAAATCCTGGGACCAGTCGGTCCTTCTCTTCTCAAAACGAGTGATTTCCTCGCTCATCGCCTGGTTCTTTAATTCGGCAGCATCAAGAAGTTCCTTGCGCTTCTGCAGCTACAGACTTAATCGGTTCTTTTCTTCAGAGAACTCTTGATCAACCTTCTCTAACTCAGACTTCTAGGAAAGCTTAAGAGATTCAACCTCGGCGCGTAAGCAGGTTATCTCGTCATCCTTTTCCTTGAGTTGCACCGAATGAGCGGCAACTTGTTCTAAAAAATGCAGCATCATATCAGGCATAGATATGCATTCTCGATGCGACACTGCAAGTGTTCGTAACTCAGCTATAGCAAAGCCACGAGGTCGTAAGATACCCAAGATTTACCTCGAACAAAAATTCGACAAATTAAAAGACAAAAGGAGTGACTAACCTTCAAGAACACCGACTTTCTTGGTAACACGGGTATTCAAAGTGTTGACACTAGCTGCATAACAACAAGATACAAGTTGGTACAACAACTAAATCTTTTACAAGGGTAAGATAAACTAAACGAACCAGATAGTTTACCAGTTTTCTTCACAACGGGGACAATTTGCTCAAACTGATCTTGAAGTTTCTTGTGCGCAAAGAGCAACCTTTGAAATTCGGTTGTCCGCCGATCATGGGCCACCTGAAGATGACAACGAGTTACACAAAGTAAGACAGATTCGAATCAAGTAAAACTTGACTCGGATCTAGATGGCTGGATATTCAAAATTAAGACATATCTGAATCAAGTAAAACTTAAATCGTATCTAGATGGTTGGATATTCAAAAGTAAGACAGATCCGAATCAAGTAAAACTTAACTCGGATCTAGATGGCTGGATATTCAAAATTAAGACAGATCTGAATCAAGTAAAACTTAACTTGGATCTAGATGGTTGGATATTCAAAATTAAGACAAATCCGAATCAAGTAAAACTTAAATCGGATCTAGATGGCTGGATATTCAAAATTAAGACACAACCGAATCAAGTAAAACTTGACTCGGAGCTGGATGGCTGGATATTCTAGACCACGGCTAATTCGAATGACGAAGAAAAGTGACTTGGCAAGTAATGTATTTGAAACAAGTTGAAGCTTCCAAACGAATAACAAATCATCCGGTTGCAAGCTTCGGGGACTAGTATGTGTATAGTATCATCTGAATAATAGACAAAGTATCAACGAAGGCGTTTACCTCGTTCATCTTATCACTTTCAAGGACAATTTTAGCAGCCATATGGAAGCGACTGCTGATGTCGGAAAGCTGAAATGGTTGGCTACTCGGATTGCCTTTCAAGTTGATCAGCGGCATTCCAGTTATTGGCATACTCCACCAATGTGCCGAGGTTGTTCCCGCTCTCAGAACGGGTCAACACTTTACCTCGGGCCTATTGTGTAACTGCCGCCGCTGCCAGACTCTTATGAAGAATAAGCTGAGTGTCGGCAGCAAGGGCGACACCAGGTTTAGCGGTGGAAGCTCCCTTACAAAGTATATCAGCAATGCTGGGCTGAGAAGAGCTTGTTGGTCCCTTCTAAGAGGGCAAGGATTTAGTGACAACAACTTTCTTTCTCTTCGTAGAGACTTCGGCAGGGGCAACGACTTCAGCACTGGGGGTCACATCCTTGGCAGCAGGAGGAACAACAGTCTCCGAAGGGGCCGAGGTAGTGGTATCTTCGGTGGGAATTGGAGTAGGAGCTGGAACTGCGGTGGTCAAAGGATCATTGGGGGAAACCTCGGGAGTCTTAAGGGGGACGACATGATCGGCAGGGTGATCCATCATAGGGGTATCGTCAGCGACAACGGGGGGAGAAATGGGCTCGTCTTGTCGAGGTGATACATTAGTCGACCTGGGAACATAATCATCACGGGGAGGACTGGGAACGCGAACATCCTCTGGAGGAGAGGGTGAAGGCGGCCGAGTAGTATGAGATGTCATACTCAGACCGCTCGGCTTTGCAGAAAGTGGAGCTCTGCAAAGAAGGTAGAAATTAATTTAGAAATAGAAAGAGAGAAACAAGAAATACAAATGAAAACATAAAGGGAAACTTACCCAGCAACCCTAGGCATAGTCTTACGCCTCAGAATGTACTGAGAAGATTTCTTGGTTCGCTTCTTGGGGGCAGCATCGGAAGGGTCCGTCGAAGTGGTGCGCTTCTTGAAGCAACAGGAGCTTCGAAAGCAAGAGGCTCGACGTCGTGCACCTGGCCAGCTTGATTAGCTGGGAAAGAAGGAGCCGAAAATGCGTAAGAGATAGGCACCGTGGCAACTACCTCAAGAATTTGGACGTCGTCCGAATCACCTTCATCCGCACGGGCCTAGGTCTTGCTCCGGGGACGAACAGGAGCAGCATCCAACTTAGGGACAAACTCCTCCAGATCAGGCTCTCCATTGTCCGGGGTATTGCAGTCAGCGGTCCAAGGAAGAGACAAAACCTCGGCATCTTCTGTCTTCTGCTCCGCAAACCTCTGCGAGAAAAGTGGATGAGGGTTAGCAAAATAACAATGGAAGAACAACTCGGAAGAAAACACCTGTGTTTAATTTACCTGAGGAGGAGGATTCCCGCGAGAAAATGGCCTCAGTCCCCACGTCCATTGATCGGGCATATCAGTCTTAAAAATATCCCGGACATGTTTATAGATTTGATAATTATCAAGCTCAACCGTAGAAACTCGGTTGGGATCCAAAGGACCACTCATATAGCAGAGCTTGTGGGAGCGGAGCTGGAAGGGGCAGATTCGGCTGCTAACAAACGCAGTCATCAAGTCTTCACCTCGGAGCCCAGCACGAGTCAGTTCCTTAAGCCGGAGATCGAAGGCCTCGGCAAGAGCATGGGTCTTCCTCGGATTATAGATCCAGTTCTTCTTTGAGGGAGGATCGATGGAGAAAGCGGGGAGCCGAATCTTATCTTCTTTCCCAGTGTTCTTGACATAGAAAAATGATCTATGCCACTTCTTACAAGATTCGAGGCCCGCAACGCGAGGGAACACGGAGTTCCGAGGTGTAATGGAGGCAGCCCCGCATTGGGTGAGAGATTTCTCAGAAGGATGAAGAGATTTATCCGGCACCACGTTAGCTCGGATCTGAAAGAATTTGGACCAAACGTCTACAGAAGTCCAGAGGCTGAAGTACCCCTCCAAAGCTGAGATAAAGGCCGACAGAGAAGCTACGACGTTAGCCGGCAGGTGATGCGGCTGAAGGCCGAAGTAATCTAAGAAGCTCCTAGCGAAGTCACTAAGAGGGAGGCCGAATCCGCGAGCAAAGTGGGACATAAACACCACGAACTCACCCTCGTTAAGTACTAGGGAGGATTCTTTGTCGGGTAAGGGACAACTTACCTCGGCAGGGATTCGGCGAGTCTTGATTAGCCATTTGACCTCCCGGCGAGTAACCGTGGAACCTTGCCAGGAACCACGTTCTGGACCCGCCGCAGAGTCCTCTTCCCCGGCGAGAGCGCCGCTGGCGGAGCTAGACATGGGCTCGTCGGAGGAATCAACCGGAGAGTAACTGGAGGCGGGGAGAGGCCTGGAGGTGCAGGGCCCTGTCGCGATGGTAGCGGAAGCGGCGGTGGAACAATGTCACATCCCAAGATTTTCCAAATCTTGTTATGTGAAAAATAAATGAATAAAATAAAACTTTGTTGATTTTCAGGGTGAGAAGAAACTTTTGAATCCATTTGGAAACTTTCAAAACCTATTTGGATCAAATAAAATCCTAAAGGGATTTAAAAAAAGTTAAATAAACAATAAAGTTATGAATATTTGGAATTACTATTTTTGGATCTTTTTATAAAAAGATTTAGTTTTCAAAAGAAAAGGTAGATTTATAAATAAGGATTATTTTATAGAGCCAAACTAAACCTTGGCCAAGATTTTGAAATAAAATGTTTTGCTTTGATTAAAAGAGTAAAGGTTTATTTAAACAAAATAATGAGGATTTATTAATATCCAATTTTATTAAAACAAAGGTTTTACCATTTTAATTAAACATCAAAACTTGTTAAAATTATTTTAAACAAGTTTTATAAGTATTTTATATTCTCAAAGAAAACCTACTGAAGTGTTTTTGGTTTTATTTTATATTTCAAAATAAAGATTTTAATAAAACAAATCCTATTTGATTTAATAACTAAGGTCCATTTTATTTAATTATTAATGGACCCTAAAATAAAAATATTATATTATTTTGGGACTTTGGTTTATGTTGTTAAACAGAACCAAAACTCAATACAAACTTTGACAAAGGTTTGAATTCATTTGAGTGTTCGATTTGTTGTTTGAATTTCAAAACAGAAAATCAAAACAGAAAAAGAAAAATCAATCAGAATAGAAAAAAATATGAAAAGGACTCAGCCCATCTGCTCAGCCCAGCTAAGCCCACTCGCAGCTGACCTCACCCCTCTCTCCCCGAAGTGTTTTCCTACCGCAGAAAGAACCCGCGCAGTCACTGATCACTGGCCCCCACCTCCACTCTCTTTCTTTCGCTGACGAACAGGCCCCACAGCCACGTCACTGTCTTCAACCCCGCGCCGACCGTTTCCTTCTCCCTCAACGTCGCTCTGTCGCGATTGAATTCTATTGAATTCATGTTGATTACAGGCTTAATTCTCGCCGCGACCACGCTCCCTTAAACACCTGCTCCCCTTCTCCGTTTCCCCTCAAGAACCACCCACTCTCTGCCACCAGGCTGCTTCCATTTTGGCTCGCACCGCCGCGGACTCCGACGAGCTCTTCGAGCAATTCCGGCCACTCATCGCCGCGCCTCGTCCCCTAGACCACACGAGCACACTCCCTGGCCTCTAGCGCATCTCCCAGGGTCGCCCGTTCAGCCGCACATACTCTGCATCGTCGCCAACGTCAACGCAACCACCGCCGTTGTCTGTTACCATCTCCGGCGAAACCCCTGGTAACATCCGACCATCCCTTCCCCTCTGATTGAAGCCTCTACAATCTACTCACTCGCGCGCATCTAACTATGCCACTGGCTTGTCTTAGCACGGACCACAACCTCGCCAACAACATCGCCGAACCAGCTCGTCGACAGAGACGACTCCGGCGAGGAATCACCGTAGAACTTGAGCGCCCCCTGCCTTCTGACTACCACGTTGAGCATCAGCAAGGTCCTACGGTTCTGGTGAGCTTCTCCCCTCCTCCCGTCGCTTCCTATAACCGCCGCATGCTGTAGACATAGCTCGCCGCCGCCAGCGCCGCCCCTCCCTGGTCGCACACTTTACAACCGTTAGATCTTGATCAGACGCGTGAGAATAGATTTAACCCGAAGGGGTATGTATCCACCTGAGCCGCACGATTGCACTTTAATCCAACGCACCAGAGCAGCTGATCCAGGCGAAACGGTATGGATGAATAGAATTAAGACGCGTGTCCCAGTGTTTGTTTTAAAAACAGAATTTGATCTATTATATGATCAAATTTGTAAATTGCATAACTTTAGTTCTACACGTCCAAATTTTGCAAACTTTATATCAATGGAATTAGTGGAACAAGCCCTAGCCAACCATGCCATTTGTTTAGTAAAAAGTTTCTGTTAAAATGTTTGTTTTTGCAGAAACTTATGTATGCTTGTTTAGGTTATAAAAATTATTCAAAAATGATTTTGGGGATAAAATATTTTGCAAATGGTGTGTTTTGAACCTACTGACCATAGGAATCACTTTGTGGCTTCAAAAATTTATTTGGTGAAGGAAAAGAATGATTCTTTGATTTAAAACCAATTCTAGTCAAATAAGAATGTGGTTTATTTATTAAAAATAGTTTTGGAAGAAAACCTTTGGGAAATGTTTTGTTTTAAAATCGCTGACCCCAAACACAAAGTTTTATGGTTTGAAAACATATTTTGTGAATCCTATAGATTAATGCCTTAGTAAAAACATTTCTACACCACATAAAATGATACCTTGTTTTGAAAATGGTTTATTAAAGTGAAATCTTTTGCAAATGACTTTGCCACTTTATAAAATTACCATTAGGTGTATCCAAATGTTTATGACCCATTAGAAACCACTTTTAAAAATAAAACAACCCTTTTGCATGCTTGCATGTGTTGTTTTGTTTTATCATTTTATGTGATGTTTTGCTTGATTGGTAGATTGAGATTGTGCCTTGCTTGATTGAATTGTAGTGACTTGAAGAGTGTGATTGTTGCAAGGACAAGGAGTGAACTTATACCCTCTACCAAAAAGGCAAGTGATGCTTCATAATTTTGTCCCATTACTTTCACTATGCATTAGTGATTTTTCTAAGTAAAACTTGCATGGAATTTTTGCTAAGTATAACCATGCTATGGGAAAACCTAGTAGATGAAACCTTAGTAAAATTTCCTAAGCCAAGATTCCTACTACTATCATGCTTAGCTTAGCTAATAGAAAACAAGGGTGGAATATAAATTCATACTATGGAAAAATTTCTAAGTCTGAGGACTTGTGTTTTTGTTTAATAAAACAACTAAGTTAATGAATCACCTGGGTGGAATGGTAATTTCTTGGTGGTTTTTGGTTGAGTGGTTACACAAGGCCCATGGATATGGTTTACCTTGTGTATCACACTTGTGGATTGCCACCCAGGAACAAAGAGATTTGAGATGTCAAATGTTGAGAAGCTTCAAGTGCGGCCACTTGGCAATATGGGCTCTGCCGGGATCATATAGGTTGCTAGAATTTAGCCATTTGGACTGTTGGTGGTAGTGGGATGATAGGATGGAACGCGTCCATTTGGTCTAAGGAAAGGCTTCTGAAAGATCTTGTCTTGGTGAAACCAAGTCTTGTGGGGAAAGTGCACCACCTCTGCAGAGTGTAAAATCTAAGTACTTAGCCATGTCCCTGGCAAAGGACAATTTTGAGCATCAAGACATGGAAGCTATCAAGAATCTCATCATCCAAATTTCTAAGTTAAAAACTTGTGGTTGCACAAGGGTTAAAGGATCTTCAATCTTTGATTGGGAGATGCCTTGGGAAAGATTTTGTCAAAGAAAAAACTTAGTATTTTCAAATGATAAGAAAAAAAAATATTTTTGAGCAATGCAAGCCTCAACTCCACTTAGCCAAAAGCATATAGATGATAGACTCCACTATACTACCATAGTATCACTTGCCAATACAATTCAAATGTATTGACCCTTGTGGCCGTAACTTGTTATGTTGCAGGTTTGATTGATTTAGTGAAGTGTGTTGATTAGGATTACAAAGTCTACAACCAACTTGTCTGCCTGTGGCACTTTGAAGATGAAGGACCCCATGCTTATAGATATTCTGCTGCAATGTAATGTAATAGCCAAATGAGCTATGTAAGATGTAATAAAATTATGTTATTCCTGGTTATAACATGGTATTATGACCTTTGTTTCTTGATATTACATCTTAATTGTGGATGCTAGCTATTGATCCAGGGAATAGCATTGTAAACACAGGGGACTCTACCTTATTAAAGGTTGGGACCCTTACAAACAAAGAAAGAACCACCGCCGGAAATTGAGGAAAACTAGAAGAACACCTAACGCGGGAACCCAGTGGCGGCGCTGTAGAGAAACTCACCGGCAAGAACACAAAAGCAGAGGCGCTGTGGCGAGGTCACAGGGGCCAGAGAGCCGCAGCGTGTCCGTCGAAGGGAAACAACGGTGGCATGGCCACTGGAACACGAACGGTGGCGGCGGCGCGAGGAAGAAGACGAAGGGAGTTGGAAGGGGAAAAGTGAATCGGTCTACCCCCACTCCCCTCTTTATAACTGCATAGGATAAGCCATAGTGGTATCGTAGCTGTGCCACGCTAACCGCATAATCGCGTGTATCACGTAACCACGCACAGAGAGTGGAGCCACAATAAGGGTCTGTAACATCCCAAAAATACTAAGCTTGGATCATCAAATTCAAATCATCAAAATTAGGGTTAACAAAAACTTTGTTAAATAAAATTATGAATGCATGCATATGTGTATGCATGGATTTTGAATTCCTTTAAAAACACCTTGTTTGTTTGCTTCATTGCTTGTAAAATGTTTCTTAGGTGAAATAAACATCATCTAAAACATTTCCCACACTTTTCCTAAAGATAAGTAAATCAAAACACATATATGAAATGAATGGTCATTTTGGCCAATTTAACTCCCATGCCTACTTTGGCTGTCTCAAACTTTCAGATCCTAACAAAAACTTTTCTGGATCTTTGCACCCCTTGAATGTACTCATAACAAGGTATCAAGGCCCACTTTGTGATCATCCAGAAACTTTCAAATGCATAGTTTAAATGACAATTCAAAATTGAATCTTTATCATATGAGAAGATCCCACTTTTTCAAAAACCACTCAAACAAGCTCAACTTGCAAAACCCAAGCATCTGCAGACTCACCAGCACCAATCTAGCAAACCCACCAAAAATCTTTTCAAAATTCAAAACTTGAGTTCATGCGGCCATTTCATCAAACAGGTTGCAGACACAAATAAAACAAACATCAAACACTATAGTGTGCAGTAAAATTGGCCTAACTTGTTCCCTAGTTAGCTCACACACAGCTCAGTAGATCATCTAGGAAGATTAGCTAAGAACTAGCACCCCTGTGAGCTTGCCATTGCCATCAATGGTGAACAGCCGAGCACCCCCTTATCACCCCATTGTGGACAGCAGGCTAGAGGAAGAACTAGCCGTTCCAACATTGTCTGGGAGGCAGCCCACCGTCCACCGCCACTACCTGTCCCAGCCGCGAGCGTTGCCAACCCCTGGACCACGCGCACAAGCCGCGCCCAGACCGCCAGAGACCATGCCGAGCATGCGCCAGAGCACCACCCTCGACCAGCGTCCACAGACCGCGCGCCGCCCTCACCGCGTGCATACATAATCCCCACCGACCCAGGAGACCGCCAGACATCCCCGTTTGCCGCCCCGTGCCGCACAGCCACCGCCCGCCGTCGAAGACGCCGCCTCTGCCGCGCAGAGCACCGCCCGTTCCAGACCAAACCACACCGCCCCATGCCTCGAGACCATGTCGTTGAGCATCGCCAGGAGACACCGCACCGTCCCCTACCCTTGCCCATGCCATTAGCCGCTTGTAACCTCGCCCCGACGAGCTCATCGTGCGCCTCGACGGTCCCCTCGCTCGACTATAAATAGAGGCCACCCCCGCATGATTTCTTCACACCATCTCACTCCCCTCTCCTCACTGATCGTGCCACACAGTTCTCAGAGCAAGGCAAGCACCACCCTGCCGGAATTTCACCGGAGCCCGCCGCCTCTGGAGAAGAAGGGAGCCAGCGATTGGAGCCGCCCCAGGAGAAGCCACCGGTACCAGGAGATTCGCCGTCGTCAACTTCGTCGTTCGCCCGTCTCGCCGACCCTCGCCAGTACCCCGGTGAGCCCCCAGCAACCCTCACTGGCCGCGCAAGGTTTCGTTCTCGCCGGCGTTGTCTCGCATCGACGATGACCCCCAGCCGTTAGATTAGAACTAGATCGAACGATCCATGTTGCCCCATACCGCTTCGCCCAGCCCCGTGTCACTGACGAGTGGGGACACCCACTTAAGTAGCCCGCGGGAGCACTGCGCTTAGCAGGCTGGCCCAGTAACTTTTCCCGCGCAGCCCAGTTATTCAAATTAAAACTTTTTCTGTTTCAAATCAAACACACTTCTGCACCCAACTTCAAAAATCAACCCAGATCGATTCAGTGCACCAAATTAAATGAAACCAATTTTGTTGGAAAGGTCTGTGAATGCTGAATCCAAGCCCGTTGGATTCAAGTCATTTGGATCTATAGATCACCCATGGTAAAAATAACAAGGCAGAAGATTTTCTGCATTCAAACATTTTTCAAATTTAAACCATAATAGCTTTTGAGTTGATTCCAACTCTCAAAAATCACATTTAACCATACCTTTCAGAATATATAAAAATATATAGGTTTACTTGCAGAAATAATGTTCAAGTAATAAAAGAATGCTGCATAAGCATTTCTAGCCACTTTAATTAATTAAAATAAAAGGGTAAAACCTTATTAAATTGTGAAACCACTTTAAATCACATTCCCATGGACTACAATATGTGGTGATGACATGTGTCAACATGATCCCATATTTGGTTTGGAGAATATTAAATCTTAAGTAGTTTTTCAATGAGTAGAAATTACTTTTCTAAAAAATAATAAAAGGAATTAAATCAAGCCTTAACCTTGTAATGTTAGGGATGATGCTAGATCATCCATAGGACCCTTGTGTTTGATGATTGCAAGTAGTTAAGTATTGTTTGGTGCTTGTGTACCTCGTATTTATTCATAGACGCTAGTACCGACCAAGGATACGAGGAGGAAGGAGGATACTACGAAGAAGAAGCCGAGGAGAACTTCAACCACTGCTCTGCACAAGGCAAGCCTTACTAATTAAGTTGACCTATGCAAGCTAACACTTGCAATTTAGCAAGCTTATACTGATATTGATGCAAGTTAACCCTTGCAAGATACCCTACTGATACAACAAACCCCTACTTGTTCTATGATTACTCTATGCCTTAAGTATATGTGATCATACCCACTTGATAAACCAATCCTAGTTTTATGTGCAAGCTTCTTATTTTTTTTTGTTATCAAAGCTTACCTAGAGTTTACTTAAGTGACTGGTAGATATTGGAAAGATGCTGAAGGTTGCATAAAGAGCATAAAATTTGGCCTAAGTTAGAAACCTTGACCTCAGCCTGAGACATAAGGTTGTACTTAGTTGAAACTCCACTAGTTACCATCCCTCATTATTGCTTACCCCCACCTGTAGATGCTAGTGCTAAGCATAAAACTTGATCAACTTTTAGATGGGAATACTTGGTGGAAAAATGGTTATGAAAACCTTGGAATGATGGATCATTCTATTGAATTTTTTTGGACATGTGTTTCCAAACACTTGAGGATTTTAGTGATAAAAATGTTGACGCATGAGCCTTAGCCCTTTATAAAACTGATGGTTGTCTGGATGCAATACCATTCCAATTTTATCGTACAACCACAATACACGAATATTGGGTAGGGCTTGACTGGAAACTTATATTCCTTAGTATTAGTTCCCTCACGGCCAAGGTCTAAGATGAGGCTACCTTGTGAAGATTGTCCACCTGTGCAGTACCCAAGATGAAAGTTGGTCATGGTTGGGAGGCCAAACTCACAGGAGAGGTGCTTATACTAGGGCGTGTAATTGAAAGGTTAGGATTGATTATCCGCATACTGAGTATGGTGAATTCAGGATTTGTTCCTGACGGATGTATCGAATGTTGTGGTGAAAGTGTACAATCTCTGCAGAGTGTCAAACTATTCGAATAGCCGCGTCCGCGGTTATGGATAGTTGGAGTGGCCATACTGTTCCCCCGTCAGACTTTTCAAAATGACTGGTGAAATGAATTGAGACTTTGACTTGACCACAACAGAGTTGTGATATGAAATACAAGTTCCCACTTAGGAATTATAAAATTGTGACTAGCCTTGGAACCTAGTAGAGATAAATCTGGCTTTTGCAAAACAACCCTAGAGCCTAGTGTCCTATTATCCAAAAACCCCTTTTACTTGTTAGTATTAGTTTGCAAGTACTTAAAGAGTACTCATGGCTTTGTCCCTGGCTATTCCCATGGCCAGACTATGAAGAGGAGTACCTGGAGGATGGACCCCAGGAAGGTTACGACAACTAGGATCATCTCCCATCGTCAGCATTGCCTGTGACCCCGAAGATGGAGCTTCGCCTACGCTACCGTTATTATTACGTATTCCGCTGCTTGATGTTGTATTAAGAACTGGATCATGAGATCCCTATTTGTGTAAGAACTTATGTATCATTTGTAATGGATGATGTACTATGGTCTCCAATTCTGTTATGTCTCACAAAAATGGTAATCCTGGGATTGCGATGTATGGCATAACAGGCATCTAGGATTGAAAAATCCGGGTGTTGACAAGTTGGTATCAGAGCCATCCTGACCATAGGAGACCCTAGTTAGACTGGACGTTTGAACCAAAAACTTAGTTTCAAAGCCGAAGAAAAACAAATATTTACAAAAACTTATTCTCATTCTTATCCCTTTGATTCTTTAATAAAAATACATGTTCCTCAAAAACTCTTACAAAATACATAAAATTTTGACACACTTGATCACTCTGCTAATCTACTCATCCTCTATTTTTATAGATGGACGTGAAGTACAGCAAGTTTTACCAACTTGGGAATGGAGGAGACCTTATCTTTGAGAGGGATCTGGATCAGCTTTCGGAACTTCTGGAGCGTCCGCACCCCGAGTTCTTCGGAGCTCAGCTCAATGATCAAGGAGGAGAAGATCTGCAGTGGCTAATTGTTGCAAGTCTCCGAGGAAAGATTGAACCTCCCACTGCGGAGGGAATTCAGTTTACCTTGAGGGAAAACAACTGGCTCGATGGACTTGCCAGAGCAATGCAGCAAGCTCTTTCCCGTCTATGTGGGCAGAGCATCAACCAGATCAAGGGTACTCGCTTTGAGTTTTGCCCAAGGCGTGATGCAAATGGACAACCACTGGAAGCCCCATACCACCCCGAGCTGAAGACTCAATTGGACCACCTTAGCTTCATGATGTATGATCGTCAGCAGGAGTTGGACAACTGCCGCGACTACTGCAACCACAAGTCTGCCATCATCAAAACGAAGGATCAGACCATATCCATGCTAGCAAAGGATCGCAAGTCTCGCCGCTGGCAGCTCGACAAGAAGGAGCGCATTATTGCCCGTCTTCGCCACCGCATCTCATCTTTGGAGGAGACCATCCACGAGAGAGACATGCAGTTGGAGGAAAGGGAGAATGCCGGAGAGGATCTTCGTGGAGACCCTTACTCCTATCTCAGCGATGACGATGATTTTCTGGAGGATCAGGCCATGGACTTCTTCACCGATGAGGATGATTTCGCCTTCATCGATGATGATGAAGATGATGAAGCCACAGACTCCAAGGAGTAGTAGCACTGAGCACTAGCGTAGTGAGTAGTAGTCGGTCCCACTGTATCGTAGATTCCAGAATGGTTCTTAAAACCATCTGTTTTTCCTTGCTGGCATAACAGGCATCTAGGATTGAAAAATCCGGGTGTTGACAAGTTGGTATCAGAGCCATCCTGACCATAGGAGACCCTAGTTAGACTGGACGTTTGAACCAAAAACTTAGTTTCAAAGCCGAAGAAAAAAAAATATTTACAAAACTTATTCTCATTCTTATCCCTTTGATTCTTTAATAAAAATACATGTTCCTCAAAAACTCTTACAAAATACATAAAATTTTGACACACTTGATCACTCTGCTAATCTACTCATCCTCTATTTTTATAGATTGACGTGAAGTACAACAAGTTTTACCAACTTGGGAATGGAGGAGACCTTATCTTTGAGAGGGATCTGGATCAGCTTTCGGAACTTCTGGAGCGTCCGCACCCCGAGTTCTTCGGAGCTCAGCTCAATGATCAAGGAGGAGAAGATCTGCAGTGGCTAATTGTTGCAAGTCTCCGAGGAAAGATTGAACCTCCCACTGCGGAGGGAATTCAGTTTACCTTGAGGGAAAACAACTAGCTCGATGGACTTGCCAGAGCAATGCAGGAAGCTCTTTCCCGTCTATGTGGGCAGAGCATCAACCAGATCAAGGGTACTCGCTTTGAGTTTTGCCCAAGGCGTGATGCGAATGGACAACCACTGGAAGCCCCATACCACCCCGAGCTGAAGACTCAATTGGACCACCTTAGCTTCATGATGTATGATCGTCAGCAGGAGTTGGACAACTGCCGCGACTACTGCAACCACAAGTCTGCCATCATCAAAACGAAGGATCAGACCATAGCCATGCTAGCAAAGGATCGCAAGTCTCGCCGCTGGCAGCTCGACAAGAAGGAGCGCATTATTGCCCGTCTTCGCCACCGCATCTCATCTTTGGAGGAGACCATCCACGAGAGAGACATGCAGTTGGAGGAAAGGGAGAATGCCGGAGAGGATCTTCGTGGAGACCCTTACTCCTATCTCAGCGATGACGATGATTTTCTGGAGGATCAGGCCATGGACTTCTTCACCGATGAGGATGATTTCGCCTTCATCGATGATGATGAAGATGATGAAGCCACAGACTCCAAGGAGTAGTAGCACTGAGCACTAGCGTAGTGAGTAGTAGTCGGTCCCACTGTATCGTAGATTCCAGAATGGTTCTTAAAACCATCTGTTTTTCCTTGCTGGCATAACAGGCATCTAGGATTGAAAAATCCGGGTGTTGACAAGTTGGTATCAGAGCCATCCTGACCATAGGAGACCCTAGTTAGACTGGACGTTTGAACCAAAAACTTAGTTTCAAAGCCGAAGAAAAAAAAATATTTACAAAACTTATTCTCATTCTTATCCCTTTGATTCTTTAATAAAAATACATGTTCCTCAAAAACTCTTACAAAATACATAAAATTTTGACACACTTGATCACTCTGCTAATCTACTCATCCTCTATTTTTATAGATTGACGTGAAGTACAACAAGTTTTACCAACTTGGGAATGGAGGAGACCTTATCTTTGAGAGGGATCTGGATCAGCTTTCGGAACTTCTGGAGCGTCCGCACCCCGAGTTCTTCGGAGCTCAGCTCAATGATCAAGGAGGAGAAGATCTGCAGTGGCTAATTGTTGCAAGTCTCCGAGGAAAGATTGAACCTCCCACTGCGGAGGGAATTCAGTTTACCTTGAGGGAAAACAACTGGCTCGATGGACTTGCCAGAGCAATGCAGGAAGCTCTTTCCCGTCTATGTGGGCAGAGCATCAACCAGATCAAGGGTACTCGCTTTGAGTTTTGCCCAAGGCGTGATGCGAATGGACAACCACTGGAAGCCCCATACCACCCCGAGCTGAAGACTCAATTGGACCACCTTAGCTTCATGATGTATGATCGTCAGCAGGAGTTGGACAACTGCCGCGACTACTGCAACCACAAGTCTGCCATCATCAAAACGAAGGATCAGACCATAGCCATTCTAGCAAAGGATCGCAAGTCTCGCCGCTGGCAGCTTGACAAGAAGGAGCGCATTATTGCCCGTCTTCGCCACCGCATTCTCATCTTTGGAGGAGACCATCCACAAGAGAGACATGCAGTTGGAGGAAAGGGAGAATGCCGGAGAGGATCTTCGTGGAGACCCTTACTCCTATCTTAGCGATGACGATGATTTTCTGGAGGATCAGGCCATGGACTTCTTCACCGATGAGGATGATTTCGCCTTCATCGATGATGATGAAGATGATGAAGCCACAGACTCCGAGGAGTAGTAGCACTGCGCACTAGCGTAGTGAGTAGTAGTCGGTCCCACTGTATCGTAGATTCCAGAATGGTTCTTAAAACCATCTGTTTTTCCTTGCTGGCATAACAGGCATCTAGGATTGAAAAATCCGGGTGTTGACAAGTTGGTATCAGAGCCATCCTGACCATAGGAGACCCTAGTTAGACTGGACGTTTGAACCAGAAACTTAGTTTCAAAGCCGAAGAAAAACAAATATTTACAAAAACTTATTATCATTCTTATCCCTTTGATTCTTTCATAAAAATACATGTTCCTCAAAAACTGTTACAAAATACATAAAATTTTGACACACTTGATCACTCTGCTAATCTACTCATCCTCTATTTTTATAGATAGACGTGAAGTACAGCAAGTTTTACCAACTTGGGAATGGAGGAGACCTTATCTTTGAGAGGGATCTGGATCAGCTTTCAGAACTTCTGGAGCGTCCGCACCCCGAGTTCTTCGGAGCTCAGCTCAATGATCAAGGAGGATAAGATCTGCAGTGGCTAATTGTTGCAAGTCTCCGAGGAAAGATTGAACCTCCCACTGCGAAGGGAATTCAGTTTACCTTGAGGGAAAACAACTGGCTCGATGGACTTGCCAGAGCAATGCAGGAAGCTCTTTCCCGTCTATGTGGGCAGAGCATCAACCAGATCAAGGGTACTCGCTTTGAGTTTTTCCCAAGGCGTGATGCAAATGGACAACCACTGGAAGCCCCATACCACCCCGAGCTGAAGACTCAATTGGACCACCTTAGCTTCATGATGTATGATCGTCAGCAGGAGTTGGACAACTGCCGCGACTACTGCAACCACAAGTCTGCCATCATCAAAACGAAGGATCAGACCATAGCCATGCTAGCAAAGGATCGCAAGTCTCGCCGCTGGCAGCTCGACAAGAAGGAGCGCATTATTGCCCGTCTTCGCCACCGCATCTCATCTTTGGAGGAGACCATCCACGAGAGAGACATGCAGTTGGAGGAAAGGGAGAATGCCGGAGAGGATCTTCGTGGAGACCCTTACTCCTATCTCAGTGATGACGATGATTTTCTGGAGGATCAGGCCATGGACTTATTCACCGATGAGGATGATTTCGCCTTCATCGATGATGATGAAGATGATGAAGCCACAGACTCCGAGGAGTAGTAGCACTGATCACTAGCGTAGTGAGTAGTAGTCGGTCCCACTGTATCGTAGATTCCAGAATGGTTCTTAAAACCATCTGTTTTTCCTTGCTGTGGTGTGCGTTGTATCGAGTGAATGAATGAATGAAAAAGCAATTTGCTAGAAAAATCTGAGTCAAACATTTAAAACTTTTCAAGGACCCAAAACCTTAGAAATTTCCCTCTTTTCTCATGGTCTATATCAATCTTCAGATGCCACGTGGAGGAAGTGGTTCAGCCCCGAACCCGATGTTGCAGATTCTGCAAATGTTGACTTCTAACCGCGAAGCTGAAAGAGCGGAACGTCAAGCCAACCTAGCCACTCTGCAACAGATAGCCCAGCTAGCCCACAACAACCAAGGCCACGGAAATCAGGACAACCATGGATCTAAACTCAAGAATTTCCAGAATTCCAAACCACCCGTTTTCACCAAGTCAGAAGAACCCCTAGACGCCGATGATTGGCTGCAAACCATGGAACAACCTAGAAGTCGCCGGAGTGGAAGCCAACGAGAAAGTCCTGTTCGCCACCCATTATCTAGCCGGAGATGCCAGGGCATGGTGGAACAGTGTTCGTGCAATGACCGGAGGCCAGATGATGACCTGGGAGGAATTCAAGGTCAAGTTTAGCAGAAACCATGTGCCACCAGGTTTGATCAAGAGAATGAGAGACGAGTTCAGAGAGCTGAAGCAAGGAAGGATGACTGTAGTGGAATACTGTGACAAATTTTTGTCATTAGCTAGGTATGCCCCGGACGAGATAGACACCGAAGCCAAGAAGAAAGAAAGATTCCTGAATGGTCTGCATGACGAGATGCAGACGGTGTTAGTCAATATCCCCTTCGCTGATATTGAAGCCCTTGTCGACTCTGCTATCCAGATGGAAGGAAAGATCAACCAAGCCAATGAGAACCGCAAGCGTCGCATGATGCATCAACCCGGAACCCATCAGACCCCAAAGTATCGCTCCAACCCATCTCCAGGATTTGCCCCAAGAACCAACAGACCCCCTATGAACCGTCCAACCTATCCCAATCGTGGAAACCCTAGACCCGGAGGAAATCACAACAACCCCGGCAACTCTAGCAATTTCACCAGTGCCCCACCCAAGTTCAACACCAACAATGCTACCGCCAACACCAACACTGCCCCGAGGACTGGAAGCAATGCTGTGCCTGTCGCAGCCAAGGACAAGTCACAAGTGACCTGTTATGACTGTGGAAATAAAGGTCACTATTCCAATGAGTGCCCCAACAAGAAGAATGCTACAGCCCCCAATGCCAATGTCCCAGCTCAGCAGCAGCGTTGTGTCCAGCCAGGGAGAAGATTTGCCCCAGGGAATTCACTCAACCGCAATGGCCGCCTTTTTCTCATGCATGCTGAAGAAGCTCAGGAAGCGCCAGACGTCGTGCTGGGTATGTTTTCTGTTAATTCAGTACTTGCAAGAGTGTTGTTTGACTCTGGTGCCTCGCATTCATTTGTCACCGAAGAATTTGCCTGCACTAGTAAAATTCAACCAACCAAACTGAAGCATGTTATGATTGTGCAAATTCCCGGATCAACCACCAAGGCTAGGCAAATTTGCAAAGCCGTCCCTATCCGAATCCATGGCATAGATTTTTATGCTAATCTAATAGTACTCGGAACTAAAGGTTTGGAAGTAGTACTAGGAATGGATTGGATGTCCAAACATAAGGGATTGATTGACTGTGCTAAGAAAGCCATCACCATGACCAGTACCACCGGAATATCAGTCGAGCATATATCTGAAACCTTACCTCGCCAGTTCACGTGTAACAAGAGTCTAGCCCAACCTACCATTGACCAAGTCCGGATAGTCTATGAATACCCCAATGTATTTCCAGATGTTTTGCCCGGTATGCCCCCAGATCGGGATATCGAGTTTATCATCGAACTAATCCCCGGAACAGGACCCATAGCCCAGAGACCCTATAGTATGAACCCGTCAGAACTAGAAGAACTGAAGAAGCAACTGGATTCCATGCTAGAAATTGGATTGATTCAACCAAGTGCGTCACCATGGAGATCACCTGTCTTATTTGTGGACAAGAAGGATGGAGGTAACCGTTTGTATACGGATTATCGGAAGTTAAATGATGTCACCATCAATAACAAGTACCCCTTGCCCAAGATAGAAGATTTGTTTGATCAGTTAACCGGTGCCAAAGTGTTTTCTAAGATTGATCTTAGAACTGGCTATCATCAACTCAAAATTCGTGCAGAGGATATTCCAAAGACTGCCTTTACCACCAGATATGGATTGTATGAGTATACAGTCATGTCTTTTGGATTAACCAATGCCCCCGCTTATTTCATGAACCTCATGAATAAGATTTTTATGGACTTCCTGGATAAGTTTGTCGTTGTTTTCATCGATGACATTCTGATTTATTCCAAATCAGAATAAGAACATGAGCTACACCTAAGGACCATTCTTGGAACCCTTAGAGAGCATCAGCTGTATGCAAAGTTTAGCAAATGTGAATTCTGGTTACAGGAGGTAGGATTCTTCGGTCACATTGTATCAGCTGGAGGAATTGCAGTTGACCCTACCAAAGTGAAAGATGTAGAAGATTGGCAAGCCCCAACCACTCAAACCCAAGCTCGTGCTTTTCTAGGATTGGCGGGATATTACCGCAAATTCGTAGAAGGATTCTCGAGTATCGCCAGACCCATGACCCAATTGCTGAAGAAGGACAAGAAGTTTGAATGGACCGACAAATGTGAAGCGAGTTTTCAAGAACTCAAGAGGAGATTGATTTCAGCCCCAATCCTGATCATGCCGGATATCACGAAGCCCTTCGATGTGTATTGTGACGCATCCAAGATTGGTCTCGGATGTGTGCTAATGCAAGAAGGCAAAGTTATATCTTATCTATCCCGACAATTGAAGCAACATGAGCAAAACTACCCAACCCATGACCTCGAACTCGCAGCATTAGTTCTAGCCCTGAAGACATGGAGACATTACCTAATGGGAAACCGCCGTGAGATTTATTCGGATCACAAGAGCCTAAAGTATATATTCACTCAGAAGGAGTTGAATATGAGGCATAGAAGATGGATTGAGCTAATCAAGGATTACGACCTGGACATTCACTACCACCCTGGTAAAGCCAACGTGGTAGCAAATGCCCTTAGCAGATTGCCGTGCCGCTTGAACTCCATGATTTTGAAGGAGCAACCAAGTTTGCACAAGGAGATGGAAGATTTTCGAATGGAATTAGTAAGTGAAGGATTTCTGGCTAGCATAGAACTTCAGCCCACTTTGATCAGTCAGATTAAAGAGGCGCAGAAGGGAAATGCCAGTATCGACGGAATCAAGCGTCGTATCGGTACAAGAAAAGTACCCGGATTCACCGAGGACGAAGAAGGAGTTTTGTGGTACAAAGGACGCCTTTGTGTACCAGCAGATTCTGAGTTGAAAGAAGTTATCTTGAAGGAGGCTCATGATACTCTTTATTCTATCCATCCCGGAGGAACTAAGATGTATCAAGATTTGAAAGAGCAATTTTGGTGGCATAAGATGAAGAGAGAAATCGGAAGCTATATCGCCAAGTGTGATATATGTCAGCGAGTCAAGGCAGGACATCAAAGACCCGCTGGATTGTTGCAACCTTTGCAAATTCCGGAATGGAAATGGGATTCTGTAGGAATGGACTTTATCACTGGACTACCTACTTCTAGTAGGGGAAATGACTCTATCTGGGTCATAGTGGACAGGTTGTCCAAAGTCGCCCATTTCTTGCCCGTCAAAACCACCTATCAGAGTTCGAAACTAGCGGAGTTATACATCGCTAGAATCGTTAGTTTGCACGGAGTCCCCAAGAATATAGTATCGGGTCGAGGAACTCAGTTTACCTCGAGATTCTGGAAGAAAGTCCAAGAAGGTTTAGGAACCCGCCTAGATTTCAGTACCGCATATCACCCTTAGACTGATGGACAAACAGAGCGAGTAAATCAAATACTCGAAGATATGCTGAGAGCATGTGTGCTAGAATATGGATCCAAGTGGGAAGACTGTCTGCCGTTTGCAGAATTTTCATACAACAATAGTTACCAAGCGAGTTTGCAAATGGCCCCATTTGAATTCATGTACGGAAGAAAGTGTCGCACCCCTTTGAACTGGTCGGAAGTAGGAGAGAGTCAGATTTTCGGACCCGACATCCTCCGAGAAGCAGAAGAGAAGGTTCAAAAGATTCGTGAGCACCTCAAGACCGCCCAATCCCGACAGAAGAGTTGTGCCGACAAGAGACATCGAGACCTCGCCTTCAATATAGGAGATTTTGTTTATCTGAAAGTGTCGCCATTAAAGGGAATGCAGCGTTTCCAACTCAAAGGAAAGTTAGCCCCCAGATATATCGGACCTTTCAAAATTCTGAACCGTCAAGGAGAAGTATCGTATCAATTGGAACTACCTGAAGAGATGTCAGCTGTGCACATTGTGTTCCATATCTCGTTACTTCGCCAGTGTCTCGAAGTCCCCGAGAAGACCGAAGTGTTCAAGAATATCGACCACCGGACCATAGAGATCAACGATGACCTAACCTATCCCGAAGTACCCATCCGCATTTTGGAAGAAGCTTTTCGAACTACCCGAACCCGAAGCATCAAGTTTCTCAAGATTCAGTGGAGCGACCACACAGAAGAGGAAGCTACCTGGGAGCGCGAAGATCACATCAGGACGGAGTTTCCCGATCTCTTCAAATCCTAGGTAATCTTTTTGTCCTTTTTCAAATCTCGTGACGAGATTTTGTTTAAGGGGGGAAGGTTTGTAACATCCCAAAAATACTAAGCTTGGATCATCAAAATTAGGGTTAACAAAAACTTTGTTAAATAAAATTATGAATGCATGCATATGTGTATGCATGGATTTTGAATTCCTTTAAAACCACCTTGTTTGTTTGCTTCATTGCTTGTAAAATGTTTCTTAGGTGAAATAAACATCATCTAAAACATTTCCCACACTTTTCCTAAAGATAAGTAAATCAAAACACATATATGAAATGAATGGTCATTTTGGCCAATTTAACTCTCATGCCTACTTTGGCTGTCTCAAACTTTCAGATCCTAACAGAAACTTTTCTGGATCTTTGCACCCCTTGAATGTACTCATAACAAGGTATCAAGGCCCACTTTGTGATCATCCGGAAACTTTCAAATGCATAGTTTAAATGAAAATTCAAAATTGAATCTTTATCATATGAGAAGATCCCACTTTTTCAAAAACCACTCAAACAAGCTCAACTTGCAAAACCCAAGCATCTGCAGACTCACCAGCACCAATCTAGCAAACCCACCAAAAATCTTTTCAAAATTCAAAACTTGAGTTCATGCGGCCATTTCATCAAACAGGTTGTAGACACAAATAAAACAAACATCAAACACTATAGTGTGCAGTAAAATTGGCCTAACTTGTTCCCTAGTTAGCTCACACACAGCTCAGTAGATCATCTAGGAAAATTAGCTAAGGACTAGCACCCTGTGAGCTTACCATTGCCATCAATGGTGAACAGCCGAGCACCCCTTGTCACCCCATTGTGGACAGCAGGGCTAGAGGAAGAACTAGCCATGCCAACCTTGTCTGGGAGGCAGCCCACCGTACACCGCCACTACCTGTCCCAGCCGCGAGCGTTGCCAAGCCCTGGACCACGCGCACAAGCCGCACCCAGACCGCTAGAGACCATGCCGAGCATGCGCCAGAGCACCACCCTCGACCAGCGTCCACAGACCGCGCGCCGCCCTCACCGCGTGCATACACAATCCCCACCGACCCAGGAGACCGCCAGACATCCCCGTTTGCCGCCCCGTGCCGCACAGCCACCGCCCGCCGTCGAAGACGCCACCTCTGCCGCGCAGAGCACCGCCCATTCCAGACCAGACCACACCGCCCCATGCCTCGAGACCATGTCGTTGAGCATCGCCAGGAGACACCACACCGTCCCCTACCCTTGCCCATGCCATTAGCCGCATGTAACCTCGCCCCCGACGAGCTCACCGTGCGCCCCGACGGTCCCCTCGCTCGACTATAAATAGAGGCCACCCCTGCACGATTTATTCACACCATCTCACTCCCCTCTCCTCACTGATCGTGCCACACCGTTCTCAGAGAAAGGCAAGCACCACCCCGCCAGAATTTCACCGGAGCCCGCTGCCTCTGGAGAAGAAGGGAGCCAGCAATTGGAGCCGCCCCAGGAGAAGCCACCGGTACCAGGAGATTCGCCGTTGTCAACTTCATCGTTCGCCCGCCTCGCCAACCCTCGCCAGTACCCCGGTGAGCCCCCAGCAACCCTCACTGGCCACGCTAGGTTTCGTTCTCACCGGCGTTGTCTCACGTCGACGATGACCCCCAGCCGTTAGATTAGAACTAGATCGAACGATCCACGTTGCCCCATACCGCTTCGCCCAGCCCCGTGTCACTGACGAGTGGGGACACCCACTTAAGCAGCCCACGGGAGCATTGCGCTTAGCAGGCCGGCCCAGTAACTTTTCCCGCGCAGCCCAGTTATTCAAATTAAAACCTTTTCTATTTCAAATCAAACACACTTCTGCACCCAACTTCAAAAATCAACCCAGATCGATTCAGTGCACCAAATTGAATGAAACCAATTTTGTTGGAAAGGTCTGTGAATGCTGAATCCAAGCCCGTTGGATTCAAGTCATTTGGATCTATAGATCACCCATGGTAAAAATAACAAGGCAGAAAATTTTCTGCATTCAAACATTTTTCAAATTTAAACCATAATAGCTTTTGAGTTGATTCCAACTCTCAAAAATCACATTTAACCATACCTTTCAGAATATATAAAAATATATAGGTTTACTTGCAGAAATAATGTTCAAGTAATAAAAGAATGCTGCATAAGCATTTCTAGCCACTTTAATTAATTAAAATAAAAGGGTAAAACCTTATTAAATTGTGAAACCACTTTAAATCACATTCCCATGGACTACAATATGTGGTGATGACATGTGTCAACATGATCCCATATTTGGTTTGGAGAATATTAAATCTTAAGTAGTTTTTCAATGAGTAGAAATTACTTTTCTAAAAAATAATAAAAGGAATTAAATCAAGCCTTAACCTTGTAATGTTAGGGATGATGCTAGATCATCCATAGGACCCTTGTGTTTGATGATTGCAAGTAGTTAAGTATTGTTTGGGGATTGTGTACCTCGTATTTATTCATAGACGCTAGTACCGACCAAGGATACGAGGAGGAAGGAGGATACTACGAAGAAGAAGCCGAGGAGAACTTCAACCACTACTCTGCACAAGGCAAGCCTTACTAATTAAGTTGACCTATGCAAGCTAACACTTGCAATTTAGCAAGCTTATACTGATATTGATGCAAGTTAACCCTTGCAAGATACCCTACTGATGCAACAAACCCCTACTTGTTCTATGATTACTATATGCCTTAAGTATATGTGATCATACCCACTTGATAAACCAATCCTAGTTTTATGTGCAAGCTTCTTATTTTTTTCGTTATCAAAGCTTACCTAGAGTTTACTTAAGTGACTGGTAGATATTGGAAAGATGTTGAAGGTTGCATAAAGAGCATAAAATTTGGCCTAAGTTAGAAACCTTGACCTCAGCCTGAGACATAAGGTTGTACTTAGTTGAAACTCCACTAGTTACCATCCCTCACTATTGCTTACCCCCACCTATAGATGCTAGTGCTAAGCATAAAACATGATCAACTTTTAGATGGGAATACTTGGTGGAAAAATGGTTATGAAAACCTTGGAATGATGGATCATTCTATTGAAATGTTTTGGACATGTGTTTCCAAACACTTGAGGATTTTAGTGATAAAAATGTTGACGCATGAGCCTTAGCCCTTTATAAAACTGATGGTTGTCTGGATGCGATACCATTCCAATTTTATCGTATAACCACAATACCTGAATATTGGGTAGGGCTTGACTGGAAACTTATATTCCTTAGTATTAGTTCCCTCACGGCCAAGGTCTGAGCTGAGGTTACCTTGTGAAGATTGTCCACCTGTGCAGTACCCAAGATGACAGTTGGTCATGGTTGGGAGGCCAAACTCACAGGAGAGGTGCTTATACTAGGGCGTGTAATTGAAAGGTTAGGATTGATTATCCGCATACTGAGTATGGTGAATTCAGGATTTGTTCCTGACGGATGTATCAAATGTTGTGGTGAAAGTGTACAATCTCTATAGAGTGTCAAACTATTCGAATAGCCGCGTCCGCGGTTATGGACAGTTGGAGTGGCCATACTGTTCCCCCGTCAGACTTTTCAAAATGACTGGTGAAATGAATTGAGACTTTGACTTGACCACAACAGAGTTGTGATATGAAATACAAGTTCCCACTTAGGAATTATAAAATTTTGACTAGCCTTGGAACCTAGTAGAGATAAATCTGGCTTTTGCAAACCAACCCTAGAGCCTAGTGTCCTATTATCCAAAAACCCCTTTTACTTGTTATTATTAGTTTGCGAGTACTTAAAGAGTACTCATGGATTTGTCCCTGGCTATTCCCATGGCCAGACTATGAAGAGGAGTACCTGGAGGATGGACCCCAGGAAGGTTACGACAACTAGGATCATCTCCCATCGTCAGCATTGCCTGTGACCCCGAAGATGGAGCTTCGCCTACGCTACCGTTATTATTACGTATTCCGCTGCTTGATGTTGTATTAAGAACTGGATCATGAGATCCCTATTTGTGTAAGAACTTATGTATCGTTTGTAATGGATGATGTACTATGGTATCCAATTCTGTTATGTCTCGCAAAAATGGTAATCCTGGGATTGCGATGTATGGCATAACAGGCATCTAGGATTGAAAAATCCGGGTGTTGACAGGGTCACACGGCGCAGGAGGAGATCGGGCCATCTGACTGTTGCGGTACTCAAGGCGTCACTGCGCCGACGCGACGGGCGCAGTAATCACTATAGCATGTCAGTAAACACTGTAGAGGAACAAAAAACTAGGGAACAATGATGATTGGTACACGTAGGATGAGGCTTACTCAGGAAGCCAAGGAAATACCCCGAACATAAGAAAATAACTCGAAACGTAGTTCATAGCGGGAAAAGGTAGAGATTAGGAAGAGGATAATATAAAAAGAACGTTGGCTAAGAAATACCTCGGACAGAAAGTGAGAAAGAATAAATGTCTGGAAACTGATGTGGTTCGGCCGAGGTTTCCGCAGGACTACACCAGCTTCGGGGACTAATGTTGGGGGAGTGACCCCGGGTAGGGTCAAGATAGGGGAAAGAAGGGAGGAGTCTCCCTTACCTTAAGCCGAATTATGAGCTGAGTCGGCCGAATCATGCAAGATTCGGCCGAGGTAAGCTGAGGCTTGGCAATTATAGAGTGATTAAGACATTACTCGGCTGACGTGTGAGCTAAGTCGGCCGAATAAGGTTGATTAACTCGTATGCGGGTGAAGGACGATACGAGTTATGCGAGATGATGCCGAATGACGGGAAACTTGCAGGAGAAGGAGAAGGATCCTATAGTCAAACCCTAGTTGTTGGCTAGGAGGAATCTACACAGAGCCAAGCGCTAAGGATAAAGAGCAGAGGGGCAGAGGGGCAGACAAGCGTCACGGAGGTGACAGTGAGGAAGCCCAAGGCACACATGTGAGGGCCTCTGGGTCTTTGCCGACGATAGAAGGGGGACACGGAAAGGAGTCCGCCGAGTTACCACTTTGGGACAAGCATATTCCAAGAATATGCTTGCCACGTCATCCCTAGGAGGAACCAAGGGACCCCTTTATAAGGAGGGGAACGGGCTCCTTAGAGGGGGATCGATTCATTTGACACCGAAGGGCTCGCGTTGCAGTCTTCTTCTTCTTATCTATGATACAGCTCTAGGAGCACTTGTGACTCTTTAGAGGAGAAATAAAGATCTACTTATTAGTCAATTGTGTGTAGAAATCACTACATATTCCCTACCCGGATCCCTCTAGCATCCATTGGCCCCATACTTTAGCCTACCCATGGCATCTGCCGTGCCACCACCACGACACTCATTGTCTGCTTGCCTTGTCATTTTGGTTATGGGATAGCTCCTATACCATGTGCAAGGGGTACCCCGTTGGCGGTTCTCTATGATACGCATGTACTTATAATGACAAGAACTTACAGGTGACTGAAGTTGAGTAGCATGAGGTGTCGCCCTCGTATTCAAGGGACTTGAGATTGCCAACTTATACTTTGTCAAGAATATACTCCATAGTTTGTTCACTTTAACCTTAACCACTTCAAGATGCTTATGATTGGGGAAATGAGGGCTAAAAGCTAACAAGTACCATAATTTTTGGAAGATCTTTTTGAAAATTGAAATCCCTGCTTCCCTTTATGAAGGGCCTTTCTCCCACTATTGTATTGAGCCTCCACCTTCTACCTTTAGGCACCATTAAGAGAGCATAGTTGCCATTCTGTTTGTAGTGTCCCAAAACTTATTGATTGATGCATATTGTGATATTACTTGTTCATGTGCTACTTGTTTCTAGTCACGCTTATGAACTTTGAAGGTGTCCTATGCATCTATTTGCTACTCTATGAGGGACAAGTTGATTGCCACTATGCCATGTTTTTTGTATGTGAAACAAACAAACGTTTTTCAATGAATGTTATTCATGATCTTTGTTTGTAGCCTTTCATGTTGCATGCATAGTTACTATGTCCTATTGTTAGAACTCCATCTTTCATGCTCATGTTTAGAGTTTTTTTATCCCAGCTTTCAATGCTTGCAAATGGTTTGATCTTGGTTTTGATGGTGCATGTCACCTCAAAAATTATTCTTTTATCACTTACCTACTCGAGGACGAGCAGGAGTTAAGCTTGGAGATGCTTGATACGTTGGAAATGTATCTATAATTCTTGATGCTCAATGCTTGTTTTGTATCAACTTTGCTATGTTTTGTCTACACTTTGAGGTATTTTTATACACTTTCTGGTACTAACCTACTAACAAGATGCCACAGTGCCAGTTGCCTGTTTTCTTCTGTTTTTGGTTCCAGAAAGGCAGAAAATCAATATTCTCGGAATTGGACGGGACAAAAGCCAAAGTCATTATTTTCCCGGACCAACACGGAACCACGAAGCAGAGACGGTGTAGGGCACCAGGGTGGCCGCACCCCCAAGGCGAGGGCAAGCCCTGGTGGCGCCTACAGGGGGTGTGGGCCCCGTGGCACTCCATCGACCTTGCCTCCTTCGCCTATAAGAAGCTCCCAGGGAGAAAACCCTAAATCATCCCTCATAATTCCAGAAAAACCTCTGTAGCGCCACCGCCACCGAAAGGGATATTCGGGGGATAGAAAGTCTCTGTTCCGGCACCATGCCGGGACGAGGAAGTGCCCCTGGAGCCATCTCCATCGATCTCCATCGCAATCTTCATCACCGTTGCTGATTCCCGTGATGATGAGGGAGTAGTTCTTCCTCTAGGCTAAGGGCTCCACCGGTAGCTATGTGTTCATCTCTCTCTATGCATGATCTCGTTGTGGTCATGAGCTTTGTAATCAAGTAGATCTACCTTGCTACTAAAGTGCTTCAATAGATCTCTTCTCTCCCCATGTGTGTGAAAGTGACAGCGTGCACGCCATGGTGGCACTTAGGTTTGAGTCTACATAAATACTCTTTGTGCTTAAATAGATCTATGCTTTTCCCCACGTGTGTGAAAGTGACAGCGTGCATACCGTGTGTCGCACTTTGGCTAGATTGAATATTTGTTATGAATTATATTTGGAGTTGGATGTCTCTATGAAATTGTGGTGTCTGTTGGAACCATCTAGCGCTCAAGGTGACATTGTGGGGTTATCTAGATTGGGGAAGGCGGACTTTGAGGAGTGCTGTTATAGCCCTACCGATGATTAGAGTGTCCAACCGGAGAGTAGTTAAGAGTAGTATCATGAAGAGAGGATATTTATATGAGAGAGTGTTCACTAGTGAAAGTATGATCCCTAGGCCTTGTTTCTAAACATTGAAACACCGTTTGCATCTAGATCTGTTGCATGTTTGCTTGCTTTAGTCTTTATCTCACCGTCAAGCTATTTTTTGGCACCCTTACCACTTGTATTTCACTATCTCTTCGTCGAACTAGTGCACCTCACCTGACAAGTGTATTGGGTGTGTTGGGGACACAAGAGACTTCTTGTATCTTGATTGCAGGATTGCTTGAGAGGAAATACCTTTGACCGCTTCCTCCCTGAGTTCGATAAACCTTGGGTAATCCACTTAAGGTAAACTTGCTGCTGTTCTACAAACCTCTGCACTTGGAGGCCCAACAACTGTCTTCAAGAATAGAAGTGCGTAGACATCAGTTGCCTCAGGCTTCCACACAAAAAATGGTTCCAGCAAGATATTTTGTTTCCCACGAAAAGCACAGGAAAACTTGCCTTTCCGGAGGAATCAGGTCTGCGTTTCCCTTGTTCCAAACAACCTCAAAGGAAAATAATCCATAGGAAGCAAAACCTGCAAAATACCTTCACCTTTCCCTCGCTCCGAATGGACCCTTAGGTTTTTAGTATCCAATATAGTCAATGCTTTAGGAGTAACCGTAAGACGATCAAATTACATATGTCTCAAGAGATTTGTCGAAACAATAGTTGAGCGGTGTGTAAACGAAAGAAAATATCAATAAATGCATTACCTTTATCAGGTGGAGATCTATGCCATCTTGAATGGCCTATTGCGGTGACCCATCATACCACTGCATGTGTAGTACACTATAGTTGTTGACATGACATCTATAGAACACCATTCCGTAAATATCACATCCCTCGGAGTGGTACAACAGAAACATTGCAGATCCATATTACAAACATACACCATTTATTATTATTACAATACCAGAAGTTCAGGACTTCAAAAGATTCAACTTACAAACCAAAATATAAAGTGTTTTAGTGGAAGTTGAAAGTAACAACTCCATCCCAGAGTTGAGCTCAACAGCTTATTATATAAGGTTCATGCTGCTCCGCTCAATTGATTACTAATAACTAAGGCAAATAATCTGACTCGTTGCCATCCACTCCATATCGGATCTTGTAGTCCACTCCTTCAGCACCTCCTGACAGGTCAGTCTCCTCATAGAAGACATCATCTTGACATTCTGCTGCATACATTGGGGTATCTTCTGGATCCTCAGAGTCTAAGCAGGGGATCAAAGGAAAGGGTGAGTAATAGCGTTACCCAGCAAGTTCATTATATGCAAGGTAGGAAGTTTGATGCTCTATCTACCACCTCGGACTATAAGTTCTTGGTACTATGCAGTTTTCGTAAATCTTTCTTCAAAGATTGATTTTATTGTGAAAATCTATGACCATCAGCCTTCACAGGTTTACCAGAATTTTCATGGAGTTCCTTTCCTGCCGCGTTCGTAGCTCCTTCCCGGAACAGGGAGTAACAAGTTATAGTTCTTACACTCTACAGAGGTGCTTCACTTTAGCCATGAGAGATCAAATCCTTGTTGCACAACCGAGCGTACTTTCTCGTCCACAATTCCATGATGTGGGGCCCAGTAGGTGATCCAAGCCAATCACTACCCCCTTCGCGACCCCGCATGCCTCCTTGGTGTACACCATGCCCACCCAATGAATTACGGCAATGGTTTGTATAGACCGTTAGATGCCAGAACTATCGTGGGATGATGAGGGTTACCACCCATATGCTGCATATCCTCTACGAATTACCAATTAATGCACGTTACGAGAATAACAGCCATGACCTGCACATCCGGCTACATGCGAGAGGAAGAAGATACAGCTGACTTCTCAGTCCCATTCCAAATCTCATGGTTAACGTGTAATATACAGCGCTAGAATCACTGATGTGAGGGGTTGTTAAATTCCTAGATGATTATCATTATTGCCAATAGAACCCTAAGTTCTATTGCTTCTCTATATCATCACTTAGGATGATATTGTAGGGTTCACAGCATAGAAAACAAAAAAATTCCTATGATGGGAACAACTATGTACCAAGATCTATCTAGTAGATACAAGCAACGGGCGGATGTATATCCGTAGAGAACATACCCTTGAAGACCGACAAAGCTTAACGAGTTAAAGTCGTGGTTGATGTAGACGATCTCTTGCCGATCTCAAGATCGATAGGAAGTCCTAGCGCCGCAAAACAGCACACACGTACAAGACACCGAGCAACCTTCGCCTCCTTGCTCCAGCGATGCAGTGGAAGCACAACTCTTTCTTGCCGAATAGCCACCGGGAACATGTATCTCACTAGTCCGAGACCATGGGGAATAAATTCTAGAGGGGGAGAGAGATCCTTCACGAGGAGGTGTACTTTGAGAGGATGAGAGGGGTGCCTTTTATAGGGAAGAGGGGGGCACACAAGGGGCATGGTGCCCAGCCATGGGGCTGCCCCCACATCTTCCACATTCATGTGGGTGGACACTCCACTCACTCAAATGCCTTTCAATTCCCTCCACTCAAAATCCCACTCAAATTCCCATTAAATTTTCACCAAATTTAATGCAAACTCTCATTAAATAAAACTCCTTTTATTTATTCAGAATTTTGTCAATTACTTTAATGAAAAACATTCTCATATAACCCCTTGCTAGTATTTCATTTCACATGCAAAAAAACTTTCTGCAATTTCACCCGAAAACCTGTTTTGGTATCTAGTGAAATAAAATCCTGCGCTTGTTATTCTTTTCAGCATGAAACTTTTGCTCCAAATGGATGTCAGTTTCTTTTAAGTGTGCCACCCTACGGTTCACGAATAATGCGGACATGATCGAGACCCCTCTCGGATAAATAATCAGAAGCGGGATCTGGAGACCCATGCTGACTCCCACACATTCAGCGATGACTTTCTTGTGATTGTTGGAACCTTTTACGCTAGTATCTTAATCCTTTTGTTTCGTGATATATTACATGTCCGAGATTCGATCATCGGTATCTCCATACCTAGTTTGATCTCGTTACTAACATGCGCTCTTTTCTTGTTCCTGTGATATAACATTCTAGTGATCAAATCACTTGCTTGCAAGCTAATCAATGTGATATCACCGAGAGGGCCCAGAGCATATCTATCCGTCATCGGGATGAACAAATTCCATTCTCGATCCATGGGCCTCAACATAACACTTTAGTAGTTCTGAACCTATCTTTATAATCACCCAATTACGGTGTGACGTTTGATGTTATCAAGAAACTCTTCTGCTGTTAGTGATTGACATGATCTCATGGTCTAAGGATTAGAATCACTTCGTAAGTTGTTATATCAATAAAAACTCAATGACTTTGATCGTAATGCTATACTTCAGATGAATGTTCATCACACCATTACACTAATGTTGTGACCTCGTTATTAACAACATCCAATGTCCATGATCATGAAACTTTGATCATCTTGTTAATCAACGAGCTAGTTTATAAGAGAGGCATAACTAGGAACTTCCTTTTTGTTTATTAAACACACATGTATTAACGTTTTCGTATTAATACAATTATAGCATGCAAAATAAATATTTATCATAAATAAGGAATAAGATAATGACTACTTTATTATTGCCTCTCGGGCATATTCCCTTCAGTCTCCCACTTGCATTAGAGACAATAATCTAGTTTGAAAACTTTGCATATAGAAAACCTATGGCTTTCTGGTGTTCCATATACGCAATTTCAAGTGGTTAACATAATCTATGGATTTGACGCTTTCAGGTCTGTGTGTATTTGCATGTATTTGCGTCTCCACGTATCACTCATTCTCCAATGAGATGGCATTGTATAAATTTGGTATTTTGGCGAGACCTTTAGTTCCTTGGGGTTAAATCATGTCGATACTATTGTCGTACCATATATCTTTAGTGTTAGCCCGTTGCGAACCACACCTTAGTTTGATAACAAACTGCTTGGCACAAATTCCCTCCTTTACTGCTACTGTAGCAGTCATATACTTAGCCTTTTGTTGTAGTATCCGTCACAATGTCTTAACTTTGGAATTCATCCAAATCCATCATGGAATCTCCTTTCCATTACATTGTGCCACTCATAGTTTAAATTGAGATAAACTTAATTTTGTATCTTGTGACAAAACTAGTATCAATGTAATGCTTTACAATGAACTATTTGTAATTGTTTGTCACCTCTACACAAATATATTCTTAGTGTTGGAATTATGCCCTAGAGGAAATAATAAAGATGTTATTATTATAATTCTTGTTCATGATAATGTTTATATTCCATGCTAGAATTGTATTAAGAGGAAACTTTAATACTTGTGTGGTTTGTGAACAACACCGTGTCCCTAGTATGCCTCTATGGACTAGCTCATTGATTAATGATGGTTAAGGTTTCCTAACCATGGACATGAGTTGTCGATTAATAATGAGATCATATCATTGGGAGAATGATATGATGGACAGACCCAAACTAAGCGAAGCAATTAGATCGTGTCATCGTGTTCATCTTTGCGAAGCTTTTCTTATGTCAAATATTGTATTCCTTAGACCATGAGATAATACAACTCCCTGGTATCGGAAGAAAGCTTTGAGGTCATCAAACGTCATCCTATGAGAGGGTGATCATAAAGGTGTCTCTCAGGTGATCGGAAAGTACCTGTTGGGTTGTATGTATCGAGATGGGATTTGTCCCTCCCAAGTCGGAGAGATATACTTCGGGCCCACTCGGTAATCGATATCAACACCTCTTGCAAGCATGTGGTTAAGGAGTTAATCACAAAGTGATATCGAATTACGGAACGAGTAAAGTACTTGCTGTGAACAAGATTGAACTAGGTATGACGGTACCGACGATCAAATCTCGGGCAAGTAAAATATCGCGAGACGAAGGGAATATATATATGGGATTGATTGATTCCTGGCATCGTGGTTCATCCGATATGATCATCGATGAATGTGTGGGAGTCAATATGGGTTTCCAGACCCTGCTGTTGATTATTGATATAAGATCATGTCTGCATATTCTCGAACCCCGAAGGGTCACACACTTAACGTGTCTCGACGCTAGGATAGATTGGATAATTGGTTTATGAGTTTTTGTTCGGAGTCTCGGATGGGATCTGGGACATCACGAGAGGTTCCGGAATGGTTCGGAGAATAAGATTCATATAAGGCAGTGCAGTTTTTGGAGTTCGGAATTGTTCCGGTTAATCGGTATTGTACCGGAAGCTTCTAGAACCTTTCAGAAGGGGACCAACGTGGCCCCACCTTCCGGGAGGGGGCATGGGCCTATGAGGGAGTGCCCTGGCCGCATTGGTCCAGGGGCACAAGGCCCCATAGGGCCCAGCCGGCCAAACAAGGGATAAACCCTAATTGGACCTTCTAGAAGGGGGGGGTTTCCTTGCCCCCCACTCCTCCCTCCTTTGGCCACCGGCCTAGGGCTTGGGGGAGGGGTTAGGGCAGGCGCCCACCCCTCTATATATAGAGGGCTGGGGCGCACCACCCCTCCCCCCCACACCTTCCCCTCAAGCCTAGTCGCCCTGCTGCCCTCCTCTCTCTCTCCCTCCCGACTGCGTGTAGGCGAAGCCCTGCTGCAGAAACTCTCCACCAATTGCACCGCGCCGTCGCGTTGTAGATCCAACCCATCTCTCCACCATACTTGTTGGACCAAGGAAGGAGGAGACGTCGAGGTGCTGCACGTGTGCATCTCACGGAGGCATCGCCACTTGCGGTGCTAGATCGGATCGGATCGCGAGGAGGAGAAGCGAGTACGACTACATCACCCACGTTCCGACGAATGTTCCGCTGTGCGAATCTTCAAGGGTATGAAGATCCAATCTAATCTCTCTTGTTGTTTGCATCTCCTAGATTAGATCTTGGCTTCCCTCTGTTCGCATCCGTAGAAAATTTTGATTTACTATGCCGCGAAACCCTTCAGTGGTATCAGAGCTAGATCTATGCGTAGATGTGTTTCACGAGTAGAACACAACATGGTTGTTGCGGGCGTTGATGTTTTTTGTTGCAAGCCTCTTGTTTGTGTTCTTCTTATGACGCGGGATAGTGAGATTGAAGCGGTCCAGGCCAACCTTACGCGACGTCGTTCGCGAGACCGGCTCCGCACTTGACGTGTGGCTTGTTCCACACATGCGGCTGGTGGATGCCAGTTTATCTCACTATAGTTGTCATGGGATTTACACCGGAGTTTGGCAACCATAATATCACCGTTGTGGCTTTCCGTAGGTAAGAATCGTTCTTAGCATCTACTCCCATAAGCCACGTAAAACATGCAACAACAAAGTAGAGGCGTCTAACTTGTTTTTGCAGGGAGTGTTTTCTGTGATATGGTATGGCCCAAGATGTGATATGTATAATGTATGCAATGATCATGTTTTGTAATGTTTCACGACTTGCATGTCGATGAGTACACAACCGGTAGGAGCCATATGGTTGTCTTTATAATTGTGTATGACCTGTGTGTCAACTTCTTATGCACCATGTAATAGTTTCACTTTATCGCTAAGTAGTTAGCAATAGTTGTAGTTGCTATTCATGGTGGAGTGATGGAGATCATGCCGGCACGCACAAGATGGAGATCATTGCGCGAAGATTGGCTATACCATGTCACATAAAGTTATATGCATGTGATGTTTATCCTTTTATGTATCTTATTATGGTTAGATCGCGACGGTAGCATTATAAGATGATTCCTCACTTAAAGATCAAGATAAAAACTGTGTTGTCCCCAATTATGCACCGTTGCGAAAGTTCGTCGTGTCCAAGCATCACGTGATGATCGGGTGCTATAGACTCTACGTTCACATACAACGGGTGCAAGCCAGTTTTGCACACGCGGAAATACTTGGGTCTAACTTGACGAGCCTAGCATGTACAGACATGGCCTCGGAACACATGAACCGAAAGGTTAAGCATGAGTCATATGAATGATATGATCGACATTTTGTTGTCCACCATTGAAACCACATCTCTTCTCGTGAATATCAGATTAGGTGTGGTGAATTTGGATCGTGTTCACTAAACAACTTGAGGGATGCTGAATTTAGTGGGAGTTCATCTAGTAATTTGATTAAAAGTTGAACTAGTTATCATGAACATAGTCTAATTTGTACTTGCAAATATTGTAGATCAAATGGCTAAGTCCAACTTCAACTTCAACGTTTTTGCTGAGAAGGAAAAGCTTAAAAACAATGGGTCTAACTTCACCAACTGGTTCCGCAATCTGAGAATCATTCTCTCCGGCGGTCAAAAGGACTATGTCCTTGAGAATGCGTTAGGTGAAACCCCTGCTGCTACTACGCCGGCTGATGAGAAAGCTGTTTATCAGTCGCGCAAAGATGATTATGGTGTGGTTAAGAGCACCATGTTGTTTGCTATGGAATCGGACCTTCAAAATCGTTTTGAAGACTATCCCGGGCCCTTTGAGATTCTCGAGGAGCTGAAAACCATGTTTCAGACTCAGGCCCGTTCTGAGAGATATGAGATCTCTGAGAAGTTCTTTAACTGCAAGATGGAGGAAGGGAGTTCCGTTAGTGAGCACGCCATTAAGATGTCGGGCTACACTCAACGCCTTGAGCAACTGGACTGCAAGATTCCAGAGGAGCTCAAGATTGACAGGGTTCTGCAATCACTCCCTCCTAGCTACAAAAGTTTTGTAGTGACTCATAATCAGATTGGTTCCACTGATACGATCACCGAGCTCTTCGCAAAGCTGAAGGCTGCGGAGGTGGACATCAAAAAGGATAATCATGTGTTGATGGTCAACAAGCCCCCCACCTTCAAGAAAGGTAACGGTGCAAAGAAGTCCTTCAAGAAAGGCGGCGGCAAGCGCGTTGCCCCTGCTGAGAAGAAGCTCAGGTCTGGTCCTAAGCCGGACACTGAGTGCTTCTATTGCAAGGACAAGGGTCACTGGAAGCGCAACTGTCCGAAGTACTTAGCGGACAAGAAGGCTGGCACCATCAAAGATATATTTGATATACATGTTATTGATGTTTTCCTTACTAGCCCTCGTTGTAGTGCCTGGGTATTTGATACTGGTTCAGTTGCTAATATTTGTAACTCGAAACAGGAGCTACGGAATAGACGGCGGCTTGTGAGGGATGAGGTGACGATGCGCGTTGGCAACGGATCAAGAGTTGATGTGATGGCCGTCGGCACGCTCTCCTTAGTTTTACCTTCGGGATTAGTTTTAAACCTCAATAAATGTTATTATGTGCCTGCGTTGAGCATGAACATTATTTCTGGATCTTGTTTATTGCAAGACGGTTATTCATTTAAATCGGAGAATAATGGTTGTTCTATTTATATGAGTAACATCTTTTATGGTCATGCACCTATTGTGAATGGTTTATTTCTACTAAATCTCGAAAGGGATGAAACACACATCCATAACATTGAGGCTAAGAGATGCAAAGTAGATAGTGATAATACTACTTATTTGTGGCACTGTCGTCTATGTCATATTGGTGTAAAGCGCATGAAGAAACTCCATTCTGATGGACTTTTGGAGTCTCTTGATTTTGAATCATTTGACACATGCGAACCATGCCTCATGGGCAAGATGATCAAAACCCCGTTCTCCGGTATGATGGAGCGAGCAATAGACTTGTTGGAAATCATACATACCGATGTATGCGGACCGATGAGTGTTTCGACGCGCGGTGGATATCGCTATTTTCTCACTTTTACCGATGACTTAAGTAGATATGGGTATATCTATTTAATGAAACATAAATCTGAAACATTTGAAAAGTTCAAGGAATTTCAGAATGAAGTGGAGAACCATCGTAACAGAAAGATTAAGTTTCTATGATCCGATCGTGGAGGTGAATATTTGAGTTATGATTTTCTCACGCATCTTAAAGCAAGCGGAATCGTTTCGCAACTCACGCCACCCGGAACACCACAGCGCAATGGTGTGTCTGAACGCCGGAATCGAACTCTATTAGATATGGTCCGATCAATGATGTCTCTTACTGATTTGCCGTTATCATTTTGGGGTTATGCATTAGAAACCGCTGCATTCACTTTAAATAGGGCACCATCTAAATCCGTTGAGACGACACCGTATGAACTGTGGTTTGGTGCTAAACCTAATTTGTCGTTTCTTAAAGTTTGGGGATGCGAAGCCTACGTCAAGAAGTTGATGCCGGACAAGCTCGAACCCAAAGCGGAGAAATGCGTCTTCATAGGATACCCTAAGGAAACTATTGGGTATACCTTCTATCACAGAACCGAAGGCAAAGTGTTTGTCGCAAAGAACGGTTCCTTTCTTGAGAAGGAGTTTCTCTCAAAAGAAGTGAGTAGGAGGAAAGTAGAGCTAGACGAGGTTATTAAACCTTCTCTTGAATTGGAGAGTAGCGCAGCACCTGAAATTGTTCCAGTGCCGCCTGCACCAACAATAGAGGAAGCTAATGACAAGGATCATGAAGCTTCAGACGATGCTACTACTGAACGTCGCAGGTCGACAAGGTCGCGTGCCCCTCCTGAGTGGTACGGCAACCCTGTCTTGACTGTCTTGTTAGTAGAAGACAGTGAACCTACGAACTATGAGGAAGCGATGATGAGCCCAGACTCTGAGAAATGGCTAGAAGCCATGAAATCCGAATTGGGATCCATGAGCGAAAACCAAGTATGGACTTTGGTGGACCCTCCTAGCGACCGAAAGGCCGTTGAGTGCAAATGGATCTTCAAGAAGAAAACGGACACGGATGGTAATGTTACCGTCTATAAAGCATGGCTTGTCGCGAAAGGTTTTCGACAAGTTCAAGGTGTTGACTACGATGAGACTTTCTCTCCCGTAGCGATGTTTAAGTCCATTCGGATTTTATTAGCAATTGCTGCGTTTCATGATTATGAAATATGGCAGATGGATGTCAAGACTGCGTTCCTCAATGGCAACATTGATGAAGAGTTGTATATGATGCAACCCGAAGGTTTTGTCGATCCTAAGGATGCTGATAAAGTATGCAAACTTCAGCGTTCTATTTATGGACTAAAGCAAGCATCTCGGAGTTGGAACCTTCGTTTTGATCAAGTGATCAAGAGCTTTGGATTTGTTCCAAATTGCTACGAAGCTTGTATCTACAAGAAAGTGAGTGGGAGCTCGGTGACATTTTTGGTACTATATGTGGATGACATATTGATTATTGGAAATGACATTAACATGCTTAACGATGTGAAGAGTTATTTGAACAAGTTGTTTTCAATGAAATACCTAGGTGAAGCTGCTTATATATTGGGCATCAAAATCTATAGAGATAGACAAAGACGCCTGATAGCTTTAAGCCAGAGTACATACCTAGACAAAGTTCTGAAAAGGTTCAGAATGGATAAGGCAAAGAAAGGTTCAGTGCCTATGTTGTCAGGTAAGATATTGAGCAAGGCTCAGTGTCCAGCTACGGTAAATGATAGGGAAGCTATGAGCAAAGTGCCTTATGCCTCGGCAATAGGTTCTATCATGTATGCCATGCTGTGTACTAGACCGGATGTGTCCAATGCTCTTAGTTTGACGAGCAGATATCAAAGTGATCCAGGAGTGGAACACTGGACAGCCGTGAAGAACATCCTAAAGTACCTAAATAGGACTAAAGAAATGTTCTTAGTCTATGGGGGTGATGAACAGCTCGTCGTAAAAGGTTACGTCGACGCTAGTTTCGACACCGACAAGGATGATTCTAAATCTCAGACAGGATACGTGTATATTTTGAATAGAGGAGCTGTGAGCTGGAGAAGCTGCAAGCAAAGCGTGATTGCGGGATCTACAGTAGAAGCGGAATACATGGCTGCTGCAGAAGCGTCAAGTGAAGGAGTTTGGATCAGGAACTTCATCACTGAGCTTGGCGTGGTTCCAAGTGCATTGGACCCACTGGAGATATTGTGTGACAACACTGGAGCCATAGCACTCGCTAAGGAACCAAGATATCATCCAAAGACCAAGCATATCAACCACAAATTTCATATAATCCAGATTATATAGCAGATGGAGATCTGAAGATTAGCTAAGTACATACAGATCTGAATGTCGTAGATCCATTGACTAAACCTCTTCCACGTGTAAAACATGATCAGCACCTCAGTGCCATGGGTGTGAGATTGTTGCCAAATGTAAACTAGATTATTTACTCTAGTGCAAGTGGGAGACTATTGGAATTATGCCCTAGAGGCAATAATAAAGATGTTATTATTATAATTCTTGTTCATGATAATGTTTATATTCCATGCTAGAATTGTATTAAGCGGAAACTTTAATACTTGTGTGGTTTGTGAACAACACCGTGTCCCTAGTACGCCTCTATGGACTAGCTCATTGATTAATGATGGTTAAGGTTTCCTAACCATGGACATGAGTTGTCGATTAATAATGAGATCATATCATTGGGAGAATGATATGATGGACATACCCAAACTAAGCGAAGCAATTAGATCGTGTCATCGTGTTCATCTTTGCGAAGCTTTTATTATGTCAAATATTGTATTCCTTAGACCATGAGATAATACAACTCCCTGGTATCGGAAGAAAGCTTTGAGGTCATCAAACGTCATCCTATGAGAGGGTGATCATAAAGGTGTCTCTCAGGTGATCGGAAAGTACCTGATGGGTTGTATGTATCGAGATGGGATTTGTCCCTCCCAAGTCGGAGAGATATACTTCGGGCCCACTCGGTAATCGATATCAACACCTCTTGCAAGCATGTGGTTAAGGAGTTAATCACAAAGTGATATCGAATTACGGAACGAGTAAAGTACTTGCTGTGAACGAGATTGAACTAGGTATGACGGTACCGACGATCAAATCTCGGGCAAGTAAAATATCGCGAGACGAAGGGAATATATATATGGGATTGATTGATTCCTGGCATCGTGGTTCATCCGATATGATCATCGATGAATGTGTGGGAGTCAATATGGGTTTCCAGACCCCGCTGTTGATTATTGATATAAGATCATGTCTGCATATTCTCGAACCCGAAGGGTCACACACTTAACGTGTCTCGACGCTAGGATAGATTGGATAATTGGTTTATGAGTTTTTGTTCGGATTCTCGGATGGGATCTGGGACATCACGAGAGGTTCCGGAATGGTCCGGAGAATAAGATTCATATAAGGCAGTGCAGTTTTTGGAGTTCGGAATTGTTCCGGGTTAATCGGTATTGTACCGGAAGCTTCTAGAACCTTCCGGAAGGGGACCAACGTGGCCCCACCTTCTGGGAGGGGGCATGGGCCTATGAGGGAGTGCCATGGCCGCATTGGGCCAGGGGCACAAGGCCCCATAGGGCCCAGCCGGCCAAACAAGGGATAAACCCTAATTGGACCTTCTAGAAGGGGGGGGTTTCCTTGCCCCCCACTCCTCCCTCCTTTGGCCGCCGGCCTAGGGCTTGGGGGAGGGGTTAGGGAAGGCGCCCACCCCTCTATATATAGAGGGCTGGGGAGCACCACCCCCCCCACACCTTCCCCTAAATCCTAGTCGCCCTGCTGCCCTCCTCTCTCTCTCCCTCCCGACTGCGTGTAGGCGAAGCCCTGCTGCAGAAACTCTCCACCAATTGCACCGCGCCGTCGCGTTGTAGATCCAACCCATCTCTCCACCATACTTGCTGGACCAAGGAAGGAGGAGACGTCGAGGTGCTGCTCATGTGCATCTCACAGAGGCATCGCCACTTGCGGTGCTAGATCGGATCGGATCGCGAGGATGAGAAGCGAGTACGACTACATCACCCACGTTCCGACGAACGTTCCTCTGTGCGAATCTTCAAGGGTATGAAGATCCAATCTAATCTCTCTCGTTGTTTGCATCTCCTAGATTAGATCTTGGCTTCCCTCTGTTCGCATCCGTAGAAAATTTTGATTTACTATGCCGCGAAACCCTTCACTTAGTTCTTCCAAAAGATCATAAGAATATCCTTACTATCGTCCAATGATCATTTTATGATTCATTCTGGTATATGCTCATAACACTTAGAGAATAGGACATATCTGGATGTGTACATATCATGGTATGATTGATCAAAACATTCTCGTGATTTCACTCATCAAGTGTCAAAGCACTTGAATCTTGTTTCACTTATCAAGTGTCGATACACTTGAATCTTGATTCAATTCCTTTTCATGTGACAAGAACTATTTCTTGTCTTTTCTATATTGAACTCCTTCAATATCTCATATATGTACGTTTGGCACTACCATATTAGCGTCACAGTCTATCCACTATAGACATTCATGCTAAATATTCGGGTTTTGCCGAAGTCTTTCATCAAAATGAAATTCTTAACCTTTGTCAATAAAAGATACATAATTTCCAATCAACAAGATGTCCTCCACATAATGTATTAGAAATATGTCTTAGCGCTCCCACTTAATTTCTTGCAAATGCAAGCATTTTCATCGTCTCCTGATGAAAACTCCTTTTCATCATGGTGAAGATTCCAACTTCGCGATGCTTAGTTAAACCATTGAAGTTTGCATGCCCTTTTAGCATCCTTTGAATTAACAAAACCCTCTGGACTATGTCATGTACACGTCCTAGGTAACCATTCTATTAAAAGAACTTTGTTTTGTTTATTCATCTATCATATACCAAATTATATGTAGTGGTTGCTACTTTAATCCGCCCAGACTAAATATCGCTATGAAAGATCAAATCTTGTCATAGTCAACTCCTTGAACATTGTCGTAAAAACTTTACCGACATGTCGACTATTTCATAGATGTAAAACATCCATGTCTGTTTCCTTATAGATCCAGATACGACTGATAGGTTTTTACACCTTTCCGGAGGGTCTTCCAAGTTCAAAACTTGATTTTTCGTGTATGGAACTATCACGGATTTTATGGCTTCAAGCCATTTGACAGAGTCAGGGCCCATCATTGCTTCTTTGCATGTAGTCGGTTCATCATTGTCAAACAATAATGATTTACTCTCAAATCTCAACATTTGATTGTTTATCCGATCTACTTGGTTCAATAGGAACTTAGACCTCCGTGACTGCAACCTTTGAGGAACGTGAGCCATGAGCATTCTGGCTGCCTCCGGAACATTTTCCGGCGCTGCGCAACTCAGCACATATATCTAAGGTTCATTAACCTTATTAAAGTTATTGTCCTCCCACTTAACCTTTTATGGAAAACTTCTTTTTCAAGAAACTTCACGTTTAAAGCGACAAACCCTTTTTTTCCTTGGTGTTATGGAGGAATACCCAATGGTTATTCGAAATAACCTACAAAGACATGCTCATTTGACTATGGTTGTAAACATCTTACTTATGCTTAGCATACCAAAATTTAAGAAATGACAATTTGGGTTTTTACCCCAAACCATAACTTCCATGGTGTCATTTCAACGGATCAAGATGGAGCTCTTTTTAGTGTAAAAGCTGTAGTCTCTAAAGCTTTTAATCTTTTAAAACATAATGGCAGTTTTATAAATAACACCTTTGATCCAACCATGTCAAACAAGGTTTCATTACAAATCTCAAACACTCCATACTCCTATGGTAATCTAGGTGTTTTTCTAAACTTGCAACTCAAATAAATCCCTTTATGATAAATCATAATTCATTAATTTTTCTTGTTACACTTGCAACTCAAATAAATCCCTTATGATAAAATCATAAACCATTTATTTTCTTGTTACAATGATTTTCCACTTCATCTTGAAAGTCTTTGAACATTTTCAAATATTTCATACTTCTTTCTCATTAAGTGAACATTCACTCAAATTTTCGAAAAAAGCATATGAAGTTGAAATCCATCGCTTACGACTATACATAATGGACTACATACATCGATATGTATAAATTCCAATATTTAGTCGTTTGTTCTTCTTTGGCCTTTGAACGAAGTTCCAATTATCCCGAGAAAAGTCTCACAAGCGTCACTTGATCAAATCAAAGACTCCAAAAATCCATGATAATGGAGATTCTTCATGTTTTCTTTCCAATATAATTTAAACGGTGATGTCACTTCATAAGTGATCTTGCAATCATTTGTATTGCAACATTTTAGCATTAGTTTTTATGGATGTGATTTCTCCAACTAGATTTGTAAATCATCCATATTATATGGAATACAATAATTATTTGAACAACCTTTGTTCTCATAATACCTGATTTAAATAACAATTATTAAAACAAATCTTGAAGTCAAGCTTTTATGTCAACAAGAAATAGAAACAACGGCTTGTTTGTTTTCCATGAACATCATCACATATTCTTTTGCTAGTTACTTAGGCCATTGTGGTTCATGAATTGCGTCGTTCCGTATAAAATTTCATACCAACCAATTCGGTATCCAATACCCAAGAACCACATTGTTTAACAAGCATAGAATACAACTATAACATGTATATCATCCATATACCTAATTGGATATTTCCAATATTTTCTTTTCTGCCAAATATATTTTATAGATTCTCTTTCAGCATTTCCTTTTCCTTTTTTTAAAAGAATCTATCAAATCAACAGTGGCGCCATATAGATGACACATAGTCCAAAGCGTGTATATTCAAATAATAATATCTTTGGACTTGCACTTTGAAGTAGATCACCATCATCAAAATGATCGGCATGGTTTCAAAATCCATTCTTTAGTAATCTTTTAGTGTAGTAAACACTTTACATACATCTTCTATTCATCCTTATCATGAAGAATTTCATGATCAAGCTAATATAGCTTATAAAGATGAATCGTGAGTATAACGTTACTTTCCAAAACCCTTTTGGATGATTAGGATGTCTAGCATCTCCAACGTTTGTAAATTCTCATCCAATATGAGAACATACATTATACTCTATCATATTGCAACCAAAATATTGTTTCAGATATCGTTATATCTGTCACACATGATGGTTTCTAAAACAATTCTATCAGCTCCTAGATAACCTTGATATTTAAAAACAATCAAGAATCATGGAGGCAAACATGATACTTAAGATACTAACACTAGAATTGTTACTCTCGATTTAATACCAACTATTAAATTTCATGGAGTAAACAGAGTTTGCTGAAAGTTTGCAATAGGACTTTAAACTTTAGATTGACACTCAACACAATATGATACCAGTTTGTAAAGTAAATATCCAGAATTTTATAGTTCTATTATCTCAATTACAACTAAGCATAAGGTGGTGAACGAATGCCAATGACTACAACAAATTATGAAAATTCACTTTGATTTAATTTATGATAAATTGAGTTCTATTAATCCAAATTAAAAATGAACTCCCACTAAAAAACGACATCCCTCGTGCCTTTTTGGTGATTATATGAACCAAATCCACTACACCAAGTCCGATCATCACGTGAGTCGGTGTAGCTTCAAAGGCGAGCATCCATATGGTCATCATATCAAAACATATGACTCATGCTTAACCTTTCGGTCCGTGTTCCAAGGCCATGTCTGTACATGCTAGGCTCGCCAAGTAAGAACCTTAGTATTCACGTGTGTAACTGTCTTACACCCGAGATATGCTCGTGGATTCAAGTACACCCGATCATCACGTGATGTCTTGAAGCAACGAAACATTGTCGGTGCATACTTAAGGAAGAACACATTTTTATCTTGATATCTAAATGAGGGATCATCTTATTATGCTAATAAAACGCAAAACAAGCAATATAAGATGCAAAAAACATCTCATGTTAAAAAGTGAAATGATATGGTTCTTGCACTTGATCTTCATCATGTGCATCATGGTATGATCACTATCATACCTCTATGTGTAAGGCCAAGGTCTATGGAACTTACATGTTATGTGTGTTGTAAGAGTATCGACTTATACTTCTACTTACAACATCACCATATCATGACACTGGCCCAACAACAATCTAAACTAGACGCCTCTAATTTATCCATTGCAAGTTTTACGTGGCTTAGGGCTTTTGAAGATAGAACCGTTCTTACCTACGAACATGAACCACAACGAGGATAACCAAATTGTTGACAACTCATTGCAAATTAGATATTGACTATAGTAGGAGAGACAGACACTCGCTAGCCACTTATGCAAAACTAGTTGCATGTCAAGCATGGAACAGGTCTCATGTGCGAGGACATGTAAAGTTTGTCCGGGCCGCTTCATCCCACTATGCCACCAATATCCAAAGTACAACTAAGAAGCAATAAAATGATCATCATTGCCCACATACTCATATGTGTACTACCCGTGCAAAGAATCTACGCATAGATCCGGCTTTGATACCACTGTAGGGTTCGCAGCATAGAAAACAAAAAAATTCCTACGATGGGAACAACTATGTACCAGGATCTATCTACTAGATACAAGCAACAGGCGGATGTATATACGTAGAGAACATACCCTTGAAGACCGACAAATCTTAACGAGTTAAACTCGTGGTTGATGTAGACGATCGCTTATCGATCTCAAGATCGAGAGGACGTCCTAGCGCCACAAAACAGCAATGCATCCATGCTCGCACACACGTACAAGACACCGAGCAACCTCCGCCTCCTCGCTCTAGAGATGCAGCGGAAGCACAACTCTTTCTTGCCGAGTAGCCACCGGGAACATGTATCTCGCTAGTCCGAGACCATGGGGAATAAATTCTAGAGGGGGAGAGAGATCCTTCACGAGGAGGTATACTTTGAGAGGATGAGAGTGGGCCTTTTATAGGGGAGAGGGGGCACCCAAGGGGCATGACCCCCAGCCATGGGGCTGCCCCCACCTCTTCCACATTCATGTGGGTGGACACTCCACTCACTCAAATGCCTTTCAATTCCCTCCACTCAAAATCCCACTCAAATTCCCATTAAATTTCCACCAAATTTAATGCAAACTCTCATTAAATAAAACTCCTTTTATTTATTCAGAATTTTGTCAATTACTTTAATGAAAAACATTCTCATATAACCCCTTGCTAGTATTTCATTTCACATGCAAAAACACTTTCTGCAATTTCACCCGAAAACCTGTTTGGGTATCTAGTGAAATAAATTCATGCGCTTGTTATTCTTTTCGGCATGAAACTTTTGCTCCAAATGGATTTCAGTGTATCTTAAGTGTGCCACCCAGCTGTTCACGAATAATGCGGACATGATCGATACCCCTCTTGGATCAATAATCAGAAGCAGGATCTGGAGACCCATACTGACTCCCACACATTCAGCGATGACTTTCTTGTGATCGTCGGAACCTTTTACGCTAGTATCTTAATCCTTTTGTTTCGCGATATATTACATGTCCGAGATTCGATCATCGGTATCTCCATACCTAGTTTGATCTCGTTACTGACATTCACTCTTTTCTCGTTCCCGTGATATAACATTCTAGTGATCAAATCACTTGCTTGCAAGCTAATCAATGTGATATCACCGAGAGGGCTCAGAGCATATCTATCTGTCATCGGGATGAACAAATTCCATTCTCTATCCATGGGCCTCAACATAAAACTTTAGTAGTTCTGAACCCATCTTTATAATCACCCAGTTATGGCGTGAAGTTTGATGTTATCAAGAAACTCTTCAGGTGTTAGTGATTGACATGATCTCATGGTCTAAGGATTAGAATCACTTCATAAGTTGTTATAGCAATATAAACTCAATGACTTTGATCGTAATACTATACTTCGGATGAATGTTCATCACACCATTATACTAATGTTGTGACCTCGTTATTAACAATATCCAATGTCCATGATCAGGAAACTTTGATCATCTTGTTAATCAACGATCTAGTTTATAAGAGAGGCATAACTAGGAACTTCCTTTTTGTTTATTAAACACACATGTATTAACGTTTCCGTATTAATACAATTATAGCATGAAAAATAAACATTTATCATAAATAAGGAATACGATAATAACTACTTTATTATTGCCTCTCGGGCATATTCCCTTTAGATATCATCATTTTATTTATATAAGAAAATACTATTTTCCTTCCTTGAAACATAGATGATAACACACAATTTATAAATACTTTGATAAGGACTCTTCAAAAGGACATGAGCAAGTGATGAACTTGACTTGTGATTTGTAACATCCCTAAAATCATGTTTTCAAAGCTTTGCATATCATCCATGCATTCATGATCATTTAGGGTTCAATTTCAAAGTCATTACAAAAACAGAAGCATTTGGGTGCTTATTATTTTATGTAAGCAAACATTTATCTAATGCTACTCTCTAGAGAGAGAATATTGTTTCAAACCAAGGATTGTTTGATCATGAGTTGGTGTGGTTAAGTTCCAAGCTTGGACAAAATTTTCCAAACAAATAATGGATTCAAAACCATTTTCAAATCTTTATCAAAGCTTGTGCTAAGGCACTGTTTAGTTTAAAATTTCAAAGGAACCAAACTAATCCAGTGAGACAGCAAGGTTTTAAACTCAAAATTATGAAGGTTTCACTTTATAAAAGTCCAGAAATTTTTGGGATTCAAATCCATTTGAATTCATTTGAAAAAGATTCCTAAAAATCGATTTAGAAAAAGAAAAGGAATTAGAAAACAGAACTGGGCCCGGCGCCAGCTTTTCAGCCCAACAGACAAAGCAACCCACCCGGGATTTTCGTTTCCCTCTGTTTCTCACCGCAGCCGCGTGCACCCACCCGCTGACAGCTTGACCCCACCGTGCCCCGTCATCTTCGTCCTCAATCAATGCGTGGCCGAGTCGCTCCGCCGTTACCTCGCCGCAGTCACTGCCCGCTTAATTCCCATTGATGCAGCGCGTAATCGCCGCCCTGCTCCTGGCTACTTAATCTCCTCTGCACCACGACCATTTCCCCTCACACCACTCGCTCGCTCCGCCACCAGGCTGCCTCAATTCCGTGTTGCAACGCCGCAGACAGAACCAACTCCGACAACGAAATTCCGGTGAGCCAGACCACCCCTTCCCTTCTAATTCAAACGAGCGTGTTCCTTGCAACCTTGTGCACCTCCTGACCCCTCTCGTTTGTCCGCGCTTGACCCAGGCAGCCGTTCCCATCCACCCCTGCAAGCAATAGCGCCGCCGCTCAACTTCGACGAGGAATACCAGTAAAGTCCGAGCGCCCCTTGCATCCTCTCTGACCCTGTCATGTTCTCCACGACCTTGTGCATCCTCTGACCCCACTGGTTCGTGCTAGGGCGGTCTACATCGTCGGCAACAACACCATCTAAAAGCACCCGACACCACACGCAACTCCGACAAGGTCCTGCCGCTGCGTCCGTGCGCCCCTCGACAAACTACTGCCACGTTGAGCTTCCTCGTGTCCTTGCGAGTCTGGTAAGCCATGCCAAACACCCCAGCCCCTCCTGTATTCGCTGGAGCATCACTAATAGAGCGCCGCCGCCGCGCTACCATCGCCAGCGCCGCCAGACTTTGGTCGCTTGGTCCATAGCCATTAGATCTAGATCCAACGCATCTGATAGAATCACTTAACGAAGGGGTACGAGTCAGATCTGGCCGTGCGATTTCATTTAGATCGTGCGGTCCACACTGGTCGATCTGTGCGAAGCGGTACCGACGAATCAGAGAGCGCCGCGTGGCCTGAGTTTAAATTTAAAACAGAAATTTGATCTATTAGCTAACCAAACTTGTAAAATTCATAACTTTTGATTCCCATGTTCAAATTTTGAAAACTTTATATCATTGGAATCATGAGAGAAAATCATATCTGCTTATGCAATGTGTTTAATGTTTTGACTCTGTAAAAATGGTTGTTTTTGCAGAAACTTGTGTAGGCTTATTTTGGATATAGAAATGATTTGAAAAATATTTTAAGAATCAAATAAAGTCTTTTTGAGTATCTTGGACTTGTTTATGTTTAGTACTGTTTACTTGTCTAGTTTGGTGTAGAAATATCATCACATGGCATTTTGCATGCATTCATATATTTTTTTTTGTATAAATTGTTATGTGATTTTGGTACCCTTATTTTATGTGTAGATTTTGGTGCTAATAGTGATTGTGGTTGTGAAGATTGTTGCAACTCCCCAAACTACCAAGGCAAGTGGTGCTTCATGATTTTTTTCCTATATTTTCAACTATGCACTAGAAATATTTTGTATAGGACTTGCATGAATATTTTGGTTAAGTATCTATATGCTATGCTTGGGAAATCCTAGTAGTTGTAGAATTGTTAGAAAATTCTCTAAGTTAAGATGCTTACCATTGCCATGCTTAGTCTAGCTAGTAGAAACCTAGGGTGGTTATATATTTTCTATGTGAAATATTTCTAAGTCATTGACTTATGCTTTTGCTTAATAAAACAACTAAGTGAATGAAACACCTGGGTGGAATGGAAAGAATGGTTTGTGTTGAGTGGTTATACAAGGCCCATTTCTATGGTTTACCTTGTGTATCTCACTTGTGGAAAGCCACCCAGGAACAAAGGGATTTGAGATGCCAAATGTTAAGAAGCTTCTAGTGCAGCCACATGGCAATATGGGCTCTGCCTGGATCATATAGGTTGCAATAACTTAGCCATTTGGACAGTTGGTGGTAGTGGGATGATAGGTTGGAACGCGTCCATTTGGTATAAGGGAAGGCTTCTGAAAGGTCCTGTCTTGGTGAAAATCAAGTCTTGTGGGGAAAGTGCACAACCTCTGTAGATGGAAGAATCTAAGTACTTAGCCATGTCCCTGGTATTGGACAACTTGAGCATCAAGACATGGAAGCCATCAAGAATCTCCTCATCCCAATTTCTAAGTTAAAACTTGTGGTTGAACAAGGGTGATGGTTCACCAATCTCTATTGGTGATTCCTTGGGAAAGTTTTGTGAAAATAAAAACTTAGTGTTTTTCAACTAATAGGAAAAACCTATTTTGAGCAAAGCAAGCCTAAGCTACACTTAGCCAAATGCATATAGTATCTAGATTGCTAATATTCTACTAAGGTATCACTTGCCAATACTATTCCAATGTATTGACCCACTGTGGCTGTAACTTGTGATGTTGCAGGTTATTCTCATGATGATTAGGGGTTATGAGTCTACACTCAGCATGCTTGCATGTGGCACATGAAGATGAAGACTTATTTATCTTATTATATATTTGAACTCTTGTATTAGGCATGTGGCCATGGAGTTGTAAAAGACTATGTTTGTCTCTGGAATGATATGTAATAATGACCTTTGTTTCTGTGTACTTCATCTTAAACTGTGGATTCTAGCATTGATCCAGGGACTAGCATTGCAATCACAGGGATCCTTACCTTTATAGAGGGAGGGATCTTATAGATGGTATCAGAGCACTGTGTTGCCTGTAGGATTATGACCCTAGGAATGGATTAGAAACCACTAAGGAAAAAATTTCAACAACTTCCACACTTGTCTTTTTCTTCTCGTAAGCTTTTCTAATCTTCTTTCTCATCTCTATTTGTAGATAAACTCCATCAACTAAGCCGTGAGGAAGGGACCACTCATGACTATGACTTTGGAGTGTGAGACAGAATTCCCCAAGGCTCTCAAGGACCTCATGGTTGCCATGGGAATACATGGTGCAGCTGTGTACAAAGGTTTCCCAGTGATGGATGAAGGAGTGGAGTACTGGTGGGTGCAACTTCACTTGTATAAAAACAAGGAAGACAACCACAAGGAATCAGGATTCTGCATGGTCACCAACTTAGTGATGCACACCACATTCTTTGACTCTACAAGGGATGCAGCTTGGAAGGCCATCAAGGAGCTTGGTGATAGACTCAAGTGCAGAATGCTAAACACCCAAAATGACCTTAGGGAAGAAAAGAAGCATACCCAAGAGTTAGAGGCTACCAACCAACGTTTAAGAGAGGACATCATAGACTTAGCAATGGAGTCATGTGATCAGGATCGACAGATTGCCTCTAGGGATGCCCTGTTAGCCAACTTGGCAAGTGAGATGGGATTGTAACATACTTCGTTAGTTGGACCACCACACTTATCATTTTATTTCCCAAAAATGTTGTTTAAAATAAGTTGAACCTTGGATGCTTGTAATGGATTTATGTATGCCATGACTTGTGTGTTTTGATTGCCAAAGATATACATGTGATGCCTTGTCTTGTGATTCATCTCTATGTATGTTGAATCTAACTTTTTCTATCTTAAAAAATAGATGCCTAATGTTACTATCAGCACGGCTGAAGAGTTCAAGGGAACTCGATTTGACACTCGTCTTATTGAGCTCACTAGTCTGCTCAATCTTCCGCTTCCTAGCATCATGGTGCTTCCCCTCACCAAGTTTGAGAGGAAAGACCTTTGGGGCTTCAAGGTTAATCAGCCAGGACGCCAGACTGGGCCTACCATGGAGGCAATCATCTTCAAGTTTATGCATGACGACAGGGAGAGAGGCCTACAGGTAGTCATGCAGGATTTACTTGCACGTCTGTTAGGGAGACACTCTCGAGAGATTAGAGGTACTCACTTCCACGCCTTCGGGAGACGCGACGAGGATGGTGAGGCTATTGAGTTCGAGGATGCTGCTAGAGAGACGGCAGAGCCGATTCGTCTATACCTCCAGGACCTAGAGGTTCTTCTTAGGCACCTAGATACTGATAGGACCAACGTCATGCTTAGCAATGACGACCTCTAGGTGCAGCTTCGTGAGAAGGACAAGCTCTTCGCGGAGCAAGATGAGATAGTCAAGGAAATGGAGGCCAAGTTTGAGAGTCAAGATAGAATGTTCAAGAGTCAAGAGAAAAGAGTCCAAGATAGGAACAAGAGGATTCGAGAGATGACTGCAGAACTAGAGACCAAGGAATTCGAGCTCGATCATCAGCAGACTGTGATTGAGAGACTTCGTTCACAGAAGAGGGCTCTAAAAGCCAAGGTAGAGGCCTTGACCACCAATGTCGAGGAATACAAGACCGCTATGGAGAATGCAGGTCTTACACTTGTTGATGAGGAGGTTGATACAGAGGAGTAGTGATGACTACTCATTTATCTATCATTTACCATACTTTTGATTATTGAGTCGCAATGACCATCCAACATGTGGATGGCTTGCTATTGGTGTGTTTACTTTTCAAACTTGTTGTTATGTCGTTGAACTTTATGTCATTTTGATGCATGTTTGGTGATTGTCTATGTGATGTATTGTGCATGTTAAGCATATATGGGTATCTCATTCTTATCCTTATTGAAAACCACAGATGCCTCCTCGACGTGACAATCCCAACCCGAACAACAACAATGTCACCCCAGAGATGCAGCAGCTGATGACAGCTCAGACACAGCTGATACAGATGATGACCACCTTTATGCAGAATCAGAATAACAACAACAACAACAACAACAATAACAACAACAACAATCAGAACAATCCACCAGGTTTTGACATGCTTACCAGATTCTTAAGACTGAGGCCTGCTAAGTTCTCAGGAATTACTGACCCCATGGTGGCCAATGATTGGCTACGCTCAGTAAACAAGGATTTTGTAACTGTTGGTTGTACTGATGAGGAGAAAGTCAGGTTTGCAGCACACTTGTTGGAAGGACCAGCAGCTACATGGTGGGATAACTTCCAGATCACCACTCCCATTAAGGATGTGACATGGGCTATCTTTGAATATGGTTTCCGTACTGCTCACATCTCATCCGGAGTGATGAGTTTGAAGAAGAAGGTATTTCATAACTTGAAGCAGCGCCACCGCAGCGTGGCTGAATATATTGAGGAGTTCAACAATCTGGTGCGTTATGCACCGGATGAAGTTGACACTGATGCCAAGAGGAAAGAGAAGTTCCTAGAAGGACTGAACGATGAACTGAACCCGCAGCTATATGTGGCCTATGTCCCCACTTATCAGTCTCTTTGTGACAAGGCTGCCATCTTGGAGAGCAAGATGAAACAGGTTGAAAGCAGGAAGAGGAAACACTCTGACAAGCACAGCTCGGGATCGTCTCACAAGCGTTCCCATTATGATGATAGTGGGAGTTCTGGATCCCACAAGCATGGAAAGTACAACAGCCACCACAACCACAACCGTCATCATGACAAAAAACATCATCGTAGTCATGACAATAACAAGTACAAGAATCACAAGGGTGGATACAAGAACCACCACAATGGAAGTGGAAGTGGTAGTGGAAGCCAGCCTGTCAAGAAAGATCTTAGTCAGGTTGAATGTTTTAAGTGCAAGAAGATGGGGCATTATGCAAATGAATGCCCAGAAAAAAAAGTTGAAGGACCCAACAAGCCCAACCCTTTCCAAAAGGGACAAGTGAACCACATCAATGTGGAAGAGATCTATGAGGAACCTGATGCTGTTGCTGGTAAGTTCAAACTCAATTCTGTTCCAGCATTTGTTCTCTTTGATACTGGTGCATCTCATTCATTCATATCAAGAGCATTTGTTGAAAGAAATGAAATACCGGTAGAAACTATTGGGTGTCCTATAAAAGTAAGTTCTCCTGGCGGAGAAATGATAGTGAACTCAGATGTCATGATCTAGTCATAGAGTTTGGGAAGTATAAGTTTCCCGTTAATCTGATAATCCTAAATTCCCAAGGATTGGATGTAATTTTGGGAATGGACTGGATGGCTAAGCATAAAGGAGTGCTAGATTGTTCCAACCATACTGTCACACTCACAACTCCAGAAAACAAAAGGATTAGATTCAAGACCAACTTTGAATCGAAAGGGAGTAAGCTAAATTCTCTTAAGGGGGTTAGCATAGACAGTGTGCCTATTGTGAGTGAATATTCGGATGTGTTTCCGGAAGAATTGCCGGGAATTCCACCAGATAGAGATGTGGAGTTTCTTATTGAATTGCTACCAGGATCTGAACCAATAGTGAAAAGACCTTACAAGATGTCAGTTGATGAGTTGAAAGAACTCAAGAAACAACTTGGAGAACAGTTGCAGAAAGGATTTATTCAACCAAGTTCTTCATCTTGGGGAGCACCAGTGTTGTTTGTGGAAAAGAAGGATAGAAGTCAAAGGTTATGCATAGATTAATGTTCGCTCAATGAGGTGACTATCAAGAACAAATACCCTTTTCCTAGAAACAATGACTTGTTTGATCAGCTAGAAGGAGCCTATGTGTTCTCAAAGATTGATCTCTGATCAGGATATTTTCAGCTTAAGATAAGAGAACAAGACATACCTAAGACAGCTTTCACCACTAGGTATGGATTGTATGAGTACACCGTGATGCCATTTGGTTTGACCAATGCACCCGCATACTTTATGAATATGATGAACAAGGTGTTCATGGAGTTCCTTGACAAGTTTGTTGTCGTTTTCATCGATGACATTTTGATCTACTCCAAGAGCAAAGAAGAGCATGAAGGACATTTGCGTTTGATACTTGAGAAGCTTAGAGAGCATAAGCTGTATGCCAAATTCAGCAAGTGTGAATTTTGGTTAAATGAAGTTGGATTTCTTGGACACATTGTGTCAGGAGATGGTGTAGCAGTTGATCCTGATAAAGTGTCAGCTGTAACTGAATGGGAATCTCCTAAGTCAGTAAAAGAGGTTCGTAGTTTCCTTGGCTTGGCAGGATACTATTGAGAATTTCTCCAAAGTAGCTAAACCAATGACAGAGTTGCTAAAGAAAGACAAGAAATTTTCCTGGTCTGAAGGATGTGAACTCAGCTTCCAAGAATTAAAGAAGAGACTAGTGACAGCACTAGTCTTGTATCTGCCAGATTTGGAGAAAGATTTCCAAGTGTATTGTGATGCATCTCATCATGGATTAGGTGCAGTGCTAATGCAAGAAGGAAAAGGTGTGGCTTATGCCTTGAGACAACTCAAAACTCATGAGGTAAATTACCCTACTCATGATTTAGAGTTAGCCTCTGTTGTCCATGCACTCAAAACATGGAGACATTATCTTTTGGGAAAGCGATGTGAAGTGTTCACATATCACAAAAGTTTGAAGTATATCTTCACCCAGAAAGAAATCAACATGAGACAAAGAAGATGGCTAGAACTCATCAAGGACCATGACTTGAGTTTGCAATACCATCCTGGTAAAGCAAATGTTGTAGCAGATGCTCTAAGCCATAAGGTTTTTGTGAATGGCCGTACTAAGGGAGAGTTGCCAGATGATCTATGTGCCCAATTTAGAGATCTCAGATTGGAGATTGTGCCTGAAGGACATCTCATGTCATTGGATGTTCAACCCACTTTGTTGGACAAAATCAAAGAAGCCCAAAAGACAGATAAGGAAATTGAAGAGATCAAAGAAAATATTGGCAAAGGAAAAGCCAAAGGGTTCCATGAAGACGAACAGGGTACTTTATGATATGGAAAACGTATCTGTGTTCCACAAGATCCGGAGCTTCGGAAACTAATTTTACAAGAAGCACATAACTCACCATATTCCATTCATCCGGGTAACACCAAAATGTACATGGACATGAAGGAAAGATTTTGGTGGAATAATATCAAGAAGGACATCGCCGAACATATTGCTTTGTGTGATGTATGTAGTAGAGTGAAAGCGGAGCATCAGAAGCCAGCAGGATTGTTACAACCACTACCTATTCCTGATTGGAAGTGGGACAAGATTGGCATGGATTTCATCACTGGACTGCCAAGGACCAGGTCAGGATATGATTCTATTTGGGTAGTAGTGGATCGCCTAACTAAAGTGGCTCATTTCATACCCGTGAAGACAACCTACACAAGTTCTAAGTTAGCCAAAATCTATATGAGTAGGATTGTATGTTTGCATGGAGTACCCAAGAGTATTGTGTCAGATAGGGGAACTCAGTTCACTTCTCATTTTTGGAGGCAACTACATGAGGGAACGAGGTTGGAATTCAGCACTACTTTTCATCCTCAGACTGATGGACAAACAGAAAGGACTAACCAGATTCTGGAAGATATTTTGAGAGCATGTGCTCTAGACTATGGAGCTAGTTGGGATGAAAGTCTGCCTTACACAGAATTCTCTTACAACAACAGCTATCAAGCCAGTATTGAGATGGCACCGTTTGAATTTCTCTATGGGAGAAAGTGTACCACCCCATTGTTATGGAATGGTGTGGGAGAAAGAAGTTTGTTCGGACCAGAACTAATCAAAGAGGCCGAAAAGAAAGTCAAACTAGTTAAGGACAGATTGAAGATAGCACAGTCTCGACAGAAAAGTTACGCAGATCCTACGCGTAGAGAAGTCACCTATGAAGTGGGTGATAGAGCTTATCTTAGAGTATCACCACTTCGTGGAGTGAAGAGATTTGGAGTCAAAGGAAAATTGGCCCCAAGATATGTTGGACCATTCAAAATTCTGAGTCTTAAAGGAGAAGTAGCTTATGAGATTGAGTTGCCAGAATCATCGTCGGCCGTTCACAATGTGCTTCATGTGAGTCATCTTAAGAAATGCCATCCAGAGATGGAAGAGACTTCTTTGAAAGATACTATACCTTTGGAGGAGGTTCAATTGGAGAGTGACCTCACTTATGAGGAAAAACCTATCAAGATTCTTGAGACTGCAGAAAGAGTTACTCGGGATAAGACTATCAAATTCTGCAAAGTTCAATGGAACCATCATTCCGAAGAAGAGGCAACATGGGAAAGAGAAGATGATCTTCGGAAAGACTACCCTCACCTATTTGCTAGCCAATCCGAATCTCGAGGCAAGATTCACCTTAAGGGGGTTAGATTTGTAACATCCCTAAAATCATGTTTTCAAAGCTTTGCATATCATCCATGCATTCATGATCATTTAGGGTTCAATTTCAAAGTCATTACAAAAACAGAAGCATTTGGGTGCTTATTATTTTATGTAAGCAAACATTTATCCAATGCTACTCTCTAGAGAGAGAATATTGTTTCAAACCAAGGATTGTTTGACCATGAGTTGGTGTGGTTAAGTTCCAAGCTTGGACAAAAATTTCCAAAACAAATAATGGATTCAAAACCATTTTCAAATCTTTATCAAAGCTTGTGCTAAGGCAATGTTTAGTTTAAAATTTCAAAGGAACCAAACTAATCCAGTGAGACATCAAGGTTTTATACTCAAAATTATGAAGGTTTCACTTTATAAAAGTCCAGAAAGTTTTGGGACTCAAATCCATTTGAATTCATTTGAAAAAGATTCCTGAAAATCGATTTAGAAAAAGAAAAGGAATTAGAAAACAGAACTGGGCTTGGCGCCAGCTTTTCAGCCCAACAGACAAAGCAGCCCACCCGGGATTTTCGTTTCCCTCTGTTTCTCACCGCAGTCGCGTGCACCCACCCGCTGATAGCTTGACCCCACCGTGCCCCGTCAGCTTCGTCCTCAATCAACGCGCGGCCGAGTCGCTCCGCCGTTACCTCGCCGCAGTCACTGCCCGCTTAGTTCCCATTGATGCAGCGCGTAATCGCCGCCCCGCTCCTGGCTATTTAATCTCCTCTGCACCACGACCATTTCCCCTCACACCACTCGCTCGCTCCGCCACCAGGCTGCCTCAATTCCGCGTTGCAACGTCGCAGACAGAACCAACTCCGGCGACGAAATTCCGGTGAGCCAGACCACCCCTTCCCTTCTAATTCAAACGAGCGTGTTCCTTGCAACCTTGTGCACCTCCTGACCCCTCTCGTTTGTCCGCGCTTGACCCAGGCAGCTGTTCCCGTCCACCCCTGCAAGCAACAGCGCCGCCGCTCAACTTCGACGAGGAATACCGGTAAATTCCGAGCGCCCCTTGCATCCTCTCTGACCCTATAATGTTCGCCACGACATTGTGCATCCTCTGACCCCACTGGTTCGTTCTAGGGCGGTCTACATCATCGGCAACAACACCATCTGCAAGCACCCGACGCCGCGCGCAACTCCGACGAGGTCCTGCCGCCGCGTCCGTGCGCCCCTCGACAAACTACTGCCACGTTGAGCTTCCTCGTGTCCTTGCGAGTCTGGTAAGCCACGCCACACACCCCAGCCGCTCCTGTATTCGCCGGAGCGTCGCTGACAGAGCGCCGCCGCCGCGCCACTGTCGCCAGCGCCGCCAGACTTTGTTCGCTTGGTGCATAGCCGTTAGATCTAGATCCAACGCATCTAATAGAATCACTTAACGAAGGGGTACGAGTCAGATCTGGCCATGCGATTTCATTTAGATCATGCGGTCCACACTGGTCGATCTGTGCGAAGCGGTACCGACGAATCAGAGAGCGCCGCGTGGCCTGAGTTTAAATTTAAAACAGAAATTTGATCTATTAGCTAACCAAACTTGTAAAATTCATAACTTTTGATTCCCACGTTCAAATTTTGCAAACTTTATATCATTGGAATCAGGAGAGAAAATCCTATCTGTTTATGCAATGTGTTTAATGTTTTGACTCTGTAAAAATGGTTGTTTTTGCAGAAACTTGTGTAGGCTTATTTTGGATATAGAAATGATTTGAAAAATATTTTAAGAATCAAATAAAGTCTTTTTGAGTATCTTGGACTTGTTTATGTTTAGTACTGTTTACTTGTCTAGTTTGGTGTAGAAAAATCATCACATGGAATTTTGCATGCATTCATATATTTTTGTTTGTATAAATTGTTATGTGATTTTGGTGCTAATAGTGATTATGGTTGTGAAGATTGTTGCAACTCCCCAAACTACCAAGGCAAGTGGTGCTTCATGATTTTATTCCTATATTTTCAACTATGCACTAGAAATATTTTGTATAGGACTTGCATGAATATTTTGGTTAAGTATCTATATGCTATGCTTGGGAAATCCTAGTAGTTGTAGAATTGTTAGAAAATTCTCTAAGTTAAGATGCTTACCATTGCCATGCTTAGTCTAGCTTGTAGCAACCAAGGGTGGTTATATATTCATGCTATGTGAAATATTTATAAGTCATTGACTTATGCTTTTGCTTAATAAAACAACTAAGTGAATGAAACACCTGGGTGGAATGGAAAGAATGGTTTGTGTTGAGTGGTTATACAAGGCCCATTTCTATGGTTTACCTTGTGTATCTCACTTGTGGAAAGCCACCCAGGAACAAAGGGATTTGAGATGCCAAATGTTAAGAAGCTTCTAGTGCAGCCACATGGCAATATGGGCTCTGCCTGAATCATATAGGTTGCAATAACTTAGCCATTTGGACAGTTGGTGGTAGTGGGATGATAGGTTGGAACGCGTCCATTTGGTCTAAGGGAAGGCTTCTGAAAGGTCCTGTCTTGGTGAAAATCAAGTCTTGTGCGGAAAGTTCACAACCTCTGCAGATGGAAGAATCTAAGTACTTAGCCATGTCCCTGGTATTGGACAACTTGAGCATCAAGACATGGAAGCCATCAAGAATCTCCTCATCCCAATTTCTAAGTTAAAACTTGTGTTTGAACAAGGGTGAAGGTTCACCAATCTCTATTGGTGATTCCTTGGGAAAGTTTTGTCAAAAGAAAAACTTAGTGTTTTTCAACTAATAGGAAAAACCTATTTTGAGCAAAGCAAGCCTAAGCTACACTTAGCCAAATGCATATAGTATCTAGATTGCTAATATTCTACTAAGGTATCACTTGCCAATACTATTCCAATGTATTGACCCACTGTGGCTGTAACTTGTGATGTTGCAGGTTATTCTGATGATGATTAGGGGTTATGAGTCTACACTCAACATGCTTGCCTGTGGCACATGAAGATGAAGACTTATTTATCTTATTATATATTTGAACTCTTGTATTAGGCCTGTGGCCATGGAGTTGTAAAATACTATGTTTGTCTCTGGAATGATATGTAATAATGACCTTTGTTTCTGTGTACTTCATCTAAAACTGTGGATGCTAGCATTGATCCAGGGACTACCATTGCAAACAGAGGGATCCTTATCTTTATAAAGGGAGGGATCTTACATGATTGCAAGGTAGTGAAGTCGGATGCTTGCACTGGACCTTGAGCTTCTATGTCTACAAAACATCATTATTGCCCGGTAAGGATAGTATTTAAAGAGGCAAAATGAATATGCATAGTAATGCAATGCATTATTTATTATTTATCTTCTTTCTGTGTTTTACCCAATATATTAGTTTCTACAATTTCCTTAAATAATAAAGGAATTTATTTTAAAGAATAATTTTTAATATTTTATAAATATCACATTCACTATTTTTGTAATGTAATATACTATTAATAAAGTTATAGCTAAAAATCTTTATTTAATATACATTCTTGTATTTATTTGTTTAATAATAAGCTTAAGAATTAGGATTTAAATAAAAGAGAATTTCCTTTTGGTAACTCTAAATATTTATTTAATATTTTCTAAATACTACAATAATAAAATATAATAAAAGTGATTTTTATTTATTTTTATCCTTTTTCTTTAAATTTTTTAGATTCCATAAGGAATATATATATTACAAAATTCTTGACCAAACATTATATATATATATAAATTATCTCTTAATTTAATTAAATAGGTTGAATTTATATAAATCTAAAAATATATTATTTGAAATTTTTAGACTTCTATTTTATTCCCTAGAATTTTATTTAGTTCTAAGGGTATTTTGGTCTTTTATTAATTGTTAAATTTCTTTTAAGTTTTTGGGCTAACCCTTTCGTATTATTGGGCCAAACTGGGCCCAAGTGGCTTGGCCAAAAGATCTCCCCGAAGGGGTTCTGGCCCTATCGGCCCATTCTCTGCCTCTCTCTCGACCTTATCCCTTCTTCTCCTCGACCCCGTGGTCGCTGGCGCCGCCGCCGTGGTCCTCCCTGGCCGCTGTAGTGGTGCAGGGCGAGGTTATTGACCATGCTCCTTCGCCTACTCCTACCCGTTTTGGTTATAGAGCCCTCCTGCGGCCAGGCTAGCCCCGTCCTGAACCCTAGGGTTTGGGGTGGTGTTGTTAACGCCGCCGCTGATGCTCTAGTGGTGCTGGTGAGATGCTCGTGCGTCTTCGTGTGCTGCCGTGGCCGCCGCCGCGGCTAGGTGCGGGTTGCAGCCCCCTCTGGGGTGCTCCCCGTGCCGCCGTGATCTCGTCGGCCCCTCTGCTTCCTCTTCAATTCTCCAGCGAGGACCAGAGGTGAGTTGGTTCTCGGTTGTCACATGTGCCTCTATTTACTTCGAGTATCTTGATACCTCCAAAACATATCTACTTTCTCAAACACTTTTTCTATTGTTTCTCCTCTAAACTTGTGTGATTTGGATACAACTAACACGGACTGACGCTGTTTTCAGCAGAATTGCCTTGGTGTCTAGTTTTTGTGCAGCAAATCAACTATCAGGAAAAATCCTGGAAAATATGCCAAAAATTATATTTCACCAGAATACCCACGGAGCCAGAAGAAAAAAAATGAGTGGAGGCCTGGGAGGCCCACACCCCTGCTAGGCGCGGGTGGGCCCTGCCCCGCGCCTAGGGGGTGCGGCCACCCCAGGCACCCCCTCGGGATCCCTCGGCGCCTATAAGTTACCCCTTGAACTAAAAACCCTGGGGGCGACGTTTTCCAGAGAAGAGTTCCGCTCCGCCGCCACCATCAGAAACCAAGAATCGGATCCACAAACGTTGTTCTGGCACCCTGCCGGGACGGGGAATTTGGAGAGGATCATTGCCATCGTCATCACCAACGCCTCTCCATCAACCATCGATGTTTCCCTCATCCATGAGTGAGTAATCACCCGTTGTAGGCTTGGGGATGGTAGGGATTGGATGAGTTTTATCATGTAATCGAATAAGATTGTTAGGGCATAGTGCCTAGTATCTCTATTAGTGCTATTTGACTTTGTTGCAACTTGTTGTGCTTAATGCTTGTCACTAGGGCCCGAGTGCCATGATCTCAGATCTGAACTTATTATTGAATCAGTATGATAGTATTGTTTGTGATCTTATATGCAAGTTGTGTACACATATCATTGTCCGGATCCAAAGGCCCCGAAGTGACAATAATTGGGACAACCGGAGGGGATGGCTGTGGTGTGAGGATCACATGTGTTCATGGAGTGTTAATGCTTTGCTCCGGTGCTCTATTAAAAGGAGCACCTTAATGCCAGTAGTTCCCTAGAGGTCCCGCTGCCACGGGCTGGCTGGACAGAAGATGTTGTGCAAGTTCTCATTGCGAGCACGTATGACTATATTTGGAGCACATGCCTAAGATTGTTTAGTACTTGGATGCTTGTTATTATTTATCTGCAATGCCCTAGATCTTGAAGTTACGTGTTTAGACTCGTCCATGCAACGCCCATACATCCATCCCTATGCCTACCGCACTCAAATCCCACTGTTTACCATTACTGTTACTATTGCTCCTGTTTTACTGTTGCTGTTGCTTTGCTGTTGCTACTACCAAACTGTTGCTACTGATAAACTTCTGTGAGCAAGAACTATTTCCAGGTGCAGCTGAATTGACAACTCAGTTGTTAAGGCTGTTGGGTAATACTACCCGCGAAGACTTGCGATCCCCTACACTTGTGGGTCATCAAGACTATTTTCTGGCGCCGTTGCTGGGGAGCATAGCTTTATTTGTAAGTTCACTTGGATCTATTATTGTTCACTTCTACTCCGTTCATCATGGTTAAATCTCGTGATGGAAAGATCCATATTTTACCATCCACTACAAGAAGAGGTAGAGTCCTAAACACCTCTGTTGATCTTGATTCGCCGTCTGTTATAAGTAAGCTTGTTACACCACCACCACATACTCATGCTACACACACTGCTACTACTGCTGAATCTGAAACTGCTTTTGATGCTCATGATGTTACTTCTACTGTGCTTGATGCGAGTGGTTCATTAGGTCCTTTTCTAGATGCTACTATGGCTAGTCTTGGAAACACTGAAACTCCTAGTGAAGACACTGTTACACCTGTTAGCTCACCTGAGTCTAGAGAGAGTTATGATATTAATGATGGTTACATTGAGTTCACTAATGAATTTGTTGAAGAGTGTCGAAACACACATGGTACTAGTGCTATTAAGGGTCTCCTTGCTAGACGTACTATTATTCCTAAACTGTCCTCTAATCCTAAGTTTGCCACCTCTCCCATAGATATTAAAGATAAAGATTATGATCTCTCTCTTGATTTATCCTATTTGGACATTGTTGAGAAAGACCCTTTTTGTGGGACTGAAAATGAGAGTGTTGTGGCTCATATGAATGAGCTTTCTACTATGAGTGCTTTGTTTTGTGATGATTTTAAGATGCGCAAGTATTTTGTTACTAAGATCTTCCCTTTTTCACTAAAAGGAGAAGCTAGGGCTTGGTTTAATAGATTACCTCCTGGTTCCATTGATAGCCCTAATTGCTTGATTGCTTCTTTCTTCCAGAAATATTTTCCTCCCAGTGCTAGACTTGCTGCTTTGCATAGACTTTTTGATTTTAAACAGGGAGAAGAAGATAAATTACCTGAGTCATGGACAAGGTTCTGTGCCTTGATTCATGCACATCCTGGATGTCCATTGCCTAAGAATGAGCTTCTTGATATTTAATATAATGGACTAACTGATGATTCTAGGACATACCTAGATAGCTTTGCTGATTGTGTTTTCAGGAAAATAACTCCTATAGATGCCGAAGAATTAATGTCTAAGATAAGCAAGAATTATGATGATTGGACTTCAATTGAGCTAAATTGTCAACACCCGGATTTTTCAATCCTAGATGCCTGTTATGCCATACATCGCAATCCCAGGATTACCATTTTTGCGAGACATAACAGAATTGGATACCATATTACTTCATCCATTACAAACGATACATAAGTTCTTACACAAATAGGGATCTCATGATCCAGTTCTTAATACAACATCAAGCAGCGGAATACGTAATAACAACGATAGCGTACGCGAAGCTCCATCTTCGGGGTCACAGGCAATGCTGACGATGGGAGATGATCCTAGTTGTCGTAACCTTCCTGGGGTCCATCTTCCAGGTACTCCTCTTCATAGTCTGGCCATGGGAATAGCCAGGGACAAAGCCATGAGTACTCTTTAAGTACTCGCAAACTAATACTAACAGGTCAAGGGGTTTTTGTATAATAGGACACTAGGCTCTAGGGTTGTTTTGCAAAAGCCAGATTTATCTCTACTAGGTTCCAAAACTAGTCACATTTTTATAAATCCTAAGTGGGAACTTGTAATTCAAGTCACAACTCTGTTGTGTTCAAGTCAAAGTCTCAATTCATTTCACAAGTCATTTTGAAAAGTCTGACGGGGGAACAGTATGGCCACTCCAACTGTCCATAACCGCGAACGCGGCTATTCGAATAGTTTGACACTCTGCAGAGATTGTACACTTTCACCACAACATTCGATACATCCGTCAGGAACAAATCCTGAATTCACCATACTCAGTATGCGGATAATCAATCCTAACCTTTCAATTACACGCCCTAGTATAAGCACCTCTCCTGTGAGTTTGGCCTCCCAACCATGACCACTGTCATCTTGGGTACTGCACAGGTGGATAATCTTCACAAGGTAGCCTCAGCTCAGACCTTGGCCGGGAGGGAACTAATACCAAGGTATATAAGTTTCCAGTCAAGCCCTACCCAATATTCGGGTATTGTGGTTGTACGCTAAAATTGGAATGGTATCGCATCCAGACAACCATCAGTTTTATAAAGGGCTAAGGCTAATGCCTCAACATTTTCATCACCAAAATCATCAAGTGTTTGGAAACACATGTCCAAAACATTTCAATAGAATGATCCATCATTCCAAGGTTTTCATAACCATTTTTCCACCAAGTATTCCCATCTAAAAGTTGATCAAGTTTTTAAGCTTAGCACTAGCATCTACAAGTGGGGGTAGTAATAATGAGGGGTGGTAACTAGTGGAGTTTCACTAAGTCCAACCTTATATCTTAGGCTGATATCAAGGTTTCTAGCTTAGGCCAAATTTGATGCTCTTTATGCAACCTTCAGCACAACTGTCTGGTATCTACCAAACTCTTAGGTAGACTCTAAGTAAGCTTTGATAAAGAAATAAAGTAAGAAGCTTGCCATAAAACTAGGATTGGTTTAACCGGTAGGTAGGATCATAGGTATGGGTTTGTGGCATCAGTAGGGTATCTTGCAAGGGTTAGCTTGCATAATATCAGTATAAGCTGGCATAGTTACTAGCTTGCTAAAGTAGAGTGTCTTGCAAGTTTTAGCTTGCCTTGTGCAGAGCAGTGGTTGAAGTTCTCCTCGGCTTCCTCTTTGTAGTATCCTCCTTCCTCCTCGTAGTATCCTTGGTCGGTACTAGCGTCTATGAATAAATACGAGGTACACAATCACCAAACAATACTTAACTACTTGCAATCACCACACACAAGGGTCCTATGGATGATCTAGCATCATCCCTAACATTACAAGGTTAAGGCTTGATTTAATTCCTTTTATTTTTAGAAAAGTAATTTCTACTCATTGAAAAACTACTTAAGATTTAATATTCTCCAAACCAAATATGGGATCATGTTGACACATGTCATCACCACATATTGTAGTCCATGGGAATGTGATTTAAAGTGGTGTCACAATTTAATAAGGTTTTACCCTTTTATTTTAATTAATTAAAGTGGCTAGAAATGCTTATGTAGCATTCTTTTATTCCTTGAACAATATTTCTGCAAGTAAATCTATATATTTTATATATTCTGAAAGGTATGGTTAAATGTGATTTATGAGAGTTGGGGCGGTGTGGTTTGGTCTGGAACGGGTAGTGCTCTGCGCGGCAGAGGCGGCGTCTTCGACGGCGGGCGGTGGTTGTATGGCACGGGCGGCAAACGGGGATGTCTGGCGGTCTCCTGGGTCGGTGGTGATCGTGTGTGCACGCGGTGAGGGCGGCGCGCGGTCTGTGGGTGATGGTCGAGGGTGGCGCTCTGGCGCACGCTCGGCATGGTCTAGGCGTGTCTTGTGCGCGTGGCCCAGGGCTTGGCAACGCTCGCAACTGAGACAGGGAGTGGCGATGGACGGTGGGCTGCCTCCCAGACATGCTGGCTAGGCTTGCTGCTGCTCCTAGCTTCCTGTCCACAATGGGGTTGCATTGAGGTGCTCAGCTGTTCACCATTAATGGCAAAGGCAAGCTCACAGGGGTGCTAGTGTTGGGCTAACCTTTCTAGATGATCTACTGAGGTGTGTGTGAGCTAACTAGGGAACAAGTTAGGCAAGAATCACTGCACACTATAGTGTTTGATGTTTTGTTTGATTTGTGTCTGCAACCTGTTTGATGAAATGGCCGCATGAAATCAAGTTTTGAATTTTGAAATGATTTTTGGTGGGTTTGCTAGATTGGTGCTGGTGAGTCTGCAGATGCTTGGGTTTTGAAAGTTGAGCTTGTTTGAGTGGGTTTTGGAAAAGTGGGATCTTCCCATATGAAGAAGATTCAATTTTGAATTGTCATTTAAACTATGCATTTGAAAGTTTCTGGATGATCACAAAGTGGGCCTTGATACCTTGTTATGAGTACATTCAAGGGGTGCAAATATCCAGAAAAGTTTCTGTTAGGTTTTAAAAGTTTGAGACAGCCAAAGTAGGCATGGGAGTTAAATTGGTCAAAGTGACCATTCACTTCATATATTTGTTTTGATTTACTTGTCTTTAGGAAAAGTGTGGGAAATGTTTTAGATGATGTTCTTTTCACCTAAGAAACATTTTACAAGCAATGGGTCACACAAACAAGGTGGTTTTTAAAGAAATTCAAAATCCATGCATACACATATACATGCATTCATGGGTTTACTTAGAAAAGTTTTTGTTAACCCTAATCTTGATGATTAGTGTTGTGATGATCTAAGTTTGGTATTTTTGGGATGTTACAAACCTTCCCCCCTTAAACAAAATCTCGTCCCGAGATTTGAAAAAGGACGAAAAGATTACCTAGGATTTGAAGAGATCTGGAAACTCCGTCCTGATGTGATCTTCGCGTTCCCAGGTAGCTTCCTCTTCTGTGTGGTTGCTCCACTGAATCTTGAGAAACTTGATGCTTCGGGTTCGGGTAGTTTGAAAGGCTTCTTCCAATATACGGATGGGTACTTCAGGATAGGTTAGGTCATCGTTGATCTCTATGGTCTGGTGATCGATATTTTTGAACACTTCGGTCTTCTCGGGGACTTCGAGACACTTGCGAAGTAACGAGATATGGAACACATTGTGCATAGATGACATCTCTTCAGGTAGTTCCAATTGATATGATACTTCTCCTCGACGGTTCAGAATTTTGAAAGGTCCGATATATTTGGGGGCTAACTTTCCTTTGAGTTGGAAACGCTGCATTCCCTTCAATGGCGACACTTTTAGATAAACAAAATCTCCGATGTTGAAGGCGAGGTCTCGACGTCTCTTGTCGGCGTAACTCTTCTGTCGGGATTGGGCGGTCTTGAGGTACTCACGAATCTTGTGAACCTTCTCTTCTGCTTCTCGTAGGATGTCGGGTCCGAAGATCTGACTCTCTCCTACTTCCGACCAGTTCAAAGGGGTGCGGCACTTTCTTCCGTACATGAATTCAAATGGGGCCATTTGCAAACTAGCTTGGTAACTATTGTTGTAAGAAAATTGTGCAAACGGCAGACAGTCTTCCCACTTGGATCCATATTCTAGCACACATGCTCGAAGCATATCTTCGAGTATTTGGTTTACTCGCTCCGTTTGTCCATCGGTCTGAGGGTGATATGCGGTACTGAAATCTAGGCGGGTTCCTAAACCTTCTTGGACTTTCTTCCAGAATCTCGAGGTAAACTGAGTTCCTCGATCCGATACTATGTTCTTGGGGACTCCATGCAAACTAACGATTCTAGCGATGTACAACTCTGCTAGCTTCGAACTCTGATAGGTAGTTTTAACGGGCAAGAAATGGGCTACTTTTGGACAATCTGTCCACTATGACCCAAATAGAGTCATTTCCCCTACTAGAAGTAGGTAGTCCAGTGATAAAGTCCATTCCTACAGAATCCCATTTCCATTCCGGAATTTGCAAAGGTTGCAACAGTCCAGCGGGTCTTTGATGTCCCGCCTTGACTCGCTGACATATATCACACTTGGCGATATAGCTTCCGATTTCTCTCTTCATCTTATGCCACCAAAATTGCTCTTTCAAATCTTGATACATCTTAGTTCCTCTGGGATGGATAGAATAAAGAGTATCGTGAGCCTCCTTCAAGATAACTTCTTTTAACTCAGAATTTGATGGTACACAAAGGCGTCCTTTGTACCACAAAACTCCTTCTTCGTCCTCGGTGAATCCGGGTACTTTGCCTGTACCGATACGACGCTTGATTCCGTCGATACTAGCATTTCCTTTCCGCGCCTCTTTAATCTGACTGATCAAAGTGGGCTGAAGTTCTATGCTAGACAAAAATCCTTCACTTACTAATTCCATTCGAAAATCTTCCATCTTTTTGTGCAAACTTGGTTGCTCCTTCAAAATCATGGAGTTCAAGCGGCACGGCAATCTGCTAAGGGCATCGGCTACCACGTTGGCTTTACCAGGGTGATAGTGAATGTCCAGGTCGTAATCCTTGATGAGCTCAATCCATCTTCTCTGCCTCATATTCAGCTCCTTCTGAGTGAATATATACTTTAGGCTCTTGTGATCCGAATAAATCTCACAACGATTTCCCATAAGGTAATGTCTCCATGTCTTCAGGGCTAGAACTACGGCTGCGAGTTCGAGGTCATGGGTTGGGTAATTTTGTTCATGTTGCTTAAATTGTCGCGATAGATAAGATATAACTTTGCCTTCTTGTATTAGCACACATCCGAGACTAATCTTGGATGCGTCACAATACACATCGAAGGGCTTTGTGATATCCGGCATGATTAAGATTGGGGCTGAGATCAATCTCCTTTTGAGTTCTTGAAAACTCGCTTCACATTTGTCTGTCCATTCAAACTTCTTGTCCTTCTTCAGCAATTGGGTCATGGGTCTGGCGATACTAGAGAATCCTTCTACAAATTTGCGGTAATATCCCGCCATCCGAGAAAAGCACGAACTTGGGTTTGAGTGGTTGGGGCTTGCCAATCTTCTACATCTTTCACCTTGGCAGGGTCCACCGCAATTCCTCCGGCTGATACAATGTGACCGAGGAATCCTACTTCCTGTAACCAGAATTCACATTTGCTGAACTTGGCATACAACTGATGCTCTCTAAGGGTTCCAAGAATGGTCCTTAGGTGTAGCTCATGTTCTTCTTCTGATTTGGAATAAATCAGAATGTCATCGATGAAAACAACGACAAACTTATCCAGGAAGTCCATAAAAATCTTATTCATGAGATTCATGAAATAAGCGGGGGCATTGGTTAATCCAAAAGACATGACTGTATACTCATACAATCCACATCTGGTGGTAAAGGCAGTCTTTGGAATATCCTCTGCACGAATTTTGAGTTGATGATAGCCAGTTCTAAGATCAATCTTAGAAAACACCTGGGCACCGGTCAACTGATCAAACAAATCTTCTATCTTAGGCAAGGGTACTTGTTCTTGATGGTGACATCATTCAACTTTCGATAATCCGTACACAAACGGTTACCTCCATCCTTCTTGTCCACAAACAAGACAGGGGATCTCCATGGGGACGCACTTGGTTGAATCAATCCGATTTCCAACATGGAATCCAGTTGCTTCTTCAGTTCTTCTAGTTCTGACGGGTTCATACTATAGGGTCTCTGGGCTATGGGTCCTGTTCCGGGGATTAGTTCGATGATAAACTCGATATCCCGATCTGGGGGCATACCGGGCAAAACATCTGGAAATACATTGGGGTATTTGCAGACTATCCGAACTTGGTCAATGTTAGGTTGGGCTAGACTCTTGTTACACTTGAATTGACGAGGTAAGGTTTCAGATATATGCTCGACTGATATTCCGGTCGTACTGGTCATGGTGATGGATTTCTTGGCACAGTCAATCAATCCTTTATGTTTGGACATCCAATCCATTCCTAGTACTACTTTCAAACCTTTAGTTCCGAGTACTATTAGATTAGCATAAAATTCTATGTCATGGATTCGGATAGGGACGGCCTTGCAAATTTGCCTAGCCTTGGTGGTTGATCCGGGAATTTGTACAATCATCACATGCTTCAATTTGGTGGGTTGAATTTTACTAGTGCAGGCAAATTCTTCGGTGACAAATGAATGTGATGCACCAGAATCAAACAACACTCTTGCAAGTACTGAATTAACAGAAAACATACCCAGCACGACGTCTGGCGCTTCCTGAGCTTCTTCAGCATGCATGAGAAAAAGACGGCCATTGCGGTTGAGTGAATTCCCTGGGGCAAATCTTCTCCCTGGATGGACACGACGCTGCTGCTGAGCTGGGACATTGGCGTTGGGGGCTGTAGTATTCTTCTTGTTGGAGCATTCGTTGGAATAGTGGCCTTTATTTCCACAGTCATAACAGGTCACTTGTGACTTGTCCTTAGCTGCGACAGGCACAGCATTGCTTCCAGTCCTCGGGGCAGTGTTGGGGTTGGCGGTAGCATTGTTGGTGTTGAACTTGGGTGGGGCACGGGTGAAATTGCTAGAGTTGCCGGGGTTGTTGTGATTTCCTACAGTTCTAGGGTTTCCACGGTTGGGATAGGTTGCACGGGTCATAGGGGGTCTGTTGGTTCTTGGGGCAAATCCTGGAGATGGGTTAGGGCGATACTTTGGGGTCTAATGGGTTCCTGGTTGATGCATCATGTGACGCTTGCGGTTCTCATTGGCATGGTTTATCTTTCCTTCCATCTGGATAGCGGAGTCGACAAGGGCTTCAATATCAACAAAGGGGATATTGACTAATACCGTCTGCATCTTGTCATGCAGACCATTCAGGAATCTTTCTTTCTTCTTGGCTTTGGTGTCTATCTCGTCCGGGGCATACCTAGCTAATGACAAAAATTTGTCACGGTATTCTACTACAGTCATCCTTCCTTGCTTTAGCTCTCTGAACTCGTCTCTCATTCTCTTGATCAGACCTGGTGGCACATGGGTTCTGCTAAACTTGACTTTGAATTCCTCCCAGGTCATCATCTGGCCTCCGGTCATTGCACGAACACTGTTCCACCATGCCCTGGCATCTCCGGCTAGATAATGGGTGGCGAATAGGACTTTCTCGTTGGCTTCCACTCCGGCTACTTCTAAGTTATTTTCCATGGTTTGCAGCCAATCATCGGCGTCTAGGGGTTCTTCTGACTTGGTGAAAACGGGTGGGTTGGTATTCTGGAAATTCTTGAGCTTAGATCCATGGTTGTCCTGATTTCCGTGGCCTTGGTTGTTGTGGGCTAGCTGGGCTATCTGTTGCAGAGTGGCTAGGTTGGCTTGACGTTCCGCTCTTTCAGCTTCGCGGTCAGAAGTCAACATTTGCAGGATCTGCAACATCGGGTCCGGGGCTGAACCACTTCCTCCACGTGGCATCTGAAGATTGATATAGATTATGAGAAAAGAGGGAAATTGCTAAGGTTTTGGGTTTTTGAAAAGTTTTTAGAGTTTGACTCAGGTTTTTCTAGCAACTTGCTTTTTCATTCAATCACTCATAGCACACAGTACAACACACACCACAACAAAGAAAAACAGATGGTTTTAAGAACCATTCTAGAACTACGATACAGTGGGACCGACTACTACTCACTACGCTAGTGCTCAATGCTACTACTCCTCGGAGTCTGTGGCTTCATCATATTCCGCATCATCGATGAAGGCGAAATCATCCTCATCGGTGAAGAAGTCCATGGCCTGATCCTCCAGAAAATCATCGTCATCGCTGAGATAGGAGTAAGGGTCTCCACGAAGATCCTCTCCGGCATTCTCCCTTTCCTCTAACTGCATGTCTCTCTCGTGGATGGTCTCTTCCAGAGAGGAGATGTGATGGCGAAGACGGGCAATAATGCGCTCCTTCTTGTCGAGCTGACGGCAGCGAGACTTGCGATCCTTTGCTAGCATGGCGATGGTCTGGTCCTTCGTTTTGATGATGGCAGACTTGTGGTTGCAATAGTCACGGCAGTTGTCCAACTCCTGCTGACGATCATACATCATGAAGCTAAGGTGGTCCAGTTGAGTTTTCAGCTTGGGGAGGTATGGGGCTTCCAGTGGTTATCCATTTGCATCACGCCTTGGGCAAAACTCAAAGCGAGTACCCTTGATCGGATTGAAGCTCTGCCCACACAGACGGGAAAGAGCTTCCTGCATTGCTCTGGCAAGTCCATCGAGCCAGTTGTTTTCCCTCAAGGTAAACTGAATTCCCTCCGCAGTGGGAGGTTCAATCTTTCCTCGGAGACTTGCAACAATTAGCCACTGCATATCTTCTCCTCCTTGATCATTGAGCTGAGCTCCGAAGAACTCGGGGTGCGGACGCTCCTGAAGTTCCGAAAGCTGATCCAGATCCCTCTCAAAGATAAGGTCTCCTCCATTCCCGAGTTGATAAAACTTGTTGTACTTCACGTCCATCTATAAAAATAGAGGATGAGTAGATTAGCAGAGTGATCAAGTGTGTCAAAATTTTATGTATTTTTGCAAGAGTTTTTGAGGAACATGAAGTTTTATTAAAGAATTAAAGAGGTAAGAATGAGAATAAGTTTTCGTAAATATTTTTGTTCTTTGGTTTTGAAACTAAGTTTTTGGTTCAACGTCCAATCTAACTAGGGTCTCCTATGGTCAGGATGGCTCTGATACCAACTTGTCAACACCCGGATTTTTCAATCCTAGATGCCTGTTATGCCATACATCGCAATCCCAGGATTACCATTTTTGCGAGACATAACAGAATTGGATACCATAGTACTTCATCCATTACAAACGATACATAAGTTCTTACACAAATAGGGATCTCATGATCTAGTTCTTAATACAACATCAAGCAGCGGAATACGTAATAACAACGGTAGCGTAGGCGAAGCTCCCTCTTCGGGGTCACAGGCAATGCTGACGATGGGAGATGATCCTAGTTGTTGTAACCTTCCTGGGGTCCATCTTCCAGGTACTCCTCTTCATAGTCTGGCCATGGGAATAGCCAGGGACAAAGCCATGAGTACTCTTTAAGTACTCGCAAACTAATACTAACAGGTCAAGGGGTTTTTGTATAATAGGACACTAGGCTCTAGGGTTGTTTTGCAAAAGCCAGATTTATCTCTACTAGGTTCCAAAACTAGTCACATTTTTATAAATCCTAAGTGGGAACTTGTAATTCAAGTCACAATTCTGTTGTGTTCAAGTCAAAGTCTCAATTCATTTCACAAGTCATTTTGAAAAGTATGACGGGGGAACAGTATGGCCACTCCAACTGTCCATAACCGCGGACGCGGCTATTCGAATAGTTTGACACTCTGTAGAGATTGTACACTTTCACCACAACATTCGATACATCCGTCAGGAACAAATCCTGAATTCACCATACTCAGTATGCGGATAATCAATCCTAACCTTTCAATTACACGCCCTAGTATAAGCACCTCTCCTGTGAGTTTGGCCTACCAACCATGACCACTGTCATCTTGGGTACTGCACAGGTGGACAATCTTCACAAGGTAGCCTCAGCTCAGACCTTGGCCGGGAGGGAACTAATACCAAGGTATATAAGTTTCCAGTCAAGCCCTACCCAATATTCGGGTATTGTGGTTGTACGCTAAAATTGGAATGGTATCGCATCCAGACAACCATCAGTTTTATAAAGGGCTAAGGCTCATGCCTCAACATTTTCATCACCAAAATCATCAAGTGTTTGGAAACACATGTCCAAAACATTTCAATAGAATGATCCATCATTCCAAGGTTTTCATAACCATTTTTCCACCAAGTATTCCCATCTAAAAGTTGATCAAGTTTTTAAGCTTAGCACTAGCATCTACAGGTGGGGGTAGTAATAATGAGGGGTGGTAACTAGTGGAGTTTCACTAAGTCCAACCTTATATCTTAGGCTGATATCAAGGTTTCTAGCTTAGGCCAAATTTGATGCTCTTTATGCAACCTTCAGCACAACTGTCTGGTATCTACCAAACTCTTAGGTAGACTCTAAGTAAGCTTTGATAAAGAAATAAAGTAAGAATCTTGCCATAAAACTAGGATTGGTTTAACCGGTAGGTAGGATCATAGGTATGGGTTTGTGGAATCAGTACGGTATCTTGCAAGGGTTAGCTTGCATAATATCAGTATAAGCTGGCATAGTTACTAGCTTGCTAAAGTAGAGTGTCTTGCAAGTTTTAGCTTGCCTTGTGCAGAGCAGTGGTTGAAGTTCTCCTCGGCTTCCTCTTCGTAGTATCCTCCTTCCTCCTCGTAGTATCCTTGGTCGATACTAGCATCTATGAATAAATACGAGGTACACAATCACCAAACAATACTTAACTACTTGCAATCACCACACACAAGGGTCCTATGGATGATCTAGCATCATCCCTAACATTACAAGGTTAAGGCTTGATTTAATTCCTTTTATTTTTAGAAAAGTAATTTCTACTCATTGAAAAACTACTTAAGATTTAATATTCTCCAAACCAAATATGGGATCATGTTGACACATGTCATCACCACATATTGTAGTCCATGGTAATGTGATTTAAAGTGGTGTCACTATTTAATAAGGTTTTACCCTTTTATTTTAATTAATTAAAGTGGCTAGAAATGCTTATGTAGCATTCTTTTATTCCTTGAACAATATTTCTGCAAGTAAACCTATATATTTTTATATATTCTGAAAGGTATGGTTAAATGTGATTTTTGAGAGTTGGAATCAACTCAAAAGCTTTTATGGTTGAAATTTGAAAAATGTTTGAATGCAGAAAAGCTTCTGCCTTGTTATTTTTACCATGGGTGATCTACAGATCCAAATGACTTGAATCCAATGGGCTTGGATTAAGCATTCATAGACCTTTCCAAAAAAATTGGTTTCATCCAATTTGGTGCACTGAATCGATCTGGGTTGATTTTTGAAGTTGGGTGCTGAAGTGTGTTTGAAATGAAATAGAAAAAGTTTTAATTTGAATTGCTAGGCTGCGTGGGAAATTCTAACGGGCCGGCCTGCTAAGCGCAGTGCTCCCGCGGTCTGCTTAAGTGGGTGTCCCCACTCGTCAGTGACACGGGGCTGGGCGAAGCGGTATGGGGCAACGTGGATCGTTTGATCTAGTTCTAATCCAACGGTTGAGGGTCATCGTCGATGCGAGACAACTCCGGCGAGAACGAAACCTAGCGCGGTCAGTGAGGGGTGCTGGGGGCTCACCGGGGTACGGGCGAGGGTCGGCGAGGCGGGCGAACGACGAAGTCGACGACGGCGAACCTCCTGGTACCGGTGGCTTCTCCTGGGGCGGCTCCAATAGCTGGCTCCTTTCTTCTCCGGCAGCGGCAGGCTCAGGTGAAATTCCGACGAGGTGGTGCTCGCCTTGCTCTGAGAATGGTGTGGCACGATCAGTGAGGAGAGGGGAGTGAGATGGTGTGAAGAAATTGTGCGGGGGTGGCCTCTATTTATAGTCGAGCGAGGGGACCGTCGGGGCGCACGGTGAGCTCGTCGGGGGCGACGTTACAGGCGGCTACTGGCATGGGCAAGGGTAGGGGACGGTGCTGTGTCTCCTGGCGATGCTCAACGACATGGTCGCGAGGCATGGGGCGGTGTGGTTTGGTCTGGAACGGGTAGTGCTCTGCGCGGCAGAGGCGGCGTCTTCGACGGCGGGCGGTGGCTGTATGGCACGGGGAGGCAAACGGGGATGTCTGGCGGTCTCCTGGGTCGGTGGTGATCGTGTGTGCACGCGGTGAGGGCGGCGCGCGGTCTGTGGGTGATGGTCGAGGGTGGCGCTCTGGCGCACGCTCGGCATGGTCTGGGCGTGTCTTGTGCGTGTGGTCCAGGGCTTGGCAACGCTCGCAGCTGGGACAGGGAGTGGCGGTGGACGGTGGGCTGCCTCCCAGACATGCTGGCTAGGCTTGCTGCTACTCCTAGCTTGCTATCCACAATGGGGTGGCATTGAGGTGCTCGGCTGTTCACCATTAATGGCAAAGGCAAGCTCACAGGGGTGCTAGTGTTGGGCTAACCTTTCTAGATGATCTACTGAGGTGTGTGTGAGCTAACTAGGGAACAAGTTAGGCAAGAATCACTGCACACTATAGTGTTTGATGTTTTGTTTGATTTGTGTCTACAACCTGTTTGATGAAATGGCCGCATGAAATCAAGTTTTGAATTTTGAAACGATTTTTGGTGGGTTTGCTAGATTGGTGCTGGTGAGTCTGCAGATGCTTGGGTTTTGAAAGTTGAGCTTGTTTGAGTGGGTTTTGGAAAAGTGGGATCTTCCCATATGAAGAAGATTCAATTTTGAATTGTCATTTAAACTATGCATTTGAAAGTTTCTGGATGATCACAAAGTGGGCCTTGATACCTTGTTATGAGTACATTCAAGGGGTGCAAAGATCCAGAAAAGTTTCTGTTAGGTTTTAAAAGTTTGAGACAGCCAAAGTAGGCATGGGAGTTAAATTGGTCAAAGTGACCATTCATTTCATATATTTGTTTTGATTTACTTGTCTTTAGGAAAAGTGTGGGAAATGTTTTAGATGATGTTCTTTTCACCTAAGAAACATTTTACAAGCAATGGGTCACACAAACAAGCTGGTTTTTAAAGAAATTCAAAATCCATGCATACACATATACATTCATTCATGGGTTTACTTAGAAAAGTTTTTGTTAACCCTAATCTTGATGATTAGTGTTGTGATGATCTAAGTTTGGTATTTTTGGGATGTTACATAAATACACCTAAGCCTATTACTCCTGAACTAGTTGTGCCTGAACCATATCCAACACCAACACCAAAGAAGAGGGGAGTTATTGCATTAAATGATGAAGTGATGAAGGAAGCTAAGGAATGTCTAAAGGATAAAGGTATTAGAGCTGAAGATGTGAAGAATCTACCTCCTATAGAAGAATTATGTAAGCCAATTCCCCACTCATCTACTATTGAGGTACATTCTCTCCAACACTTTGATGAAGGTGATATTCCTTATGGTAAGCCTCCTGATCAATGTTTAGAGGAACTTGACATTTTTATTGTTAAACAAGGTAATTTTAATAAACAAGTTCAGAATTATTTATTGGAAAACTCTAGAGCTATCAATGAGTTGAAAGATATTGTGGAAAGAACTTCCAATGATATTAAAATGCTTTGTAAACACTTTCAAATGGTTCAAACCCAACTTTATCAACTTGATAAGGTACAAAAGGATATGCTAGTTAATGCCTCAGGAAATAAACATGCTTATGGAATTAGAACTAGGAGTGGTATAGCTACTCAAGATCCTTTATATCCTGAAGGACACCCTAAAATAATTGAGCAGGATTCTCAACAAGGTGAGAGTAGTGGTAGTCCTCGTAAGAGAAAGAAATAGAAACATAAGATAGTTGAGGAACCACTTGAACCTATTGTAGATCCTAATAGTATATCTGTCTCTGATGCCGAAACTAAGATTGGTAATAATAATGATGCTCCTGATAAGGAGGAAGTTGAGGAAGAACCTGAGAAGCACACTAAGAACACTAGGTACACTAAGGAAGATTTTATTGCTAAGAAACATGGTAGTGAGAGAGAACCTTGGGTGCATAAACCTATGCCTTTTCCAGGTAACAAAGACAAGTCGAAGGAGGAAGAACACTACAACAAGTTTTGTGAGTGGATGAAACCTTTATTTTTTGTAAATTCCTTTGACTGATGCTATTAAATTGCCTCCTTATTCAAAGTATATGAAGGATATTGTCTCTAATAAAAGGAAGATTCCTAATGAGGAGATTTCTACTTTGCTTGATAAATACTCCTTCAATTGTAAGGTTCCAAAGAAACTTGGTGATCTAGGTATACCAACTATTCCTTGCTCTATTAAGAATAATTATGTTAGAACTGCCTTATGTGATCTGGGAGCTGGAGTTAGTGTTATGCATTTTTCTCTCTACAAGAGACTCCAGCTACAAAAGTTGATACCAAGTGATATATCTTTGCAAATGGCTGATAAGTCAACTACTATTCCTGTTGGTATATGTGAGGATGTTCCTGTTCAAGTGGCTCATAATTGCTTGGTTTTGACTGATTTTGTTGTGCTTGAAATACCTGAAGATGATAATATGTCTATTATTCTTGGGAGACCTTTTCTTAATACTGCAAGTGTTGTCATTAATTGTAATCAAGGAAAAGTAACATTCAATATTGATGACAAAGAGCATACTGTTTATTTCCCCAAGAAGGTTGTTAAGAGCTATTGCCTGAATTCCATTGAAAATATTGAGAGCATCAAGGTTGGAGAAATATATTGTCCCATTCCACAAGAAAATTTTGAAACTATTATGATTGGGACCATTGCTATCAAGTATGAGGTAACATAATCACCTTATGGAATGCAAAGTTTTGTTTCATATAAGATTGTTTTGGTAACAAGACTTGATCAACCTTGTGAACAAAAGGATTTTTATGAACAAAATAATGTTTTCACTGTGGTTATACTCGCTTTATTTTACCTTTCTCCTTCCTAGTCTTTGCCCTTTCTTTTGCTAGCTTTGGTTTTGCTAGTTGTTTTCTTGTTAGAGTGTCTTAGAACTTCTGTAGTTTGGCTTTTGGTTTGCTTTTGCTTCTTCTAAAAAAACTGTTTCTGCGAGAAAATCAATTTTCATACCCTGAAAATTGGCCAAAAATAAAGTCTCCCGAAAAATCCCAGAAAATTCAAAATAAATTTTTCCTCGAAAAAAGGGGCAGAGGGACACCTGGAGTGACCCAGGGGCTACCCTAGGCGCCCACACCCCAGGTAGGTGCGACCTGCCCATGGGTGGTGCCTAGGGGGGGTCTGGCCCACTAGGGCCCTCCAAAGTGCCCCCTCACAACCATCTTATTTCTCTCTCCCAAAAACACCATAAAACTTTCTCAAGCTCGAGTTCCTGTTGTTCTTGCTTGCGATTTTCGATCTCCTTGCTCATCCCATCTTTGCTGCTGATTTTTGGAGGGATTGCTCCTTGGTATGTGCCTCCTCCACTTGTCCAATTAGATTTGTGATTGGTAGATTGTATCTTGAGTATTTTGCTACTATAGGTGATAGGTTGTGTGATCTTGCATGCTTGTCCTATGCTTAGATATTTCATTTTGATGCATGTGTAGCCCTCTAGCAAATTCCTATAGTAGTTGCTCATCATTTATCAACTTGGAAATCACTTGGTTTGATGTTTGTCTAAATTTTTTAGAAAAGAGTGGTCATGTACAACCACACATTTGGAGAGATATTTGAGAGCGATGCACCTAGAAGGGCAAGGATTTCAAGATCATCCTCCTGTGCTAGGTCCTCATACAATGTGGATCTCATCACTCCACGATTCGGCGACGAGGGAGATTATACGGTTCCCAACCTTTAATAAGATAGAGATCCCTGTGTTTACAATGCTAGTCCCTGGATCAATAGCTAGCATCCACAGATAAGATGTAATATCAAGAAACAAAGGTCATAATACAACTTTATAACCAGGAATAAAATAATTTATTACATCTTACATAGATCATTTGGCTATCTCATTACAATGCAGCAGAATATAACAATAGCATGGGGTCCTTCATCTTCAAAGTGCCACAGGAAGACATGTTGGTTGTAGACTTGTAATCCTAATCATTAAACTTCACTAATATCAAACAAACCTGCAACATAACAAGTTACAGCCACAAGGGTCAATACATTTGAATAGTATTGGCAAGTGATACTATGGTAGTATAGTGGAGTCTATCATCTATATGCATTTGGCTAAGTGGAGCTTAGGCTTGCTTTGCTCAAAATATACTTTCCTTATCATTTGAAAACACTAAGTTTTTGCTTGACAAAATCTTTCCCAAGGCATCTCCCAATAGAAATTGGTGATCCTTTAACCCTTGTTCACCCACAAGTTTTTAACTTAGAAATTGGGATGATGAGATTCTTGATAGCTTCCATGTCTTGATGCTCAAATTGTCCTTTTCCAGGGACATGGCTAAGTACTTAGATTTTACACTCTGTAGAGGTTGTGCACTTTCCCCACAAGACTTGGTTTCACCAAGACAAGATCTTTCAGAAGCCTTCCCTTAGACCAGAATGGACGCGCTCCAACATATCAAACCCCTACCACCAACTGTCCATTTGGCTAAGTTATTGCAACCTATATAATCCAGGCAGAGCCCATAATGCCAAGTGGCTGCACTTGAAGCTTCTCAACATTTGACATCTCAAATCTCTTTGTTCCTGGGTGGCCATCCACAAGTGAGATACACAAGGTTCACCAGTCCCCTGGCCTTGTGTAACCACTCAACACAAACCCTTCCTTCCATTCCACCTAGGTGATTCATTAACTTAGTTGTTTTTATTAAACAAAACACAAGTCCTCAGACTTAGAAATTTTTCCATAGCATGAATATATATTCCACCCTTGTTTTCTACTAGCTAAGCTAAGCATGATAGTAGTAGAAATCTTAACTTACGAAATTTCTACCAAGTTTACATCTACTAGGATTTCCCATGGCATAGTTTATACTTAGCAAAAATTCCATGCAAGTCCTACTTAGAAATATCACTAATGCATAGTGAAAATAGTGGGACAAAAGTATGAAGCATCACTTGCCTTTTTGTAGAGAGTATAAGTTCACTCCTTGATCTTTGCAATGTTCACTCACTTCAAATCACTACAATTCAATCGAGCAAACAATATTTCAATCTACCATTCAAGCAATTCATCACATAAAATAATAGTGACAAGACAATGCATGCAAGCATGCCAAAATTTGTTTTATTTACAAAAGTGGTTTATAACAGGTTATGAACATTCTAAAACACTTATTGGTCATTTTATTTAGTGGCAAAACTATTTGCAAAAGATTTTACCTATAAACCATTTTCAAACCAAATCATTATTTTATGGGGTTGAAAATGCCTTTATCAAGGTAGAAATCTTTATAGGGTTTACCAGATATATTTTTAAGTCATAAAACTTGGTGTTTAGGGTCAGAGAGTTTAAATCAAAACATTTCCCAAAGGTTTTCTTCCAAAACCATTTTTACTAAATAAACATTATTTTTATTTGACTAGAAATGGTTTAAATCAAGAGTTTATTCTTTTGCTTCACCAAATACATTTTTGAAACCACCAATTGATTTCTAGGGTCAGTAGGTTCAAAACAAACCATTTGCCAAAGATTTTATCCCAAAAATCATTTTTAATTTTTATATTCTAAACATGCATACACAAGTTTCTGCAAAAACAATCAATTTAACAGAAGCTTTTACTAAACAAAGTGCATGGTCAGAAAGTACTTGTCTTGCTGATTCTATTGATATAAAATTTGCTAAATTTGGACGTGTGGTTTGAAATTTATGAATTTTTCAAATTGGAACAACACATAGATCATTTCTGGTTTTAATCAAACAGTCAGGGCCACGTGGCGCTTTCCTATTCGTGCGTACCGTTTCGCGCGGATCGGTCGCTGTGAGGCGTTAGATCTAAGTTAGATCGAGCGGCACAGATTGCATACCCTTTCTCCTTAAGTGATTCTATCTACGCCTTACGATCTAAATCCGACGGCGCACAGCAGCTGGTCAAGAACTGGCGGCGCAAGCAACGGTGGCTGGCGGCGGCGCGGTCAGTAGGCGGCGGAGCTGGCGATAGAAGAAGCAAGGGAGGAAGAGAAAGGGCTTACAGTGATGGCAGGAGTATGGCGAAGCTCAAGGTGGTCTTCGGGTAGCAGGGGGCGCACGGGTGTCGTCGGAATTCCTCGCCGGAGATGCTCCTGGCGTCGGGTGCGGTCAGACGTTGACGGGGCGAGGCTACAGAGCGTGCTAAGACGAGTGGAAGACACAGTCAGATGCGCAAGGATGTGGCGATGATGCGTGCGTGAAAGAGAAGGAGAGGGGAGGTCTGGTTCTTACCCGAGGCTTCGTCGGAGATGAAACAGACGGTGGCGGCGGTGGTCATTGTCGTTGTCGAGGTTCTGGGGCGCGCGGGGACGAGCGGGCGCTACTGGGAGATTCTCCAGGAGATGGGGATCGCGCTTGTGTGCTCGAGGAGGCAAGGGGCGACGTCTACTGGCCGGAATCGCTCGCGGAGCTCGCCGGAGACAGCGGCAGTGCAGAGCAAAATGGAGGCAGCCTGGTGGCTCTCTGGCAGCGGGGTTTGAGGGGAAATGAAGAGGAGAGGGAGGGGATTTATCAGGCGTGATCACGGGATTAATTCGTCGAGTCATTGCAGCGTATTTACTCCGAGAAGTTAATGGCAGGAACGGCCGGGAGGAGGGCGTGGTCAGCGGGGTGGGTGAAGACGATGACGACGTGGCGATGGGGTCCATTGTCAGCGAGTGAAAGAGAGTGGGGGTGGGGTCCATCCGTCGGTGCCTCTGCGGGTTCGTTTGCGAGTGAATAACGGTTTGCTCGGTGAGAGGGAGAGGTGGGCTTCTGATGGGCTTAATGGGCTAGGTTAGTTGGGCTACACCTATTCATTTTTTTTTGATCTGATTGTTTTTCTTTTTTTTCATTTCTATTTTCTGTTTTGGTTTTGTTTAATTAGTTCAAACACTCATTTGAATTTAAACCTTTTCCATAATTTGTGTAGCTTCAAAACACTGATTAATAAAACATTCTGAAATCATTTTAGAATAATTTATTTATTCTTTTTAAGGTCTTTTAATTATTCAAAATAGGCTCTAGTTTTAAATCAAATAAGATTTAATAATATTTTCAAACACCATTTAATTCCTTAAACCTTCCAAATATTTTCAATAGGTTTTTATTTGTTTAATAGGGTGTCAAATAATTCATCTTGAATTATTTGGAAAGTATTTAATATGATTCATAAATCATTTGAATTGGGTATTTGTTTTAATTCCAATGGAATTTGATATAGTTTTAATTCCCTAATTTTTATTGGAAGTTTTCTTTAATCTTAATTAGGTTGAATTAAACAACTTTTATTTCTCTTGGGTAAATTCCAAAATACTATTTTCTCATGCATTATATAATTATTCTTATTAGAGATTTGTCTTTATTAAAATAGGGATAGAATGGTTAATGCCATTTTATTTTATTTTGGAAATTCTTTATCTTTTTATTTTATTTGGATTTGGATTATATTCATTCCATTTGTTTAATGGATTAGTCCAAGATTTAATTTGGTCTTTAAATATTCTTTATTTAATATTTCTTTCTTCATCTTATAAAATCCATATCTTTTTATTTAGAGATCCAAACTTGGTGATTCCAATTTGTAAATCTTGTTTAATATTTGTTTATCTTTTTAAATCACTTTAGGATTATTTTCTCACCATTTGGTATGGTTTTTTTAGATAAGTGTTTCATTAGCTTTGGAAATTACTTTTCCTTATCTTATTTAAATTCATAAGATTTTATCTATGGCTCCAAATTAAGTGAAACCAATTTCTATGGTTTAATATATTTCTATTTATCATTCTTGATCATTTATAAATGTTTGATGATAGATTTTTATATGGATCAAATCCATAGGCTTGGAGATAATTTGGAAATGATTTTCTTCCATTTAGGGTTTAGGGTTTGGATTTATTTTCCAAGTGTTTGAATTTCCAGATGCATTTTAAGAGGAATGCATTTCTCTTGATTTGGATTTTGTTGAATTCAAACTTTAATTAAAGTTTATTCCACATGGGATTTTAAGTTTCCATTTAGAAACAAAAGTTTCTTTTCACCCTGATTTTCAACAATAATTTATTTTATTTTATTTATTTTCACATTACAAGATTTGGAAAATCTTGGGATGTGACAGGCTACCACCCTTAAAATAAATCTCGTCCCGAGATTTTGGGAGGCTAGGGGTTACAAGTTGGCTCAAAGCATCTAGGGTACTACCACCCTTAAAAATTTTCCAACTAAATTACATCTCGGTTTGCTTGGGGTCTTGTTGAAATCTCTCTGGGCAAACATCTGCATAGTGTCCTTTGTTTCCACACTTGAAACATGTGACAAGACTGAGATCCTTCATAGGCTTTATCTTGTGCTTCATCTTTTCTGGACAATTGCTTGCATAATGTCCTTGGTTACCACAGTTGTAACATGTGATAAGATTGAGTTCATCACGTATCTTCTGTGGACAAGTTGCTACATAATGGCCTAACTCTTTGCAGTTGTTGCACCACACTTGGCTAATCTCCTTATACTTTTTCTTCTCTGGACATTCATTGGCATAGTGTCCCATTTCTTTGCAATGACCACATTGCACATGGCTTTTGTCCTTCTTTTTCTTGGGTTTCTCCAAAGCTAGGAGTGCTTCTAGTTCATGTTCTTCATATGTTATCTCAAAGGTAGGAATGTTTCTTGGTCTCCTTGACCTTCTATTATTCCTTGGATAATACATATGTCTCCTCTTTGGTCCTTTAAATTGAGTCATATTGCATGGAGGTGCACGCTGAGATTTTCCTTTGTCTTCATCCTTCTTGGTAGACTTGGCTTTCTCATGGTAGTCTGCAATCAGTTGTTGCACTCCACCTTGTTTCCTTTGTTGAACTATGGAATAGATGGGGCATTGGATAGGGACATGATAATTTCCTTCACATAAGTAACAAGTAGCTTGGGTTGTGGGGCATTGATTAGCTAGATGTTTCTCTTCACAATTGGGGCATTGATCTTCATGCTCTTTGGAAGTGTGATCCTTATCTCCACAAATATTGCAAGCTTGGGTTCCTTCTATAATATCATCTTTGTCATCCTTGTTGTCACAAACTCCTTCGGAAGAGTTGTCTCCCATGTTGATCATTTGAGTGGCCATCCCTTGCAACAATTGGGATTGAATTTTCAAAATCCTTTGTATGGTTGGGTCTAACTCACTGGTGTTGGCTATAAATTGAGCTGTCACTTGGTTCAACTGGGTTTGGGTTACTATGAGTTCTCTCATCTTGTCCTCTTGGTTGTTGTTGTCACCATCCTTGATGTTGGAGTTTCTTGGATAAGTCATCTGTTTGGGTTGGATTGGGATTAGAATAGGCAAAATATTTCTAAGGAATCAATTCTAATCACACACATCACAATTCACTCAAGTAATGTGCAAGCAATCACAAACAAACATTCCACTCAAACAACAAGTTTCAAGCATATTTTTAGGCAACCAAAAATATTTTTGTTACACCACATAAGTTGGTGTGTTTAATTTAAACTAACATGGTGGGCCAACTATATGGTTCACTTGTGATCTTTACATCCTTCTTAGTCGATTCTTCATGAACAAGATCTTTGTATCCTTGGAGAATTTCTTGCATCTTGGTCTCAAAACTTCAAGGTGATGATGATTCCTTCTAAGTTGTGTTTCCTTAGTCTTCAAGTTTTGGGTAACATTTCTTGTCCCAATTGTAGTCCTTAGTGATATCCAAGGTTGAAGTCCTTGGTGAAAATGTTGAAGATGTTGAAGTCATTAGAGTTGAAGATGTTGAAGTCATTAGAGTTGATGAAGTCCTTTGCACATGGTGAAGTCTTTGGCCATGGGGTAGGCTTTATCCATCAAGTTGAAATAGAAGAGATGTGGAGTCAAAACCAAAATGGTTGAGGAAAGAGTTTACAAGATTGTTTGTAAATAAGTTTTGGAACAAATTCAACTCCTATTATTCTAAGGGGTTTTCTCCAATCCTAGGGTTACAAATCCTACAGGCAACACAATGCTCTGATACCATCTGTAAGGTTCCCAACCTTTAATAAGGTAGAGATCCCTGTGTTTACAATGCTAGTCCCCGGATCAATAGCTAGCATCCACAGATAAGATGTAATATCAAGAAACAAAGGTCATAATACAACTTTATAACCAGGAATAAAATAATTTATTACATCTTACATAGCTCATTTGGCTATCTCATTACAATGCGGCAGAATATAACAATAGCATGGGGTCCTTCATCTTCAAAGCGCCACAGGCAGACATGTTGGTTGTAGACTTGTAATCCTAATCATTAAACTTCACTAATATCAAACAAACCTGCAACATAACAAGTTACAGCCACAAGGGTCAATACATTTGAATAGTATTGGCAAGTGATACTATGGTAGTATAGTGGAGTCTATCATCTATATGCATTTGGATAAGTGGAGCTTAGGCTTGCTTTGCTCAAAATATACTTTCCTTATCATTTGAAAACACTAAGTTTTTGCTTGACAAAATCTTTCCCAAGGCATCTCCCAATAGAAATTGGTGATCCTTTAACCCTTGTTCACCCACAAGTTTTTAACTTAGAAATTGGGATGATGAGATTCTTGATAGCTTCCATGTCTTGATGCTCAAATTGTCCTTTTCCAGGGACATGGCTAAGTACTTAGATTTTACACTCTGTAGAGGTTGTGCACTTTCCCAACAAGACTTGGTTTCACCAAGACAAGATCTTTCAGAAGCCTTCCCTTAGACCAGAATGGACGCGCTCCAACCTATCAAACCCCTACCACCAACTGTCCATTTGGCTAAGTTATTGCAACCTATATGATCCAGGCAGAGCCCATAATGCCAAGTGGCTGCACTTGAAGCTTCTCAACATTTGACATCTCAAATCTCTTTGTTCCTGGGTGGCCATACACAAGTGAGATACACAGGGTTCACCAGTCCCCTGGCCTCGTGTAACCACTCAACACAAACCCTTCCTTCCATTCCACCCAGGTGATTCATTAACTTAGTTGTTTTTATTAAACAAAACACAAGTCCTCAGACTTAGAAATTTTTCCATAGCATGAATATATATTCCACCCTTGTTTTCTACTAGCTAAGCTAAGCATGATAGTAGTAGGAATCTTAACTTAGGAAATTTCTACCAAGGTTACATCTACTAGGATTTCCCATGGCATAGTTTATACTTAGCAAAAATTCCATGCAAGTCCTACTTAGAAATATCACTAATGCATAGTGAAAATAGTGGGACAAAAGTATGAAGCATCACTTGCCTTTTTGGTAGAGAGTATAAGTTCACTCCTTGATCTTTGCAATGTTCACTCACTTCAAATCACTACAATTCAATCTAGCAAACAATATTTCAATCTACCATTCAAGCAATTCATCACATAAAATAATAGTGACAAGACAATGCATGCAAGCATGCCAAAATTTGTTTTATTTACAAAAGTGGTTTATAACAGGTTATAAACATTCTAAAACACTTATTGGTCATTTTATTTAGTGGCAAAACTATTTGTAAAAGATTTTACCTATAAACCATTTTCAAACCAAATCATTATTTTATGGGGTTGAAAATGCCTTTATCAAGGTAGCAATCTTTATAGAGTTTACCAAATATATTTTTAAGTCATAAAACTTGGTGTTTAGGGTCAGAGAGTTTAAATCAAAACATTTCCCAAAGGTTTTCTTCCAAAACCATTTTTACTAAATAAACATTATTTTTATTTGACTAGAAATGGTTTAAATCAAGAGTTTATTCTTTTGCTTCACCAAATACATTTTTGAAACCACCAATTGATTTCTAGGGTCAGTAGGTTCAAAACAAACCATTTTCCAAAGATTTTATCCCCAAAATCATTTTTGAACAATTTTTATATTCTAAACATGCATACACAAGTTTCTGCAAAAACAATCAATTTAACAGAAGCTTTTTACTAAACAAAGTGCATGGTCAGAAAGTACTTGTCTTGTTGATTCTATTGATATAAAATTTGCTAAATTTGGACGTGTGGTTTGAAAGTTATGAATTTTTCAAATTGGAACAACACATAGATCATTTCTGGTTTTAATCAAACAGTCAGGGCCACGTGGCGCTTTCCTATTCGTGCGTACCCTTTCGCGCGGATCGGTCGCTGTGAGGCGTTAGATCTAAGTTAGATAGAGCGGCACAGATTGCATACCCTTTCGCCTTAAGTGATTCTATCTACGCCTTACGATCTAAATCCGACGGCGCACAGCAGCTGGTCAAGAACTGGCGGCGCAAGCGACAGTGGCTAGCGGCGCAAGCGGTCAGTCGGCGGCGGAGCTGGCGATAGAGGAAGCAAGGGAGGAAGAGAAAGGGCTTACAGTGATCGCAGGAGTATGGCAAATCTCAAGGTGGTCTTCGGGTAGCAGGGGCGCACGGGTGTCATCGGAATTCCTCGCCGGAGATGCTCCTGGCGTCGGGTGCGGTCAGACGTTGACAGGGCGAGGCTACAAAGCGTGCTAAGACGAGTGGAAGACAGAGTCAGATGCTCAAGGATGTGGCTATGATGCGTGCGTGAAAGAGAAGGAGAGGGGCGGTCTGGTTCTTACCCGAGGCTTCGCCGGAGATGAAACAGACAGTGGCGGCGGTGGTCGTTGTCGTTGTCGAGGTTCTGGGGCGCGCAGGGACGAACGGGCGCTACTGGGAGATTCTCCAGGAGATGGGGATCGCGCTTGTGTGCTCGAGGAGGCAAGGGGCGACGTCTACTGGCCGGAATCTCTCGCGGAGCTCGCCGGAGACAGCGATAGTGCATGTAGAGGTCTCAACCTAATAAGGTAGATTCCTCCTGTGTTTACAATGCTAGTCCCTGGATCAATAGCTAGCATCCACAGTTAAGATGTAATTTCAAGATACAAAGGTCATAATATAAATTTATAACCAGGAATAACATAGTTTTATTACATCTTACATAGCTCATTTGGCTATTACATTACATTGCAGCGGAATAACTATAAGTATGGGTCCTTCATCTTCAAAGTGCCACAGGCAGATGTTGGTTGTAGACTTTGTAATCCTAATCAAACAATCTTCATTAAAATCAATCAAACCTGCAACATTACAAGTTACAGCCACAAGGGTCAATACATTTTGAATTGTATTGGCAAGCTTCACTTCTATGTATAATAAGTGTGGATCCTATCAATACATGCATATTTGGCTAAGTAGAGTTTAAGGCTTATTTGCACAAAGCAATATTTTATCCTATCTTTTCAAAAATGGTTTTGGTCCTTTGACAAATCTCTTTTCCAAGAATCCCTTGAACTCCTTGGTAGACACTCAAGTGTTCAAGTCCTTGTCAAAAATCTCTTGAGCTCCTTGGTAACCCCAAGTGCATCAAGTTTTATAATATCTCATGAGTTCCTTGGTAACCCCAAGTGTTCATGTGTTCATCAAAATCTCTTGAGCACCTTGGTAACCCCAAGTGCATCAAGCTTAACAAATCTCTTTGAATTCCTTGGTAGACACACAAGGGCATCAAGTTTTTATTTTAGAAGTTGGAATGTCGAGATCTCCCATAGTTCAAACTTTAGTTGCTCAGTATTGTCCATAACTGGGGACACGGCTAAGTACTTAGATTTTATTATCTTCTGCAGAAGGAGTACACTTTACCCACATGTCACAATCCCATCTTGTTGCCACCAGTGGCGTACTGGATTAGTGCTCACCAAGATGGAGTACTGGCAGACTGAGAATGTGACGAAGTCTTTCCAAAAGGTCCTCCCATACATCATTGCTAGCTTTGTCTTCAGCCCCCATGAAGCATTCCAGATCCCCATGTCCAGTAACTAAAGACAATGTATGGGTCTTCCTAATGTAATTAACTAAGCCAGAGCCATAATAGCATGTGGTTGCACACGAAAGCCTCAATTGGAGAAGCATGTTTGATCTCTAAGTTTCCTAGGTGGTTTTCTTTTGGAGCCCAACACAAAGTGATTACCATAGACATGGTTCCTTTTGTTGCCACCTTCTCCAAAACTTAAAGTACCCTCCACCTAGGTAGTTCATTGAGTCCTTGTTTTATTATATAAAACACAAGTCCTTTTCTCAACTTTGTAAAATCTCAACATGCATCTCTTTTCAAAATATAGCATGGCTAAGCATGTACAATTTCAATGTTTTCACTAAGTAATGTAAGGGCATCCTATTAGGATTTAGCATAGCATAAGTATAAATTATTTTCATGCATGTTTTCAAAATCCACTAAGTATAATGAAAATAGTAGGACTTTAGATGATAGTGTAACTTGCCTTTTTCTTGGTAGGGAATGGTGGTTCACTCCTTGATCTTGCTAGTCTCACACTTCTCTAACTTCACTACAAGTCAATCAAGCAAACACAAAATCAACTAACATTCCAAACCAATAATCACACAAACAAATTCATACACACAAGACAATGGAAACTAATTTATGCATGGGAGCATGCACAAGATAGTTTTATTTTGCAAAAAGGGTCTCTATTGGATTTCTAAACTTTGTAAGATCCCAATTGGTCATTTACCAAAGTGGCAAAGTCATTAGCAAGGGGTTTTGTCTAAAAACCATTTTTAAATCCATTCATCATTTTATGTGGTGGAAATTAGTTTTATCAAATCTAAAACCTTTAAGTCTTCACCCAAAGTTTCTAACTCTCAAGACTTGGTGTTTTGGGGTCAGTATCTTGAATCAAAATATTTTCCCAAGGTTTTTATTCCAAAATCATTCTCATAATAAAACCATTATTTTCACTTGGCTAGAAAATGGACTAATTCATTTAATCCTTCCTAAATTTTTCCAAATCCATTTTCAAAGCCATGGGTTGGTTCCTAGGGTCAGTGAGTTGACAACAAACCATTTTGCAAAGGTTTTAACCCAAAAATCATTTTTAAGCAATTTTTCTAATATAAACAAGCACACAAATGAATCTGCAAAAATAAGCAAGCTAACAGATACTATTTGCTAAAACAAGGGCATGGTTGGCTAGGTCTTGCTCTCCTGAATCCAACAACATAAAATTTGTAATTTTTGGACGTGTGGATCCAAAGTTATAAGGGTTTGAAGTTTGCAAATAAATCTGATTCAAAAATTCTTTTAAACATACCTAGTGCCACGCGGCAGGATTTCACTGGACGGTACCGCTTCGCGCGGATCAGCGTTGCGGTGCGTTGGATCTAATCGATCGTGTGGTCCAGAGTGCGTACCTCTTCGCGACTAAGTGATTCTATCTCGCTCGCCCGATCTAGATCGAACGGATCGCGCGGTTTGACCAGAAGCTGGCGGCGCTGCGACGGCTGCTGGCGGCGGAACGACCAGACGGTGGCGGCGCCGGCGAAACAGGAAGCGAGAGGGGAAAAGGGAGTGCTCACCGAGTTCGTGGGGTGACGTCGAGAATCAACTCGCTTGCGGTTGGTAAGGGGGTGTATTGGAGCGGGCTGGATTGCTCGCCGGAGTGGAGCTGCTCCTCGGCCTTGCTCAGTCGTCGTCGAGGACAGCGCTGGAGCTCACTCGGAGACAAACCAGATGCACGGTCAGATGCGCAAAGACACGGCGAATGTGTGTGCGTGAACGAGAGGAAAAGGAGTGGTCTGGTCTTACCGAAGGAACTCGACGGAGTTGAAGTCAGCCGGCGGCGCTCAGAGCTTGGTCGTAGTCGACGTTCAGGGACGTCCACGGGTGAACAGGGGGTACCGGCAGATGCGCCAGGGAGTGGGGAAGTTGCTAGGTTGCTCAGGGATGCAAGGGGCGGTGATACTTGGCCGGAATCGTCACCGAACCTTGTCGGAGCAGAGGGTGCTCGGGGAGAAAATTGGGGTGGTCTAAGGCGTGCCAGCGCAGGGTGTCAGAGGGGAAATATAGAGGAGACATGGGCGTTTAAGACTGCATGATCAAATCGAGTAACGCTGGTCGCGTTAAGGCGAATTAAGTCTGCGAATTCATCGGCAGGAAACAGCGACGAGGGGGAAGAAGGGGTCGCGCGGGTGAGGAGGAAGAACAGTGGAGAGTGGGCCTACCGGTCAGTGGGAAAAGAAAGGAGGGGAGGGTCCACTGGTCAGTCTCTGCGCGGGTTCGAATACTAGTGCGAAACGTTTTCTTTCGGGGTGAGGAGCTGGGCTGTTTCTGGGCCTGTTTGGGCTGCTGGGTTGGGTCGACCCTTTTCTTATTTTTTTCTGTTTCTGAATCTTTTTCCTTTTTCTAATTCTATTTCCTGTTTTGAATTTCCAAACAAACAAACATCAACCAAAACAAACCAAACAACACCAATCTTTGTAATTTTGAAATTAGTTCTGTTTAGTAACATGAACCAAGATCCAAATTCAAAATAATAATTTTAATAATAGGGTCCACTATTAATTAACTAAATAGATGTACCAATTATTGAATCCATAGGTTTTGATTTAATTCAAAGCTCCACTTGAGAACTAAATAATTTTAAACCATTCAGTAGGTTGTATTTGAAAATAAGGAATATTTGGAAAGCTTGTTTTAAAATAAAATAACATTTTTGTTATATAGGGTCCATTAATAATTAAATAAAATTGTACCTTGGTTATTTAAATCAAAATAGGATTTGATTTATTTCAAAGCTTTTATTTAAATCCCAATCTTTTCCAAAACCAAATCAGTAGGTTTTTATTTGAGAAAAATACTTGGAAAAACTTAATTTTAAAACCAATAAACAAGTTTTGAGGATTTAGAAATAAATAATCTTTCATTAATAAAAACATGGATATTAATCTTTTATTGTTTTATTTTAAATAACCTTTATTTATTTTAATCAAACAAAATCTTTTTGTTTCCAAGTTTTAGCCAAGGTTTAATTTGGTTTTATAAAATAATCCTTATTTATAAATCTACCTTTTCCTTTGAAAACCTTTTATTAAAAGATCCAAAATAGTAATTCCAAAATATTTTATTTTCCTTTTATTAAATGCTTAACTCTTTAAATCCCTTTAGGATTTTATTTAATTCAAATGGGTTTGAAGTTCCAATTGAATTCAAAAAGTTTCTTATGGCTCTGAAAATCAAACAAAGTTTTATTTTATTCATTTATTTTCACATTACAAGATTTGGAAAATCTTGGGATGTGACAGTGCAGAGCAAAATGGAGGCAGCCTGGTGGCTCTCTAGCAGCAGGGTTTGAGGGGAAATGAAGAGGAGAGGGAGGGGATTTATCAGGCGTGATCACGGGATTAATTCATTGAGTCATTGCAGCGTATTTACTCCGAGAAGTTAACGACAGGAACGGCCGGGAGGAGGGCGTGGTCAACGGGGTGGGTGAAGACGATGACGATGTGGCGATGGGGTCCATTGTCAGCGAGTGAAAGAGAGTGGGGGTGGGGTCCATCCGTCGGTGCCTCTGCGGGTTCGTTTGCGAGTGAATAACGGTTCGCTCGGTGAGAGGGAGAGGTGGGCTTCTGATGGGCTTAACGGGCTAGGTTAGTTGGGCTGCACCTATTCATTTTTTTGATCTGATTGTTTTTCTTTTTTTTCATTTCTATTTTCTGTTTTGGTTTTGTTTAATTAGTTCAAACACTCATTTGAATTCAAACCTTTGCGATAATTTGTGTAGCTTAAAAACACTGATTAATAAAACATTCTAAAATCATTTTAGAATAATTTATTTATTCTTTTTAAGGTCTTTTAATTCTTCAAAATAGGCTCTAGTTTTAAATCAAATAAGATTTAATAATATTTCCAAACACCATTTAATTCCTTAAACCTTCCAAATATTTTCAGTAGGTTTTTATTTTTTTAATAGGGTGTCAAATAATTCATCTTGAATTATTTGGAAAGTATTTAATATGATTCATAAATCATTTGAATTGGGTATTTGTTTTAATTCCAATGGAATTTGATATAGTTTTAATTCCCTAATTTTTATTGGAAGTTTTCTTTAATATTAATTAGGTTGAATTAAACAACTTTTATTTCTCTTGGGTTAATTCCAAAATACTATTTTCTCATGCATTATATAATTATTCGTATTAGAGATTTGTCTTTATTAAAATAGGGATAGAATGGTTAATGCCATTTTATTTTATTTTGGAAATTCTTTATCTTTTTATTTTATTTGGATTTGGATTATATTCATAACATTTGTTTAATGGATTAGGCCAAGATTTAATTTGGTCTTTAAATATTCTTTATTTAATATTTCTTTCTTCATCTTATAAAATCCATATCTTTTTATTTAGAGATCCAAACTTGGTGATTCCAATTTGTAAATCTTGTTTAATATTTTTTTATGTTTTTTAAATCCCTTTAGGATTATTTTCTCACCATTTGGTATGGTTTTTTTTAGATAAGTGTTTCATTAGCTTTGGAAATTACTTTTCCTTATCTTATTTAAATTCATAAGATTTTATCTATGGCTCCAAATTAAGTGAAACCAATTTCTATGGTTTAATATATTTCTATTTATCATTCTTAATCATTTATAAATGTTTGATGATAGATTTTTATATGGATCAAATCCATAGGCTTGGAGATAATTTGGAAATGATTTTCTTCCATTTAGGGTTTAGGGTTTGGATTTATTTTCCAAGTGTTTGAATTTCCAGATGCATTTTAAGAGGAATGCATTTCTCTTGATTTGGATTTTGTTGAATTCAAACTTTAATTAAAGTTTATTCCAGATGGGATTTTAAGTTTCCATTTAGAAACAAAAGTTTCTTTTCACCCTGATTTTCAACAATAATTTATTTTATTTTATTTATTTTCACATTACAAGATTTGGAAAATCTTGGGATGTGACAGATGAGGGGGATGCGCACCCCTCCGCTTTTCCTTGCCAAACCTACTAGCGGGCTGCTAGGATTCTTGATGATTTTATGACCTTGATTCGGAGGGCTGGTCTAACAAGTCTTGTGCAGGATGATAGCGTGCAATATGCTACGCTCACTAAAACATTTGTGGAGAGCTTCTCCTTTACTAACAGCATGTTCAATCCCGATGTTTCTTTCAAGATTTATGGCAGGTCTTACCATATGACATTGAAGAAATTTTGTGAGGCGCTGGGACTTGGTACAGCTGGGTCAGCAAAGAAGATTCCAGCTCAACCCGTTGATTTGTTGAAGCTCTACCGCGGAATAACCAATAATGATAACCGTAGATCTCAACGGAGAAGGATAAGAGACATTCAGCTTCCAGCCATCAGGTACTTCACTTAATATCTTACCACTAGTGTTCTTGGTAGGGAGAACACTAGTAATATTTCCAGCTATCATTTGGCTTTCTTAGCTACTGCTCTCAACAATGATACCAAGTACAATCTTGGTTCTCTCATTGCTCGTCGTTTAACTGCTAAGGGACCCATTTATGGGGGAATTATTGCTATGCGTGTTACTACTGCCTTAGACATTGTTGTTGATCCAAATGATACAGTTTTGGCTCCTCGGAGGCTTGATCTTGCTGCCATGAAGGCGCACCAATTTGTCACTAATGGCTCTACCCTTGATAACTTGGTATATAAAATGCGGTTTATTGACGGGGAAGAGAGAGATCCCTCTCCCCCAAATCACTTTGTTCAGTATTTCTCATGGACCTTTGTCACGCTCCAAGGAGGAGATGGATGACAAGCTGCGCTCTCTTAGCTTCTATGGACACTATCAGGAGGAAGCACCCTCGTATGACCCCATTGTACACTACACAGGGGAGTCCTCGAGCTCGTACCAGGACGAGGGAGCCTCCTCATCGTACTATGGAGGTGCATCTACTTGGGCACCATGGGATTGATCCCCACTTAGGACAAAAGCCTAAGCTTGGGGGGAGGTATACCGACATCACACTCATCTATATATCATGTCCGGTCGGTTCTTTGTATATCCATTGTTTCACTTTCTTTTTTGTTCTTGTTGCTGCTTTCTCAAAAACACAAAAAATACCAAAAATATTTTCGTTGTTTCTCTTGGTTTGTTTGCTTCTTGTTTGGTTTGCCTTTTCTTTGTTTGGTTTTGCTTTGTTTGCTTTCTTTAAAAAATCGAAAACACCAAAAATATTTGTTGTTCTTCTCTGGTTTTGTGAGTTCTTCGCAGGGTTCAGCCGTCCTCAGTGGAGTTTGGTTTCATGTTATTATTCAAGTCACACAAGTGAAGGGCAATAATGAAGATTAAGACAACTTTAGGTGTGGGAAGAGGCTGGTAACGAACCCTATTTATTTTCATGTTTGTACATATACTCATCATTGTGAGCATGCTTAGTCTGTTCATTGTAAGGAGTGTGTTACTGATGGATGCTTAGTAGTTCTTGCTTGTCTATGATTAGCTCCAGCTTGCTAATAGTTTGTAGCATGTCATATGAATGTTTGCTTGCATTGTTCTATTCATATTTTGGTATGATATTGTGGTATCCTCCTCTGAAAGTTTCATGTGAATCGACTTGGCACATGCTCACGCATGCATATGACTAAATAATAGTCAGTAAGCTTCGATGATTTATTTTGCCTCAGAGTTCTTGTATCACTTTCATGCCATAATTAGTCCTGTTTTGTTGCAAGCATGATTATAATAGTTATTGCTCTCTCGTTTGTTGCTCCCTCTCTATTGCTAGCCTTCACTTGCACTGAGTATGAGCTCTACCTGTGCTTCCAACTCCCCAAAACCAATATTACCAAATGTGTCCATCATACCTACCTATTAGCATCGTTTGCTATTTCAGTGCATATTCTATATGCCTTGTTTTCTTCCAAATAAAATGTTTGTCTGTTTTGAGGAAGTTAGTTAGTAAAGCTCTCACGAACTTGATGGCACACTTTATTCCTTGCACTTAATAATATTGAACCATTATGACCTGTCCATGAAAGTTATATGCTTGCAAATTATATGCTGGGAGTCAGCAGAACCGTGCTGCCACGGGGAACGCTTTCAACACTTTTTGGATACATCTCTAGTTGATACCTTGCTCTTTTGTTTGCGGATGTCGACGGTGTGAAATAAAAGGGGAGCTTGTGAGTTAATGGAGTCTATACATTGTGTTAGAGAAACGCCTGGGCCGCTAGCCTAAGCCATGCCTAATCATGGTGGAAACTTGCAGCACCACCATAATGAGCATTCTGTGAAGCATCCTCAGTAAAAAGCTATGCACATAGTAAATAAAAAGATCGCTGAGATGCTCATTGTCTGTTTGCCTTGTCATTTTGATCACGGGATAGCTCCTATATTGTCAACACCCGGATTTTTAATCCCAGATGCCTGTTATGCCATACATCGCAATCCCAGGATTACCATTTTTGCGAGACATAACATATTTGAATATCATGGTACATCATCCATTACAAACCATACATAAGGTCTTACACAAATAAGGATCTCATGATCCAGTTCTTAATACAACTCAAGCAGCGGAATAACGTAATAATAAAGGTAGCGTAGGTGAGCTCCATCTTCGGGATCACAGGCAATGCTGACGATGGGAGATGATCCTAGTTGTCGTAACCTTCCGACGGTCCATCATCCTAGTACTCCTCTTCAGAGTCTGGCCACGGGAATATCCAGGGACAAAGCCATGAGTACTCTTTAAGTACTCGCAAACTAATACTAACAAGTTAAGGGGGTTTTTATAGTAGGACACTAAGCTCTAGGGTTGTTTTGCAAAAAGCCAGATTTACCTCCACTAAGTTCAGAAGCAAAGAAAACTAGTTGAAAGTTTTATAACACCTAAGTGGGAACTTGAATTTCATATCACAACTCTGTTGTGGTCAAGTCAAAGTCTCAATTCATTTCACAAGTCATTTTGAAAACATCTGATGGGGGAACAGTATGGCAACTCCAACTGTCCATAACCGCGGACGCGGTTATTCGAATAGTTTGACACTCTGCAGAGCTTGTACACTTTCACCACAACATTCGATACATCCGTCAGGAACAAATCCTGAATTCACCATACTCAGTATGCGGAAAATCAATCCTAACCTTTCAATTACACGCCCTAGTATAAGCACCTATCCTGTGAGTTTGGCCTCCCAACCATGACCAACTGTCCTCTTGGGTATTGCACAGGTGGACAATCTTCACAAGGTAGCCTCAGCTCAGACCTTGGCTGTGAGGGAACCCATACTAAGGTATATAAATTTCCAGTCAAGCCCTACCCAATTTTCAGGTATTGTGGTTGTACGGTAAAATTGGAATGGTATCGCATCCAGAAAAGCATCAGTTTTATAAAGGGGCTAAGGCTCATGCCTCAACATTTTCATCATCAAAATCATGTGGTGTTCGGAAACACATGTCAAAACATTTCAGTAGAATGACTCATCATTCCAAGGTTTTCATAACCATTTTCACCAAGTATTCCCATCTAAAGTTGATCAAGTTTTATGCATAGCACTAGCATCTACAAGTGGGGTTAAGTACTAAGGAGGGGTGGTAAACAAGTGGAGATTAATGAAGTTCAATCTCATGCCTTAGGATGACATCAAGATTATCTAGCTTAGGCTAAATTTAATGCTCTTTATGCAACCTTCAATTATCTTTCTAGAATCTACAAGTCACTTAAGTAAACTAAGAAAAGCTTTGACAAAGAAATAAAGTATAAAGCTTGTAAGTAAAACTAGGATGGTTTATCAAGTGGTATAAGCTTGCTAGGTTGCAAGTGTTAGCTTGCATAGGTCAAATTGGTTAGTAAGGCTTACATAGGTAAAGTATCTTGCAAGTGTTAGCTTGCCAAATAAACTAGTAGTATTAGGCTTGCCTTGTGCAGAGCAGTGGTTGAAGTTCTCCTCGGCTTCTTCCTCGTAGTATCCTCCTTCCTCCTCGTATCCTTGGTCGGTACTAGCGTCTATAAATGAATACGAGGTACACAATCACCAAACAATACTTAACTATTTTCAATCATCACACAAAGGTGCACTAAAGATGATCTAGCATTATCACCTACATTAAAAACTTAAAACATTTGTCTTATTTATTTTAATTTGAGAAAAGTAATTTCTACTCATTGAAAAACTACTTAAGATTTAATATTCTCCAACTCAAACATGGGATCATGTTGACACATGTCATCACCACATATTTCAGTACATGGGAATGTGATTTAAAGTGGTGTCACAATTTAATAAGGTTTAACCTTTTTATTTTAATTAAATAAAGTGACTAGAAATACCTATGTGACATTCTTTTATTACTTGAACATTATTTCTGTAAGTAAACCCAAATGTTTTTATATATTCTGAAAGGTATGATCAAATGTGTTTTTTGAGAGTTGGAATCAACTCAAAAGCTATTATGGTTGAATTTTGAAAAATGTTTGAATGCAGAAAAGCTTCTGACTTGTTATTTTTACCAAGGTTGATCTACATATCCAAATGATTTGAATCCAACGGGCTTGGATTAAGCATTTCAGTACCTTTCTAATAAAATTGGTTTCATGCATTTTGGTTCACTGAATCGACCTGGGTTGATTTTTGAATATAGGTACAGAACTGAGTTTGAATTAAAATAGAAAGATCTAAATTCAAACGATTGGGTCGCGCGGGAGAGGTTAATGGGCTGGCCCAGTGTCACTCCGCATCGCTGGGCTCAGCTGACAGGGGGGTTCCACCAGTCAGTGGCTCATAACACGCGAAGCGGTACGGGGTTGTGTGGTTCGTTGGATTAGTAGGGAGATCAACGACTGGGGATCGTCGTCGACGATGAACATGTCACCGGTGAGCTCGAACCCTAGCGGCTAAGTGGGGGTGCATAGGGGGCATACCAGGGCTCCAGCAACGACAGCGAGGCGGGCAAACGAACTGGTGGTCGACAACGAGCTCAGGGATGGTCGAGGTAGCTCCGGGGGTGGTCGAAATCAACAGCCCCCTTCTTCTCCAGAGGCGGCCTGCTCCGGCGCAATTCCGGCGAGCCGCTGCTCCTCGTGCTTTGGCTAGAGGGTGGAACGATCAGTGAGGTGAGGGGAGTGAAATGGTGTGCTTCAAATGGTTGGGGGTGGCCTCCTTTTACAGGCTCGACGGCGAGACCGAGAGGGATCGGCAGGCGACGGTGGCGACATGGCTACGGGCGGCTAGCGGCATGGCTGAGGTTGGCGATCGATGGGCGGTCTCCTGGCGATGCTCTAGAGCTTAAATGCGCACTTAGGGGCGGTGGAAATCGGTCGGGAACGTGCGATGATCTGCGCAGCAGAGGCGGCGTCTTCAACGGCGAGCGGTGGCTGTGAGGCACGAGGCAGCGAACGGGGGTGTCTGGCGTGTTCCTGGGATCATGGCGAAGCGGTAGGCACGGGCTGCGGTAGAGGGGCGGTGTGTGCACGCGTGCCGGGCTGCGGTAGAGGGGCGGTAGAGTGGCACTGGGCGCGCGGCGTTCTTGGTTGTCCACAACTTGCACTGGCTTGGGGAGGGGACAGTGGGCGGCGGTGAGGTGCTGGCTACCTCACAGACAAGGTTGGCAAGGCTAGGGTGGCTGCTATCTGGCCGGCGACAATGGGTGGCATGGTGAGGCTCGGCCTGCTCCCCGTTGATGGCAAGGCAAGCTTACAGTGGTGCTAGATGTTTACAATTGAGCTAGATGAGCTACTAAATACTAGTTGCAACCAAAGAGGGAACAAGTTAGGCCCAATTTACTGCACACAATAGTGTTTGTGATTTGTTTAATTTGAGTCTGTAAGGTGTTTGATGAAATGGCCGCAAGAAACTTACTTTTGAATTTTGAAAAGATTTTTGGTGGATGTACTAGGCATGTTCTGGGGATTCTGTGGGTGCTTGGGTTTTAAAAATTGATCTTGTTTGAGTGGTTTTTGAAATAGTGGGATCTTCCCATATGAAATAGATTCAATTTTAAAATGTCCTTTAAACATAGTATTTGGATGTTTTTGGATGATCACAAAGTGGGCCTTGGTACCTTATTATGAGTACTAACAAGGGGTGCAAAGATCCACAAATGTTTCTGTTAAGTTTTGAAAACTAGGGATAGCCAAAGTAGGCATGAGAGTTAATTTGGCAAAAATGACCATTCACTTCATTTGTTTATTTTCAGTTGTTTGTCTTTGGGAAAAGTTTGGGGATTGTTTAGATGATGTTTATTTCACCTAAGAATCATTTTATAAGCAAAGAAACATAGAATCATGGCTCCACTGAATCTTGAGAAACTTGATGCTTCGGGTTCTGTTAGTTCTGAAAGCTTCTTCCAAAATACGGATGGGTACTTCGGGATAGGTCAGGTCATCGTTGATTTCTATGGTCCGGTGATCAATGTTCTTGAACATTTCAGTCTTCTCCGGAACTTCGAGGCATTTATGAAGTAATGAGATATGGAACACATTGTGTACTGCTGACATCTCTTCTGGTAGTTCCAATTGATACGACACTTCTCCTCGACGGTTCAGAATCTTGAAGGGGCCGATATATCTGGGGGCTAACTTTCCCTTTAGTTGAAGGCGAGGTCTCGATGTCTCTTGTCGGCGTAACTCTTATGTATTGACTGAGCGGTCTTGAGGTGCTCACGAATCTTGTGAACTTTCTCTTCTGCTTCTCGTAGGATGTCGGGTCCGAAAATCTGACTCTCTCCTACTTCCGACCAGTTCAAAGGGGTGCGACACTTCCTTCCATACATGAATTCAAATGGGGCCATTTGCAAACTAGCTTGATAACTGTTGTTGTATGAAAATTCTGCGAAAGGCAGATAGTCTTCCCATTTAGATCCATACTCTAACACACATTCTCTCAACATATCTTCGAGTATTTGATTTACTCGCTCTGTTTGTCCGTCGGTCTAAGGGTGATAAGCGGTGCTCAAATCTAGTCGGGTTCCTAAACCTTCTTAGACTTTCTTCCAGAATCTCGAGGTAAACTGAGTTCCTCGATCCGATAGGATGTTCTTGTGGACTCCGTGCAAACTGATGATTCTAGCGATGTATAACTCTGCTAGCTTCAAACTCTGATATGTGGTCTTGAATGGTAAGAAATGGGCGACTTTGGACAATCTGTCCACTATGACCCAGATAGAGTCATTTCCCCTACTAGAAGTAGGCAATCCGGTGATAAAGTCCTGTAGAGGTCTCAACCTAATAAGGTGGATTCCTCCTGTGTTTTACAATGCTAGTCCCTGGATCAATAGCTAGCATCCACAGTTAAGATGTAATATCAAGAAACAAAGGTCATAATATAACTTTATAACCAGGAATAACATAAGTTTATTACATCAAACATAGCTCATTTGGCTATTGCATTACATTGCAGCGGAATAACTATAAGTATGGGTCCTTCATCTTCAAAGTGCCACAGACAGATGTTGGTTGTAGACTTTGTAATCCTAATCAATCAATCTTCACTAAAAACAATCAAACCTGCAAACATTACAAGTTACAGCCACAAGGGTCAATACATTTGAATTGTATTGGCAAGTGATACTATAATAGTATAGTGGAGTCTATCATCTATATGCCTTTGGCTAAGTGGAGTTGAGGCTTGCATTGCTCAAAATAGATTTTTCCTTATCATTTGAAAATACTAAGTTTTTGCTTGACAAAATCATTTTTCTCAATCAAAGATTGAAGATCCTTTCCAAGGCATCTATCAACCAAAGATTGAAGATTTCAAACAACCCTTGTTCAATCCACAAGTTTTAACTTTAGAAATTTGAATGATGAGATTCTTGATTGCTTCCATGTCTTGATGCTCAAATTGTCCTTTACCAGGGACATGGCTAAGTACTTAGATTTTACACTCTGCAGAGGTGGTGCACTTTCCCCACAAGACTTGGTTTCCCAAGACAAGATCTTTCAGAAGCTTTCCCTTAGACCAAAATGGACGCGCTCCAACCTATCAAACACTACCACCAACTGTCCATATGGCTAAGTTCTTGCAACCTATATGATCATGGCAGAGCCCATATTGCCAAGTGGTTGCACTTGAAGCTTCTCAACATTTGACATCTCAAATCTCTTTGTTCCTGGGTGGCATACCACAAGTGAGATACACAATCCAAGTCCATGGCCTTGTGAACCACTCAACCAAACTCCACCAAGCTATCCCATTCCACCCAGGTGATTCATTAGCTTAGTTGTTTTATTAGACAAAATCACAAGTCCTTTAGACTTAGAATATTTTCCCATAGTGTGAATATATATTCCACCCATGTTTTCTATTAGCTAGGCTAAGCTTGGTAGTAGTAGGAATGTTAACTTAGGAAAATCCTACTAAGGATTCATCTACTAGGTTTTACTATAGCAAGGTCTATACTTAGCAAAATCCATGCAAGTTTTACTTAGAGAAAAATCACTAATGCATAGTGAAAATAATGGGACAAAAGTATGAAGCATCACTTGCCTTTTTGGTAGGGAATGGTGGTTCACTCCTTGTTCTTGCTAGTCTCACACTTCACTACAAGTCAATCAAGCAAACACCAATTCAATTTACATTCCAACCCAATAATCACTAAAACAAATTCACACACACAAGACAATGGAAAACCAATTCATGCATGGGAGCATGCACAAGATAGTTTTATTTTTCAAAGTGGGTCTCTATTGGGTTTCTAAACTTTGTAAGATCCAAATTGGTCATTTACCAAAGTGGCAAAGTCATTAGCAAGAGGGTTTTGTCCAAAAACTATTCCATTCATCATTTCATGTGGTGAAAAATGTTTTTATCAAGGCAAAACTATTAAGTTGTTCACCAAATGAGTTGCTAATTTGCAAAACTTGGTGTTTTGGGTCAGTGGGTTTGAATCTCAATATTTTCCCAAAGTTTTTGTTCCAAAATCTTTTCCATAACAATTCCATTATTTTCACTTGGCTAGAAATGGACCAAATCTAATATTCCATCCTAATCTTTTCCAAATCCATTTTCAAAACCATGGGTTGGTTCCTAGGGTCAGTAAGGTCACAACAAATCATTTTTCAAAGGGTTTAATCCAAAAATCATTTTTCAACAATTTTTATACTCTAAACAAGCACACATTTGATTCTTCAAAAACAAGCAAGTTAACAGATACTATTTACTAAACCAAGGGCATGGTTGGCTAGGGCTTGCTCTCCTGAATCCATTGATATAAAATTTGTAATTTTTGGACGTGTGGTTTGAAATTTACAGGGGTTTGAAAATGGCATTTAAATCTGTTTTCAATTTCTGTTTTAAACTCGAGCTGGCCACGCGTCGTTGTTTCATTGGTCGATACCGGTTCGGCCGGATCACGCGACGACAGCCGTTGGATTTAAGTTAAATCGTGTGGCACAGGATCACCACTTACCCCTTCGCTAACGTTCTATCGTATCCGTCAGATTCAGATCCTGCGGTTGCTACTGCCTGGCCAAAAACGGGCGGCGCTCAACGGTGGCGCGCGGCGGCGCGGCTCAGATGATGACGGTGCTGGCGATGCGGGAAGCTAGAGGAACAGAGGGGTGGTTTACCAGATTCGCCGAAGCTCGCTGATGCTCAACGTGGTACTGGTTGGTGAAGGGGCGCACGGGGCTATCCTTGATTGCTCGCCGGAGACGAGCTGGGCTTCGGGCGGTTCAGGAGGTCGTCGAGGGCGAGGACAGGGGGCGTCCTAGGACAAACGGAAGATGTGGTTAGGTTCGCACGAGCCTGGAGATCATCACCGTGTCCACGGGGAAAGGAGGGAAGGTCAGGTACTACCTGGGAACGTCGTCGGAGAAGAGGGCAGACGGCGGTGTTGTAGGTCGTCGACGTTGCCGACGCTGTAGGGTACCCGCGGATGAATGAATGGCACAGAAAGATGCGCCAGGGTGTGGTGAGCGTGCTCGTGTGCTCGGGGAGGCAGGAGGTGGTGTCGAGTCGCCGGAATCGGCTCTGGACTTCGTCGGAACAGAGGATGCTCGGGGAGAAATTGGGACGGCCTGGGGGCGTGCTTTGGGGAGAAGACAGAGGGAAATGAGAGAGGATGCGCTGGCATTTAAAGGTGCTTGATCGCTGCGAGTTATGGTGGCCGTGTTAAGGCGAATTCAAGCCACGAATCAAAGCCTGCAACGGCCGGCGAGGGGGAGAAGAGGTCATGCGGGGTGAAGAGGAAGAACAGGAGGAGTGGGGCCGGTCGGTCAGTGGGAAAGGAGCGAGGAGGAGGTCCACCTGTCAGTGAGGGTGCGGGTTTCTTCTGGGGTGAAGAAAAACGTTTCGGGGGCGAGGGTGAGGTGGGCTAGGTGGGCTGTTTGGGCTGGCCAGTTGGGTCAGGTCCATTTCCTATTTTTTTTTCTGAATTCTTTTTCCTATTTCTATTTTTCTGTTTTGGATTTCAAACAAACAAACAACATTCAAACAAATCAAACCATCACCAGACTTTGAAAGTTTGAACTTTGTTCTATTTAGTAACAAAACCAATATTCCAAAATAAAATAATATTTTATTCATTTTAGGATCCATTCACTAATTAAATAAAATGGGTCTTTAGTTGTTTAATAAAATAGGGTTTGATTTAATTAATAAAATCTCCATTTGAAATCCAAATGTTTTCAAAACCAAATCAGTAGGTTTTATTTGAAAATATAAGATACTTGAAATACTTGTTTAAAATGAAATAACATTTTATTTTAGAGTCCATTATTAATTAAATATAATAGACTTTCATTATTAAATCAAATAGGATTTGTTTTATTGAGATATTTATTTTGAAATCTAAAATAAAGCCAAAACACTTTAGTAGGTTTTATTTGTGAATATCAAATATTTGGAAAACTTATTTTAAATAATTTAATAAGTTTTCATGTTTTTATTAAAATGGTAAAACCTTCTATTTAAATAAAATTTGGATATTAATTCCTTATTATTTTATTTAAATAGACCTTTACTATTTTTAAACAAGACAAAACATTTTATTTCAAAATCTTGGCCAAGGTTTAATTTGGCTTTATAAAATAATCTTTATTTATAAATCCACCTTTTCCTTTAAAAACAAAATCTTTTATTTAAAAGATCAATAATGGTATTTCCAAAACATTTTATTTTCCTCTATTTAAAATGTTTATCTTTTTAAATCCCTTTAGGATTTTATTTAATCCAAATTGGTTTGAGGTTCCAATTGAATTCAAAATGTTTCTTCTGGCCCTGAAAATCAAACAAAGTTTTATTTTATTCATTTATTTTTCACATTACAAGATTTGGAAAATCTTGGGATGTGACAGGCTACCACCCTTAAAATAAATCTCGTCCCGAGATTTGGGGAGGCTAGGGGTTACAAGCAGGTTTAAAAACAACTAGGGTACTACCACCCTTAAAAATTTTCAAACAAAAATTACACATTGTCCTTCTTGGGATCCTGAAAAACTTCTCTAGGCAAACTTTTGCATTGTGTTCTTGGTTTCCATTCTTGACTCATGGGCCAAGGTTGAGATCCTTCATAGACTTGTTTAACTTGTTCTTCATCTTTTCTGGACAATTGCTTGCATAGTGGCCTAGTTCCTTGCATTTGAAACACATCACTTGGCTGATATCTTTCTTTTCCTTTGGTATCATTGCCTTTTGTTTGTTTCTTTGGTTCTTCTTCTTTTCTGGGCATTCATTGGCATAGTGTCCTATCTCTTTGCAATTGTAACATTGCTCTTGAGTAATATCTTTCTTGTTAGGGTTGGGGCATTTCTTCTTCTTCTTGGGTCTCTCCAAAGCTAGGAGTTCTTCTAGTTCATGTTCTTCATAGGTGGGAGATCTTTCTCTCTTCTTGGGGCATTGATCTTCATGCTCCTTGGATGCATGGTCCTTGTATCCATGAGTATTGCTAGCGGGTTCCTTCTAGATTAACATCCTTGTTATCCTTGTTGTCATTGGCTCTTGGGAGAAAGTTTTCTCTCATGTTGATCATTTGAGTAACTAATCCTTGCAACAATTGGGATTGAAGTTTCAAAATCCTTTGTATGGTTGGGTCTAGTCCATTGTTGTTGGCTAAAAACTGAGTTGTCTCTTGGCTCAACTGGTTTTGGGTTGCTATAATGTCTCTCATGTTGTCCTCTTGGTTGTTGTTGGTGTCATCAACCTTGATGTTAAAGTTTCTTGGAGTAGTCATCTGTTTGGGTTGAAGGGAGTTTAGAATAGGCAAAATATTTCTAAAGAGATAATTCTAATCACACACATCACAATTCACACAAGCAATGTGCAAGCAATCACAAACAAACATTTCACTCAAATAAGGTTCAAGCACATACTTAGGCAACAAAATATTTTGTTACACCACATAAGTTGGTGTGTTTGACTTAACTAAAATATGGTGGTCCATCTATATGGTTCACTTGTGATATTTCCTTCCTTCTTGGTTGATTCTTCTTGCATGAGATCTTGGTTTCCTTGAGAAAAACTCTTGGTTGCAATACTTCAAAGTTGTTGATGGCTCCTTCTTATTTTGCATTCCCTTAGTCTCTAAATCTTGAGTAGGATTTCCTTGTTTCACTTGTAGTCCTTGGTGAATATGCTGAAGATGTTGAAGTCATTAGAGTTGAAGATGTTGAAGTCATTAGAGTTGAAGATGTTGAAGTCATTAGAGTTGAAGTAGTCCTTTGCACATGGTGTAGTCTTTGGCCATGGGGTAGGTTTTTCCATCAAGTTGAAAATAGAAGAGAAGTAGAGTTGAAACAAAAATGGTTGAGGAAAGAGTTTACAAGTGTTTTTGTAAATAAGTTTTTGGAACAAAATACAACTCCTACTTTTCTAAGGGTTTTTGTCCAATCCTAGGTTTACAAATCCTACAGGCAACACAATGCTCTGATACCATCTGTAGAGGTCTCAACCTAATAAGGTGGATTCCTCCTGTGTTTTACAATGCTAGTCCCTGGATCAATAGCTAGCATCCACAGTTAAGATGTAATATCAAGAAACAAAGGTCATAATATAACTTTATAACCAGGAATAACATAAGTTTATTACATCAAACATAGCTCATTTGGCTATTACATTACATTGCAGCGGAATAACTATAAGTATGGGTCCTTCATCTTCAAAGTGCCACAGGCAGATGTTGGTTGTAGACTTTGTAATCCTAATCAATCAATCTTCACTAAAAACAATCAAACCTGCAACATTACAAGTTACAGCCACAAGGGTCAATACATTTGAATTGTATTGGCAAGTGATACTATAATAGTATAGTGGAGTCTATCATCTATATGCCTTTGGCTAAGTGGAGTTGAGGCTTGCATTGCTCAAAATAGATTTTTCCTTATCATTTGAAAATACTAAGTTTTTGCTTGACAAAATCATTTTTCTCAATCAAAGATTGAAGATCCTTTCCAAGGCATCTATCAACCAAAGATTGAAGATTTCAAACAACCCTTGTTCAATCCACAAGTTTTAACTTTAGAAATTTGAATGATGAGATTCTTGATTGCTTCCATGTCTTGATGCTCAAATTGTCCTTTACCAGGGACATGGCTAAGTACTTAGATTTTACACTCTGCAGAGGTGGTGCACTTTCCCCACAAGACTTGGTTTCCCAAGACAAGATCTTTCAGAAGCTTTCCCTTAGAACAAAATGGACGCGCTCCAACCTATCAAACACTACCACCAACTGTCCATATGGCTAAGTTCTTGCAACCTATATGATCATGGCAGAGCCCATATTGCCAAGTGGTTGCACTTGAAGCTTCTCAACATTTGACATCTCAAATCTCTTTGTTCCTGGGTGGCATACCACAAGTGAGATACACAATCCAAGTCCATGGCCTTGTGAACCACTCAACCAAACTCCACCAAGCTATCCCATTCCACCCAGGTGATTCATTAGCTTAGTTGTTTTATTAGACAAAATCACAAGTCCTTTAGACTTAGAATATTTTCCCATAGTGTGAATATATATTCCACCCATGTTTTCTATTAGCTAGGCTAAGCTTGGTAGTAGTAGGAATGTTAACTTAGGAAAATCCTACTAAGGATTCATCTACTAGGTTTTTCTATAGCAAGGTCTATACTTAGCAAAATCCATGCAAGTTTTACTTAGAGAAAAATCACTAATGCATAGTGAAAATAATGGGACAAAATTATGAAGCATCACTTGCCTTTTTTGTAGGGAATGGTGGTTCACTCCTTGTTCTTGCTAGTCTCACACTTCACTACAAGTCAATCAAGCAAACACCAATTCAATTTACATTCCAACCCAATAATCACTCAAACAAATTCACACACACAAGACAATGGAAAACCAATTCATGCATGGGAGCATGCACAAGATAGTTTTATTTTGCAAAGTGGGTCTCTATTGGGTTTATAAACTTTGTAAGATCCAAATTGGTCATTTACCAAAGTGGCAAAGTCATTAGCAAGAGGTTTTTGTCCAAAAACTATTCCATTCATCATTTCATGTGGTGAAAAATGTTTTTATCAAGGCAAAACTATTAAGTTGTTCACCAAATGAGTTGCTAATTTGCAAAACTTGGTGTTTTGGGTCAGTGGGTTTGAATCTCAATATTTTCCCAAAGTTTTTGTTCCAAAATCTTTTCCATAACAATTCCATTATTTTCACTTGGCTAGAAATGGACCAAATCTAATATTCCATCCTAATCTTTTACAAATCCATTTTCAAAACCATGGGTTGGTTCCTAGGGTCAGTAAGGTCACAACAAACCATTTTGCAAAGGGTTTAATCCAAAAATCATTTTTAAACAATTTTTATACTCTAAACAAGCACACATTTGATTCTTCAAAAACAAGCAAGTTAACAGATACTATTTACTAAACCAAGGGCATGGTTGGCTAGGGCTTGCTCTCCTGAATCCATTGATATAAAATTTGTAATTTTTGGACGTGTGGTTTGAAAGTTACAGGGGTTTGAAAATGGCATTTAAATCTGTTTTCAATTTCTGTTTTAAACTTGAGCTGGCCACGCGTCGTTGTTTCATTGGTCGATACCGGTTCGGCCGGATCACGCGACGACAGCCGTTGGATTTAAGTTAAATCGTGTGGCACAGGATCACCACTTACCCCTTCGCTAACGTTCTATCGTATCCGTCAGATTCAGATCCTGCGGTTGCTACTGCCTGGCCAAAAACGGGCGGCGCTCAACGGTGGCGCGCGGCGGCGCGGCTCAGATGATGACGGTGCTGGCGATGCGGGAAGCTAGAGGAACAGAGAGGTGGTTTACCAGATTCGCCGAAGCTCGCTGATGCTCAACGTGGTACTGGTTGGTGAAGGGGCGCACGGGGCTGTCCTTGATTGCTCGCCGGAGACGAGCTGGGCTTCGGGCGGTTCAGGAGGTCGTCGAGGGCGAGGACAGGGGGCGTCCTAGGACAAACGGAAGATGTGGTTAGGTTCGCACGATCCTGGATATCATCACCGTGTCCACGGGGAAAGGAGGGGAGGTCAGGTACTACCTGGGAACGTCGTCGGAGAAGAGGGCAGACGGCGGTGCTGTAGGTCGTCGACGTTGCCGACGCTGTAGGGTACCCGCGGATGAATGAATGGCACAGAAAGATGCGCCAGGGTGTGGTGAGCGTGCTCGTGTGCTCGGGGAGGCAGGAGGTGGTGTCGAGTCGCCGGAATCGGCTCTGGACTTCGTCGGAACAGAGGATGCTCGGGGAGAAATTGGGACGGCCTGGGGGCGTGCTTTGGGGAGAAGACAGAGGGAAATGAGAGAGGATGCGCTGGAGTTTAAATGTGCTTGATCGCTGCGAGTTATGGTGGCCGTGTTAAGGCGAATTCAAGCCACGAATCAAAGCCTGCAACGGCCGGCGAGGGGGAGAAGAGGTCGTGCGGGGTGAAGAGGAAGAACAGGAGGAGTGGGGTCGGTCGGTCAGTGGGAAAGGAGCGAGGAGGAGGTCCACCTGTCAGTGAGGGTGCGGGTTTCTTCTGGGGTGAAGAAAAACGTTTCGGGGGCGAGGGTGAGGTGGGCTAGGTGGGCTGTTTGGGCTGGCCAGTTGGGTCAGGTCCATTTCCTATTTATTTTTTTCTGAATTCTTTTTCCTATTTCTATTTTTCTGTTTTGGATTTCAAACAAACAAACAACATTCAAACAAATCAAACCATCACCAGACTTTGAAAGTTTGAACTTTGTTCTGTTTAGTAACAAAACCAATATTCCAAAATAAAATAATATTTTATTCATTTTAGGATCCATTCACTAATTAAATAAAATGGGTCTTTAGTTGTTTAATAAAATAGGGTTTGATTTAATTAATAAAATCTCCATTTGAAATCCAAATGTTTTCAAAACCAAATCAGTAGGTTTTATTTGAAAATATAAGATACTTGAAATACTTATTTAAAATGAAATAACATTTTATTTTAGAGTCCATTATTAATTAAATATAATAGACTTTCATTATTAAATCAAATAGGATTTGTTTTATTGAGATATTTATTTTGAAATCTAAAATAAAGCCAAAACACTTTAGTAGGTTTTATTTGTGAATATCAAATATTTGGAAAACTTATTTTAAATAATTTAATAAGTTTTGATGTTTTTATTAAAATGGTAAAACCTTTTATTTAAATAAAATTTGGATATTAATTCCTTATTATTTTATTTAAATAGACCTTTACTATTTTTAAACAAGACAAAACATTTTATTTCAAAATCTTGGCCAAGGTTTAATTTGGCTTTATAAAATAATCTTTATTTATAAATCCACCTTTTCCTTTAAAAACAAAATCTTTTATTTAAAAGATCAATAATGGTATTTCCAAAACATTTTATTTTCCTCTATTTAAAATGTTCCTCTTTTTAATTCCCTTTAGGATTTTATTTAATCCAAATTGGTTTGAGGTTCCAATTGAATTCAAAATGTTTCTTCTGGCCCTGAAAATCAAACAAAGTTTTATTTTATTCATTTATTTTTCACATTACAAGATTTGGAAAATCTTGGGATGTGACAAGTCCATTCCAACGGAATCCCATTTCCATTCCGGAATCTGCAAGGGTTGCAACAATCCAGCGGGTCTTTGATGTCCCGCCTTGACTCTCTGACATATATCACACTTGGCGATATAGCTTCCGATTTATCTCTTCATCTTATGCCACCAAAATTGCTCTTTCAAATCTTGATACATCTCCGTTCCTCCGGGGTGGATAGAATAAAGAGTATCATGAGCTTCCTTTAGAATAACTTCTTTCAACTCAGAATCTGCTGGTACACAAAGGCGTCCTTTGTACCACAGAACTCCTTCTTCGTCTTTGGTGAATCCCGGTACCTTGCCTATACCGATACGATGCTTATTCCTTCGATACTAGCATTTCCTTTCTGCGCCTCCTTGATCTGGCTGATCAAAGTGGGTTGAAGTTCTATGCTAGCCAAAAATCCTTCACTCACTAATTCCATTCGGAAATCTTCCATCTCTTTGTGCAGACTTGGTTGCTCCTTCAAAATCAAGGAGTTCAAGCGGCACGACAACCTGCTAAGGGCATCTGCTACCACATTGGCTTTACCGGGGTGATAGTGAATGTCCAGATCGTAATCCTTGATTATCTCAATCCATCTTCTCTATCTCATATTCAGCTCCTTCTGAGTGAATATATACTTCAGGCTCTTGTGATCCGAATAAATCTCACAACGATTTCCCATCAGGTAATGCCTCCATGTATTCAGGGCTAGAACTACGGTTGCGAGCTCAAGGTCATGGGTTGGATAGTTTTGATCATGTTGTTTCAGTTTTCGGGATAGATAGGATATAACTTTGCCTTCTTGCATTAGCACACATCCGAGACCGATCTTGGATGTGTCACAATACACGTCAAAGGGCTTCGTGATATCTGGCATGATTAAGATTGGGGCTGAAATCAATCTCCTCTTGAGTTCTTGAAAACTCGCTTCACATTTGTACGTCCATTCAAACTTCTTGTACTTCTTCAGCAATTGGGTCATGGGTCTGGCGATACTCGAGAATCCTTCTACGAACTTGCGGTAGTATCCCGCTAATCCGAGAAATGCACAAACTTGGGTTTGGGTGGTTGGGGCTTGCCAATCTTCGACATCTTTCACCTTTGCAGGGTCAACGGCAATACCTCCGGCTGATACAATGTGGCCGAGGAATCCTACCTCCTGTAACCAGAATTCACATTTGCTAAACTTGGCATACCACTGATGCTCTCTAAGGGTTCCAAGAATGGTCCTTAGGTGTAGCTCATGTTCTTATTCTGATTTGGAATAAATCAGAATGTCATCGATGAAAACAACGGCAAACTTATCCAGGAAGTCCATAAAAATCTTATTCATGAGATTCATGAAATAAGCGGGGGCATTGGTTAATCCAAAAGACATGACAGTATACTCGTATAATCCATATCTGGTGGTAAAGGCAGTCTTGGGAATATCCTCTACGCGAATCTTGAGTTGATGATAGCCAGTTCTAAGATCAATCTTAGAAAACACTTTGGCACCGGTCAACTGATCAAACAAATCTTCTATCTTGGGCAACATGTATTTGTTCTTGATAGTGACATCATTCAACTTCCGATAATCCGTACACGAAGGGTTACCTCCATCCTTCTTGTCCACAAACAAGACAGGTGATCTCCATGGTGACGCACTTGGTTGAATCAATCCAATTCCTACATGGCATCCATTTGCTTCTTCGGTTCTGCTAGTTCAGACGGTTTCATACTATATGGTCTCTGGGCTATGGGTCCTGTTCCGAGGATTAGTTTGATGATAAACTCGATATCCCGATCTGGGGGCATACCGGGCAAAACATCTGGAAATACATCGGGGTATTCACATACTATCCGGACTTGGTCAATGGTAGTTTGGGCTATACTCTTGTTGCACTTGAATTGACGAGGTAAGGTTTCAGATACATGCTCGACTGATACTCCAGCTGTACTGGTCATGGTTATGGCTTTCTTGGCACAGTTAATTAATCCTTTATGTTTGGACATCCAATCCATTCCTAGTACTACTTCCAAACCTTTAGTTCCGAGTACTATAAGATTAGCATAAAAATCTATGCCATGGATTCAGATAGGGATGGCTTTGCAAATTTGCCTAGCTTTGGTGGTTGAACCGGGATTTGAACAATCATAACATGCTTCAGTTTGGTGGGTTGAATCTTACTAGTGCATTCAAATTCTTCGGTGACAAATGAGTGCTATGCACCAAAATCAAACAACACTCTTGCAAGTACTGAATTAACAGAAAACATACCCAGCACGACATCTAGCGCTTCCTAGGCTTCTTCAGCATGCATGAGAAAAAGACGGCCGTTGCGGTTGAGCGAGTTCCCTGGGGCAAACCTTCTTCCGGGCTGAACACGACGCTGTTGCTGAGCTGGGGCATTTGCATTGGGGGCTGCGGCATTCTTCTTGGGACACTCATTGGAGTAGTGACCCTTGGTTCCACAATCATAACAAGTCACTTGCGACTTGTCCTTTGCTGCAACAGGTACAACATTGCTTCTAGTCCTTGGGGCAGTGTTGATGTTGGTGGCGGCATTGTTGTTGTTGAACTTGGGTGGTGCACGGTTGAAATTGCTAGAGTGGATGGGGTTGTTGTGATTTCCTCCGGGCCTTGGGTTTCCACGGTTGGGATAGGTCGGACGGTTCATCGGGGGTCTGTTATTTCTCGGGGCAAATCCTGGAGATGGGTTGGGGCGATACTTTGGGGTATGATGGGTTCCTGGCTGATGCATCATGCGGCTTTTTCGGTTCTCATTGGCTTGGTTGATCTTTCCTTCCATCTGAATGGCAGAGTCGACGAGGGCTTCAATATTAGCAAAGGGGATATTGACCAACACCGTCTGCATCTCATCGTGTAGACCATTCAAGAATCTTTCTTTCTTCTTGGCTTCAGTGTCGATCTCATCCGGGGTATACCTAGCTAATGACAGGAATTTGTCACGGTATTCCACCACGGTCATCCTTCCTTGCTTCAGTTCTCTGAATTCATCTCTCATTCTCTTGATAAAACCCGGTGGCACATGGGTTCTGCTGAACTTGACCTTGAATTCCTCCCAGGTCATCATCTGTCCTCCGGTCATTGCATGAACGCTGTTCCACCATGCTCTTGCATCTCCGGCTATTGATAGTGGGTGGCAAACAGAACTTTCTCGTTATCTTCCACTCCGGCGACTTCCAGATTGTTTTCCATGGTTTGCAGCCAATCATCTGCATCTAGGGGCTCTTCCGACTTAGTGAAAATAGGTGGGTTGGTGTTCGGGAAATTCTTGAGCTTAGATTCATGGTTGTCTTGATTTACTTGGCCTTGATTATTGTTGGCCATCTGAGCTATGTGCTGAAGGGTGGCTAAATTGGCTTGACGTTCTGCTCTTTCAGCTTCGCGGTCAGAAACCAACATTTGCAGGATCTGCAACATCGGGTCCGGGGATGAACCACTTCCTCCGCGAGGCATCTGAAGATTGAGATAGATCATGAGAAAAGAGGAAAATTTCTAAGGTTCGGGGACTTTGAAAAGTTTTTAAAGTTTGACTCGGATTTTCTAGCAACTTGCTTTTCATTCATAGCACACGATACAACACACACCACACCAAAGGAAAAACAGATGGTTTTAAGAACCATTCTGGAAACTACGATACAGTGGGACCGAATACAACTCCCTACGCTAGTGCTGAAGTGCTACTACTCCTCGGAGTCGGTGTAATCATCCTCATCATCGTCATCGTCATCGATGAAGGCGAAATCCTCCTCATCGGTGAAGAAGTCCATGGCCTGATCCTCTAGAAGTCATCATCATTGCTGAGATAAGAGTAGGGGTCTCCATGAAGATCTTCTCCGGCATTCTCCCTTTCCTCCAACTGTGTGTCTCTCTCGTGGATGGTCTCCTCCAAATCCGAGATACGATGGCGGAGACGGGCAATGATGCGCTCCTTATTGTCGAGCTGACGGCGATGAGACTTGCGATCCTTCGCTAGCATGGAGATGGTCTGATCCTTCGTCTTGATGATGGCGGACTTGTGGTTGGAATAGTCATGGGCATTGTCCAGTTCCTGCTGACGATCATACATCATGAAGCTAAGGTGGTCCAACTGAGTCTTCAGCTCATGGTGGTATGGGGCTTCCAGTGGCTGTCCCATAGCATCACGCCTTGGACAAAACTCAAAGCGGGTACCCTTGATCTAATTGATACTCTGCCCACATAGACGGGCAAGAGCTTCCTGCATGGCTCTGGCAAGTCCATCAAGCCAGTTGTTCTATCTTAAGGTGAACTGAATTCCCTCGGCAGTGGGAGGTTCAATCTTTCCTCTGAGACTTGCAACAACTAGCCACTTCCGATCTTCTCCTTCCAGATCATTGAGCTGAGCTCCGAAGAACTCGGGGTGCGGACCCTCCAGAAGTTCCACAAGCTGGACCAAGTCCCGCTCAAAGATGAGGTATCCTCCATTCCCCAACTGATAAAACTTGTTGTACTTCACGTCCATCTATAAGAATATAGGATGAGTAAGTTAGTAGAGTGTTCAAGTGTGTCAAATTTTATGTATTTTGCAAGAGTTTTTGAGGAACATGAATTTTCATGAAAGAATCAAAGTGATAAGAATGGGAATAAGTTTTTGTAAATACTTGCTTCATTTGGTTTTGAAACTAAGTTTTTGATTTAAACGTCCAGTCTAACTAGGGTCTCCTATGGTCAGGATGGCTATGATACCAACTTGTCAACACCCACATTTTTAATCCCAGATGCCTGTTATGCCATACATCGCAATCCTAGGATTACCAATTTTGCGAGACATAACATATTTGAATATCACAGTACATCATCCATTACAAACCATACATAAGGTCTTACACAAATAAGGATCTCATGATCCAGTTCTTAATACAACTCAAGAAGCGGAATAACGTAATAATAAAGGTAGCGTAGGTGAGCTCCATCTTCAGGGCCACAGGCAATGCTGACGATGGGAGATGATCCTAGTTGTCGTAAACTTCCGGTGGTCCATCATCCTGGTACTCCTCTTCATAGTCTGGCCATGGGAATAGCCAGGGATAAAGCCATGAGTACTCTTTAAGTACTCGCAAACTAATACTAACAAGTTAAGGGTTTTTTTAGTAGGACACTAAGCTCTAGGGTTGTTTTGCAAAAAGCCAGATTTACCTCCACTAAGTTCAGAAGCAAAGAAAACTAGTTGAAAGTTTTATAACACCTAAGTGGGAACTTGAATTTCATATCACAACTCTGTTGTGGTCAAGTCAATGTCTCAATTCATTTCACAAGTCATTTTGGAAACATCTGACGGGGGAACAGTATGGCCACTCCAACTGTCCATAACCGCGGACGCAGCTATTCGAATAGTTTGACACTCTGCAGAGCTTGTACACTTTCACCACAACATTCGATACATCCGTCAGGAACAAATCCTGAATTCACCATACTCAGTATGCGGATAATAAATCCTAACCTTTCAATTACACGCCCTAGTATAAGAACCTATCCTGTGAGTTTGGCCTCCCAACCATGACCAACTATCCTCTTGGGTACTGCATAGGTGGACAATCTTCAAAAGGTAGCCTCAGCTTAGACCTTGGCCGTGAGGGAACCCATACTAAGGTATATAAATTTCCAGTCAAGCCCTACCCAATTTTCGGGTATTGTGGTTGTATGATAAAATTGGACTGGTATCGCATCCAGACAACCATCAATTTTATAAAGGGGCTAAGGCTCATGCCTCAACATTTTCATCATCAAAATCATGCGGTGTTCGGAAACACATGTCAAAACATTTCAGTAGAATGACTCATCATTCCAAGGTTTTCATAACCATTTTCACCAAGTATTCCCATCTAAAGTTGATCAAGTTTTATGCATAGCACTAGAATCTACAAGTGGGGTTAAGTACTAAGGAGGGGTGGTAAACAAGTGGAGATTAATGAAGTTCAATCTCATGCCTTAGGATGACATCAAGATTATCTAGCTTAGGCCAAATTTAATGCTCTTTATGCAACCTTCAATTATCTTTCTAGAATCTACAAGTCACTTAAGTAAACTCTAAGAAAAGCTTTGACAAAGAAATAAAGTATAAAGCTTGCAAGTAAAACTAGGATGGTTTATCAAGTGGTATAAGCTTACTAGGTTGCAAGTGTTAGCTTGCATAGGTCAACTTGGTTAGTAAGGCTTGCATAGGTAAAGTATCTTGCAAGTGTTAGCTTGCCAAATCAACTAGTAGTATTAGGCTTGCCTTGTGCAGAGCAGTGGCTGAAGTTATCCTCGTCTTCTTCCTCATAGTATCCTCCTTCCTCCTCGTATCCTTGGTCGGTACTAGCGTCTATAAATGAATACGAGGTACACAATCACCAATCAATACTTAACTATTTTCAATCATCACACAAAGGTACACTATAGATGATCTAGCATTATCACCTATATTACAAACTTAAAACATTTGTATTATTTATTTTAATTTGAGAAAAGTAATTTCTACTCATTGAAAAACTACTTAAGATTTAATATTCTCCAATTCAAACATGGGATCATGTTGACACATGTCATCACCACATATTTCAGTACATGGGAATGTGATTTAAAGTGGTGTCACAATTTAATAAGGTTTAACCTTTTTATTTTAATTAAATAAAGTGACTAGAAATACCTATGTGGCATTCTTTTATTACTTGAACATTATTTTTGTAAGTAAACCCAAATGTGTTTATATATTCTGATAGGTATGATGAAATGTACAGATTTCTGAGAGTTGGAATCAACTCAAAAGCTATTATGGTTGAATTTTGAAAAATGTTTGAATGTAGAAAAGCTTCTGACTTGTTATTTTTAACAAGGTTGATCTACAGATCCAAATGATTTGAATCCAATGGGCTTGGATTAATCATTTCAGTACCTTTCTAACAAAATTGGTTTCATGCATTTTGGTTTACTGAATCGAGCTGGGTTGATTTTTGAATATAGGTACAGAACTGAGTTTGAATTAAAATAGAAAAATCTAAATTCAAATGATTGGGTCGCGCGGGAGAGGTTAATGGGCCGGCCCAGTGTCACTCCGCAGCGCTGAGCTCAGCTGACAGGGGGTTGCACCAGTCAGTGGCTCATAACACATGAAGCGGTACGGGGTTGTGTGGTTCGTTGGATTAGCAGGGAGATCGACGGCTGGGGATCGTCGTCGACGATGAACATGTCACCGGCGAGCTCGAACCCTAGCGGCTCAGTGGGGGTGCATAGGGGGCATACCAGGGCTCCGGCGACGACGGCGAGGCGGGCAAATGAACTGGTGGTCGACGACGAGCTCAGGGATGGTCGAGGCAGCTCCGGGGGTGGTCGAAATCAACGGTCCCCTTCTTCTCTGGAGGCAGCCTACTCCGGCGCAATTCCGGCGAGCTGCTGCTCCTCGTGCTCCGGCTAGAGGGTGGAACGATCAGTGAGGTGAGGGGAGTGAAATGGTGTGCTTCAAATGGTTGGGGTGGCCTCCTTCTATAGGCTCGACGGCAAGACCAAGAGGGATGGGCAGGCGACGGTGGCGACATGGCTACGGGCGGCTAGCGGCATGGCTGAGGTTGGCGATCGACGGGCGGTCTCCTGACGATGCTCTAGAGCTTAAATGCGCGCTTAGGGGCGGTGGTAATCGGTCGGGAACGTGCGATGCTCTGCGCGGCAGAGGTGGCATCTTCGACGGCGAGCGGTGGCTGTGAGGCACGGGGCGGCGACAATGGGTGGCATGGTGAGGCTCGGCCTGCGTGCCAGGTGCGGCGCTCTGGGGCGGGCTCGGCATGTCGAAGTGGCACTAGGTGCGCGGCGTTCCTGGTGGTCCACAACTTGCACTGGCTTGGGGAGGGGACAGTGGGCGGCGGTGAGGTGCTGGCTACCTCACAGACAAGGTTGGCAAGGCTAGGGTGGCTGCTATCTGGCCGGCGACAATGGGTGGCATGGTGAGGCTCGGCCTGCTCGCCATTGATGGCAAGGCAAGCTCACAGTGGTGCTGGATGTTTACAATTGAGCTAGATGATCTACTAAAGACTAGTTGCAACCAGAGAGGGAACAAGTTAGGCCCAATTTACTGCACACAATAGTGTTTATGATTTGTTTGATTTGAGTCTATAAGGTGTTTGATGAAATGGCCGCAAGAAACTTACTTTTGAAATTTGAAAAGATTTTTGGTGGATGTGCTAGGCATGAGCTGGGGATTCTGTGGGTGCTTGGGTTTTAAAAATTGAGCTTGTTTGAGTGGTTTTTGAAATAGTGGGATCTTCCCATATGAAATAGGTTCAATTTTAAACTGTCCTTTAAACATATTATTTGAATGTTTTTGGATGATCACAAAGTGGGCCTTGGTACCTTATTATGAGTACTAACAAGGGGTGCAAAGATCCACAAATGTTTCTGTTAAGTTTTGAAAACTAGGGATAGCCAAAGTAGGCATGAGAGTTAATTTGGCAAAAATGACCATTCACTTCATTTGTTTATTTTGAGTTGTTTGTCTTTGGGAAAAGTTTGGGGATTGTTTAGATGATGTTTATTTCACCTAAGAATCATTTTACAAGCAAAGAAACACAGAATCATGGAAATTCAAAAGAATCCAAATTTTGAATACACACACATATGAATGCCTTCTTACTTTATGTTGGGAAAGTTTTTGTTAACCCTAATTTTGATGATTAACATTTGATGATCCAAGTTTAATATTTTTGGGATGTTACATGTATCATGTACAAGGGGTACCCCATTGGTGGTTCTCTATGATATGCATGTATGTATAATGACAAGAACTTGCAGGTGACCAAAGTTGAGTAGCATGCGGAGCGACCCTCGTACTCAAGAAACATGGGATTTCCAGTTTATGGTCTGTCAAGCATATAACTCAGATTGGACCTCACTTTCACCTTAACCATATGAAGATGCCTATGATAGGGTCAATGAGAGCTCAAAGCTAATGAGTACCTTCCTTTCAGCATTAGGAAGCCTTTAAAACGTTTCAAAACACTTTTCACTTCCTTGTTGAGTCACCACTTATTCTATGAGCACCTTCTTGAGAGCATAGTTCTCATTCTTGTGTTTGTTCCAAAACTTGGTTAATTATGTCATGACTTTGATGCTTGTATCTCTGATATTTTTACTTCTAGTCTTCACTTGAACTTCAGGGGTGCCTTGGCATTTATATTATGCTCTACAAACAAAGGCAAGCGAGATACCACTCTATCATACCTTACTATGAGCATTGCAATGTTGCTTATGTTTATATTCCATGCTACTTATTATTATTGAGTTGGTTTCTCTTCATAGCTTACAATAACTATTGAGTAGACTTGGTTGCATACTTCTTATTATGAATGGTTTAAGCATCTACTCCTGTGCTGAGAATATTTACATCATATGAAGCAAATGTGTTCGTGAAAGTTCTTTTATCGCACTCAGTTTTTAACTGAATTGCTTGAGGACAAGCAATAAGCTAAGCTTGGGGGGGGGAGTTGATACGTCCAAAACGTATCTACTTTCTCGAACACTTTTGTTATTGTTTCTCCTCTAAACTTATGTGATTTGGATACAACTAACATAGATTGACGCTGTTTTTAGCAGAATTACCTTGGTGTCTAGTTTTTTGTGCAGAAAATCAACTATCAGGAAAAATCCCGGAAAATATGCCAAAAATTATATTTCACCAGAAGACCCACGGAGCCAGAAGACAAAACGGAGTGGAGGCCTGGGGGGGCCACACCCCTGCCAGGCGCGTGTGGGCCCTGCCCCGCGCCTAGGGGGTGCGGCCACCCCAGGCACCCCCCTCGGGCTCCCTCGGCGCCTATAAGTTACCCCTTGACCTAAAAACCCAGGAGGGGTCGACGTTTTCTAGAGAACAGTTCCGCTCCGCCACCACCATCAGAAACCAAGATTCGGATCCACAGATGTTGTTCTGGCACCCTGTCGGGACATGGAATTTCGAGATGATCATCGCCATCATCATCACCAACGCCTCTCCATCAACCATCGATGTTTCCCTCATCCATGAGTGAGTAATCCCCCGCTGTAGGCTTGGGGATGGTAGGGATTGGATGAGTTCTATCATGTAATCGAATAAGATTGTTAGGGCATAGTGCCTAGTATCTCTATTAGTGCTATTTGACTTTGTTGCAACTTGTTGTGCTTAATGCTTGTCACTAGGGCCGAGTGCCATGATCTCATATCTGAACTTATTATTGAATCATTATGACAGTATTGTTTGTGATCTTATCTGCAAGTTGTGTACACATATCATTGTCCGGATCCAAAGGCCCCGAAGTGACAATAATTGGGACAACCGAAGGGGATGGCTGTGGTGTGAGGATCACATGTGTTCACAGAGTGTTAATGCTTTGTTCCGGTGCTCTATTAAAAGGAGCACCTTAATTGCTAGTAGTTTCCCTAGAGGCCCCGCTGCCACGAGCTGGCTGGACAGAAGATGTTGTGCAAGTTCTCATTGCGAGCACGTATGACTATATTTGGAGCACATGCCTAGGATTGATTAGTACTTGGATGCTTGTTATTATTTATCTGCAATGCCTAGATCTTGAAGTTACATGTTTAGACTCGTCCATGCAACGCCCGTCCATCCATCCCTATGCCTACCGCACTCGAATCCCACTGTTTACTGTTACTGTTACTATTGCTCATGTTTCATTGTTGCTGTTGCTACTACCAAACTGTTGCTACTGATAAACTTCTGTGAGAAAGAACTATTTCTAGGTGCATCTGAATTGACAACTCAGTTGTTAAGGCCTGCAAGTATTCTTTGGCTCCCCTTGTGTCGAATCAATAAATTGGGTAATACTACCCGCGAAGACTGTTGCGATCCCCTGCACTTGTGGGTCATCATATCTCTGTGTGTAACTAGTGGCTATCCTTCATTAGGGTTCGTACTGGTTCTAGGTTTCAACCCTTTGTGTGCTTGTAAGATGGTGATTTTGATCTGGTAATGATGCCTAGTGAGGATTGTGCTCTCTGCACCTCAGTGCTTGCTGTCATGCTTTGATTATTTGATGCTGTTGTTGATCTGATGCTAGTGGTTCATAGTGTTGCCTCTGATTGGTGATTAAGCTTGGTTATCCTAATGGCACAATTGTGAAATATGATTGGTGAAATTGATGCTTAGTGTGTTCATCTACTGTCAGTACTTTGATACTGACAGTAACACTGTTAGTGGTGATTCACTGTATCGATGGGTGTTGGCTTGTATAGTTATCACTAGACTGAACTTAATCATTGGAGTCTAATGATACTTTAAAGATAGATGGATATGTTAGATGATCTCTGAGTGTAATCTCAGGGAAATGATAATTATTGGCTTACTGGTTTATTCATGAAAGCTAAAATAATTGTTTGGCTTGGTTGTAGGATTTGTTCTTGTGACACCATCTTAGAATGGCACACAAGTTGATTCTACTACTGGCTTTACTATGGTCAGTACTTGAGATTGGATAGATGCCTAAAAATAAGTTGAAAGCTTCTCTTGATATTTATGCCTATGATGTTGGTCTGAGGCTCTAGGAACTAAATTCCTATCTTGCTGTTCCTTTCAAATGTGCTAAAGTATCATGGTTGCTCACTGGATCTTGGATCCTAGTTGGTTAAGATGATTGGTTTGTTTTTAGCTTATGAAATATGAGGTGCTATTCTTTTAGGAGATGTGCCTAGATTTTATATGAACAAATGATGGAATATATAAGTTGTTTTGGTATCACCAGGTCTATGATGTTGGTCTGAGATTTTAGTGGATTTGGTAGAGTTTACTTCTGGTCTTTTATATTTCAAATCCTCTAGGATAGGTTCACCCCACTTGGGTGATCACTGAGAGGTTAACTTATGAAACAACACATTTCTGTTTGAATAAGATGAACAGATCATGTGGATGTTTTATGATACTCACCACAACAGTTGATGATTGTGGTGGCTTGATTTTGCTGGTGGTGTTGCTTTCCTGATCTGGTCCTTCACCTCTTGATGTTGTTCCTGTTTCTCCTAGTTCTTGTGCTTGGCCTTGAACAGTCCTTCACCTCCTAGCTCATGCAGCTTGACCTTGCTATCCACCTGATCCACCCTTCCTTATGTCACCATCTGGTGATGCTAGGTTGATCTGCTGTGTAGTTTTGGCTGGTGGTTTGCTTAGCTTTGTGAGGCTGAGTGTTCTTGGTGTGGTGTTGGAAATGCAAAGATGAACTAGTGGCTGCCACGATTGTGCTTTATCCTTTTACTTGGGTGAGCTGTTGTGGCTGTATCGACAACACACCCCATGCAGTTAGTGATTGTGTTGCCTGTGTGTCTGTTGCATGGTTGTGGATGAGATTAGTGAGATGTCTCACCCCTTTGATCTTTTTACTGTTAACCTGCCTGATGAAACTTGCCCCTTTTACTTGTTGTGATCATTTGACTTATGGTTTATTTATTATGAAAGATCAAATTCTTTCATATTGGTGAAACTTGCCCCTAAAAGATTTACTCAATGATGTAACCTTGAGCAGTGCAACTCACTTCTCTCTACTGAGAGTAAAATTAATAATTTAACTTTTATTTTCCTTTTTGTTTGTTCTTGATGTTACAGGTACTGAAGATTCAAGATTTAGTATAGGATTACTTTGAATAAATAAATTCCTTCGTAATTTTTATTTCATTCTTTTCTAATAAATGTGTAATAATTTATTCATATAAATATATTTATCTTTTTTGTAATTTCCTTACTGTAATGAATCTTTATTGACTCAATGAGTTATTCTTTGTAACTTATCCATGGAATAAAGATAAGGAATAAAAGATTCATTTCTTGTTTGAATTCCCATTACTATTTATTATTTCTTGTTTAAATTAAATAATATTGTTAAATCATTTTAGAATTCATTTTAAAATATCAATTCCTAACTTTAAAATATAAACTCAAAGTTCAAATTTGAATTCAAATTCTTTTCCCCCAAAACACACTAATTCATAAAGATCATATCAAAATTTATAACGACAACTTTCATCTCTACTGCTTATCACGTGGTAAGCTACCCAGCTCAGCTTCTCCAAAGATGGAGAGGCGCACACACACAGCACGTGGGTTGGCTGCCGACTACCGTGTTGGAAGGGCGAAGATGAACAGGATGAACTAATTGGTTGGCAACGGATAGGCCCGTCAGGCCGAATTCGGTACTGTCGTGACTCACGACTGCTGTCGTCCTCGCAGACCCACCTGAGGATCGGACATGTAAATGTTGGGTCTTGCTGTCGATTTTGGTTTCGTTGTCGCTTTTATGACATGGAAAGCCTTCTCTGTCAAGCTGTTTAATTATCTCCACGTCTTTCATCTTAAAAAAAATCCCTACCCGTCTTGATATAAAGCTACGTCATACTTCTAGCATTTTGAGACGAAGACGCTCCCACAAATATCCAGCCAAGTAGCCAACCTTCGATAGCTCATCATTGTTCCTTGCCGACAAGAAGCGATCTTGCACCTCCACTATTGCCGTGGAAGATTTTCGACCGTAATGTTTGAGCACTTGTAGTTTTTTTTTTATAGAAACGAGTCAAAAAGATTTTTCATTTTCTTTAAATAAGGAAAAGTTTACAGCTTTGCCTAGACAAGTCCTAGACCATCACATAACAAGATCATACGCTCCCGGGTAGTAGCCTTCTTAGTTTTGATGTTGTTGTATGGTTTTGGTTCGTTTTTTCACTAATAAACTGAGCACCTTCTTAGTTAATGGATAAGACAAAGTTTTGTCTTGGTACTAAAATATTTAAATTTGCCAGTTTCGTTATTGAATTTATCTCGTGATTCGTGCAACGTAGGACTTCCACATGAGTTACAACTAGATTGTAACTGAGATTTAATGAGTTGTAATTAGGTTGCAACTGAAAATTAGTATAAATTAGAACCGGCAACACACCTCACTTCCTCTTGGATCTTTGCAATGGCGATGTTTGCGAGGGAGTATTGGTGGCAGAAGACCCTTCCATTGCGCCTTTTCCAAAGTTTTCACGGAACAAGCATGGTAAAAGAGGCCATGGCCTTCCAAGCTTTGCCTATTTCGAAAAACAGGCTCTGGTCACCTGATGCCTCACTCAAATGCAGCATGCCGTTGAGGTAATACAGTGTAATAAATCCTGAGATGCTCCACTTACATTTGTAAGGCAAATGCTTGAAAGTTTTTCCTTGCACGGCCGCACGGAGCAAAGGGAATACCGACGCTTCTCTCACATCGACAAGTAGCAACTTGCCGAATGTCTTTGCTTCTCAATAAGTGGTACTCTCTCACTCCTTGAAGCAATGATAGTTGTGATCTTTCATCGATTTTGTGAAAAGTGAAAATTGTGAGCACCTTAATTTGGTCAAAATAAATATGGGTACCATTTCATCGACTCGAAAGCAACACGATTTTGAAATCAATCAAACTACCCAACTTGGTGCAGAGATTATGACAATTTTGAAAATGGTTAGATTTTGAAAAAGTACAAAAGCGAAAATAGTTCAGATTAAAAAAACAAAAAATATGAAAATTTAGAAATATTAAAATGATATTAGTAAAAAATGTTCAAATTTGAAAAAAAATAGACTTAACAAAAACATAAATAGAAAAAGAGAAAACATGATAGAAAAGAAAAAGAAAACAAACAGAAGGAGGCTCCCTAAGTGGGCTGGCCCACATGGCTCAGTAGGGTTAGCAGAGCGGAATCCCTCCCGAGCGGAAGATAAAGATTCTGGCTTTACGTGGCATATAGAATTTGCGCGTCAAACCCGGCAAATGATATTTATCACTCGATGCGCGTATTTATAGGTTTTGCTCATGCGAGCGCGCGCGTTGGGCCGGCTCATTTTTATTTTTTTATTTTTTCTATTTCTGTGTGTTTTATTTCTCTTTTTTTCATTTTACTTTTTCTGTGTTTTCTAAACATTTTAAAGTATGAAAGAAATCAGATATGAACAAATTTTAAATTAGGACATATTTGGAAATTGATTTTTTTGAAATTCAAACAATTTTTAAATATGAACAATTTCTGAATTTGAGCAGTTCTCAAATATAATCAGTTTTAGAATTTGGTATTTCAAATTGCTGCGAAAACTTTCAAATTTTAAAACTGTTTAAACTTAAAAACTATACAAATTTTTGGTTGTTAGTTTGGACTGCTTTGGGGCGTCCCTAGAAGAGGAGGGTGCGTGCGGAGGATCGTAGTGCGGGAAATAGCACCTACGTTTCTCCCGTAACGTGGCTGGGCCGCCAATCCCGACCGTCTCTTCGGCCCGCTTTGCGTAGTCGATGCCGCGCTTTCTGTCTCTGTGGATCTCCGGCCGTCGTCGGAAACGCCTTCAAACATGTTTCGCCACTATCTAAGGGAGGAGCGCGTGCGACCAGATTCGGTCTTCGGCCATCCTACGAAGCTTGGATTGGAAGGCCATTCTACCCGTGGCCGGCCGTGGCATGTCCTCCGCGGTTACAAAACTGGCGACGCAGCACCCTGCACCCGAGTGGTCCGCATGCACTGCGTAGCAGGATAGCAGATCTGGACGCGATTTCTGCAGGATTTGATGTTTACAGGAGTAGCGCATAGCATGGCATGCCATGGCATGGATGCCCACGTGGTCCATGATATCACATCATCAGACATCAGGTGATCTTACACAGTTACACTTACACCCGCACGAGGTAAAGCCATCAGGCTCACGTGAACCTGTTGGGCCGGCCGCGCACGCACGCACGCTAGTTTCACTTCGCGCGCGCGCGCCGTGGTTGGACCAGAACGTACTCATGCAGGCAGGCAATTGGATCACTGTGCGTGCATGCAGATGCAGCCATGCCTCATGCAGGCAGGCTGCGCGCGCGCAGCACGGAGCTGCATGCGGATCAGCAGAACGCCTGTGGCTACTACGTGTGCATGCACGCGGCGCACCAAACAGTAGTGGACCAGCCAGCCCAGCCGAGCCGAATGCATGCGCGCATCAATGCCGCCCTCTGCCTAGCCTGCACCCTAGCCTAGCTAGCTACCTGACCTTCCACCAGCAAGTTAAAGCCGTCGGCGACGCGGCCACGGGCCACGCACGTACGTGCCCGGCCGGCCCAGCAGTGCGTGCGGGCGGCTCGAGGTTGGTGGTGCGCGCGTGCGGCGCGGCGCGGCCGGCCGGCGCGGTGGGCACGACCACGACGCGTCACCCTCCTCACGGGGCGCTAGCCTTGTTGGTCAAAAGCGCGGTGCAAAGCCGTGTGTAATCCATGCCATGTGCACGATCGATGGAGCTAGCTTCTACCTGGTCTAAACAAACAAGTTATTCGACCATCATTGCCTTACTTCTGGTAAAGCAAGCAAAGCACTCGATCGGTCAGCTCCCTCCCCGTGACCAGCTTGAACTACTACGACTACAGGACGTATAGTAGCCATTAGTCAATGTAACCGAAAGTTTGCAGGTGGAAGATCGTGCCGTTTTGCGGCGCCGTCTGGTATAGTGTGATCGATCGATCGAGCATCATGAGATCTGCCGCCGCGCGAGCCGGGGGCGTGCCTGGCCTGGGTTCGGTATACTTGCGCTGTTGTGCACGCGCGCCCGCTAGCTGGATTACTTTCGGTTCCGTACGACGACAAGGAATACGACGCCGCCGCTACTGCATGCATCTGCAGGGCCATAGTTTAAACACGACTTTGCCATCCAGACTAGTAACCCGGATCACCCAAACAACGGGCTGAAGACGAATGTTTATCAGCGGACACGCACGCATGTGCTTGTGAATACTAGGACCATGCATGCATGAGCATGACTGAAGACGAAGGACAACACTAGCTAGCTAGAGTACTGAAACCAACCTTCTCTCTTTATGAGTACTAGTGCAAACAATTACACAAGCCAGCCGCCACCTAGCTATAGAACCCTAGCTTAAGTGGAGTACTTCAATTTCGCACCGGCGTGCAGAGTCATAGCTGCCACGCCGAGGGTTCCACGTGTTGCATCATATATATGCTGCTTCAAAGAAGAAGAAAAAATGAAGGGAAGTTATGCAGACATTTAAATGTAAACAAACGGAGCGAAAGAGTACCAAACTATGGACGGTGGATGACAACGGCCAGGCTTCACCATTTTTCCATGTGGCAACTACCGGAAGCGTTCGTCGCTCCGTATTCCGTAGAACGTCCTCTCCATATTGGTGTCAAAAATGAAAACACGGGGAATAACATTCTAGCTAGGTACACTAGCAGCGTATCCTTCTTTTTACAAATGTCAAGCTTAGACTCGTCTAAGAAACGAAAGAAGTACTCTTTGCTAAATATTAGTCGACGGTCTAAGTTGTCCTATGTATCTGAGACTCCTGCAGTGATGGGCGAGAGCAAGACGATATCCGCAGCCTAACACTATCAACTTTAACACAAGCAAATCTAAGTGGCCTTAATTGTCCACACACTTGAAGAAAATGCCCACTATAGACACGCACGGACGCATATGCATACCCACATTAGCTCACATATGATCACTTGCTGTTTATTGATGACTTTTGTGCCGATGATTGGAGAATGACAAGGTTATCACATTCATCTTTCTATCAATGGATACATCGCCTATAGTGGATGGGAGACCACTTTCCCTTCCCCTCCCTCTCCTCTCGTTTAGCCCATTGAGAGTCTCTGCTTCGCCTCCGGCTCCTTCGCCTCTCCTCTCTAGCCGCCTCCGGAGAAGGTGGGGGGATGGAGGCCGGCCCCTTGTAGATAGCAGTGGTAGTAGTTTAGGGTCTGGCTTTATGTCATGGTCTTGGAGTGAGCCTCGGGCATCTTCAAGCGGTACATGGTGGCGTGCGGCGGTTCTCTTCCTGGTGGTGATGGTAGTGTGGTGTTGTATGCTACTAGCTGGAGATCCTCTGATTTCTCCGCAAATAAGCTCGTGTCGGTGCAGATCTGATGTCAGCGACAAAGTTTCGGGGTCCCTTTCTTCTTGCTCGTCGTGGTGACGGGAAAAGTCAGGGCATCTCGGCTTTGACTGCTGGCAGATTGATCTGTGACAGGGGAGACGCTACGCTTCTCTTGGGAGAGTCATCACGGTTGCTTTCTTGCCATTGTTCTACGGAGTCGAATGGCGGCCGCTCCCACCTCGAGCGCTGGCGACAGTGTGCTCCGGCCAGTGCCCAATGGACTTCAACCTCCAGGCTTATGAGCTGATTTGGAGGCCCTTCTGCTTCGATGTTGTTGGCTCCCGCCTCTCCGCACCAAGTGGTAACGTCCCCGGACACGTTGAGGTTGGCAGTGTCGAGCTTCTCGGTGGTGGTCATGAAGCTGGACCTGATTGCTTTTTAGCTTTTCTTCTCAAGGTCCTTTGCACAATTTGTATGGTCTTGACTTTAGTGTCCAACTCTTTCAATGCCCTTTATGTAAATTGTAATGCCACCGCTGTTATGAATGGATAGCTCTCGGTCCTTCTGGACCGATCCCCTGTTAAAAAAACATATAGTGGATGGCCTCATGACCCCTTCTGCCAGCTTTGCCTTAGTGCACTCGAGACAACCACTCACTTATGCAAGGATTGACCCTTCTCGATTGCGATATGGTACATGATCAATATGCGGGATGGTAACCCAATTTTTGTCCCGAACCCGCACAAAATGACTGTCAGTGACTAGTAGAATAATGTTGTGGTCCACAACATTGACAGGGCAACTACTAAGGCTCACAACAGACAAGTTATATACATGATGTGAAACATGTGAAAGTTTGTGTAACATGAGAATCTTCAATGGCAAGCGGCTCACTTACCTGAAGGTGGCATACCTAACCTTCCAGAGCACCACTCAGCTAGCCCAAGAATCTTACAAGGAGCCTCGCGAGTTTGGAATCCACGGCGAGTAGTCTGCATGAGGTTTTTCGGTGACTTTTTTATCTGTTTTCTAGGTTCTGGGTATGTCCCTCAACATACTCCTCCTAGCCTTGTAGCGAAGCTCTCTTTCAATCTAATATGGATAGGCAGAGCTCCTACTGGGTCCCCCAACCCCCCAAATATAAAAGAAAATCAGTCTTGGTGGCATACAAGGTATGGAACCTAGGGTATCAAACATGAATGGTTGAAGGAGTAAGCAATGCCATACACATTAACGTGCCCGTTCCAATTTATTTTTTACTAGAAGGTGGTGCATTCCTTGTTACACCGCTTTTATACTTAGAAATCTCTTTTTTTTAGCTGAAATAAGAGTTAAATACTTAGAAATCCAGCTAAAATTAGCTTTATCCCTAACATAATTTATGATGATGAAACCCATCAATTATTAGCACAAGTTGTACAACCAAAGATCCAAAGGAATATGTCTCCCACATGCACGCAAAAGAAACACACAGAAAAGGGCATAATTAATGTAATAGCGACGTAAACAAGCCCACATCGATCAAATCATTAACTTATGGAGTAATCAAGTGGGGAAGAAAGAGACACCGTCCTTCGAGCTGCTTTCTTAGCATCAGCAAGATCAGGGCCACCATGCCGCACGTGCAACCGAGCTTATTATTGGAGGCAGCAACAAAAGAGTGGCCGTGTGATCTGCGTGGACCGACGATGCATCGCCGGATGGGAGCGTACTACGGCGAAAGCGAGAGGCGCCACCGCGCACTAGCTAGCTCGCTAGGTCGTTCCATATGATTGGCGTTGCCAATTGTGTACTCGCACCAAAAAGGCTAGGGCAAATCATGCGTTGTATCATGCATGTACCGGCCGGTGGTTGGACGTCGATCTCCACCACTGGGGCGACCCAAACACCCGTCGGTTTTGTTCCGACTGGATAGAAGTCCACAAAATACCATAGAAAAAAATAGCGCTCTATTTCACGCTATATAGCGCGATATAGCATATTTAGAGAGTCAACGCTATTTTCATGATTTTTCTTGTTACGGCACTATTTTCCAAATAACTTGCTATATTGCGCTAAAATATCATAGCGTTAGCGCTATTTCAAGTATAGCATATTATTTTTTGTTTTTGGTGGGTGCGAAATAATCGAGCATATGATAAGAATGTGGAGTAAGAAAATATATGATAAAAATTTTGATTGTTAAACTTAAGTGATAGCCGTCGCCTCCTGCCGCCACACCCGACGCTCCGCTAGCCTCAGGCCTGCCGGTTCTCCTCTAACTTGAACAATGCCAAAATTGGTTATCCATGTACACGTATTACTCTAGGCAATTCATTAGATGGTGAAATCCTTGGTATTAATGATACACTTGTTATATTTTATAAATTTTTAGCGCTCTATTAGCACGCTATAATTTTATAGCGTTGGAAAGAAAGGTCACACTAAATTAAATAACGCGTTATTTTTTCCTTGCAAAATACACATCCCAGCGGGGAGACGCAAATGATCAACCTGTCCGTGCGTGATCTATCTTGACCCAAGCTTTGGGTTGAGCCAGACACGTCTAGACATCCGAACTATCCTCCCTCCCGTTGGCCTGGCCCACTTGGCAGCCACCCAACCACCTATTTCGCTTTTATTCTTTTTTCCTTGTTCCCACAGGCAACCGTCGAGCTCCTCTCGATGCGCCGCCGCCGCTCTTCCCGACGTGTTCGTGTTGCCGCCGGCGACCTTCTCGTGGTGGCTACGCGAGCCACTCATGTCCAGGCGTCGTCGCAATCGACGGGTCAACGACGACGAGGAGCTCGGTTGTGCTTCTTGCCCCTGTGGCGTCCCGCAAAAACCACTACTAGAAAATCGCGTTGTTTTTGTGCATTGCATCATCATGACCGCATGCTCATGTCATCATGCCACATTGCATTTGGGCATCGTCATGTCATCTTGCATTTGTTTGCATAAAACCATTTTCGGAAAAACCTATTTTGTTTTCTAAATACCCCGTCTTTAATTCAAATTAAAACCCGGGTCTCCGGATTATTTTGTTTCGTCTATCAACGGATTTCAAATGCCCCGTTTTAAATAATAAAACTTTTATTTTATTTTTAGGAGGCAGCCTGCCAGGCCCGAAAGCCCGGCCGGCCACCTCCAAGCCCTAAACTAAAACCTAGTCTAATCCTAAAACTACCCAATCCTATTCTACCCAGCCTCCCTCCACCTCACCCTGACCAATCCGCTCCCTCCACCTCACCACTCCCTTCCCCTCCAGCCAACCCCGCTACGCCACCTCAGCCCCTGGCCCCACTTCTCCCGCCCAACCCCCACACACACAACACACACACGGCGCGCAGCAGCCGACCGACCCCAGTCCCCAGCAACCGCTCCTCTCGCAGCCGGCCCCACCCCAGGCCCACCTACCCCAGGCCGCGTCCCACCCCGCGTTCCCTCGCCTCCACCCCACCTCTCTCCCCCGTGTTCTCTGTCCGCCGCCGTCGCCACCAACCCCCACCTCCCTCCGGCCTCTTCCTCTCGCCTCCCCCGAGCCCGACCACGACCTCGCCGCCCGACCGCGCCCTCCCTCCTCCGCTCGTCCCGGCGCCTTCCCTGACCTCCGTCGCCCCCTCAAGCTCCTCAGGCCGGAGCCCGGCCACCCGCCTCCGTCGCCACTTCCCCTCGCTGTGGCAGGCTCCACCCCCGAGAGCGCCCCCCACCGCGGTCTCCACCAACCTCCCCCGGGCCTGACCCTCTCTGTCGACCGCCCCGCCTCCTCTGTGTCCTCCTCCTCGACCCGCGTCCAGCCGCCGCCGCGATGCCGTGCTCCGCGTGCCGCGCCTGCAAGGTCATCAGGCGCCGGCCGCCGACGTTCCTCTCGGCGTCGCCTCGGCCACCTCGCGCAGCGTCCCCGAGTGCCTCTGCTCGCCTTCGGCCGGCCGTCGTCTGCGCCTCAACCTCGTCTCCCCGTGGACGCTGTCGGACGCCCCCTCTCTGCCCCTGTAGTACCGACCGCCCTTGGCCGTCCTCCTCGCCCTGAACCTCGCCGCCCTCTGCGTCTCCCCACTCCTCCCTGTCCAGGACGTCATGGCCAAGGCCCCTGCTTTGTTGCGCAGGCACCAGCGCCGCCTCTACCCGATGCCTTCGCCGGGTGTTCTGCAGGTCGTGTGCGTCTTTTGTTTCAGGACATGCGACTTCCTCTTTGTTTTGCCACTCATGTTGCTCTCTGATCTGCTCCTGGTGGCGTTGTCTGGTAGCGACGCTACCCCGTTTTTGGTAATGCAAGATGGTGATGTTGCCCGAGACCGACGTGGTGGACAAGACCTACATACCGGGCAAGTACCTGCCTAGGTTGCCGACGACGCTACCACCATGATGCCAATCGAAGACCGTCGGTGCCGTTCCAAGGTCATCATCGACAAGCGGATCCGGAACCCGAGATCGTCGCCAACAACCAAAGCTGGAACACCAAGTTCTCCTGCGGAACACCAAAACCCCGATGTCCCGATCCAAAGACCGATCCCGCCGAACGCCAAGATCTTCAATCGGATCCGAGGACACCGAGACCCCGGTGCGACAAGTACTCCTTCCCGGACGCCGAGCTCGCCGAGAACCCGGATGCCAAGGTCACCGACACGGAACTGCAAGACCCCCTTCCCGCACCGATGCCGACGACGTCGCACGCCAAGTTCTTCTTCCCGAACGCCAAGACCGACCCGATACGACGACCCGACAAGATCTTCGTGACGAAAAGATCGGCACCGACCAGGGCGGATCCGATGTGCCCCCGACGCCAACCAAGTCCTTCTTCCCGGATGCGACAAGATCTACTTCCGTTGTCCGAGACCGATCTCGTCGAGCCGTTCTCCCGTCGAACCCTGAGACCAACCCCGAACCCCTCGGAGCCCAAGTTCGCCGAACCCTAATGTGATTCCTTATTCGAGACCCCCCCCCATTATTTTATAATATGACATTATCAACTGATGCATATTAAATTGTTCATGCATGCATACTTGTCTGTGGTTTGGGGGCATTATGCCAATTCATCTCATAATTAAATATGGAGTCTATATGCGGGATATCTTTGTCTTATTCCGGACTCCATTTAAATTGGCATAGCGAACCGAAGCCATGTTTTGTCTTGCTAATCCAACATTTAATTTGCGGGGTAGATAAATAACTTGAACCGTTTAATCAAATGTCGGGATCCCGGTTCCGCTTAATCTTGCCTAATTGCACTGCACATTGCCATGTCATACATCATACATGCATCATGCCGATCTTCTGTCATAATGTTAAATAGTCCATCCGGTGTTTGTGCTAGTGTTTTGCTTCTTCACGGACTAGGCCGATGAGTTGATGCGAGTGTCGACCCGACCTTCGGTTGAACCTTCGGCAATGTTTTTCAGGCGAGCACCTCCCCCTTTTCTACCTATCTTACTTTTATAGTATTTATTCCCTCCTGTTGATCTATTGCTATCTGTGTTGCGGTGCTCTAGTTTTCATACCCGTGATATCCCTTGCAGCCTTATATTGCCTTGGACACATCCTATTACCTGTTGTTTGGTAGATAGTTGGACCTGCGCGTCGTAGTCGCTTGCTCAAGTGCTGTTGCGTGTCGTTAAGTACCACAGTTGTTGGAGTATTGCCGCATGTTTAATGTTGGAGATGAACAAGACTTTCATTATTGTTTAATAACTAAAATTGAAGTAGGTAAATGCAGAGGCACAGGTGGGCAATAGATGTTATTTGGTTGTTAACCGTCCACTTGTGTCCCGTAGGACCCCGAGTTCTTGACACCTGTTCCGAGATCGAGCGCGCTAACCACATGTGGGGTGTATGGGCACCCCCATCGATTAGTACCTGATTTCAAAGTATTGTACCAGGGGCCACAAGTAGTTTGGGGCTTTATTACTATTCTGTACTTATGCCATGCTTTACTGCTTAATTTAAATTGTGCGAGGTACTGCACTTGTACTGTTTAGGTAAGCGGAGTGTTTTCGCGGTATCGACAAGCCCAGTCTCATTTTCGGGTTCCCAGTCGTTTACAGCCATTGGCGCAAACCCTGAGTCCGTCTCGGAGACCGGCCGACTTCGTTGCGGGTAGCTTAGTGGGGTGGCCCCCATGTACTTGCTTTGGGTCTGGGAAACGTCATGACTTAGGCCCCGCCGACATACCGATGGGTGTATGTGAACTGATCTGGCAAAAAGGGTCGAAGTGCGTGTGGATACTTTGGTGCACCCCTGCAGGGTTTAATCTTTTCGAAAAGCCGTGTCCGCGGTTATGGACGACTTGGAGCACAGTTCTCGATCATAGACAACTATAACTAAAGTTTACTGTTATAATTTGACTTGTATCCGGTATGACTAGTAATCAGCTCCACTACCACGGAATGGCTAAATAAAAGTACCAACAACTGTTGGGTTTGGGATATCTCATGCTTATTGTATCTGACTAGTAAGTGTTGCAACTACAACGGAATGGTTAACTAAAAGTGCCCACTGCTTATTATCAGGATGACTACCTATACCTGACTAGTAATTGCTGCAACGATAACTGAATAAATAAAACTGCCAACCGTGTGAGTTCCTCGGTTGACTTCCTTGTTTGGTCTCGAGGGGGAAATACCAGGATGGGTTTGTTTGGTGGTAGTATCAGGTTGGTTCCGAATAGGTCTTTCTTCTCCCTCTCTGATAGCCGCCAGTTGTATCGAGTCTCTATAGGTTGTTTAGTGCATGCTGCGCTGCCGCTTCAGTCCACCATACCTACGTAGGCGAGGACCGCCGAATTCTAGTCTCGCCGTGTACTGGCCTCAGTACTGACCGCTCTCTTTTTCCTTTGCCCTTTGTCGGCACCCCTTTTGTTTAAGCAGGTTTTGAGATCGACGTCGTTAGCAGGGTTACCCTTCCGGCTTGGCCTGGGCAGGGTTATGGACGCCATTGGTTATTCTTCAGGGCTCTTAGCTCAATTTGCATCTTGTCCGTACTCGGACGCTATATCGTTTTAAAGGTGATTTGGATCTTTGTATTGTATATCTGTATTCTTCACTCTTTGAGTCGCTGTTGTATATATATGTTTTGTGGGTTCCATCGAGGACTATTGTGTAATGATATTACTCCGTTTTCCACCCGCACGAAAGTGCCTGGTGGGCACCTTTGGATCGTTTCTATGCGGGTTTGGCGGGTTTCGCTAAAACTTGCATAGGGCCGATTCTGAGGGTGTTACACCCCCACATCGCGCGCCCCTGCTCCTCTCCATGCCCTCGGTCGAGTTCAAGCCGGCTTCCTTCCCATCTGCCTCCTTTTCCTTGTTCAAGAACATGCAGTTCTAGATGGTTCCACAGTAGTAGATCCTACTATCAAATCCTAGCCAACTAAGAATAAAAATATTATGGCTCCCAAAACATAAGTCAGAATATGCCAAATGTGAAAGATGTAGGATGAATGTTGAAATAAATTGGTTAGCCATTTTCATCGTTTCTGACTTTTGGTTGCATTGGTTATAGCATGTAGTTTTACACAGATTACATCTTTGATCATCGATCCGCCGTACTTTTGTTTTCTGTGGTCCCTGCATTATGCATGCTAGCTTGACCACTTAATTCTATCATGTGGGAAAATTAAAGACCATTTGGGAAAAGCTGTAGCTAAAGCTTATGATCACATTTGCGAAAGCATTTCAAGAGACTAGTTCCTCTTGCTTGCAATTGAATTTCAGTCGTACTCGTACAAGTACAGAAGTACTGGTGGGTGTGTACGTACGTGGTCCTAGCTAGAGTATGCTACTGTAGTAGAGACTAGAGAGGGCGACAATGCCGACATGCACGGTACGTAGCTGGATAGCCATGTGGAGTAGATATACCAAATGGATGGCATGGCATGCTGACCAACTCCATCTCGCAGATTAATTGGGTCGTGCGTGCGTGCGTGCGTGCACATGGCTGCCTCTCTAGTCGAATTATATGAATTGCTTGATAAGATCGACTGGCCGGTCTATGATTGATCACGGAACGGCAAGATCGCACACGTACACTGCACGTACGTACGTTCGTACGGCGACCCCAAAAATGGAATTGAGGCGATATTCCGTGCCAATGCGGCACTAACATGTTCACCGAACATATGTCATACGTACGCCATCTCAGGCCATTTATATGTATGGAATTTAATCTTACATGCTCAGTTGTTCGAATTAGGCACCTGTTTTTGTCATTTAATCTAGATATTGTCATACTAAACAGGATACGCTGTCGCAAACGGATAGTATGAAGAACCCCACCAAAGATATGCATGATTGACTAGCATTTCCGGGGGTTCGGGATACATCTCGTCATGCTTTCTGCTGAATTATCTCACGGCGTCTCATTCGGTTTTTGTCTCAACTGCAGAAATTAGGGAGAGCCGTGGATCGTCTGGTACTATAGTAGTAGTAGTTCCTTTTGTTTCTGGACAGATCGTCTTGTAAGTTAAGACTAACACGGAAATGGGTACACTAGTGCCTATATACACTAGCCATTCTAAACAACTTGTCGCGACAGTGGAGTGGATATGTTCTTTGTCCCGATCTGTGACGTTGGGTGATTATTGCACAATATTTGCCACACGTTAATTTGGTAGCTCGTGTGGGGTTGTCATTGCTAACATAAGCAGGATTTCGTATCCCGGGAAACATTGAGTAGATCCAAGGAGTACTACCGCCTCATGGAGAATCCTCCTGCGGAATCCCGGGAAACACGTTGCTTCTTGCGGATTTCAAATCTGGATATACTCCTTAATTAATAGGTTGGGGGCAAAAAAAATCTGGATATATGTAAGGCATGTAGATGTAGAGAATGATCACATTGATTAATCTAATTTGAGCCGTGTTTTCCCCTCTCTCGCTACAGTGCCTGAGGGCGATTTTTGGAACCTCTCCTCGTCAATCCACCTCGCCGCCGCGGATCCGCAGGCTCCCCCTCCTTCGTCGGCTGCTTCGGCGGCGGGAGGCTAGGGGAACCCCCTTTCTCGGTGTGTATATAGTGTAGGATTTGGTAGGGACCCGGTCGGCAGCGCTATGGAGGCGGTGGTGTTGGCGGTGGGGTGTTTGGCGTCGGCGTGCTCCCCCTCCTGCGGTGGAGCTCCACGGAGCTCTCCCGCGGCGTGCGCGACTTCCCCGAGCTCGAGGGTCGCCGGAATCCTCAAGTTCTTCAAGATGTCGGCTCGTGTCCGGCCGCCTCGATCTGGTGCGGCGGTGCTGCGCCCTTCTTCCTCTACTCCGTCGTGCGGGCATGCAAAGGCCGAGAGCGACGACTTCCCGGCTACGAAAAAACCGTCTGCAAGCTCCAAGGCGACGCCGGCTCCAGGTGGGAGCGGTGGCAGCGGCGCGGCGGCGCGTCCTCCCTCCGCGTCGGAGTGTGTAGGGATAAGGGTTTCCAGGGACCTGGATGTAATTTCGGTGTTCTTTGGGGTTTATTGCACTGCTGCTTAATAAAAAAACACATGCATCCAATGTAGAATAGTAGTCTTCTATAAAGAAAGAGTACCTTCTTCTTGCGTCTCTCGCTTCCCCGAGGGCGACGAGACGCTGTATCCCCCTCCGGTCACCCCCGTCCCCTCCACCATTCGCCGTTGCCGGCTTGGGTCAAGGGGCGAAGCCCTAGCGACGGCGACGACGGCCTGTCCTACCCCGCGTCATGGAGATGGGGTCGGGGCCCCTCAACTCCCCGGTGGCGGTGCACTTCGGAAGACCCTGGTCCGGCGCGACCGGGTGGCCCAGGCGGTGGCGCCGACCTCGAGCGGCAAGCGCCATGGATTGGAGGCCTGCTGGCTTCCGTCCCCGGCTCGGATCTAGGAACCTCAGGCCTAGTTGGGCTCAAGCGGACCCAAATGGGCTTGGGCAGCCGGGGGTGCTGCCTCTACGACATTCTCTATAGGTGATGGTGTTGGAGATATGCCCAAGAGGCAATAATAAAGTGGTTATTATCATATCTTCATAATTATGATAAATGTTTACATACCATGCTATAATTGTATTAACAGGAAACATTAATACTTGTGTGATTTGTAAAAATAAAAGAGTTCCTAGTAAAGCCTCTTGTTAAACTAGCTTGTTGGTTAATATATGATCATGGTTTCCTGATCATGAACATAGGGATGTTATTAACAACAAGATCATATCGTTAGGAGAATGATGTGATGGACATACTCCTATAGTTAAGCGTAGCATAAAGATCAAGTCATTTAATATAGTTCATTTGCTATAAGCTTTCTGATACATAGTAACCTAATTCCTTCGACCATGAGATCATGCATATCACCTTTACTGGATGGATGCTTTGATGACATCAAACACCACACCGTAACTGGGTGGCTATAAAGGTGGCATTGAGTGTTCGGAAAGTATTGGTTGAGACACATGGATCAAGAGTGGGATTTGTCCATCCATATGACGGATAGATATACTCTGGTCCCTCTCGGTGGAATGTCATCCAATTAGCTTGCAAGCATGTGTGTGGCATCCCGCAAAACCACTACTAGAAAATCGCGTTGAATTTGTGCATTGCATCGTCATCATCATATGTTGTTTGTCTAAAACTATTTTCGCAAAGCCCGTTTTGTTTTCTAAAACACCCCATCTTTATTCAAATATCAAAACCGGGTCGCCGGAATATTTTACTTTGTCTGCTATTAGTTTGCAAAAGGCTTGTTGGAAATAAATAAAACATTTAATTGTTTTGTGGGGGCAGTCGAACGGGCCGAATCGACCCGAACGACCACCCCCATTTTTCAAAACGGTCCACCTCTAAATCCTATTCCTACCCAACCTATTCTACCCACACCCCCTCCACCTCACCCCAGCCACTCACGGCTCGCCACCTCACCCTCCCCAAATCCCCCACCACTAAAAAGTTGCCACCTCATCCACCTCTCTCTCCCTCTCAGCCTACACAACCACACAACTCACACACACAACACACTCACCACCACACACACGCAGCCAACCAACCCCGGCCCCACCCCTGACGCGCCCTGCCCCACCTTGGCCCCACCTGGCCCCATCCCTGGACCGCGTTCCCCCACGCAACGCCCCCCCCCCCCCCGACCCATCTTCCTCCTCCCGCCGCTCTCCCTCTCCACCACACGCTCCCCACCGCCCTGCCTCGCTTCCTCCTAGTCGGCCCGCTCCCGCTCCGGTCGCCGCTCCGCCGGCCCCGTCCCGTGCGCCTCCGACCGCTCCTCTCCCCACGAACCCGCCCCCTCTCGCCTCTCGTTTCCTCGCCGCGCCGCCCCGGCCCCGCGTGCTCCGGCCCGCGTCCCTGCCGCCTCGTCCCCGCCTTCGCCTGCGCGGGAGCGCCGCCACCGCTGGCCTCTGCTCCACCCGCGCCGCGTCCTGCCTCCCCTCCGGCTCGCCGACGCCTCTGCGCCCCCGCTCGCCCGCCTCCGGCCCGGGCCAGCGCCGCCGGCCGCGCGTGCTCCTCCACCTCGCTGTCGCTCGCCGCCCCTCCGCGTTCCTCCCCGCAGAGGCCGTCGCCCGGGCCGCCACCGCCCTCTGCCCCCTCGTCGCCCTCTGGTCCGCTCGCCGCGGCCCCTCCGGCAACCGCCGTCGCCGCATCCGCCTGCCGTCCCGACCTCCCCCGCCGGCGTGCCCCTGATCCCGTCGAGCCTGCGTCCGCCGCCTTCCCTTGCACAAGACCGTCACCAGGCCGACCTCGCCAACCGCCCTGGGCCATCTTCCTCGCCGCATCCGCCCGCCGGTCCCCTTCCCCGAGCCACTGCCGGCGCGGCCCCGCCGCTCGCCGACGGTCTGCGTCGCCAACCGCCACCACTACGTCTCCTGGCCCGTGCACCTGTTGAAGCCTGGTGCTTCCTGATGAATGAGGTCCACCCAAACATCTTACACGGCTCGGTGTGTTAGTTTGTGGCCAAGTTTGGCGCCGCAAGGCAAGATCGTATATCCTCGTCGAGCCCTCCTATGAGACCTATCGGCGTGTGTGTGTCTGTGATCAAGTCGAAGCTGAGATTGTGATACCTCGGAGCTGCGTGAACGCGACATGTCGCTCCAAGTTCTTCAACGGCAACCGACGATCGATATCACCGAACACCAAGACCCCAGAACGCCCAGGACTTCACCCCGAATGCCAGAACCGACCCGATACGCGGACCCGACAAGTTCTTCGCGTGCGGCAAGATCATCGACAGGGAACCCGAAGACCACATGTGCGACAAGTACTCCCTCGAGAACGCTCCCGAACGCTAACACCGACTCGATGGCGCGGGCCCGACAAGACCCTCGCAACGGCAAGATCGACCCCGTGGGACCCGACAAGACCTTCGCGTCGACAAGAACGGCACCGACCCGAAAGAAGCCGATGCACCCCGACACCGACCCAAGTCCTTCCTCCCGGAACGCCAAGATCTCCGCGTGAGACTACAAGACCGACAACATGACCCGACCACCGCGGATGCGACAAGATCTACTTCCCCGATCCGAAGACCCTAAATTCCGGAGTCCGAGAACGAGCTCGTCGAACCCTGAACCCTGAGACCGACCCCGAACCCCGGAACCCCAAGTTCGTCGAGACCCCCCTAATGTGTGACCCTTATCCGAGAACCCTATTTTCATAAATGCCATATTTATAAATTGTTGCATATTGAATTGTCCATGCATACATCCTTGTCCGTGGTTTGGGGGCCTTAGGCCGATTTACCTCTTAATTAAATATGGGGCCCATATGCGGGCAAATCTAGTCTAATATTGGCCTCATTTAAATTCGTGTAGCGAACCGGTGTCATTGTTTTGCCTTGTTAAAACAACATTTAAATTGCGGGGGTTCTAAACAACTTGAACCGTTTTAATTAATTGTCGGGACCCTGTTTCCGCTTAATATGACCTAATTGCATCGCACTTTGCCATGCCATGCATCATACATGCATCATGCCCGATCTTTTGCCGTAGTATTAAATATTGCATCCGGTGTTTATTCTAGTGTTTTGCTTCTTCGCGGATAAGACCGTTGAGTTGATGTGAGCTTCGCCCCGATCTTCGGATGACCCTTCGACAATGTTTTCAGGCGAGCATCTCCCCCCTTTCTACCTATCTTACTTTATAGTATTTATTCCCTCCTGTTGATCTATTGCTATCTGTGTTGCGATGCTTTAGTTTCCGTACCTGTGATATACCGTGCAGCCCAATATTTGCCTTGGACACATCCTATTGCCTGTTGTTTGGTAGATAGTCGGACTTGCGCGTCGTAGTCGCTTGCTCAAGTGCTGTTGCGTGTCGTCAAATGCCCCAGTTGTTGGAGCCTTGCCGCATGTTTGATGTTGGAGATGATCATGGCTTTACTTATCGCTCACTTTAATTCCTGTTTAACAACTAAAATTGAAATAAGCAGAGGCATCGGTGGGTGATAGAAAATATTTGGTTTCCGAACACCCACTTGTGTCCCGTAGGACCCCGAGTACTTGGTACCTGTTCCTTGATTTATCGCGCTATCCACATCCGGGAGGTATATGGGACCCCCCTGAGCCAGAGCTTGATTCAGTCTTATTTCTTGGGGCCACAAACTAGTTTGAGGTTTTATTTACGATCCTGTACTTATGCCATGCTACTGCTTTATTTACGATTGTGCGAGGAGCACACTGTACTGTTTAGGAATTGTGACCCGTTTTCGCGGTATCGACAAGCCCAGTCACACTTTCGGGTTCCCAGTCGTTTACAGCCGGCCCCACAAACCTTGAGGCCGTCTCGAAGTCAGCTAACTTCATTGCGGGTCTACTTTAAGGGGTGGCCCCCTGAAATATTTCTGAATCTTGTGATTGCTTTGTCGTGAAGGCCTCGTTGGGTTTTGATTTGGTTTTTCCGAGGTTGATCGAGTGTGTGTTGCTATTGGTGCACCCCGGCCGGGTAAAACTTTCTGAAAGCCCTGTCCGCGGTTATGGACGACTTGGAGCACAGTATCTCGACCATAGACAACTATAACTAAAGTAGTGCTATAAATTTGACTTTATAATGACTAGTTTTCAGCTTCAACTATAATGGAATGGCTAAATAAAACTGCCAACAATTGCTTGTTTGGAAGTCGCTTGCGACCATTGTACCTGACTAGTAAGTATTGCAACTATAATGGAATGGCTGAATAAAAGTACCAACAACTGCTGGGTTTTGGGTTATCTCATGCTAATTGTATCTGACTAGTAAGTGTCGCAACTACAACGGAATGGTTAACTAAAACGGCCCACTGTTTATTTTATCAGGACGATTATCTACACCTGACTAGTAATTGCTGCAACAATAACTGAATACATAAAACTGCCAACTGTGTGAGTTCCTCGGTTGACTTCCTCGTTTGGTCTCGAGGGGGAAACACCAGGATGGGTTTGTTTGGTGTTAGCTTCAGGTTGGAACCGGATAGGTCATTCTTATCCCTCTCTAATAATCGTCAGTTGTATCGAGTCTCTATAGGTTGTTTAGTGCATGCTGCCGCTGCCGCTTCAGTCCACCATACCTATGTAGGCGAGGACCGCCGAATTCTAGTCTCGCCGTGTACTGGCCTCAGTACTGACGCTCCTCTTTTTCCTTTGCCCTTTGCCGGCACCCCTTTTGTTTTAAGCAGGTTTTGAGACCAACGTCGTTAGCAGGGTTACCCTTCCGGCTTGGCCTGGGCAGGGTTATGGACGCCATTGGTTATTCTTCAGGGCTCTTAGCCCCATTTGCATCTTGTCCGTAGTCGGACGCTCTATCATTTTCAAGGTGATTTGGATCTTTGTATATTATATCTGTATTCTTGACTCTTGGAGTCGCTGTTGTATATATCTGTTCTGTGGGTCCCATCGAGGACTGTTGTTTAATGTTATTACTTCGTTTTCCACCCGCACGAAAGTGCCTGGTGGGCACCTTTGAATCGTTTCTATGCGGGTTTGGCGGGAATCGCTAAAACTTGCATAGGTCCGATTCTGAGGGTGTTACAATGTGACTGGCTCACAAGGGATAACATATCACGGGAACGAGAAAAGAGTACTTATCAGTAACGATGTTGAACTAGGTATGCAGAGATACCGACGATCATAACCTCGGATAAGTAAACTATCGTGAGACAAAGGGAAATTGGTATCGTATGTAAGTGGTTCATTCGATCGCAAAGTAATCGTAGAAATATGTGGGAGCCATATGAATTTCCAGATTCCTCTATTGGTTATTGATCGGAGAAGTGTCTCGATCATGTCCGCATAATTCACGAACCGTAGGGAGACACACTTAAGGATTCGATGTTGTTTGAGTAGTTATGGAATGATGAGTAAGAGACCGAATGTTGTTCGGAGTCTCGGATGGGATCCGGGATATCACGAGGAGATCCGGAATGGTCCGGAGAATAAGATTCATATAAGGAAAGTCCCGTTTCGGAGTTGGGGAATGATTCCGGTGTTTTCATCGGGAATGTTCTAGAAGGTTCCGGAATGTCCGGCACTCCGGAGGGGAAGGGTACATGGATGTGTTGTATCAAAGTTGGTATGATTGCATCATGTACTAAGTGTCATCACTGTTCCAAATAAAGGATTAATTCAAATCCTAGTTTGAAAAGTCAAATAGCTAAATTGAAAAGTCAAACGGCTAAATTTGGAAAGAGGAAAAGAGGAGGAAGGTGAAACCGAGTTGGGGAGGGAGTCCCTCCTCCCCAAGCCGGCGCACCACCCAAGCCAAGTTGGGGAGGAACTCCACTCCCTCCCCTTGGCCGGCCGGCCCCTCCACCTATATAAGGAGGGGCAGGGCTCTCTCCTAGGACACAACCTTGCCCCCTCTAAACCTAACCCTAGCCGCCGACGGCCACCATAGCCGCCGCTGCCCTAGGGTTTGCCCAAGCCGCCCACTTGGGGAAACCCCCTTGCCCTAGCCGCCGGCCTAGCTCCCTCTACTTGGTGCATCTAAACCCTAGATCACCGAGGCTCTCTCATAGTCCACCATACTCGCTCCGGCTTAAGGCGAAGCCCTGCGAGATCTCCCCTCTACTTCCGGTACCACGCCGCCGTGCTGCCGGAATCACGAGGAGAGTGCTACAACCTCCGCTGCCTGCTGGAACAAGGGAGAGGAAGGTCTTCGTCGAGTACCGAACGTGTGACCGACTGCGGAAGCGCTGCCGGAGCGCAGCGCCGGAAGGATCGTCTACGCGATCTTGAGATCGGCAAGTGTACGACTACATCACCCACGAGAATCTGCTCTCGTTAACCGCTTTGGAATCTTCGAGGGTGAGTTCCTCTATCGACTCGTTGCTACAATCTAGTAGATAGATCTTGGCTTGTTTGTTTGCATGCGGTAGAAAATTTTGTTTTCCATGCTACGAACCCCTACAGTGGTATCAGAGTCGTGTCTATATGTAGATCTGTTGCACGAGTAGAACACAATGGTCATTGTGGGCGTTGATGCTTTTATTGTCGATTGCTTCTTGTGTACTTTGCATCTTGCGGTATGTTGGGATGAAGCGGCCCGGGCTAACCTTACATGACATCGTTCATGAGACTTGCTCCACGCTTGACATGCAACTTGTATTGCATAAGTGGCTTTGCGGGTGCCTGTTTCTCCTAGCATAGTTAAGATCCAATTTACAACGGATGATTAACAATACTAGTATCAATGTTGTGGTTCTTGTTCGTAAGTTAGAACGACACTTATTGAAAGCCCCAAACCACGTAAAATATGCAAAGAAAGTAGAGGCGTCTAACTTTGTTTTGCAGGGGTGTGCAGTGATGTGATATGTCCATGATTGTGATTATATATGATATATGCAATGTTCCTTATTGTAAGTTGGCAACCGGCAGGAGCCATATGGTTGTCTTTAATTTCTGTTAAGACCCGCGTGTCTATTCAAAGTAGTTGTAATAGTTGAAGCCGGTGGACGACAACCATGGAGAAGCATCATTGACCTTGATGCAATGTCGGTGATGATGGAGATCATGTTCGTGCTAGAAGATGGAGATCGGAAGCACAAAGAAGAAAGGCCATATCATATCACATATTATGAATTGCATGTGATGTTAATCCTTTATGCATCTTGTATTGCTTAGTAGACGACGGTAGCATTATAAGATGATCCCTCATGCACATGAATTTCAAGTCATAAAGTGTTCACCCTTAGTTCGCACCGTTGCTAAAGCTTGTTGTTTCAAAGCACCACGTGATGATCGGGTGTGTTAGATTCCGCAAGTGTATACAACGTGGGCAAGCCAGATTTGCTCATGCGGAAGCTAAGGTTTGATCTTGACGAGCCTAGCATGTACAGACATGGTCTCGGAACACGGATCACCGAAAGGTAAAGCATGAGTCATATAGTAGATATGATGAACATGTTGATTGTTCGCCATTGAAGCTACATCAACTCTCGTGATGATCGGTTTTGATGTGGTGGATTTGGTTCGTGTGATCACTAAAACAATGTGAGGGATATTGTTTTGAGTGGGATTTCAACAGCAATATAATTAAAAGTTGAACACTATTTATCATAAATTAAATCAAAGTGAATTGCATAGTTGTTGTAGTCATTGGCATCCGTTTACCACCTTGCGCTTAGTTATAATTGAGATGATAGAACTATAGAATTCTGGTTAGTTACTTTACGAACTGGTATCGTATTGTTTTGAAGTGTTAATCTAAAGTTTTAAAAGTCCTATTGCAAACTTTCAGTAAGTTCCGGGTACTCCATGAAGTTTAATAATTGGTATTAAAACAAGAGTGACAATTCCAAGAGTTAGTGTATGAGTATCATGTTTGTCTCCATGATTCTTGATATTCAAAGGATTGTCTTAATATCAAGGTTATCTAGGATCTGAAAGAGTTGTTTCAGAAACCATGATGTGTGGAAGATATTGTGATATCTGAAACGAAATTTTGGTTGCAACATGATAGAGTATAATATGGTAAAAGACATGTTCTCATATTTGATGAGAATTTGCAAAAGGTTTTGGAGAGCAACATTATACTCGCGATTCACTGGTACAAGCTAAAAGTAGCTTGATCATGGATAATTCCATGATGAGGGTGAATATTTGATGTAGGTAAAATGTTTACTACACCAAGAGATTACTAAAGAAAGGAATTTGAAAGAACACCAAACATTTGATAATGGTGATCTACTTCAATGTGCAAGTCCAAAGACATTGGTATTTAACTATACACGCTTTGGACTATGTGTCATATGTATGACTCCACTATTGATGTTGATAGATTATTTCAAACTGAAAAGGAAATACTGAAAGAGAATCTCATAAGTATGTGGCAGAAAAGAAAAGACTAGAATTGTTCAGCTTAAGTATATAGATGATATACGTGTTATGGCTATATTCTTTGCTTATTAAACAATGTGGTTCCTAAGTATTTGATACTGAATTTGTTAGTATGAATCGTCATACGAAACAACACAGTTCATGAACTACAATGGCCTAAGTAACTAGCAAAAAAATATGTGATGATGTTCATCGAGAACAAATAAAGGGTTATTGTGTTGCTCGTTAAACATCAAAGCTTGCCTTCAGGATTTGTTTTATCAGGTATTATGAGAACAAAAGGGTTGTTCAAATAATTTCCGTAATCCATAAAAGATGGATGATTCACAAATCTCATTGGAGAAATCACATCCATAAAACTAGTGCTAAAGATGTCGAAAGACAAATTGATTGAAAGATCACTTAGGAAGTGGCATCGCCGTTTAAATTATATTGAAAGAAAACATGAAGAAACTCCATGTGGATGGAATTTTGGAGTCTTTTGATTTTTGATCAAATGATGCTTATGAAACTTTCCTAGAGATAATTAAAACTTCTTCATAGGCCAAAAAGGAACGAATGACTAGCTTATTGGAACTTATACATATTGTTGTACGAAGTCCATTATGTGTAGTCAAGAGCGATGGATTTCAACTTCATATGCTTTCTCCGAAAATTTGAGTGAATATATGAATATTTACTTAATAAGGATGAAGTGTGAAATATTTGAAAAGTTCAAAGACTTTCAAGATGAAGTGCAAAATTATTGTAACAAGAATATAAATAGTTTATGATAAGATCATAAAGGAAGATATTTGAGTTACAAGTTTAGCATAAATACCTAAGATTTAAGGAATCGTTCCGTGGATTTGCATTTTCCCGAAACACCATAAGAGTATGGAGCGTTCGAGATATGTAATTAAACCTTGTTTGACATGGTAAGATCGAAGGTGTAATTCATAAAACTGCCATTATATTTTAAAGTTTAAAAGCTTTAGAGACTACCGTTTTTCTACTGAAAAGAGCTCCATCATAATCCGTTGAGATGACACCATATAAAGTTATGGTTTGGGATTAAACCCAAGTTGTCCTTTCTTAAAACATTGGTATGCCATGCATAAGAAAGATGTTTGCAACCAAAGTCGGATGAACCTGTCTTTGTATGTTATTTCGAATAACTATTCCTCCATAACATTGGAGACAAAAATGTTTGTCACTTAGAACGTCAAGTTTCTTTGAGAAGGAATTTTTCGTGAAAAGATAAGTGGGAGGACAATAGAACTTTGATAAGGTTAAAAGAACCTTAGCTATATGTGCAGAGTTGCGCAGCGCCGAAAAGTGTTCCGGAGGCAGCAATAATGCTCATGGCTCACGTGCCTCAAAGGTTGTGGTCACGGAGGTCTAAGTTCCTATTGAAACAAGTAGGTCGGGTAAACAATCAAATACCAAGATTTGAGGGTTGAATCATTATTTGAGAATAATGAACCGACTACATGCAAAGAAGCAATGATGGACCCTGACTCCGTAAAATGGCATGAAGCCATAAAATCCGTGATAGTTCCATACACGAGAAATCAAGTTTTGAACTTGAAGGACCCTCGAGAAAGGTGTAAGACCTTACAGTTGTGTTTGGATCTATAAAGAAATAGACATGGATGTTTCGCATCTATGAAATGGTCGACATGTTGGGAAAGAGTTCACAACAATGTTCAAGGGTTGACTATGACAAGATTTGATCTTTCATAGCGATATTTAGTCTAGGCGGATTAATGTAGCAACCACGACATATAATTTTGTTATGTGTTGGATAAACAAAACAAGTTCTTCTAATAGAAGGGTTACCTTGTTGGAGATATGCCCTAGAGGCAATAATAAATGTAGTTATTATTATATCTTTGTGTTTATGATAAATGTTTACATTCATGCTATAATAGTATTAACAGGGAAACATTAATACTTGTGTGATTTGTAAACTTAATTTGAAGTCCCTAGTATAGCCTCTATACCTCACTAGCTTGTTGGTTGATAAATGATTGTGGTTTCCCTATCATGAACATTGAGATGTTATCAACAACAAGATCATATCGTTAGGAGAATGATATGGTGGACATACTCCTATAGATAAGCGTAGCATAAAGATCAAGTCATTTCAATAGTTCAATTGTTATATGCTTTCTGATACATAGTAACCTAATTCCTTCGACCATGAGATCATGTATATCGCCTTTACCGGATGGATGCTTTGATGACATCAAACACCACACCGTAACTGGGTGGCTATAAAGATGGCATTGAGTGTTCGGAAAGTATTGGTTGAGACACATGGATCAAGAGTGGGATTTGTCCATCCATATGATGGATAGATATTCTCTGGGCCCTCTCGGTGAAATGTCATCCAATTAGCTTGCAAGCATGTGACTGGCTCACAAGGGATCACATATCACGGGAACGAGAAAAGAGTACTTATCAGTAACGAGGTTGAACTAGGTATGCAGAGATACCGACGATCATAACCTCGGATAAGTAACATATCGTGAGACAAAGGGAAATTGGTATCGTATGTAAGTGGTTCATTCGATCGCAAAGTAATCGTAGAAATATGTGGGAGCCATATGAATTTCCAGATTCCTCTATTGGTTATTGTTCGGAGAAGTGTCTCGATCATGTCCGCATAATTCACGAACCGTAGGGAGACACACTTAAGGATTCGACGTTGTTTTGAGTAGTTATGGTATTATGAGAAAGAGACCGAATGTTGTTCGGAGTCTCGGATGGGATCCGGGATATCACGAGGTGATCCGGAATGGTCCGGAGAATAAGATTCATATAAGGAAAGTCCCGTTTCGGAGTTCGGGAATGATTCCGGTGTTTTCATCGGGAATGTTCTAGAAGGTTCCGAATTGTCCGGCACTCCGGGGGGGGGGGGGGAGGGTACATGAGTGTGTCATTGAATGATTGCATCATGTACTAAGTGTTCTTGCTGTTCCAAAAACATGAAAGTCAAATTGCCAGTTTGAAAGTCAAACGGCTAAAACAGGAAACTGTGGGAAACAAGCAAGAGGAGTTGGAACCAACTTGGAGGAGGAGTCCAACTCCTCCAGGCCGGCGCCCAGCCCTAGGCCGAGTTGGGGAGGGACTCCCTCCCTCCCCTGGCGCGCCAAGGCCCCTCCACCCATAAAAGGAGGGGCAGGGCTCCTCCTTGAGACACACAAGTTTCCACCTCTAATCTCCGGTTTAGAGCTTCTAATTGCTTTAGCCTGCGGTTTAGAGCCTTCTAATTGGTGAGTCTAATCTCTAGACCACTAATAGCCCTCTCTCATAATCCACCATACTCGCTCCGGCTTAAGGCGAAGCCCTGCGGGATCTCCCCTCTACTTCCGGTACCACGCCGTTGTGCTGCCGGAATCGCGAGGAGAGTGCTACAACCTCCGCTGCCTGCTGGAACAAGGGAGAGGAAGGTCTTCGTCAAGTACCGAACATGTGACCGACTGCGGGAGCGCTGCCGGAACGCAGCGCCGGAAGGATCGTCTACACGATCTTGAGATCGGGAAGAGTACGACTACATCACCCACGAGAATCCGCTCTCGTTAAACACTTTGGAATCTTCGAGGGTAAGTTATTCCATCGACTCGTTGCTACAATCTAGTAGATAGATCTTGGCTTGTTTGTTTGTATGCGATAGAAAATTTTTGTTTTCCATGCTACGAACCCCTACAGTGGTATCAGAGCCGTGTCTATATGTAGATCTGTTGCACGAGTAGAACACAATGGTCATTGTGGGCGTTGATGCTTTTATTGTCGATTGCTTCTTGTGTACTTTGCATCTTGCGGTATGTTGGGATGAAGCGGCCCGGGCTAACCTTACATGGCATCGTTCATGAGACTTGCTCCACGCTTGACATGCAACTTGTATTGCATAAGTGGCTTTGCGGGTGCCTGTTTCTCCTAGCATAGTTAAGATCCAATTTACAACGGGTGATCAACAATGATAGTATCAATGTTGTGGTTCTTGTTCGTAAGTTAGAACGACACTTATTGAAAGCCCCAAACCACGTAAAATATGCAAAGAAAGTAGAGGCGTCTAACTTTGTTTTGCAGGGGTGTGCAGTGATGTGATATGGCCATGATTGTGATTATATTTGATGTATGCAATGTTCCTTATTGTAAGTTGGCAACCGGCAGGAGCCATATGGTTGTCTTTAATTTATGTTAAGACCCGCGTGTCTATTCAAAGTAGTTGTAATAGTTGAAGCTGGTGGACGACAACCATGGAGAAGCGTCATTGACCTTGATGCAATGCCGGTGATGATGGAGATCATGTTCGTGCTTGAAGATGGAGATCAGAAGCACAAAGAAGAAAGGCCATATCATATCACATATTATGAATTGCATGTGATGTTAATCCTTTATGCATCTTGTATTGCTTAGTAGACGACGGTAGCATTATAAGATGATCCCTCATGCACATGAATTTCAAGTTCGAAAGTGTTCACCCTTAGTATGCACCGTTGCTAATGCTTGTTGTTTCGAAGCACCACGTGATGATCGGGTGTGTTAGATTCCGCAAGTGTATACAACGTAAGCAAGCCAGATTTGCTTATGCGGTAGCTAAGGTTTGATCTTGACGAGCCTAGCATGTACAGACATGGTCTCAGGAACACGAATCACCGAAAGGTAAAGCATGAATCATATAGTAGATATGATGAACATGACGATTGTTCGCCATTTAAACTATATCAACTCTCGTGATGATCGGTGTTGATATAGTGGATTTGGTTCGTGTGATCACTAAAACAATGTGAGGGATATTGTTTTGAGTGGGAGTTCACCTAGTTTAATTTCTTTATTAATTTGAACTCAATTTGTCATAAACTTAGTCTAAACTAATGCAAATATGTTGTAGATCAATGGCAGCCCCTACCATCAATTTTAATGCGTTCCTAGAGAAAGAAAAGTTGAAAAACAATGGAAGCAACTTCGCGGATTGGTTCCGCAATTTGAGGATTGTCCTCACAGCTGGTAATTTGACCTATGTGCTGGATGCACCGCTGGTTGACCCACCTGCAGCTGATGCTCCCGATGAAGTAAAGAATGTTTACCTCGCTCGGAAGAATCAGTACTCCATAGTTCAGTGTGCTATCTTGTATGGTTTGGAATCGGAGCTTCAGAAAAGGTTTGAGGATTCAGACCCATATGATATTGTCGAGGATCTCAAATTGATTTTTGAGACTCATGCGGCAATTGAAAGTTATGAAGCTTCTGAAAAGTTCTTTAACTGCAAGATGGAAGAGGGCAGCTCCGTCAGTGAGCATGTGCTTAAGATGTCTGGGCACGCAAACAAACTTCAAAGCTTGGTTATTGTGATTCCTAATGCTTTGGGGATTTACCGTGTCCTCCAATCACTACCACCAAGTTACAAGAACTTTGTGATGAACTACAACATGCAGAACATGAACAAGACGTTGCCAGAACTCTTTGCCATGTTGAAATCTGCAGAAGTGGAGATTAAGAAAGAGCACCAAGTGTTGTTGGTCAATAAGACCACCAAATTCAAGAAAGGCAAGTCTAAGCAAAAGGGACACTTCAAGAAGGGTGGTAAGAAAGTTACCACACCAGCGAAGAAGACCAAGGCTGGACCTAAGCCTGATACTGAGTGCTTTTACTGCAAGGGAGAAGGTCACTGGAAGCGGAATTGCCCAAAGTACTTGGCGGATTTGAAGAACGGCAACATCAAGAAGAAAGGTATATCTGATATACATGTTATTGATGTGTATCTCACTAGTACTCGTAGTAGTGCCTGGGTATTTGATATTGGTTCAGTTGCTCATATATGTAACTCGAAACAGGTGCTGCAGAATAAACGGAAGCTAGCGAAGAACGAGGTGACGATGCGCGTGGGAAACGGATCAAAGGTTAATGTGATCGCGGTCGGCACGCTACCTCTTCATCTACCATCGGGATTAGTTTTATACTTAAATAATTGTTATTTGGTGCCTGCGTTGAGCATGAACATTATATCGGGATCTTGTTTATTGCGAGACGGTTACTTGTTTAAGTCCGAGAATAATGGTTGTTCGATTTATATGAGTAATATGTTTTATGCACATGCACCTTTGATAGATGGTCTATTCTTATTGAATCTCGATAGTGGAAATACACATATCAACAATATTGAGGCTAAACGTTTGAAATCAAGCGATAATTCGACCTATATGTGGCACTGTCGTCTTGGTCACATCGGAGTGAAACGTATGAAGAAACTCCATTCCGATGGACTTCTTGAATCACTTGATTTTGAATCACTTGATAGATGCGAAGCATGTCTGATGGGAAAAATGACTAAGACTCCATTTTCTGGTATGATGGAGCGAGCTACGGACTTATTGGAAATTATACATACCGATGTGTGTGGTCCAATGAGTGTAGCATCGCGCGGTGGTTATCGTTATGTTCTTACCTTCACGGATGATTTGAGTAGATATGGGTATATCTATTTCATGAAACATAAGTCCGAAACTTTCGAGAAGTTTAAGGATTTTCAAAGTGAGGTAGAGAATCAACGTAACAAGAATATTAAGTTTCTACGTTCTGATCGTGGAGGTGAATATCTAAGTTACGAGTTTGGCGAGCATTTAAAGAAGTGCGGAATACTTTCACAATTGACACCGCCGGGAACACCACAACATAATGGTGTGTCCGAACGTCGTAATCGAACTCTCTTAGATATGGTTCGTTCTATGATGTCACTTACAGATTTACCGCTATCATTTTGGGGTTATGCATTAGAAACAGCCGCATTCACTTTAAATAGGGCACCGTCTAAATCCGTTGAAACGACACCGTATGAATTATGGTTTGGGAAGAAACCTAAATTGTCGTTCCTTAAAGTTTGGGGATGCGAAGCCTATGTAAAGAAGTTACAGCCGGACAAGCTGGAACCCAAAGCGGAAAAAATGCGTCTTCATAGGATACCCAAAGGAAACTATTGGGTATACCTTCTATCATAGATCCGAAGGCAAAACCTTCGTTGCCAAGAATGGATCCTTTCTAGAGAAGGAATTTCTCTCGAAAGAAGTGACTGGAAGGAAAGTAGAACTCGACGAGGTTGTCGAACCTTCTCTCGAGATTGCGAGTAGCGCAGCACCGGAAGAAGTTCCTGTGGTGCCTGCACCAATAAGAGAGGGAGCTAATGATGGTGATCATGAAACTTCGGTTGAAGTTGCTACAGAGCCTCGGAGGTCAACGAGAACTCGTACCACTCCAGATTGGTATGATCCCGTTATGAGTGTCATGTTGGTGGACAACACCGATGACCCCGAGACATATGAGGAAGCGATGATGAGCCCAGATTCCAATAAATGGCAAGAAGCCATGAAATCCGAGATTGGATCCATGTACGAAAACCAAGTATGGACTTTGGTGGACTTACCGGATGGCCGAAAGGCTGTCGAAAACAAATGGATTTTCAAGAAGAAAACAGATGCTGATGGTAATGTGACTGTCTATAAAGCTCGACTTGTCGCAAAAGGGTTTCGACAAATTCAAGGAGTTGACTACGATGAGACTTTCTCACCAGTAGCGAAGCTAAAATCTGTGAGGATTATGTTAGCAATCGCTGCATATTATGATTATGAGATATGGCAGATGGATGTCAAAACAGCATTCCTCAATGGAGATATTGATGAAGAGTTGTATATGATGCAGCCCAAAGGTTTTGTCGATCCTAAAGATGCTAACAAGGTATGCAAACTTCAACGGTCCATCTATGGATTGAAGCAAGCATCCCGAAGTTGGAATCAACGTTTTGATAAGGTAATCAAAAGTTTTGGTTTTGTACAAACTTATGGAGAAGCTTGTATTTACAAGAAAGTGAGTGGGAGCTCTGTAGCATTCTTAATACTATATGTGGATGACATATTGTTGATTGGGAATGATGTAGACCTTCTTAGTAGTGTCAAAGAATATTTGAATAATAGTTTTTCAATGAAGGATCTTGGCGAAGCAGCTTACATATTAGGCATAAAGATTTATAGAGATAGATCGAAACGCCAAATATCATTGTCACAGAGTACATATTTGGACAAAGTTCTAAAGAGGTTTGGAATGGAAGAAAGCAAGAAATGGTTCTTACCCATGTTGCCTAATACGACCTTGAGTAAAACTCAAAGTCCGACATCGGCAGAAGATAGAGAAAGGATGAGTAAGACTCCCTATGCCTCAGCCATAGGATCTCTAATGTATGCCATGCTATGTACTAGACCCGACATTGCATATGCTGTTAGTTTAACTAGCAGATATCAAAGTGATCCAGGAGTGGATCATTGGACAGCGGTCAAAAACATCCTTAAGTACTTGAGAAGAACTAAGGATATGGTTCTTTCTTATGGAGGTGATGAACAGCTCGTTGTTAATGGTTACACCGATGCTAGTTGGAACACCGATCCGGATGATTCTAAATCACAATCTGGATACGTATTTATTTTGAATGGTGCAGCAGTTAGCTGGAGGAGTGCAAAGCAAAGCGTTGTGGCGAGATCTTCAACTGAATCGGAATACATGGCTGCTTCGGAGGCTTCACAAGAAGCGATATGGATGAAAGAGTTCATTACAGAGCTGGGTGTGGTTCCTAGTGCGCTGGACCCAATGTCTATCTACTGTGATAACATGGGAGCCATAGCCAATGCGCAAGAACCAAGGTCACACAAGAAGCTGAAGCATATCAAGCTACGTTCTCACGCTATTCGAGAACATATCCAGGATGGGGATATAAAGATTTGCAAAGTACACACAGATCTGAATGTGGCGGATCCGTTGACTAAACCTCTCCCGAGGGCAAAACATGACCAACACCAAACTGCCATGGGTGTTCGGTATATTACCATGTAATCTAGATTAGATGACTCTAGTGCAAGTGGGAGACTGTTGGAGATATGCCCTAGAGGCAATAATAAATGTAGTTATTATTATATCTTTGTGTTTATGATAAATGTTTACATTCATGCTATAATAGTATTAACAGGGAAACATTAATACTTGTGTGATTTGTAAACTTAATTTGAAGTCCCTAGTATAGCCTCTATACCTCACTAGCTTGTTGGTTGATAAATGATTGTGGTTTCCCTATCATGAACATTGAGATGTTATCAACAACAAGATCATATCGTTAGGAGAATGATATGGTGGACATACTCCTATAGATAAGCGTAGCATAAAGATCAAGTCATTTCAATAGTTCAATTGTTATATGCTTTCTGATACATAGTAACCTAATTCCTTCGACCATGAGATCATGTATATCGCCTTTACCAGATGGATGCTTTGATGACATCAAACACCACACCGTAACTGGGTGGCTATAAAGATGGCATTGAGTGTTCGGAAAGTATTGATTGAGACACATGGATCAAGAGTGGGATTTGTCCATCCATATGACGGATAGATATTCTCTGGGCCCTCTCGGTGAAATGTCATCCAATTAGATTGCAAGCATGTGACTGGCTCACAAGGGATCACATATCACGGGAACGAGAAAAGAGTACTTATCAGTAACGAGGTTGAACTAGGTATGCAGAGATACCGACGATCATAACCTCGGATAAGTAACATATCGTGAGACAAAGGGAAATTGGTATCGTATGTAAGTGGTTCATTCGATCGCAAAGTAATCGTAGAAATATGTGGGAGCCATATGAATTTCCAGATTCCTCTATTGGTTATTGTTCGGAGAAGTGTCTCGATCATGTCCGCATAATTCACGAACCGTAGGGAGACACACTTAAGGATTCGACGTTGTTTTGAGTAGTTATGGTATTATGAGAAAGAGACCGAATGTTGTTCGGAGTCTCGGATGGGATCCGGGATATCACGAGGTGATCCGGAATGGTCCGGAGAATAAGATTCATATAAGGAAAGTCCCGTTTCGGAGTTCGGGAATGATTCCGGTGTTTTCATCGGGAATGTTCTAGAAGGTTCCGAATTGTCCGGCACTCCGGGGGGGGGGGAGGGTACATGAGTGTGTCATTGAATGATTGCATCATGTACTAAGTGTTCTTGCTGTTCCAAAAACATGAAAGTCAAATTGCCAGTTTGAAAGTCAAACGGCTAAAACAGGAAACTGTGGGAAACAAGCAAGAGGAGTTGGAACCAACTTGGAGGAGGAGTCCAACTCCTCCAGGCCGGCGCCCAGCCCTAGGCCGAGTTGGGGAGGGACTCCCTCCCTCCCCTGGCGCGCCAAGGCCCCTCCACCCATAAAAGGAGGGGCAGGGCTCCTCCTTGAGACACACAAGTTTCCACCTCTAATCTCCGGTTTAGAGCTTCTAATTGCTTTAGCCTGCGGTTTAGAGCCTTCTAATTGGTGAGTCTAATCTCTAGACCACTAATAGCCCTCTCTCATAATCCACCATACTCGCTCCGGCTTAAGGCGAAGCCCTGCGGGATCTCTCCTCTACTTCCGGTACCACGCCGTTGTGCTGCTGGAATCGCGAGGAGAGTGCTACAACCTCCGCTGCCTGCTGGAACAAGGGAGAGGAAGGTCTTCGTCAAGTACCGAACATGTGACCGACTGCGGGAGCGCTGCCGGAACGCAGCGCCGGAAGGATCGTCTACACGATCTTGAGATCGGGAAGAGTACGACTACATCACCCACGAGAATCCGCTCTCGTTAAACACTTTGGAATCTTTGAGGGTAAGTTATTCCATCGACTCGTTGCTACAATCTAGTAGATAGATCTTGGCTTGTTTGTTTGTATGCGATAGAAAATTTTTGTTTTCCATGCTACGAACCCCTACAGTGGTATCAGAGCCGTGTCTATATGTAGATCTGTTGCACGAGTAGAACACAATGGTCATTGTGGGCGTTGATGCTTTTATTGTCGATTGATTCTTGTGTACTTTGCATCTTGCGGTATGTTGGGATGAAGCGGCCCGGGCTAACCTTACATGGCATCGTTCATGAGACTTGCTCCACGCTTGACATGCAACTTGTATTGCATAAGTGGCTTTGCGGGTGCCTGTTTCTCCTAGCATAGTTAAGATCCAATTTACAACGGGTGATCAACAATGATAGTATCAATGTTGTGGTTCTTGTTCGTAAGTTAGAACGACACTTATTGAAAGCCCCAAACCACGTAAAATATGCAAAGAAAGTAGAGGCGTCTAACTTTGTTTTGCAGGGGTGTGCAGTGATGTGATATGGCCATGATTGTGATTATATTTGATGTATGCAATGTTCCTTATTGTAAGTTGGCAACCGGCAGGAGCCATATGGTTGTCTTTAATTTATGTTAAGACCCGCGTGTCTATTCAAAGTAGTTGTAATAGTTGAAGCTGGTGGACGACAACCATGGAGAAGCGTCATTGACCTTGATGCAATGCCGGTGATGATGGAGATCATGTTCGTGCTTGAAGATGGAGATCAGAAGCACAAAGAAGAAAGGCCATATCATATCACATATTATGAATTGCATGTGATGTTAATCCTTTATGCATCTTGTATTGCTTAGTAGACGACGGTAGCATTATAAGATGATCCCTCATGCACATGAATTTCAAGTTCGAAAGTGTTCACCCTTAGTATGCACCGTTGCTAATGCTTGTTGTTTCGAAGCACCACGTGATGATCGGGTGTGTTAGATTCCGCAAGTGTATACAACGTAAGCAAGCCAGATTTGCTTATGCGGTAGCTAAGGTTTGATCTTGACGAGCCTAGCATGTACAGACATGGTCTCAGGAACACGAATCACCGAAAGGTAAAGCATGAATCATATAGTAGATATGATGAACATGACGATTGTTCGCCATTTAAACTATATCAACTCTCGTGATGATCGGTGTTGATATAGTGGATTTGGTTCGTGTGATCACTAAAACAATGTGAGGGATATTGTTTTGAGTGGGAGTTCACCTAGTTTAATTTCTTTATTAATTTGAACTCAATTTGTCATAAACTTAGTCTAAACTAATGCAAATATGTTGTAGATCAATGGCAGCCCCTACCATCAATTTTAATGCGTTCCTAGAGAAAGAAAAGTTGAAAAACAATGGAAGCAACTTCGCGGATTGGTTCCGCAATTTGAGGATTGTCCTCACAGCTGGTAATTTGACCTATGTGCTGGATGCACCGCTGGTTGACCCACCTGCAGCTGATGCTCCCGATGAAGTAAAGAATGTTTACCTCGCTCGGAAGAATCAGTACTCCATAGTTCAGTGTGCTATCTTGTATGGTTTGGAATCGGAGCTTCAGAAAAGGTTTGAGGATTCAGACCCATATGATATTGTCGAGGATCTCAAATTGATTTTTGAGACTCATGCGGCAATTGAAAGTTATGAAGCTTCTGAAAAGTTCTTTAACTGCAAGATGGAAGAGGGCAGCTCCGTTAGTGAGCATGTGCTTAAGATGTCTGGGCACGCAAACAAACTTCAAAGCTTGGGTATTGTGATTCCTAATGCTTTGGGGATTTACCGTGTCCTCCAATCACTACCACCAAGTTACAAGAACTTTGTGATGAACTACAACATGCAGAACATGAACAAGACGTTGCCAGAACTCTTTGCCATGTTGAAATCTGCAGAAGTGGAGATTAAGAAAGAGCACCAAGTGTTGTTGGTCAATAAGACCACCAAATTCAAGAAAGGCAAGTCTAAGCAAAAGGGACACTTCAAGAAGGGTGGTAAGAAAGTTACCACACCAGCGAAGAAGACCAAGGCTGGACCTAAGCCTGATACTGAGTGCTTTTACTGCAAGGGAGAAGGTCACTGGAAGCGGAATTGCCCAAAGTACTTGGCGGATTTGAAGAACGGCAACATCAAGAAGAAAGGTATATCTGATATACATGTTATTGATGTGTATCTCACTAGTACTCGTAGTAGTGCCTGGGTATTTGATACTGGTTCAGTTGCTCATATATGTAACTCGAAACAGGTGCTGCAGAATAAACGGAAGCTAGCGAAGAACGAGGTGACGATGCGCGTGGGAAACGGATCAAAGGTTAATGTGATCGCGGTCGGCACGCTACCTCTTCATCTACCATCGGGATTAGTTTTATACTTAAATAATTGTTATTTGGTGCCTGCGTTGAGCATGAACATTATATCGGGATCTTGTTTATTGCGAGACGGTTACTTGTTTAAGTCCGAGAATAATGGTTGTTCGATTTATATGAGTAATATGTTTTATGCACATGCACCTTTGATAGATGGTCTATTCTTATTGAATCTCGATAGTGGAAATACACATATCAACAATATTGAGGCTAAACGTTTGAAATCAAGCGATAATTCGACCTATATGTGGCACTGTCGTCTTGGTCACATCGGAGTGAAACGTATGAAGAAACTCCATTCCGATGGACTTCTTGAATCACTTGATTTTGAATCACTTGATAGATGCGAAGCATGTCTGATGGGAAAAATGACTAAGACTCCATTTTCTGGTATGATGGAGCGAGCTACGGACTTATTGGAAATTATACATACCGATGTGTGTGGTCCAATGAGTGTAGCATCGCGCGGTGGTTATCGTTATGTTCTTACCTTCACGGATGATTTGAGTAGATATGGGTATATCTATTTCATGAAACATAAGTCCGAAACTTTCGAGAAGTTTAAGGATTTTCAAAGTGAGGTAGAGAATCAACGTAACAAGAAGATTAAGTTTCTACGTTCTGATCGTGGAGGTGAATATCTAAGTTACGAGTTTGGCGAGCATTTAAAAAAGTGCGGAATACTTTCACAATTGACACCGCCGGGAACACCACAGCATAATGGTGTGTCCGAACGTCGTAATCGAACTCTCTTAGATATGGTTCGTTCTATGATGTCACTTACAGATTTACCGCTATCATTTTGGGGTTATGCATTAGAAACAGCCGCATTCACTTTAAATAGGGCACCGTCTAAATCCGTTGAAACGACACCGTATGAATTATGGTTTGGGAAGAAACCTAAATTGTCGTTCCTTAAAGTTTGGGGATGCGAAGCCTATGTAAAGAAGTTACAGCCGGACAAGCTGGAACCCAAAGCGGAAAAAATGCGTCTTCATAGGATACCCAAAGGAAACTATTGGGTATACCTTCTATCATAGATCCGAAGGCAAAACCTTCGTTGCCAAGAATGGATCCTTTCTAGAGAAGGAATTTCTCTCGAAAGAAGTGACTGGAAGGAAAGTAGAACTCGACGAGGTTGTCGAACCTTCTCTCGAGATTGCGAGTAGCGCAGCACCGGAAGAAGTTCCTGTGGTGCCTGCACCAATAAGAGAGGGAGCTAATGATGGTGATCATGAAACTTCGGTTGAAGTTGCTACAGAGCCTCGGAGGTCAACGAGAACTCGTACCACTCCAGATTGGTATGATCCCGTTATGAGTGTCATGTTGGTGGACAACACCGATGACCCCGAGACATATGAGGAAGCGATGATGAGCCCAGATTCCAATAAATGGCAAGAAGCCATGAAATCCGAGATTGGATCCATGTACGAAAACCAAGTATGGACTTTGGTGGACTTACCGGATGGCCGAAAGGCTGTCGAAAACAAATGGATTTTCAAGAAGAAAACAGATGCTGATGGTAATGTGACTGTCTATAAAGCTCGACTTGTCGCAAAAGGGTTTCGACAAATTCAAGGAGTTGACTACGATGAGACTTTCTCACCAGTAGCGAAGCTAAAATCTGTGAGGATTATGTTAGCAATCGCTGCATATTATGATTATGAGATATGGCAGATGGATGTCAAAACAGCATTCCTCAATGGAGATATTGATGAAGAGTTGTATATGATGCAGCCCAAAGGTTTTGTCGATCCTAAAGATGCTAACAAGGTATGCAAACTTCAACGGTCCATCTATGGATTGAAGCAAGCATCCCGAAGTTGGAATCAACGTTTTGATAAGGTAATCAAAAGTTTTGGTTTTGTACAAACTTATGGAGAAGCTTGTATTTACAAGAAAGTGAGTGGGAGCTCTGTAGCATTCTTAATACTATATGTGGATGACATATTGTTGATTGGGAATGATGTAGACCTTCTTAGTAGTGTCAAAGAATATTTGAATAATAGTTTTTCAATGAAGGATCTTGGCGAAGCAGCTTACATATTAGGCATAAAGATTTATAGAGATAGATCGAAACGCCAAATATCATTGTCACAGAGTACATATTTGGACAAAGTTCTAAAGAGGTTTGGAATGGAAGAAAGCAAGAAAGGGTTCTTACCCATGTTGCCCAATACGACCTTGAGTAAAACTCAAAGTCCGACATCGGCAGAAGATAGAGAAAGGATGAGTAAGACTCCCTATGCCTCAGCCATAGGATCTCTAATGTATGCCATGCTATGTACTAGACCCGACATTGCATATGCTGTTAGTTTAACTAGCAGATATCAAAGTGATCCAGGAGTGGATCATTGGACAGCGGTCAAAAACATCCTTAAGTACTTGAGAAGAACTAAGGATATGGTTCTTTCTTATGGAGGTGATGAACAGCTCGTTGTTAATGGTTACACCGATGCTAGTTGGAACACCGATCCGGATGATTCTAAATCACAATCTGGATACGTATTTATTTTGAATGGTGCAGCAGTTAGCTGGAGGAGTGCAAAGCAAAGCGTTGTGGCGAGATCTTCAACTGAATCGGAATACATGGCTGCTTCGGAGGCTTCACAAGAAGCGATATGGATGAAAGAGTTCATTACAGAGCTGGGTGTGGTTCCTAGTGCGCTGGACCCAATGTCTATCTACTGTGATAACATGGGAGCCATAGCCAATGCGCAAGAACCAAGGTCACACAAGAAGCTGAAGCATATCAAGCTACGTTTTCACGCTATTCGAGAACATATCCAGGATGGGGATATAAAGATTTGCAAAGTACACACGGATCTGAATGTGGCGGATCCGTTGACTAAACCTCTCCCGAGGGCAAAACATGACCAACACCAAACTGCCATGGGTGTTCGGTATATTACCATGTAATCTAGATTAGATGACTCTAGTGCAAGTGGGAGACTGTTGGAGATATGCCCTAGAGGCAATAATAAATGTAGTTATTATTATATCTTTGTGTTTATGATAAATGTTTACATTCATGCTATAATAGTATTAACAGGGAAACATTAATACTTGTGTGATTTGTAAACTTAATTTGAAGTCCCTAGTATAGCCTCTATACCTCACTAGCTTGTTGGTTGATAAATGATTGTGGTTTCCCTATCATGAACATTGAGATGTTATCAACAACAAGATCATATCGTTAGGAGAATGATATGGTGGACATACTCCTATAGATAAGCGTAGCATAAAGATCAAGTCATTTCAATAGTTCAATTGTTATATGCTTTCTGATACATAGTAACCTAATTCCTTCGACCATGAGATCATGTATATCGCCTTTACCGGATGGATGCTTTGATGACATCAAACACCACACCGTAACTGGGTGGCTATAAAGATGGCATTGAGTGTTCGGAAAGTATTGGTTGAGACACATGGATCAAGAGTGGGATTTGTCCATCCATATGACGGATAGATATTCTCTGGGCCCTCTCGGTGAAATGTCATCCAATTAGCTTGCAAGCATGTGACTGGCTCACAAGGGATCACATATCACGGGAACGAGAAAAGAGTACTTATCAGTAACGAGGTTGAACTAGGTATGCAGAGATACCGACGATCATAACCTCGGATAAGTAACATATCGTGAGACAAAGGGAAATTGGTATCGTATGTAAGTGGTTCATTCGATCGCAAAGTAATCGTAGAAATATGTGGGAGCCATATGAATTTCCAGATTCCTCTATTGGTTATTGTTCGGAGAAGTGTCTCGATCATGTCCGCATAATTCACGAACCGTAGGGAGACACACTTAAGGATTCGACGTTGTTTTGAGTAGTTATGGTATTATGAGAAAGAGACCGAATGTTGTTCGGAGTCTCGGATGGGATCCGGGATATCACGAGGTGATCCGGAATGGTCCGGAGAATAAGATTCATATAAGGAAAGTCCCGTTTCGGAGTTCGGGAATGATTCCGGTGTTTTCATCGGGAATGTTCTAGAAGGTTCCGGATTGTCCGGCACTCCGGGGGGGGGGGAGGGTACATGAGTGTGTCATTGAATGATTGCATCATGTACTAAGTGTTCTTGCTGTTCCAAAAACATGAAAGTCAAATTGCCAGTTTGAAAGTCAAACGGCTAAAACAGGAAACTGTGGGAAACAGGAAACTGTGGGAAACAAGCAAGAGGAGTTGGAACCAACTTGGAGGAGGAGTCCAACTCCTCCAGGCCGGCGCCCAGCCCTAGGCCGAGTTGGGGAGGGACTCCCTCCCTCCCCTGGCGCGCCAAGGCCCCTCCACCCATAAAAGGAGGGGCAGGGCTCCTCCTTGAGACACACAAGTTTCCACCTCTAATCTCCGGTTTAGAGCCGTTTTGGTTTAGAGCTTCTAATTGCTTTAGCCTGCGGTTTAGAGCCTTCTAATTGGTGAGTCTAATCTCTAGACCACTAATAGCCCTCTCTCATAATCCACCATACTCGCTCCGGCTTAAGGCGAAGCCCTGCGGGATCTCCCCTCTACTTCCGGTACCACGCCGTTGTGCTGCCGGAATCGCGAGGAGAGTGCTACAACCTCCGCTGCCTGCTGGAACAAGGGAGAGGAAGGTATTCGTCAAGTACCGAACGTGTGACCGACTGCGGGAGCGCTGCCGGAACGCAGCGCCGGAAGGATCGTCTACACGATCTTGAGATCGGGAAGAGTACGACTACATCACCCACGAGAATCCGCTCTCGTTAAACACTTTGGAATCTTCGAGGGTAAGTTATTTCCATCGACTCGTTGCTACAATCTAGTAGATAGATCTTGGCTTGTTTGTTTGTATGCGATAGAAATTTTTTGTTTTCCATGCTACGAACCCCTACATACCTAGGACGTGTGCATGACACGGTCCAAAGGGTTTTGTTAATTCAAGGGATGCTAAATGCATATGCAAACTTCAATGGTTGAAGTAAGCATTTCAGAGTTGGAATCTTCACTATGATGAAACTGTTAAAGGAGTTTAAATTCGTCGGAGATGATGAAGATGCTTGCATTTGCAAGAAATTAAGTGGGAGCGCTAAGACATGTTTCTAATACATTATGTGGAAGACATATTGTTGATTGGAAATGATGTATCTTTTATTAACACAAAATAAGAATTTCATCTCGATGAAAGGCTTAGGCAAAACCCAAATATTTGGCATCAATAGACGCTAATATGGTTGTGCCGAAAGTACATAGATGATGTATTGAATGAGTTCAATATAGAAACTACAAGAAAGGTTCTTGTCGAACAGAAAGGATTGAATTAGTTCAATATTGATGATATATTCAAGTGTATTGACACTTGGTAAGTGAAACAAAGATTCAAGTATAGATTGATACTTGATGTATGAAATCACAAAGAATATTTATATCAATCATACTGTGATATGTACAAATCCAGATATGTCCTATGCTCTAAATGTTATGAGCATATACCAGAATGATTCATAAGATGATCATTGGACAATAGTAAGGATATTCTTAAGATCTTTTGGAAGAACTAAGAGTATATTATTTGTAGAAGTGACAAATAGATGGTTAGTTCATTGTAAAAGTACTACATTGATACTAGTTTTGTCATAAAGTACAAATTAAGTTTATCTCAATCTAAACTAAGGGTGGCACAATATAATGGAAAGTAAGTTCCATAATGGATTTGGATGAGTTCCAAAGTTAAGACATTGTGACAGATACTACAACAAAAGGCTAAGTATATGACTGCTATAATAGCAGCTAAAGAGGGCATTTGTGTCAAGTAGTTTGTTATCAAACTAGGTGTAGTTCACTGCGGGATAATACTATGAAGATATATTGTACGACAATATTATCAACATGTTTTAACCCCAAAGAACTAAAGGTCTCACCAAAGGACCAAAATTATACAAAGCCATCTCATTAGAGAATGAGTGATGCGTAGAGACGCAAAGACATGCAATTACACACGGACCTGGAAGTGTCAGATCCGGAGATCAGTTGACCACTAGCAATCGTGTACATACAACAACGAAAAGCCATAGGTGTTGAATACACAAAGGTTTGAAACTAGATTATTGACTCTAGTGCAAGTGGGAGACTGTTGGAGATATGCCCAAGAGGCAATAATAAAGTGGTTATTATCATATCTTCATAATTATGATAAATGTTTACATACCATGCTATAATTGTATTAACAGGAAACATTAATACTTGTGTGATTTGTAAACATAAAAGAGTTCCTAGTAAAGCCTCTTGTTAAACTAGCTTGTTGGTTAATATATGATCATGGTTTCCTGATCATGAACATAGGGATGTTATTAACAACAAGATCATATCGTTAGGAGAATGATGTGATGGACATACTCCTATAGTTAAGCGTAGCATAAAGATCAAGTCATTTAATATAGTTCATTTGCTATAAGCTTTCTGATACATAGTAACCTAATTCCTTCGACCATGAGATCATGCATATCACCTTTACCGGATGGATGCTTTGATGACATCAAACACCACACCGTAACTGGGTGGCTATAAAGGTGGCATTGAGTGTTCGGAAAGTATTGGTTGAGACACATGGATCAAGAGTGGGATTTGTCCATCCATATGACAGATAGATATACTCTGGGCCCTCTCGGTGGAATGTCATCCAATTAGCTTGCAAGCATGTGACTGGCTCACAAGGGATCACATATCACGGGAACGAGAAAAGAGTACTTATCAGTAACGAGGTTGAACTAGGTATGCAGAGATACCGACGATCATAACCTCGGATAAGTAAACTATCGTGAGACAAAGGGAAATTGGTATCGTATGTAAGTGGTTCATTCGATCGCAAAGTAATCGTAGAAATATGTGGGAGCCATATGAATTTCCAGATTCCTCTATTGGTTATTGATCGGAGAAGTGTCTCGATCATGTCCGCATAATTCACGAACCGTAGGGAGACACACTTAAGGATTCGACGTTGTTTGAGTAGTTATGGAATGATGAGTAAGAGACCGAATGTTGTTCGGAGTCTCGGATGGGATCCGGGATATCACGAGGAGATCCGTAATGGTCCGGAGAATAAGATTCATATAAGGAAAGTCCCGTTTCGGAGTTGGGGAATGATTCCGGTGTTTTCATTGGGAATGTTCTAGAAGGTTCCGGAATGTCCGGCACTCCGGAGGGGAAGGGTACATGGATGTGTTGTATCAAAGTTGGTATGATTGCATCATGTACTAAGTGTCATCACTGTTCCAAATAAAGGATTAATTCAAATCCTAGTTTGAAAAGTCAAATAGCTAAATTGAAAAGTCAAACGGCTAAATTTGGAAAGAGGAAAAGAGGAGGAAGGTGAAACCGAGTTGGGGAGGGAGTCCCTCCTCCCCAAGCCGGCGCACCACCCAAGCCGAGTTGGGGAGGGACTCCACTCCCTCCCCTTGGTCGGCCGGCCCCTCCACCTATATAAGGAGGGGCAGGGCTCCCTCCTAGGACACAACCTTGCCCCCTCTAAACCTAACCCTAGCCGCCGACGGCCACCATAGCCGCCGCTGCCCTAGGGTTTGCCCAAGCCGCCCACTTGGGGCAACCCCCTTGCCCTAGCCGCCGGCCTAGCTCCCTCTACTTGGTGCATCTAAACCCTAGATCACCGAGGCTCTCTCATAGTCCACCATACTCGCTCCGGCTTAAGGCGAAGCCCTGCGAGATCTCCCCTCTACTTCCGGTACCACGCCGTCGTGCTGCCGGAATCACGAGGAGAGTGCTACAACCTCCGCTGCCTGCTGGAACAAGGGAGAGGAAGGTCTTCGTCGAGTACCGAACGTGTGACCGACTGCGGAAGCGCTGCCGGAACGCAGCGCCGGAAGGATCGTCTACGCGATCTTGAGATCGGCAAGTGTACGACTACATCACCCACGAGAATCTGCTCTCGTTAACCGCTTTGGAATCTTCGAGGGTGAGTTCCTCTATCGACTCGTTGCTACAATCTAGTAGATAGATCTTGGCTTGTTTGTTTGCATGCGGTAGAAAATTTTGTTTTCCATGCTACGAACCCCTACAGATGGCGGCGACAAGCTAGAGTGGACAATGGTGTGCTGCAGCCTCCCATTGCAGCAGCAGAGGCTAGGGCTTTGTGGGCCTATCTAGGCCTGGCTGGCCCCTCCCGGGCCAGGTGTGCTTCTGCTGTCATGTTCGGTCGATGACCGCCTCTTGGCGGTGGAGGTGAATTCCTCCCGCGCGCTACAAGGCTGCTATCCCTCACTCCGGCGTTGTCGTGTGCCCAAGTTGATTGGGCTACGTGTATGTGTCCATGAAGAGACGGGTGATGGTGATTTCAAGGTCATGGTGGCGCATGATGGTTGGTGGCATAACTGGATAGTGGTATTCTGATGTTTCGGGTTTTGTGTGGGCGGAGCTCGGGAGAAATCCCTGTCGGCTTGTCTGACCCCAACACGGTGATGGCCTCGGGTGGCGCCACTCCTTCATGAAGGGCATCGAGGGAATCCTCTGCCTCCACTTTACTCGGAGTATCGGGGAAACCCTAGGACCATGGTCCAGGTAGCAATACCGTGTTGATGGTGCTTCCCTCGGGAAGGGGATGATTGGTACTCAGCGCTTCAGAACGCTTGGAGCATTGATGCGCTCAGATCAATGTAGAGCTTCGTTGGGAGACCCCAAGAGGAAGGTATGATGAGCACAGCAGCAAGTCTTCCCTCAAAAATAAACCAAGGTTATAGAAGCAGTAGGAGGAAGGAAACGACTAAAAGGTGTTGCTAGCAACTTGGAAACCTGCAAAATACAAACTCAAGACTTTGCCCCAACGAACAGTGAGGTTGTCAATCTCACCGGTTTGCTGAAAACAAAGAATTAACTGTATGGTGTGGAAGGTAATAGTGGTTTGCAGAAAGTAAACAGGAAAAGTGGAAGATGTATCAATGGTAAAGATTGGACCGGGGTCCATAGTTCACTAGAGGTGTTCTCCTTAAGATAAACAAACATGGAATGCTGGGTAAACAAATTACAGAGGGGCAATTGACAGGATAGAGCAAGGCATAACAATGCAATACTATACATTCATGATCCTATAAGATTTGATTGGGCAATACAACAAGATACATAGACCGCCATCCAACTACATCTATGACTAGTAATCCACCTTCAGGTTATCATCCGAACCCCCTCCAGTATTAAGTTACAAGCAATGGATAACTGCTTTAAGCAAAGTGTGTAAGGTAAATAATCCACTTGTTCCATGAACAAGAGACCGTTGTTTTATCCCTAGTAGCAATAGAACATCTACAACCTTAGAGATTTCTGTCACTTCCCCAGATTAAATAGAGGCATGAACCCACTATCGAGCATAAATACTCCCTCTTGGAGTCACTAGCATCTACTTGGCTAAGATAGCTACTAGAAACAGAGAGCATGCAAGATCACAAACAACACAGACATGATAGAATCAATAAGATAGAACCATTAATCAACCTGATATAGTAATCTCAATATCCAACAGGTCCCTGCAAACACAGCATGCATGATTACAAATAGATTATCTTGATCATGAACGGAGCTCACAAGATCTAAACATGGTAGCACAAAGTAGGAGAAACAACCATCTAGCTATTACATGGACCCGTATTCTGAGGTGGAACTACTCACGCATCATACCCGAGGCTAGCATGGTGATGAAGAAGGCCTCTAAGATTATCTCCCCTCCGGCAGGGTGCCGGGAAGAGCTTCAGATCCCCCGATCTAGGGACGATGGTGGAAGATTGATCGGGTGCTTAGGGTTTTGGTATTAGGGGCTTCTTATAGGAGAAGACGCAAGGCAGGGAGGCACCCGGGGTGGCCGCACCCCCAGGCGCTGGCCAGGCCTGGCCACGCGGCCAGGGGTGTGGCCCCCCTTCGTCTCGTACTCTAGCTTCGTGTTCCCCACGGTAAAATATTGACTTTAGCTTTTGTCCCGTCCAATTTCGATAATATTGATTTTCTGCCTTTTCTAGAACCAAAAACAGAAGAAAACAGGCAACTGGCATTGTGGCATCTTGTTAATAGGTTAGTCCAAGAAAACATATAAAAATATCTCAAAGTGTAGACAAAGCAAAGCAAAGTAGATACTAAACAAGCATGAAACATCAAAAATTATAGATACGTTTACGACATATCAAGCATGGTGGGACAAATGCTTAAATGTGATAGAGAGAGTATAGCTCAAGCTTGGGGGAGACCGAAGTTACTAATGCTTAAATGTCCTATTCATGAACTTCCTAAAAATATTATTATCAATAAACTTTATGCTTCAGGTTATCATCTGAACCCCCTCCAGTATTAAGTTGCAAGCAACGAATAACTGCTTTAAGCAAAGTGTGTAAGGTAAACAATCCACTTGTTCCATGAACAAGAGACCGTTGTTTTCTCCCTAGTAGCAACATCACATCTACAACCTTAGATATTTCTGTCACTTCCCCAGATTAAATAGAGGCATGAACCCACTGTCGAGCATAAATACTCCCTCTTGGAGTCACTACTAACTACTTGGCCAAGATAGCTACTAACAAAGGAGAGCATGCAAGATCACAAACAACACATACATGATAGTATCAAATAGACAAAACCATTAATCAATCTGACATAGTAATCTCAATATCCATCAGATCCCCGCAAACACAACATGCATGATTACAAATAGATGATCTTGATCATGAACGGAGCTCACAAGATCTAAACGTGGTAGCACAAAGGAGGATAAACAAACATATAGCTACTACATGGACCCGTAGTCCAAGGTGGAACTACTCACGCATCATACCGGAGGCTGGCAATGGTGATGAAGAAGGCCTCCGGGATGATCTCCCCTCTGGCAGGGTGCCGGGAAGAGCTTCAGATCCCCCGCTCTAGGGACGATGGTGGCGGCGGCTATGGACTGTTTCGTGGAAGATTGATCGGGTGTTTAGGGTTTTGGTATCGGGGGCTTCTTATAGGCGAAGAGGCGAGGCAGGGGGCACCCGGGGTGGCCGCACCCTCCCAAGCGCGGCCAGGGGGTGTGGCCCCCTGGTGGCTCCCCTCCGTCTCGTACTCTGGCTCCGTGTTCCCCACGGTAAAATATTGACTTTGGCTTTTGTCCCGTCCAATTCCGGGAATATTGATTTCCTGCCCTTTATGGAACCAAAAACAGAAGAAAACATGCAACTGGCACTGTGGCATCTTGTTAATAGGTTAGTCCCAGAAAACATATAAAAATACCTCAAAGTATAGACAAAGCAAAGTAGATACTAAACAAGCATGGAACATAAAAGATTATAGATACATTTATGACATATCAAGCATGGTGGGACGAAGTCGGAGGCACAGTGATTGCAGATCATCATAGCATAGTCGATTCACCTTTGTCTTCATTCTTTTCTCTTTGGGCATGTTTGTGCTGATGCCCCAACATTTTCTTTGGTGCGAATTCGTGTATCGGTATGGTTGCTATATTATTATAGCGAGACGAAAGCCTATCTCGAGGAGATGTAGAGAATAGACTGGTGACAACATGCCAATATTTTTTTAGAAGATAAAAACCAGTAAAAGAGGAAAGGAACCTAAAAATCAAATAAATGATCGTCCATAAATACCGAATTATTGATCAACTCACAATAAATTCAAATGTCTGAGCTATTTCAGAAGATGCGATATTTTCTTAAGGAAGTTGATAAATGGAAATCCGAGGAATGATTAAAAAAAGGCAACTTGCAAAAGAAACAATAACAATAGTACTAATTGTCTATGAATTTTCTTTAAATCACTGGGTTTTTCCCATAACACTACTCATTTTTTATTTTGATATTACAACATTTTTCTATATTTTCTAGATTATTTCCTTTCCATTTCAGTGGATATATATATATATATATATATATTATAATTGTTTAGTTTAACTGATATTACAAATTACCCCTTGTTTGGTGGCATTTTAAGATTATTCAACATGATTGCTTCCAATACCTATCTTCTTATAACTGTGCTACACCTAGTGTCCGGCTCTAAAACTTGAGGGCCCAAGCTATGTGTTTAGTATTGAAGAACATGTCTCAAAAGCGATAGGTAGTCAAGGGATAAAAACATTTTGTTTCCTTTCTGAAACGTGATTATCAAGCACCCTAATAGCATGAGTGCGTAAGTACGGACATGCAGGCCGTGGTTGGCGATTTCAAACTCAAAAAAGTTGCACAGTACAGTTACAGTACGACCGAGTACGGTCTGGCTGGCTCACAGTCATAGAGAGGTCTCAGCTAGTAGGCTCCAAAGCAAGATCACGGCAAGTACACGAGATCACACACATCGATGATCAAAAAGTAATTGTGTAGGGGCTGTACTACCATCCACGCATCCTCTACTCAACGACTGTAGCAAGCTACACCCCGCATGCATGCACGGGCACGGCGGATCTCCCGCGCATGCATGCACCACCACGTGCACAGTGCCATGATGCATGGTGGCTATCTGTAGGTTTGGTGCCGCTGGCTACGAGCTACTCCTAGCGTGGGCGTGGGTGTGAGCGTGGGCGTGTACATGTACCGTATCGAGACGTCGCTAGCTAGCTACAGTAGTAGTACTCTAGAGTAGAGGAGAGGACCGATGCCATATACGCGTACGTACGTACAAAATAATAAATCTCCTTGTTCACATGATTGCACCGCATTGACCATGATGCTAGCTCCATAGTCCATACGGATGAGCAGTGTCCACCGAGGACGACGGATCGTCATATCACTGGATATTTGGATAACACATATGTGGAGGTATATATTGCGGGCATGGGTGGAACGGATAAGGAGATCGGTTTCCTGTGCTCTACTTCTCGTACGAAATAAACAGGTTTTTACGGGACAAAGATCGCATGGGCAAAAAACAGGACAAAAGCAATGTTTTTTTGTAGATACTGACCTCTTCACTAACCGGTCCGGGTTTTTTTCTTCGGAGATCATGTCGGACGATCTTGAGATTTTTTGCATTCATTGATACGATCGTTTGACGATTCGGTATGGTGACCACGATGAAATATTGGCAGCGGCTAATTTTGTTCTGTGTGATAGCCATCCGATCGAGTTCCATTTCAAGGTTTAGGAGGTCGATTCGAGGACACGAAATGCTAGACGACGCAACAGAGTTGCCGCTCATATTCAAATGTACAATGACTACTTCAATCCAGATCACACACTACACACTCCACTTCAGTTTTGCCGACTTTCCCCATATGAAGGGATGTGTTCAACCAGCTAGTGGAGGGAGTGGTAGCATTTGATGACTTAAAAAAAACTTGATGCCCCCAGGAAGCTTGAGGCTTTTCTCCTATTTAGAAGTGCATTGCTGCAGTCCAGGTGCTCAAATATGGAGTAGTTGGTGATCTTGTTGATGAGCATATTTGCATGGTGATCCACATGTCTTAAGCAATATACAGGTTTTGCCACACAGTGATCGTGGCCATGGAATTGTTTTGTGTTTTGTATGAAAAAAATATGATAAATACTAAGTAGTATGGTGGAAACTATAGTTGAGTTTGGGGGTGGGGTGGGGGGGCACGACGAGAGCGGCATAATGGGAGAGGGGCGACACTGATCCCTTTATTTTTTTTCTCTTTGAAACTTTCAAAATTTTAAATTTGAAGATTGGAAAAAATACAAAATAAATACTCGCATGTAGACCATGATATACACTACACACGTGCCAAAAATTGCGTGAAAATGCATTGTATTTGGGTCGCAGAAAATAAGGGAAATTTTCGGATCTGGGACATGAACAGTACACATATGAAATTATTCAAATTTGTCTTTTTTTTTCTGCTCCTAAAATATAAGGAATTTGGGATTGAAACTTTGCAGATGTGTGGTGCGGGGAGTTGGCTACATATATGTATTTTTCTACATTTTTTTCAACGCTATTTTGAAAAGTTTAAAATCAGCCTAAATAAAGATGAACGGACAAGATTTAAAGCTCAGTATAGGACGTGCGCCGAAACGGTTATTCGGGGGGGGGGGGGGGGGAGGAGGAGGCATGGCCCCTTTTGACCCCACTAAGGGCATCTTTACCGGGCCGACATCCGATCGACCCAAATAGTCTGTTTTTGTCCGTTTGAATTGGGCCGGAGTCGATATGGGTAGGAGGTCCGGTCTGTCCGGGCAGCCATGTCCAGCACCGTGACCCATTTATCCGTCCTGGCTGTGGATTTATTTTTTTGCAAATTCAAACACAATATTTCGTGCTAAAAATATGCAAGATTCGTACTTAATTTATATTCAAAATATAAAAACGGAATTTAAACTACTAGCCCTAGCTACCGATCTTTGCGCGCCGGCGCCGCCTCGTCTATCTACGGGTTGAGGTTGATGTACTCCAGTGGCGTCCAGAGGTTGGGCGGTGGCAGGGCCGGAGTGGGAGCGGGCGCAGGCGGATTGATCGCCCGCACAGGTCACGGTGCCCAACCGTGCGGGAGGTGCGCCAGCTCCATCCCCACCTCCGGCGCGATCGGAGGCGTCCAACCCGGCAGCAGCGGCGGTGGAGGCAGCTGGGCGTTCTTCTCAGCCACCATGCGGGTGAGCTCGAGGTCCTTCTCATAGCCGCTCCACTGGGCTTCCTCCTCCTGCGCGCTGGCCGCAATGGCCAGCTCGGTGAAGGCTTCCTCGTCGTAGCCTCGCGTTAGTACCTCGTGGTACTCCGGGGGAAGGTTCGCGGCGACGTCGTCCATCGCCTCCTGCTTGATGACGACGTCGTCGTTGCCGTCCTCGTCGTTGTCGTCTTCGCTGTCGAGCTCAGCGTCGGAGTGGTTGACGACACCATCGTCGTCCGAGTCGATGTCGGAGACGAGGTAGACCACCCCCGCCTGTAGGTCATGGCGGATGGTGGTGGTGCGGCGCACCTTGTGCTCCCACCTGAGAAACTTCTTCCAGTAGGCCTCGCTCTGGTAGGCGGCATCCCACCGTTGGACCGACGGAAGGCCCTTGATCCGGCGGCGGATCTCCTCCTCCATCCCTTTGCCCGTCTTGGGCATGGACGGCACCGGGACACGGTCCCGGTTGAGGTGCTAGCCGGTGGGAAGGGACATGTCATTGTGCCTGATGCCCCGGCCCTTCCTCCAGCGGCGCTCGCACTGCGCGATGCGAAAGTACTGCCGCTGGCGGCGCTCTCCCTCCGGCCGCGGTGGCGGGAGAACCTCCACGGGGCAGCCCTGGAATTTCTTCGGCCGCGGCGGAGGCGGCAGGGACGTGCTGCGGAGGAGGACCGGCAGCCGGGAGCGCTGGCCGCTAGAGCCAAACGCTTCGTGGTCGTTCTTGTTCCTCGCCTTCTTCAGCCACGACGGCGTCTTCATTGTTGGTGTTGGCGGCGGCTAGGGTTTGCGATGGCGAGAGGTGAGCAGTGCGGCACCGACAGGCGCAGGGTAAAATAGCCCCTTCGCCCGTGAACACGCGTAACTTCCCGCTCCTTCGCCATCAATGCCGGCGCCGCCATCAATGCCGGAGCAAGAACGCAGATGGCCTTCCGCTAGCGCCTCTGAATCGCTGTCGCGGTTGCGTATGAATCGTTGCCAATGCGTCTAAAATCAATACCGCGGGTCAAGGTGGCTGACTGGTGGGTCAGTAGCATGTGCGGAAACGACATCTGCGTTGTCGACACACGTCCGGGTCGACGCAACCAAGCCCCAGATTAGATGCATGGATGTGTCGAGTCGGACGTATATCTCCGGATGGGTCGCCCCGCTGGGACACGGTGCATGCCCCATGCTTCAACACGAACCGTTTTGGACACGCTTAAACTGGATGGATTAGGCCCGATGAAGATGTCGTAAGGTACGCCTCTGTTTCCACGGTCTCACCACTGCCGAGGGCTCCGCTTCCCTTGGTCTCACGTCTCAATGGCTTGGAACTTGGAAGTTGGAAGCCGTATTTGTGCGAGCGAGAGTGTTTCCGTGGCAGGTCGGGGGAGCCGTGCCACGGGCCCAATTGGGCGCACGTACGGGCGGCTTGGTCAAGGCGCTGGACGCACGCACGGCATGGGGATGGGGTGCTGTGCTTCGATGGAGCCTGCCGAACCGAGGCCATCGATGGTGGCGACATGAATGCGCCCCTCGTGCGGGTGCGGCGAGCCATGATGACGATGACATGGTGGTCAGTCAAAGGCCCCGCCCGCCCGTGCGTGCGTGCGGCAACCGCTACCGCTAGCTGCAGGTCGGTGCGAATCCCAACCAATCAGTCCCCCACAGTCACGCACGCACGCACGTACGCATTCCACTCACGCACACGAGCGCGCCAGGGTGAGGGGACATATGGTCAGAAGCTCAGAGGAGCGACAGAGCCTGGGTGCCACGTACTGCGTCCCCGTGCGTGCCATCTCGAGAGGCGTGCCAGGCAGGGGCACGGGCCCCGAGGCGCCTCGTGCGCCAGCACGCAGAAAACTAGGCACAGGCCTAGGCCTAGGCCTGTCCTGCCTGTCCTCCCGTGATATATAGAGAATTGAAATCTTGGGACAGAAACCACTCGCCTCTGCTGCCCGTGCCCGGCATGGCTTGATTGGATTTGACCTCGCTCTGCCGCCTTGGTCCAATGCCAAATGCACAGAAACCGCTTTTCCTGTTTTTCGGAAAGAAAAGTGCTTGAGAAATCGCTTTTCCGAGACATCTGGTACGCTAGTAGTACCGCTGCACAAAATTATGTCGCATTTGTTTGCGTGCGTGCGTGCATACCGTTCCTGCACGGTGACCGACTCTCTTCTCTGCCGCCACTGATTTTGTACGTGAGACAAGTTCACTCATTGTACTACTCGCTCGTTATTGTTACTCTCTCGGAGATCTCCACTCGGTTCCCACGACACGGATACTAAGTCGATTTTTTTTTGTCCGGACGCGAAAATTGATCTAGTGACCCTAGTTTTATCTAGATTTGAGCCAACTTTCGTCCGGACTTTTTAAGCTATTTTTGGAATCCGAGAACACCCTGAAAATGCCGGACGACACGAAAACGAGTGTGGGTCAACCCTGTCGGCGAGACAATCTCATGTCCCCACACCCATTTGTTAGATGTATATATTTGTATATTATAGTTTCCCCATATGTTAGGGAGCTTCCTGCATATTTGTCATGTACATGTATTATATATTGTGGCGTTGGCCAGAGGAATACAAGTTGCATATTCCTGACATGGTATCAGAGCTAGGTTAGCCTCCTCCTACTCGCAACTTCGTCGCTACAGCCGCCACCGTCCCTGTCGCCGACGGTATTGCCGTCGTCGCCGCCGCTGGTGTAGGGTTTCGCGGCATAGTAAATCAAAATTTTCTACGGAGCGAACAGAGGGAAAGCCAAGATCTAATCTAGGAGATGCAAACAACGAGAGAGATTGGATTAGATCTTCATACCCTTGAAGATTCGCACAGCGGAACGTTCGTCGGAACGTGGGTGATGTAGTCGTACTCGCTTCTCCTCCTCGCGATCCGATCCGATCTAGCACCACAAGTGGCGGTGCCTCCGTGAGATGCACACGTGCAGCACCTCGACGTATCCTCCTTCCTCGGACCAGCAAGTATGGTGGAGAGATAGATTGGATCTACAACACGACGGCGTGGTGTATATGGTGGAGAATTTCTGCAGCAGGGCTTCGCCTACAAACAGTCGGGAGGGAGAGAGGAAAGCTAGCAAGGCGGCTAGGGTTTGGAGGAGAGGTGTGGGGGGTTGGTGCGCCCCCACCCCTCTTTATATAGAGGGGGGGCGCATCCCTAGCCCCTCCCCCAAGCCCAAAGGATAAGGAGTGGGGGGCATGGACTCTCCCCTCTTCTAGAAACCCTATCTCTAGTTTAAACGATTTAAACTCTCTAGGATCGGCTGGGCCCTATGGGGCCTTGTGCCCCTGGCCCAATGCGGCCAGGACACTCCCTCATAGGCCCATGCCCCCTCCCGGAAGGTGGGGCCACGTTGGTCCCCTTCCAGAAGGTTCTAGAAGCTTCCGGTACAATACCGATTAACCCGGAACAATTCCGAACTCCAAAAACTGCACTGCCTTATATGAATCTTATTCTCCGGACCATTCCGGAACCTCTCGTGATGTCCCGGATCCCATCCGAGACTCTGAACAAAAATTCATAAACCAATTATCCAATCTATCCTAGCGTCGAGACACGTTAAGTGTGTGACCCTGCGGGTTCGAGAATATGCAGACATGATCTTCTATCAATAATCAACAGCGGGGTCTGGGCACCCATATTGACTCCCACACATTCATCGATGATCATATCGGATGAACCACGATGTCAGGATTCAAACAATCCCATATATATATTCCCTTCGTCTCGCGATATTTTACTTGCCCGAGATTCGATCGTCGGTACCATCATACCTAGTTCAATCTCGTTCACAGCAAGTACTTTACTCGTTCCGTAATCCGATATCACTTTGTGATTAACTCCTTAACCACATGCTTGCAAGCTGTGTTGATATCGATTACCGAGTGGGCCCGAAGTATATCTCTCCGACTTGGGGAGGGACAAATTCCATCTCGATACATACAACCTAACAGATACTTTCCGATCACCTGAGAGACACCTTTATGATCACCCTCTCATAGGATGACGTTTGATGACCTCAAAGCTTTCTTCCGATACCAGGGAGTTATATTATCTCATGGTCTAAGGAATACAATATTTGACATAGGAAAAGCTTCGCAAAGATGAACACGATGATACGATCTAATTGCTTCTCTTAGTTTGGGTATGTCCATCATATCATTCTCCAATGATATGATCTCATTATCAATTGACAACTCATGTCTATGGTTAGGAAACATTAACCATCATTGATCAATGAGCTAGTCCATAGAGGCGTACTAGGGACACGGTGTTATTCACAAACCACACAAGTATTAAAGTTTCCGCTTAATAGAATTCTAGCATGGAATATAAACTTTATCATGAACAAGAATTATAATAATAACATCTTTATTATTGCCTCTAGGGCATAATTCCAACAGTCTCCCACTTGCACTAGAGTCAATAATCTAGTTTACATCTGGCAACAATCTCACACCCATGGCACTGAGGTGTTGATCATGTTTTACACGTGGAAGAGGTTTAGTCAATGGATCTGCGACATTCAGATCTGTATGTACTTCGCTAATCTTCAGATCTCCATCTGCAATATAATCTCGGATTATATGAAACTTGCGGTTGATATGCTTGGTCTTTGGATGATATCTTGGTTCCTTAGCGAGTGCTATGGCGCCAGTGTTGTCACACAATATCTCCAGTGGGTCCAATGCACTTGGAACCACGCCAAGCTCAGTGATGAAGTTTCTGATCCAAACTCCTTCACTTGACGCTTCTGCAGCAGCCATGTATTCCGCTTCCACTGTAGATCCCGCCATCACGCTTTGCTCGCAGCTTCTCCAGCTCATAGCTCCTCCATTCAAAATATAAACGTATCCTGTCTGAGATTTGGAATCATCCTTGTCGGTGTCAAAACTAGCGTCGACGTAACCTTTTACGATGAGCTGTTCATCACCCCCATAGACTAAGAACATTTCTTTAGTCCTATTTAGGTACTTTAGGATGTTCTTCACGGCTGTCCAGTGTTCCACTCCTGGATCACTTTGATATCTGCTCGTCAAACTAAGAGCATTGGACACATCCGGTCTAGTACACAGCATGGCATACATGATGGAACCTATGGCCGAGGCATAAGGCACTTTGCTCATAGCTTCCCTATCATTTACCGTAGCTGGACACTGAGCTTTGCTCAATATCTTACCTGACAACATAGGCACTGAACCTTTCTTTGCCTTATCCATTCTGAACCTTTTCAGAACTTTGTCTAGGTATGTACTCTGGCTTAAAGCTATCAGGCGTCTTTGTCTATCTCTATAGATTTTGATGCCCAATATATAAGCAGCTTCACCTAGGTCTTTCATTGAAAAACACTTGTTCAAATAACTCTTCACATCGTTAAGCATGTTGATGTCATTTCCGATAATCAATATGTCATCCACATATAGTACCAGAAACGTCACCGAGCTCCCACTCACTTTCTTGTAGATGCAAGCTTCATAGCAATTTGGAACAAATCCAAAGCTCTTGATCACTTGATCAAAACGAAGGTTCCAACTCCGAGATGCTTGCTTCAGTCCATAAATGGAACGCTGAAGTTTGCATACTTTACTAGCATCCTTAGGATCGACAAAACCTTCGGGTTGCATCATATACAACTCTTCATCAATGTTGCCATTGAGGAAAGCAGTCTTGACATCCATCTGCCATATTTCATAATCATGAAACGCAGCAATTGCTAATAAAATCCGAATGGACTTAAACATCGCTACGGGAGAGAAAGTCTCATCGTAGTCAACACCTTGAACTTGTCGAAAACCTTTCGCGACAAGCCGTGCCTTATAGACGGTAACATTACCATCCGCGTCCATTTTCTTCTTGAAAATCCATTTGCACTCAACGGCCTTTCGGTCGTTAGGAGGGTCCACCAAAGTCCATACTTGGTTTTCGCTCATGGATCCCAACTCGGATTTCATGGCTTCTAGCCATTTCTCAGAGTCTGGGCTCATCATCGCTTCCTCATAGTTCGTAGGTTCACTGTCTTCTACTAGCAAGACAGTCAAGACAGGGTTGCCGTACCACTCAGGAGGGGCACGTGACCTTGTCGACCTGCGACGTTCAGTAGCAGCATCGTCCGAAGCTTCATGATCCTTGTCATTAGCTTCCTCTATTGTTGGTGCAGGCGGCACTGGAACAATTTCAGGTGCTGCGCTACTCTCCAACTCAAGAGAAGGTTCAATAACCTCGTCTAGCTCTACTTTCCTCCCACTCACTTCTTTCGAGAGAAACTCCTTCTCAAGAAAGGAACCGTTCTTTGCGACAAACACTTTGCCTTCGGTTCTGTGATAGAAGGTATACCCAATAGAGGGTATCCTATGAAGACGCATTTCTCCGCTTTGGGTTCGAGCTTGTCCGGCATCAACTTCTTGACGTAAGCTTCGCATCCCCAAACTTGAAGAAACGACAACTTAGGTTTAGCACCAAACCACAGTTCATACGGTGTCGTCTCAACGGATTTAGATGGAGCCCTATTTAAAGTGAATGCAGCGGTTTCTAATGCATAACCCCAAAATGATAACGGCAAATCAGTAAGAGACATCATTGATCGGACCATATCTAATAGGGTTCGATTCCGGCGTTCAGACACACCATTGCGCTGTGGTGTTTCGGGTGGCGTGAGTTGTGAAACGATTCCACTTGCTTTAAGATGCGTGAGAAAATCATAACTCAAATATTCACCTCTATGATCGGATCGTAGAAACTTAATCTTTCTGTTACGATGGTTCTCCACTTCATTCTGAAATTCTTTGAACTTTTCAAACGTTTCAGATTTATGTTTCATTAAATAGATATACCCATATCTACTTAAGTCATCGGTAAAAGTGAGAAAATAGCGATATCCACCGCGCGTCGAAATACTCATCGGTCCGCATACATCGGTATGTATGATTTCCAACAAGTCCGTTGCTCGCTCCATCATACCGGAGAACGGGGTTTTGATCATCTTGCCCATGAGGCATGGTTCGCATGTGTCAAATGATTCAAAATCAAGAGACTCCAAAATTCCATCAGAATGGAGTTTCTTCATGCGCTTTACACCAATATGACCTAGACGACAGTGCCACAAATAAGTAGTATTATCACTATCTACTTTGCATCTCTTAGCCTCAATGTTATGGATGTGTGTTTCATCCCTTTCGAGATTTAGAAGAAATAAACCATTCACTAGAGGTGCATGACCATAAAAGATGTTACTCATATAAATAGAACAACCATTATTCTCCGATTTAAATGAATAACCGTCTTGCAATAAACACGATCCAGAAATAATGTTCATGCTCAACGCAGGCACATAATAACACTTATTAAGGTTTAAAACTTATCCCGAAGGTAAAACTAAGGAGAGCGTGCCGACGGCCATCACATCAACTCTTGATCCGTTGCCAACGCGCATCGTCACCTCATCCCTCACAAGCCGCCGTCTATTCCGTAGCTCCTGTTTCGAGTTACAAATATTAGCAACTGAACCGGTATCAAATACCCAGGCACTACAACGAGGGCTAGTAAGGAAAACATCAATAACATGTATATCAAATATACCTTTGATGGTGCCAGCCTTCTTGTCCGCTAAGTACTTCGGACAGTTGCGCTTCCAGTGACCCTTGTCCTTGCAATAGAAGCACTCAGTGTCCGGCTTAGGACCATACTTGAGCTTCTTCTCAGCAGGGGCGCGCTTGCCGCCGCCCTTCTTGAAGGGCTTCTTTGCTCCCTTACCTTTCTTAAAGGAGGGCTTGTTGACCATCAACACATGATTATCCTTCTTGATGTCCACCTCCGCAGCCTTCAGCTTTGCGAAGAGCTCGGTGATCGTATCAGTGGAACCAATCTGATTATGAGTCACTACAAAACTTTTGTAGCTGGGAGGGAGTGATTGCAGAACCCTGTCAATCTTGAGCTCCTCTGGAATCGTGCATTCCAGTTGCTCAAGCCGTTGAGTGTAGCCCGTCATCTTAATGGTGTGCTCACTAACGGAACTCCCTTCCTCCATCTTGCAGTTAAAGAACTTCTCGGAGATCTCATATCTCTCAGAACGGGCATGAGTCTGAAACATGGTTTTCAGCTCCTCGAGAATCTCAAAGGGCCCGGGATACTCTTCAAAACGATTTTGAAGTTCCGGTTCCATAACAAACAACATGGTGCTCTTAATCACACCATAATCATCTTTACGCGACTGATAGACAACTTTCTCATCAGCCGGCGCAGTTGCAGCACGGGGGTCACCTAACGCTTTCCCAAGGACATAGTCCTTTTGTCCGCCAGACAGAATGATTCTTAGATTGCGGAACCAATTGGTGAAGTTAGACCCATTGTTTCTAAGCTTTTCTTTCTCAGCAAAAACGTTGAAGTTGAAGTTGGACTTGGCCATGTGATCTACAGTATTGGCAAGTACAATTTAGACTATGTTCATGACAAATAGTTCAACTTAATCAAATTACTAGATGAACTCCCACTAAATTCAACATCCCTCAAGTTGTTTAGTGAACACGATCCAAATTCACCACACCTAATCCGATCATCACGAGAAGAGATGTGGTTTCAATGGTGGACAACAAAGTGTCGATCATATCATTCATATAACTCATGCTTAACCTTTCGGTTCTTGTGTTCCGAGGCCATGTCTGTACATGCTAGGCTCGTCAAGCTAGACCCAAGTATTTCCGCGTGTGCAAAACTGGCTTGCACCCGTTGTATGTGAGCGTAGAGTCTATAGCACCCGATCATCACGTGATGCTTGGACACGACGAACTTTCGCAACGGTGCATACTTGGGGAGAACACAGTTTTTATCTTGATCTTTAAGTGAGGAATCATCTTATAATGCTACCGTCGCGATCTAAGCATAATAAGATACATAAAGGGATAAACATCACATGCATATAACTTTATGTGACATGGTATAGCCAATCCTTGCGCAATGATCTCCATCTTGTGCGTTCCGGCATGATCTCCATCACTCCACCATGATTGCCTCCACCACGAATAGCAACTACAACTATTGCTAACTACTTAGCGATAAAGTAAAGCTATTACATGGCGTATAAGAAGTTGACTCGCAGGTCATACACAATTATAAAGACAACCATATGGCTCCTGCCGGTTGTGTACTCATCGACATGCAAGTCGTGAAACATTACAAAACATGATCATCGCATACAATATACACATCACATCTTGGGCCATACCATATCACAGAAAACACTCCCTGCAAAAACAAGTTAGACGCCTCTACTTTGTTGTTGCATGTTTTACGTGGCTTATGGGAGTAGATGCTAAGAACGATTCTTACCTACGGAAAGCCACAACGGTGATATTATGGTTGCCAAACTCCGGTGTTAATCCCATGACAACTATAGTGAGAGAAACTGACATCCACCAGCCGCATGTGTGGAACAAGCCACACGTCAAGTGCGGAGCCGGTCTCGCGAACGACGTCGCGTAAGGTTGGCCTGGACCGCTTCAATCTCACTATCCCGCGTGATAAGAAGAACACAAATAAGAGGCTTGCAACAGAAAACATCAACGCCCACAACAACCATGTTGCGTTCTACTCGTGAAACACATCTACGCATAGATCTAGCTCTGATACCACTGTAGGGTTTCGCGGCATAGTAAATCAAAATTTTCTACGGAGCGAACAGAGGGAAAGCCAAGATCTAATCTAGGAGATGCAAACAACAAGAGAGATTGGATTAGATCTTCATACCCTTGAAGATTCGCATAGCGGAACGTTCGTCGGAACGTGGGTGATGTAGTCGTACTCGCTTCTCCTCCTCGCGATCCGATCCGATCTAGCACCACAAGTGGCGGTGCCTCCGTGAGATGCACACGTGCAGCACCTCGACGTCTCCTCCTTCCTCGGACCAGCAAGTATGGTGGAGAGATAGATTGGATCTACAACATGACGGCGTGGTGTATATGGTGGAGAATTTCTGCAGCAGGGCTTCGCCTACAAACAGTCGGGAGGGAGAGAGGAAAGCTAGCAAGGCGGCTAGGGTTTGGAGGAGAGGTGTGGGGGGTTGGTGCGCCCCCACCCCTCTTTATATAGAGGGGGGGCGCAGCCCTAGCCCCTCCCCCAAGCCCAAAGGATAAGGAGTGGGGGGCATGGACTCTCCCCTCTTCTAGAAACCCTATCTCTAGTTTAAACGATTTAAACTCTCTAGGATCGGCTGGGCCCTATGGGGCCTTGTGCCCCTGGCCCAATGTGGCCAGGACACTCCCTCATAGGCCCATGCCCCCTCCCGGAAGGTGGGGCCACGTTGGTCCCCTTCCGGAAGGTTCTAGAAGCTTCCGGTACAATACCGATTAACCCGGAACAATTCCGAACTCCAAAAACTGCACTGCCTTATATGAATCTTATTCTCCGGACCATTCCGGAACCTCTCGTGATGTCCCGGATCCCATCCGAGACTCCGAACAAAAATTCATAAACCAATTATCCAATCTATCCTAGCGTCGAGACACGTTAAGTGTGTGACCCTGCGGGTTCGAGAATATGCAGACATGATCTTCTATCAATAATCAACAGCGGGGTCTGGGCACCCATATTGACTCCCACACATTCATCGATGATCATATCGGATGAACCACGATGTCAGGATTCAAACAATCCCATATATATATTCCCTTCGTCTCGCGATATTTTACTTGCCCGAGATTCGATCGTCGGTACCGTCATACCTAGTTCAATCTCGTTCACAGCAAGTACTTTACTCGTTCCATAATCCGATATCACTTTGTGATTAACTCCTTAACCACATGCTTGCAAGCGGTGTTGATATCGATTACCGAGTGGGACCGAAGTATATCTCTCCGACTTGGGAGGGACAAATTCCATCTCGATACATACAACCCAACAGATACTTTCCGATCACCTGAGAGACACCTTTATGATCACCCTCTCATAGGATGACGTTTGATGACCTCAAAGCTTTCTTCCGATACCAGGGAGTTATATTATCTCATGGTCTAAGGAATACAATATTTGACATAGGAAAAGCTTCGCAAAGATGAACACGATGATACGATCTAATTGCTTCGCTTAGTTTGGGTCTGTCCATCATATCATTCTCCAATGATATGATCTCATTATCAATTGACAACTCATGTCTATGGTTAGGAAACCTTAACCATCATTGATCAATGAGCTAGTCCATAGAGGCGTACTAGGGACACGGTGTTGTTCACAAACCACACAAGTATTAAAGTTTCCGCTTAATAGAATTCTAGCATGGAATATAAACTTTATCATGAACAAGAATTATAATAATAACATCTTTATTATTGCCTCTAGGGCATAATTCCAACAGCTGGTTGCCGCCTCGTTTGTGGTCGTCCTTGCCCGTTCTGTCTCCCATTCCAGATCGATTTCCTACTCGGTCTCCAGATCGATTCCCTGTTCGGTCTCCAGATCGATTTCGTCGGTCTCCAGATCGATTCCTGCTCGATCCGATCGCGCCCACCTCGATCTGATCGCTCCTGCCTCGAGCTCCCGCACGCGAGCTCCTCCAGATTGCTACATGCCAGAGCTCCTGGCCCGCCCGGCTGCAATCACCCGGCCCACCCGGCAGCTCCCCTTCCTCGATCTCCTGCAAGCACGCGAGGTCCCGCACGCCTGGCCCGCCCTCGCTATCACCTGACGGCGCCCGCCCGCCTCCTCCTACTCGCTGGCTCGCTGCAGATCCCGCCTGGCCCACCCGCCCTTCTGCTCCAGATCGCCCGCCTCCTCTCTGCTGGCTCTGATCGGGTCTACTGACAGCAGTTTCTTTTTCGTTGGATCTGAGAGTTGACCAAAAAAAAATGAGCGATGTCTTCTGCATCGGGCTATGTTGCGATTCCTCGCTGTCCGGTGATCTTCGATGGCGCGAATTACCCTGATTTCGCTGCCTTTATGTGCGTTCACATGCGCGGTCTCCGTCTTTGGGGTGTGCTCTCCGGCGAGGTCTCCTGTCCGTCGTGCCCCCTGCTCCTGTGGCTCCTCTTCCGCCGACGCCGATTGTTCTCGGCGCTGATGCTTCTCAGGAGGCCAAGGATGCTGCTCAGAGTGCCGATGATAGTGATGTTGCTGCTTATGAACTGAAGTTTAAGCAGTACTCTGCTGATCTCGAGACCTATCGCCACGATCTGACTGCCTACACTCAGTGGGTCGATGAGGATGCTCGTGTTGTTGCTATTCTCACCTCCAGTGTTCTACCCCAGTATGCTGCTGAGTTAATGAGTCTCCATATTGTTGCCGCTCAGTGGGCACATCTTCGTCATCGCTATCAGTCGTCTGGGGATGCTCTTTACCTGTCTATGGTTCGCCAGGAGCATGCTCTTCAGCAGGGTGATTCCACTATTGATGAGTTCTATACTCAGAGTGCTGCTATCTAGCGTCAGCTTGATTCTCTCCGTACTGCTGTTTGTGGTACATGCTCGTGCTGCCAGATTGTGCGCTCGGATTTGGAGTTTCACCGCATCTATGAGTTTCTGTCTCGACTTCGCCAGGAGTTTGAGCCCCGGCGTGCTCAGCTGAATGCTCGTGGTCATGTTCCACTCTCTAAGGTGTTGTCTGAGCTTCGGGCTGAGGAGACCCGTCTCCGTGGTGCTAGTCTTCTTGCGGTTCTGTTTGTGCTTGCTACTCATGGTCCTCCTATGCCGTCTGCTCCCTCGACTCAGTCGCGGTCCTCTGTACCGCCGCTGATACTTCTCACTCCTCCAGGTCAGGGTCAGCTTCAGCACCAGCAGTCTCAGGGTCCGAGTCAGCACCAGCAGGCTCGTAGTCAGGGTCGCCGTGGTTCTCTTCCTCACTGCTCTTACTACAACAGGGATGGCCACACTTGGGCCACCTGTTATACCCGGGATCCCAGCTTACGTCAGCAGCACCAGGCTCGTGGGCAGTCAGATCCCTCCGGGTCTTCAGCAGTTGCTCTCTCTGATCAGGACATTACCAGGAGTCTTCGTGGTCTGCTTGCTGCTACAGGCTCTTCTTCGACGGGCACTGCTAGTTATGTGACTGATTCTTCAGGCACTGCGCGACCACCACCTTTTACACAGTCAGATACGTCTCCGTGGTATCTGGATTCTGGAGCTTCTTTTCATATGACCTCTGAGTCTTCTTTTCTGTCCGCTCTTCGTTTTCTCCCTTCTCATGTCCGTGTTTTCACGGCTGATGGTACCTCTCTTCTTGTTTTTAGTCAGGGCACCCTTTCTACTTCTTCTTTTTCTGTTCCTGATATTTCTCATGTCCCTCTTCTTAAGATGATTATGTTCTCTGCTAGCCAGCTTACTGACTCTGGTTGTCGCGTCATTCTTGATGCTGATTCTTGTGTTGTCTAGGACCGTCGCACACAGGCCCTGGTTGGAGATGGCCCTCACAGCCGTGACTCTTCAGGACTTTGGGAGTTAGACTGGCTTCGTGTTCCTTCCGCTGCCACTTCATCTGCCAGTTCTTCTCCGGTCATCGCCTGTACTACTAGCTCCTTTCAGCAGTGACATCATCATCTTGGTCACCTTTGTGACTCTCGCCTGTCATCATTAGTTCATCGTGGTCTTTTGTGGTCTGTCTCAGGAGATGGGTCTTTGCATTATCAGGGCTGTAGGTTGGGTAAACAGATTCAGCTTCCCTATCCTACTAGCGCGTATGTATCTCAGCGACCTTTTGATTTAGTTCATTCTGATGTTTGGGGTCCGGCTCCTTTCGCTTCGAAAGGGGGCCATCGCTACTATATTTTATTCATCGATGATTTTTCTCGCTACACTTGGTTGTATTTTATGCGCTCTCGCAGTGAAGTGCTCTCCATATATCAGCGTTTTGCGGCCATGGTTCGTACTAAATTTTCTACCCTCATTTGTGTGTTTCGCGCTGATTCTGCTGGTGAGTATAGCTCCCAGATGTTGCGAGGTGTTCTTGCTGAGCAAGGCACCCTTGCTCAGTTCTTCTGCCCTGGCGCACATGCCCAGAATGGTGTTGCTGAGCGTAAGCATCGCCATCTTCTTGAGACCACTCGTGTCATGATGATTGCTTCTTCTCTTCCGTCGCATTTCTGGGCTGAGGCTGTCGCTACGTCGGCTAACCTCATCAATATTCAGCCTTCTGTCGCTCTGCAGGGTGGTATCCCTCTTGAGCGCCTATCTGGACAGTCTCCAGACTACTCCATGCTTCGCTTGTTTGGTTGTGTTTGCTATGTTCTCCTTGCTCCTTGCGAACGCACCAAACTGACCGCTCAGTCTGTTTAGTGTATCTTCCTTGGATACAGTGATGAGCATAAGGGATATCACTGTTAAGCTTCAACCTGATGGAAGATATCTCTTTTCTTCTCTTTCCTGACACACCTCCTTCTAATCCTCTTGTGTCTTCTTCAGGATCTCCTCTCCCTGATGTCTCTTCTTTGACGCCGTCTTCCTCTGCTTCGTCTAGTTCTCCTAGTTCTCCTCGTTCTCTGGAGTCTTCCTCTGCTATTCCTTCTTCTTCATCGTCGTCCCCTGAGTCGTCTTCCTCTGATGAGCTGTCCTCTACTCGTCCTGTTCGTCAGCGTCGTTCCCCCAACCGTTACTCTCCTAGTCAGTATGGTCTTTCTGTTGCCTCCGAGCTGACTTCTTATCGGGATGCTGAGCATCATCCTGAATGGCAGCTGGCCATGGCTGAGGAGATTGCTGCGCTTGAGCGCACTGGCACGTGGGATCTTGTTTCTCCTCCTCTCGGTGTTCGTCCTATCACGTGTAAGTGAGTCTATAAGATTAAGACCCGCTCCGATGGATCTCTTGAGCGCTATCAAGCGCGTCTTGTGGCTCGTGATTTTCAGCAGGAGCATGGTCGTGACTATGATGAGACCTTTGCTCATGTGGCTCATATGACCACTGTGCGTACTCTTCTTGTTGTTGCTTCTGTTCGTCACTGGTCTGTGTCCCAGCTTGATGTTAGAACGTCTTTCTCAATGGTGAGTTGAGTGAGGAGGTTTATATGCAGCCTCCTCCTGGGTATTCTGTTCCCGAGGGGATGGTTTGTCGTCTTCGACGTTCTCTTTATGGCCTCAAACAGGCCCCTCGTGCCTGGTTTGAGCGCTTTGCTTCTGTAGTGACTGCTGCTGGTTTTTCCCCTAGTGCTCATGATCCAGCGTTGTTTGTTCACACTTCTCCTCGTGGACGCACTCTTCTTCTTCTCTATGTTAATGATATGATCATTACTGGTGATGATTCTGAGTATACCGCCTTTGTTAAGGCTCGTCTTCGTGATCAGTTTCTTATGACTGATCTTGGTCCTCTTCGATACTTTCTTGGGATTGAGGTTTCCTCCACTTCTGATGGCTTTTATATCTCCCAGGAAAAGTATATTCAGGATCTTCTTGCTCGTGCTGCTCTTGAGGATGAGCGCACTGTTGAGACCCCTATGGAGCTTAATGTTAAGCTTCAACCTACTGATGGTGATCATCTTCCTGATCCGACGCGTTATCGTCATCCTATTGGGAGTCTTGTCTATCTTGCTGTCACTCGTTCTGACATCTCTTATCCTGTTCATATTCTGAGTCAGTTTGTTTTGCTCCTACTGTTGTTCACTATAGTCATCTTCTCCATGTTCTTCGTTATCTTCGTGGTACGATCACTCGTCGCCTTTTCTTTCCTCGTTCCAGCTCTCTCCAGCTCCAGTGCTATTCGGATGCTACGTGGGCGAGTGATCCTTCGGATCGCCGTTCACTTTCTGCTTACTGTGTGTTTCTTGGTGGTTCGCTCATTGCTTGGAAGACAAAGAAACAGACAGCGGTTTCCCGCTCGAGTGTTGAGGCTGAGTTGCGGGCTATGGCCTTGTTGACTGCTGAGGTGACCTGGTTACGGTGGTTACTTGCGGATTTGGGGTCTCTATTACCACACTCACTCTGGTTTTGTCTGACAGTACATGGGCTATTAGTGTTGCACGTGATCCGATCAAGCATGAGCTTACCAAGCATATTGGTGTTGATGCTTTCTATACATATGCTCAGGTGCAGGCTCAGGTTGTTGGGCTTCAGTATGTGCCTTTAGATTTACAGTTGGCGAATTTCTTTACGAAGGCCCAGACCAGAGCGCAGCATGATTTCTTACTCTCCAAACTCAGTGTTGTGGATCCACCATGAGTTTGAGGGGGGGGGGTTAGATGTATATATTTGTATATTGTAGTTTCCCCATATGTTAGGGGGCTTCCTGCATATCTGCCGTGTACCTGTATTATATATTGTGACCTTTGGTCCCCATAGAAATACAAGTTGCATATTCCTGACACCACTCACCTTTCCTGCGGTGAAGAGCTCCCCTATCGCCATTGCTTCACCGACGAAGCTCCATCACGCCGAGCCGTATCCACACCTCTAGATAGGACCGCCGCCGTCGCCGCCCCTTTCCCCTCGGTCTAGGCCATCTTTTGCCGCCCAAACTTCGTCGTAGCTCGGGTTCGCTACGAGCTTCTACTATCTTGTCCGCCAAGTGTTCGGCGTTTTTTTTGTTTCGGCCATGGACTCCGACGACGAGGAGAGGTTCACAGTGTTGCTGAAGTAGGAGAACGCCGCTGCCGCCAAAGATGCAGAGCGCATGCAGATCATGAACTGGCTGAACTAGGCCGAAATATATTGTATTATTATTGTATGGCGACTATGTTTCATTTTACGCCAAATCGTGTTTAAATTTATGCCGAAATTGACCGAACATTGCTCTCTATTCATATTACGCCGAACTATGCCGAAAAAGACGTCCTAGGAACTCGGTCTGAGAACGCGAGTGAAAATCTCGGCGTTCCTAGACCGAAAACGTGTTTCGTCCGGGCAAATTTAAGTCCGGATATCGGCCTAAAAACAGTCAACAAGTGGAGATGCTCTTAGTCCTAAAATAACTCAAGTCAGTTGTTTTGGGAGGGAGGGAGTACAACGTTCTGTCCATGCAAAAAAAGAGAGTACAACATTCTGCTTCCCAAACTACGTTGCCATTGAGCTACTAGTAGAGATGCCGCTAGGTAATCCCTCCGGCATGCTGACCGTGACAAGACAAGAAGCTGCGATTAAGTAAGTAATCCGTGGCTCTGGCCCAAATCTCGTCCCCTAGCCTAGAGGTAGTAGCGCCACCGCCACAAATCCACATGAAGATACGGGCGGGGCAAAGGGACAAGGTGCACGGGCGTACGGGCATCTCGATCGATCGGGCAGGAGAACAAACGACACGCACCACGCCCACGCCCACTGGCACACAGGTTTGGTCAAAGCTTAACCCACCCCCACCCCATACTTCACCAAGAATGAAAAATAATACACTATCCCCCACCATGGGCATGCAATGCAACAGAGGAGGAGGTACGGTTCCAACGGGCGGGCAAGATGGTTTGGTTGCAGGACCAAGTTACCACGAGGAGGGGTTTAATTTGGTGGGGCGAGCGAGGGCCAGGACCGCCACAACAGCCTGTCGTGGTAATTTTCTGACACCACATACTACTCCGTAGTACCTTTGCAAATGTCAACTACTAAACGTTTTTCTGTGACCCTGAAAAGCAAAGAGGAATATGCAGCGGAGCACCCATATACGGTATATGCGATGGCCAAGGATATGGCCGATTATGTTACACAGAAATTAGGCCAGCCGCCAGAGAAAGTGGAGAATAACAGCGGATGCAAGCCGCATTGCAGACATAAATAACACTAGAAAAAGGCATCGTATCAGGCTAAATGTACGCTAAAGCATCAAGAGGTCCTAGGTCTACTCATCTATTCTAGTACTAATAGCTCAGTCGTAATTCTGAAGCAATTAGCAGAGAAGGTATCTAATCAGTCTGGCTCGTAGGCCATGTGCTGCTCATCGTTTATCAGTCTGCTGTGGTCGCCGTTGTTCCGATAGATATAAATAGTTTCAAGGGTAAACTACCTAAAGATTACCACATTTACATAGCTGCAATGCCTAACTTAAGGATTCGTATGATTCCGACAGGCACAAATGGAAAACAAACGTGGGAATAATTCTCAATAATTGTTATACACGAAAAGCTGATTGATTGGACCGTAGTAAAACAAAAAGTTCTTGTTTAATTCCAATAGGTTTTTTTATATGAATTCCAATAGGGTTGAGTAAATGAGAATATAGTGCTAAGGAATCTCCATGAAAAATCCTAGAAATTCAGTCTTAGAAATTATAAAAAAAAAACCACATAGGAAATATTTGTAAGGATTTTGATCCTCCTTCTACAAAATACTTTAAATCAAAGGGGCCCTTAGTATGTAGGGACATAAGAACCTACAACAAAATAATTAGAAATGATTTACTCGTATATAGTAATAAAATAGCAAGAAAAAATAGGGGTATGGGATGAACCTAAACCACAAAAGCAACATTCAAGAGCAAGAATGTTTTTCAAAAAGGAGAGTATATGTATAACCCTGTCCTCTCTAACAACAAGTATTTCTATTAACACTTAATAAAATATTTACAAACGGAGCTATTATGCCCCATGATCCATTCTTGTGGATAAAGCCCCATTTATCAACTAAATAACCAGATCATGATCAAGCCAAAGCAAAGAAAAGAAAGGTTAATGCAAGGAGGAGGGAGGAGAAAGGCAAGGATAGATCTGACCAACTTGGACGAAAATAACATACTACACTAGCTTCTCAATTTGCTGCTGTTTGTGAGCACCTCATCGATAAGGCCAAGGTGGACCTATCTGTACTGCAATCGATGCCACTCGTGCGGCTCCTTAAATATTGTTACCCACCACCACCTCCTCCTCTCGAAGGAATATATTTTCTCCTGTCTTCGGGTCCTTTGGTCAAGCTAGCAGCTGACGTTGCTACGACTACGAGTACATCTAGATGTGCTGCCGCAAGTTGTACACCCCCAGTAAAAATCTCAGACTCAGTGCCACCCTTTTGCTTCTTGAAACTCTGAACCGCTCTTCTGACTTTGGTTATTTGTTGGTAAAGTAGTAGTCGTTTAGACATTTACCTAGGTACTCTGCCAGGGCAAAGGAAAGGTTTGACCGTCTGCCAGAGTACTTGAAAATTTAGTTCGATGCATTTTACTCAAAACAAGGACAATAATAGACCCAACTTCTGGCTATTGCATATTGTCATTTCATATATAGTCAATCTTATGACCAATATATATAAAACACTAATAGTTTAGTCATACATGAACAACGTTAGGCTCTGATAAAGTGACTAAGAGCCTATGCTTCAGCTGACTCTTATCCTACAACTAGCTTCTCTTCTCTCTCTCTCTCTCCATCCCATCAGAATGTAAACATTCTAACCATTATAACATGCTTTTAATTGTCAATTTATTGTACTTTCTCTAAGGGATCTTTATTACTAATTGAATTATGCCTTAGTGATATGGTCGATAGAAGACCAGCGAAGAACACACCATCGTAATAACATTTTAATTAAGATGCTATTTCGCAAAGAAAACCCACAAAGGTGCCAATGGTTATCGGTGCTAGGTTGAGTACCACCGTTAGTATGAGTATGGCACACGCACATTTTAATGTGATTGAGGAATAATGTCTCTAATATATAGACATAATTGACATTGTTAACTTTGTATTAAAAATACGTTTTATATATCAAATAATTTATATATACATGATTAAATCTTGGTCAAAGACAAATCTTAGAAAAGTGAGCGCCTTATTCATTTGAAATTTTGAATAGAGGGAGTAATTGCGACGAGATATACCAGGGTGGGGAGGTGCAACGGTTGTCGAATTTCCACCGGTTGTAAGTTGCTTCTATGGTTGACAAGTCTCTTGGAAACGGATATGCAAAGTCAACTATAGTCAACCAGAAAACAAAGCGTAAATTACTCTGATTTCTAGTTGGTTGAGTGTGACCAAGAAAGCAGAGTTACGTGTTGACCTAGGACAATGAGATCAAGCATGCCTTGGGAGTAGCTTTGACTTTTGAGACAGTTTGAGCGAGAGTGTTCTGCACGGAGAGAACAATGCAAGGACATCAAGTATCAATCTGACCTACGTATTCTTTGACTTTTGTAAACAAGTTCCATGAATATAGTATATAGTTATGAATATAAAGAATACATTAATCTGTAAGCTACACAAGCAAAACAATTTTGTGGCTAACAAAAATGTAAAACTGATTGTCTTTTAAACCACACATTTTCCTTTTTTTTGTATACACCAAAGCTCAACATGATAAAATTGGCGAGGATATGCAGAAACATGATATAGACATCTGCATGTATAATTGTTTTTAGAATTTTTTATGTTCCAGATATTTGGGCCATGACAGAACGCATCGCTCCCGCAGGGTGGCTCTGGTGAACCCTAGCCGCTCCACCCTATCTCCCTTGGCCCCTACCTACCCGTTGGAGCTGCAAGAAGAAGAAGTCAACGGGCAAAGCTCGCTCTACTGACGGCGTCAACGGCTACTGATCTCTTCCTCTCTCATTATCAGGAGACCTCCAGCCGAAGCATGGTGGCATACCTGGACGACGGGCGCGTCTACCGGAGCACGGATGTCGGGGAAGCATCCCTGGTAACTTTTGGTGTTGGCCGGGCTACTGCGACTGCGATGGTAGTTGTGCATCCGACGGTGCGGGACATCTCATCCTAGATTAGGCCAATGATGCCGAGAAAATCTATGACGCCTACATGTGTTATTTCCTCGATGGAGGAATTGTCATGGTTCTATCGGTGTCGCTTCCTCTCCGGGAACTATGAATAAACGAACTAATTTGTTTAGCATTGATCGAAACTACTTTTTAGGAAATCTTTTGATACCGGATTTGTTGCATATGCATAAGAGTGGAGGAAAGGGGAACTACTTTCAAACAAGGAAAGGTCCGAGGCAAGGGGACTCATTGTCTTCTATGATTTTCAATATCATTCCATACATGTTGACTATCCTCATTGCACGGGCAAAAGATGATGGATAGGTGGGAGGCCTTATTCTTCATCCGTTGATGGGGGTTTCTATTCTGTAATGTGCTGATGGTATCGATTTGTTTATGAAATATGATCTCTAGAAGGCTGTAAATATGAAGATTATATTGTGTATCTTCGAATGACTTTATGGTCTTAAAATTAGTTTTCACAAAAGCGACTTTCATATGGATGTTGGAAGGGATACCAACATATTTACAAGAGGAACATCAATATAGACAAATATTTTGATATGAGTCTAGTTCCTTGCCTTTTAGGTATCTAGGTGCTCCTATCCACTACATAAAATTAAGAAACTCATATTGCTATCCAGTGGAGACCCAATTAGAAGGATAATTGGGATGTTGGAAGGGAAAACTTCTTTCATATGGTGATCGCTTAGTCCTTATCAATTTCGTTTTAACAAGTCTACCATGTTCATGTTGTCTTTCCTAGAGATCCCATGGGGGTAAGGAAGCGACTTGGTTTCTATAGGTCTTGATTTTCCTGGCAAAACGATGAGAATAAACAAAAATATAGGTTAGCAAAATGGAATATAATTTGTAGACCGAAAGATCAAGGTGGTCTGGGTATTGAGGTTCTTGAAATAAAAAATAAGTCTTTATTGAGTAAATGGCTCTACAAGTAACTTAATCAGGAAAGAGTGTGGCAAGGAGCTGTTACACAACTAGTACCTTACTCAAAATACATTGTCTGAAGTCTAGGAGAAACCAACCGATTCTCCCTTTTGAAAGGGGCTTACGCGAGGAAAAGTGAGTTCTTTAACGAAGGTCATTTTGTAGTTGGAGATGGATTTGCTACGAGGTTTTGGAAGGACATTTGGATGGGCGATACGTCTTTGTCACAAAAATATTCATCCTTATAAAATATTGTGCAATAGAAGAATGCTTTGGTTGCAGATACTTTAACCCAAGTACCACTCAATATTACTTATGGAATGACACTAACTGGTAGCGAGTGGTTGGATTGGATGCACTTATGGAAACAACTAAAGATGTTACAACTATGAGATGTTATGTGGAAATTAACCAATTTCAGAATTTTGCAGTAAAATATACTCCATCGTTTAGAAATATAAGACATTTTAGCTTTGTAAAATGAATGTATCTAGACGTCTTTTACTATAGGTTCACTCCGAACCTCTACAAACCTATACACTAAAAGACGTCTAGATACATTCGATTCACAAAGCTAAAACGTCTTATATTTCTGAACGGAGGGAATATGTATGAAGATCATGTGAATGGTCATACGCCTTTTCTTCGAAAATACATGTAAAAGTTAAAAATCGCCCTTAAGATAAAAATAAATTCATGTGGTTCCTTAGTAGTAAGGTTTTACTAACAAAGGATAACTTAGCCAAAAGGAATTAGATTGGGGTGTACAAAATGTTGTTTTTGTGGGGTACAATGCACTATTGAGCACCTTTTTTATCTCATGTTCTTTTGCTAGTTTTTTGTGGCGTAATAGTTTGAAAATTGGTTGAATGGAGTTGACAAACACTCTAAGGTAGGATTCATATTGATGTTTTAGCCTTATGTTGGTCTACATGAAAATGCAGAAATGGTATTGTTTTTAACAAAAAATAAGGTTTTTTAGGTTATTCATATGGTGACATATTATGTGTAATTATTGATGTTCCTTCTTCCATGGGACCAGGATACTATGTCTACTGGATGCAACCATATACTAACGGTGGCTCAGGATATCTTCGGCATGCTATGCTTTTTATTTTTTTCACTAGTTGATTCATGTGTTAACTTTGGGCGACCCTTGAGTTTGTAATAACTTGATTTGATAAACTTTAAATAAAAGTCTGTGCTCATCAACTGATGCAGAAGTCAAAAAATGTAAAATAAAAAGAAGACTGTAAAAATGAGTTACTCCAGATAACCAAGATATATTTGGCATGCTATTGACCAAAACCTAGCACCAAAGTCCTATGCGTGCATGTAACCCGGTACAGTACATTTTTCTCTCTGCCTGCGTGTTTGACTGCACCTTGAGCAGCAGCAGCCTAGATGCTAGTAAAGGGACCATGCTCCTAAGCTAGTCGTAGCCTCTTCTTGATAAAAGTTTTGCATACAGTGTACTAGTATTCATATAGTAGTAGGAGTAGAAAAAGGAGTACATACAAATAGTAGTAGTACATGCAGCCAACTCTGCGGTAAAAACAGAGACGAAGCAAGTACCGCTAGAGTGAAGGTACTACTACTACTACTAGTTGAAAGATAAACAAGGGCCAAAGCAAGAAAACGAAAAGGGAACCTTATTTTTTCCACCCCCTCTCCCTTTGCCAAGATCCTTCCTGCCCTTGCTCGACTGGTTGCTCCTACCACTATATAACCTCCCCCCTCACGTTCCCATTCCAGAGAGAGAAGAAAGAAACGGAGGGCGAGGAAGTGAATGATAGCTTAGATAGAGGGCAAGGAAGACAGTCTCCATGCGACCATAGGGAAGGGTGGTGCAGCCGTTGTGGTAAGATGAGTATGATGATGGTGGGAGAACTGGTGCTGGCTGCTCCGGCGATCCTGCTCTCCTTGCTGCTGACCCTGGTGGTGAGCCACTTCCTGCCTTTGCTCCTGAATCCCAGGGCTCCCAGGGGCAGCTTCGGATGGCCCCTTGTTGGTGAGACCCTCAGGTTCCTCACCCCTCATGCTTCAAACTCACTCGGCACCTTCCTCGAGGATCGCTGCTCCAGGTAATCAAAATCACTGTAAAAACATTTTTGCTTCTTATTTAGTATGCAGTTAAGTACGTATAGTATTGTTTATCATTACTTCATGTGGCAGCAAAAAGCGATGCATGTTGTGCATGTTGTCCTGTCTCAGCAGCTTTTTCATGTTTTTTTTCTTTTATTCTTAACTCGAAGGCTCTGGTATGCATAAACCTGACAGTGATATAGTAGTTTTTCTGTAAAAGCCAGTAAAATCTTGTTCCTGATTTTTTTTATTTTTTTGGAAAAGTAGCAGAAGGCTATGATGGCAGCTAACATTGTTTGTTGGCGTGATGATGCAGGTATGGGAGGGTGTTCAAGTCCCATCTGTTCTGCACCCCGGCCATAGTGTCCTGTGACCAGGAGCTGAACCACTTCATCCTGCAGAACGAGGAGAGGCTGTTCCAGTGCAGCTACCCCAGGCCGATTCATGGCATACTGGGCAAGTCCTCCATGCTGGTGGTCCTGGGGGAGGACCACAAGAGGCTCAGGAACCTTGCCCTGACGCTGGTCACCTCCACGAAGCTCAAGCCGAGCTACCTTGGTGACATTGAGAAGATTGCCATGGACATAGTTGGGTCATGGCATGGCAAGGCCACAAACAACATCACCTTCTGTGAGGAGGCAAGAAAGGTTGGTAAATGGTTACCAAGTGCACGTACTACTACTACTAACTAAAACCACAGTCATTGAAAACTAGAGAGACATGATCCCGTGAAACATGGAGGGAAATCTCTGCACATGCTACATATAGCTACATCTATCATCATGCTGTTTATTACTTGCTTGATGCATGAATATTTTTTTCAGAGGTGGATTTGACTCACCATGCTCTCTTTTTTTCCTTGCCTTTTTTTTTTCTTTTCGGGTGAGCACAGTTCGCATTCAGTGTGATAGTGAAGCAGGTGCTGGGGCTGTCGTCAGAGGAGCCGGTCACTGCCATGATACTGGAGGACTTCCTCACCTTCATGAAGGGCCTCATCTCTTTCCCTCTTCGCATCCCAGGGACCCCCTATGCCAAAGCTGTCCAGGTAATTGATTTAACTTTTTAAACAGCTTCACCTTTTTACTATGCATGATGCACCTGAAACTAGTACACATCTATTCTTTCTTTTCTCTGACGCAGTCTACTACACATGTATACTACTACTACCAAGTTCGACTCAATTTTTCTCTTGTATTGTGTGATCACAGGCCAGAAAGAGGATATCAAGCACTGTAAAGGGCATTATTGAGGAGAGGAGAAAAGATGGCTGCTGCAAGAAGGATGATTTCCTCAATGTGCTCCTGTCAACCAATGAGCTCTCTGATGAGGAGAAAGTCAGCTTTGTGCTGGACTCCCTACTAGGAGGATATGAGACCACCTCACTCATGATCTCCATGGTTGTGTACTTCCTTGGGCAGTCAGCTACAGATCTGGACCTAGTGAAGGTACACCCATCATGCTTCTCATGCTGAAGCCACGGGCGATTGGCAGTTGTTCAGCTGTCACTAACTATATATATGAACATGTTCCGGATGCAGAGGGAGCATCAGGGCATAAGATCTACCAAAGGCAAGGATGAGAGCCTGACTTCTGAGGACTACAAGAAGATGGAATATACCCAACATGTAAGATGATGATCATTCAGTATACATGCTTTAGTATATATACATGTTTTAGGGATCCCTTTTTCTATTGTCAGCAATCTACTCAAATATGCGACCCTGATGTTTTTTCTCCTTATTGCCTATATGCCTGCCTATATGTGGAGTTTTGACTAGAGCAAACATCACTTTGCAAGAACAGTGAATAGTCTTAATTTGTTCTGCGGTAATGGGAATGGTGCAATGATACATATGTGGATGTCCTTTCAGGTTATCAACGAGGCGCTGAGATGTGGAAACATTGTCAAGTTTGTCCACAGGAAGGCTCTCAAAGATGTCAGATACAAAGGTAGTTTTAACCCAACTTGGGGCTTTCCTTGCAGATTCCATTGCACATGATAATGGATCAGGCAAAGCACCTTTTTTGCTGATTTGTGAGCATTGTTATTCCTAAAACACCTAGATTTTAATACAGGATGCTTAAAAGGCAGTGGCCCTGTTTTTTGCTCTGTTGCAGGGTATCTGATTCCATCTGGCTGGAAGGTCCTACCTGTTTTCAGTGCTGTTCATCTGAACCCCTCACTTCATGGAAATGCTCAACAGTTTCAGCCTTCCAGATGGGAGGTACTGTATGTCTGATTTTCACTGAATAAATGATCCAGAGAAGTTAGGTCATGTAGCTGCATTATCATTGGGGAGCTTAGCTTTGACATAATATAGTTCTTTATAATATATAATCCTATACAATGAAAAGGTTAGAGCACCAATAAGAAGAGCTTATCTGGAGCTTTGAGAGAATCTTCTTTAAAGGGATGTACTCTAACTAATTGCTGCCTTTAATTAGTGAGTGTCCAACTAACCCATATGCCATAATTACTTGCAAGTATGCTGGTATCCAGATGCCAAGCAGGCTTTAGGCTGAGACTGTGGTGCCTTTTGTACATGGTCCTAACCATGATTCCTTGCTCACTCAAAGCCAGCATCCTTGGCTTTGCTTCTTCATTTTCTTAGCTTCCTTGATGACTTGAAGGTAATGATCTAGTTCATGTGTATGACTTATCTAGTTGATTTGATGCAACAGGGACCAAGCCAAGGGTCAAGCAAGAAGTTTACGCCGTTCGGCGGCGGCCCCCGGCTCTGTCCTGGATCAGAGCTTGCCAAAGTAGAGGCTGCTTTCTTCCTTCACCACCTTGTGCTCAATTTCAGGTAAAACGAGACTGCATGTTTATCATACCTTTTTATTGTTTGAGATTTAGGCGATACCACTGATACATTCGGTGAGAGCTAAAAATCAAAGAAACAGAAAACATGCAACCTATTTTCGATGCAAAACAGCATTAGATTGCAACTATCTCACTCGGGACCGCGTTGATTAGGGGACACAAGAACAGAACGAGCATAGGTTGATGCCTCTATCATCATACTAATAGTAATAGTAATAGCAATAGTAATACATAGCAACAAGGCTACATGGTATCAGACGACCACACACTGTGCAGACATGGCAGCATGGAGTTTCCAATAAGTCTGAATATGCAAGTTGAGTGGTACCAAATCTGCAGGTCCATAAATTATCTGCAGCTATCTGATCGCGACAGTAGACGATACATTTCGTATTTTTTTCTTCCAGAGTAGGGGAATAAGAGATTTTTGAAATATTTTGGGTCTCTCTGCAGATGGATAATCAACGGCGATGACGTTCCGATGGCATACCCATACGTGGAGTTCCCAAGAGGTCTGCCGATTGAAATCGAGCCAATCTGCTCCGAATCCTGACTGGGTTTTTGCAACTGCAAGCGATGGTGGCGAGTGAGAGAGGAGACTTGCAAGAAGTGAAGAACCACTGAAGACTAGAAGCTGTGATCTGCTCTGTACATGGTGTAGATATATTTTGTCCAATGGTGATTACTTGAGGTGGCTGGTTCACCTCACCCTGTAACGCGTTCTCTGCTGTTTGGACTACTATTTATTACTAGAAAAAATTGGGCTATCAGGATTTACATATATGTTCTGGAAATTAGGACGGGTGGAATATGTACGGGGCATTACTGAAACCTTGGAAAAACGTTCTTATACTTTCAAAACACATCGTGGGCAGAGAAAAACATCAACTCACAACAGAGTACTGCTAGTGTTAGAATTTACTAGTAGTATCTGCCAATAGTAAAAAAAACAGGAAACCCGTTTTGTCCGTTTGGGCAAACTAAATTTACTTTGGAGACAACATATCAAGTGATACAGAAAAAGGACATCACGCTGTCCAGCATTGTCATCTGATAGTCAAGATTATGTTCAGGAGTTATGCCGCGGTAGACTTTCATTAGGGATGCAGCTCTTCGTCAAAAGGACAAATATAAGAATCGGAAAAACAAAATGATGGCCCATAACAGGTCTCGAACCTGTGACCTTCGCGTTATTAGCACGACGCTCTAACCAGCTGAGCTAATAGGCCTGATTGATACAATTGCGAACAAATTATATCTATTCCTTTGTATGTCCAGGCCAGCCTTTGTTCCTCTCTTCTTGGAGCAAATATCCACGTACCAACAAAAAATGGCTTGGTATCTACCAGAATAGGCAACGCTTTAGTGACATAAATCCACGTGCTTGCTGAAAACAAGTCCCAGATCGAAGTAAGATCATGTCTTGTCCTCAGTCCTCCAAACAGCATTTCATGCCACCAAATGCATTTATATGAGAATCATACTTACAACACAGGTACAACAACTTCTACAAACATACACACAGACTGACAAACCAGAGAGAACACACTCAGCCCATATCTTATTGAATAACTGCAATAACAAGAGAAACAACTACTAGATCGATTTCAACGGTGTCAAGAGGGTTAGATCAGCATATATAGGACTTCAGGACACCGCAGAACTAGAGGTCCTAGTCTTTAGGGCTTCAGGAAATCCGGCTGGTCTGTGACTGATCTAACCCATGCCCATTTGTGATCATTCACATCGACCGGGTTCTTGGCCTCTGCGATATCCTCCAAAGGTATGTAGCTGTAATTTCCGTTTATCGGGCCAGGCACGAAGCCGGTGAACCCAGCCATGATCCCATGGATCGCCGAATGCGCCAACAGGGTACAGTACAGATTATCAGTAGCATTTGCTGGGACTGCACGGATCATGTAGGTCGGATCGATATACTTCACAGTGAACAGCTCACCGGGGTGCTCTCTCTTCCACCATCTACCCAGCTCAGATTTCAGCCAGGGGCCAACGTCAAGGAACAACATGTTGCCGGACTCATCCTGCTCCCGCTTCTGCTCGTCGGTGCGGGGAATCAATTCCTGACCAGAGCCTTCAGCGACCACGATGACGGCATGTCCCTTATGCTTTATCCTTTCATACACAAACTCAAACAGGCCTCCCTTCCCTTCAACATGGAAATCAATCTCGGGGATCAAACAGCAGTCAACGTCTCGGCTGCTCAGGGTGGCATGAAGAGCAATGTGGCCTGTGCTCCTGCCCATGAGCTTGACAAGGCCGATGCCATTCACAGCACTCACGGCCTCCACATGTGCTGCGTCGATCGCCTGCTGAGCAATCTCCACTGCAGTTTGAAATCCAAAGGACCTGTCTATGATGCCGATGTCGTTGTCCACAGTTTTCGGGATCCCTGTGATGGATATGCTCAAACCACGCCGTTTGATCTCTTCAAAGATCGCTACAGCTCCTCTCATGGTTCCATCGCCGCCAATGGCATATACCTGGAATAAAGGGATATGATAGGTTGTATGATCAACATACAAAGAAGAAAAACAATCGGCATGTTAACCAGAACACTTCATTCCATTGCACTTGAACAATTCAATGATAGTAAGCACACTAAAGTATAACTCCTAAGCAATATTGATAGCCATGAGCCTTATTAATATTTTCTGCAATACCTTAAATCTATTTAAAGGCGTATGTTATAGGTTACATCATGGTACCTTAAATCATAATACACTGATCATCACTGAAAACTGAAAGACAAATTCAGCATAGATTAGAGCAAGTTCAGCTGATTATAAACTTAAAGCAGTTATAATGGTTAAGCACTCACCACAAATCATGGTGAGCTTGCAAGTAAAGCATCACTGTATCTAGTAAAAATCTGAAGCTGCGTTTGCGCTTTGCCCTCACCTGCGTATAGCCGCGCGCGACGATGCCGTCCACGATCTTGTTGAGATCGAAGCCACCTCGGGTGGTCTTGAGCGCGGTTCCGCCCTTCTTGTGCCAGCCGTCCACGGCGGCCGGGTCCAGCCTCACGTGGTCATCGTCCGCGCCGTAGAAGCCGCGGTACCCCGCGGCGACGCCGAAGACGTCGCGGACGCCGTAGAGCTCGTGGAGCCCGACGACGAGCTCCCGCAGCACAGTGTTGAGGCCCGGGCAGAGGCCCCCGCAGGTGACGAGCGCGGCGCGGGCGCGGGCAGGGTCGACGGCGAGGCACCCGCGCGGGCCCGCGCGGCGGTAGGCGACGAGCGGGTTCGGGTGGCCGGTGGCGAGGTCGAAGAAGGCGTGGCGGAGGGAGACGTCCCCCGGGGATATGTAGAAGGTGGGGGGCGGGTTGAAGTAGGGGTGGCCGGAGATGGGATTGGGGATCGTGGCGGCGGCGGCGGAGGGCGAGGAGGTGAGCCGGGGCACGTCGCGGAGGGTGAGCGGCGGGAGGGTCACGGTGGTGTTGGTCGGGGTGGAGGCGTCGCCGTGGTCGCCGCCGGAGTTGGGGGCGCTGGGATCCATCTGTATTTCCTGTCGGTGAGGGCGGTGGGAAAATGGAACTGCGGGGTTGGTCGGAGCAGAGGAAAGCGTTGATGAAGGGAGGTTTAAGCGACGCGTGGTGGTTTGCGTAGAGGTTCTGGAAGCAGAGGTGGGCGCCGTGTCCATGGGCACCTCATCAGTAGACAAATGTCGAACCACAAGACTAACAAATGGCCACGTAGACTCTAGTACTAGGAATACTTTGACTAGGAGTCTTCGAAAATAATTAATTTGGCTTTGTTTTAATATAAATGTATCTATATAATAAAATATGTCTAGATACATGTGTATTTAGACAAAACTAAATCAATTATTTATGAACGGAGGAAGTACTATCTCCATTCAAGATTAGACCTTCAGTGGTGTCTTCGTCGGATAATGTCGGATAATCTGGCAACAGGTGTCGGACAATCGCTAATAAAAATTTCAGCATAGTTTGTATACATATTAGGTCTATCCATAGACTTTAGTATGTCGGTCCCAATAGATTTTTGGCTATTTTCAAGAAAATACAACAATATTTTAATCTAAAATGTAATCATAAAGCATAGTTTTAAACATACAAAATTTAATTCCAAAATAATTTAAACATAGAAATAAAATTCAAATAAACTAAAATCCGAGAAGTTCAACTATACCAAGACAGGTAGAGTTTCATTTGAACCGCCAAAAATGTTCTACTAATCGTCCTGCAGTTGACAATGGACAATTTCGTTACCCATTCCAGCATGCATAGGGAGAAAATCAACAAGCTCGACCGACACTTGGTGATCAACTTTGGCAAAAGGGCTCTAGTATTCATAAGGATGATCATCCATAATTGGATGAGCGCATCACTCTTGATGATCATATTTGCATGATGACATAATAGTTAATGACCTCCCACGTCTAAGATGTTGGCCCAAAGCAGAGAAGGATAACGAACAATATCAAAGTGAGTTTGGAGCATTCCCTAAAAAAAGTGAGTTCGGAGCACACCAATGTTGGCTCGATATCTTTCATTCTCCTAGCACGAAGAATACCAAGATTAGTTCTAACTTGTAGGGTAGGTATTAATATTGACCACTTTGGATAATATACCATCGGTTAGGTAGTACCCTTTGATGTACTAATGGATATTACTCTTGTTGAAAATATGCCCTAGAGGTAATCATGTATGATGTAATTCTATTGTATTCATAAAGTTATCAAGTTGTACTTAGATGAACATCTGATGTATATCATTGAATATGTAATTCAGTTGTGGAACTATATATTCATGTTGTTCATATTAAATATCCTTGGTCATTGAGGTTGTTCTGGACACATAACTTAGACCAATATGAAAGTCTGCTAATGACTCAGTTCCACTTGTCATGGGCATGGATATGTCATCCCGACTTACACAGATTCGGCTAAAGAGTTTAGCGAATCGACTTGACCCATATTGAGATACAACGAATAAGTCATCGTTTGTATGTCTCAATCAATGTAATCCTTAAACCTGAGGTTGTTGCACAATCCGAGTTGAGAATCACCGACTTAGGTTCTGTCAACCTGATTTGGACTGAGTCAGTGAGTCGGACTCACAGTGACTGATATGGGCTTTAGTGAATGGGCCACAAGTGAGTGGAGCCCACTTTCACTCCCTATATATAGTGGGACGCAGATACCCAAGAGGGTTGACGGTTAGGTCATTTCATGCGTTGGAAACCCTAGCTTCACGACACTCCTGCCGTGGTACTGGACCTAGCAGTCCACCGCTGGCGCTCCTCCTCGTATGTGTGGATACCAGCAGCGGTGCTGTACGATCAGCACCACGACGATCGGGATTGGATCGGATCATGATGACTGTACTGCATTCAACAGACGTGATTTATCAATTCCGCAATTGCGTGTCTATTGGTAATCCTCGTGGCCTTTTGCCTCAGCTAGATCTTAGGATTACAATGTTAGAGGGAAAAGTTTTGTTTTATCTCTACGTGGCCCAACAAATTTCATAATTGCACTTTGGAGTATGGCCTTCATCTAGTCTCGCAAACACTGCAAGAGCGATGTAGCACTTTGTGTATGACACCCTAGTAGACAATTGGGAGGGCTATTGTGAGCGCCTCTATAGATGTTCTTGTTCCGCATATTACAGTTGCACAAGGTCGAGCTTTATAATTTGGCATTACAATTTTGACAATATTTATTTGATTTTCTATGTACTAATATTTTTTTGTATGATTAGTCAAACTTTGTAAAGTTTAGTTTTCATCAAATCTTACATGTTGAGTAATATGAGGCAGACACAATGACATTGGATAGTATTGTTCCCTCGCTCTCTACTTATATTGTCTCTTTCTTCTGTGTGATTTATCTTTTATAGTCAATGATCAATTATTGATAAGATATGTGTCATAAACTATGGAGAACTTCTTTAATAGAAGCACAATGGTATATATTTTATAAAACATAACATACATTCTATCAAAGTATCTCAAAATGCATGTGCACAATGTAAATAGGGGCAGCGATCTAACTCAACCCTATGCATTTTTTCATGGGTATTCATTGTAGGGGTTCGTAGCATGGAAAATAAAAAAATTCTATCGCATGAACACACACAAGACAAGATCTATCTACTAGATTGCAGCAACGAGTCGATAAAGTACTAACCCTCGAAGATCCAAAGCGGTTAACGAGAGCAGATTCTCGTGGATGATGTAGTCGTACACTTCCGATCTCAAGATCGCGTAGACGATCCTTCCGGCGCTGCGTTCCGGCAGCGCTTCCGCAGTCGGTCACACGTTCGGTACTCGATGAATACCTTCCTCTCCCTTGTTCCAGCAGGCAGCGGAGGTTGTAGCACTCTCCTCATGATTCCGGCAGCACGACGGCATGGTGTCAGAAGTAGAGGGGAGATCTCGTAGGGCTTCGCCTTAAGTCGGAGCGAGTATGGTGGAGTATGAGAGAGGGCCTTGGCGATCTAGGGTTTAGAGGCACCAAGGGGAGAGTGTAGCCGGCGGCTAGGGTTTGGGATACCCCAACTCGGCGACTTGGGAGGAGATCCCTAGGTGGTGGCGGCGGCAGCACTTGGTGGTGGTGGTGGCGCCTTAGGCTAGGGTTTGGAGGTGTAGGGAGAGGGGGCGCCCTACCCCTCCTTATATAGGAGGGGAGAGGCGGTTTGGGGAGGAGGGAGTCCTCCTCCAACTCCTCCTCATGGCCGGCGGGTGGGAGGGAGTAGGACTTCCTCCCCAAGTAGGTTTCCTACTCTCCCTCCACCAAGCAAACTTCAGATTTGACTTTTTCAAATTGGCGTTTGACTTTCAAACTTGGATTTGATTTCTCTCTCCATATTGCCCAGCCAAGTGACCTAGTACATGATGCAACCATTCCACATTGTCATGACACATCCATGTACCCTTCCCCTTCGGAGTTCCGGACCTTCCAGACCCTTCTAGAACATTCCTAGTGAAAACACCGGAATCTTTTCCGAACTCCGAAACAGGACTTTCCTTATATGAATCTTATTCTCCGGACCATTCCTAATCTCCTCGTGATATTCCGGATCCCATCCGAGACTCCGAACAACATTCGGTCTCTTACTCATCATTCCATAACTACTCAACAACATCGAATCCTTAAGTGTGTCTCCCTACGGTTCGTAAATTATGCGGACATGACCGAGACACTTCTCCGATCAATAACCAATAGAGGAATCTGGAAATTCATATGGCTCCCACATAGTTCTACGATTACTTTGCGATCGAATGAACCACTTACATATGATACCAATTTCCCTTTGTCTCATGATAGTTTACTTATCCGAGGTTTTGATCGTCGGTATCTCTGCATACCTAGTTCAACCTCATTACTGATAAGTACTCTTTTCTCGTTCCCGTGATATGTGATCCCTTGTGAACCAGCCACATGCTTGCAAGCTAATTGGATGACATTCCACCGAGAGGGCCCAGAGTTTATCTATCCGTCTTATGGATGGAAAAATCCCACTCTTGATCCATGTGCCTCAACACATACTTTCCAAACACTCAATGCCACCTTTATAGCCACCCAGTTACGGTGTGGTGTTTGATGTCATCAAAGCATCCTTCTGGTGATAGTGATTAGCATGTTCTCATGGTCGAAGGAATTAGGTTACTATGTATTAGAAAGCATATAGCAAATGAAATATATTAAATGACTTGATCTTTATGCTACGCTTAACTATAGGAGTATGTCCATCACATCATTCTCCTAATGATATGACCCTGTTGTTAATAACATCTTCTATGTTCATGATCAGGAAACCATGATCATATATTAACCAACAAGCTAGTTTAACAAGAGGCTTTACTAGGGACTCTTTTATGTTTACAAATCACACAAGTATTAATGTTTCCGGTTAATACAATTATAGTATGGTATGTAAAAATTTATCATAAGCATGAAGATATGATAATAACCACTTTATTATTGCCTCTTGGGCATATGTCCAACAGTCTCCCACTTGCACTAGAGTCAATAATCTAGTTTTAAACCTTTGTGTATTCAACACCTATGGCTTTCCGGTGTTGCATGTACACGATTTCTAGTGGTCAACTGATCTCCGGATCTGACACTTCCAGGTCCGTGTGTAATTGCATATCTTTGCGTCTCTACGCATCACTCATTCTATAATGAGATGGCTTTGTATAAATTTGGTCCTTTAGTGAGACCTTTAGTTCTTTGGGGTTAAAACATGTTGATAATATTGTCGTACAATATATCTTCATAGTATTATCCCGCTGTGAACTACACCTAGTTTGGTAACAAACTACTTGACACAAATGCCCTCTTTAGCTACTACAATAGCAGTCATATACTTAGCCTTTTGTTGTAGTATCTGTCACAATGTCTTAACTTTGGAACTCATCCAAATCCATTATGGAACTTACTTTCCATTATATTGTGCCACCTTTAGTTTAGATTGAGATAAACTTAATTTGTACTTTGTGACAAAACTAGTATCAATGTAGTACTTTTACAATGAACTAACCATCTATTTGCCACTTCTACAAAATAATATACTCTTAGTTCTTCCAAAAGATCATAAGAATATCCTTACTATCGTCCAATGATCATCTTATGAATCATTCTGGTATATGCTCATAACATTTAGAGCATAGGACATATCTGGATTTGTACATATCACAATATGATTGATATAAATACTCTTTGTGATTTCATGCATCAAGTATCAATCTATACTTGAATCTTTGTTTCACTTACCAAGTGTCAATACACTTGAATATATCATCAATATTGAACTCATTCAATCCTTTCTGTGCGACAAGAACCTTTCTTATAGTTTCTATATTGAACTCATTCAATATATCATCTATGTACTTTCGGCACAACCATATTAGCGTATATTGATGCCAAATATTTGGGTTTTGCCTAAGTCTTTCATCAGGATGAAATTCTTAATATGTGTTAATAAAAGATACATCATTTCCAATCAACAATATGTCTTCCACATAATGTATCAGAAACATGTCTTAGCGCTCCCACTTAATTCTTGCAAATGCAAGCATCTTCATCGTCTCCAACGAATTTAAACTCCTTTAACAGTTTCATCATAGTGAAGATTCCAACTCCGCAATGCTTACTTCAACAATTGAAGTTTGCATATGCTTTTAGCATCCTTTGAATTAACAAAACCCTATGGACCGTGTTATGTCCTAGGTAACAATTCTGTTAGAAGAACTTGTTTTGCTTATTCAACTACCACATAACAAAATTATATGTATTGGTTGCTACATTAATCCGTCTAGACTAAATATCGCTATGAAAGATCAAATCTTGTCATAGTCAACCTTTGAACATTGTTGTGAACTCTTTCCCAACATGTCGACTATTTCATAGATGTGAAACATCCATGTCTATTTCTTTATAGATCCAAACACAACCGTAAGGTCTTACACCTTTCTCGAGGGTCCTTCAAGTTCAAAACTTGATTTCTCGTGTATGGAACTATCACGGATTTTATGGCTTCAAGCCATTTTATGGAGTTAGAGCCCATCATCGCTTCTTTGCATGTAGTCCGTTCATTATTCCCAAATAATGATTCAACCCTCAAATCTTGGTATTTGATTGTTTAAACGACCTAATTGGTTCAATAGAAACTTTGACCTCCGTAACCACAAACTTTGAGGCACGTGAGCCATGAGCATTGTTGCTGCCTCCGGAACACTTTTCAGCGCTACGCAACTTTGCACATATAGCTAAGGTTCTTTTAACCTTATCAAAGTTCTGTTGTCCTCTCACTTATCTTTTCACGAAAAATTCCTTTTCAAAGAAACTTGATGTTCTAAGTGACAAACACTTTTGTGTCCGATGTTATGGAGGAATACTTAACAGTTATTCTAAATAACATACAAAGACAGGTTCATCCGACTTTGGTTGCAAACATCTTTCTTATGCATAGCATACCAATGTTTAAAAAAGGACTACTTGGGTTTTATCCCAAACCATAACTTTATATGGTGTCATTTCAACGGATTATGATGGAGCTCTTTTCAGTGGAAAAATGGTAGTCTCTAAAGCTTTTAATCTTTAAAATATAATGGCAGTTTTATGAATTACACCTTCGATCTTACCATGTCAAACAAGGTTTAATTACATATCTCGAATGCTCCATACTCTTATGGTGTTTCGGGACATGCAAATCCATGAAACAATTCTTTAAATCTTAGGTATTATGCTAAACTTGTAACTCAAATATCTTCCTTTATGATCTTATCATAAACTATTTATATTCTTGTTGCAATGATTTTGCACTTCATCTTGAGTAGTCTTTGAACTTTTCAAATGTTTCATACTTCATCCTTATTAAGTGAATATTCATATATTCACTCAAATTTTTGAGAAAGTTTATGAAGTTGAAATTCATCGCTCTTGACTACACATAATGGACTTCATACAACAATATGTACAAGTTCCAATAAGCTAGTCATCCATTCCCTTTTGGCTTATGAACGAAGTTTTAATTATCTCTAGGAAAGTTTCATAAGCATCATTTGATCAAAAATCAAAAGACTCCAAAATTCTATCCACATGGAGTTTCTTCATGTTTTCTTTCCAATATAATTTAAACGACGATGTCACTTCCTAAGTGATCTTTCAATCAATTTGTCTTTCGACATTTTTAGCACTAGTTTTATGGATATGATTTCTCCAACGAGATTTGTAAATCATCCATCTTTTATGGATTACGGCAATTATTTGAACAACCCTTTTGTTCTCATAATACCTGATAAAACAAATCTTGAAGGCAAGCTTTGATGTTTAACGAGCAACACAATAACCCTTTATTTGTTCTCGATGAACATCATCACTTATTAATTTGCTAGTTACTTAGGCCATTGTAGTTCATGAATTGTGTTGTTTCGTATGACGATTCATACCAACAAATTCAGTATCCAATACTCAAGAACTACATTGTTTAACAAGCAAAGAATACAACCATAACATGTATATCCTCTATACACCTAAGCTGAACAATTCTAGTCTTTTCTTTTCTGCCATATATTTATGAGATTCTCTTTCAGTATTTCCTTTTCTGTTTGAAATAATCTATCATCAATAGTGGAGCCATACACATGACACATAGTCCAAAGCATGTATAGTTAAATACCAATGTCTTTAAACTTGCACTTTGAAGTAGATCACCATCATCAAATGTTTGGTATTCTTTCAAATTCCTTTCTTTAGTAATCTCTTAGTGTAGTAAACATTTTACCTACATCAAATATTCACCCTTATCATGGAATTATTCATGATCAAGCTACTTTAGCTTATAACAGTGAATCGTGAGTATAATGTTGCTCTCCAAAACCTTTTGGAGAATTAGGACAACTAGTGTCGCCAACCTTTTGTAAATTCTCATCAAATATGAGAACATAAAATTTGCCATATTATACTCTATCATGTTGTAACCAAAAACATCATTTCAGATATCGCAATATTTCCATACATGATGGTTTCTGAAACAACTCTTTCAACTCCTAGATTACCTTGATATTAAAACTTTCTTTCGAATATCAAGAATCATGGAGATAAACATGATACTTATATACTAACACTAGAATTGTTACTCTTGATTTAATACTAACTATTAAACTTCACAGAGTAATTGAAACTTACTGAAATTTTGCAATGGGACTTTCAAACTTTGGATTAACACTTCAAAACAATACGATACCAGTTCGTAAAGTAACTAACCAGAATTCTATAGTTCTATCATCTCAATTATAACTAAGCGCAAGGTGGTAAACGGATGCCAATGGCTACAACAACTATGCAAATTCACTTTGATTTAATTTATGATAAATAGTGTTCAACTTTTAATCATATTGCTATTGAACTCCCACTCTAAACAATATCCCTCACATTGTTTTAGTGATCACACGAACCAAATCTACCACGTCAAAACCGATTATCACGAGAGTTGATGTAGCTTCAATGGCGAACAATCAACATGTTCATCATATCTACTATATGACTCATGCTTTACCTTTCGGTGATCCGTGTTCCGAGACCATGTATGTACATGCTAGGCTCGTCAAGATCAAACCTTAGCTTCCGCATGAGCAAATCTGGCTTGCTCACGTTGTATACACTCGCAGAATCTAACACACCCGATCATCACGTGATGCTTCGAAACAACGAGCTTTAGCAACGGTGCTTACTAAGGATGAACACTTTAAAACTTGAAATTATGTGCTTGAGAGATCATCTTATAATGCTACCGTCATGAACTAAGAAATACAAGATGCATAAAAGGATTAACATCACATGCAATTCATAATTTGTGATATGATATGGCCTTTCTTCTTGTGCTTCCGATCTCCATATTCAAGCACGAACATGATCTCCATCATCACCGGTGTGGCGTCAAGGTCAATGGCGCCGCTTCATGGTTGTCTTCCACCAGCATCAACTATTACAACTACTTTGAACAATAGATACGCAGGTCTTAACGGATTAAAAGACAACCATATGGCTCCTGCCGGTTGCCGACTTACAATAAGGAACATTACATACATCATATATAATCACAATCATGGCCATATCACATCACAGCACACCACTGCAAAACAAACTTACACGCCTCTAATTTTCTTTGCACGTTTTACATGGTTTGGGGCTTTCAATAAGTGTCGTTCTAACTTACGAAAAAGAACCACAACGTTGATACTAGTATTGTCAATCACCCGTTGTAAATTGAATCATAACTATGTTGGGAGAAACAGGCACCCGCAAAGCCACTTATGCAATACAAGTTGCATGTCAAGCGTGGAGCAAGTCTCATGAACGATGTCATGTAAGGTTAGCCCGGGCCGCTTCATCCCACCATCCCGCAAGATGCAAAGTACACAAGAAGCAATTGACAACAAAAGCATCAATGCCCACAATGACCATTGTGTTCTACTCGTGCAACAGATCTACATATAGACACGGCTCTGAAACCACTGTAGGGGTTCGTAGCATGCAAAATAAAAAATTTCTATCGCATGAACACACACAAGACAAGATCTATCTACTAGATTGCAGCAACGAGTCGATAGAGTACTAACCCTCGAAGATCCAAAGCGGTTAACGAGAGCAGATTCTCGTGGATGATGTAGTCGTACACTTTTGATCTCAAGGTCGCGTAGACGATCCTTCCGGCGTTGCGTTCCGGCAGCGCTTCCGCAGTCGGTCACACGTTCGGTACTCGTTGAATACCTTCCTCTCCCTTGTTCCAGCATGTAGCGGAGGTTGTAGCACTCTCCTCATGATTCCGGTAGCACGACGGCGTGGTGTCGGAAGTAGAGGGGAGACCTCGCAGGGCTTCGCCTTAAGCCGGAGCGAGTATGGTGGAGTATGAGAGAGGGCCTTGGCGATCTAGGGTTTAGAGGCACCAAGGGGAGAGTGTAGCCGGCGGCTATGGTTTGGGATACCCCAACTCGGCAACTTGGGAGGAGATCCCTAGGTGGTGGCGGCAGCAGCACTTGGTGGTGGTGGTGGCGCCTTAGGCTAGGGTTTGGAGGTGTAGGGAGAGGGGGCGCCCTACCCCTCCTTATATAGGAGGGGAGAGGCGGTTTGGGGAGGAGGGAGTCCTCCTCCAACTCCTCCTCATGGCCGGCGGGTGGAGGGAGTGGGACTTCCTCGCCAAGTAGGTTTCCTACTCTCCCCCCACCAAGCAAACTTCAGATTTGACTTTTTCAAATTGGCGTTTGACTTTCAAACTTGGATTTGATTTCTCTCACCATATTGCCCAGCCAAGTGACCTAGTACATGATGCAACCATTCCACATTGTCATGACACATCCATGTACCCTTCCCCTCCAGAGTGTCGAACCTTCCAGACCCTTCTAGAACATTCCTGGTGAAAACACCGGAATCTTTTCCGAACTCCGAAACATGACTTTCCTTATATGAATCTTATTCTCCGGACCATTCCGGATATACTCGTGATATCCCGGATCCCATCTGAGACTCCGAACAACATTCGGTCTCTTACTCATCATTCCATAACTACTCAACAACATCGAATCCTTAAGTGTGTCTCCCTACGGTTCGTGAATTATGCGGACATGACCGAGACACTTCTCCGATCAATAACCAATAGAGGAATCTGGAAATTCATATGGCTCCCACATATTTCTACGATTACTTTGCGATCGAATGAACCACTTATATATGATACCAATTTCCCTTTGTCTCATGATAGTTTACTTATCCGAGGTTTTGATCGTCGGTATCTCTGCATACCTAGTTCAACCTCATTACTGATAAGTACTCTTTTCTCGTTCCCGTGATATGTGATACCTTGTGAACCAGCCACATGCTTGCAAGCTAATTGGATGACATTCCACCGAGAGGGCCCAGAGTATATCTATCCGTCTTATGGATGGACAAATCCCACTCTTGATCCATGTGCCTCAACACATACTTTTCGAACACTCAATGCCACCTTTATAGCCACCTAGTTACGGTGTGGTGTTTGATGTCATCAAAGCATCCTTCCGGTGATGGTGATTAGCATGATCTCATGGTCGAAGGAATTAGGTTACTATGTATCAGAAAGCATATCACAAATGAACTATATTAAATGACTTGATCTTTATGCTACGCTTAACTATAGGAGTATGTCCATCATATCATTCTCCTAATGATATGACCTTGTTGTTAATAACAACTTCTATGTTCATGATCAGGAAACCATGATCATATATTAACCAACAAGCTAGTTTAACAAGAGGCTTTACTAGGGACTCTTTTATGTTTACAAATTACACAAGTATTAATGTTTCCGGTTAGTACAGTTATAGCATGGTATGTAAACATTTATCATAAGCATGAAGATATGATAATAACCACTTTATTATTGCCTCTTGGGCATATCTCCAACATTCATTCCACTTTAGGCATTATTGCATTTCATGTGCTAGGTTAGTTTCTTTTGTCTCGAATTCACATGTTACTTGTACTAATTTAATAGGTCATATTTTATTCATAGCTATTGTATTGGATTAACCTAATCATAACATTTAGAAATATTTTTTCTTGACATCAATGGGTAAACTGCATGTCTTATTACTCTTAGTCAGAGGCAAATTTAGGAAGTTTTTATCGAGGGCGATCAAAGATAAACCACGCTACAAATTGTTGGGAGGGACAAAGTACTAAAATACATAAAATAAGGTGACTTTAGTAAATAAAATAGGCAATCAAACTTTTTTCTACATATTAGGATGGCGTAGAGCTCTTGTTGGTCCCATGTTTCCGTCCCTGCCCTCAATGCACTGCCTCGCAAGAGAACATACAATTAACATTTATATTTGCTCGCTTTTTGAACAGATGCTAAAACATATATGTTACATCAAACATATTGTGGGCACAAACCAATTTGAGACCATATATGCCTATCATAATAGGAGGAGCGTTTTGACTCCCAGGTGTAGCTGCTCATGCCTTTCTAGACCAATCAAGTTGGCTGGATAGTTGTGGATGTCAGAGCTAACTTTTCATTTAAGAGGTGATGAAAATGCATGGAAAGGAGAGGATCCGTATGGCTACCCATGTACGGTTTGAAGTGAGGCATTCTCATAAATTCGGACCTAAAGGAGCACAAACGGTGAAGGTAACATTGTGAATAATGTACCGGCGGTGCATGATAACATGCCAATATTGTATCATGAGTACAAAATTTTCCTTCCTCTACAATTTACATCTATTCATATGAGTTGAAGAATGAGGAGCGGGCATGTGGAATGGCTGGGAAGTGGGAACAAAGTTTCCTTTTCATTTATTTTTTCTTGCAACGTTTATACTGTATTCAACTTGCTCGACCATGAAAACGGCGAACCCGAATGGGAACTAGTCACTGGAGATGGAGCTTTTGGAGTTTCCATTCCCTAGGTAAGCTGTGCTTGATTCATTAGAGACTACGAACTGCACAGAGTCCGTCGATTTGATGTTCCCATGGGAAGACTTCCAGGTTTCCTTTGGTGAAGTACTAGTTATGGACGGCGGCGTGTCGGTGTTGGATCTGGACTACCGAGCAGGAGGAACAGTCAGGCAATGCAAGTGCACCGAAGAGGTGGGCATGGGTCCGATTTCCATTCCGTGCCTTCAAGTTAGCTTCGAAGAAATCACCTAGGAGAAAAACAGTTGTGGAGGATGACCGCTGGCAGACTCTGAAGAATCAAACACCAAAGGTGAACCCATAAGCACTTGGTTGGAAAAGTTTTTTTACTCCCTCCGGTTCATATAAGTAGCCTCAATTTTATCCGTATATATCTAGTTAAGAATTTAGACTAGATGTATATGAATCTAGAAAAAGTTGAGGTCCTTAATATGAACCGAAGAGAGTAGGGAATTTGGTTGGAAAGTGCAACACGGACTGCATGTAGTAATGTTAATTATTCAATTTTCTTCCCCCACAAAGCAGCACGTACCGAGATTTTAGTGTGTTATTAATCGTGCAACGTGTTGATTGACAGTATTGTTACGAACATGCAGCACTATTAACGAAGATGTCGGGAAAAGTGGCAGATAGAACAAGAAACATAAATTAATGGCATGGACAGTGGAAGGAAAAAATGTCGTTGTCGTGTAGACGTGTGCCAAATGAACCGGAACACAGCAAAGACAATATTTGTCATGTGCAATCGAGAAAGCACACGACAAAGTACGTGAATATGGCAAAGAAATATACACGATAAAGACCCACAAGAGAACATGGCAAAGAAAACACACTCGGCAAAGTCGACACAGCGCACACGGCATAGATGTCGTCGCGGCAACGAGATAGGATCCGCGACCCCACAGGTCCACTTGACGGGGAGAAGCTAACGGTGCAGACGGTGGCCTCTTTGTCGTGTGCCCTCGTCGCCCCTTTGCCATGTGTATTCTTAGTATACACGGCAAAGGGTCTTTGCCGTGTGTATTCCGCAGTATACACATCAAAGTCTTTTTTTTCTTTTATCACATTACTCTTAGGAAAATCATAAAAAAATCATTATAATTCAGAAAAATTTAAATAATATATCAAAATTTGTAGAAAAATAAGATTTATCTATCTACACTCAAATAGTAGATATTTATGTTGAATAAGAATCTTCATGCTCGCCATTTTAACCATAGTTAAAATGGGCATAAAAATTCAAAAACGATCGAAACAATACGAAATCTTCGCGTGGTATCATATTATGTGACATAGTTGGAAAGAAAAATATTAAACTTGTTATATTGATTATGTCTAAAAAAACCTTCACAAAAAGACTTATCTCATTCGAGGTTTCCTAGCTTTTGAGTCAAATGAACAATATTATGGCTAGAATCAAGGTATAGTTTATGATAATGTGCCCATATTATGCATGCATGTGCATCATGGGATGTCGAACAATGTTGTAGGAGGAAGTTTTCCTTTTCGTCGCACCAAAAAGCCATTTTCATTTTCTATTTTCCGGGCGCAAAAAACAAGGGGTTTGTGAAACAACCACCAAATGGCTAATTAAAAATGCTACCACCCCATTTTATAAAAAATACTAGACCAACTTATATGGACAATATCCCAACAGGGGGATCTCAAACCTTTCCGTCCACCCAGGTAAAAAAGACAAATTCCCGCCGAGTCGGTAGGAAGTGGGTCAGATATGAACTACATGCATATGATCTGATGCTAATGATTTTTTATAAAAATCATTTTTAAGTTCACAATATCCTATTTCATCAGAGATCTAACGCAAGTTTAGAGAGGCTCAGCCCCGAGCTAAGAATCTTCACACCCTTCGTTCGACAAAGTTTGTCAAAAGTTTAAAACGGGCATAAAAAGTTCAAAAATGATCAAAACAATGCAAAACCTGCGCGTGGTGGCATATTATGTCATATAGTTCGAACAAAAAAATCAAACTTGGTATATTGATTATATCTCAAAAAAACCTTCACAAAATGACCTATCTCATTCGAGGTTTTCTGACTTTCGGGTCAAATGAACAATGTTATGGCTAGAATCAAGGCATAGTTTGTAATAATGTGCCCATATTGTGTATGCATGTGCATCATGGGATGGCGAACAATGTTTTAGGAGGAAGTTTTCCTTTTCTGTTGCACCAAAAGCCATTTTCCATTTTCCGAGCGCAAAAAACGGGGATTTTGTGAAGCAACCATTAAATGGCTAATTCAAAATGATAATAACCTATTTAATAAAAAAATACTAGACCACCTTACATGGACAATGTACCAATAGGGGATCTCAAACCTTTCTGTCCACCCCAGGTGAAAAATACAAATTTCCGCTGAAACGGTAGGAAGTGAGTCAGATAAAAACTATAGGTACGTGACCTGATGCTCATGTTTTTTTATAAAAATCATTTTTAGGTTCATATGCTATTTGATCAGAGATCCAATACAAGTTTAGCGAGGCTTAGCCCTGAGCTAAGAATCTTCTTGTCCGTAGTTCGATAAAGTTTGACAATAGTTTAAAACAGGCATAAAAATTTCAAAAACGATATGTGAAACCTTCGCGTGGTTTCATATGATGTGACATAGTTGGAAGTAAAAATATCAAACTTGGTATATTGATTTTGTCTAAAAAAAACCTTCACAAAATGACTTATCTCATTCATGTGATAATGTGATGAGATGGAGAACAATGTTGTAGGAGGAAATTTTTGGGATAGATTACGGGATAGTTTGTGATAATGTGACTATAGTGTACATGCATGTGCATTATGGGATGGAGAATAATGCTGCAGGAGGAAATTTTTCCTTTTCGTTGCACCAAAAAGCTACTTTCCATTTTTCATGCGCAAAAACGGGAGGTTTTATGAAGCAACCAACAAATGGCTAATTCAAATTGCTTCCACCCTATTTTTACACGATTATATGAATGTCATATTTGGATTCCTCACATTTTTCTGATTCATTTAGACATTTTATTTTTCGAATTCCGATTTACGGATTTAAATATATGAATTATTCCATATTAAATAGAAAAAGGTGATGACCCACAAGTGTAGGGGGTGTATCATAGTATTTTCGATAAATAGGAGTGCCGATCTCAACGAGGAGCAGAAGGTGTTGACTAGTGGTATGGAGCAGGAAATCTCTGTAAATACTTAGCAAACGGATTTTATGGGTTTTCTGAATAACCAAGGAAATAAAGTGCAAGTAATAAAGACAGCAAACAATTACAGCAAGTGGCCCAATCCTTTCTTAGCAAAAGACAAGCCAGTGGAAATACTTATGGGGACCAAAAGTTCTCGAGGTCACATGGGAATTCTGTCAAGTGCTTTCGCTTCAAATAGCTGAGTAGTCTTCTTTGGTTTTGTAAGTGTTGTGTGGGTGAACTGAAGGGGTTCGTAGCATGGAAAACAAAATTTTTCTATCGCATACAAACAAACAAGCCAAGATCTATCTACTAGATTGCAGCAACGAGTCGATGGAATAACTCACCCTCGAAGATTCCAAAGTGTTTAACGAGAGCAGATTCTCGTGGGTGATGTAGTCGTACTCTTTCCGATCTCAAGATCGCGTAGACGATCCTTCCGGCGCCGCGTTCCCGCAGCGCTCCCGCAGTCGGTCACACGTTCGGTACTCGACGAAGACCTTCCTCTCCCTTGTTCCAGCAGGCAGCGGAGGTTGTAGCACTCTCCTCGCGATTCCGGCAGCACAACGGCGTGGTACCGGAGGTAGAGGGGAAATCCCGCAGGGCTTCGCCTTAAGCCGGTGCGAGTATGGTGGAGCTTATGAGAGAGGCTATTAGTGGTCTAGTAATTAGACACACCAATTAGAAGGCTCTAAACCAATTAGAAGGCTCTAAACCGAATAGCTCTAAACCGGGGTCTAGATCTAGGGTTTAGTTTAGAGGATAGGAAACTTGTGTGTCTAGGAGGGGAGCCCTGCCCCTCCTTATATAGGTGGGAGGGCTGGCCGGCCAAGGGGAGGAGTTCCTCCCCAACTCGGCCTAGGGAGGTGCGCCGGCCAAGGGGAGGAACCCTCCTCCAACTCGGCCTCCACCTCTCCTCCTCTTTTCCCACTTCCCAAAACTGCCGTTTGACTTTCAAACTAGCCGTTTGACTTTTCAATTTAGGATTTAAATAAATCCTTTATTTGGGACAGCAAGAATACTTAGTACATGATGCAATCATTCCAATATGTAATGACACACTCATGTACCCTTCCCCCTCCGGAGTGCCGGACATTCCGGGACCTTCTAGAATGTTCCCGATGAAAACACCGGAACCATTCCCCAACTCCGAAACGGAACTTTCCTTATATGAATCTTATTCTCCGGACCATTCCGGATCACCTCGTGATATCCCGGATCCCATCCGAGACTCCGAACAACATTCGGTCTCTTTCTCATAATACCATAACTACTCAAACAACGTCGAATCCTTAAGTGTGTCTCCCTACGGTTCGTGAATTATGCGGACATGATCGAGACACTTCTCCGAACAATAACCAATAGAGGAATCTGGAAATTCATATGGCTCCCACATATTTCTACGATTACTTTGCGATCGAATGAACCACTTACATACGATACCAATTTCCCTTTGTCTCACGATATGTTACTTATCCGAGGTTATGATCGTCGGTATCTCTGCATACCTAGTTCATCCTCGTTACTGATAAGTACTCTTTTCTCGTTCCCGTGATATGTGATCCCTTGTGACCAAGTCACATGCTTGCAAGCTAATTGGATGACATTTCACCGAGAGGGCCCAGAGAATATCTATCCGTCATGTGGATGGACAAATCCCACTCTTGATCCATGTGTTTCAACCAATACTTTCCAAACACTCAATGCCACCTTTATAGCCACCCTGTTACGGTGTGGTGTTTGATGACATCAAAGCATCCATCCAGCAAAGGTGATATGCATGATCTCATGGTCGAAGGAATTAGGTTACTATGTATCAGAAAGCATATAGCAATTGAACTATTGAAATGACTTGATCTTTATGCTACGCTTGTCTATAGGAGTATGTCCACCATATCATTCTCCTAACGATATGATCTTGTTGTTGATAACATCTCAATGTTCATGACAAAGAAACCACATCATCAATCAACCAACAAGCTAGTGAAGTATAGAGGCTATACTAGGGACTTCAAATTAAGTTTACAAATCACACAAGTATTAATGGTTTCCTTGTTAATACTATTATAGCATGAATGCAAACATTTATCATAAACACAAAGATATAATAATAACTATATTTATTATTGCCTCTAGGGCATATCTCCAACAGTCTCCCACTTGCACTAGAGTCATCTAATCTAGATTACATGGTAATATACCGAACACCCATGGCAGTTTGGTGTTGGTCATGTTTTGCCCTCGGGAGAGGTTTAGTCAACGGATCCGCCACATTCAGATCTGTGTGTACTTTGCAAATCTTTATATCCCCATCCTGGATATGTTCTCGAATAGCGTGAAAACGCAGCTTGATATGCTTCAGCTTCTTGTGTGACCTTGGTTCTTGCGCATTGGCTATGGCGCCCATGTTATCACAGTAGATAGACATTGGGTCCAGCGCACTTGGAACCACACCCAGCTCTGCAATGAACTCTTTCATCCATATCGCTTCTTGTGAAGCCTCCGAAGCAGCCATGTATTCCGATTCAGTTGAAGATCTCGCCACAACACTTTGCTTTGCACTCCTCCAGCTAACTGCTGCACCATTCAAAATAAATACGTATCCAGATTGTGATTTAGAATCATCCGGATCGGTGTTCCAACTAGCATCGGTGTAACCATTAACAACGAGCTGTTCATCACCTCCATAAGAAAGAACCATATCCTTAGTTCTTCTCAAGTACTTAAGGATGTTTTTGACCGCTGTCCAATGATCCACTCCTGGATCACTTTGATATCTGCTAGTTAAACTAACAGCATATGCAATGTCGGGTCTAGTACATAGCATGGCATACATTAGAGATCCTATGGCTGAGGCATAGGGAGTCTTACTCATTCTTTCTCTATCTTCTGCCGATGTCGGACTTTGAGTTTTACTCAAGGTCGTATTGGGCAACATGGGCAAGAACCCTTTCTTGCTATCTTCCATTCCAAACCTCTTTAGAACTTTGTCCAAATATGTACTTTGTGACAATGATATTTGGCGTTTCGATCTATCTCTATAAATCTTTATGCCTAATATGTAAGCTGCTTCGACAAGATCCTTCATTGAAAAACTATTATTCAAATACTCTTTGACACTATTAAGAAGGTCTACATCATTCCCAATCAACAATATGTCATCCACATATAGTATTAAGAATGCTACAGAGCTCCCACTCACTTTCTTGTAAATACAAGCTTCTCCATAAGTTTGTACAAAACCAAAACTTTTGATTACCTTATCAAAACGTTGATTCCAACTTCGGGATGCTTGCTTCAATCCATAGATGGACCGTTGAAGCTTGCATACCTTGTTAGCATCTTTAGGATCGACAAAACCTTTGGGTTGTATCATATACAACTCTTCATCAATGTCTCCATTGAGGAATGCTGTTTTGACATCCATCTGCCATATCTCATAATCATAATATGCAGCGATTGCTAACATAATCCTCACAGACTTTAGCTTCGCTACCGGTGAGAAAGTCTCATCGTAGTCAACTCCTTGAATTTGTCGAAACCCTTTTGCGACAAGTCGAGCTTTATAGACAGTAACATTACCATCAGCATCTGTTTTCTTCTTGAAAATCCATTTGTTCTCGACAGCCTTCCGGCCATCCGGTAAGTCCACCAAAGTCCATACTTGGTTTTCGTACATGGATCCAATCTCGGATTTCATGGCTTCTTGCCATTTATTGGAATCTGGGCTCATCATCGCTTCCTCATATGTCTCGGGGTCATCGGTGTTGTCTACCAACATGACATTCATAACGGAATCATACCAATCTGGAGTGGTACGAGTTCTCGTTGACCTCCGAGGCTCTGTAGTAACTTCAACCGAAGTTTCATGATCACCATCATTAGCTTCCTCTCTTATTGGTGCAGGCATCACAGGAACTTCTTCCGGTGCTGCGCTACTCGCAATTTCGAGAGAAGGTTCGACAACCTCGTCGAGTTCTACTTTCCTTCCAGTCACTTCTTTCGAGAGAAATTCCTTCTCTAGAAAGGATCCATTCTTGGCAACGAAGATTTTGCCTTCGGATCTATGATAGAAGGTATACCCAATAGTTTCCTTCGGGTATCCTATGAAGACGCATTTTTCCGCTTTGGGTTCAAGCTTGTCCGGCTGTAACTTCTTTACATAGGCTTCGCATCCCCAAACCTTAAGGAACGACAATTTAGGTTTCTTCCCAAACCATAATTCATACGGTGTCGTTTCAACGGATTTAGACGGTGCCCTATTTAAAGTGAATGCGGCTGTTTCTAATGCATAACCCCAAAATGATAGTGGTAAATCTGTAAGTGACATCATAGAACGAACCATATCTAAGAGAGTTCGATTACGACGTTCAGACACACCATTACGCTGTGGTGTTCCCGGCGGTGTCAACTGCGAAAGTATTCCACATTTCTTCAAATGCTCGCCAAACTCGTAACTTAGATATTCACCTCCACGATCAGAACGTAGAAATTTAATCTTCTTGTTACGTTGATTCTCTACCTCACTTTGAAACTCCTTAAACTTCTCGAAAGTTTCGGACTTATGTTTCATGAAATAGATATACCCATATCTACTCAAATCATCCGTGAAGGTAAGAACATAACGATAACCACCGCGCGATGCTACACTCATTGGACCACATACATCGGTATGTATGATTTCCAATAAGTCCGTAGCTCGCTCCATCATACCAGAAAATGGAGTCTTAGTCATTTTACCCATCAGACATGCTTCGCATCTTTCAAGTGATTCAAAATCAAGTGATTCAAGAAGTCCATCGGAATGGAGTTTCTTCATACGCTTCACTCCAATGTGACCAAGACGACAGTGCCACATATAGGTCGAGTTATCGCTTGATTTCAAACGTTTAGCTTCAATGTTATTAATATGTGTATTTCCACTATCGAGATTCAATATGAATAGACCATCTATCAAAGGTGCATGTGCATGAAACATGTTACTCATATAAATCGAACAACCATTATTCTCGGATTTAAATAAGTAACCGTCTCGCAATAAACAAGATCCTGATATAATGTTCATGCTTAACGCAGGCACCAAATAACAATTATTTAAGTATAAAACTAATCCCGATGGTAGATGAAGAGGTAGCGTGCCGACCACGATCACATCAACCTTTGATCCGTTTCCTACGCGCATCGTCACCTCGTTCTTCACTAGCTTCCGTTTATTCTGCAGCTCCTGTTTCGAGTTACAAATATGAGCAACCGAACCAGTATCAAATACCCAGGCACTACTACGAATACTAGTGAGATACACATCAATAACATGTATATCATATATACCTTTCTTCTTGATGTTGCCGTTCTTCAAATCTGCCAAGTACCTTGGGCAATTCCGCTTCCAGTGACCTTCTCCCTTGCAGTAAAAGCACTCAGTTTCAGGCTTAGGTCCAGCCTTGGTCTTCTTCGTCGGCGTGGTAACTTTCTTACCACCCTTCTTGAAGTGTCCCTTTTGCTTAGACTTGCCTTTCTTGAATTTGGTGGTCTTATTGACCATCAACACTTGGTGCTCTTTCTTGATCTCCACTTCTGCAGATTTCAACATAGCAAATAGTTCTGGCAACTCTTTGTTCATGTTCTGCATGTTGTAGTTCATCACAAAGTTCTTGTAACTTGGTGGTAGTGATTGGAGGATGCGGTAAACTCCCAAAGTATTAGGAATCACTATACCCAAACTTTGAAGTTTATTTGCGTGCCCAGACATCTTAAGCACATGCTCACTGACGGAGCTACCCTCTTCCATCTTGCAGTTAAAGAACTTTTCAGAAGCTTCATAACTTTCAATTGCCGCATGAGTCTCAAAGATTAATTTGAGATCCTCGACAATATCATATGGATCTGACTCTTCAAACCTTTTCTGAAGCTCCGATTCTAAACCATACAAGATAGCACACTGAACTATGGAGTACTGATTCTTCCGAGCGAGGTAAACATTCTTTACTTCATCGGTAGCATCAGCTGCAGGTGGGTCACCTAGCGGTGCATCCAGCACATAGGTCAAATTACCAGCTGTGAGGACAATCCTCAAATTGCGGAACCAATCCGCGAAGTTGCTTCCATTGTTTTTCAACTTTTCTTTCTCTAGGAATGCATTAAAATTGATGGTAGGGGCTGCCATTGATCTACAACATATTTGCAATAGTTTAGACTAAGTTTATGACAAATTGAGTTCAAATTAATTAATGAAATTAAACTAGGTGAACTCCCACTCAAAACAACATCCCTCACATTGTTTTAGTGATCACACGAACCAAATCCACTACATCAACACCGATCATCACGAGAGTTGATATAGTTTCAATGGCGAACAATCATCATGTTCATCATATCTACTATATGATTCATGCTTTGCCTTTCGGCGATCCGTGTTCCTGAGGCCATGTCTGTACATGCTAGGCTCGTCAAGATCAAACCTTAGCTACCGCATAAGCAAATCTGGCTTGCTTACGTTGTATTCACCCGCGGAATCAAAGACACCCGATCATCACGTGGTGCTTCGAAGCAGCAAGCTTTGGCAACGGTGCATACTAAGGGTGAACACTTTAGAACTTGAAATTTATGTGCATGAGGGATCATCTTATAATGCTACCGTCGTCTACTAAGCAATACAAGATGCATAAAGGATTAACATCACATGCAATTCATAATATGTGATATGATATGGCCTTTCTTCTTTGTGCTTCCGATCTCCATCTTCAAGCACGAATATGATCTCCATCATCACCGGCATAGCATCAAGGTCAATGACGCTTCTTCATGGTTGTCGTCCACCAGCTTCAACTATTACAACTATTTTGAATAGACACGCAGGTCTTAACAGAAATTAAAGACAACCATATGGCTCCTGCCGGTTGCCAACTTACAATAAGGAACATTGCATACATCAAATATAATCACAATCATGGCCATATCACATCACTGCACACCCCTGCAAAACAAAGTTAGACGCCTCTACTTTCTTTGCATATTTTACGTGGTTTGGGGCTTTCCATAAGTGTCGTTCTAACTTACGAACAATAACCACAACATTGATACTAGCATTGTTGATCACCCGTTGTAAATTGGATCTTTACTATGCTAGGAGAAACAGGCACCCGCAAAGCCACTTATGCAAAACGAGTTGCATGTCAAGCGTGGAGCAAGTCTCATGAACGATGTCATGTAAGGTTAGCCCGGGCCGCTTCATCCCAACATACCGCAAGATGCAAAGTACACAAAAAGCAATCTACAATAAAAGCATCAACGCCCACAATGACCATTGTGTTCTACTCGTGCAACAGATCTACATATAGACACGGCTCTGATACCACTGAAGGGGTTCGTAGCATGGAAAACAAAATTTTTCTATCGCATACAAACAAACAAGCCAAGATCTATCTACTAGATTGCAGCAACGAGTCGATGGAATAACTCACCCTCGAAGATTCCAAAGTGTTTAACGAGAGCAGATTCTCGTGGGTGATGTAGTCGTACTCTTTCCGATCTCAAGATCGCGTAGACGATCCTTCCGGCGCCGCGTTCCCGCAGCGCTCCCGCAGTCGGTCACACGTTCGGTACTCGACGAAGACCTTCCTCTCCCTTGTTCCAGCAGGCAGCGGAGGTTGTAGCACTCTCCTCGCGATTCCGGCAGCACAAGGCGTGGTACCGGAGGTAGAGGGGAAATCCCGCAGGGCTTCGCCTTAAGCCGGTGCGAGTATGGTGGAGCTTATGAGAGAGGCTATTAGTGGTCTAGTAATTAGACACACCAATTAGAAGGCTCTAAACCAATTAGAAGGCTCTAAACCGAATAGCTCTAAACCGGGGTCTAGATCTAGGGTTTAGTTTAGAGGATAGGAAACTTGTGTGTCTAGGAGGGGAGCCCTGCCCCTCCTTATATAGGTGGGAGGGCTGGCCGGCCAAGGGGAGGAGTTCCTCCCCAACTCGGCCTAGGGAGGTGCGCCGGCCAAGGGGAGGAACCCTCCTCCAACTCGGCCTCCACCTCTCCTCCTCTTTTCCCACTTCCCAAAACTGCCGTTTGACTTTCAAACTAGCCGTTTGACTTTTCAATTTAGGATTTAAATAAATCCTTTATTTGGGACAGCAAGAATACTTAGTACATGATGCAATCATTCCAATATGTAATGACACACTCATGTACCCTTCCCCCTCCGGAGTGCCGGACATTCCGGGACCTTCTAGAATGTTCCCGATGAAAACACCGGAACCATTCCCCAACTCCGAAACGGAACTTTCCTTATATGAATCTTATTCTCCGGACCATTCCGGATCACCTCGTGATATCCCGGATCCCATCCGAGACTCCGAACAACATTCGGTCTCTTTCTCATAATACCATAACTACTCAAACAACGTCGAATCCTTAAGTGTGTCTCCCTACGGTTCGTGAATTATGCGGACATGATCGAGACACTTCTCCGAACAATAACCAATAGAGGAATCTGGAAATTCATATGGCTCCCACATATTTCTACGATTACTTTGCGATCGAATGAACCACTTACATACGATACCAATTTCCCTTTGTCTCACGATATGTTACTTATCCGAGGTTATGATCGTCGGTATCTCTGCATACCTAGTTCATCCTCGTTACTGATAAGTACTCTTTTCTCGTTCCCGTGATATGTGATCCCTTGTGACCAAGTCACATGCTTGCAAGCTAATTGGATGACATTTCACCGAGAGGGCCCAGAGAATATCTATCCGTCATGTGGATGGACAAATCCCACTCTTGATCCATGTGTTTCAACCAATACTTTCCGAACACTCAATGCCACCTTTATAGCCACCCTGTTACGGTGTGGTGTTTGATGACATCAAAGCATCCATCCAGCAAAGGTGATATGCATGATCTCATGGTCGAAGGAATTAGGTTACTATGTATCAGAAAGCATATAGCAATTGAACTATTGAAATGACTTGATCTTTATGCTACGCTTGTCTATAGGAGTATGTCCACCATATCATTCTCCTAACGATATGATCTTGTTGTTGATAACATCTCAATGTTCATGACAAAGAAACCACATCATCAATCAACCAACAAGCTAGTGAAGTATAGAGGCTATACTAGGGACTTCAAATTAAGTTTACAAATCACACAAGTATTAATGGTTTCCTTGTTAATACTATTATAGCATGAATGCAAACATTTATCATAAACACAAAGATATAATAATAACTATATTTATTATTGCCTCTAGGGCATATCTCCAACAGTCTCCCACTTGCACTAGAGTCATCTAATCTAGATTACATGGTAATATACCGAACACCCATGGCAGTTTGGTGTTGGTCATGTTTTGCCCTCGGGAGAGGTTTAGTCAACGGATCCGCCACATTCAGATCTGTGTGTACTTTGCAAATCTTTATATCCCCATCCTGGATATGTTCTCGAATAGCGTGAAAACGCAGCTTGATATGCTTCAGCTTCTTGTGTGACCTTGGTTCTTGCGCATTGGCTATGGCGCCCATGTTATCACAGTAGATAGACATTGGGTCCAGCGCACTTGGAACCACACCCAGCTCTGCAATGAACTCTTTCATCCATATCGCTTCTTGTGAAGCCTCCGAAGCAGCCATGTATTCCGATTCAGTTGAAGATCTCGCCACAACACTTTGCTTTGCACTCCTCCAGCTAACTGCTGCACCATTCAAAATAAATACGTATCCAGATTGTGATTTAGAATCATCCGGATCGGTGTTCCAACTAGCATCGGTGTAACCATTAACAACGAGCTGTTCATCACCTCCATAAGAAAGAACCATATCCTTAGTTCTTCTCAAGTACTTAAGGATGTTTTTGACCGCTGTCCAATGATCCACTCCTGGATCACTTTGATATCTGCTAGTTAAACTAACAGCATATGCAATGTCGGGTCTAGTACATAGCATGGCATACATTAGAGATCCTATGGCTGAGGCATAGGGAGTCTTACTCATTCTTTCTCTATCTTCTGCCGATGTCGGACTTTGAGTTTTACTCAAGGTCGTATTGGGCAACATGGGCAAGAACCCTTTCTTGCTATCTTCCATTCCAAACCTCTTTAGAACTTTGTCCAAATATGTACTTTGTGACAATGATATTTGGCGTTTCGATCTATCTCTATAAATCTTTATGCCTAATATGTAAGCTGCTTCGACAAGATCCTTCATTGAAAAACTATTATTCAAATACTCTTTGACACTATTAAGAAGGTCTACATCATTCCCAATCAACAATATGTCATCCACATATAGTATTAAGAATGCTACAGAGCTCCCACTCACTTTCTTGTAAATACAAGCTTCTCCATAAGTTTGTACAAAACCAAAACTTTTGATTACCTTATCAAAACGTTGATTCCAACTTCGGGATGCTTGCTTCAATCCATAGATGGACCGTTGAAGCTTGCATACCTTGTTAGCATCTTTAGGATCGACAAAACCTTTGGGTTGTATCATATACAACTCTTCATCAATGTCTCCATTGAGGAATGCTGTTTTGACATCCATCTGCCATATCTCATAATCATAATATGCAGCGATTGCTAACATAATCCTCACAGACTTTAGCTTCGCTACCGGTGAGAAAGTCTCATCGTAGTCAACTCCTTGAATTTGTCGAAACCCTTTTGCGACAAGTCGAGCTTTATAGACAGTAACATTACCATCAGCATCTGTTTTCTTCTTGAAAATCCATTTGTTCTCGACAGCCTTCCGGCCATCCGGTAAGTCCACCAAAGTCCATACTTGGTTTTCGTACATGGATCCAATCTCGGATTTCATGGCTTCTTGCCATTTATTGGAATCTGGGCTCATCATCGCTTCCTCATATGTCTCGGGGTCATCGGTGTTGTCTACCAACATGACATTCATAACGGAATCATACCAATCTGGAGTGGTACGAGTTCTCGTTGACCTCCGAGGCTCTGTAGTAACTTCAACCGAAGTTTCATGATCACCATCATTAGCTTCCTCTCTTATTGGTGCAGGCATCACAGGAACTTCTTCCGGTGCTGCGCTACTCGCAATTTCGAGAGAAGGTTCGACAACCTCGTCGAGTTCTACTTTCCTTCCAGTCACTTCTTTCGAGAGAAATTCCTTCTCTAGAAAGGATCCATTCTTGGCAACGAAGATTTTGCCTTCGGATCTATGATAGAAGGTATACCCAATAGTTTCCTTCGGGTATCCTATGAAGACGCATTTTTCCGCTTTGGGTTCAAGCTTGTCCGGCTGTAACTTCTTTACATAGGCTTCGCATCCCCAAACCTTAAGGAACGACAATTTAGGTTTCTTCCCAAACCATAATTCATACGGTGTCGTTTCAACGGATTTAGACGGTGCCCTATTTAAAGTGAATGCGGCTGTTTCTAATGCATAACCCCAAAATGATAGTGGTAAATCTGTAAGTGACATCATAGAACGAACCATATCTAAGAGAGTTCGATTACGACGTTCAGACACACCATTACGCTGTGGTGTTCCCGGCGGTGTCAACTGCGAAAGTATTCCACATTTCTTCAAATGCTCGCCAAACTCGTAACTTAGATATTCACCTCCACGATCAGAACGTAGAAATTTAATCTTCTTGTTACGTTGATTCTCTACCTCACTTTGAAACTCCTTAAACTTCTCGAAAGTTTCGGACTTATGTTTCATGAAATAGATATACCCATATCTACTCAAATCATCCGTGAAGGTAAGAACATAACGATAACCACCGCGCGATGCTACACTCATTGGACCACATACATCGGTATGTATGATTTCCAATAAGTCCGTAGCTCGCTCCATCATACCAGAAAATGGAGTCTTAGTCATTTTACCCATCAGACATGCTTCGCATCTTTCAAGTGATTCAAAATCAAGTGATTCAAGAAGTCCATCGGAATGGAGTTTCTTCATACGCTTCACTCCAATGTGACCAAGACGACAGTGCCACATATAGGTCGAGTTATCGCTTGATTTCAAACGTTTAGCTTCAATGTTATTAATATGTGTATTTCCACTATCGAGATTCAATATGAATAGACCATCTATCAAAGGTGCATGTGCATGAAACATGTTACTCATATAAATCGAACAACCATTATTCTCGGATTTAAATAAGTAACCGTCTCGCAATAAACAAGATCCTGATATAATGTTCATGCTTAACGCAGGCACCAAATAACAATTATTTAAGTATAAAACTAATCCCGATGGTAGATGAAGAGGTAGCGTGCCGACCGCGATCACATCAACCTTTGATCCGTTTCCTACGCGCATCGTCACCTCGTTCTTCACTAGCTTCCGTTTATTCTGCAGCTCCTGTTTCGAGTTACAAATATGAGCAACCGAACCAGTATCAAATACCCAGGCACTACTACGAATACTAGTGAGATACACATCAATAACATGTATATCAGATATACCTTTCTTCTTGATGTTGCCGTTCTTCAAATCTGCCAAGTACCTTGGGCAATTCCGCTTCCAGTGACCTTCTCCCTTGCAGTAAAAGCACTCAGTTTCAGGCTTAGGTCCAGCCTTGGTCTTCTTCGTCGGCGTGGTAACTTTCTTACCACCCTTCTTGAAGTGTCCCTTTTGCTTAGACTTGCCTTTCTTGAATTTGGTGGTCTTATTGACCATCAACACTTGGTGCTCTTTCTTGATCTCCACTTCTGCAGATTTCAACATAGCAAATAGTTCTGGCAACTCTTTGTTCATGTTCTGCATGTTGTAGTTCATCACAAAGTTCTTGTAACTTGGTGGTAGTGATTGGAGGATGCGGTAAACTCCCAAAGTATTAGGAATCACTATACCCAAACTTTGAAGTTTATTTGCGTGCCCAGACATCTTAAGCACATGCTCACTGACGGAGCTACCCTCTTCCATCTTGCAGTTAAAGAACTTTTCAGAAGCTTCATAACTTTCAATTGCCGCATGAGTCTCAAAGATTAATTTGAGATCCTCGACAATATCATATGGATCTGACTCTTCAAACCTTTTCTGAAGCTCCGATTCTAAACCATACAAGATAGCACACTGAACTATGGAGTACTGATTCTTCCGAGCGAGGTAAACATTCTTTACTTCATCGGTAGCATCAGCTGCAGGTGGGTCACCTAGCGGTGCATCCAGCACATAGGTCAAATTACCAGCTGTGAGGACAATCCTCAAATTGCGGAACCAATCCGCGAAGTTGCTTCCATTGTTTTTCAACTTTTCTTTCTCTAGGAATGCATTAAAATTGATGGTAGGGGCTGCCATTGATCTACAACATATTTGCAATAGTTTAGACTAAGTTTATGACAAATTGAGTTCAAATTAATTAATGAAATTAAACTAGGTGAACTCCCACTCAAAACAACATCCCTCACATTGTTTTAGTGATCACACGAACCAAATCCACTACATCAACACCGATCATCACGAGAGTTGATATAGTTTCAATGGCGAACAATCATCATGTTCATCATATCTACTATATGATTCATGCTTTGCCTTTCGGCGATCCGTGTTCCTGAGGCCATGTCTGTACATGCTAGGCTCGTCAAGATCAAACCTTAGCTACCGCATAAGCAAATCTGGCTTGCTTACGTTGTATTCACCCGCGGAATCAAAGACACCCGATCATCACGTGGTGCTTCGAAGCAGCAAGCTTTGGCAACGGTGCATACTAAGGGTGAACACTTTAGAACTTGAAATTTATGTGCATGAGGGATCATCTTATAATGCTACCGTCGTCTACTAAGCAATACAAGATGCATAAAGGATTAACATCACATGCAATTCATAATATGTGATATGATATGGCCTTTCTTCTTTGTGCTTCCGATCTCCATCTTCAAGCACGAATATGATCTCCATCATCACCGGCATAGCATCAAGGTCAATGACGCTTCTTCATGGTTGTCGTCCACCAGCTTCAACTATTACAACTATTTTGAATAGACACGCAGGTCTTAACAGAAATTAAAGACAACCATATGGCTCCTGCCGGTTGCCAACTTACAATAAGGAACATTGCATACATCAAATATAATCACAATCATGGCCATATCACATCACTGCACACCCCTGCAAAACAAAGTTAGACGCCTCTACTTTCTTTGCATATTTTACGTGGTTTGGGGCTTTCCATAAGTGTCGTTCTAACTTACGAACAATAACCACAACATTGATACTAGCATTGTTGATCACCCGTTGTAAATTGGATCTTTACTATGCTAGGAGAAACAGGCACCCGCAAAGCCACTTATGCAAAACGAGTTGCATGTCAAGCGTGGAGCAAGTCTCATGAACGATGTCATGTAAGGTTAGCCCGGGCCGCTTCATCCCAACATACCGCAAGATGCAAAGTACACAAAAAGCAATCTACAATAAAAGCATCAACGCCCACAATGACCATTGTGTTCTACTCGTGCAACAGATCTACATATAGACACGGCTCTGATACCACTGAAGGGGTTCGTAGCATGGAAAACAAAATTTTTCTATCGCATACAAACAAACAAGCCAAGATCTATCTACTAGATTGCAGCAACGAGTCGATGGAATAACTCACCCTCGAAGATTCCAAAGTGTTTAACGAGAGCAGATTCTCGTGGGTGATGTAGTCGTACTCTTTCCGATCTCAAGATCGCGTAGACGATCCTTCCGGCGCCGCGTTCCCGCAGCGCTCCCGCAGTCGGTCACACGTTCGGTACTCGACGAAGACCTTCCTCTCCCTTGTTCCAGCAGGCAGCGGAGGTTGTAGCACTCTCCTCGCGATTCCGGCAGCACAAGGCGTGGTACCGGAGGTAGAGGGGAAATCCCGCAGGGCTTCGCCTTAAGCCGGTGCGAGTATGGTGGAGCTTATGAGAGAGGCTATTAGTGGTCTAGTAATTAGACACACCAATTAGAAGGCTCTAAACCAATTAGAAGGCTCTAAACCGAATAGCTCTAAACCGGGGTCTAGATCTAGGGTTTAGTTTAGAGGATAGGAAACTTGTGTGTCTAGGAGGGGAGCCCTGCCCCTCCTTATATAGGTGGGAGGGCTGGCCGGCCAAGGGGAGGAGTTCCTCCCCAACTCGGCCTAGGGAGGTGCGCCGGCCAAGGGGAGGAACCCTCCTCCAACTCGGCCTCCACCTCTCCTCCTCTTTTCCCACTTCCCAAAACTGCCGTTTGACTTTCAAACTAGCCGTTTGACTTTTCAATTTAGGATTTAAATAAATCATTTATTTGGGACAGCAAGAATACTTAGTACATGATGCAATCATTCCAATATGTAATGACACACTCATGTACCCTTCCCCCTCCGGAGTGCCGGACATTCCGGGACCTTCTAGAATGTTCCCGATGAAAACACCGGAACCATTCCCCAACTCCGAAACGGAACTTTCCTTATATGAATCTTATTCTCCGGACCATTCCGGATCACCTCGTGATATCCCGGATCCCATCCGAGACTCCGAACAACATTCGGTCTCTTTCTCATAATACCATAACTACTCAAACAACGTCGAATCCTTAAGTGTGTCTCCCTACGGTTCGTGAATTATGCGGACATGATCGAGACACTTCTCCGAACAATAACCAATAGAGGAATCTGGAAATTCATATGGCTCCCACATATTTCTACGATTACTTTGCGATCGAATGAACCACTTACATACGATACCAATTTCCCTTTGTCTCACGATATGTTACTTATCCGAGGTTATGATCGTCGGTATCTCTGCATACCTAGTTCATCCTCGTTACTGATAAGTACTCTTTTCTCGTTCCCGTGATATGTGATCCCTTGTGACCAAGTCACATGCTTGCAAGCTAATTGGATGACATTTCACCGAGAGGGCCCAGAGAATATCTATCCGTCATGTGGATGGACAAATCCCACTCTTGATCCATGTGTTTCAACCAATACTTTCCGAACACTCAATGCCACCTTTATAGCCACCCTGTTACGGTGTGGTGTTTGATGACATCAAAGCATCCATCCAGCAAAGGTGATATGCATGATCTCATGGTCGAAGGAATTAGGTTACTATGTATCAGAAAGCATATAGCAATTGAACTATTGAAATGACTTGATCTTTATGCTACGCTTGTCTATAGGAGTATGTCCACCATATCATTCTCCTAACGATATGATCTTGTTGTTGATAACATCTCAATGTTCATGACAAAGAAACCACATCATCAATCAACCAACAAGCTAGTGAAGTATAGAGGCTATACTAGGGACTTCAAATTAAGTTTACAAATCACACAAGTATTAATGGTTTCCTTGTTAATACTATTATAGCATGAATGCAAACATTTATCATAAACACAAAGATATAATAATAACTATATTTATTATTGCCTCTAGGGCATATCTCCAACATGAACCTGTGCTAATGTACCGATCTTACTTGGATTAATACATACTTGTGATTAAAACCCTTGCAAGCATCCGCAACTACAAGAAAGCAATTAAGGTATAAATCTAACCATAGCCTTAAACTCTGAGATCTACACTCCCTTGTGCAATGGTTTCCTGACGGGGGTTCAGGTTTCTGTCACTCCGGCAACCCCACAATTAGTAGCCAAATACACAATGCATTCCCCTAGGCCCATAAATGGTGAAGTATCATGTAGTCGACGTTCACATGACACCACTAGAAAAATAGCACCACAACTTAAATACCAAACCATTGAATAATATCTTAACACAAATCCACTACTAACAACATGACTTCTCCCATGTCCTCAAGAACTAAACGAACTACTCATGAGACATCATATGGATCAAGATCAAAGATGATATGGTGATGGATAACAATCTGAACATAAACAATAATCCAATGGTTCCACTCACAAGCATCAACTATAATAGTAATCAACACCGGGAAAGTTTCCCCTAAGAACTATGCAAGATTCAACACAATTGTTACAGCGCGATGGAGTGGTGATGATGGTGTGTATGATGATGATGATCCCGATGAAGTCTAGCTTGATGATGGTGTTGATGGCGACGATCTCCCCTCTTCTGGAAGGAATTTTCCCGGCAGAAATCTGACTGTCGGAGAGCTCTTTCTTTCTCGGTGTTTTCCGTCCTGCAGAGGCAGCGGAATCTTTCTATGGTCGCTCCCTGTGTTTTAGGGTTTCGAGGAGAAGATATAGGCAAGAGGGCGGAGCCAGATGTAGGCCAGGTGGGCCACACCCCTGTAGGCGCGACCTAGGGGTGGTCTGCGTCTGGGGGGTATGGGCCCCCTATGGCCCATCTCTGCCTCCCCTTCTGGAATTCTTCATCTTCCGGAAAAATATGACTTTTCGTAGTTTTTCTGGTATTTTTCCGATCTTCACGAAATTGCATCAAAACACCTCTTTTTTCCATCAGAATCCTGACTCCAGCAATTCATCCTCCAAGAATCATCCAACATGAAAAAACAAATGAAAAGACATAAGTATCACCTCTTAATATGAAATATATCAATGAATAGAGGCGAATTATGATATAGAATGGTGATGCAAATTGGACGTATCAACTCCCCCCAAGCTTAGACCTTCGCTTGTTCCCAAGCGAAAACTGAGCTCAGTAAACATGTCCACAGGTTTATGGAGTGAAGTGTCGATAAAAGAATATGGACAAGAAGCATCACACTTACCATTACACAACTCAAAGAAGAAAGCAACTCACCATTATATAACTTAGAGTTGCAACAAGTACCGGAGTCACAATAGAGATGCATAAAGATAAATCATAATTGGAATTGGCAAACTTTGTTCTTGGTCAGAGAACGGCTGGCAAACAGTTTCACAAATAAAGCTTTTGTAGAAGTTTCACAACAAGAGTACTCTTTGCTCAAGCATAAAAGGTTTTTCAAAATGATGGCTTTCAAAGTAATACTCATTAGATAAGAGTCTTTTTCAAACAAGGAAGATAAAGAACATGATTGAATAAATCATCATACGAATGCTTGAAACACAACAACTCAAATGTTTGCTGGAGATAGAGAGGAAGTAGGTTTACCGACTCAACTTAGAAGTAGAAGAAAGGGCCCTTCATAGAGGGAAACAGGGATTTCAAGTTCATAAAGATCTTCCAAAAGATTATGGTACTTACTAGCTTTGAGCTCTCATTGCCCCTATCATAAGCATCTTGAGGTGATTAAGGTTAAAGTGAAGAAAGATGGAGTATATGCTTGACGAAATATAAGTTGGCAATCTCATGTCCCTTGAGTACGAGGGCCTTTCCTCGTGCTACTCAAATTTAGTTACTGGTAAGTTCTTGTCATTGTAAGTACATGTGTATCATAAATAACCGCCAATGGGGTACCCCTTGCACATGATACATGAGCTATCCCATAATCAAAAAGACAAGGCAAGCAGAGAATGAGCATCTCAGCAATCTTTTTATTTGCTATTTGCATAGGTTTTTATTGAGGATGCTTCATAGATTGCTCACTATGGTTATGCTGCAAGTTTCCACCATGATTAGGCATGGCTTAGGCCAGTGGCCCATGCGTTTCTCTAACACACATACATAACTCCATGGACTTACAAGCTCCCCTTTTATTTCACACCGACGACATCCGCAAACAAAAGAGCATGATATCAACTGGATATGTATCCATAAGTGTTGAAATCGTTCCCCGTGACAGCACGATTCTGCTAATCCCAACGTATAGATGCAAGCATATACAACTTCGATGACATAATGGTTCAAGTTTTTTAGGGGAAAGAAAATAAGGTGTGCCATCAAGTTCGTGAGAGCTTTACTAACTAGTTTTCACATAACAAAATAATTTTTAATTTGAAAGATAGATGAAGCTTGAGAATTTGCTTGGAATAGCAATAGTGCTAATAGGTAGATATGGTGGACACAAATGGCACGGGTTTTGGTTCAAAAGGGGTTGGATGCATGAGAAGTATGCCTTCTCAAAATAGGTTTTTGGCTAGCAAGGCTGGGTAGCAAGCAAAAGAGTTGAAGGAAACAAGCAAACCTACAAGTGATAAAGCCAAACATGCAAACTTTCTTGAAGACACAAAAGATCTTAAATGAAGAATACTAAGCTTATGAGCCAATCAAGAAAAAAAATAAATGATACAAAATACCTGTAAGCCTTTTCTCTTTTCCTTTTGAACCTCAAAAAGTGTTGCTACTGACTAGAGCTCGGTTTTCCAAAACCAATTTAGATCTACTTGATGCTCCCAAAGTGATACCAATACTGATCAACAAGATCAATCATATAAAAGAGATTGCAAACTAAAATAAGAAGTGCAAAAAGTAAAATATGAAGCTTCTCATTAATATTCCATAAAGGCACTCACACCAAGGGATACATAGATAACCAACTAAAGGAGAGATACTTCTACAATGCAAACCAACATATAAGATAACTTCTCTACCAAAGACATGAATCTACTAAAAAGGTAAAAGATAAAATATAATGATGTGATACCGCTGCACTCCCCCAAGCTTGGAACAAGTCAAGGGGATGCCAAACCTGATGACGAATTACTCCTTCGGTGGTGGTGATATTCCCTTGTTTATGGTGAGAAAACCCTCCAGCATCTTACGAAGCCGGTTATTCTCCTCTTGAAGTATATCCACCTTCAACCTTAGAGCATGATACTTATCACAAAACTCATCAGTGGTTTGAAGGGCTTCCACTGCCTCAGGGCAAGATCTGAAGTCTGGAACGGAGGTCATGATACCCTGCATATTATGAGAAAAGGCACGTATAGTGTTAATTGCCCCTACAAAAGTAGGTTTCCTTGCCCTTGATCTTGTGGCAGCTTGTTCCTTCATGCCTGCCGACATGTCCTTTACTTTATCCTTGATGCTCCAACCCATGTCTTCGTGCCAAGCAGCGATCCTTCCCTCTTCCACGGGCTTCTTGCCTTTGTCGTTGGCGGAGACGATGGCGCCCTAAACTTGAGAAGATTTCCTGATAGAAACAGATCGAAACGAAAACAGGATGAGAACACGATATACGAACCTCAGGGGATCCGGGGGTTATATATTACAAAGTTTCAATGCGTAAGGAAGGTACTGTGCGAAAACGAGGCGGAGACGGAGTTCAGGGGGCTTGATACGTCGGAAATGTATCTATAATTTTTGATGCTCCATGCTTGTTTACTATCTACTTTGCTTTGCTTTGTCCACACTTTGAGGTGTTTTTATATGTTTTGTGGTACTAACCTATTAACAAGTTGCCACAGTGTCAGTTGCCTGTTTTCTTCTATTTGTGGTTTAGAAAGGCAGAAAATCAATATTCTCATAATTGGACGGGACAAAAGCCAAAGTCAATATTTTATCGTGGGGAACACGAAGCCGGAGTACGAGACGGAGGAGACCCACCAGGGGCACACCCCTGGCCGCGTGGGTGGGCTCACCCCGCGCATGGGGGGTGCAGCCGCCCTGGTGGCCCCCTGCCCCGCCTCTTCGCCTATAAGAAGCCCCTGATGCAGAAACCCTAGGCATCGGATCAAAATTCCACGAAACTGTCTGTAGCCGCTGCCACCATTGTCCCTAGATCGGGGGGATCTGAAGCTCTTCCCGGCACCCTACCGGGGGGATATCATCCCGGAGGCCTTCTTCTTTATCATGCCAGCCTCCAATATGAAGCGCGAGTAGTTCCACCTTGGACTACGGGTCCATGTAGTATCTAGATGGTTGTATCTCCTCCTTGTGCTTTCATGTCTAGATCTTGTGAGCTCCGTTCATGATCAAGATATAATATATTTGTAATCATGCATGTTGTATTTGCGGGGATCCGATGGATATTGAGATTACTATGTCAGATTGATTAATGGTTTTGTCTTATTGATTTTATCATGTCTGTGTTGTTTGTGATCTTGCATGCTCTCCGTTGTTAGTAGCTATCTTGGCCAAGTAGTTGCTAGTGACTCCAAGAGGGGGTATTTATGCTCGATAGTGGGTTCATGCCTCTACTCAATCAAGGGAAGTGACAGAAATCTCTACGGTTGTAGATGTGTTGTTGCCACTAGGGAGAAAACAACGGTCTCTTGTTCATGGAACAAGTGGATTGTTTACCTTACACACTTTGCTTAGAGCAGTTGTCTGTTGCTTGCAACTTAATACTGGAGGGGGTTCGGATGATAACCCAAAGGTGGATTTCTAGTCATAGATGCAGTTGGATGGCGGTCTATGTATATTATTGTATTGCCCAATCGAATCTCATAGGATATGTCTGTCTAGTATTGCATTGTTATGCCTTGCTTAGTCCTGTCAATTGCCCTGATGTAATTTGTTTATCCAGCATGCCATGTTTGTTTATCTAAGGAGGACACCTCTAGTGAACTATGGACCCCGGTCCAATCTTTACCATTGATACATCCTCCATTGTTACTGTTTACTTGCTGCAAACCATTATTACCTTCCACACCATACAGTTAATCCTTTATTACAGCAACCGGTGAGATTGACAACCTCACTGTTCATTGGGGCAAAGTCTTGATTTTGTGTTGTGCAGGTTTCCATGTTGCTTGCAACACCTGTGAGACGTTTCCTTCCTCCTACTGGTTCGATAACCTTGGTTTCTTACTGAGGGAAGACTTGTTGCTGTGCTGCTTCACACCTTGTTCTTGGGGTTTACCGACAAAGTGCTCCACGTCAACAAGGAGTCATCAGGGATCACACACCCTCCAGGCGCGGTCAGCTGGGGGCCCACGCCTAGGGTAGGTGTGGCCATCCTGGCCTCCGTTTCCTCCTCTGTTTCGTCTCGTAACCTTCCATATGTAATAAAAACATCAAAAATATAAAAGGTAAGGTTTTCACGAACCTTCTGTTTTCACCACTTTTACCTACTCAAAGATGAACTCTGCAGATTCTAGCGTTTGGTTTCTAATAAATTCTTCCGGAGTGACCATTTGAATAATATCAACATCTTCATTATAAGAATCTCCAGAAATATAATGTTTGAGTCTTTGGCCATTCACTACCTGTGTAGTGTTGTCCTTCAAAGAAGATATTTTGATAGCCCCTGAACGATACACTTCCTCAATAACAAAAGGTCCTTCCCATTTTGAGAGTAGTTTCCCTGCAAAAAATCTGAGACGAGACCTATACAAAAAAACTTTCTTACCAACATGGAACTACCTTTTGAGAATTCTCCTATCATGCCATCTTTTTACTTTTTCCTTAAAGAGTCTAGCATTTCAATAAGCTTCACTTCTCCACTCATCTAAGGTACTCAAGTCAAGCAATATTTTCTCACTAGCAAGTTTAAAATCTCTATTTAAATCTCTCACTGCCCAATAAGCTTTGTGTTCTAATTCTAGAGGCAAGTGATAAGCTTTCCCATAAACCATTTTGTAAGGAGACATCCCCATAGGATTTTTATGAAGGGGTTCGTAGCATGGAAAACAAAAAATTTCAACCGCATACAAACAAACAAGCCAAGATCTATCTACTAGATTGTAGCAACGAGTCGATAGAATAACTCACCCTCGAAGATTCCAAAGTTTTTAACGAGAGCGGATTCTCGTGGGTGATGTAGTCGTACTCTTCCCGATCTCAAGATCGTGTAGACGATCCTTCCGGTGCTGCGTTCCGGCAGCGCTTCCGCAGTCGGTCACACGTTAGGTACTCGACGAAGACCTTCCTCTCCCTTGTTCCAGCAGGCAGCGGAGGTTGTAGCACTCTCCTCGTGATTCCGGCAGCACGACGGTGTGGTACCGAAGTAGAGGGGAGATCTCGCAGGGCTTCGCCTTAAGCCGGAGCGAGTATGGTGGACTATGAGAGAGCCTCGGTGATATAGGGTTTAGACACACCAAGTAGAGGGAGCTAGGCCGGTGGCTAGGGCAAGTATAAGCCCCAACTCGGCGGCTTGGGAGAAACCCTAGGGCGGCGGCTATGGTGGGCGGCGGCTAGGGTTAGGTTTAGAGGGGAAGGTGTAGGTCTTGGAGGGGCAGCCCTGCCCCTCCTTATATAGGTGGGAGGGTGCGGCCAAGGGGAGGGGAGTCCCTCCCAACTCGGCCTCCTTGGCCGGCGGTGGAGGGAGAGGGACTTCCTCCCCAAGTAGGTTTCCTACTCTCCCTCCACCAAGCAAAATAGCCGTTTGACTTTTCAAATTGGCGTTTGACTTTTCAAACTAGGATTTGATTTATACCTTTATTTCGCTCAACGATGACACCTAGTACATGATGCAACCATTCCAACTTGTTATGACACATTCATGTACCCTTCCCCTCTGGAGTGTCGGACATTCCGGAACCTTCTAGAACATTCCTGATGAAAACACCGGAACCATTCTCCAACCCCGAAACAGGACTTTCCTTATATGAATCTTATTCTCCGGACCATTCCGGATCTCCTCGTGATATCCCGGATCCCATCCGAGACTCCAAACAACATTCGGTCTCTTACTCATCATTCCATAACTACTCAACAACATCGAATCCTTAAGTGTGTCTCCCTACGGTTCGTGAATTATGCGGACATGATCGAGACACTTCTCCAAACAATAACCAATAGAGGAATCTGGAAATTCATATGGCTCCCACATATTTCTACGATTACTTTGCAATCAAATGAACCACTTACATACGATACCAATTTCCCTTTGTCTCATGATAGTTTACTTATCCGAGGTTTTGATCGTCGGTATCTCTGCATAACTAGTTCAACCTCGTTACTGATAAGTACTCTTTTCTCGTTCCCGTGATATGTGATCCCTTGTGAGCCAGTCACATGCTTGCAAGCCAATTGTATGACATTCCACCGAGAGGGCCCATAGTATATCTATCCGTCATATGGATGGACAAATCCCACTCTTGATCCATGTATCTCAACCAATACTTTCCGAACACTCAATGCCACCTTTATAGCCACCCAGTTACGGTGTGGTGTTTGATGTCATCAAAGCATCCTTCCGGTGATGGTGATAACCATGATCTCATGGTCGAAGGAATTAGGTTACTATGTATCAGAAAGCATATAGCAATTGAACTATTTAAAATGACTTGATCTTTATGCTACGCTTATCTATAGGAGTATGTCCATCATATCATTCTCCTAACGATATGATCTTGTTGTTAATAACATCTCAATGTTCATGATAGCGAAACCACAATCATTTATTAACCAACAAGCTAGTATTATATAGAGGCTTTACTAGGGACTTCAATTTAAGTTTACAAATCACACAAGTATTAATGTTTCCTTGTTAATACTATTATAGCATGAATGTAAACATTTATCATAAACACAAAAATATAATAATAACTACATTTATTATTGCCTCTAGGGCATATCTCCAACAGTCTCCCACTTGCACTAGAGTCAACTAATCTAGATTACATGGTAATATACCGAACACCCATGGCAGGTTGGTGTTGGTCATGTTTTTCCCTCGGGAGAGGTTTAGTCAATGGATCCGCCACATTCAGATCTGTGTGTACTTTGCAAATCTTTATGTCACCATCTTGGACATGTTCTCGAATAGCGTGAAAACGTAGCTTGATGTGCTTCAGCTTCTTGTGTGACCTTGGTTCTTGCGCATTGGCTATGGCGCCCATGTTATCACAATAGATAGACATTGGGTCCAGCGCACTTGGAACCACACCGAGCTTTGTAATGAACTCTTTCATCCATATCGCTTCTTGTGAAGCCTCCGAAGCAACCATGTATTCCGATTCAGTTGAAGATCTCGCCACAACACTTTGCTTTGCACTCCTCCAGCTAACTGTTCCACCATTCAAAGTAAATACGTATCCAGATTGTGATTTAGAATCATCCGGATCGGTGTTCCAACTAGCATCGGTGTAACCATTAACAACGAGTTGTTCATCGCCTCCATAAGAAAGAACCATATCCTTAGTTCTTCTCAAGTACTTAAGGATGTTTTTGACCGCTGTCCAATGATCCACTCGTGGATCACTTTGATATCTGCTAGTCAAACTAACAACATATGCAATGTCGGGTCTGGTACATAGCATGGCATACATTAGAGATCCTATGGCTGAGGCATAGGGAGTTTTACTCATCCTTTCTCTATCTTCTGCCGTTGTTGGACTTTGAGTTTTACTCAACGTCGTATTGGGAACATGGGCAAGAACCCTTTCTTGCTATCTTCCATTCCAAACCTCTTTAGAACTTTGTCCAAATATGTACTTTGTGATAATGATATTAGGCGTCTCGATCTACCTCTATAAATCTTTATGCCTAATATGTAAGCTGCTTCGCTAAGATCCTTCATTTAAAAAGTATTATTCAAATATTCCTTGACACTATTAAGAAGGTCTACATCATTCCCAATCAACAATATGTCATCTACATATAGTATTAAGAATGCTACAGAGCTCCCACTCACTTTCTTGTAAATACAAGCTTCTCCATAAGTTTGTATAAAACCAAAACTTTTGATTACCTTATCAAAACGTTGATTCCAACTTCGGGATGCTTGCTTCATTCCATAAATGGACCGTTGAAGTTTGCATACCTTGTTAGCATCCTTAGGATCGACAAAACCTTTGGGTTGCATCATATACAACTCTTCATCAATGTCTCCATTGAGGAACACTGTTTTGGCATCCATCTGCCATATCTCATAATCATAATATGCAGCGATTGCTAACATAATCCTCACAGACTTTAGCTTCGCTACAGGTGAGAAAGTCTCATCGTAGTCAACTCCTTGAATTTGTCGAAACCCTTTTGCGACAAGTCGAGCTTTATAGACAGTAACATTACCATCAGCATCTGTTTTCTTCTTGAAAATCCATTTGTTCTCGACAGCCTTCCGGCCATCCAGTAAGTCCACCAAAGTCCATACTTGTTTTTCGTACATGGATCCAATCTCGGATTTCATGGCTTCTTGCCATTTATTGGAATCTGGGCTCATCATCGCTTCCTCATATGTCGCAGGGTCATCGGTGTTGTCCACCAACATGACACTCATAACGGGATCATACCAATCAGGAGTGGTACGAGTTCTCGTTGACCTGCGAGGTTCTGTAGCAACTACAACCGAAGTTTCATGATCATCATCATTAGCTTCCTCTTATTGGTGCAGGCACCACATCTTAAGCACATGCTCACTGACGGAGCTGCCCTCTTCCATCTTGCAGTTAAAGAACTTTTCAGAAGCCTCATAGCTCTCAACTGCCGCGTGAGTCTCAAAGATCAATTTGAGTTCACGGACAATATCATGTGGGTCTGAATTCTCAAACCTTTTCTGAAGCTCCGATTCTAAACCATACAAGATAGCACACTGAACTGTGGAGTACTGAGTCTTCCGAGCGAGGTAAACATTCTTTACTTCATCGGTAGCAGTAGCTGCAGGTGGGTCACCCAGTGGTGCATCCAGCACATAGGTCAAATTACCAGCATTGAGGACAATCCACAAATTGCGGAACCAATCCGCGAAGTTGCTTCCATTGTTTTTCAACTTTTCTTTCTCTAGGAACGCATTAAAATTGATGGTAGGGGCCGCCATTGATCTACAACATATTTGCAATAGTTTAGACTAAGTTTATGACAAATTGAGTTTTAATTAATAGTTAAATTAATCTAGGTGAACTCCCACTCAAAACAATATCCCTCACATTGTTTTAGTGATCACATGAACCAAATCCACCACATCAACACCGATCATCACGAGAGTTGATGTAGCTTCAATGGCGAACAATCGACATGTTCAACATATCTACTATATGATTCATGCTTTACCTTTCGGTGATCCGTGTTCCGAGACCATGTCTGTACATGCTAGGCTCGTCAAGATCAAACCTTAGCTTCTGCATGAGTAAATCTGGCTTGCTCATGTTGTATACACTTGCAGAATCTAACACACCCGATCATCACGTGGTGCTTCGAAACAACAAGCTTTAGCAACGATGCTTACTAAGGATGAACACTTTAGAACTTGAAATTCATGTGCATGAGGGATCATCTTATAATGCTACCGTAGTTAACTAAGCAATACAAGATGCATAAAGGATTAACATCACATGCAATTCATAATATGTGATATGATATGGCCTTTCTTCTTTGTGCTTCCGATCTCCATCTTCAAGCACAAACATGATCTCCATCATCACCGGCATTGCATCAAGGTCAATGACGCAGCTCAATGGTTGTCGTCCACCAGCTTCAACTATTACAACTACTTTGAATAGACACGCGGGTCTTAACAGAAATTAAAGACAACCATATGGCTCCTGCCGGTTGCCAACTTACAATAAGGAACATTGCATACATCAAATATAATCACAATCATGGCCATATCACATCACAGCACACCCCTGCAAAACAAAGTTAGACGCCTCTAATTTCTTTGCATGTTTTACGTGGTTTGGGGCTTTCAATAAGTGTCGATCTAACTTACGAACAAGAACCACAATGTTTGAACTATCAAGTGTCTGTTGTAAATTGGATCTATACTATAATGGGAGAGACAGACACCCGCAAAGCCACTTATGCAATACAAGTTGCATGTTGAGCGTGGAGCAAGTCTCATGAACGATGTCATGTAAGGTTAGCCCGGGCCGCTTCATCCCATCATACCGCAAGATGCAAAGTACACAAGAAGCAATTGATAATAAAAGCACCACCGCCCACAATGACCATTGTGTTCTACTCGTGCAACAGATCTACGTATAGACACGGCTCTGATACCACTGAAGGGGTTCGTACCATGGAAAACAAAAAATTTCTACCGCATACAAACAAACAAGCCAAGATCTATCTACTAGATTGTAGCAACGAGTCGATAGAATAACTCACCCTCGAAGATTCCAAAGTGTTTAACGAGAGCGGATTCTCGTGGGTGATGTAGTCGTACTCTTCCCGATCTCAAGATCGTGTAGACGATCCTTCCGGCGCTGCGTTCCGGCAGCGCTTCCGCAGTCGGTCATACGTTCGGTACTCGACGAAGACCTTCCTCTCCCTTGTTCCAGCAGGCAGCGGAGGTTGTAGCACTCTCCTCACGACTTCGGCAGCACGACGGTGTGGTACCGGAAGTAGAGGGGAGATCTCGCAGGGCTTCGCCTTAAGCCGGAGCGAGTATGGTGGACTATGAGAGAGCCTCGGTGATCTAGGGTTTAGACACACCAAGTAGAGGGAGCTAGGCCGGCGGCTAGGGCAAGTAGAAGCCCCAACTCGGCGGCTTGGGAGAAACCCTAGGGCGGCGGCTATGGTGGGCGGCGGCGGCTAGGGTTAGGTTTAGAGGGGCAAGGTGTAGGTCTTGGAGGGGCAGCCCTGCCCCTCCTTATATAGGTGGAAGGGTGCGGCCAAGGGGAGGGGAGTCCCTCCCCAACTCGGCCTCCTTGGCCGGCGGTGGAGGGAGAGGGACTTCCTCCCCAAGTAGGTTTCCTACTCTCCCTCCACCAAGAAAAATAGCCGTTTGACTTTTCAAATTGACGTTTGACTTTTCAAACTAGGATTTGATTTATCCCTTTATTTCTCTCAGCGATGACACCTAGTACATGATGCAACCATTCCAACTTGTTATGACACATTCATGTACCCTGCCCCTCCGGAGTGCTGGACATTCCGGAACCTTCTAGAACATTCCCGATGAAAACACCGGAACCATTCTCCAACCTCGAAACAGGACTTTCCTTATATGAATCTTATTCTCCAGACCATTCCGGATCTCCTCGTGATATCCTGGATCCCATCCGAGACTCCAAACAACATTCGGTCTCTTACTCATCATTCCATAACTACTCAACAACATCGAATCCTTAAGTGTGTCTCCCTACGGTTCGTCAATTATGCGGACATGATCGAGACACTTCTCCGAACAATAACCAATAGAGGAATCTAGAAATTCATATGGCTCCCACATATTTCTACGATTACTTTGTGATCGAATGAACCACTTACATACGATACCAATTTCCCTTTGTCTCACGATAGTTTACTTTTCCGAGGTTTTGATCTTCGGTATCTCTGCATACCTAGTTCAACCTCGTTACTGATAAGTACTCTTTTCTCGTTCCCATGATATGTAATCCCTTATGAGCCAGTCACATGCTTGCAAGCCAATTGGATGACATTCCACCAAGAGGGCCTAGAGTATATCTATCCGTCATATGGATGGACAAATCCCACTCTTGATCCATGTGTCTCAACCAATACTTTCCGAACACTCAATGCCACCTTTATAGCCACCCAGTTACGGTGTGGTGTTTGATGTCATCAAAGCATCCTTCCGATGATGGTGATAAGCATGATCTCATGGTCGAAGGAATTAGGTTACTATGTATCAGAAAGCATATAGCAATTGAACTATTTAAAATGACTTGATCTTTATGCTACGCTTATCTATAGGAGTATGTCCATCATATCATTCTCCTAACGATATGATCTTGTTGTTAATAACATCTCAATGTTCATGATAGGGAAACCACAATCATTTATTAACCAACAAGCTAGTATTATATAGAGGCTTTACTAGGGACTTCAATTTAAGTTTACAAATCACACAAGTATTAACGTTTCCTTGTTAATACTATTATAGCATGAATGTAAACATTTATCATAAACACAAATATATAATAATAACTACATTTATTATTGCCTCTAGGGCATATCTCCAACATTTTATAAGCAGTTCTATAAGCCCATAAGGCATCATTCAACTTTTTAGCCCAATTCTTCCTAGATCTATTGACAGTCTTTTCTAAGATAGATTTAATTTCCCTATTCGAAAGTTCTACTTGCCCACTGGTTTGGGGATGATAAGCTGAAGCAATCATATGGTTAACATCATATTTGGCAAGAGTTTTCCTAAAACCACCATGAATAAAATGAGAGCCTCCATCAGTCATGAGATATCTAGGCACACCAAACCTAGGAAAAATAACATCTTTAAGCATTTTTAAAGAGGTCTTACCATCAACACTACTTGTAGGTATGGCCTCTACCCACTTTGTAACATAGTCAACAACAACAAGAATATTAATATACCCTTTTGAAGGAGGAAAAGGGCCCATAAAGTCAAATCCCCAATAGTTAAAAGGTTCAATAATAAGAGAATAATTAATAGGCATTTCATTGCGTCTAGAAATATTACCAACTCTTTGACACTCATCACATGATAAGACAAACTTCCTTGCATCCTTGAAAAGGGTAGGCCAGTAAAATCCAGATTATAAAACTTTTTGTGTAGTCCTATGCCCAGCATGGTGTCCTCCATAAGCACATCTATGACATTTTCTCAATATCTCTTGTTGTTCATACTCTGGAACACATCTTCGCATGATATCATCTACTCCTTTATATAAATGTGGGTCATCCCAAAAGTAATGCCTCAGATCATAAAAGAATTTTCTTCTTTGCTGATCTGTAAAGGTTGGAGGCAAATACTTGGAAACAATAAAGTTAATGTAATCATCATACCAAGTACTTTCATGTGGGCTTACCCTTATTGCAGCGAACTGCTCAATGCGCGGCGAGTGGTCCTGGCGACTCCAGGTGATGGGCTGCTCCGACCAGTTGAGAAACTGGGGAACGTCCACCTGGGCCACCGCGTTGACGGCGACGGCGCGGGTGATGACCTTCTTCTCGCGCTTTGTGTTGAAGCCGGTGAAGGTATGGAGCGAGCCGGCCACTTTGCCGAATTTTCCGCCATTTGGCGGGTCGTTGTCGGGGTCCTCCCGTGCTCGCCGTGCCTTCTCGATCTCCCTGAGGGTGTGGCAGTCGGCGGTTGTGTGCGTTGCGGGCTTCCCTTCCCTGCTATGAAACGCACAAGGTTGGTTAAGGAGGGCCGCAGGGTCGAACCTTGGCTTGGCCTTGTAGTTGCCGCCGTCGCGGCGTTGTCCTCCGTCGCGGCGGAAGCTTTTGGGATCGCGTTGTGCATGCCCAGCGTTGGCGACGAAGTCGACTCGCCCGTCACTGCGGCGTTTGCCGGTGAGGCGAGTGTTGCTGTAGCGTAGGTCGGACCGTCGTCTGTTGTCATTGCCGCTCGTGCAGCGTTGACCTCCCGACTCGTCGTCGGTTTCCTGGTTTGGATCTTCCTCCGCGTACCGTTTGGCGATCTCGAGGAGGTCCGGTATGTTGTCGAGTGTGCGAGAATGTCGCTTGAGCTTGGCGACCAAAGGCTCGTAGCGGCACGAGGTCTTGAAGTAATGGATCGCGGTGTCCGGGTGGATGCCGACCGCGTTGTACCAGAGTTCTTGCCACCGCTGGACCCAGTTGCGGGTCGACTCGCGAGGTCCCTGGACGCATCACTCCAGGTCCTCGATGGTGGTGGCGCGGGTGTAGGAGCACTCGAAGTGCCTGACGAAGGCGTCGCGCATCTCCTCCCAGGAGTCGATACTATCCTAGGGGAGGGTGTTGATCCACTGCCTGCACGTCCCCTCCATCATCAGGGGGAGGTAACGAGCGGCTAGCAGGTCGGTGTGGCCTGCGATCCCCATTGCCATGAGGTATGTATCGAGCCAGACGGCGGGGTCGTACGAGGGGTCGTACGTTTCTATCTCCTTCGGCGCCTTGAAGTTCGGCGGGTACTTCTCGCCTCGGATCATCGGTCCGAAGCACTTGGGGCCGAGTCGACTTAGCGACCCCATTGGCTCGCCGTCGTGGCGATTGGTTAGGGTGTGTCGCAGGTCGTCGGGCTGGCGTGCGCGCCAGCTTTGGTTGTTGATGATGTGGGTGCGGGCGTCGATGGGTTGACCGTTGGCGGCGATGAAGTTGGTCGCTGGCCTGGGGTCGTTGGTGGAGAGTGCCGCGTTCGCGGGTCGGTGTTGGAGCTGCAGTGGCTCTGGTGGTGGGCAGTTGAGGGTGTTTGCCGCCATTGGGCGGCCGCTCGAGGCTGCTCTGCTTCCCGAAGAACGCGAGTACACTCGACCCTGTGAGTCAGCGCCTGCGTTTTGCTGCTCGACAGCCTTTCTGAGCAGGGCCCTGACGTACTGGATCTGTAGGGCGCCGTCGCCGATGGCCATGATGTTGTCGGCTGCTGCTCGGCCCGCCACGAGGTTGTCCATCGGGGTGGAGAACAGTGGGAGGCCGTTTGCGTCTCGCTCCCATGAGGAGACTATTATTCGCGGCTGGTTCCTGGGGGTTGTGCGGTTGGGTGGAGGTGGGGCGCCCATCGCCGTCGACCCTGGCGGGGGCCGGGCGCTTCCTCCTGGTGGCGCGTTCTCGCAGATCGCGCGCTCGGCCACGCGGGCCGGGTCGTTTTCGTCGTCGAAGTTCAGGGCGCGCCCCTGGACGGTGGGGTTCAGGTGCGACCTGATTTGCTGCTGGTGGTAGTGCGATAGCTCCTGCGCCGTCACCTGCTCGAGGCGAAATTTTTCGCGCTCAGCTTGCTCCTTGCGCACTGCTTCCGCCAGTTTTAGGCGGAGTTCCTCGACCTCCGTTGCCGTGGCGTTAGGAGGGATCGGGGTGGAGAAGGGATCCTCCGGCGGCTCGGTGCCGGTTGCCATGTAGGTCGCGGCGTGGTGACCGGTTCCGTCGCGGAGGTCGGCGGAATTTTCCGACCCGGAGTCGAAGTCGAAGATCCCGAGGATGGAGGGGTCCTCGAAGTCTCCCATGTTGGAGACCTGGGTGATGGAGCCCGCGGGTGAAGCCGCGGTGATGGATCCGGCGAGTGACGCCGGGGTCGCCGAGTCGGCGTCGTCGTTGAGGGCCGCATCTTCTGTGGCCGCTGAGTTTTCGGCCACGTTACTGTGGGCCGAGTTGTACTCGGAGGCGAGGCGATGGATCGTGCGGATCTGGCTCTCGGAGAGCCGATCGCGTGGCGGCGACTCGCGGATGCGAGCCGAGTCCTCCGAGGCGATGACGTCGGTGAGGCCGACGAAGAGGCTGATCGTGCCGACCAGCAGGATCACGCTATGTGCGACGGGTCGCGCCGCCGGGGCGTAGCTGCTCGGCAAGCTTTGGAGCATCTCGCCGATCGCTATCATGTGGCCGGTGGCGACCGTCTCGTTGATGGGCAGATTGGATCTCGCCGCAGAACACCGGCCAGACCGGCCAGGCCCCACGGTGGGCGCCACTGTCGTGGGAATGGTCACGGCAGATGCTGCAATCGGCAGCGAGTAGTAGAACGAGGGGCAAGGGCGTCCAGCCATCTGCGGTGCGAGATGAGGGCGGAGACACGGGGTTTTACCCAGGTTCGGCCCCCCGGAGGGTAAAGACCTACTCCTGCTAGATTGTATTATGAGGGTGGTACAATGGGCGAGCTCGGCGGCTAGGCGGCGAGTCGCTTGGGTGTATGATGGAACGTATCTCTACACGCCCTGCAGGGAGGTTTATATAGGCTCACCTCCCCTAGGGTTTACATATCTCAACCGAATCAGTTAAGGCTTCGGTACTTATTTAACCTAATCCGACTGGGCCTATCTACTCACCTGGGCCTTCATCTTCCAGTCGCTTGGATCCACACCGGGCCCTGATCCAGTCGCCGTCTTGCAGGCCCACTCGCCAGTTCCTGGGCCAGTCGGAAACGTCCTGCCGGGTATACCCCGGTGGGCATATCCCCATCAGTAGTCCCCGAGGCCGTCGTTGATTGGGCGCAGGTGGTTGCTGGCAGTCGGAGTATACGGCTTCAAAGCAAGCATCCAGTCGAATCGTCGGCGGGCTCCTACACGAAGGAAACCACTAGTCATCCTGACCGCAGCTATGGCAAGTCGAGTCGGCGAAACACTGTCGAAGTGATCGGGTCGGCGAACCGAGTGGCTGAAGTTGGACCGTTTAAACGTGGTCAAACTAGCCGTTGGGGTAATCCAACGGTAACTTTTGGCGTAATCACCGCGTAGTAACGGCTCCCTGATTTGGCGGGTAACAACCGCTATATAAGGGGAATGACAGGTGATCAGAGAACCATCTTCTCGCCATTTCCTCCGATTAAACGCACACTCGCCTTCCTTCGCATCGCGATCCAACCGACCCGAAATCCTCCGATCCCCCACAAATCCTTCCGCCATGGCCCTCTCCACCGAGCCTTGGGGTAGATCTAAGTGTACGAGGGCGCAACTGGCGTCCTTTGAGGAGGCCGGGATGCTGCGCGCCGGCTGTTGGCGCATTCCCGCGGCCGGAGAGGTGACCCCGAACCCGCGCGAGGGGGAATTCATCTGCTTCACCAGCCACCTAGAACGGGGGCTAGGATTCCCTACGTCCCTGTTCTTCCGGCGCTGCTGCGCCTACTACGGGATCCAACCGTCGGACCTGGGTCCACACAGCATCGAGCAGCTCGCCATCTTCGTGGCGTTCTGCGAGTGCTACCTGGGCTGCCGACCCTACTTCCCTCTATGGCAAGATCTGTTCCACGGACGGATCAGCCGCGAGGAAGCGGGCGGCCCAATGCTTGCCGCGGGCGGCCTGACATTCCAACTGAAGTCGAAGGCTTCGTTCTTTGACTTGATGCTGCCCGCCAAGGTGGCGAGCGACTGGAAAAAGTCTTGGTTCTATGTTGCCGAGGCGACCCCGGAGGGCGAGGCGGCGATCCCACGATACTCTGCCAACCGGTCCGAACCGCGCCGTCTCCAAGTCGGCAAGCTCCCCACCGACCAGCGGATGGTCGTGGACGAAATGCTCCAAACCATCCGCAGTCTGAAGAAGAAAGTCCTCCAGACAATTAACTTATACAACTGCTGGCTCGGGCGGCGGCTCGTCCCTCTGGCTCGGTGCGACCACTACATGTATCAATACACGGGCCGGGAGGACTCGACGAAGTCCTGCCTCGCCGAGTGGAAGCTCGAGGACTACACCCCAGCACTGAAGAAGATCACCCAGGCGGTGTACCTGGACGCAAAGGCTGGGGTTGCCCCCTACACCGCAAAGCATCCAGCCCCAACGGTAAATCTCCTCGCATCATTCGCAGTCGCAGTTTTTGTAGTCGCGGTCATTCTAATTTCATTTTGTGTTCATTGCAGCTATTCCAAGTGGTGGAAGGATGGCTCCCGCCTTCAGACGACGAGAACTCGAGCTCGTCCGTCCAGGACATGGGCGAGTCGCCTCCCGCCAAGGGCGACACCGAGAGCGACGAGAGCAACGACGACGACGAATCCGAGGAGAAGGTCGCCCCGCTGGTCCGCAAGACCCGCGGGCAACGTCAGCGTGATCTTGAGGCGAGTAAAAGCCTCGAGCGTCATGATGACGACGACGAACTTCCGGAGACCACCTCGCGCCGCCAGGCTACTCCGTCGAAGAAGAAGAAGAAGAAGGAGAAGGAGGCGAAGGCCCCTCCGAAGAAGAAGACGAAGCCGATGAGGCCGGCCTCGCCACCGCACTCGGCGAGCAGCTCTGACGCCCCCAGCCCGGCCAAGGACGAGGCGCCGCTGACGGCAGCCGCGCTGGACACGGCCACCGTCGAGGTGCCACTGGCCTCGATGCCTCCGCCATTCGCCCCAGTCTCTGGGCTAGGGGCCGCTCCGGCCGCGGCGGCTTCACCTCGCAGGGAAGCTCCTGCTGACGATGTCCTAGAAGCTCCCGTTGCAGCCTCGACGACGAAGAAGTCGTCCGTGTCTTGGGCACGCGACGTTCTGGAGATGGGCCTCAGCCGCCGACTGGGCCCCGAACTAGAGAAGCCGGCCGGCATCCGCACGGGGCTACGCTTCATTCCAGTCGCCAAGTGAGTTCGCTCACCTAATTTTGTCTTTCATAGCAACTTTAATTATCTTGCTCACACGATCGATTTACAGGACCGGAGGGAAGAAGATAGGCCACCCGACCGTGGCTAAGGTGCCACCCGTCGACAGCGAGGAGGATCCTTCCCACAAGAGGAAGGCGGACGAAGTCGTCGTCCCTGAAGATGGCGCCAAGAAGGCCAAGGGCGACGATGTCATCACGATCTCCGACGACACGGCGGTCGCGCCGATTGAACCCGCAGCGCAGGTGGCCGTACCCACGAAGGAGGGTGCTCCCTCGCCTGGGGCGGTCGAGCCGGCTTCCTTTGGTGCCGGTGCCTCAATCGCAACGTTCCCGCGCTTCATGGCCAGATCGGCTACAACGAGTGGGACCTCGCCCTCGAGCCGTGCACCTGGGGTCGCCGACGCGGAGGTCGAGCAGCGTCGTGGGCACACGCCAGCTCTCCTCGCGTCCGTGGATGCGATACAACTCCACGGCATGCTTGGCGCAGCCATCCAGGTATGTCCAGTCCCCGAGGATCAGGTCGGTGTATTGCAGCGGTCTGATTCTTTTAGTGTCTTGTTGTTATTTTTCGCGTCCAGTCCCCGAGTGCGCGCTCGCTGAATTTCAGCGGGTGGGCACTTAGGATTTTTGATTGCCAGTCCCCGAGTGCGCACTCGCTGAATTTCAGCGGGTGGGCACTTAGGATTTTTGATTGCCAGTCCCCGAGTGCGCACTCGCTGAATTTCAGCGGGTGGGCACTTAGTATTTCGCTTTGGTTAACTGTTTGAATTGTGTGCAGGGTTTGCAACGTGAGTCAGCTGACCGATTGGCAGCGAAACACCGCGCGGAGAAGGAACTGGCCACCGTCCAAGAGGCGAATAGGGGGCTTCAGGCAGTTGCCGCGAAGGCAGAGGAGGCTCGCCAGGGGCTTGTCCCAGCGGGTGAATTGGCAGTGGCCCAATCAGCATTGAGCTCGGCTGAGAAGCGGATCACCGACCTCGAGCGCGAGCTGAGGGAGGCGAAAGAAGAAACGAGTTCGGCGGATGGTCGAGCCAAGGCCGCCGTTACGGCCGCCGCGGAAGAACGTAAGGTTTCTGACGCCCTTGTTGCTGGGCTTCAGGATGATTACACTTCTCTTCAGAGCTTCATCACGGATCTCTCCCGTCCCTTGATTGGTGAGTGTATTTGCCTCTGCCTATCGCATGTGCCTTTTTGTGATATCCAACGTACTCACTGTTGTCTTCTATTCACAGGTCGCATCCTTGACAGCGCGAAAGAGGCGAGCTCGTTCGACGCGCGGTAATGTGTGGCCACGCTCGTTGACTCGGCGACGTTGTCGGCGACATGCATCCGAGCCTACCTCCAGGAGATATCGCCAGCGGAAGTAATTCCCAGCGACCTCGTCGAGGTGTGGAAGTACTTGGAGAAAGCGCCCTCGGTCGTTGAGTTCATGACGCGATAGGCGTTCCGGCGCGGAGCGGCGACGGCGCTTAGCCTTGGGCTTGCGCACTTCCCGGAGGACTTCGACCTCGACGACGTGACGAGTGGCTACCCGTCGTCGACTGGTGCGGTGGAGATCTCCGAGGTGCTCAAGCTGACGGACCGTGCCGCGGTGTACTCCGAGCGCGTCTAGGCGATGGGCGACCTCCTTCCGTACCAGGAGACGGTCGTCGCACCCAACGACCCCGAGCCGCAGCACCGGGACTTCAAGGTCGAGCAGCCTTTTTGTGCGGCGATGGCGGGTGAGCTGACGACGTATCCGTCGAACCCGTACACTCCCTTCATCCGCAATCGCAAGGGTGCTGGCGAGTCGTCATCGAAGCCTGCGGAGTAACTAGGTTGCCCTGGGGCGTTAGTAGCAGTTCTGCCATTCGGCATACTATGTAATTTGAGACAATGCGACATGCTATTGAATGAGATATCGTGTTTGTTTTGTGATTTGTCATGTGTTTTTTGATTGAGGATTGAGGGTTGAACGAGTCTCCGTCCGCCCTTTTTATGGGGTTGACCTCGTTTGTAATGTGTTTGCGGTTTTTGGATGTTTTGTTATTACAGTCGACTCGCCCGGACTCGGAGAGCCAGTCGCAAGGCGACTCCCTTGAGCGCTCTGTACTTCACCGTTTTCCCTTGCGCGAGCGAGGTCGGGTAGCCGAGTCCCCGAGCGTGGTACTTGGTTGTTCTAGGCGCAACTCAAGGGTGGGTGAGGACTTGGCGCGTTAGTTGAGCGCATCACTCCTGCCTGGCCCGGTGGGTCAGTCGCATGGCGAGTCCTGGGCATGCTCTCATACTTGGCGTTTTCCCGAGCCGCTTGCGCTGAACTGGTCGTCAGTCCCCGAGCGTGGTACTTGGCCGTTCGAGTCGCTATGTCGAGGATGCGGAGGATCATGGTCGCTGTAAGAAGCGAAGGCAGTTGTCTTGGCTCGTAGAGCCAGTCGGGCTGGGCGACTCCAATGGGGCTCCGGGTAGGCGTTTTTCGTGGACGATGCGAGACCTGAGGTGACCCAGTGCCTTGCACCGCACTACTTAGCCGTGCCGATCGCTGTACCAGAGGTTGACTTCTGCGGTTACCTTGACGCTGTTATTACGAGTGCGAGTGGCACAAGACACGGAGAGTAGGCGCAATTTGCGGTAACCAATTCTTTTATTTCATAGCGACTGGAGGGTACATATGTGGGGTTCTAGGAGTAGAACTTCCGTAGGAGGTTTACATTCCAAGGTCGCTTGACGTCGAGTTTGCCGTCCCCACGAACGTCGATGAGGTAGTAGGCGTCGTTGCCGAGTACTCGCCCGATGGCGAATGGTCCCTCCCACGGAGGTGAAAGCTTGTGCATGCCCTTCTTGTCCTGTATGAGGCGCAACACCAGGTCGCCTTCTTGGAAGGTGCGAGTTTTCACCCGCCGGCTGTGGTAGCGGCGGAGTCCTTGTTGGTAGATGGCGGTGCGCGAGCGAGCTAGGTCGCGTGCCTCGTCGAGTTGATCGACTCCATCCTGTCGTGCGAGTTCGTTCGCAGCCTCCATGTAATGGACGACCCTCGGCGAGTCGTGCTCCAGGTCGGTGGGCATGACTGCCTCGGCGCCGTACACCATGAAGAAGGGGGTGAATCCTGTCGACCTGTTGACCTAGGTGCGGATGCCCCAGATGACGGAGGGTAGCTCCTCGACCCAGCACCCGGCGGTGCGCTCGAGTGGTACTTGGAGTCGCGGCTTCAGGCCGTGGAGGATGCTTTGATTGGCCCGTTCCGCCTGGCCGTTGGATTCCGGGTGGGCGTCTGACGCGAGGTCGAGCCGGATGTGGTGTTCTTCGCAGAATTCGGCCATGGCACCTTTGGCGAAGTTGGTGCCGTTGTCCGTGATGATGCTGTTTGGGAACCCGTAGCGATATATGAGCTCGCGTAGGAATTTAGTGGCGGTCTTCCTGTCGCATTTCCGGACTGGCTTGTCCTCCACCCACTTTGTGAATTTGTCGACCGCGACCAGGAGGTGGGTGTAGCCGGAGGGGGACTTTTTGAAGGGGCCTACCATATCCATACCCCACACGGCGAATGGCCAGGTGATGGGGATTGTCTTCAGCGCCGAGCTCGGCACGTGCGTCTGGTTGGCGTACTTCTGGCACCCGGCGCAGCACTGGACAATGTCGACGGCACCGGCGTGTGCGGTGGGCCAGTAGAATCCATGCCGCATAGCCTTGGCGACTAGAGAGCGGGCGCCGGCGTGGTGGCCACAGTCGCCGGAGTGGATGTCGTGGAGGATCTTGCGTCCTTCGGCTGGTTGGACGCAGCGTTGGAACACGCCGGTGACGCTTCGCTTGTGGAGCTCGTCGTCGATGATGGTGAAGGATTTGCATCGGCGTGCGATCATCCGGGCGTCCGTCTCATCTGCCGGCAAGGTGCCGGCCTCCATGTAGGCGACGTAGGGCTTCGTCCAGTCGTCTGGCTCGGTGACGAGTGCGACCAGGGCTGGCTCCGGTTGTAACGGGACTCCGATGTCGATCTCCCTCGGGGGGAGACTGATGGCTTGGTGATCGTGTCGAGGAAGACGCCGGCGGGTGGTGCGAGTCGAGCCGACCCAATGCGAGAGAATGTGTCGGCCTCCTCGTTCTTCCGCCTGTCAATCCACTCGACGGAGTAGCCTGCGAAGTGTCCGCCCAACTTGTCCACTGCTTGGCGATACGCCGCCATGGTGGGGGAGACGGCGTCGCAGGTGCCAGCGACTTGCCCAGCGACGAGGTCGGAGTCTCCGTAGCAGCATAGGCGGTTGACGTTCATCTCCCTGGCAGCTCGCATGCCGTGGAGTAAGGCCTCGTACTCGGCCATGTTGTTGGTGCAGGGGTTGAAGTCGAGGCAGAGGACGTAGCGGAGCTTGTCGCCCTTCGGTGAAGTTAGCACGATCCCTGCTCCTGCGCCGTCCGCGTTCTTGGAGCCGTCGAAGTGCAGGCTCCAGTAATGGAGGTATGGCAGCTTCTCTGGCTGCTGGGCCTCCTCCCAGTCGGCGATGAAGTCCGCTAGAGCCTGCGACTTGATCGCCTTCCGTGGCTCGTATTTGATGTTGTGGACGCCGATCTCGATGGCCCACTTGGCGACTCGCCCAGTCGCCTCACGGTTGCAGATGATGTCCTGCAACGGTGCTGAGGAGACGACCGTGATCGGGTGCTCTTGGAAGTAGTGCGGCAGGTGCCGCTGTGCTCTGAAGACCGCGTATACCAGTTTCTGGTACTGCGGGTATCGCTGGCGCGACTCGGTGAGGACCTCGCTGATGTAGTACACCGGTCGCTGTACTGGGCGCTCCTTTCCTTCCTCCGGCCGTTCGACGATCATGACGGCGCTGACGACGCGCTCGGAGGCCGCGACGTAGACCAGCATGGGTTCTTTGTCGGCGGGGGCGGCGAGTAGTGGTGCGGCGAGTAGCACCTTCTTGAGGTCGCGAAGCGCGTCATCCGCCTCCTTGTCCCACTGGAAGGTGGGGTTCTTGCGCATCAGACGGTATAGGGGCATCGCCTTTTCGCCCAGGCGGGGGATGAAGCGACTGAGAGCCGCTACTCGCCCAGCCAGCTTCTCGACGTCGCGCAGGCACTCGGGTTTGCCGAGTCGGGCGATCATGTCGATCTTAGTGGGGTTCGCCTCGATCCCTCGCTTGGAGACGATGTACCCCAGCAGTTGTCCTGCTGGTACACCGAAGGTGCATTTGCCTGGGTTAAGCTTTATATTGTATTTTCGCAAGTTGGCGAACATTTCTGCCAGGTCGGCGAGTAGATCGCCCTGGCGAGCGGACTTTACGACCACGTCATCGATATAGACGTGGATGTTGCGGCCAATGTGGCTCGCGAGGCACTCCTGCATGCATCGCTGGTAGGTCGCCCCAGCGTTCTTGAGGCCGAAGGTCATGGCGGTGTAGCAGAAGGCTCCGAATGGCATGATGAACACCGTCTTCTCCTCGTCCTTGACAGCCATTTTGATCTAGTTGTATCCAGAGTAGGCGTCGAGGAAACATAGCGACTCCGAGCCTGCGGTGGAGTCGATTATTTGGTCGATCCGCGGGAGGACGAACTGCTCCTTTGGGCAGGCGCTGTTCAAGTTTGTGTAGTCGATACACATCCTCCAGGTCCCGTTCTTCTTCTCGACTAGGACTGGGTTTGCCAGCCATTTGGAGTACTTGATTGGCTGGATGAAGCCTGCAGCGAGTAGGCGCTGCACCTCCTCGGCGATTGCTCGGCGGCGCTCTTCATTGAAGGGCCCCAGCGACTGTTTGACGGGTCGCACTTTGGGGTCGGCGTTTATCTTGTGCTCAGCGAGCTCCCTAGGGACACCAGGCATGTCGGAGGGCTTCCATGCGAAGATGTCCCTGTTCTCACGGAGGAACTCGATGAGCGCGCCTTCCTAGGCTGGGCTCATCCCTGTTCCGATCGTCACCGTCTGGCTGGAGTCGCCCGGGACCAGCTCGACGGTGCGGGTGTGCGTCGTTGCCTCGAAGGCTGAGGTGTTTGCGCCCTCCGAATTGGGCTTCTTCAGTATGGTGGGGTCATCATTGTTCACCCCGCTCGCGTACTTGGCGAGCTCGTCGGCGTGGTTGGCTTCTGCCGCGATGACGGCATCGGCGAGTTCGGCTCCTTTGGCCTCGCACTCGGCGGCCATGTCTGGGTCGCCGTTGATGGTGATGATGCCGCATGGCCTAGGGAGCTTCATCGCGTTGTACGCGTAGTGTGGCGCTGCCATGAACTTGGTGAACGCCTGGCGCCCCAGGACGCAATGGTAGGGGCTGTCGAAGGGCACCAGCTTGAAGACAATCCGCTCGGTGCGGAAGTTTGCTGGTGTGCCGAAGGTGACTGGCAGCGTGACCTTGCCGATCGGGTACTCCTTTCGACCGGGGACGATGCCGTGGAACGTGGTGTGGGTTGTCTCGATCATCGACTGCGGGAGGCGCAGCAGCCTGAAGGTGTCCAGGTACAGGATGTTGATGGAGCTGCCGCCGTCCATCAATGTCTTGGGGAGCCAGTAGTCGCCCACCTTTGGCTTGACCACCAGGGCGACTCGGCCTGGGTACTCGATGCGCGGCGAGTGGTCCTGGCGACTCCAGGTGATGGGCTGCTCCGACCAGTTGAGAAACTGGGGAACGTCCACCTGGGCCACCGCGTTGACGGCGACGGCGCGGGTGATGACCTTCTTCTCGCGCTTCGTGTTGAAGCCGATGAAGGTATGGAGCGAGCCGGCCACTTTGCCGAATTTTCCGCCGTTTGGCGGGTCGTTGTCGGGGTCCTCCCGTGCTCGCCGTGCCTTCTCGATCTCCCTGAGGGTGTGGCAGTCGGCGGTTGTGTGCGTTGCGGGCTTCCCTTCCCTGCTATGAAACGCACAAGGTTGGTTAAGGAGGGCCGCAGGGTCGAACCTTGGCTTGGCCTTGTAGTTGCCGCCGTCGCGGCGTTGTCCTCCGTCGCGGCGGAAGCTTTTGGGCTCGCGTTGTGCATGTCCAGCGTTGGCGACGAAGTCGACTCGCCCGTCACTGTGGCGTTTGCCGGTGAGGCGAGTGTTGCTGTAGCGTAGGTCGGACCGTCGTCCGTTGTCATTTCCGCTCGTGCAGCGTTGACCTCCCGACTCGTCGTCGGTTTTCTGGTTTGGATCTTCCTCCGCGTACCGTTTGGCGATCTCGAGGAGGTCCGGTATGTTGTCGAGTGTGCGAGAATGTCGCTTGAGCTTGGCGACCAAAGGCTCGTAGCGGCACGAGGTCTTGAAGTAATGGATCGCGGTGTCCGGGTGGATGCCGACCGCGTTGTACCAGAGTTCTTGCCACCGCTGGACCCAGTTGCGGGTCGACTCGCGAGGTCCCTGGACGCATCACTCCAGGTCCTCGATGGTGGTGGCGCGGGTGTAGGAGCACTCGAAGTGCCTGACGAAGGCGTCGCGCATCTCCTCCCAGGAGTCGATACTATCCTAGGGGAGGGTGTTGATCCACTGCCTGCACGTCCCCTCCATCATCAGGGGGAGGTAACGAGCGGCTAGCAGGTCGGTGTGGCCTGCGATCCCCATCGCCATGAGGTATGTATCGAGCCAGACGGCGGGGTCGTACGAGGGGTCGTACTTTTCTATCTCCTTCGGCGCCTTGAAGTTCGGCGGGTACTTCTCGCCTCGGATCATCGGTCCGAAGCACTTGGGGCCGAGTCGACTTAGCGACCCCATTGGCTCGCCGTCGCGGCGATTGGTTAGGGTGTGTCGCAGGTCGTCGGGCTGGCGTGCGCACCAGCTTTGGTTGTTGATGATGTGGGTGCGGGCGTCGATGGGTTGACCGTTGGCGGCGACGAAGTTGGTCGCTGGCCTGGGGTCGTTGGTGGAGAGTGCCGCGTTCGCGGGTCGGTGTTGGAGCTGCAGTGGCTCTGGTGGCGGGCAGTTGAGGGTGTTTGCCGCCATTGGGCGGCCGCTCGAGGCTGCTCTGCTTCCCGAAGAACGCGAGTACACTCGACCCTGTGAGTCGGCGCCTGCGTTTTGCTGCTCGACAGCCTTTCCGAGCAGGGCCCTGACGTACTGGATCTGTAGGGCGCCGTCGCCGATGGCCATGATGTTGTCGGCTGCTGCTCGGCCCGCCACGAGGTTGTCCATCGAGGTGGAGAACAGTGGGAGGCCGTTTGCGTCTCGCTCCCATGAGGAGACTATTATTCGCGGCTGGTCCCTGGGGGGTGTGCGGTTGGGTGGAGGTGGGGCGCCCATCGCCGTCGACCCTGGCAGGGGCCGGGCGCTTCCTCCTGGTGGCGCGTTCTCGCAGATCGCGCGCTCGGCCACGCGGGCCGGGTCGTTTTCGTCGTCGAAGTTCAGGGCGCGCCCCTGGACGGTGGGGTTCAGGTGCGACCTGATTTGCTGCTGGTGGTAGTGCGATAGCTCCTGCGCCGTCACCTGCTCGAGGCGAAATTTTTCGCGCTCGGCTTGCTCCTTGCGCACTGCTTCCGCCAGTTTTAGGCGGAGTTCCTCGACCTCCGTTGCCGTGGCGTTAGGAGGGATCGGGGTGGAGAAGGGATCCTCCGGCGGCTCGGTGCCGGTTGCCATGTAGGTCGCGGCGTGGTGACCAGTTCCGTCGCGGAGGTCGGCGGAATTTTCCGACCCGGAGTCGAAGTCGAAGATCCCGAGGATGGAGGGGTCCTCGAAGTCTCCCATGTTGGAGACCTGGGTGATGGAGCCCGCGGGTGAAGCCGCGGTGATGGATCCGGCGAGTGACGCCGGGGTCGCCGAGTCGGCGTCGTCGTTGAGGGCCGCGTCTTCTGTGGCCGCTGAGTTTTCGGCCACGTTACTGTGGGCCGAGTTGTACTCGGAGGCGAGGCGATGGATCGTGCGGATCTGGCTCTCGGAGAGCCGATTGCGTGGCGGCGACTCGCGGATGCGAGCCGAGTCCTCCGAGGCGATGACGTCGGTGAGGCCGATGAAGAGGCTGATCGTGCCGACCAGCAGGATCACGCTATGTGCAACGGGTCGCGCCGCCGGGACGTAGCTGCTCGGCAAGCTTTGGAGCATCTCGCCGATCGCTATCATGCGGCCGGTGGCGACCGTCTCGTTGATGGGCAGATTGGATCTCGCCGCAGAACACTGGCCAGACTGGCCAGGCCCCACGGTGGGCGCCACTGTCGTGGGAATGGTCACGGCAGATGCTGCAATCGGCAGTGAGTAGTAGAACGAGGGGCAAGGGCGTCCAGCCATCTGCGGTGCGAGATGAGGGTGGAGACACGGGGTTTTACCCAGGTTCGGCCCCCCGGAGGGTAAAGACCTACTCCTGCTAGATTGTATTATGAGGGTGGTACAATGGGCGAGCTCGGCGGCTAGGCGGCGAGTCGCTTGGGTGTATGATGGAACGTATCTCTACACGCCCTGCAGGGAGGTTTATATACGCTCACCTCCCCTAGGGTTTACATATCTCAACCGAATCAGTTAAGGCTTCGGTACTTATTTAACCTAATCCGACTGGGCCTATCTACTCGCCTGGGCCTTCAGCTTCCAGTCGCTTGGATCCACACCGGGCCCTGATCCAGTCACCGTCTTGCAGGCCCACTCGCCAGTTCCTGGGCCAGTCGGAAACGTCCTGCCGGGTATACCCCGGTGGGCATATCCCCATCATTAGGAGCAAGAGAAATAGCAGAAAGTTGTTCAACCCTGAAATCCTCATTAGACAGTTCATTTTCATAAGGAGTTTTAGTAAACTTGGAAAAATTAAACTCATAAGACTCACCATCAAACTTAGTCAAAAAAATTTCCTTCCTACAATCTATGATAGCCCCACAAGTATTCAAGAAGGGTCTACCAAAGATAATAGAACAGGTTTTACTAGCTTCAGAACCAAGTACTAGAAAATCAACAGGATATTTAATCTTACCACAAAGAACCTCCACATCTCTTACAATGCCAATTGGGCAAACTGTCTCTCTATTAGCAAGGTAAATAACCACATCAATGTCCTCAAGCTCAGAAGGACCAATTTCATGCATAATTTCCCTGCAAAGCTCATAAGGAATAGCACTAGAACTAGCGCCAATATCACATAAACCATAATAGCAATGATCACCAATTCTCATAGAAAGCACAAGGACACTAGCTTTTCTAGCTTTACTAGGATGAGAAATAATATTAGAAGTGTCTCCACAGAAGACAATGTGCTCATCCTCTATATTTTTAGTGACAAGATCTTTCACAATAGATACCACAGGTTCCATATTTATTTGCTCATCAGGTTCCATAGTTTTATTTGAACTTTTGCTAACCACATTAGCAATGATAGAATGTTCCTTTACCTTAGCAGGAAAAGGGATTTTCTTAACATAAGGTTCAGGCAAAATAGGATCAACAGTACAAACTTCAATGCTAGCAGGAACATGGGTAACAATGACTTTATAAGAAACATGGTACTTGTCCCACTCCTTTTTAGGAATTTCAATATAAGAGGCAAAGGCCTTAAAACACTTTGCAAAAACTTGAGAATCAAGACCATACTCAGTACTAATAGCACGGAAGTCATCAGTTCCCATAAAGGATTTAATGCATTCATAATCATAGTTTATACCTGACTTTCTTCCTTTGTCATTCTCCCATGCTTCAGTGTTCTCTTGAATATGGTCTAGGAGATCCCATTTAGCTTCTTACTTCATACGGGTGAATGATTCAGCACAAGAAGCATCTAGTAAATCTTTATCATGAAGAGAAAGCCTAGCATAAAAGTTATTGATAATAATATTGTTAGGGAGTTCATGAATAGTACATTTAAGCATTAGTAACTTCAATCTCCCCCAAACTTGAGTTGTACTCTCTCCATCACGAGGCCAAAAGTTATATATCAGATTCCTATCCTTATGAATCTCGCTGGGAGGATAGAATTTAGAATAAAAGAGAGGTACTATTTCCTCCCATTCCGTGGATTGTCCATTCTTTAGCAGCTTATACCATTCTTCAGCTCTTCCTTTTAATGATATAGAGAGTAACTTCTTCTTCACCTGTTCAGTTGTGATACCTGCACACTTAAACAACCCGCATAATTTATGGATAAAAAGCAAACGATCACCAAGATGGACAATTCCATCCCCTAAATAATAATTATCCATAACACGATCAACAATACTTGTAGGTATCTTAAAAGGATCTATCTCAATAGGTGGTGGTTCATCTACTACCATAACAGTGGTAGTAGTTTTCCCAAATAGAAAACCAAGTGGGTTATCCATATTGGAAACAAAGTAGCAAACAGAAATAAAAACAATACTCACAGTAAAAGATTCATTTACCAGTTCCACTCTTCAATAGCGCTTTACTCCCCGGCAATGGCGCCAGAAAATAGTCTTAGTGACCCATAGTGTAGGGGGTGTATCGTAGTACTTTCGATAAATAGGAGTGTCGATCCCAATGAGGAGCAGAAGGTGTTGACTAGTGGTATGGAGCAGGAAATCTGTGTAAATACTTAGCAAACGGATTTTTACGGGTTTTCTGAATAAGCAAGGAAATAAAGTGCAAGTAATAAAGACAGCAAACAATTGCAGCAAGTGGCCCAATCCTTTCTTAGCAAAGGACAAGCCGGTGGAAATACTTATGAGGACCAAACGTTCTCGAGGACACATGGGAATTCTGTCAAGTGCTTTCGCTTCAAATAGCTGATTAGCCTTCTTTAGTTTTGTAAGTGTTGTGTGGATGAACCTGTGCTAATGTACCGACCTTACTTGGACTAATACATACTTGTGATTAAACCCCTTGCAAGCATCCAAAACTACAAGAAAGCAATTTGGGTATAAACCTAACCATAGCCTTAAACTCTGAGATCCTACACTCCCTTGTGCAATGGTGTCCTAACGGGGGTTCAGGTTTCTGTCACTCCGGCAACCACACAATTAGTAGCCAAATACACAATGCATTCCCCTAGGCCCATAAATGGTGAAGTATCATGTAGTCGACGTTTACATGACACCACTAGAAGAATATCACCACAACTTAAATACTAAACCATTGAATAATATCTCAACGCAAATCCACTACTAACAACATGACTTCTCCCATGTCCTCAAGAACTAAACGAACTACTCATGAGACATCATATGGATCAAGATCAAATATGATATGGTGATGGATAACTATCTGAACATAAACAATAATCCAATGGTTCCACTCACAAGCATCAACTACAATAGTAATCAACACCGGGAAAGTTTCCCCTAAGAACTATGCAAGATTCAACACAATTATTACATCGGGATGGAGTGGTGATGATGGTGCTGGTGGAGATGATGGTGTGGATGATGATGATGATCCCGATAAAGTCTAGCTTGATGATGGTGTTGATGGCGATGATCTCCCCTCTTCAGGAAGGAATTTTCCTGGCAGAAATCTGTCTTCCGGAGAGCTCTTTCTCTTTCGGTGTTTTCCGCCCCGCAGAGGCGGCGAAATCTTTCTGTGGTCGCTCCCCGTGTTTTAGGGTTTCGAGGAGAAGATATAGGCGAGAGGGCGGAGCCAGAGGTGGGCCACACCCCTGTAGGCGTGGCCTAGGGGTGGCCCGTGCCTAGGGGGTGTGGGCCCCCTGTGGCCCATCTCCGCCTCCCCTTCAGGCATTCTTCATCTTCCGGCAAAATATGATTTTCCGTAGTTTTTCTGATCTTCGCGATTTTGCATCAAAACACCTCTTTTTCCATTAGAATCCTGACTCCGGCAATTCATCCTTCAAGAATCATCCAACATGCAAAAACAGATGAAAATACATAAGTATCACCTCTTAATATAAAATATATCAATGAATAGAGGCGAATTATGATATATAATGGTGATGCAAATTGGACGTATCAAAAGGCAAAAAATAAAATCATTTTATTTTTTAATTGGATTCAAGATTATTATTACTTATTCATTTTTGTCTACTTAAATAACTTTTTGGAATCTAAAACTGAGATGTGTGATATCATAGTCCAAGAGTTAATAGGATTGATATGAAGTATTATCGACAAGGTATGATTCTTTCTTGGAAGCTCATTCAGAAGAAACGAAAAAGTTAAGCGTGTTATGACTAGAGTAGTGTTAAGATGAGTGACTGAAGGGAAGTTTGATTACAAGTATAATTTGACCTAATATTAGGCATGCAAAGGGTTAAAATATCTTATATAAGATTAACAAGTAAAAAATATTCAATTGATTTTTTTCTTTTTTTTTTGAAAAGACAGCCTCTTTGCCATGTACTTTCCCATGAGACACACGGCAAAAGAAGCTGTACTTTTCGAGAAGATACATGACAAAGAATAGACACCTTCATCTCTACAGAAATCGTCATCTCATTTTACTTTGCCGTGCATACGCGTAAGACATTTGCCATGTCTTAGTTAGAAAATACACGACAAAGGGTCTTTGTCGTGGCGAACGTTATCGTGTGACATTTGTCGTGTGTATATACACGGCAAAGTCGGCAAAGCCTTTGCCGTGTTCCGAAATACTTTTGTCATGTCCTTTTGCCCACACAGCAAATAGCCGGTGTGTCATATTGATCGGTACAAGAAAGTTTCTCCGGTCATGAACTAATGGGCCGAACGGGTGCATTTAATACGTTTGAACAAAGGGGCCCTTTCACTGTTTAAAACGAAAAATGTAAAACGGAATACATCCCACGATACGTTGACAAGTCACACTCGCGGTGGACGTGATTGATCTAGAGAGCAAGATCATCTGGGAGCTGAAATGAATTCCCCTATCATAACAGATTTTAGTGATAAACTGAAAGAACATTTTTGAATAAAATTCATAGCTTGAGAGCAAGGGCTTGAAACTTTTCTATTGATGAAGTATCACCGACAATTTGAGGGCACAAAAATACAATTCACATGTGTATATAAAATAGCACGAAAAAGGATTTGGAAAGAAAATAAGTACAATTACCATACCATGAATATAAGAGTGATAAAGAAAAGTATCATACCTACCCAAAAGGAAAATCATAAATTAGATTAATGATTTTGGATCACTCCACAAGACTTTGTAATCTTTGAATAAAACCCCTAATCTTTACTATTAAATGGGAGTTGATGATCGTAGATCGTCAAACATTTTGACATCAAACATTGGAAGAATCCTGATCATCTGATCTACATCCGATGGCACAGTGAGTCATTTTATTTTCAGATTAGTTAATTACACCTTTATGCCACCGATAAGTGGAAATTTTGGGTCAGGAACGCAGACCAAAAAAGAAGAGGTATATACATTCTTAGTCCCACAACTTGTATCGTAGAAGCGTTTTAGTCTTATATCTTGCAAAGTGAGCAATATTAGTCCCACAACTTGTAACTCGGAAACATTTTAGTCCAATTCAATTAAATTTCTGCAATTTTGACCAAATCGGTGATAACTTAATTTGGAGCTAACATGTGGTATTATAATTTTTTTGCATAATGATCTATATGTATTTTCTCTCTGCCGCTTGCATAGGCAGGCCCGACATGTCAGCGGTTATACAGATAAGAAAACAAATAAGAAAATCTACCCATGCAATGTAGAGACGGAATGGAACTCACTACCTGCACTACAAAAGAAATCAGCCTTGACACTACAGATCACACGGAGACTTGAATAACTGAAGAGCGCCAATTTTTTATACATTACTTTCCGGCTGATGTGTCGTTCTAGCTCACCTACATTCATACACAGCTGATGTGTTCTTTATTTTAGACATTCAAATATACGTGTTTTTCGAAGTTATGTATTTTAAAAAAAAAATGCAAATTCTCAATCTAAAATAATTTTTGTTCTGAACTACAGTTACAACTCAAGTTTGTCCTTTTTCCTTTTGCGAATAAGAAAAAACTCAAGTTTATTATAGACACTGTAGCTAGCTACTAGGTTAACGACTAAGCTATACAGTACATATTTTAGATTGTTCCAACATACACGTGTGACGAGATGTTTGGATACAAATGACGAATAAGATTATACTAGCAGTAGACATGATGTTTTGGTACAGATAACGTATAAGATTATGCTAGCAGTAGATCGTGTGCATTTTCATGTCGATGTGTTTTTATGTTCTATAAAATAATTACGTGCTCCTAAGTATCAATTAGCATCTACTCCCTCCGTTTAAGATTATAGGTCACGCATAGTTAACTAGGTTGCCAATTGACCAACAAAATATAAATACAATAACACAAAAATTATATCATTAGAAACTTTAGATGTTGTATTTTATAATGGTATATATTTTGGGCTATATAACTTATATTTTATTAGTCAAATTAGCGACATAGGTATACGTGTATGACTATAATTCCAAACAGAGGGAGTATTAGTGTACTGGCTTGTGCCTTTGTGTTGCTGTGCAAAGCTATTGAGTTCGAATCCTTTCATTGCTTAAATATTTTATTTGTACGGGCCCACCTGTCAGTCCGCACCAAGGACACAAATGACATAGAAAAATATAGAGGGGTTATTTAAAATAAATTGACGTCATTTGTGGATGAATTTAGTCAAATTTACTAAAGTTTGAATTAATTGGACTAAAATGTTCTTGGGATGCAAGTTATGAGACTAGTATTGCTCATTTTACAAGATGTGAGACTTAAAATGCTCTCGCGGTGCAAGATGTAGGACTAAAGGTGTATATACCTCAAAAAAGAACAACTACCTCCTACCATGGAACCCTAACATGTCCCGTCGCCGCCGCCGCCCCTCCCATCTTGTTCCCTGCACTAGCCACCCCGCCAATCTCTCCCCCCACGCGCGCTCCACCCGCCCGGCCCATCTCGCCCCTCGCGCACCCCAGCCGCCCGGCCCATCTCGGCCACCGCGCACACCAGACGCCCTCCCACTGCCACTAGCCGGACGTGGTCATTGCGTTGGACGGAACAGGCTGGTGATGGCTATCATGGCCTGGGGGAGGATCTCGAGGAGAGGAGGTTGGCCATATTAAGCAGCTGTCGCAGGCGGCAAACGTCGGCGCCATGAAGAACGGACGGAGATGGAACAGGCCCAAAGTTCCCTCGACCTCTCCCGCTGCATTGCCCTAGCAGGCAACCGCCGCCCCCTCCAGGTCCACCTCCTTTCCTATGGCTACGCTTCTCCCCCCTCCACATGGCGGCTCCATTGTGTGCCTCGCTTGACCTCCACCATTCTCTCTCTTCACTGTGTTTGACAGTGTTCTCTCTCTGCATTCTCTCTCGATCGATCTAGAATAAAGGAGGTGCAAAGCTCTTTTGGTTCGAGGTTGGGGTCACCATGATTCGGTCGTGCACAAGCTATTGTGGTGGGAAGTTGTGATATTGGGTGTCGTTCTTGCGACCACGAGCAAGATGTGGCAGGATAAAGGGCTACTCCGCGAGCTCGCGGTGTTTTGGTCTGGAGCATCAGCCCTTCGTATTCCCATGGGCGCTGCCTTTGCCGCGCTGGAGGATGTGGTCGTGCGCTGCCTTGCTAGACCTGGCCTCTGTCAGCGTGCAGTGCAGGAGCTCATGGCCAGTTCTCCCCAAGACCAACGTTGGGAATAATTGCATTGATGGACGTGTGCCTTGTAGATCTCATCCAAGCTATGTGCTTACATGCATGATTCTTCTCTGCTTGTGGGATTGTTCTAATCATTTTTCTTTGGAATTGCTTGGTTGAATGGTTGTTGTCACAGGATGGTGAATAACTTTAAGCCAGAGATAGTGAATCCAGGATTTATCCTTGAAATTTCAGGTCCTATGAGAAGTATGATTCCAGCACAAAATTTACTCATGTCTATTGACATTTTGGGACCATTATGTGCATGTATCCTTTCTATGATGATACTGATGAAGGACATTATATCAATCAGAGCTCATCTATCATCCAGAATTCAGATATCATGGTTATATTTGTTAAAGAATATAGTAGTTAGAATCATATCGGATGATCGATAATAGGACCTGCATTTCATCAGATTCTTAGAATCACATTCAGATTTTTTGTACCATAGATATCTTACTGTATATTTTTGTATAACTGCAGTGCATCGTTCTCTGTGCTATTTATGCTTCCAAGACATGGATTGAAGTCCTTGTTTGATCAGTCAAGGATGTTACCAAACTGCTACAGGTAATGCGAACATATATGTGGTTATACATCATGTATCTAGCCATAGATGGAGTAATTTGCTTTTTTTATTACATGTCTAATTTTTGGCATCGATATTTTTAAGTAGACATTGTATATTAGTATGGGGAAAGGTGTTGTATTTATTTTAATAATTATATCAAGGAAACAGATCGTCGAAGGCCTATGGCTTTTTTGGTTCGAGGTTGGAGTTCAAAATAACCAAAATATAAGTGATTTTATCTTGCCAGGTAAAAAAGGATCCAGGTAGATGTACAATTCTCACATGATGACTTCAATTGCGAATGGAATTCCACTGTGAGGGGCGGCGGCGAGTGGTGGCGTCTCGGCGGCGTGCGACAACAACGACCGGTGGCGACGACTACAGCGGATGACTTGCGAAGTTGTGAGGACGGAGAGAGCGGACAGTTTGCGACAGCGTGGATCGTTGATGGCATGCAACCACAACGACGAAGGCCCCTATATCGGTACCTGATTACACAGCTCCCCTAGCGGAATCGAATTTGTACTAGACTAGAATCGGATACCGTGTTATCAGATTACCGAGCGAAAACAAACAAAATTTAACGGAACCAGATTACGTCACAAAATTGTGAACTATACACGTTCTTAATATCTTCGAGTTAGAAAACTGCTTTTATCTGATTTTTCATGTGCTCAAATAATCAATTTATGCACTACCTTTGCATGAAAAATATATCATGTGCATACATAAGCTTTTCCAGTTCAAAAGAAAGGGGGTATATTATGTAGTGATACTAGGAGAACATATATTGGGTGTCGTCTTGTTAGGAGCCCCTTTTGCGTTGTGCCCCACCTATTTCTTGCTATTTATTTTTAGTTGAATGTCTTCTATTTTCGGTCACGTTAATGATAACTGTGCTTCTGAAATTGTTGCATTTTTCGTAGGTTGGAGTCCAGCTCGGCTGCCCCAGTTAAGGAAACGGTTGCACAATCTGCACATTGTGTGTTTTAATAGTATGTGATCCTGAGTAAAGAGATTTAGTTCCATGTAGCTTATGTTATCTTAGGGTTGAGCATACATTTTCTGTCATGTTGCCATGTGCACAAGTTCATGAAGTTTTTTGCACATTTCGGTGTGTCCCAGTAAGTACTTCATATTTTGTGGCACATGGAAAGTGCAAGTTATGAAACTAAGTTAGGTTTATTTCATACCATAGTCTTATCATTAATATTTAGTTTTGAATGCCCACTTTTTCTTTCACTTCTGTGCATAAAATGCAGGCTTCCATAGTACATAACACAAGTGAAAGGATCGTATGGGCACCTAGAGGGAGGTGGGGGGGGGGGTGAATAGGTGTTACTTCAAATTTTACTCTTTTTCAAATTAGGGTTTGACAAGAAAGGTAAATTCTCTAGAATATGCAACTATGGTGAATTTACCTATATGTCAATCAAGCACAAGCAAACACAACACTAAGCAAGAACAAGTAAGTAAAGTGCAGTGAAGGATAGAAGTAACCAAAGGAGTGGACGCGGAGACACAAGGATTTGTTTCCCGTAGTTCCTTCCTTTTGAGGGGAAGTATGTGTACGTTTGGAGAGGGGGTGGTTTCAAACCACCAACGCCACGAGAGGTCTCCCTTGTTCTCCGATGAACCTCACCCCAACGGGCTCGATTCACCTTCCACTATATCGGCAACCTTCGAGGTGGAAGCCGGCACCTTTACAACAAGTTCGGGGCACACATCCACAACTGAATTGGAGGCTCCCAAATACAAGAAAGCTGTCAAGACAAATCAAAGACAAGCTTGTAAGAACCAAATCAAAGTTAGGGTTTCCAATGAAACACTAGAGCTTGGGGGCCCTCTAGTGAATGAGGGGGAAATGAAGATCTCTCTTGGTGAAGATGTAAATCAAGGCCTCCTCCTTCGATTCTCCAAAGTTCAATGACTTTGGATGGTTGGATGAAGAGATCTTGTAGATTTGGTGGCTCTAATGGGGTTGGTGTTCTTAAGCAGCTCGAGCAACTGGAGGAAGAAGATAAGGGTCCCTTTTTATAGGCAACCCCCTCCACGAACCATTTTCTGACCGTTGTAGAAAAGTCAGACCGGAGACTCCGGTCTGTAGACCGGAGACTCCGGCCAATCTCCGGACCAGCCTCCGGACTGCCCATCTGACTGACCCAGACCAATCTTGCCCCAGCAACACCGGAGACTCCGGTGTATCCTCCGGTGCAGGCTCCGGACCCCCAGATAGAATGACCCAGCCAGATCCTGGGAGGCACCACCAGAGCCAGAACCGGAAACTCCGGACCACACCGGAGACTCCGGTCTAGAGTTTCCAGAACGGTGGCATATGAATGTGGTCTTTTCCCAAGAGTGAGGGTGTTGTTCATCTATCATAATACCAACCTGTGGACAATGACAAACTATAAAATGATCTACTTGTTGTTAACGAACACCAAAAGTGATTATGACAATAAATGCCCTATCAATCTCCCCCTTTTTGGTGTTCGATGACAACAAGTGATTTGCATGGAATAACATATAAATGTGTCTCCCCCTGACTATGTGCAGCAAGATAATTAAGTAAAACATGTAAGGTGGATAGTATCAATGATAGCACACATAAGTCTCACATGAGTACAATAGATGGTGCACACCAGCACATAGTCAGTCACACACATGAACAACGGATAACACACATAAAGTTCAAGTTCGAAAATGGCAAATAAAAGGCAAATAAGGGCAGATAGTCGCAAATCCCAAATCCCCAAGTCCATGCAAACCGATGAGAATGTCTTCTCCCCCTTTGGCATCGAAACGCCGAAAAAGGAAAATACCTACACTAGCGCCCCCAACCGCTCAGTAGTCATCGTCATCCTCGGCATCCTCATCCTCCTCCTGGTCACCATCATCCTGGTCATAGTCATCATCATCGTATTCAGGGACAACAGTCCCTTTGCCGTGAGGGCGAGAAGAGGAAGTAGCCTGGTACCCAAACCCTGAGGTGACATCAGCAAACATCTTCCAATCCACCAGACTATCCTGTTGGGAATTCCATGCCCCAAATGAGAGTGTATGATCAGACTCGGTGGACTGTTGAGCCCCATGCTCATCATTGTATTCATCTTCACCTTCCTCATTATCCTCAGCACCCTGTTCCTTGATCTCTTTGAGGAGCTTCTCAATGCGGCGGTTGCTTTGGTAGGATGCATGCTGCTGCTTGCGTATGTCGACATTCATGCAACAAAGGGTCCTCTCCCAAAAGCTGGCCTTCTTGACCCGCTCATGCACATAGTCTCGAGTCATCGTAGGCATAGGGGCATTGGAGGCATTCTTCCTCCGAACTCTAGGTGGGGAGGGAGCCCTCTCTGTCTCAATCTCCTTATCATCATCCCCATAGCGACGCCTCGGAGCAAGCCCCATATGCCCTTTCTGCTGTAGTGAGACCAGAGTGTGCACAGTGAGGTGTGGTGGTATGCCAAGTGGAGAATCATGCTCCTGGGAGTTGATGAGCCTCATGACCAAGGGTGCACATGGAGGAGATTTCTTGTACAATATGGCATGAAACATCTCCTCAAAAATAAAGTCCATCACGTCAATAGGTGCAGCATCTGCCTCAGGTCCAGCATTGAAGGTCCGGTGAGTATGGTACAGGAGGTTGACAAGCCCACCCCTAATTGCATCATCATTTCCAGCACTTGGTGCAATAGTGTGACGAAAGATCCTCAACATAAGGTTGTCGAGGGTCTTGAGTCCCTTGGAACCCCCCACAACACCATCATCATACAGAGGTGCCAGCTTCAACTTGTTCTCACCCAAAGCAGCTGAGTGCATGCGCAGTCCCACAGGAGTGGATACTCCATGGAAGGTCTCAAAGATGATGTTGGCAAAGTCATGAAATGTAGCCGTGCAGCGAGTGGTGCCAGACATCCACACCATGGTCCGGTCAAGATCAGACCCAAACACAACTGTGGCATAGAACTGTTGTACAAGATGGACATTGTAGTCTTCATGCAGCTCCATCAAGTTGTAGAGACCCAGCTTCTCACAGATCCACAGGGCATCATTGAAGTAAGGGCTCTGATGCATCTGCTCAACACTCATGAACTTCTGAGGGCAGACAGGTGATTTGGTCAGTACACCATACACATCCTTCATGAACACAGCCTGTTCTTTCCTCCAGTAACGAGGGTCCTCACTGGTACGAGGGAGCGCATAGAAATTTGTCTTTCTCAGCTCACGGTACTCCTGTTTAGACATTTTGGCTAAGGTCTGCAGGTTGTCATACTTGGCCCTCTTGGCACGGTCCTCCCATTCAGCCCTCTCCCGATCCCTCTTCATGTAAGCTGCATCACGTGCCCGCTGTTTCCGGTTGGACGGAGGCACGATAAACTGACCCTAAGCTTCATCATAGCGAGGATTGCCCCTTTGGGACTTGGGCTTGGTACGACAAGGATAACTAGAACCATCACCTGTGAACAGCAGTGAGGGAGATAGCATGGAGATGAGTATATATGTCCCAAAGATGCAGTACAAGAGCTTTGATGCATTTCTGGACTATTTTTATTCACCCAACACCGGAGTCTCCGCACCTTATACCGGAGTCTCCGGCTCAGACCGGAGTCTCCGGTCCTGGGGACCGGAGTCTCTGGCCTGGACCGGAGTCTCCGGACCTAAGTCCGGAATCTCCGGTCAGGAGGCTCGGGTATGAGATGGGAAGATGCTGGTGAGGGTGAATCTAGTAGATCGGGCAATGCAACAAGGCTAAAGTACTAGAGTGCACACAAACAAGTGATTCCAATGGACAAATCAGCAACAATCCTCAAAAAACACATCTAGAGATGAACCCTAGGAGAAAAATAGAGGAGAGGTACCAGATGTGTCCATGGGATCAATTCCTCCGGTGGGAATGACCCAATGGAGGAGAGGGGAAGGTTGGCCAGCGGCACGGTGGATCCCGGGGGCTTCTTGTCGGGGAGGATTTTTGGAAGAGGGGGCGACGGGGTTGGAGGTAGGGGACGGGGTGAAGAATGGTGAACTGCTGTCCCAGTTCACCCCGACCCCCTTCTTTAAGTGACAGAAACCGTCTGGACTGGAGACTCCGGTCTACACCGGAGACTCCGGCCTACACCGGAGACTCCGGTGTTTGTACACCGGAGACTCCGGTCCTCCTCGACCAAAAGTTCCAGGAAAAGTGTTTGGGGACATATATGAGAGATAGATGGTTTTTAAGATAGGTATAGGGCTTGGGTTGAGACATCAAACTGTGAAGAACCAACAAGAGCCATAGGGATTCAAAAATGTTCAGAAAATCTCCAAGAGACTAGAATCAAGCAAATGACAAACATGAGTAAGTGCCAACCTCTAAAATGAGAGAGGGCGGTGGCCTAGGCCACCATATTTGAGTATACTTGTCTTGGCACCACGAAGATATATCTTGGGTCCATTACCAAAACTCATCATTAAGCTCACATATCACTAAATGATATTAAGAGGAATGATTTTGATTGCTTTGGGCATAATGGGGGGAGGGATGATCCAATCAATTAGAATCGCACTCCCCCTATATCCATGCCTACACCTAAACCAAATATGAGATGAAACATAGGTGAGAGTGCAAGAATATCAAGTCAAGCTCCTTGAATCTACGACATTTAGTTCATTCCTCAAGTAGCAAAACCTTGCTTCATCAAGTGGCTTCGTGAAGATATTGGCAAGTTGATCTTTGGTTGATACATATGATAGATCAATATCACTCGAGCAACATGATCTCTAATGAAGTGATGGCGAATCTCAATATGCTTTGTCCTTGTGTGATCCACCGGGTTGTAGGCAATCTTGATGGCACTTTCATTGTCACATAGAAGAGGCACTTTGTCACAATGGACACCGTATTCCTTTAAAGTTTGCCTCATCCATAGCAATTGGGTGCAAGCACTAGCAGCTGCCACATACTCGGCCTCGGCGGTGGAGAGAGATATACAATTTTGCTTCTTGGAAGACCAACATACCAAGGACCTACCAAGGAATTGGCAAGCCCCGGATGTTGATTTTCTATCATCCTTGTCACCCGCCCAATACGAATCCGTGTATCCACAAAGAGCAAATGTTGAGCCTCGAGGATACCAAAGACCATAGAATGGGGTATGGACCAAATATCGAAAGATTCTCTTGACCGCCATTAAATGGCTTTCTTTAGGAGCCGCTTGATATCTTGCACACACACCTACACTCAACACAATATCGGGTCTAGATGCACAAAGGTAAAGCAAAGAGCCAATCATAGACCGGTATACCTTTTGATCCACATCTTTACCATTTGGATTTTGTTCTATATGAGTCTTTGTAGCCATGGGAGTAGGAGCTCCATTTAAATCTTGCATTTTGAATCTCTTGAGCATATCTTGAGTATACTTGGCTTGATTGAAGAATTTCCCTCCTCTAACTTGCTTGATCTCGAAACCAAGAAATACTCTCAACTCCCCCATCAAAGACATCCGGAACCTACTAGTCATAAGCTTTGATAATTCATCATTAAAAGCTTTGTTAGAAGAGCCAAAGATAATATCATCAACATATATTTGGCATACAAAAAGCTCCCCATTGACTTTCTTAGTAAAAAGAGTGGGATCGATTTTCCCAACCTCAAATCCATGGTCAAACAATAGCTCTCTAAGGTGCTCATACCACGTGCGTGGGGCTTGCTTGAGCCCATAGAGCGCCTTATCAAGTTTGTAGACATGGTTTGTAAAGTTGGGGTCCTCAAATCCCGGGGGTTGCTTAACATATACCAATTCATTTAGTGGACCATAAAGAAATGCACTTTCTACATCCATTTGTTGCAACTTGAAGTTATGATGTGCCGCATAAGCAAGAAGGATACGAATGGACTCAAGGCGAGCCACAGGTGCATATGTCTCTCCATAGTCAATGCCTTCAATTTGAGAGAACCCTTGTGCAACCAATATAGCCTTGTCTCTTACTATGATTCCATGCTCATCTTGCTTGTTCTTGAATATCCACTTTGTTCCAATAACATTGCGGCAATCCTTTGGCTTCTCTACTAACTTCCATACTTTGTTTCTCTCAAAGTTGTTGAGTTCTTTGTGCGTAGCTTCTAACCAATCCAAATCTTCAAGGGCTTCCCACACTTTCTTTGGTTCAATCATGGAGATGTGTGCTTGGTGTTCACTGAACCTCTTCAATTGTGCTCTTGTGGAAATAGCTTTCCTTAGATCACCAACAACATTTTGTAGAGAGTGGTCTCTTAATTCCAACATTCTTTCCTTTCTAGCTTCGCGACGAGCGTGGATCTCCGTGTTTTTTCTTGGGTGACCCTCTTCATCGTTTTGATCCTCGTATTGACCATTAACTTGACCTTGATCATCATTGGAATCATCCTCTTCATCTAGAGGCAAGGATTGACCTTGGTCTTGATCAAGAGGACTTCTAGCATCAATTTGAGCTTGTCTCAAGGCAGTTTGTAAGGATCTTCCTTGAGTAATTGCCTTGGCACCACTTGACATCCTAGCGAATGAATCAAGCTCCCCTTGACTAGAGTTGACACTTTGATCATCATGTTGAGGGTCCACATCTTGTCTTTGGCTTGAGTCAATGTCCTCTTCGGTGGATGGAGCATGTTGAGGTTGTGAAGATGAGGGATCCACTTGAATGGAGCATAGTTCTTCTCGATCCGCCATAAGGGGTTCCTCAACGGGGCGGATATATCCCACACCCATTCTTCCTATGGCATCCTGAGGCATTTCATCATCTGCATCACAAGCATCAACACGCCCCCCTTAGGGACCATCATATTCTTTGAAGGTCACACTACAAGATTCTATGACGGATCCGGAGAGCTTATCATAGATTCTATAAGTGTGATATTCGAGACCATAGCCAACAAAAATACCCTCTAATGCTTTAGACTCGAATTTAGACAAACGAACACCTTTTATGAGATAGAAACACTTACAACCGAACACCCGGAAGTAATATATGTTGGGCTTGTTACCGGTAAGAATTTCATATGGAGTCTTGTTGATTTCTTTGCGGAGGTAGAGCCGGTTTGAAGCATGGCAAGCAGTGGAAATGGCTTCGGCCCAAAAGTTGTATGGAGATTTAACTCCGCCAACATGGTCCTAGCCATCTCAATGAGAGTCCGGTTCTTCCTTTCGGCCACACCATTTTGTTGAGGGGTGTATGAAGCGGAATATTGATGTTTAATCCCCTCGTCACTAAGAAAATCATTCAAGGTGTAGTTCTTGAACTCGGTGCCGTTGTCACTTGTAATGATCAACACGGGAACATTCAGGGGCGGAGCTGGAATGAGCTCAAGGCCGGTGCTAAACAACCTTAATGATGCTAATTATCTCTATTTTTTATATTGTTAGCCTTAAAAATTAGTACTATTCTTTGCAGTGCAGCCGTCCGGCCGGTGCTACGGCACCGGTAGCACCATGCACGGATCCGCCCCTGGGAACATTGTATTGCCTTTGGACCAAATTGATGAAGTCGATGAAGGTCTTTTGAGTCTCACTCTTCAACTTGAAGAAATAAACCCAAGAGTATCTTGAAAAGTCATCAACAATCACCAAGCAATATTTCTTCCCACCAAGACTTGCATGAGATGGTGGACCAAAGAGGTCCACGTGGAGGAGCTCCAAGATCTTGGTGGACTTGATGCGGTTCTTAGGCTTGTGAGGAGCATCATGCATCTTCCTTAGAACACATGCCCTGAAACACGATCTTTGGCAAAGGAAACATTTTCTTTTAGTCCAACAATATGGCCCTCCTTGTGGAGACTTTGCAAAGTTCTCATATTGACATGGGCCAGTCGGCGATGCCATAACCAACCCACATCGGCCTTTCCGAATAAGCACATCGCACTTGTAGTGGCTTGACCCGAAAAGTCCACCACATACAAGTCATGTTCGACATACCCAACGAAAGCGACCTTGAGAGACTTGCTCCACATGAGGACCACAAGATCATTATGTAAAAATACGGAAAAAACCCATCTTTCCAAGAGCACAGACTGAAAGTAAATTGTACCCAAGGGTCTCAACAAGCATGACGTTCACGAGTGTAATGTCGTGAGCAACCACAACTTTGCCAAAACCCAATACCTTAGATTTTGACTTGTCGGCATAAGTGACAGATATTTGATCATCATTTGGCTTTAAGTCCTTGACAATAGATGAGCTTCTGGTCATATGACTTGTGTAACCACTATCAAGCACCCACTTTGATCCTCCGAAAGCATAAGTCTACAAAAGATCAAGCTAATTTTTAGGTACCCATTTTTCAATGGGTCCTCTTTTGTTAGCAACAAGGGTCTTGGGAACCCAAATAGATCAAGCAATATAACCACCATATGGGCCAACATATTGTGCATACACATCACCATAATAATCACGCATTAGAACATAGTGAGGGTTAGCACTACCCGCAAAGTCATCATGAGACATAGTTTTACCACTTGTGGTCTTACTACCCACAATGGCCTTGTTAGTTTCTTGTGTGGGCTTGGCCTTCTTCTTCTTGTTGTTCTTCTTCTTCTTAGAATTGGAGACAAATCCAATGCCCCCTTTATCACCACTAGGTCTTTGCTTACTCAAAAGATCATCAATGGACTTGTTGCCTTGTGGAAATGTGGCCTTAGCAAGCTCCCCCTTCAACCTAGCATTCTCTTCAAGAATAGTTGTACTACTAGATGGAATGAAGTTACTAGGTGAAGGAATATTGGCCAATTGAGTTTGAAGCGTTTCATGGGACTTTGTGAGTGACAAGAGTTCACTCTCCAAAGCCTTGTGGGCCTTGTTAAGTAACCTAAAGTCCTCGGCAAGTTTTTCATGAACCACACCAAACTCAATCTTGTCCTTTTTAGCACTTTTGTATTTAGCAATAGCATGATCACGCTCTTTGATGAGTTTGTTAACAATAATGTCATTGGCCTCATCAAGCCCTTCAAGTTTTAATTCAAGTGACAACCTAGTTTCTTGTTCTTCTTCTAGAGCATTGTTTAAAGCCTCTAGCTCAATCATGTGTTCATGTCCAAGTTTACATCTTACATCTAGAAGCTCTTAAGTATGTGAAAGTTGATCCAGGATGTTTTCAAAATGTAACTTAGCATCTCCTTCTAGGTTAGTCATAAACTCATCAAAGGCAATTAATTCCTTTTTAACATCAAGAGACATCTCATCATCAATTTCATCATTATCTAAGGGAGTAGAGCGGGATGATGAGGATACCTCCGTTCCTCTTGCCATAAGGCAAGTGACGTTCTTGGTGGGAGAGTTCTCATTTGGAGAATCGAAGAGTGAGAATGTCGGAGTAGAGATGGTGACTAGATCAGCCACACCATGAGAAGTTTCCTCTTCCTCATCTTTATCATCTTCATTGTCGGAGGAGTATTCTTCATGAGTGGTCAAGACAATTTCTCCTGACTTCTTGTTGATGGGATTCTTCTTGATGAAAGGTTTCTTGTAAGGTGCCTTGAGAGTCTTCTTCAACACAAGCTTACCCCATGATCTTCTCTCTTCTCATAGGGACAACTTGCTACAAAGTGATAGCGGTCACCACAATTGAAGCAAGTTCTCAATCTCGTTGTATTTTCTCTTTTCCCATTTGGGTTGCTTTTTCTTTGCATTTCCATCTTGGCCTTGGCGGGGTTCTTCCAAAAGTTCTTTGCATAGAAGGCCATATATTGACTATGAGCAATCTTGACTTCATCGGGGTGGTCCATGGAGATCCCTTCATCACTATCATCTTCATCCCCATGATCCACAACTTTGGCCTTCAAAGCAACATTGACAACATTGCTCATACCAAGGGCACGAGCACGGGAATCTTTGGCATTCTTGGCGGCAACCTTGAAAGCGGCCATCTCTTGCATAACTTCATTTGAGGTCATGATATGGTAGTTGTGTCTTCCTTGTAGGCTCTTCAAGTCGGTGGGCTCAAAAGGCATGAGTGCACTCACATATTTCCTTTTTATCCATGCATCATCCACATGTGAGGCACCCACATTTCTAAAAGCGGTGGCGGTGGTCTTGAGCCTTCGGTACATGTCTTCGTGATCTTCACCTTCTTTCATGTACAAGCCTTCGGCTTCATTGCTTAGAGCATCATATCGGTTCCTCCTCATACTCTCATTTCCATCAAACAACACAGTGAGAGCATCCCAAGCTTCCTTGGCAATGCTAAAGTGCTCAATGTGTGGGTAATCCTTTGTTCCCAATCCTTGTTGAATCATATGCAAAGCAGTGGCATTGAGTTGACTATTGACAACCTCTCTTCTTGTCAAGTTGTTTGGATCCCCAATAAAGAGTCCATGCTCGATGAAGTTCCATAGTTCAATGCAAGAGCTGCGCACATGAGTTCTCATTAGTGATTGCCATTGAGCAAAAGTAGCAGATTCTTCAAGCTTAGGTGGGTCACCTCTATTGTACACATGAGGGTGAGGGACTGGAGGGTCAGGAGAGTACCATGAATCACGGTGCTCACCCTTCCCACCATCATTGTGTGTGGAGGAATTAGTGTTGTCTTGTTTACCCCCCACCATCATACCCTCGGGGCATACCGAAGTATTCCCTTTAGGTACAACGGATGGTAGATCCTCTTGAGGAGATGGGGGTGATGAGCCATCTTTGTCTTTAAGAAGCTGCTCAAGCATCTTCTTGACTTTGTTGACCAAGGAAGAGCTCAATCTTGTTTCCAAGTTTCTGAGATCTTCCATGGTCACCGGGGTCGGCTCACTACTACCATCCCCTTCTTGGCTACCCATATTCTCTTAGGCGGTAAAGCCCAAATAAAGAGCCGAGGCTCTGATACCAATTGTAAGGATCGTATGGGCACCTAGAGGGGGGGGGGGGCGGGTGAATAGGTGCTACTTCAAATTTTACTCTTTTTCAAATTAGGGTTTGACAAGAAAGGTAAATTCTCTAGAATATGAAACTATGGTGAATTTACCTATATGTCAATCGAGCACAAGCAAACACAACACTAAGCAAGAACAAGTAAGTAAAGTGCGGTAAAGGATAGAAGTAACCAAAGGAGTGGACGCGGAGACACAAGGATTTGTTTCCCGTAGTTCCTTCCTTTTGAGGGGAAGTACGTCTACGTTTGGAGAGGGGGTGGTTTCAAACCACCAACGCCACGAGAGGCCTCCCTTGTTCTCCGATGAACCTCACCCCACCTGGCTCGATTCACCTTCCACTATATCGGCAACCTTCGAGGTGGAAGCCGGCACCTTTATAACAAGTTCGGGGCACACATCCACAAATGAATTGGAGGCTCCCAAATACAAGCAAGCTGTCAAGACAAATCAAAGACAAGCTTGTAAGAACCAAATCAAAGTTAGGGTTTCCAATGAAACACTAGAGCTTGGGGGCCCTCAAGTGAATGAGGGGGAAATGAAGATCTCTCTTGGTGAAGATGTAAATCAAGGCCTCCTCCTTCGATTCTCCAAAGATCAATGACTTTGGATGGTTGGATGAAGAGATCTTGTAGATTTGGTGGCTCTAATGGGGTTGGTGTTCTTGAGCAGATCGAGCAACTGGAGGAAGAAGATAAGGGTCCCTTTTTATAGGCATCCCCCTCCACGAACCGTTTTCTGACCGTTGTAGAAAAGTCAGCCGGAGACTCCGGTCTACACCGGAGACTCCGGCCAATCTCCGGACCAGCCTCCGGACTGCCCATCTGACTGACCCAGACTAATCTTGCCCCAGCAACACCGGAGATTCCGGTCTTCCAACACCGGAGACTCCGGACTTGTCCAACACCGGAGACTCCGGTGTATCCTCCGATGCAGGCTCCGGACCCCCAGACAGAATGACCCATCCAGATCCTGGGAGGCACCACCGGAGCCAGAACCGGAAAATCCGGACCACACTAGAGACTCCGGTCTTGGCAGACCGGAGACTCCGGTCCGGAGTTTCCAGAACAGTGGCATATGAATGTGGTATTTTCCCAAGAGTGAGGGTGCTGTTCATCTATCATAATACCAACCTGTGGACAATGACAAACGGTAAAATGATCTACTTGTTTTTAACAAACACCAAAAGTGATTATGACAATAAATGCCCTTTCAACAAGTTTCACCACAGTGCAGCCTTTCGGTTTATTTTTTTAGATGTTGTGAAGCAATATTGCATGTCATTTTTCTTGTTTTGAAGGGCACATCATGCTAGAATTGGAATCTAGATACCACAATTAAGACTCTCCAGCAGTATAACTCCTTTAGAAGAATAGTAGGGTAACATAGAAATAATCCTTTAGAAGAATAGTATGGTATAGAAATTTAAGTTCCACTTTTTCGCTATCTAATACCCTAATCTAGAGATGAACAGAATCACAGATACATAATATAATTAATGGTCTCATGTATGGTTGTCGATCTATATTTTGTGACATTACGATTTATTTGAATGCCTCTACACTCTACATGGAGGAAGGTGAGTGTCCAGAAGTATGGTCGCACATTTGTGTACAGAAGCTTGAAGAACTGGCCAAAGAGAGTACAAATGTGCGTCACATCCTATATCCAATGCTTTCTTACTTTAACATAAAGAAACAATGGCCTCCTTGGCATGGAGGTTTTGATTGTCTTCTCTAGAAATTTTTTCATGAATAGTTTGTTTGCATATGAGCTTTTTATATATTCCTGTAATTACATGGCATTCTATTTATTCCTGTAATTACATGAAATTTATGCTAATATATGGGCTTTCGATTTATTCATGTAATTACATGGAATTCTACAAAGATCCTATTAATAAACATTCTTGTTGCCCAGATTTTAAGTGGATACCAAGGATAATGATTTTGTATTTCATTTATGTTTTTTTGGATAATTAATATTATGTTAAAAGAACATGATACCACACAGTTGTTTCATATTGGATCTTATTTTATCTTTCAATGTACGCTCGGAGTGATGCTTCCAAGGAAGCAATACGTACAAAAAGTCCAGATGTTCACCACACTTGGTTATAGTTGGAAATCAAAAATATAAAACAAAATTTAGTTGAACTCTATATAGGATCACTAAATTGGGAAATGGATGTAGAATTTGTTTTTACATTAATGTGTGGTGGAAAACAAAATAAAATGTGATAACATGAGAATGAGAGAGAGAGAGAGAGAGAGAGAGAGAGAGAGAGAGAGAGAGAGAGAGAGAGAGAGAGAGAGAGAGATGCACAGTCTCCATGAGTAGGCGGCCGCTCTCCCCCATCTCCAACCTCTCGCGGGAGATCTCCATGATGCGGGCCACAAGGGCCGTGTTCGTCTCCACGGTTTGAGCGGAGATCCTCTCCTCTAGATCGGACGGCTCCAACCCATATCGCTGAAGATGAACGAGTCACCGTTGTCGTTCAAAGGCAGTGGCCTTTGGTATGGTTCCGTTGACGAGACAAGTGGGCTAGCATTGCTTGGGTGGCGGGTAGGCGACACGACATCGTTGAGCATGGCGAGAAATGGCTGTGAGCACATTTTGTCGCACGGTCCAGCTTTATAGCCGGAGCAGTGGAGGAAAACAGAGGTGAGAAGTGACGAGAAAGGGCGGAATGAGCGGTGGTGCACATTAACACCGTCGCGTGTGGTAGGCGCGATAGCAACTTGTGGGGAAGCCCTAGCAGCGACGGGAAATCTCGCCTGCCTCACCTTAAGGAACCGGTCACCGCCATGAATGACCATCTATTGTTTAAATGATAGGGTTGGTCTGCTTGTCTGTAACCTACATCGAGTCGTGCATTTCTTGTATCCGGCATCGCCCGCAACGCACTCGACTGGGATGGCCTACAGGCACCAGACACGCTTTGGACTGCACATGACGGAAAATACTTTTGGACTCACTTGGATGAGCTCGTTGTTTGGTCTGATACGCCCATTAACCGTTTGGGGTGCTGTTTGGAGTACGCGACTGGGATGCTCTAAGTGCATCATGCCATATTGAATACATTGGCGAATTGTTGTTGTGAAATGAGTACGAAACACAATAACACCTAAAAAAAAATCTGAATCCGATAGAAAAGCACCGGCATTTAACTAGTTTACCTAACAAAAAAAACTCGGAAATCTAATCCGCGCTACTGTTTCGTCATGACACTGACATGAGCGTTCGGCTCCAAAGAGCCTCCATGGCAACCACCGTGCTCTCCCTCCCACCAATTCCCTGCAACAGGTTCTCACCTACTCCACCCGCCATCTCGTCTCCCGACCACACCTCTTTGAAGCAGCTATGCAAGGAAGGCAACCTGCGGCAAGCCCTCCGTCTGCTCGCTTCCCGGGGCAGCCCCCCTCCCCAGGACCACTACGGCTTGGTCCTCGACCTCATCGCGGCCAAGAAGGCGGCCGCGCAGGGCGTCCAGGTCCACGCGCATGCCGTGGCCGCCGGTTCTTTGGATGGCGACGACGGCTTCGTCGCCACCAAGCTGCTCTTCATGTATGGCAAGTGCGGGCGGGTCGAGGACGCCCGCCGCCTGTTCGATGGAATGTCTGTCCGGACAGTCTTCTCCTGGAACGCGCTCATTGGCGCGTACCTGTCGTCCGGGAGCGCTGGTGAAGCCTTGGGCGTGTACGGGGCGATGCGGGGATCTGCAGCGTTGGGTGTTACGCCTGATGGGTGCACACTTGCATCAGTGCTTAAGGCGTGCGGGGTGGCAGGGGATGGGCGCTGCGGGCGCGAGGTGCACGGGCTGGCAGTGAAGAGCGGGCTTGATGTGAGCACCCTCGTGGCCAATGCGCTCATCGCAATGTATGCCAGGTGCGGCATGCTGGATTCTGCGGTACGGGTGTTTGAGTGGCTGCACGATGGGAGGGATGTCGCGTCGTGGAATTCAGTGATATCAGGTTGTCTGCAAAATGGGATGTTCTTGAAAGCTCTCGACTTGTTTCGAGGGATGCAGAGAGCTGGTTTAAGTATGAATTCTTACACGGCCGTTGGGGTGCTACAGGTCTGTACAGAGCTAGCTCAGCTGAATCTTGGCAGGGAGCTACATGCAGCAATTCTGAAGTGCGGAAGCGAGGCTAGTATCCAGTGCAATGCTTTGCTTGTTATGTACACAAAATGTGGTCGTGTGGATAGTGCTCTAAGAGTATTCCATGAGATTGATGAGAAAGACTACATATCCTGGAACTCGATGCTGTCCTGTTATGTCCAAAATGGTTTATATGTTGAGGCTATCAAATTTCTTGGAGAAATGCTTGAAGGTGGTTTCCAGCCTGACTATGCCTGTATTGTGAGCTTGTGTTCTGCAGTGGGTCACTTGGGTTGGTTAATCAAAGGCAGAGAGGTCCATGCATATGCTATAAAGCAGAGGCTCGATACTGATACACAGGTTGGAAATACATTACTGGATATGTACATGAAGTGTTGCTACCTAGAGTACGCTGTACGCGTATTTGACAGGATGAGGATCAAAGACCACATATCATGGACTACAATTAGTACTTGTTATGCTCAGAGTTCTCGGCATTTTGAGGCACTTGAAAAATTTAGAGAAGCACTGGAAGAGGGGATCAAGATGGACCCCATGATGATTGGGAGCATCTTAGAAGTAGCCAGTGGTTTGAGAAGCATTTTGCTGGCAAAACAACTGCATTGTTATGCTGTTAGAAATGACTTTCTTGATTTGGTACAGAAGAATAGAATTATAGATATATATGGCGAATCTGGAGAGGTTTACCATTCACTTAAAATGTTTAAAACAGTAGAGGAAAAGGACATTGTGACGTGGACTAGTATGATAAACAGTTACACAAACAACGGGCTGTTAAATGAAGCTGTGGCCTTGTTTGCAGAGATGCAAAATACAGATATCCAACCTGATTCTGTAGCACTAGTAAGTATTCTTGGGGCTATAGCTGATTTGTCATCCTTGGCGAAAGGAAAGGAAATTCATGGCTTTCTCATCAGAAGGAATTTTCGTATGGAAGGTGCGACGGTTAGTTCTCTGGTAGACATGTATTCTGGTTGTGGAAGCATGGGCAATGCTCTCAAAGTATTCAATGGGGCGAAATGTAAAGATGTGGTTCTCTGGACAGCGATTATTAACGCTGCTGGGATGCATGGTCATGGCAAGCAAGCTATAGACCTTTTCAAGAGAATGCTAGAAACTGGTGTTGCTCCTGATCATGTTTCATTTCTTGCTCTGCTGTATGCTTGCAGTCATTCAAAGCTTGTCGATGAGGGCAAATGTTATCTAGATATGATGATGACAATGTACAGATTAGAACCATGGCAGGAACACTATGCCTGTGTGGTCGATCTTCTTGGCCGCGCAGGCCAGACCGAGGATGCCTACGAGTTCATCAAGTCTATGCCTTTGGAACCAACATCGGTGGTGTGGTGTGCACTCCTCGGTGCATGTCGTGTGCACAAGAACCACGAGCTTGCTATGGTTGCAGCCAATAAGCTTCTTGAGTTGGAACCAAATAACCCAGGCAATTATGTCCTTGTGTCGAATGTTTTCACTGAGATGGGCAAGTGGAGCAATGCCAAGGAGGTCAGAGCCAGGATTTCAGAACGTGGGTTGAGGAAAGATCCGGCCTGCAGCTGGATTGAGATTGGAAACAACGTCCACACTTTCACCGCAAGAGATCATTCGCACAGAGACGCGGAAAGAATCCATCTCAAACTCAACGAAGTAACAGAAAAGCTGAGAAAAGAAGGCGGGTACATTGAGGACACAAGGTTTGTGCTGCATGATGTTAGTGAAGAAGAGAAGGTAGATGTGCTGCACAGGCACAGCGAGAGGCTTGCGATCTCGTTTGGTCTGATCAGCACCCGTCCAGGTACGCCTCTAAGAATCGCCAAGAACCTCCGAGTGTGCGGAGACTGCCATGAGTTCACCAAACTAGTGTCGAAGCTCTTCGAAAGAGAGATCGTGGTCCGAGACGCCAACAGATTCCACCATTTCAGAGGAGGATCTTGTTCTTGCGGCGACTTCTGGTGAATGGTTTTCCTGAAACTTGGGCCAATTGTTTGTTCATAAACATGGGAGATTTCCACGACCAGTGTAAGGCTAAACACAAGTTTAACTTAAATTACAAAATCTATAACCGAAAATCTGAGTCGAGGTGCAGCTACACCTGTCTGTCCACTGTCCTCGTACATGGCATCAAATCATGTCATCTAATCGCTGTTTGTAGAGTGAACAGCGATGGAGCGGCAACAGTGATAACATGTCAATCTGGTGTTTAACTATTTCCTCTTATTTATCTAAAATGAGTAGTCAGCATCTGAAGACTGGCCGATTTATGGTAGGGGATGGTTATTGGCATGCAAGTGGTACAGCGTATCGGGAGTCCAAGAAAGGATGCATATTGCGCGTCATATCACTGGAAAACAACAATTAGTGCCATAGAAATACACAGAGTAGAAGCTAAATAAATTAACAGTTCTAACAGGACGCATTCAGATTCAGAGAATGGTAAACAAATTAACAGTCTTTTTCAGAGGAAGAACGATCATCAGTAAGATACTTCCACAATCCGCTCCGTATCCTACCATGACCGGTTGTTGACACGCAAACAAACTTTGCACAATCTCCACTGAATTAGTAATCTTTGAAGTTGCTCTTTCTCAAACAATCAACTGATAGTTGCATATATTCTTATAACTAAGTGTAACTTAAGATTTACATATGTTCAACTGGACATATGCCCATTTCTTGTCTTTTTTTTAGAAAGGAGCATAAATTAATATCACAAGATACTAATTACATCCAGCCTCTGCAACAACAATTTACCCTATTGGCATTACGAATGCACACATCCAAAAAAAAATTACATAAAAGAGAAGTCCCGCTATACAGTGATGAGTTTTTTGAAACAGCGGACCAAACGCCACTAAAACAGCACCAGAAATCCAACAACTTCAAAAGAGATGCTTCCAAGAAGGAAACAATGATCAAGCGCTGTCATCTCCATGATCAAAGACCATAGGTTTTCACCCTAGAGAAAGTCCGCACTCACAAAACAATGCCTTCAACAAGGTCATTGCCAGATACAACCAGTTAATGCCAGACTTTGGGTTTTCATCCTACAAGTTTAGACACTGAATTCCTCCTGTGCTGTCGCTCCTATTTACCAATTCCGCTGCTCCAAGTCAGAAAACATCAAGCCAGAATCCCTACACCATCAGGACTCAAACTTCCATTATCAGTCTTCAGTTCTCTGCTTCCATGCCATCCTCCGCATCTGACTTCACCGTGGAACCAAGACATGTCCCATGATGGCAACAAAAGAGCTTCACAACGCCCCCTCTGAAACCAAACGACCAACAAAAAACATGGTTGCGCGCGATTGAAACACCGTCGGCACCGCTAAACTCCAGGCATGTCGTCCATTTGGAATTCAGAGGCAGAGTCTTCCGAAACTCGGTATTTCACCCAAGATCAATGACGACCGGCGACATGCAGTTTTTCATGACAGCGAGAGATAAATCCAAGGACCAGCACCTTTATTCAAAGTCGCGTCAGCAGCCCCCACGCCACCGCCCGGCAGCGGAGAAGAAGACGAACTCAAGATGCCAAAACAGAGGCAGAAAGCCACATGGCCGGTAGGCACCGCACATTACCGAGATCAGACCCAAATCAGGTCCAGAACGGCCCGCTCTATCTCTAGCGCTATGCCGCCGTCGGCCACCGCTGCCCGCGCCCGTCCACACCCGTCCTCCATCCGCTCCTCCGCATGAGATCCAAGACCCGCTGAAGCCGTACCCCATCGTCCATGGAGATCAGCCGCACGAGCCCTCTCCTGCCCTCTGCCTTCGGCGAGAAGGGCACCGCCACCGCCGCCGGCATCGATGTCGGTAGCGGCCTAGCGGCGCTAGAGGTGGAGGGACTAGGTGGTGGCTGGGGGGCCTCCGGGATCGCCCGAGCGGGGGGCGACCCGGGAGGGATCCTATTTTCGTGGAGGCACATACATGGAGGTATGTGTCTTGCCCATTTCTTGTCTAACTTTAGGTCCATCTGCTGCCGTGCAAACTCAAATGTCTAAGGTCAACCGTGTATACTTACATATTTTTGTTTGAACTAAATCAGGTGAGTATTTTAAAAAGAAATTTTGCTAATGAGTACATTTACTTTTAAATTTTTGAGTAAACAAGTTTTATACTGTATTTTGTACGTTTTAATTGCATTGTATGCTTCTACTATTGCATGTTTCTCCGACATTGCATGTATTTTGGAGGTTGTTCATCAGTTAAGAAACTGGTAAACATGTACTCCATCCGTTTCATAATATAATATGTTTTAGTTTTTATGAATGAATATATCTAGACACCTTTTAGTGTGTAAGTTTACTCTGAATATACACACTAAAAGATGTTTAGATACATTCGTTTCACAAAAGCTAAAACATCTTATATTTTGAAACAGAGGGAGTATTCGGAAGTTAACACCCAAAAATCATGTGCAGACTTTTGAGAGGAATGGTTTTTGTACCTATCTTTACAGAAATCTGGCGGGTTAGGGTAAGCAACTTACAACAAAGTTTACAAAAAAGAAGAAACACCTACGACCATGAAAGATAAGGCATAGTAATAGTGATGAAACTCAAATAAACATGGTGACAACACCCCATTCAAAAATGAAAAGTGCTCGCATTCTACTCCTTAGTAGCATAAGGCACCTAGCTAGTGCATGTTCCGAGGCATGTGATGAAGCCTTTCGAGGACCTAGAAATAGTATTACTAGCGGAATTTTAGCTTTAGGCCTCGTTAGTACAAAGGAATTCCATAGTAACATTGGATGATTGTACTCTTTAGGAATTTTTTCTTTAGAGCTTGTTTGGTTTTAGGATTTTAATTCATACGAACCTCTAGAAAGATTTGAAGTATTTTCTTATGATGACATAGTTGAGAGAGTAAGAAACATCGGTCTAAAATATTTAGTGGGATGTTATAGTAAGGGGTGAACGAAGTGCTCGTGGGGAGAAGAGAATCAATCGGAATGGAGACAGGTAAATGAGAAGAAGCAAAACTACAACAAAAAAAAGGAAACAGGAACTCGACCACAACACTATATTTTGATTTCCCTTAGATCCACTTCAAGGAAAATTTCTATGAGAACTATGGCATATACACAATCCTTTAGAAAAAATCATGCAGTTTAACTACAATGACTTTCTCACTTAGTTGGTGAAGCGTCGGAGGCGGACTTTGACGAGACTGATCTTACCTCTGTGTATTAAAAGCCTCTGGTCGAAAATCAAATAGCCAGAGGTCATGCAAGAGATCCAGTGTATCCAAAACCCATATAATTTCTCAATGAATGGAATGTTTCAAATAGCAGAGGTCTTCGGGACTTGGCTAAACATTTGATCTTTGCCGATTGTGTGAGAGACTATAAGATGGATTTTCTGGGTAGTTCTGAGACTAGTAGACGTGATTTTTCACAAGCCGTACTCAATCGCGTTTCTGGTGGAGTAAACTTTACGTGGATATCATGTCCGCCGCATGGTCGATCTGGGAGGATCCTGTTAGGCGTCCGAGATGAGACTGAAAGTTTTAGCTAGTTCGGTGGAAAATTTCTTTATTAAACTCCATATTCGCAACAAGCCTGATGATTTTACATGGTCTCTAGTCGTTGTTTATGGTGCCGCCCAGGATGTCTATAAAGCTGACTTTTTACGCGAGCTAGTGAATCCGGCAAAGGACAATCCATACCCTATATTTATAGGAGGGGATTTTAACTTGCTTAAATTTCCTCATGAGAAAAGTTAGGGCCCGTTCTATAAACATTGGCCTTTCTTGTTCAATGTTGTTATAGACAACCCGGACTTCAGAGAGGTTACAATATTAGGAAGATAATTTACCTGGGCTAATAGTCTTTCGGAGCCAACGTACGAAAAACTAGATATAGTGCTTATGGATACCGATTGGGAACATAAGTTTCCTATGGTAACTGTTCGCGCTCTAGAGCATATCGAGGCTTTATCAGATCATGCTCCTTTACTTATGTCTGTCGGATCACCGCCACGTAAGTCCCTAAATGAGTTTAAATTTGAACTCGGATGGATGATTCGTGATGGTTTCTACGAGATGGTCAATGCTATTTGGGAGAAACCTGTTGATGGCCAAACACCTATACTATGATGGAATAATAAAATGTGTGTTTTACGTAAGTTCCTTCATGGATGGGCTAGGCACACTGCTGGTATTCTTAAAAAAAATACCCCTATCATCTATCATTAATGACTTAGAAGCTTTTATGGAAGTTAGCCCGCTATATACACAGGAAATTGAGCTTAAAAGTCAATCAAATGCAGAAATAGCCCGACTACTGCGTGAAGAGGAACTCAAATGGTACCAATGCTCTAAAGGCGAATTTATCCTGGAAGGAGATGCGAATACAAGATACTTCCATGCTGTTGCCAATGACAAGCATAAAAAGAAATTTATTCACTCTCTGTTTCAGGAAGAAGGTATGATTGAGGCACAAGAGTAACCGAAGTCTTATATTACAACATATTATAAATCTTTGTCTAGGGCTCGAACAGAGAATTCATTTTCTATGGATGAGTCCCAAACAACGGATATCCCCCAAGTTCCCGTTGAGGAAAACAATTTTCTAACTGCTTCATATACCAAGGAGGAAGTTAGGAAAGCTATTTTTTAAACGGAACATAACAAAGCACCAGGGCCGGATGGCTTCCTAACGGGATGTTACCAAAAATTTTAGGACGTCATCAAGGAGGACCTGATGGGTTTGTTTGGGTTTTTACAGGTTGATCAGTTGGATCTTTTTAGACTAAATTTTGGCAACATAATTTTACTGCCTAAGGTTAATAATGCAGAATGTATACAACAGCATCATCTAATCTGCTTGCTTAACGTTAGTTTTAAGATTTTTACTAAAGTTGCACAATTAGACTAAACAAAGTAGCTGACCATGTTTTTAGTCCATCTCAAACTGCGTTCATGCAAGGGAGAAATATTTTAGATGGTGTAGTAATCCTATATGAAACAATCCATGGACTACACTTAAAAAATTAAATGGTGTACTATTTAATATTGACTTTGAGAAGACATATGACAAAGTTAATTGGTCTTTTCTCCAGCAAACACTCCGTATAAAAGGTTTTTCTGAGGAGTGATGTGCTCTCATACAATCTTTTATGTCTGGGGATAGTGTTACCATTAAAGTAAATGATGATACTGAAAAATACTTCTAGACCAAGAAAGGACCGAGACAGGGGGATCCATTATCACCTATACTATTTAATATAGTGGTTGATATGTTTAACGCGGACTTTTGGCTCTTGGGTTCTACACACCTCCGTACTTAGAAAAATAAAAGGTTAATTAAAAAATGTTTAAAAAATTGAATTTTTTTGAAATCAAAGATGATCAGGTATTGCACTCGTATAAAAAAATTTGGAAAGGAAATGATTCGCGTGGTTTTCAGGAAAAAAACAAAAACATGACGAATCAAAGGTGAATAGTACCTGGTCATGGGACATTTCGAATTTGTTTTTTACCCAGGATGCAATGAAAGTAATTCCCTAGAGAAATATTTTTGTACAAGTAGCATATCTGGTCATCTTTTGATTTCCAAAAAAGTTTGAATTTTTTAAAACTTTTTTAAATATATTTTTAATTTTCTGGGTATGGGGGTGTGTATCACCCGGGAGCCACACTGTAATTCTCCTGATATGTTAGCTATCCTTATTGAGAGAGTAAAGGATGATGGTAAAATTAAAGGATTGTTCTACATCTCGTTGATGACGGACTTTCTATTCTTCGGTACGCTGACGACACAATACTTTTTATGAAACATGATCTGGAGAAGGCTAAGAATCTGAAATTAATATTATCAGTATTCAAGAAGTTATCTCGACTTAAAATAAACTTCCATAAGAGTGATCTGTATTGCTTTAACGAGGCCCACCTATATGCTGAACTTTTCGGCTGTGGTCAGGGGAAATTTTCAATTAACTATTTGGGAATACCGATTCATTATCAGCGTCTCATGATGGCTGAATGGAAACTCGTTGAGAAAAGACTCCAAACACGTCTTAAGAGTTGGAAATGTAAATTGCTATCCATTGGCGGAAGACATGTACTCATAAATTCAGTACTCACCAACATGGTACCGTATATGATCTAGTTTTTCTAGTTACCAAAAGGTGTCTTGAACAAAGTGGATTATTTCCGTTCAAGATTATTTTGGCAAGAGGATAGTAAGAAAAGGAAGTATCGGCTGGCCAGATGGAATGTGATTTGCCGACCAAAGAAATACGGTGGACTGGGCATACATGATTTGCAAGTCAAAAACACCGCGCTGTTGGGTAAATGGCTTTTCAAACTACTTACAGAAGATGACATATGGCAAACCATTTTATGGAGGAAAAAATATGGGGTCCAAAGCTGTGACTCAAGTGGTTTGGAAACCCGGTGACTCACATTTTTTGGCGGGCCTAATGGCGACCAAAAAACATTTCTTCCATTTTGGTGCTTTCAATATTAAGGATGTATCACATATTAGATTTGGGGAAGATAAGTGGCTCGGTTAAACTTCTCTTCGTGAACAATATTCAGATTTGTTAGACACAAAGAGGATACGATTTCCACAGTTATGAAAGATAATCCTCCTAATGTGTCTTTCAAAAAAATTCTTATAGGTCCTTGACTGGCGAGGTTTTTAATATGCGGCCAAAAGTTCAGACGCCAACGCATCACGGGGTCTGAGTTGCGTGTAATCTCGCGGAGGGGCTGTAGTAGCTTCGCCAATTGTCGAGAGGGGAAAATGGGGGGTAAATACAAATCTAACGGTCAAACGATCGTTTGAACCAGTCAAAAACGTTTGAACTCAAATCCCACAATTAGGTCAACTCTTCTTGCCCCGTCCTGTCAGTATTCCCTGTTATCCTTTTAGGTCATGGACTGGTTTACCCCTGCGAGGACTAGATCTTCTTCCCTACTCTGCTCTTCTCCCCTATTATTCCACTCTCCATTATCTTGCTTAGCTCCGGCTACTGGTCTCTAGATCGGAGCTCGCCATTGCACTCCTTGTGTCCCCGCCAGGGCCGGTCAACCTCCCACGCCCTTAATCGAAGCTCGCCACCGTCGCCCTTGCCTCGTTTTTACTAGCCGGCATGACGGAGCTTTGCGTCCCTAGCCTAGCCCCTCACCGCTGCCTAGACCTTCTCACATGGTAGAGCGTGTCCGTCCGGTAAATCCGGACCGACGATCGGCCTCGGGCGGTTGTGTGCTGTCGCACACCCTAGGCATGGTGGACCTAGTAGAGGAGTTCGATGACAACGCTCTCATGGCCACAGTGCTGGGCACACGTCCCGCCTGTGTCGTCGGCAGACTTGCTGTCGGCTTTCAGGTATCGTTTTGGGATCAGACGAAAAGTGGTTAATATTGAGGTATGTGTGCTACCATTCAATTTCTTCTTCCAATTCTCCCACAACTCAGACAGCAAGCGCGTTCTGCATTCTTCCCGTTCTTTCAAGTGCTATGGGGGAGAAAGTGAGCTTCATGCATTTGCATCGCGCCTGTGGGTGGGACGATCACTTGGGACAGCTTCGTTTCTTCTCTAAACTCGGATTTGATGACCTCCCTTTGGATGCTTGGGAACCAGAGGCCCTCAAGCAGGTCGTCTGTAGCCTTGGCGGCGAGCTGGTGGAGAATTGTGTCACCGAGCGACAAATCGATCATCAAGGTAAAGGTGTGGCTGAAAGATCTAGACACCGTTCCTAAGATGTACGAGGTGGAGATTCCAAGCAGGGCAGGACGACATCTTTGCTGGAAGCACCCGGTGATCATCCACCTGCAGGAGGTTCTGAAATCGGTACATGGTATTCAGGACCCCGACGAGGCGGCCAGAAAGCGTCCTCGTCACCTGCAATGTTGGCCTGGAAGGATCGATGGCACATGACCACCATCATTCTGCGACGGAGCGCACGGTTTCGGTGGGGGCACCAGGTGTGGACAAGTTGGTGGTTCTGATTTCCCTCGAGTGAAGACAGAGGTTTAGTGAATCTGAACTGATGTAGTATGTGTGGCTACTGATTTGTATGCCTTATGTAATAGTTTGAACTGATGTAGTATGTGTGGCTACTGATTTGTAATGTGTGGCTACTGAATTCGTAGTATGTGTGGCTAATGATTTGTAGTTTGTGTGGCTAATGAATTTATAGTATGTGTGGCTATGAATTTGTGTGAATAACCAAGGTTAGCCTCCTGAAAAGAGGGTGAGCTGGCAATGATCAATGTCACCATTGCCGGGAAAATGCTGCTGGTGAGTGATCCGAAAGACAAGAAATTCTGCTGGTTTATATGCCTCGAATAATTTTTACCTAGATTTGTTCAAGCTAGTGCATGATTCTTTATGGAACTTGCATGAATAAATCACCCAAGACCAGTTCATAAAATTTTGTCTGAATCTTGTCTGCCTCGGATAAGAATGACAGTAAAATAAATTCAACCATCGGTAGTAATTGAATAAATAGATACATCTTGATAGTATTTGGTTACTTCCGAACTAATTCCATACTACAGTATGAGATATCTTCACAAAAGGGGGCTATTGCCTCTACAAAAGACATTCTATATAGTTAGTCTGAACTTAACTATTTTACATTGAAGAAACTGCAGATCTCCACCATAAAAGTTGGTTAGCCAATTGCCTAGAGAGGACGCAAGTTCAGGGATCGTTCAACCGCAACTGATCTTTTTTCCTTCTCGCCAAACTTCAAGAGATCTGCAATGTTCATGCACTAGTTGATGCACTTGAACCAGTCTCGGTTCAATATGAATAGCCACGCCGCCGCAACGATTTCTTCGAACGTGAACTCCAACTTCTCATGGCAGGGATGGTAGGTCCCTGTGAACCTGAACCTGAATTCCAACGCTGAGCTGTTGCCCGTTGTCGGCTCCAGCTGTCGAACACTCCAACAAGCTGAGTGTAGATGGATGCACACCGCCGCGATATGGCCGCTGACGGTGCGTAGGATGGATCGTCTTTGCCGCTGATGGCGTGCGCCTAGATTGCCCTAATGCGGTAAGGTCGCCCGCGTCGAGGCATGCAGGCAAGAGTTTGTTGACCTTGGTGCCGCCCTGTTTGGTTTTTTTTCCTCGGTGGCAAACTCACATGAACGCTTTGGAATGTACCTTTTTCTCATGCGCAGAGCACACGAAAATACTGCCGCGCGCTTTCTCCATGACGCTCGCTTGGCCCTGCTCGACACCACCACGGCCTTCGTTGTCGCCCTTGCCACCGCCGCAGATGCATCACGTTCTGCAAAATCAACCGTCTCGGATCGCAATGGGAGACCGTCGGAGGCTTCAGCAGTACAGTGATACGTCCAATTTGCATCACCATTCTATATCATAATTTGCCTCTATTCATTGATATATTTTTATTATAAGGTGTTACTTATGTATTTTCCTCTGTTTTTGCATGTTGGATGATTCTTGGAGGATGGACTGCTGGAGTCAGGTTTCTGATGGAAAAATAGGTGTTTTAATGCAATTTCGCGAAGATCAGAAAAATACCAGAAAAATATTGGAAAATTATATTTTCCCAGAATACGAAGGAAGCCAGAAGGGGAGGCGTAGCTGGGCCACAGGGACCCCACACCCCCTAGGCACGGGTCCCTCCTAGGCCGCTCCTAGGGTAGGTGTGGCCCACCTAGTCGGCCTCCGACTCCGCTCTCTCGCCTATATATTCCTCTCGGAACCCTAATACCAGGGAAGCGACCATAGAAAGATTCCCGCCGCCTCTGCGGGGCGGAAAACACCAAGAGAGAAAGAGCTCTCCGGCAGACAGATTTCTGCCGGGGAAATTCCTTCCCGAAGAGGGTAGATCGTCGCCATCAACACCATCATCAAGCTAGGATTCATCGGGATCATCATCATCATCCACACCATCATATCCACCAGCACCATCATCACCACTCCATCCCGCTGTAACAATTGTGCTGGATCTTGCATTAGTTCTTAGGGGAAACTTTTCCGGTGTTGATTACTATTGTAGTTGATGCTTGTGAGTGGAACCATTGGATTATTGTTTATGTTCAGATTTTTATCCATTACCATATCATCTTTGATCTTGATCCATATGATGTCTTGTGAGTAGTTCGTCTAGTTCTTGAGGACATGGGAGAAGTCATGTTGTTAGTAGTGGATTTGTGTTGAGATATTATTCAATGGTTTAATATTTAAGTTGTGGTGCTATTCTTCTAGTGGTGTCATGTGAACGTCGACTACATGATACTTCACCATTCATGGGCCTAGAGGAATGCATTATGTATTTGGCTACTAATTGTGGGGTTGCCGGAGTGACAGAAACCTGAACCCCCGTTAGGACACCTTTGCACAAGGGAGTGTAGGATCTCAGAGTTTAAGGCTGTGGTTAGGTTTATATCTTAATTGCTTTCCTGTAGTTGCGGATGCTTGCAAGGGGTTTAATCACAAGTATGTATTAGTCCAAGTAAGGTCGGTACATTAGCATAGGTTCACCCACACAACACTTACAACACCAAAGAAGAGTACTCAGCTATTTGAAGCGAAAGCACTTGACAGAATTCCCATGTGTTCTCGAGAACGTTTGGTCCTTATAAGTATTTCCACCTGCTTGTCCTTTGCTAAGAAAGGATTGGGCCACTTGATGCGTTTGTTCTTTGTCTTTATTACTTGCACCTTGTTTTGTGGCATTATCAGAAAACCCCTAAAAATCCGTTTGCTAAGTATTTATAGAGATTTCCTGCTCCACACCACTAGTCAACACCTTATGCTTCTCGTTGGGATCGACACTCCTATTTATCAAAAGTACTACGATACACCCCCTATACTTTTGGGTCATCAAGACTATTTTATAGCGCCGTTGCCGGGGAGTGAAGCGCTATTGAAGAGTGGAACTGGTAAAGGAAACTTCTATTGTGAGTATTTCTTTTTGTTTCTATTTGTTACTTTGTTTCCAATATGGATAATCCACTTGGTTTTCTGTTTGGGAAAACTACTACCACTGTTAGGGTAGTAGATGAACCACCACCTATTGAGATAGATCCTTTTAAGATACCTACAAGTATTATTGATCGTGTTATGGATAATTATTATTTAGGGGATGGAACTGTTCATCCTAGTGATCATTTGCTTTTTATCCATGAATTATGCGGGTTGTTTAAGTGTGCAGGTATCACAACTGAACATGTGAAGAAGAAGTTACTCTCTATATCCTTGAAAGGGAGAGCTGAAGAATGGACAATCCATGGAATGGGAGGAAATGGCTTCTCTCTTTTATTCTAAATTCTATCGTCCCAGTGATATTCGTAAGGATAGAAATCTTATATATAACTTTTGGCCTCGTGATGGAGAGAGTACAGCTCAAGCTTGGGGGAGATTGAAGTTACTAATGCTTAAATGTCCTATTCATGAACTCCCTAACAATATTATTATCAATAACTTTTATGCTAGGCTTTCTCTTCATGATAAAGATTTACTAGATTCTTCTTGTGCTGGATCATTCACACATATGAAGTAAGAAGATAAATGGGATCTACTAGACCGTATTCAAGAAAACACTAAAGCTTGGGAGAATGACAAAGGAAGAAATTCAGGTATAAACTATGATTATGAATGCATTAAATCTTTTATGGGAACTGATGAATTCCGTGATATTAGCAATGAGTTTGGTATTGATTCCCAAAGTATTGCCAACTGTTTTAAGGACTTTGCCTCTTACATAGAAATTCCCAAGAAGAAGTGGAATAAGTACCATGCTCCTTATAAAGATGTTGTTAGTCATGTTCCTTTTAGAAGCACTGAAGTTTGTACTACTAATCCTATTGTGCTTGAACCTTATGTTGAGAAAATACCTTTCCCAGCTAAGGTAAAGGAGTATTTTATAATGATTAGTACAAATAATAAAGGTACTAAGAAAACTGTGGAGCCTGATGAGCAATTGATTATTGAGCCTGTGGTAGCTATTGTGAAAGATCTTGTCACTAAAAATATAGAGTATGAGCACATTGTCTTATGTGAAGACGCTTCTAATATTATCTCTCATCCTAGTAAGGCTAGAAAAGCTAGTTTTCCTGTGCTTTCTAGTAAAATTGGTGATCATTTCTACTATGGTTTATGTGATATTGGTGCTAGTTCTAGTGCTATTCCTTATGAGCTTTATAGGGAAATTATGCATGAAATTGGTCCTTGTGAGCTTAAGGATATTGATGTGGTTATTCACCTTGCAAATAAGGAAACCATTTGCCCTATTGGTATTGTAAGAGATGTGGAGGTTCTTTGCGGTAAGATTAAGTATCCTGCTAATTTTCTAGTGCTTAATTCAATAGCTAGCAAAACTTGTCCTTTCATTTTTGGTAGACCTTTCTTGAACACTTGTGGAGCTATTATAGATTGTAAGAAGGAGAAAGTTTTAACTAAGTTTGATGGAGATTCTTATGATTTCCTTGTGAAAATAGCTTGCCTAATGAAGATTTCAGGATGGAACAACTTGCTTCTATTGATCCAGTTTATGACCTTGGACCTCCTTTTGATGATATTAAATATGCTCATTCTTATGATAAAGTTGTTGCCAGTGACGGTTATATTGCCAACTTTATTCAAAGTGCAAGTGAAAGTTATTATGAGAGAGGGAAACATGTGCATCTCAATAATGTTAAGTTTCCCCGTTTTATGTTGAAAGTTTTGAAGTTGCATTTGTTTTGTCTTCATATGCTATTGGCTTTTTGTTTCAACAATTTGTTTTCGCATGATACCCCCATGCATAGGAAGTGGTTTAGACTCAAATGTGTTGGTTATTTGCTTCTCGATGCTCTCTTTCACTTCAAATATATATCTCCTTTGTGAGCATCTTTGAGACTTTCAAGCCTAACTTAAAGGCATTAAAGAAAAGTACTTGTTGGGAGATAACCCAAGAGTTTGGTTGAGTCTTGGAAGTTATTACCTCAGTAATAAACGCTCCTTATCCTTTTTCTTTTGGTTTTTGTGTCAAGTTCAACTATTTTTGAGAAGTGGAGTTGTGAAAAGTGGCTGTCCGGGGATAGATTTTTGTGCTGTATTGTAAAAATTCGTGAAGGAGCTCAGTACTACGGATGGAGCTATATTTTTCTGTGCTTGTTCTCCAAGTTGTTACCCAACTTTAATCAGTTTTGCACTTTTTGATTTGAGCAACAGAAGGTTTTCAAAAAAAATCAATCTTTACCTACTGGTCTGTTTTGACAGATTTCTGTTATCATTTGCATTTGCCTCTTACAGAAGCCTTTGTTTTGATGGATTTCAGTTAAAGTGTGAGCCCAAGGGTTTATTGTTTTTGCTTACACTAATTTTGCCATTGAGATTTGTGTAATGCCTTGCATGAAAGAAATTTCTAGGAGAAGGAGGAAAGGAGTCTGCAGAGTTCGTCTTTGAATAGGTAAAAGTGGTGAAAACAGAAGGTTAATGAAAGCCTAATATTTTTATATTTTTTTGATATTTTTATTACATTAGGAAAGTTACGAGACGGAACAGAGGAGGAAACAGGGGCCGGGGTGGCCAAACCCACCCTAGGCGCGGGCCCTAGCTGGCCGCGCCTGGAGGGGGTGTGAGCCTCCCGAGCTCCATCTCCGCCTCGTTTTCGTACCAGCACCTTCCTTATGCATTGAAACTTTGTAATATATATAACCCCCGGACCCCCCAAGGTTCGTGCATTGTGTTCTCGTCGTGTTTTCGTTTCGATCTGTTTCTGTCAGCAAATCTTCTCAAGTTTAGAGCACGATGGTCTCCCCCAACGACAAAGGCAAGAAGCCCGAGGAAGATGATCCTCAAAACCCCAAGAAGGAAGATATTTTGGTAGGGGATGAAGAAGACATGGAGGATGACAAGCATCCGAACACCCGCGCTACCGTCGCAAGCATTGGAGTGGTGGCAAACCCTACCAAGCTTAGAAGGACAGCACGGATGTCTATAGGAGGGAAACCTCCATGGCTTGTCTACACCCCACGGTCATCTCATCCATGTACCAAGAGACCCTTCCATACTCTTATACATGAGCATCAATACCAACAGGTGCCCAAAGGGAACTTGCCCTCGATGTGGGATATGCCTCGTTCTAACCATGCAGGGGAGGAACACACTAAGAAGGAAGAGTGGGGAAAGAATAGCAAGGACTGGGGCTCTCGGTCCGATATGATCATGAGCCGCATTGAGCAAAATTCGGAGTTGATTCGTACTCTAACCTTTGATATTGAGGATTTGAGGAAACTGATTGAGGAGCTTATCAAGAGAACACCATCACCACCGAAGGAGTAATTCGTTATCAGGTTTGGCATCCCCTTGGCTTGTTCCAAGCTTGGGCGAGTGCCGCGGTATCACAATCATTATCTTTCATCTTTTAATTTTTAGTGGATTCATGTCTTTGCTAGATAAGTTATCTTATAGGTTGGTTTGCATGTGGAAGTATCTCTCCTTCAGTTGATTATCTATGTATCCCTTGGTGTGAGTGCTTTATGGAATATTAATGAGAAGTTTCATCTTTTACTTTTTGCACTTCTTATTTTAGTTTGCAATCTCTATTATATGATGGATCTTGTTGATCAGTATTGGCATCACTTTGGGAGCATCAAGTAAATCTAAATTGGTTTTGGCAAACCGAGCTCTGGTCAGTAGCAACACTTTTTGAGGTTTAAAAGGAAAAGAGAAAAAGCTTATAGGTATTTTGTATCATCTATTTTCTTTCTTGATTGGCTCATAAGCTTAGTATTCTTTATTTAAGATATTTTGTGTCTTCTTGGAAGATTGCATGTTTGTCTTTATCACTTGTAGGCTTGCTTGTTTCTTTCAACTCTTTTGCTTGCTACCCAGCCTTGCTAGCCAAAAACCTGTTTTGAGAAGGCATACTTCTCATGCTTCCAATCCCTTTGAACCAAAACCCGTGCCATTTGTGTCCACCATATCTACCTATTAGCATTGTTGCTATTCCAAGCAAATTCTCAAGCTTCACCTATCTTTTGAATTAAAACGTATTTTGTTATGTGAAAACTAGTTAGTAAAGCTCTCACGAACTTGATGGCACACCTTATTTTCTTGCCCCTAATAGACTTGAACCATTGTGTCATCGAAGTTGTATATGCTTGCATCTATACATTGGAATTAGCAGAACCGTGCTGTCACGGGGAACGCTTTCAACATTGCATCTGTATGTTGTACATAGTTGATATCATGCTCTTTTGTTTGCAGATGTCATCGGTGTGAAATAAAGAGGGAGCTTGTAAGTCCATGGAGTGATGTATGTGTGTTAGAGAAACGCCTGGGCCGCTAGCCTAAGCCATGCCTAATCATGGTGGAAACTTGCAGCATCACCATAATGAGCATTCTGTGAAGCTTCCTCAATAAAAAGCTATGCACATAGTAAATAAAAAGATCGCTGAGATGCTCATTGTCTGCTTGCCTTGTCATTTTGGTTATGGGATATCTCCTGTACCATGTGAAAGGGGTACCCCGTTGGCGGTTCTTTATGATACACATGTACTTACAATGACAAGAACTTACCGGTGACTAAAGTTGAGTAGCATGAGGAGCGACCCTCGTACTCAAGGGACATGAGATTGCCAACTTATATTTCGTCAAGCATATATTCCATCCTTGTTCACTTTAACTTTAATCATCTCAATATGCCTATTATAGGGGCAATGAGGGCTCAAAGCTAGTAAGTACCATAATCTTTTGAAAGCTCTTTATGACTTGAAATCCCTGCTTCCCTCTATGAAAGGACCTTTCTTCTATTTCCAAGTTGAGTCACAAACCTACTTCCTCTCTATCTCCAGCAAGCATTTGAGTTGTAGTGTTGCAAGCATTCATAAGGTGATTTATTCAATCATGTTCTTTATCTTCCTTGTTTGCACAAGACTCTTATCTATTGAGTATTACTTTGAAAGCCATCATTATAAAAAATCTTTTTGAGAAAAGAGTGCTCCTATTTTTGAAGACTTCTACAAAAGCTTTTTGTGAAACTGTTTGCCAGTTGTTCTCTGACCAAGATCAAGAGTTTGCCAATTCCAATTATGATTTATCTTTATGCATCTCTATTGTGACTCCTGTACTTGTTGCAACCTAAGTTATATAATGGTGAGTTGCTTTCTTCTATGAGTTCTGTAATGGTAAGTGTGATGCTTCTTGTCCGTATTATTTTATTGACACTTCACTCCATAAACCTGTGGACATGTTTACTGAGCTTAGTTTTCGCTTGGGGATAAGCGAAGGTCTAAGCTTTGTGGGAGTTGATACGTCCAATTTGCATCACTATTCTATATCATAATTTGCCTCTATTCATTGATATATTTCTTATTATGAGGTGTTACTTATGTCTTTTCCTCTGTTTTTGCATGTTGGATGATTCTTGGAGGATGGACTGCCGGAGTCAGGTTTCTGATGGAAAAAGAGGTGTTTTGATGCAATTTCGTGAAGATCAGAAACATACCAGAAAAATATTGGAAAATTATATTTTCCCAGAAGACGAAGGAAGCCAGAAGGGGAGGCGTAGCTGGGCCACAGGGGGACCACACCCCCTAGGCGCGGGTCCCCTCCTGGGTCGCGCTTAGGGCAGCTGTGGCCCACCTGGACGGCTTCCGACTCCTCTCTCTCTCTCGCCTATATCTTCCTCTTGGAACCCTAATACTAGGGGAGCGACCATAGAAAGATTTCCGCCGCCTCTGCAGGGTGGAAAACACCAAGAGAGAAAGAGCTCTCCGGCAGACCGATTTCTGCCGGGGAAATTCCTTCCCGGAGAGGGGAGATCGTCGCCATCAACACCGTCATCAAGCTAGGCTTCATCGGGATCATCATCATCATCCACACCATCATATCCACCAGCACCATCATCACCACTCCATCCCGTTGTAACAATTGTGTTGGATCTTGCATTAGTTCGTAGGGGAAACTTTTCTGGTGTTGATTACTATTGTAGTTGATGCTTGTGAGTGGAACCATTGGATTATTGTTTATGTTCAGATTGTTATCCATTACCATATCATCTTTGATCTTGATCCATATGATGCCTTGTGATTAGTTTGTCTAGTTCTTGAGGACATGGGAGAAGTCATGTTGTTAGTAGTGGATTTGTGTTGAGATATTATTCAATGGTTTAGTATTTAAGTTGTGGTGCTATTATTCTAGTGGTGTCATGTGAACATCGACTACATGATACTTCACCATTCATGGGCATAGGGGAATGCATTGTGAATTTGGCTACTAATTGTGGGGTTGCCGGAGTGACAGAAACCTGAACCCCCGTTAGGACACCTTTGCACATGGGAGTGTAGGATCTCAGAGTTTAAGGCTGTGGATAGGTTTATATCTTAATTGCTTTCCTGTAATTGCGGATGCTTGCAGGGGGTTTAATCACAAGTATGTACTAGTCCAAGCAAGGTCGGTACATTAGCACAGGTTCACTCACACAACACTTACAACACCAAAGAAGAGTACTTAGCTATTTGAAGCGAAAGCACTTGACAGAATTCCCATGTGTCCTCAAGAACGTTTGGTCCTTATAAGTATTTCCACCGGCTTGTCCTTTGCTAAGAAAGGATTGGGCCACTTGTTGCGTTTGTTCTTTGTCTTTATTACTTTCACCTTGTTTTGTTGCTTTATCAGAAAACCCCTAAAAATCTGTTTGCTAAGTATTTATAGAGATTTTCTGCTCCACACCACTAATCAACACCTTATGCTCCTCGTTGGGATCGACGCTCCTATTTATCGACAGTACTACGATACACCCCCTATACTTATGGGTCATCATATAGCCACATGGCCTGCCTCAGAGGGTCCAAATAGGCAAGCTTCGGCGGCCACCACGGAGGCCGGGGCGGCGGCTTCTGCTTAGGCGGGGCCATGGCTAAGCTTCCTAATAGTGTATCTTATTTATTCGAAACTAGTTAGACTAAATGCTAAATCTTTATTTCCCTTCTCAGCATAAGAGTGCTAATATATTAAAAATACATGTCGTGGCTAGCAATCGGATCGGGCAATGTACCAGGTCAGAGTTCCATATTAAGTATATTTACGACTGTGTCCTTAGTTGTGTCCACAAATTATATCTATGCCACTACGATCGTAGAATTGTAGCAAAACCATTAGAAATAGGGGAAGAGGACGTGGCGTCTTACTGATAGGCAGGCCTCGCCACCTTGACCATCGATGGTGTGCATCCCTGGTTTGAGGATTAGTGTTCCCCATTACTGTGTGATTTTCCATATTCTGTCGCTCCCAGCTCCGCTCCGCTCCACTGCTCTGGTCTTGCACGCCGCCACTCTGTCCCTTCGTGCAACACTCTCGTACTCCCCTTGGACTATCATCCTCCCGTCATCCCCTACCCGCCCTACCCACCCTGCCTTGCCCCCTTGCCCTGTCTCCTTGCCTCCGTCCCCGCCCAGGCGTGTGGCGCTAGGTTCTCGTGCAACGACATTGGCTTTGATCTGGATCCCACATGGAAAGATGGACATCGCCAGCTGGAAGGAACTTCACAAGAAAGGTATCGCCTCGACGCATGCAAAGGAGGAGATCATCAAGGAGCTCATGAGGGGATAATCTTAAGCTTACTGATAATATTGTCGCATCCCAGACAAGGAACGCTTGAACCTGTAGGAGGCGCACGTCCAAGTACTGAGGGAGGAGGTAAAAACCAAAGCGGACCTAATCGAACGAACCCTCCAACTAGAGGTTCTTAGGAAGGAAAACGAGTATCTTTGTGCTAGGCTTAGTGCAAACTATAAGTTTTTCTGAAATTAGTTTGCAAACTATGTGTTCTGACGGACCAAATCGTGTTTTATCAATGTAGTAGTAATTTTGTAAATGTGGCCTATCTCTATGCGAACTATGATTTCTTCTGAAAGGTTATTTTGCTTAAGGATTGAGTTTGGATTAGTTAAGATATCACAATTTCAAGTCTTACAGTTAACTAGTTTCAGATACCGCCACGACACAAATTATTCATCTAAAATTTCCTTCATCCTCTGTAGCTTGTCCTTGTTCACCTCGCATTTCTTCTTCAGATCCGTCAACAGATCCGCAATGCAGTACTCTAGCTTATTATTATCTTCCATGAGCTGATCCCTCTCCTTTTCTATCATCTGAAGCTTTAGTGCAACTACCACCACCAAGCTCCTATTGATTGTGTCATTTAATTCTGACCGCAAATTATTGATTTCCTGTTCTAGCTCCTTATTTCCTACCAAGATCTTGTAATTTTTTGCAGCTGCATCGCAGGCATCTGTAAATCTCCTCGACCTTTCGAGCTCACACATATCCCACAACTGGGCCAAACATTTCTTAAGTGCGTCTGGCCACTCAAGATCCACCCACTCTACACAAATTTCTTCATGTCACCATTGTATATAACGAAAGAAAACCTGATTTGTACATCCCAAAACCTTCTTCTAGTGTTACTGCCTTCAAATGCAACACATTTCCTCAGTTTTAGCCCATGATCACATGGTACTTCCCAATCGATATCTAGGCCCTCCCAATCGGGGTTGTAGATCATGAGTGGTACCTATAAGTGAACGGAAAGCTATAAATAAGCATGATTGTATGCACATTTCAAGTCTTGGGTCGAGTTAATTACCAATGCCTAACCATTGCCGAGAAAACAGAGGAAATCACATCGGGGAGGGAAGACTCGATGTCGGAGAGAAGGCTGTCACGGCTCGACTGGTCGTCCTTGTTGTTCCAGGACGGCATGGCGAATGCGTCCGCGACGACGCGTCCACAACGGTGAGGAGAGAGAGGAGGGCAGTGAGTGGAGAGAGCAGGAGTGGGGAAAGTGAAGTGCGTCAACGTTGCAACATTGACTAAATTGGCATGCTATAATGGTTTAATTGACACAATGTCCCGTGGCTGGATTACTGTCTCATATCTAATAGTTTTTCTCTTCCTTCATTTTAATTTATAATATTAATCTTATACTTACTCCTTCCCAATTTGTTTGACTTATATCAACATACAAAATATTATCTACTGAACAATATAGGATTAGGGTTTATGGTTTAGGTCTAATGAACTGTTTATTGTACTAACCTCTTAACCCTTAATCCTAAATCCTAGATCTGTCCGTCCAATAGACCACTGTCTCCTACTAAGTAAGTGTTTTTCCTAAACCCTACGCTTGTTCATCCATGATAGTACTTCCTTCTAAGTAACATGTAGTTATCCAGCGATTAGTCAAATTAATAATCTCACAAAGCATTATATTACATCATAATCATGTCAACTACAAGGTACTTATGTATCACCTTGTTTAGTGATGGTTTCAATGAATGATATGTCCGAAAATCCCAACAGCTCATGAACATTATATTACAATCTCTCAATAATCATAATCTTAGAAACAAGTATATCACATCATCTCAACAAACATAATCATGTCAACTACAATGTACTTATGTCTTATTACAACAACGATGCTTTTATCGAGTGATATGTCCAAAAATCTCAACAGCTCACAGAACATCGGATTGCAATCTCTGAACAAACACGACCACAACAACACAGTTTCAACGCAACAACAATCTTTGTTACAAATACATGCAGGAAAACCCTCTGGTCTATATGAAAAGCCCTAGGTAGCAGCTCTCATCAGATCTGATCAACGTCTACCACCTCGTTCTGTTCAGCCACAACAGGGGCCTCTGCATCCACTACAACATGTCCAACAGCATAAAAAATGGCAACCAGGAAGAACACCTTCCTGGTTTGCTTCTTTCGTTGCATAATATGTATTAGATCATCGGTATCCAAAACCTCTATGAATTCCTGCTTCTTATGATGCCACCACTAGAGTCGTGCCATATGCTTAGGGCCAATAATGATTTCCTTACCAATCATCTCTCTCTCTCAGTTCAACAAGAGTTATGTTTTTGCAATCGACGACATCTCCATAGTACATGACGCAACTGGCTTATTAACTCCGCCATCAAGTTTTGCTGTGTATGAATCCACCTCTAGGTGTATATTCAACTTAGCTTGATCAACATCTAGTGGTTCGTAAACTCGAGCAGCAAAAGCTTTGTCAGCAAGATCTCCACTATTTGCATACATATCATCAATCATCGCTTCAACTTTCACCTTACGATCATCTACACAACACTCCCAAAGCATCTGAAGCTAATGGGAGTGCTCAATTTGCATATAGGTATCACTCATGTTATGCCACACCAATTTTTCCCTCTGTCTGGATCCACAAGGAATCCTAGTATGAAGCATATCTATCAGCCGTGAAATAGACACAACCTCTTTGCAGTTGAAAAGCACACACACACACACATCCTGCCCGAACACAACTCTCTCGCAACCAAAATCTAGTTTTACAATGTGCTGGCGAACATGAACCATGAACTCATATAGGTCCGCTGCATCGAAGTTGTTTCTAATTTGATTAAAAAGGAGACCTTTCAGTTCATTCAACTCTACTTTGCAGTAACTAAAATACTTGCAAGACAAGGCATAGAAAAGAAAAATTCACCTCTCGCTCTTGTCTCGGGTGGTTTTCTTCGAGATCTGGGTTGCACGACCCCGCACTGCATGCGGTGACCCAGCATTCCACTGCATGATGTAGTACACTATAGTCGTTGACATAACACCAATGAAACACCATTCACTAGTATTACATCCCTTAGAGTGCTACAACAGAAACACAGCAGGTCCAAGACATGACTATAGGTTACAACTCAACTCTTTACACAAGATCCAGAGAACACTCTAGGTTAGAGAGAGAGAAAGAAACTTCTTACAAGAAGAATCAGAAATAAACAACTCAAAAACTATCATAATATTATGACTAGTATTTTAACTAATGGTCTAGCATTGCTGCTATCGCAATACACTACAGAAGTAGGTTCTATGGATAGAGATTATTGTAGGGGTTCGTAGCATGGAAAACAAAAAATTTCTACCGCATGCACACAAACAAGCCAAGATCTATCTACTAGATTATAGCAACAAGTCGATAGAGGAACTCACCCTCGAAGATTCCAAAGCGGTCAACGAGAGCAGATTCTCGTGGGTGATGTAGTCGTACACTTGCCGATCTCAAGATCGCGTAGACGATCCTTCCGGCGCTGTGTTCCGGCAGCGCTTCCGTGGTCGGTCACACGTTCGGTACTCGATGAAGACCTTCCTCTCCCTTGTTCCAGCAGGCAGCGGAGGTTGTAGTACTCTCCTCGCGATTCCGGCAGCACGACGGCGTGGTACCGGAAGTAGAGGGGAGATCTCACAGGGCTTCGCCTTAAGCCGAAGCGAGTATGGTGGATTAGGGTTTCTCGGAAAACTAGGGTTTAGAGATCCGGGAGGAGGAGGAGGTGTCGGCGGCGGCTAAGTCGGCGGCGACGAACCGGCGGTGGCGGGCGGCGGCGCTGGCGGCGGCTCGTGGAGAGGGCTTGGAACTTGTGTTGTTTGGGGCAGCCCTCCCCCTCTATTTATGAGAGGGAGGGGCAGCCTTGGGAGGGGTGGGTTTGAATCCAAACCCAAACCCAAGTTGGATTGAGAGAAGGACTTGTTTCTTCTCCCACTAGGAAACTATTGTTCCAGTTTGACTTTTTCAAACTTCCCATTTGACTTTCAATTTAGAGCTTTATTTCTCTCTTGCATATGCCAACACCAAGTAAACTTGAACATGATCCTAATAATTCCACTTACCCATGACACATTCATGGACCATTCTCCTTTCGGACCGGTGAACCTTCCAGACCCTTCTAGAACCTCTCCGATGAAATCATCGGAAACTTTCCCGAACTCCGAAATAGGACTTTCCTTATATGAATCTTATTCTCCGGACCATTCCGGATCTCCTCGTGATATCCCGGATCCCATCCGAGACTCCGAACAACATTCGGTCTCTTACTCATCATTCCATAACTACTCAACAACATCGAATCCTTAAGTGTGTCTCCCTACGGTTCGTGAATTATGCGGACATGACCGAGACACTTCTCCGATCAATAACCAATAGAGGAATCTGGAAATTCATATGGCTCCCACATATTTCTATGATTACTTTGCGATCGAATGAACCACTTACATACGATACCAATTTCCCTTTGTCTCACGATAGTTTACTTATCCGAGGTTTTGATCGTCGGTATCTCTGCATACCTAGTTCAACCTCGTTACCGATAAGTACTCTTTTCTCGTTCCCGTGGTATGTGATCCCTTGTGAACCAGTCACATGCTTGCAAGCTAATTGGATGACATTCCACCGAGAGGGCCCAGAGCATATCTATCTGTCATATGGATGGACAAATCCCACTCTTGATCCATGTGTCTCAACCCATACTTTCTGAACGCTCAATGCCACCTTTATAACCACCCAGTTACGGTGTGGTGTTTGATGTCATCAAAGCATCCTTCCGGTGATGGTGATAAGCATGATCTCATGGTCGAAGGAATTAGGTTACTATGTATCAGAAAGCTTATAGAAAATGAACTATATTAAATGACTTGATCTTTATTCTACGCTTAACTATAGGAGTATGTCCATCACATCATTCTCCTAATGATATGACCCTGTTGTTAATAACATCTCTATGTTCATGATCAGGAAACCATGATCATATATTAACCAACAAGCTAGTTTAACAAGAGGCTTTGCTAGGAACTCTTTTATGTTTACAAATCACACAAGTATTAATGTTTCCGGTTAATACAATTATAGCATGGTATGTAAACATTTATCATAAGTGTGAAGATATGATAATAACCACTTTATTATTGCCTCTTGGGCATATCTCCAACAGTCTCCCACTTGCACTAGAGTCAATAATCTAGTTTCAAACCTTTGTGTATTCAACACCTATGGATTTCTGGTGTCGTATGTACACGATTGCTAGTGGTCAACTGATCTCCGGATCTGACACTTCCAGGTCCGTGTGTAATTGCATGTCTTTGCGTCTCTACGCATCACTCATTCTCTAATGAGATGGCTTTGTAAAATTTTGGTCCTTTGGCGTGACCTTTAGTTCTTTGGGGTTTAAAACATGTTGATAATATTGTCGTACAATATATCTTCATAGTATTATCACTGTTGTGAACCACACCTAGTTTGATAACAAACTTCTTGACACAAATGCCCTCTTTTGCTGCTATAAAAGTAGTTATATACTTAGCCTTTTGTTGTAGTATCTGTCACAATGTCTTAACTTTAGAACTCATACAAATACATTATGGAACTTACTTTCCATCACATTGTGCCACCCTTAGTTTAGATTGAGATAAACTTAATTTGTACTTCGTGACAAAACTAGTATCAATGTAATACTTTTACAATGAACTAACCATCTATTTGTCACTTCTACAAAATAATATATTCTTAGTTCTTTTAAAAAATCATAAGAATTTGTCGTGGTGGTATCACGGCATATGCCATGGGTAGGCTAAAGTTGGGGCCGATGGACGTGGAGGAATCCGGGGAGGGATGATGCGGTGAAGACCGCACTCATAGGAACAAAGAGAAATACAATGTATATTGGATTGAAGCTCTCAAGTGGAGATAACACCTCATTCTATACATCTAATCCCTTATAATCTTGCCATACTTGTGGCTACAATCATGCTCCTTGAGCTTTTTCCCCTATGCTTCTATCTAAGCTCTCTGTGAGAGTGGAGGAAGAGGAAGAAGGAGAGCTCCTAGTGAGCAGAAAGGAGAGGAGCCCTTTGGGGCCTCTCTGAGAACGATCCCCCTGGTGCTCCTTATAAAGGGGAGCTCAGGGGACAAAGCTTGTTCCCCACGATTGGCATCTCCTCAACATATTCCGGGCATCTTCTAGAGATGCCCAGCATATGCCTTGGCATCTTTGGAGATGCCAGGGCATATCCTCTAGCATCTTCTTGATGCCATGGGCATATTCCCTGTGCCCCTGTTCTAGTCTAAGCGATGGGTCCCAAGACTGGCTCCTGACACGAAGATCTTGACTTTACTTGATCGTATGCCGACGTAGTTGTTGAGACTGCATTCTGGAATAAATAACAAGGTGTCTGGAGCTTTATAACTCGGCCCAGGCGCCTTTGGGCCATTGGTAATTCGGCCTGGATTATGGTGAACTCGGCCTGTGAGAATCTAGGCCCAAACCTGGTCAAAGCTTCTCCCAGCCGAGTCAACGCTCAAGGCCCAGCCGGGTTTCACCTTACTCGGCTTGTGAAGGAGCCCGTCCAGAGCAGAGGCAGCCCAGCTGGGCCTTCTTTACTCGGACCAGGCGGGGCAGCGAGGAAGAGGCGGTTGGGGTCGTCCCTGCGTACATCCATATGGCGTGGTCCGTGGTGGGCCGAATTCGGCATCAGCCGGCCCACCCGGGTGCTCGCTGTTGGCTCGAGGCGAAGAGGAGAAGGTCCCGCGGTGGGCCGAGCTGGCTCCTCGCCGGCCCACCCGGGCGATGCTGGGGTGTGCGGTTGATGCCGAGGTTGGGGAAGCAGCGCCGAGTGGCGGGAGAACGGTCGGCGTCGTGGAGGCTTGGAGGGAGTGAGGTCGGCCGGGTGGGCCGGCTGGGTGTACCTCGGCCCAGCCGGGTTCCATGTAGTTCGGCCTGGAAGGCCTGAGTGACGGCGGTAAGGCCTAATTCGGCCTGGAGGGCGGCTGACCAGGCCGAGTTTTGCCTATGTCAGCCCAGGTACAGTTGTCTTCTCCTTTTTTTTATTCTATTAATATTTCTCGTCTCTTAATCTGTTAATTTAGCACTTTATCGAATAACTTGATACACCAACTCTGGGGTACCTAGGGGTACACCCCCGACATTAGTCCCCGAGGCCATGTGGGATTCGTAGAATCGCTCATGGGCTTTATATTTAAATATCCCCAGAGTTGTTTTTCGACTTATTGCAACTTGGTTGTATGCCTCTATGTCTTATAATCCTTTTGAGCAAGTTTTTTGACTACTCGCGTTCTCGGGCATTGGCCATAATCCCTTTGGGTAAGTTTTTGGACTTCTGGCCTTCATGGGCACTGGTCATAATCCCTTGGGTAGGTTTCTGGACCTATGGCCTTTGTGGGCACTGGTCATAACCCCTTGGGTAAGTTTCTGGACTTCTGGCCTTCATGGGCACTGGTCATAACCCCTTGGGTAAGTTTCTGGACTTCTGGCCTTCATGGGCACTGGTCATAACCCCTTTGGGTAAGTTACGAGTTCTGGCCTTATTGGGCATTGCTCTTTTAACCCCATTGGGTAAGTCATGAGTTCCTGCCTTCTTGGGCATTACTCTTTTAGCCCTATTGGGTAAGTTATGAGTTCCTGCCTTGTTGGGCATTGCTCTTTTAGCCCTATTGGGTAAGTTATGAGTTCCTGCCTTGTTGGGCATTGCTCTTTTAACCCCATTGGGTAAGTCATGGGTTCATGCCTTCTTGGGAATTGCTCTTTTAACCTCATTGGGCAAGTTACGAGTTCCTGCCTTCTTGGGCATTGCTCTTTTAACCCCATTGGGTAAGTTACGAGTTCCTGCCTTCTTGGGCATTGCTCTTTTAACCTCATTGGGCAAGTTACGAGTTCCTGCCTTCTTGGGCATTGCTCTTTTAACCCCATTGGGTAAGTTACGAGTTCCTGCCTTCTTGGGCATTGCTCTTTTAACCTCATTGGGCAAGTTATGAGTTCCTGCCTTCTTGGGCATTGCTCTTTTAACCCCATTGGGTAAGTTATGAATTCCTGCCTTCTTGGGCATTGCTCTTTTAACCTCATTGGGTAAGTTTATGAGCTCTTGCCTTATTGGGCACTGCTCTTTTAACCTCATTGGGTAAGTCATGAGTTCCTGCCTTCTTGGGCATTGCTCTTTTAGCCCTATTGGGTAAGTTATGAGTTCCTGCCTTGTTGGGCATTGCTCTTTTAACCCCATTGGGTAAGTCATGGGTTCATGCCTTCTTGGGAATTGCTCTTTTAACCTCATTGGGCAAGTTACGAGTTCCTGCCTTCTTGGGCATTGCTCTTTTAACCCCATTGGGTAAGTTACGAGTTCCTGCCTTCTTGGGCATTGCTCTTTTAACCTCATTGGGCAAGTTACGAGTTCCTGCCTTCTTGGGAATTGCTCTTTTAACCCCATTGGGTAAGTTACGAGTTCCTGCCTTCTTGGGCATTGCTCTTTTAACCTCATTGGGCAAGTTACGAGTTCCTGCCTTCTTGGGCATTGCTCTTTTAACCCCATTGGGTAAGTTATGAATTCCTGCCTTCTTGGGCATTGCTCTTTTAACCTCATTGGGTAAGTTTATGAGCTCTTGCCTTATTGGGCACTGCTCTTTTAACCTCATTGGGTAAGTTATGAGTTCCTGCCTTCTTGGGCATTGCTCTTTTAGCCCTATTGGGTAAGTTATGAGTTCCTGCCTTCTTGGGCATTGCTCTTTTAACCCCATTGGGTAAGTTACAAGTTCTTGCCTTCTTTGGCATTGCTCTTTTAACCTCATTGGGTAAGTTTATGAGCTCTTTCCTTATTGGGCACTGCTCTTTTAACCTCATTGGGTAAGTTATTATCCGAGTTAACTCATCCCAAATCCGAGTTACTTTACTCAAAATTGACTTTATGTCTTAAGTCTGAGTCATCTGACTCAAATCCGAGTTATACGACCCAAATCCGAGTTAACTCATCCCAAATCCGAGTTACTTTACTCAAAATTGACTTTATGTCTTAAGTATGAGTCATCTGACTCAAATCCGAGTTATATGACCCAAATCCGAGTTAAATCATCCCAAATCCGAGTTACTTTACTCAAAATTGACTTTATGTCTTAAGTCTGAGTCATCTGACTCAAATCCGAGTTATATGACCCAAATCCGAGTTAACTCATCCCAAATCCGAGTTACTTTACTCAAAATTGACTTTATGTCTTAAGTCTGAGTCATCTGACTCAAATCCGAGTTATATGACCCAAATCCGAATCACCTGTTTGCCACGATATAACTTGATTTGGCGTGATGACGGTAATTTGCCTTTGATATGGATCCGAGATATAGATCCGAGATGAAGCTTTGGGATATGATAATAGGGCTAACCGCTAAGAGATCTGATTCGGGATGTAGATATGAGATATAGATTCGAGATATGATAAGATGACCAATAGTCATCCGAGATATGGGATAACCTGGCAAGATGGTGAAATAACAATCCGAGTCATAACATAACCTGGCAATCTGGCGAACTGAATAAAGCTTCGGCCTGAATCAGAGATATGACTAGTACGCCGAGTCTGAATACCAATCCGAAATATAATATACCCTGGCAAGCTGAATCAAATGTTAGTCCGAATCAGAGACAATCTACTTAGCTGAGTTAAAGGTTAATTCGAAGCATAAACTAATTGACTCAAATTATATCCGAATCATCAATAAGCTGGCCGGTAAGCTGAGTTAAAGGACAATCCAAAGCATAAATAAACTGACTCAAATTCTATCCGACTCATAAGTAAGCTGACTCAAATTCTGTCCGACTCATAAGTAAGCTGACTCAAATTCTATCTGGATCATAAATAAGTTGACTCAAATTCTGTCCGAGTTATAAATAAGCTGGCTGGGGAGCCGAGTTAAAGGACAATCCAAAACATAAACTATCTGACTCAAAATCTATCTGAATCACAAATAAGCTGACTCAACTTATGGCCGAGTTATAAATAAGCTGGCTGGTGTACAGATCTAAATAAATATGATGTTCTCTTAATCCAAAGGTGACTCTAAGGATAAGTCGGCTAGTCCCCGGGTTAAGTTCTTTTCTCCCCGGGGTGAAGGATTGAGTGTAGGTGACTGAGTTATCTGGCACTTTCAGTACTTGGAGAAGTGTTTGGGTGAGTTTTGCTAGGTCATACCTGCCCTGCTGAGTTACTTGGTACTTACAGTAAGCTTGGTGTAGTGCTTGAGTCCTTCTTGCTGAGTCTTACCTGCTTTGATGAGTTAGAGACTTGGAGAGTCTCTGTGCTTACCTCTTTGTTCTCTGTTGACTTGGTGAAGCTGAATGAGCCCTATGAGGAAGAAAATCGATGAAGGTGTTCCCGTCCGGATGGAAACCCAACCAATGCCACTAAAGGCCCCATGGTGGGCGCCAAATGTCGTGGTGGTATCACGGCATATGCCATGGGTAGGCTAAAGTTGGGGCCGATGGACGTGGAGGAATCCGGGGAGGGATGGTGCGGTGAAGACCGCACTCATATGAACAAAGAGAAATACAATGTATATTGGATTGAAGCTCTCAAGTGGAGATAACACCTCATTCTATACATCTAATCCCTTATAATCTTGCCATACTTGTGGCTACAATCATGCTCCTTGAGCTGTTTCCCCTATGCTTCTATCTAAGCTCTCTGTGAGAGTGGAGGAAGAGGAAGAAGGAGAGCTCCTAGTGAGCAGAAAGGAGAGGAGCCCTTCGGGGCCTCTCTGAGAACGATCCCCCTGGTGCTCCTTATAAAGGGGAGCTCAGGGGACAAAGCTTGTTCCCCACGATTGGCATCTCCTCAACATATTCCGGGCATCTTCTAGAGATGCCCAGCATATGCCTTGGCATCTTTGGAGATGCCAGGGCATATCCTCTAGCATCTTCTTGATGCCATGGGCATATTCCCTGTGCCCCTGTTCTATTCTAAGCGATGGGTCCCAAGACTGGCTCCTGACACGAAGATCTTGACTTTACTTGATCGTATGTCGACGTAGTTGTTGAGACTGCATTCTGGAATAAATAACAAGGTGTCTGAAGATTTATAACTCGGCCCAGGCGCCTTTGGGCCATTGGTAATTCGGCCTGGATTATGGTGAACTCGGCCTGTGAGAATCTAGGCCCAAACCTGGTCAAAGCTTCTCCCAGCCGAGTCAACGCTCAAGGCCCAGCCGGGTTTCACCTTACTCGGCCTGTGAAGGAGCCCGTCCAGAGCAGAGGCAGCCCAGTCGGGCCTTCTTTACTCGGCCCAGGCGGGGCAGCGAGGAAGAGGAGGTTGGGGTCGTCCCTGCGTACATCCATATGGCGTGGTCCGTGGTGGGCCGAATTCGGCATCAGCCGGCCCACCCGGGTGCTCGCTGTTGGCTCGAGGCGAAGAGGAGAAGGTCCCGCGGTGGGCCGAGCTGGCTCCTCGCCGGCCCACCCGGGCGATGCTGGGGTGTGCGGTTGATGCCGAGGTTGGGGAAGCAGCGCCGAGTGGCGGGATAACGGTCGGCGTCGTGGAGGCTTGGAGGGAGTGAGGTCGGCCGGGTGGGCCGGCTGGGTGTACCTCGGCCCAGCCGGGTTCCATGCAGTTCGGCCTGGAAGGCCTGAGTGACGGCGGTAAGGCCTAATTCAGCCTGGAGGGCGGCTGACCAGGCCGAGTTTTGCCTATGTCGGCCCAGGTACAGTTGTCTTCTCCTTTTCTTTATTCTATTAATATTTCTCGTCTCTTAATCTGTTAATTTAACACTTTATTGAATAACTTGATACACCAACTCTGGGGTACCTGGGGGTACACCCCCGACAGAATTTCTTTACTATCGTCCAATAATCATCTTTATGAATTATTCTGGTATATACTCATAACATTTAGAGCATAGGACATTTCTGGATTTGTACACATCACAACATGATTGATAAAATACTCTTTGTGATTGTATCTTTCAAGTATCAAAAATACTTAAATATTTATTCAATCCTTCCTATGCAACAAGAACCTTTCTTGTAGTTTCTATATTGAACTCATTCAATATCTCGTCTATGTACTTCCGGCACAACCATATTGGCGTCACAATTTATCCATATAGACATTGATGCCAAATATTCGGGTTCTGCCTAAGCCTTTCATCGAGATGAAATTCTTATCCTGTGTTAATAAAAGATACATTATTTCCAATCAACAATATGTCTTCCACATAATGTATTAGAAACATGTCTTAGCGCTCCCACTTAATTTCTTGCAAATGCAAGCATCTTCATTGTCTCCGACGAAATTAAACTCTTTTAACTGTTTCATCATAGTGAAGGTTCCAACTCCGCGATGCTCACTTCAACCATTGAAGTTTGCATATGCTTTTAGCATCCTTTGAATTAACAAATCCCTATGGACCGTGTGATGCACATGTCCTAGGTAACAATTCTATTAGAAGAACTTTTTTATTGTTTATTCAACTACCACATAACAAAAATTATATGTCGTGGTTGCTACATTAATCCGTCTAGACTAAATATCGCTATGAAAGATCAGATCTTGTCATAGTCAACCTTTGAACATTGTTGTGAACTTTTTCCCAACATGTCGACTATTTCATAGATGTGAAACATCCATGTCTATTTCTTTATAAATCCAAATACGACTGTAAGGTCTTGTACCTTTCTAGAGGGTCTTTCAAGTTCAAAGCTTAATCTCTCGTATATGGAACTATCACGAATTTTATGGCTTCAAGCCATATGATGGAGTCAGGGATCATCATCGCTTCTTTGCATGTAGTCGGATCATTATTGTCAAATAATGGTTTAACTCTCAAATCTTGGTATTTGATTGTTTACCCGACCTACTTGTTTCAATAGGAACTCAGATCTCCGTGACCACAACCTTTGAGGCACGTGAGCCATGAGCATTGTTGCTGCCTCCGGAACACTTTTCGGTGCTGCGCAACCTTGCACATATAGCTAAGGTTCTTTTAACCTCATCAAAGTTCTATTGTCCTCCCACTTAACTTTTCACGGAAAATTCCTTCTCAAAGAAACTTGACGTTCTAAGCGACAAACACTTTTGTCTCCGATGTTATGGAGGAACAGTTATTCGAAATAACATACAAAGACAGGTTCATCCGACTTTGGTTGCAAACATCTTTCTTATGCATAGCATACCAATGTTTAAGAAAGGACTACTTGGGTTTTATCCCAAACCATAACTTTATATGTTGTCATTTCAACGGATTGTGATGAAGCTCTTTTCAGTGGAAAAACGGTAGTCTCTCAAGCTTTTAATCTTTAAAATATAATGGCAGTTTTATGAATTACACCTTTGATCTTACCATGTCAAACAAGGTTTAATTACATATCTCGAACACTCCATACTCTTATGGTGTTTCGGGAAATGCAAATCCACAGAACGATTCCTTAAATCTTAGGTATTATGCTAAACTTGTAACTCAAATATCTTCCTTTATGATCTTATGATAAACTATTTATATTCTTGTTACAATGATTTTGCATTTCATCTTGAAAGTCTTTGAACTTTTCAAATGTTTCATACTTCATCCTTATTAAGTAAATATTCATATATTCACTCAAATTTTCGGAGAAAGCATATGAAGTTGAAATCCATCGCTCTTGACTACACATAATGGATTTCATACAACAATATGTACAAGTTCCAATAAGCTAGTCATTCGTTCCCTTTTGGCCTATGAACAAAGTTTTAATTATCTCTTAGGAAAGTTTAACAAGCGTCATTTGATCAAATATCAAAAGGACTCCAAAATTCCATCCACATGGAGTTTCTTCATGTTTTCTTTCCAATATAATTTAAACGGCGATGTCACTTTCCAAGTGATCTTTCAATCAATTTGTCTTTCGACATACTTAGCACTAGTTTTATGGATGTGATTTCTCTAACGAGATTTGTGAATCATCCATCTTTTATGGATTATGGCAATCATTTGAACAACCCTTTTGTTCTCATAATACCTGATAAAACAAATCTTGAAGGCAAGCTTTGATGTTTAACAAGCAGCACAATAACCCTTTATATGTTCTCGATGAACATCATCACATATTCTTTTGCTAGTTACTTAGGCCATTGTAGTTCATGAATTGTGTTTTTTTGTATGACGATTCACACCAACAAATTCAGTATCAAATACTTAAAAAACCACATTGTTTAATAAGCAAAGAATATATCCATAACATGTATATCATCTATATACTTAAGCTGAACAATTCTAGTATTTTCTTTTCTGCCATATACTTATGAGATTCTCTTTCAGTATTTCCTTTTCTGTTTGAAAGAATATATCAACATCAATAGTGGAGCCATATATATGACATACAGTCCAAAGCATGTATAGTAAAATACCAATGTCTTTGGACTTGCACTTTGAAGTAGATCACCATCATCAAATGTTTGGTGTTCTTTCAAATTCCTTTCTTTAGTAATCACTTGGTGTAGTAAACATTTTACCTACATCAAATATTCACCCCTATCATGGGATTATCCATGATCAAGCTACTTTTAGCTTGTAACGGTGAATCGCGAGTATAATGTTGCTCTCCAAAACCTTTTGGAGGATTAGGACAACTAGTGTCTCCAAACTTTTGCAAATTTTCATCAAATATGAGAACATGACTTTTGCCATATTATACTCTATCATGTTGCAACCAAAACTTTGTTTCAAATATCACAATATCTTCCACACATCATGGTTTCTGAAACAACTCTTTCAGATCCTAGATAACCTTGATATTAAGACAATCCTTTAATATCAAGAATCATGGAGACAAACATGATACTCATACACTAACACTTGGAATTGTCACTCTCGATTTAATACCAATTATTAAACTTCATGGAGTAACCGGGACTTACTGAAAGTTTGCAATACGACTTTTAAACTTTAGATTAACACTTCAAAACAATACGATACCAGTTCGTAAAGTAACTAACCAGAATTCTATAGTTCTATCATCTCAATTATAACTAAGCGCAAGGTGGTAAACGGATGCCAATGACTACAACAACTATGCAAATTCACTTTGATTTAATTTATGATAAATAGTGTTCAACTTTTAATCATATTGCTGTTGAACTCCCACTCAAAACAATATCCCTCACATTGTTTTAGTGATCACACAAACCAAATCCACCACATCAAAACCAATCATCACGAGAGTTGATGTAGCTTCAATGGCGAACAATCAACATGTTCATCATATCTACTATATGACTCATGCTTTACCTTTCGGCGATCCGTGTTCCGAGACCATGTCTGTACATGCTAGGCTCGTCAAGATCAAACCTTAGCTTCCGCATGAGCAAATCTGGCATGCTCACGTTGTATACACTCGCAGAATCTAACACACCCGATCATCACGTGGTGCTTCGAAACAACGAGTTTTAGCAACGGTGCTTACTAAGGATGAACACTCTAAAACTTGAAATTCTGTGCTTGAGGGATCATCTTATAATGCTACCGTCGTAAACTAAGCAATACAAGATGCATAAAAGGATTAACATCACATGCAATTCATAATATGTGATATGATATGGCCTTTCTTCTTTGTGCTTCTGATCTCCATCTTCAAGCACGAACATGATCTCCATCATCACCGGCATTGCATCAAGGTCAATGACGCCGCTCCATGGTTGTCGGCCACCAGCTTCAACTATTACAACTACTTTGAATAGACACACGGGTCTTAACAGAATTTAAAGACAACCATCTGGCTCCTTCCGGTTGCCAACTTACAATAAGGAACATTGCATACATCAAATATAATCACAATCATGGCCATATCACATCACAACACACCCCTGCAAAACAAAGTTATACGCCTCTAATTTTCTTTGCATGTTTTACGTGGTTTGGGGCTTTCAATAAGTGTCGTTCTAACTTACGAACAAGAACCACAACATTGATACTAGTATTGTCAATCACCCGTTGTAAATTGAATCTTAACTATGTTGGGAGAAACAGGCACCCGCAAAGCCACTTATGCAATACAAGTTGCATGTCAAGCGTGGAGCAAGTCTCATGAACGATGTCATGTAAGGTTAGCCCGGGCCGCTTCATCCCACCATCCCGCAAGATGCAAAGTACACAAGAAGCAATCGACAACAAAATCATCAACGGCCACAATGACCATTGTGTTCTACTCGTGCAACAGATCTACATATAGACACGGCTCTGATACCACTGTAGGGGTTTGTAGCATGGAAAACAAAAAATTTCTACCGCATGCACACAAACAAGCCAAGATCTATCTACTAGATTATAGCAACAAGTCGATAGAGGAACTCACCCTCGAAGATTCCAAAGCGGTTAACGAGAGCAGATTCTCGTGGGTGATGTAGTCTTACACTTGTCGATCTCAAGATCGCGTAGACGATCCTTCCGGCGCTGCGTTCCGGCAGCGCTTCCGTAGTCGGTCACACATTCGGTACTCGATGAAGACCTTCCTCTCCCTTGTTCCAGCAGGCAGTGGAGGTTGTAGTACTCTCCTCGCGATTTCGGCAGCACGACGGCGTGGTACCGGAAGTAGAGGGGAGATCTCGCAGGGCTTCGCCTTAAGCCAAAGCGAGTATGGTGGATTAGGGTCCCGGAAAACTAGGGTTTAGAGATCCGGGAGGAGGAGGAGGTGTCGTCGGCGGCGCTGGCGGCGGCGGCTCGTGGAGAGGGCTTGGAACTTGTGTTGTTTGGGGCAGCCCTCCCCCTCTATTTATGAGAGGGAGGGGAAGCCTTGGGAGGGGTGGGTTTGAATCCAAACCCAAACCCAAGTTGGATTGAGAGAAGGACTTGTTTCTTTTCCCACTAGGAAACTATTGTTCCAGTTTGACTTTTTCAAACTTCCCATTTGACTTTCAATTTAGAGCTTTATTTCTCTCTTGCATATGCCAACACCAAGTGACCTTGAACATGATCATAATCATTCCACTTACCCATGACACATTCATGGACCATTCTCCTTTCGGACTGGTGAACCTTCCAGACCCTTCTAGAACCTCTCCTATGAAATCATCGGAAACTTTCCCGAACTCCGAAATAGGATTTTCCTTATATGAACCTTATTCTCCGGACCATTCCGGATCTCCTCGTGATATCCCGGATCCCATCCGAGACTCCGAACAACATTCGGTCTCTTACTCATCATTCCATAACTACTCAACAACATCGAATCCTTAAGTGTGTCTCCCTACGGTTCGTGAATTATGCGGACATGACCGAGACACTTCTCCGATCAATAACCAATAGAGGAATCTAGAAATTCATATGGCTCCCACATATTTCTACGATTACTTTGCAATCGAATGAACCACTTACATACGATACCAATTTCCCTTTGTCTCACGATAGTTTACTTATCCGAGGTTTTGATCGTCGGTATCTCTGCATACCTAGTTCAACCTCGTTACCGATAAGTACTCTTTTCTCGTTCCCGTGGTATGTGATCCCTTGTGAACCAGTCACATGCTTGCAAGCTAATTGGATGACATTCCACCGAGAGGGCCCAGAGTATATCTATCCGTCATATGGATGGACAAATCCCACTCTTGATCCATGTGTCTCAACCCATACTTTCCGAACGCTCAATGCCACCTTTATAACCACCCAGTTACGGTGTGGTGTTTGATGTCATCAAAGCATCCTTCCGGTGATGGTGATAAGCATGATCTCATGGTCGAAGGAATTAGGTTACTATGTATCAGAAAGCTTATAGAAAATGAACTATATTAAATGACTTGATCTTTATTCTACGCTTAACTATAGGAGTATGTCCATCACATAATTCTCCTAATGATATGACCCTGTTGTTAATAACATCTCTATGTTCATGATCAGGAAACCATGATCATATATTAACCAACAAGCTAGTTTAACAAGAGGCTTTGCTAGGAACTCTTTTATGTTTACAAATCACACAAGTATTAATGTTTCCGGTTAATACAATTATAGCATGGTATGTAAACATTTATCATAAGTGTGAAGATATGATAATAACCACTTTATTATTGCCTCTTGGGCATATCTCCAACAATTATATTCCTATCTAATCAGTAACTTTGTCTTCACTTGAGTAGGTGTATATGTTGACCTTCTTGACTTCATTGAAGAGCTTTAGCTTTTGATGATGATTCCTGGAGCATAAGTTGATGTAGACGTCGTCTGAAGGGCTTCAAAATTTAGCAAGGGTTAAGAAGATACGTTGAGTACGAGCGTACTCAACAAGTTCACTAGAAAAGGAGTGTATATGCACTATATCTACAGCCACATACCATAGGTCGTAGGCAATGCAAGTTTTCATAAACATTTCTTCAAAGGTTGATTTTATTCTGAAAAGCTATGTCCGTCAGCCTTCACGGGTTTACCAGAACTTTCATGGAGTTCCTTTCCCGCCGTGTTCGTAGTTCCTTCCCGGAACAGGGAGTAACAAGTTACAGTTCTTACACTCTGCAGAGGTGCGTTACTTTACCCATGAGAGATCAAATCCTTGTTGCACAACCGAGCGATCTTTCTCGTCCACACTTCCTATGGTGTGGGGCCTAGTAGATGATCCAAGCCAATCACTGCCCTCTCCGCGACCTCATATGTCTGCACGATCCTTCGGGGCCGGCTCACCTCCGTTAAGCCCCCTTTCGGGCAGGCTAAAACCCTAATGAGTTCCCGAAGACTCTATGACCTGGTGATGGCCGGACGAGTACCATTTAAATGGACTATATCCCTAAACACCATTCATAGATAATCTAGACACCAAAAGTGTGGGGCGTAAGGGTGCCCACCCATATGTTGGATCCGCACAAGGAATCACAACGTCACGTTAAGGTCATCTTGCCTCCATACGAGAGTAAAAGGATACAGCTGACTTGTCCGTACCATTCCAAATCTCATGGTTAATGCGTAATATACGGCGCAAGAATCATTGGCAACATTGGTTGTTAGGTCCTAGATAATATGTTCCTTTACCACTGGAACTTTCATAGTAGGTTATTACCTCATGGTAAATAACCTATAATCATATTCTTATGAAAATAGTGTTTTCTGACCTTTTTCAATTGTAGGTGATGACAACACTGGATTTGCAAAATACTTTACAGAAAATAATCAAAGGACATGAGCAAGTGTGAACTTGCCTTTTTGTGATTGCAAGATTATGCACTCACGGTCTTCAAGACAATATAAGATCCAATATCTGAAATCAGCATCATTGGTTTGGTAAGGACTAATATTTAAATAAGAAAGATTCTCTTATGCATAAGTAATGTGATGCACTTTATAAACGCGAATTCCGGGGATAATGTTGTTCTAGGGTTTGGATACTGGAAATGATTTCTTTAGAATGTGTGGTACTTTTAGTTAAGTTTCACACTTGTGCTTCTTATTAAGGCTTGTGAGGGTGTGTGACACATCTTGTAAACATAATGGTGTACAACAATAAGATATACACATATGGAATGCTACTCAAGATTGTTTACACTATAATTGTTTATCTTCAAATTTTACTTTATAAGTATTGTCACCTATAAAGAACTTAAGTGTTATCAATCCTAAGTATATAAGTAAAATAGAAAGTAAGGTGATTACGATTACTCGTCATTTGTTGACTTACGTGGCAAAACGAATAACTTTTGAAGAAAATATTTCTTTATTAAGGTCTCAACAATTCTTGGTAGTTTTTAGAATATGGTTGATAGAATGTGATTGATGTTGTTTATGTTTGCTTGGATAGTTTGGACTTAAGATGCTTTAACTTAATTATAACAGACCAAAGTTAACTATAAAACATATAGCAAAGTCTTTAGTCTTATATTGAAAGTCTTGTGGACTAAAGTTAACTTAAAAAAACATATATAGGCTTCAGGTGAAATGCTTATAATATTTGTATCTTGTTTACTTTATAATGTTTTCTTTAGAGTTAATTAGGGATGGTACTACTTTTGTTTGAGTAGTTTTCCAATATTATAATGGAATAGAATCATTTGCCTTTTATAAATGAGTGGTTATGGTTTGTAATCAAGGTAATAATATTATTTAGCTACTTATGAATTCACTATAGTGTTTTTGTATGTTGATAAACTTGTGGTTAAAGTAAAGGAATATGTTTTATTTCACTACAAATTATTCTTGGAGATTTTATATTGGATAATGATCCTTTTATAAAATAATCTACACTTATGGTTGAAGGATAATTCAATAAAATTGTATTTAAAGTGTGTTAAACCATTTTGACTTCATATCGTCAATATTTAAGGCTAGTATTACTTATTAGACCTAAATTGGCAATTTTAGAAATATTAACAAATTTTATTTACTCTTATATGAATTAACAACTCAGGAAATAGGTTTAAATTCAAGTTATTAAAGTATTTAAATTTTTATTTACCTCAAAAATAGGATATTATATTTTTAACACATAGGTATTATTTTTGTGATCATTTTGGTATATTACATTTATTTTTGTGATTTATAAATAATAAGATATGATTTTTATAAGATTTATTACTTTATAAATACTTAATAAATAATAAATATTTAATTAAGTCGAATAATAATGCATGATTATAGTTTTTATTTTTCTAAGATTTTTGGTATTTTATTTATATTTTTAACATTTACCAATATTACATATGAATTTTCAAAGTATTAAAACTTATAAAATCTTTATTAAATAATAATTATTTTAAATATTAACATAATAATGTTTGTCAATAATTTTAAGTTGTAGATTTTATTTTTTTGAAATTTTTTCATATATTATACATATTTTTCTGAATTATAAAACCAAAGTTATTGATTTTATAAGGTTTAATCATTTTGGGAATTTTTATTAAAGAAATAAATGTGTTTATTAGGTAATGCTGATGTCAGCATGAAGTGAGGGTTTTTTCTCACCAGAACTAATTCTACCCCAATCACTGACTGGTGGGACCTTCGCCATGTCATTTCTATGTTTTTATTTATTACAGAAAACATTGTCACAAATTCTAAAAATAATAAAAACATGAATATGACATCAGCGTGATGTCACACTGACGTCACTCGCGTTTGATCATCTCTGGTTGATGATCAAGCCAGCGATTGAGTGCGCGCGCGGAGTTGTACTTGGGCTTATTGGAAAGAGGACATCACATGGAACCTTATAGTGGCGGCGCCGCTCGATTTAGGTCAACGGAACAGTGGTGACGACGATGGCTAACGGCGGCGGTGGCAGATGCTCGTTGGGGAAATAAACTGGGGAAAGAACGAGTAAAATAAACGGTGCCCGAGCATCACAAGCTCATTGAGATTGCAGCGAAGCGGTTGCTGGGGCGTGAGGAGGTCGAAATCGACGGGGAGCTCGGCGACCGGACTCTAGGAACGAGGTCACGATTGAGGCTCCCCGGCCTCCCTGAGCTTCCATGAGAGGGGGAAAATGATGAAGTCGAGCATCGCGGTCTCCGTGGTGGCCTTAGAGTGGCAAGGGGAGGCCGGAAGCGAGCTCTAGCTCGAGCCATGGCGGGTTAGGGTTTTGGCAGAAGGGGAAATTTGAGAGAAGGAAAGGGATTAGGGTTCTCCGGCGGTGGCGTTGGGATTATATAGATGACCGCTCATCTTGGCGCGCAGCGCGTATCGCAGCGCCGGTGAGCGGCGGCGGAGCTGCCACCGAGCAGCTTTGCTCAAGGTAGAAGACGACGAACCGCTACACACCGGTCTTGGGCTGCAACTGGGCCAGGTGGACCGTAGCGAATAGGAAGAGGAAGCTGGCGGCTGCTACTTGTGGGCGACGAATAAGAGAGAGGGGGAATGGGCCAGGAGCTGATTCCTATATTTTTTTCTCTTTGTTTGTTTTTCTTTTTTGATTTCTATTATCTGTTTTCTTTTCTAACCTTTTTATTTAAGCAATAATTTTGACTTATATTTATGGAATTCTTTTGCTAATACTTGCAGCAATGATAAATGGTATTTAAAATCATTTTGTGAGTATTTATTATATAGTTCTATAGTTTATTTATTTTATTTATATATATACTTTTCCTATTATTATTTATAAGGGCTTTTGATATGCATTTAATTGAGTTAATATCCATAAACTTATTATAAAATGCATTACTATTAACTCATGAGATTTGATTCTCATTAACTCATATTATTAAGGAAATTTTTATATGGTGATCCTTTATTATTATTTGATGCATAATATCCTAAGGATTTAACATGGTTAATATTATTCCCATGAATCTAGGGAATAACAAGGTATATATATTTTATTATAACTAACAAAAGAGTTAGGGTTTGAATTGTAAATGCTTACCCTAGGGTTTAGGGTTCTTAATTTACTTATATTCTTTTGTTGATGTGAATAAAGATGAATGGCTAAACATATTGTCTTTATGTTTGTGGTCATTATGGATATCACCTTTTTAAAATAATAAGGTTATTTTCCAGAATGACTTATGCGGAAGAATTAATTAAGATAGTTCCTAAGCACATCTGATCATGATAGTTGAAAATGACAAAAATATGCTTAAGTGATTTGCTATAGGAAAATATTCCTATAAACCATTGTGGAAACAAGATGATAGATCAATCAGATGAAATGGATTTTATGTTTGGTTAAAGATTTAGGGTTTAGTGTTTTATCCAGAATTCCTATCCTCCATACTTCAATAATTCTAGACTTCTAATTAAGGAATTCCTTTCCTAGATATATTACTTCTTCCTATCCCTCATCATGTGTTAACATGATGAGCTTTACTTCACAAGAATATTCTTAACCACCTTTTATTCTTCTAAATCCACTTGTAAATCCAATAAGCTTGACACTAAAGCTTTCATAATTTTCTTATATTCATACTTGGTTATCAAATTATTCTACTACTAATAATCTCCAATACAACAAGTGGTTACTTCTAACTACATTCATACTCTTCCTTAATCATCCACCATTAATATTACTCCAGTAGATGTATATATCAAACTACTTTACTCAAAAGCTTACTATTCCTTTAAGAGGAATAACACTACTTTAATAACTCAATGCTTCTAAGCATAATCTTATTCCTAACATCTTATCTTTGCTTGGCTCCAATAACTTATAATCAACTTCACATGATATCATAGTGATTTGTTATGGCTAACCTATAATAACATATCTATATTAGGGTTCAATCATGTTCTACCCACCAATGTCACTTATACATGATATAAGCATTCAATCTTGGTGACTAAAGCATGATCATTATAATCTTTTGATCCTTTATGGTTTAGGTTTCCAGTTGGCTAATCAAGGCTTCCATCCATACAACATTACAGTTGTATTATAATTATCTTCTGTTTATCTCTATTGGACTAAGAGATATTATTCATTGACTATTTATACTTGATCCAATAGGATTACTCCTGATAACTATCTTCAGGATTCATCCTTGTAAGTTTCAATATGACCTTTGCTAAAACCTTATTTTGGGATCTACTTCAATTCCATCAAGTTGGGTAACTTAGAAGGGGCACGACAGGGGCACGACATGTACTAATGTAACGGAATATCCTGACATAACGGCTAAGATTTAACAATTTTTGATTTGGCCACCATTTACTCGAAATAACCCTCTCGGTAATTACCCCCCCTCCAACTTTTCAAATCGCGGTGATTACACGCAACTCGGACCCCGTGATGCCTTCGCCTGCGAACTTTTGGACCGCAAAGTAACAAGCCCTCTACAGTCATCCTGGAACAATCTATTATTACGATTATCCATGATACAGTTGTCGGACGGTGTGGACGAGTTCAAATGGAAATTACTAGAAAGTGGTAAATTTTTAGTTGGCTCACTATATAGAGCATTGGTTCAACCTGATATCCTGGTCAATGATAATAGTAAAATTTGGAAATTGAAGATATCCCTTAAGACGAAGATATTCGCTTGGTATCTACGTAAAAGTGTATAACAAAAAATAATCTTGCAAAGAGGGATTGTCATGGAAGTACAGAATATGTGTTTTTTCATCACGATGAGACAATTCGTCATCTATTCTTTCATTGTAAATTTGCTCGTTCTATATGGTCATACATCCAAATAGCTTCTGGTTTATCTCCTCCATGTTCAGTGACCAATGTTTTTGGTAATTTGTTGCAAGGAATTGATGATAAATACATGAGTTTGTTTAGGGTGGGCGAGCTTGCCATTATTTGGTCACTATGGCTTTGTAGAAATGACAAGATTTTTAATAACATTGTGTCTTCTCCTTTGCAGGTTATTTATCGGGCCACGGCTAATCCTCCGATCATGGACTGCTCTACAACCTATGGAGTTTCGCGCCTTATTTGTGGAGGGGTGTATGCGGTTGGAGAATACGACGAGAGATATTTTCTCCCGACATGGATGGCCGCGTGACTTGCGGATTGATCTGCCAACTTGAGACCGTTTATTTTGTTTGCGTTATTTGTAATGCTACTATACTTTCTTTACTCCCTAGTTATGTGGTTTTTGCGGCTGTATGCATCTTAATTATGCAGAGGCCGGATGTAAACATTAATCAAAGTAATAAAAACGCCCATTTACAAAAAAAATGAATTTCTATGTTTTTCCAATTCTTACGTTTTGTAAATCCTAATACACTCATATACATGTACATGTGTAAATAGATAGTTACACATATTTTTAGTTCCTCAAAAAAATTTGCACATATTTATACCTAAAGGTTACATGTGTATAACCGGACAATGATATAGTTAATGTAGTCTGATTATACCTAAAGGTTACATGTGTAAATAGATAGTCTTTTGTTCATAATGAACAATGCAATTCAGTGGTCTAAAGTGCACGTACGGGGGCAACAACCACACATGCCTATCAGAATTGCTTTCAGCTATATAATCTTGTCTATCTTTGCGGCTCTATCTTGCATAGTCTTCCTTCCCTTCGTTCATCCTTGAATGGTCGCTACTATCTATAGTCCACTGTCCACACCTCAATTCCACGATACATCCACGAGTACTCGAAATCACTTGCTGCGATATGCATCCCAACCAGCCTTCCCTGCGCCATGCAGCAAAGCGGTTGAGTGGTCTCAGCCACTCTCCGAGTCACACTCACCTGATCGTCAGCAAGCAAGTTTTCCCCGGCACATCATCACACTCCACGACCGGTTCCACGCGCGCCGCTGGTCTGCTCGTCCAGCGACGGGCTCGGACGTGTTGCTCTCTCAGAGTCAGAGCTGTTATGTTCGCCTAGGCACGCCACCCCACGCCGCAACTCGATCGCCCGCCCACTGGGCTAGCAAGTGGCCGGGCAGCGGCATGCGCGCCGGCCGTGACGAGACAACAGACAACTCACTGCGGTGGTGCGGCCGCCGGATTTCCACGGAGAGACGACTCCAAGGGCCATGGCGTTGGCCCATAGCGCTCCGCGCGTCTATATAAAAGCGCGGGAGATCTCCAAGTTGCTCAGGAGGCAGGCATCGAGTACTCTTACAAATGAAGGTAAGGCGCATCACTTATAGTACTAATTACTTGTCGTACGTACCGCGCTTGTTTAATCAGCAGGTTTAGCAGTACTGGCCGATCTGAAGCATGTGTGCATGATTAACGATTTTCTCTCCTTGCTGTGGTGCAGCAAAAGATAGTTATCATGGTGAGCATGGCGTGCCACAAGTGCAGGGCCAAAGCCATGGAGCTCGCCGCCAAGGCAACCGGTATATGCATACATACATATGCCTCTACTTCTCGTCTTTTCTCGTGGTACACGTATGCTTTTGGGTGAAAATTTTGGAGCTACCAGCAAGAGTATTGTCTTTTCTATTAAAAAAAGAATTGTCCAGTTTAAAAGAAAAATCGGTTAAAACCCAAACAAAACTTATAGACACACGGGTCCGGTTAAAAGGAAACAGGACAAAAAAAACACCCCAAGTGACACAGTTTTAAAAAAAACGGCAAGACCACACGAGGCCACACTACCTAGCTCGACTAGGTCTAGAGCACCGCCGAACGACACCAACACAACGGCAGCAACGGGCTCTACGAAAATCATGTTCCACGTCCCTGGAGAGCAAGGCATAGCCGAAGAAAACGGCTAGTCCTCTCTCAGGCTTTATGGCAAGAGGCAGACCCCAAGAAACTCGCCAGCGGTACTCGCACACCGACAGGCCCGAAGACGTTGACTCAACCAGCATCACTATCCCAAGAATGGCTCCGTTTACTCCGAAAAATGACGCTTCTAAGGAGGTAATGACATCCAGAAGAGGCCGCCGTCATCCAATCCAGTAAGCTAGATTTGGGTTTTCACCCCGAAGTGATGGACGGAGGGGTGTCGGGGCTCCACGACAACGCCCCAAGAGGGAGAACGACGCCCTCAAGCGCCGCCGCTGTTGGCACCGACCAAGCTAGACTTTCGTATGGAGATCCCGCCCCCCACCTCCAATGGACTATCACCCCTGACGGTCCATGCCACTCGGCGAGCAAGATCGTTGGCCAGAGAGACGGTGCCCCCACCCACGGAGCCATGCCCCGCTGCCCGCGCGGCCAAAGACAGAGCATCACCACCATCTAGATCCGGAGCCGCCGCTCCGGCCTCCTCGCACAGCAGCGCAGCACCTCATGCCGATCTGCCGCCGACCACGAGACGCCGGGTCCGGCGCCTCGCCCACCCGAAGCGACACCACCTCGCCACCGTCCGAACTCCAGGGCACACCTCTGTCATGGACCTGCAGATGTCAGCCTGGTCCACCGCGCCCCAACCAGACAGCCACACGCGAAGGCCCTCCACGACCACCAGGACTCTGATGGGATAGGGCGTGGGCCCACGACCCCGGGCCTCCACACGACCACCACGTCGAGGTACAGCCTGGCCACCCTCCTCCAAGCGCCTACGCATACCGGGACCGCCACCCTGGCCTCCCCGCGCCGGCGAGCCGCCGGATCGAGCGGATCCAGATCGCACCACGCCCGGCCGACAGAGCCCCTGAGCGCCCGATGAAGCTTCCAGACCCCGCCGCCACCACCGCCCGCCGGAGACCGTGCCGTCGAGGCCCCCCGCCGCAGCAGCCACTGCCGCCGGCGGGGACGACACGGGACGCCGCTTTTGGGTGAAATGGCAACGTTGTTGTTACTGTAACTCAAGTACCCAGGCCAGAACAACTGTTAATCATATCTGAACGATGCTAATAATATGGGTGCGTGCAGGGGTGATCTCGGTAGCAATAACCGGCGACTACACAGACCGACTGGAGTTGGTCGGCGACGGCGTCGATCTGGTCTGCCTCGTCAGGTGCCTGCGCAGGAAGGTTGGCCGGGCCATGATCCTGCAGGTGGAGGAAGTGAAGGCCAAGAAACCAGAGGAGAAGAAGCCCGAGGACAAGAAGCCGCACCCGCTGCCACAGTGTTACCCTGGTTGCTACCATTGCCCGCCGGTGCCACGGACGATGGTCATCTACGACGAGTCAGCTGCTTGCTTCATCATGTAATTTCTTGAAAATGGTATCGCCAGCTGGAGCGAGTATCTAGAAAGAGACCATCCCTTATTTCCTCAATCGTATGGTGAGAAAAAATGGACCTCGCTTGCAAATCGATTATGTTCGTCGACTTGTTGTGTCGCCACCATTCCATGGTCGAAATTATAAACTGCATATTTAAAAGTTCCGGTATATTTGTTTATCAAAATAATAACTTGTCGATAATAAATATACTGAAATTACGGTTTAAACATAGATGGAAGTAGGACATGAGTTTTAGTGCAATTTTTTATGGCCCCGTGGGTTGAACCAGTTGCGGATCCAACATGTGTAAGAGATCTCGGTCCAGCACAATTCTTTTTTTTTTTGCATAAGGAGTGTCCCGAAGGGGCCGAAAGCATCCCATTAAATCCAAGCGGTGGAAGTACATAGAGTTACAAAGGACCCCATAATATAAGAAATAACACATTGGTCCCTGGTTGTTGTAGAAAAGACCCTCACTGAAAGATGGGGAAAAAAAACCCGATCCTTCTCTTTCTTCACTACTGAGCCCGAGGTCAGTCATGCAGCTGTCATGGAAGGAAGTAGGGACGAGACCACTTGCTCCCACACAGACGAGGAATGCGGCAGCTAATCTCGAAAGGGACTGTAATAGTTGCGACAAGAAAATACTACCTCCGTTTCAGGGCTTAAGGCGTCCTCGTTTTGCGTGTTTTTTCTTTGACCAAGAATTACTCTAAATACGTAAAGAGTTTTGGTATAAAACTAGTATCACTGGAAAGTATTTTTCAATACGAATCCGACGGTACTAATTATGTACAATATAGTCAAGATTTTGTTGCTCAATTCTTTCGGTCAAACTTTGCTTTGAAAAGCGTGTGCGCCTTAAGCCCTGAAACGGAGGTAGTAACGAAGAATGAAAAGAAAATCGCAGCAAGGGGACACAGATTTAACGTAAAAAAACTTCTCCAACAAAGAGAGGGAAAAACCACGGGCATCAGCCAGCGAAACTTCACTATATCGAGGAGTGCTTATAAACGTCGGGGATTTCACAGATGCAACTCATCACAAATGGCGGCTTACTAGAGGCTTCCACTCAGCCCAAGCCTCTGGCAACAGGACTCGTTCCACTCGTCAGAAGTTGGTCTATACTTTATAGAATTTGGATCAACATATAACAAACTTCACCTTGAGACAAATTCCTTCTTGTAGCATCAACAACAACCATCTCCCTAAACAAACAAAACAAATATTTTCGGCGCCAATAGCCACTTGGGCTAATCAGCTAAACCAACTAAGTTCGAGCAAAGCTCAAACTTAGCAACTGGAACATGTTTAGTCATCATATCAGCAGGATTATTATGAGTGCTGATCTTGCATAACTTTAATTTACCTTGAGCAACAGTGTCTCTAACAAAATGGTACTTGACATCAATGTGCTTAGTTCTCTCATGGAACATCTGATCTTTTGTAAGGTATATGGCACTTTGACTATCACAAAACAAAATAATGCAATAATCATCTCCATAAATCTTAGCAACCAAACAGATTCTTTGCAAGCTTCAGCTATAGCCATGTATTCGACCTCAGTAGTAGATTGTGCAACAACAGCCTGCAACATAGCCTTCCAGCTAACAGCATAACCACCAACATTAAACATATAACCTGTGAGGGATCTTCTCTTATCCAAATCAGAAAATCTGAATCCACATAGAGAACGAGTCCCTCACCGGTCCTGCCAAACTTCAAACAAGCATTGAAAGTGCCAAGAAGGTACCTGAAAACCCACTGAACAGCCTTCCAGTGTTCTTTACCAGGATTAGCCATATATCTACTTATCAAACTCATAGCATATGATAAATCAGGACAAGAACAAACCATGGAATACATCAAAGAACCAACAGTACTAGAATATGACACCTTTGACATGTACACAAACTCTTTATCAGTAGTAGGACATTGAGAAAATAACAATTTAAAATGAGGAGTAATAGGAGTACTAACTGACTTGGCACCACCCATATTAAAACGATGAAGAACTTTATTAATGTAACTTTGTTGACTAAGAAACAACAACCGGATTTTCTATCTCGGGTAATTTTCATACCTAAGATCTTCTTAGCAGCTCCAAAATCCTTCATCTCAAACTCACTACTTAGGTGTGCCTTCAAAGTAGTGATTTCTTTCATAGTTTTGGCATCAATTAACATATCATCAATATATAGCAGCAGGTATATAGGTGATCCATCAACAAACTTAATATAAACACAGTTATTATATTTAGACCTTTCAAAACCATGTAAGATCATAAATGAATCAAACCTTTTATACCATTATCTTGGAAATTGATTTAAGCATAAATAGACTTCTTTAATTTGCACACAAAATCCTCTTTACTAGCACTATGAACCCTTCTGGTTGGTCCATGTATATTTCCTCATCAAGCTCTCCATGCAGAAAAGCAGTCTTAATATCTAACTGCTCAAGCTCAAGATCACGCATAGCCACAATACTAAAAAAATGTGAATGAAACTATGCTTAACAACTGGGGAGAACACGTCATTGTAATCAATACCTGAAATCAACATATAACAGGGACGGCCCAAGCCTCCGGCGACGGGTCTCACTCCACTCGTTAGAAGTTTGCCTATACTTTATAGAATTTGGATCAACATATAACAAGGACCTCACCGAGGGGGTTAACAAAAGGTCGGAACCCTTCACCGGCTTCTGGATAGGCTAAGCAATGGTCTTGGATGTCAGACGACTTTGACCTGTCGCCGACTTTGAAACGTATATAATTGGCTTGCTAGGTGATCTTAGCTTTGCATGTTTGCTATTGTCACGTATGAACTCTGTAGGATATTATATGGACGATCTGCACGTGAAAAGGTTTGACTTGTTAGATTTAAGTTTATACGTTTGCTAGGAAGTACATATGGAATCGGTTTTTATGACAGAAGTAACACATATACGGACTCCATAGGGTGGATCAACCGGCAGCGCTCGAGGCTAACATTTTTTTTGGATCCACATGTATATATGTGACATGTCCTCCTGATAAATTAGAAGTGATTACATAAATCTAACGGGTTTACTATGAGAAAATTGTGTTAGTTTGAGACGGATGCTGTACGTAACAGCTAACGTGACATATGACCTCATTTGTACAGGTTTACTTTTATGTAACACTACTTGTCATTTAATCTCAGATTACATCTTCACCATTAATTATAGATCTAGCAACTAAAATAATTTTGATGATGTGGGTCATCATGGTGTCTCGAAAAATAAGCTTGTATTGCTTTTAGTATATAATAACTAGCGAAGTGACCCTCACATTTGCGAAGGCATCATCCTTATTACCTTGAAAGAGTTTAATTATAAATGTCTAGTTTAATAGATATTTATGTTAACAGATTGGAAGTTAATAACTAAATTTTAGAATGTCATAAGCAAGGACATATTTATTTATGGTTTACCGATTGTTATGTCATTTGTAAAATTACCTTCAAATTATTTACTGCATGATAATTTTCACATGGCAATATTTATAATAAAAATAAAGGTATGATAATTTGTATATCATACCTCTAAATGATTTCAAAAGAGAATAAAGTCCCGACAATTGGATTTCCTAGCCAGATTTGTTGTGGCGATCAACTACATACAAAAAAACTAATCATTGGTCAAGAGGAGGGACTAGTTTTAAGGAGTCATGCTTATTTTTTAAGTGTTATTTCGATCCTATAAGTTATAATTCACATACAAAATACAACTTCACCTTTAAGTGTATAGCCATAGGCCAGATCATTCTTTCATCTCAACCTTGCAAAACATTGGCAATGGAAATAAAAAATATAATAAATGGTCAAAAGACGGCCATATTAAAATATTCAAAATTATTGGATGGCGTGCATGTATGGTTAGTTTCCCGAATAGGCACTTATCGTGATGTAATTCTTGCAAGATTCAGAAGCTAAGAGTTAGCCATGCATATAGTAACATATCTCCAAGTTCTTTGCAAGTCCAACAGAATAAAGAATATATGATTGAAAGCTATTGAATCCAAACAAAAAATAAGTACATAATGAAAAACTTTATAAAGCTTAATCAGTCGCCAAATTCCATAGGTTGAAACATAACACACAATAATTTAAGAAGTTTTATTCATTCGTATAATTATGATATATATATAATAATAAAGAACGAAGTGTTTCTTGCGGTCCAACACTTTTCTAGACAAATTTATCCTTTCTATCATGGTATATTACACACTTTTCCACCTCCAAATGAATTAATTCTTTTATTATTATTCGGGAGCAGCCGTGCACTTCGGTCGTGGTCGATTTCCATCACCCTTTGTCTTGGGCCTCCTGATGGACATGTCTATGGGTATTTGCCTATTAAGCCTCCGTGAGTAGTTTGTCACAGTAATTCAATTAACCATAGACTGAATCCATCCAAGAAAATACCTTCGGTACTCTGGGCTGATTAGTCCCACATGTATCGTTCCACTGCAATGGGTTAGACCGGTTTATATACGTTCAGTTGCCTCTAATATCGGCAAGCAATGAGTTTCTCTGGGATCAACTTGATTGGTTTGATTGAAATCTGCTGCCTGCATTTGAATTAAAAGGAGGGGCTTGGTCTGAGCTAAACTAATCCGACGGATGGGGAGTCGCGGCCTCCCAGGTAGAAAGGGCGGGTAAGTGCGCATGTTGGCGCTAGAAGCGGCGGCGGGATGCTGGAACTCTACCGCGTCGGCCATGGAGAGGGACAGGGCCAAGGCTCTGATGGCAGAGGGGGTCACTGCAAAACAGCGGTTGCAGAACGACGGTCGGCGACGGTAACACAAAGTGATACGCTATTTTTTAGAACACGCTAGGATGCTTGGTAAGAGACGTACAAAAGTAGGACTTTCACGACTTATCTTTGTCTTGGCAAGCGATGTAAGTAGGACTTCTTTCTATATTCCTAACTTGATCAGATACTTTGTTCAATCCGGCCATTTCGCCGCTTCCTTCCGCACGATCTTTTTTTTTAAGCCTGACTACGGCGGGCTTACGCCGGCCTGAACTTTCCATAAAATCCAACTGGTTTGTTTACAGAGCTATTACAGGAAGAGGAACCAAGAAAACAGAGAAGATACAGCGAGACCTCTCAAGACGGATCGTACCTATTACACCACGAATTTATTTTAGAGGAGGAGGAGGAGTTACATCTGAAAGCCCACAGTCTAATGTCTTGAAGACAGTTGCGAATAGTGACCTGAAGATTGTCATCTCTGATACTGAAAATCAGGGCGTTCCTACGCTTCCAAATGTTCCAAGCAATGGCGGTGTAGATGGTTCTTTTCTCGAAGGTGCAGGAGCTCGGTGAAAGAATTGAGTCAAGTCTTTCCGGGGGGGGGGGGGGGGGGGATCGAGGAAGAATTCCCAAACTTCACGCACCCGGTGACAGCCTCCAAGCAGGTGATCCGCACAATCTCTCACAAAACCATGTATTATCCACAACTAACATCGCTTGTATGAAATTTCCGTTTGTCCTTTTATACGATTTTTCCCCTGATAGTTCGGTTATATAACGTTCCCTGCCACCGCCAAGTAAAAAAGGTTTGTATGTGCGGCAGTCATTCACAGACGTCGAGCAGGGCAATCGCGTGTCAATGGGGACGCGAAGGATCGGTCAACCGGACTTGACGCGTGCGGGAGGCACGTGCTCGAGGACGAGCTTAGGGACGCAGAGACCGACCGTGCTGGTGGTCAAACTTGGCGGGGTGCAAAACTTAGGACGACGGGGATAGACTATCTTCTTCCACCGCAACGTGGGCATTTTGCTAGTAGAAAATAAAAGAAAAAAGGTAGAAAAGGGACCGTGTGTTGGGAGTTGGGAGCCGATTCAATTTGATGCCTTTATATTGTCAAATAGGATGCCCTCAAAACCATGAGTCATCTTCTTCCTACACATCCTTCTATTCCGACACTAATCTCTACTCTTCTCACTTCTTATTGTTGTGATCTTCTTTTCTTACAGTGATAAATGCAAAATATCTAGGTGCGCTATATAAGGTTGAATTTTAGCATGTATTTCAATTGAACATAAGAAAATTTACAAACGATTATTGGTACACTTTTTTCATGAATGTGTTAGAAACACCTTTGAAGTATCTAATGGTTTCTAGCAGTTCACGTCCTACCAGCAGTCTTATAAATCGAATGGTTGAAGTGCCACCGTTTGGGTTCATAGTTTAACTTGTTCCACTTTAGTCGCATGCATGTCTTTGAGCAAAGTAACAGATGATAGAATAAAAAATTATGCCATAATTTATCCCAATGTGTTCATGGTTTTCTTCATTATTTTATCTCTCCCAACACATACTGTAATCCTTGGAATACTTTTGAAAGGCTAACGTTGATCTCAACTTTGCCCTTTCATTGTAGAAGTAACAAATCAAGGTTATCATTCACTTGTACCGTTGTACAATACAGAAAGAGCGGCCTTATGCCTTACTTAAATTAATATTCATAAAGAATTCGCAGGTCAGAAGGATAATCATGCGTAATGCCCAGCATACAATATGGTTGTACAGACAATTACCATCCTAGAAAAACTGTCATCGATTGATTATGCATACTGCCATGCTTATATTAAATGTATATAATCTAGGGCATCATGATCTACATACCTTTTCCATCACGTGACACGGAGAGTACTACACTTGATTTGGCACATATGTAATACAGATTGCTTTAATTACCTGATGAACTATACCTCAATACATCTTCCGTTTGAAGTTTCATCAAAGATTTGGTGTGCATATCCTTCAACATGAGACATAGACCAAGCACCTTGGAAACAATCATTTGTCAAGATATATATTCAGTGTACGGTGTGCACTACATCTACTACTTCGCTCGCTACTGTAGACCTGCAGCTCTTCAGAATTTGGTTTTAGATTTTTTATAAGTAAAACACTTACATAAGAGCTCTGCCATGGGTATAGCCGTACTTATAACAATTAGCACATAGTCCTAGCAAGGAGATGGGATTGCACCATCACTACGGGAAACAGATTAGGCTCCGACGGCCAGCTCCCGTCGGCATAGGCTACGCCGACGGCTGCCGTTGATGTTTTGTCCTGTAGACGTAGACCATATTATCATCGGTGCAAAAAAAAATGTTGGCGTAGCGCCTGCGGGTTCATATCGGCAATTAACGGCTGTTTGGTATGGCTTTCAATTTTTTTGAATTGTTTAACTCAATAATCTCATGGGCGTTTTTTTTGAATTGTTTGACTCGTTAATCTCACAAGCGTCTTTTTAAATCTAAATATGCTTAATCTTCGGTCAAATTGCACTCATGGTCAAACTTCCCAATCGATTACTCATCTTCACACTACTCCATCCTTAGCATGCTTAACTTTTCTGTTCCTTCCGGATGAGCTTCTAATAAGAAAATTAAATCTTATTGATAATACTACCATATCAATCCTACTAACCCTTGTACCATGGTGTCACACGGCTTTATTTTTTAAATTTCAAACAATTATTTAAGTAAACAAAAATGAATAGGTAATAATAATCTTGAATTCAAATAATAATAATATTTTTTTCCTTTTTCTATTTAATATAGAATAATTCATATCTTTAAATCTTTAGATCCGTAAACTGGAATTCGACAAATAATATGTCTAAATCGATCATAGAAATGAGAAGAATACAAGCATGACATCCATATCATCTTTTAAACCATTCATCATGTCTTTTAAAATAAAATTCATTTAATAGTGTTCAAATTTTCAAAAAAATCATATCAAAATTTCCCTTTTGAATTTGAGGATTCTAAAAAAATCCTTAGCTCGCGCAGAGGCTCGCTAAATTTGCAGTGTATCTCTGATGAAATAGCATATTGTGAACCTAAAAATAATTTTTCCAAAAAATCATGAGCATCAGATCATGTACTTGTAGTTCAAATCTAATCCACTTCCTTCCGATTCGGCAAGAATTTATCTTTTTTTTGAGGGATGGAAGGAAAGTTTTAAGATATCCCGGTTGGGACATTGTCAATAAATGTGGCCTAGTATTTTTTTAAACTAGGGTGGTACCATTTTACAACTTTCATTTGGTGGCTGCTTCACAAAACACCCTGTTTTTGACACTCGAAAAATGAGAAATGGTCTTTTGGTGCGATAAAAAAGAAAACTTCCTCATGCAACATTGTTCACCAACCCATGATGTACATGTGAGAACAATATGATCATATTATCACAAACTATATCGCAATTCTAGCCATACATTGGTATTTTGGCTTGAAAACAATGAAACCTCGAACATGATAGCGCATTTTTGAGAAGTTTTTTTTAGATGCAATCAATATATAAAGTTTAATATTTTTACTTGTAACTATGTCACATAATATGACACCACACGAAGGTTTTACATTTTCTGGATCGTTTTTGAATTTCCCCATTTTAAACTATGGTCAAAACGGCGGGCATTAAGATTCTTAGCTCGGGGCTGAGCCTCGCTAAACTTGCAATGGATCTCTGATGAAATAGCATATTATGAGCCTAAAAAGGATTTTTTTTCCAAAAAATCATGAGCATCAGATCATGTACCTATAGTTCAAGTTTGACCCACTTCCTACCGATTCGGCAGGAATTTGTCTTTTTTACGAGAGGTGGATGGAAAGGTTTAAGATACCCCGGTTGGGATATTATCCATTAAAGGTGGCCTAGTATTTTTTTTTTAAATGAGGTCATATCATTTTGAAACTTTTTGGTGGTTGCTTCACAAAACACCCTATTTTTTACACCCGGAAATGGAAATGGTCTTAATGGCTTAATGGTCTTAATGGACAAGTTTGAAATACTGAATTAGCAATTTTGTGCCTGTCGCCTAATGGCTTAATGGTCTTATGCTTGTATTAATGTATTTGTGCGTTTACTTAATGTATCGAGAAAGAGGAAAAGTAAACATTTGGTTGGAACAAATGTTAATAAGAGAAAGCCCAGGAAATCAAGGACTCAACTGAGCGACCTACCAATGGTATGGCTTCTCAAACAGGAACTGACCATCGAAATTTTCAACATTATTATATGCAGTATTACATGAGAAACCGTGCTTGCTAGTAGTTGTCTTCCAGAACTATGGCAAGTTACAACACCATTGTTTCTATGTTTGAAGGACATTTTGTCGAGCATCGTATCATGCCTGCCGATCAATGAGGCCATAAAAACAAGCAGACTATCATGACACAAACAACGGGTGTTCATCAAGAGAGTGGATGGCATACTTCTGCAACACAGTGGGGCAGGGGTTGAACATGTTAGCATTCACTTTGATCTCGATGGCAACCATACAACTGATGTTTGTCGGACTATTGGCACTAGGGGTACCACGTCCCGTCAAGACGTCAGACCCACAAGGCATGCCCCAGTGGAGTCCTCGAGGAGTGAGACCCCCGCGAGGGTGCGCGAAGAGCACGAAGCACCCTTCGTCATCAATGGCGGACGCCTCGCGAGGGATGGCTTCGTAGTTCGGGGAATCGCGTGCTAAACGACATGCCAACGAGCATTCCACGATGAGGCTAGACCGTCTCGGGAAAGAAAGATGTTGCCCCTCCCCTCTGGGGTAAATGAGGGAGCAAATGACGCAAGGAAGTGGCAGAGCCAGATGACATGGATATACCCTACGGGTGCACAACATTAGTATACCTGGTCTAGTCCAAGGAAGGCCCACGACAGGACATGTAGCCCATGAAGACTTCGGGTGGCCCAAGCCCGTGACGGTTTTGACTCCTTGGAGGACAAGTCTAGATTAGATAGAATTTCAAAGGGTACCAACCCTAATTTGTAACCGACTCGACCTGGTCTATCTATATAAAGGCCAGGAGGATACGACGAGAAGGATCTCTCAACACCTCATACAAACCTCCACGCCAGATTGTATCTGCGCACCCCTGTAACTTTCGGTTCTGGCGTAATCAAGAGCAGACAAGTAGGAGTTGAAGGGAATATGCCCTGAGAGGCAATAATAAAGTGTTTATTATGTGTATTCCAAGTATATGATAGATGTTTATTTTGCATGCTATAATTGTATTAATACGGAAACGTTAATACATGTGTGTTTAATAAACAAACAGAAAGTTCCTAGTTATGCCTCTCTCATAAACTAGCTCGTTGATTAACAAGATGATCAAGGTTTCCTGATCATGGACATTGGATGTTGTTAATAACGGGATCACAACATTAGTGTAATGGTGTGATGAACATTCATCCGAAGTATAGCATTACGATCAAAGTCATTGTGTTTATATTGCTATAACAACTTACGAAGTGATCCTAATCCTTAGACCATGAGATCATGTCAATCACTAACACCGGAAGAGTTTCTTGATAACATCAAACGTCACACCGTAACAGGGTGATTATAAAGATGGATTCAGAACTAATAAAGTGTTATGTTGAGGCTCATGGATCGAGAGTGGAATTTTTTCATCCCGATGACGGATAGATATACTCTGGGCCCTCTCGGTGATATCACATTGATTAGCTTGCAAGCAAGTGATTTGATCACTAGAATGTTATATCACAGGAACGAGAAAAGAGTGCATGTCGGTAACGAGATCAAACTAGGTATGGAGATACCGATGATCGAATCTCGGACATGTAATATATCGTGAAACAAAGGGATTAAGATACTAGCGTAAAAGGTTCCGACGATCACAAGAAAGTCATCGTTGAATGTGTGGGAGTCAGTATGGGTCTCCAGATCCCGCTTCTGATTATTGATCTGAGAGGGGTCTCGATCATGTCCGCATTATTCACGAACCGTAGGGTGACACACTTAAGAGACACCGACATCCAATTGGAGCAAATGTTTCATGCCGAAAGAATGAACAAGCGCAGGAATTTATTTCACTAGATACCGAAACAGGTTTTCGGGTGAAATTGCATAAAGTGGTTATGCATGTGAAATAGAATTCTAGCAAGGGGTTATTTGTGAATGTTTGTCATTAAAGTAATTGACAAAATTCTGAATAAAATAAAAGAGTTTTATTTAATGAGAGTTTGCATTAAATTTGGTGGAAATTTAATGGGAATTTGAGTGGACTTTTGAGTGGAGGGATTTTAAAGGGCATTTTGTGAGTGGAGTGTCCACCCACATGAATGAAGGAGGGGAGGGGGCAGCCCCCATGGCCAGCGGCCACCCCCTTGGGTGCCCCCCCTCCTCCTATAAAAGGAGCCCCCCTCCTCACTTGTCTCTCACACCTCCTCGTGAAGGATCTCTCTCCCCCTCTAGAATTTATCCCCCATGGTCTCGGACTAGCGAGATACATGTTCCCGGTGGCTATTCGGAAAGAAAGAGTTGTGCTTCCGCTGCATCGCTGGAGCGAGGAGGCGGAGGTTGCTCGGTGCCTCGAACGTGTGTGCGAGCACGGATGCGCTGCTGATTTGCGGCGCTAGGACTTCCTCTCGATCTTGAGATCGGCAAGAGATCGTCTACATCAACCACGAGTTGAACTCGTTAAGCTTTGTCGGTCTTCAAGGGTATGTTCTCTACGGATATACATCCGCCCGTTGTTTGTATCTAGTAGATAGATCTTGGTATATAGTTCACATCGTAGGAAAATTTTTGTTTTCTATGCTGCGAACCCTACAGTGGTATCAGAGCCGGATCTATGCGTAGATACTTTACACGGGTAATACACATATGAGTATGTGGGCGATGATGATCATGTTGTTGCTCCTTTGTTGTAATTTTGGATATTGGTGGCATAGTGGGATGAAGCGGCCCGGACAAACTTTACATGTCCTCGCACATGAGACCTGTTCCACGCTTGACATGCAACTAGTTTGCCTAAGTGGCTAGCGGGTGTCTGTCTCTCCTACTATAGTCAATATCTATTTTGCAAGCGAGTTGTCAACAATTTGATTATCCTTGTTGTGGTTCATGTTCGTAGGTAAGAACGGTTCTATCTCGAAAGCCCTAAGCCACGTAAAACTTGCAATGGATAAATTAGAGGCGCCTAGTTTAGATTGTTGCTGGGCTAGTGTTATGATACGGTAGTGTTGTAAGTAGAAGTATGAGATGATACTCTTACAACACACATAGCGTGTAAAATCCATAGACCTTGGATTTACACATATAGGTATGATAGTAATCATACCACGATGCACATGATAGAGATCATCTGCGGAAACCATATAATTTCACTAATAAACATATGATGTTTGATAGCATCTTATATTGCTTGTTTAGCGCTTTGTTAGCATAATAAGATGATCCCTCATTTAAATATCAAGATAAGAATGTGTTCTTCCTTTAGTATGCACCGATTATGTTTTCGTCGCTCCAAGACATCACGTGATGATCGGGTGTTCTTGGATCCACGACCATATTTTGGGTGTAAAACAGTTACACACGCGAATACTAAGGTTCTAACTTGGCGAGCCTAGCATGTACAGACATGGCCTCGGAACACGGACCGAAAGGTTAAGCATGAGTCATATAGTTGATATGATGCCCATTTGATGCTCGCCTTTGAAGCTATACCGACTCACGTGATGATCGGACTTGGTGTAGTGGATTTGGTTCATGTAATCACCAAAAAGGCACGAGGGATGTCGTTTTTGAGTGGGAGTTCATTCGTAATATAGATTAGTTGAACTCAATCTATCATACACTTAGTCTAAACTTTACAAATTATGTTGTATATGGCACCACCTGCTTTTAATTTCAATGTGTTCATGGAGAAAGAGAAACTAGCAACGAACGGTAGCAACTTTACCGAATGGGCCATGAATTTGAGGATTCTCCTCTCTGCTGCACAAAAGCAATATGTGCTAGAAGCGCCGTTAGGCCCCCCCACCTTTAGATGATGCCCCTGACGAGGAGAAGAATGTCTATCAGACTCGTCAGGAGGACCACAACTTAGTTCATTGCGGCATATTGTATGGGCTAGAGCCGGAACTTCGAAAGCGTTTCGAAAACGGCAATGCATTTGATACAATGGGTGAGTTGAAAATGATTTTCGACACACATGCTGCTGTAGAGAGCTACAACGCTTCAGAAAAGTTCTTTAGCTGCATGATGGAAGAGCACAGCTCCGTTAGTGAGCATGTACTCAAGATGTCGGGTTACGCCGATAAGCTTGTGTCCTTGGGAATATCGATTCCCATTGACTTAGGCATCCATCGTGTTCTGCAGTCTCTGCCACCTAGCTATAAGAGCTTCGTGATGAACTATAATATGCAAGGCATGAAGAAGTCTCTCCCCGAGCTTCTGTCAATGCTTAAAACTGCAGAAGTGGAGATCAAAAAGGAACATCAAGTGTTGATGATCAATAGGAACACTGGTTTCAAGAAAGACAAGAAGGGAAAACGGAAGGGAAGTAAGGGCGGCAAGCCTGTTGCCGCGCCTGAAAAGAAACCCCGAGTTGGACCTAAGTCTGATTCCGAGTGCTACTATTGTAAGGGGACTGGCCACTGGAAGCGCAACTGCCCCAAGTATCTGGCAGACAAGAAGGCCGGCAAGGCAAACAAAGGTATATATGATATACATGTTATTGATGTGTACTTGACTAGTGCTCGCAGTAGCACCTGGGTATTTGATACCGGTTCAGTTGCTAATATTTGTAACTCGAATCAGGGGCTACGGAACAAGCGACCGCTAGCAAGGGGTGAGGTCAAGATGCGTGTCGGCAATGGATCAAGCGTTGATGTGATCGCCGTCGGAACGCTGCCTCTCCACTTACCGTCGGGATTAGTTATAAACTTGAATAAATGTTATCTGGTGCCTGCACTGAGCATGAACATTGTATCTGGATCGTGTTTGATGCGAAGTAGTTATTCATTTAAATCCGAGAACAATGGTTGTTCCATTTATATGAATGAAATCTTTTATGGTCATGCACCGATGATGAATGGTTTATTTCTATTAGATCTCGATGATAATGTTACACATATTCATAATGTTGATGCTAAAAGGATTAAACTTAATGATGATATATCCGCATATATGTGGCACTGCCGTCTAGGTCATATTGGCGTTAAACGCATGAAGAAGCTCCATTCGGATGGACTTTTGGAATCACTTGATTATGAATCATTTGATACAATGCCTTATGGGCAAGATGACTAGAACGCCGTTTTCCGGTTCAATGGAACGGGCGGCAGATTTATTGGAAATCATACATTCTGATGTATGTGGTCCAATGAGTGTGTTGACGCGAGGTGGATATCGTTATTTTGTTACTTTCACGGATGATTTGAGTAGATACGGTTATATCTACTTGATGAAACACAAGTCTGAAACCTTTGAAAAGTTCAAGGAATTTCAGAATGAAGTGGAAAATCATCGTAATAGAAAGATCAAATTTCTACGGTCCGACCGTGGAGGTGAGTATCTAAGTTACGAGTTGAGCACTCACATGAAAGAGTGTGGAATTGTTTCACAACTCACACCTGCCGGAACACCACAGCGAAATGGTGTGTCGGAACGTCGTAATCGTACTTTATTAGATATGGTTCGATCTATGATGTCTCTGACGGACTTGCCGTTGTCATTTTGGGGTTATGCACTAGAAACTGCTGCATTCACTTTAAATCGGGCACCATCTAAATCCGTTGAAAAGACACCGTATGAATTGTGGTTTGGAAACAAACCTAAGCTGTCATTTCTTAAAGTTTGGGGATGCGATGTTTATGTGAAGAAACTTCAACCGGATAAACTCGAACCCAAAGCGGAAAAATGCGTCTTCATAGGATACCCTAAAGAAACTATTGGGTATTCCTTCTATCACAGATCCGAGGGCAAGGTTTTTGTTGCCAAGAATGGATCCTTTCTAGAGAAAGAGTTTCTCACGAAAGGTGTGAGTAGTCGGAAGGTAGAACTCGAAGAGGTTGTGGAACCTCCTCTTCAAAGTATGGCGAGTAGCGCAGCGCCGAAAGTTGTTCCGGAGTTGGCTCCACCTGTTGAAGAGGGAACTAATGATAATGATCATGAAACTCCGAAAGAGAGTACTACCGAACCTCGCAGGTCAAACAGGACGCGTGCAGCTCCCGAGCTGTACGGAAATCCTGTCATGAATTTCATGGTTGATGAAAATGATGACCCTGCGACGTATGAAGAAGCGATGATGAGCCCGGATTCCAACAAATGGTTAGAAGCCATGAATTCCGAGATGGAATCCATGTATGAAAATCAAGTTTGGAACTTGGTGGAATTACCTCACGACCGAAAGGCCGTGGAGAACAAATGGATTTTCAAAAGGAAAACTGATGCTGATGGTAATGTGACCGTCTATAAAGCTCGACTTGTCGCAAAGGGGTTTCGACAAATTCAAGGAGTTGACTACAATGAGACTTTCTCTCCTGTAGCGATGCTAAAGTCAGTTAGGATCATGTTAGCAATTGCTGCATATTTCGATTATGAGATATGGCAGATGGATGTCAAAACCGCGTTTCTCAATGGTAATATTGAAGAAGAGTTGTATATGATACAACCAAAGGGTTTTGTCGATCCTAAGGATGCTAACAAGGTGTGCAAGCTTCAGCGATCCATCTATGGATTGAAGCAAGCATCACGAAGTTGGAATCTCCGCTTTGATGAGGTGATCAAAGAGTTTGGATTTGTCCAAACTTATGGAGAAGCTTGTATTTACAAGAAAGTGAGTGGGAGCAATGTGGCATTTCTGATATTATATGTGGATGACATATTATTGATCGGAAATGATATAGATCTTTTAAATAGTGTTAAAAGTTATCTAAACAGCAAATTTTCAATGAAGGACCTAGGTGAAGCGTCATACATATTAGGCATAAAGATCTATAGAGATAGATCTAGGCGCCTAATAGGGCTATCACAAAGTACATACCTTGATAAGATTTTAAAGAAGTTTAAAATGGACGGAAGTAAGAAGGGGTTCTTACCTATGTTGCAAGGCAAGACATTGAGTAAGACTCAAAGTCCGGCTTCGGCGGAAGAAAGAGAGATAATGGACAAAGTCCCCTATGCTTCAGCCATAGGCTCTATAATGTACGCCATGCTATGTACAAGACCGGATGTGGCACATGCTATTAGTTTGACTAGTAGGTACCAATCGGATCCAGGTTCGGAACACTGTATAGCGGTCAAGAATATCCTTAAGTACTTACGAAGAACTAATGATATGTTTCTTGTATACGGAGGTGAAGAAGAGCTCGTCGCTAAGTGTTATGTCGACGCTAGCTTTGACACCGATCCGGATGACTCTAAGTCTCAATCCGAATACGTATTTATCATGAATGGCGGAGCGGTTAGTTGGAGGAGCTCCAAACAACCTGTGGTAGCGGGATCAACAACGGAGGCCGAATATGTTGCTGCTTCAGAAGCGGCTCAGGAAGCAGTTTAGATGAAGGAGTTCATATCCGAACTAGGAGTGGTGGTAAACGCGTTGGACCCAATGGTGATCTATTGTGACAACAATGGTGCCATTGCCAATGCCAAAGAGCCAAGGTCTCACAAGCATTCCAAGCATATTAAGCGCCGGTTTCACTCCATCCGCGAGCATGTCAAGGATGGAGATATAAAGATTTGTAAAGTACATACGGATCTCAATGTAGCAGATCCGTTGACTAAAACTCTCCCTAGAGCAAAACATGATCAACACCAGAACTCAATGGGTGTTAGATTTATCACTATGTAACTAGATTATTGTCTCTAGTGCAAGTGGGAGACTGAAGGGAATATGCCCTGAGAGGCAATAATAAAGTGTTTATTATGTGTATTCCAAGTATATGATAGATGTTTATTTTGCATGCTATAATTGTATTAATACGGAAACGTTAATACATGTGTGTTTAATAAACAAACAGAAAGTTCCTAGTTATGCCTCTCTCATAAACTAGCTCGTTGATTAACAAGATGATCAAAGTTTCCTGATCATGGACATTGGATGTTGTTAATAACGGGATCACAACATTAGTGTAATGGTGTGATGAACATTCATCCGAAGTATAGCATTACGATCAAAGTCACTGTGTTTATATTTCTATAACAACTTACGAAGTGATCCTAATCCTTAGATCATGAGATCATGTCAATCACTAACACCGGAAGAGTTTCTTGATAACATCAAACGTCACACCGTAACAGGGTGATTATAAAGATGGATTCAGAACTAATAAAGTGTTATGTTGAGGCTCATGGATCGAGAGTGGAATTTGTTCATCCCGATGACGGATAGATATACTCTGGGCCCTCTCGGTGATATCACATTGATTAGCTTGCAAGCAAGTGATTTGATCACTAGAATGTTATATCACAGGAACGAGAAAAGAGTGCATGTCGGTAACGAGATCAAACTAGGTATGAAGATACCGATGATCGAATCTCGGACATGTAATATATCGTGAAACAAAGGGATTAATATACTAGCATAAAAGGTTCCGACGATCACAAGAAAGTCATCGTTGAATGTGTGGGAGTCAGTATGGGTCTCCAGATCCCGCTTCTGATTATTGATCCGAGAGGGGTCTCGATCATGTCCGCATTATTCACGAACCGTAGGGTGACACACTTAAGAGACACCGACATCCAATTGGAGCAAATGTTTCATGCCGAAAGAATGAACAAGCGCAGGAATTTATTTCACTAGATACCGAAACAGGTTTTCGGGTGAAATTGCATAAAGTGGTTATGCATGTGAAATAGAATTCTAGCAAGGGGTTATTTGTGAATGTTTGTCATTAAAGTAATTGACAAAATTCTGAATAAAATAAAAGAGTTTTATTTAATGAGAGTTTGCATTAAATTTGGTGGAAATTTAATGGGAATTTGAGTGGACTTTTGAGTGGAGGGATTTTAAAGGGCATTTTGTGAGTGGAGTGTCCACCCACATGAATGAAGGAGGGGAGGGGGCAGCCCCCATGGCCGGCGGCCACCCCCTTGGGTGCCCCCCTCCTCCTATAAAAGGATCCCCCCTCCTCACTTGTCTCTCACACCTCCTCGTGAAGGATCTCTCTCCCCCTCTAGAATTTATCCCCCATGGTCTCGGACTAGCGAGATACATGTTCCCGGTGGCTATTCGGCAAGAAAGAGTTGTGCTTCCGCTGCATCGCTGGAGCGAGGAGGCGAAGGTTGCTCGGTGCCTCGAACATGTGTGCGAGCACGGATGCGCTGCTGATTTGCGGCGCTAGGACTTCCTCTCGATCTTGAGATCGGCAAGAGATCGTCTACATCAACCACGAGTTGAACTCGTTAAGCTTTGTCGGTCTTCAAGGGTATGTTCTCTACAGATATACATCCGCCCATTGTTTGTATCTAGTAGATAGATCTTGGTATATAGTTCACATCGTAGGAAATTTTTTGTTTTCTATGCTGCGAACCCTACAGGAGTAGGGTTTTCTCTCCGGGGGCTTGAACCTGGGTAAATCTCGTGTCCCTGTGTTGCTTTTCTGTTAACCGTTTCGCGACTTCTAACATCCCTATCTTCTCCAAAACCCAAGTCCATAACAATGAGCATTGACAAGATCGAACCTCATCACCAGACGTGTTGCTTTGGTGTAAAGAAACCAGGTCGGAGCTGCGTTACAACGACTGTCCACTACTCCACCCAATAGTTGGTAGTCAATCAGAAGAAGACAAGAGGCGGCCTATGCCTCCCGCGCGGGAATGTGGCAACCCTTTCCGCCAAATGTTTTGGGGGAAGAGGACCAGCTCTTCTCTACATAAGGGCTTCTCCTCCTACCTTAGAACATATCGATCCTTGGAGATCTCAACCCTAGACATTCATTCCCCATTGTACCCTCGTGAAGCCGAGCGAGCAATACAACAAAGCAGGAGTAGGGGCTTTACCTCCTCACGAGGATCTCAAACCAGTGGTATAAAAACACCGTGTCACCTCTCTGCCGTGATTCTAGCTCCGCCGTCGCCAATATCGTCGAGGCTCCTTGAGAACGCGTGTTTATCCCCCTCTTAAACTTAGGGATCGTTGGACCCTAGTTATTTCACGGGACAAATCTCCGACAATGTTAACAGATGGATAACCTTTGTTATCGGATCCAATACAAAGGCGCTTAGCCTTGAATTATTGTATCACACTCCAGAGTATCTTCTTGAGAGGGAACTAGATGACATCATTGAACTATATAGCATCCCCTTTCAGCTTTTTGACGCAACAATGTATCTACCAAAATGGTACTTGACATCAATGTGCTTAGTTCTCTCATGGAACATCTGATCTTTTGTAAGGTATATGGCACTTTGACTGTCACAAAACAAAGTAATGCAAGAATCATCTCCACAAAGCTCAGCAAACAAACCTTTCAACCAAACAGATTCTTTGCAAGCTTCAGCAATAGCCATGTATTTAGCTTCAGTAGTAGACTGTGCAACAACAACCTGCAATGTAGCCTTCCAGCTAACAGCACAACCACCAACATTAAACACATAACCTGTGAGGGATCTTCTCTTATCCAAATCGGCAGCAAAATCTGAATCCACATAGCCAACGAGTCCCTCACCGGTCCTGCCAAACTTCAAACAAGCATTGGAAGTGCCAAGAAGGTACCTGAAAACCCACTGAACAGCCTTCCAATGTTCTTTACCAGGATTAGCCATGTATCTACTTATCAAACTCATAGCATATGATAAATCAGGATGAGAACAAACCATGGCATACATCAAAGAACCAACAGCACTAGAATATGGCACCTTTGACATGTACTCAAACTCTTCATCAGTAGTAGGACATTGAGAAACTGACAATTTAAAATGAGGAGCAATAGGAGTACTAACTGAGTTGGCACCATCCAATTAAAACGATGAAGAACTTTCTTAATGTAACTTTGCTGACTAAGAAATAACAAACCAGATTTTCTATCTCGGGTAATCTCCATACCTAAGATCTTCTTAGCAGAACCAAGATCCTTCATCTCAAACTCACTACTTAGGTGTGCCTTCAAAGTAGTGATTTCTTTCATGCCCTTGGCAACAATTAACATATCATCAACATATAGCAACAAGTATATATGTGACCCATCAACAAACTTGATATAAACACAACTATCATATTTAGACCTCTCAAAACCATGTGAGATCATAAATGAATCAAACCTTTTATACCACTGTCTTGGAGATTGCTTTAAGCTATAAAGAGACTTCTTTAATTTGCACACAAAATCCTCTTTACCAGGCACTATGAACCCTTCTGGTTGGTCCATGTATATTTCCTCATCAAGCTCTCCATGCAGAAAAGCAGTCTTGACATCTAACTGCTCAATCTCAAGATCACGCATAGCCACAATACTAAAGAAAGTACGAATGGAACTATGCTTCACAACTGGAGAGAACACATCATTGTAATCAATACCTGGAATCTGGCTGAACCCTTTTGCTACTAACCTTGCCTTGTACCTTGAAGGCTCTTTGGGAGATAGACCTTCCTTTTTCTTGAAGATCCACTTGCAGCGGACCGACTTCTTTTGTTTAGGCAAGCGCACAACATCCCATGTGCCATTTTTCTCAAGCAATTTCATCTCTTCTTGCATAGCAGAAACCCACTTCTCATGGTCAACGGATGCAATGGCTTCATTATATGTAGCAGGTTCAGAATCATTCTCCACCCGTTCAGCACAACTCAAAGCATAATGTACAAGATTAAACTCTTCAATTAAATGAGGACGAGGACCACAATTACGCCTCGGTCTATCAACAACAATGGACTCATGTGGCTGCTGCAAAACAGTAGGTGAGTGCTGAACAACAATATCATCAATGTTTTCCTCATGTGTATCTTCAACGATAACATCATTATCAACAGTTTTCTGAAGGTTCTCCACCTGCACACTAATTCCCTCCTCTCCAATAGCAACAGGAGAGGTATCTGATGGCAAGCTATCATGATACATAACGGACTCATTGAAAACAACATTTCTACTTAGCAAAATCTTTTTAGTTTCAGGATTCCATAGTTTATAAGCCTTAACTCCTGAACCATAACCAAGGAATATGCATTTAACAGCCCTAGGCTCTAACTTTCCATTATCAACATGAGCATATGCAGTGCAGCCAAAAACTCTCAACTGTGAATAATCAGCAGGCGAACCTGACCATACCTCAATGGGAGTTTTCTTCTCAAGTGGAATAGAAGCTGACCTATTGATGAGGTAACACGATGTGTTGGCTGCTTCAGCCCAGAAACGCCTATGCATACCTGCATTAGACAACATACAACGAGCCCTCGAGATGATGGTTCTATTCATGCGCTCTGCCACGCCATTCTGCTGAGGAGTATATGGGATGGTGTGATGCCTGATCATGCCATCGTTACTGTAAAACTTCTCAAACTCATTAGAACATAATTCCATACCATTGTCAGTACGTAGTACCTTTACCTTCTTATCAGTTTGCTTTTCAACCATAACTTTCCACTTCTTAAAAGCATCAAAAACATCAGATTTATGCTTCGCAAAATAAGGCCACACTTTTCTTGAGTAATCATCAATAATAGTAAGCATGTAATTAGCACCACCAATAGAAGTCTTACGGGACGGACCCCATACATCAGCATGCACATAATCTAATATACCTTTGATGGTATGAACGGAAGCATTGAATTTAACTCTTTTATGCTTACCAAAGATGCAGTGCTCACAGAACTCAAACTTACTCAAGTTGCAACCATCAATCAGCTCTCTCTTGACCAACTCTGCCATGCCTTGTTCACTCATATGCCCAAGACGCATATGCCACAGATGTGTTTTACCACAATCATCAGAATCATTAGAAGTAACAGCAGCAGCAATACCAGGCAAAGTGCTACCTCTAAGAACATATAATTTAGCAGAATTCATATCACCTATCATGTGAATAAGAGAACCTTTTGATACCTTCAGAACTCGATTCCCACCGGCATACTTGTATCCATCAACGTCCATGGTACTCAGGGAGATCAAATTTCTGGCCATGCTTGGTATGTGCTTCACCTGACTCAACGTGCGTGTCATGCCATCATGTATCCTGATCTTAACAGATCCAACACCAACAATATGGCATGGGTTGTCATTCCCCACACGCACAAAATCTCCAGTCTGCACAGACTCATATGAACTGAACCAATATTTGTTACAGCAAATATGAAACGAACATGCAGTATCAAGTATCCATTCATCATCACGAGAAGCACAAGCAGCAAAAACAGCTAAGCATTCACCATCAGAACTATCAGAAACAACAGCAGCCTTACCAGTACCTTCGGACCTATCTTTCGGTTGGTGAGTTCCGTTTCTTTTCTCCTTATTCTGCAACTTCCAACAATCATCAATAACATGATTATATTTCTTACAATACCTGCAGAATTTATCCTTTCCCTTGGACTTTAAACGACTTCTACCATCCTTGCTCTTATCCATGTTGCCATAGTTGTTGTATCTCTGCTCGGTCCTGCCACGAACCTGCAGAGCCTCAGCCTTGGATGACGTCTCATCTGACCCTACCATAGTTTTCATCTTTTCCCTCTGTTTGAGGGTGTCATGTACTTCGGCAAGGGTTAGTTCATCACGGCTCAACAATATTGTATCATGAAAATGTGTATAGAAACTAGGCAACGAGCATAAGAGTAGAAGAGCTAAATCCTCATCATCATATTTTACCTCCATAGACTGCAAGTCTGAAACAATCTCTTTAAAAAACAGATATGTGATTCATTACCGATCCACCTTCTTGCAGCTTATGCGAGAATAACTTCATCTTCACGTTCATCTTACTGGTTAGATCCTTTGACACACAGATCGTTTCCAGTTTTTCCCATAGGGCAGTAGCAGATTTCATCTCCAGTACTTCCTGCAAAATATTATTAGACAGATGAAGTTGAATCAAAGACAAAGCCTTATGGTCCTTCCGCTTCTCTTCGGCGGACCAGGTCTTAGCATCCTTTTCACCGAATCAATCCAGCGCTTCATCTAGATCAGAAGTTTGGGCGAGAATCGCCTGCATCTTCACCTGCCACAAGGAGAATCTTGTGGTGTAGTCCAGCTGTGGTAGATCGAACTTCAATGACGACATGTCGCAAACCCTAGATTAGAACCTGGGGCTCTAATACCACTTGATACAATTGCGACAAGAAGATAACGAAGAACGAAAAGGAAAAACACAGCAAGGGGACACAGATTTAACGTGGAAAAACCTCTCCAACAAAGAGAGGAAAAAACCACGGGCGTCAGCCAGCGAAACTTCACTATATCGAGGAGTGTTTACAACGCCGGGGATTTCACAGATGCAACTCTCCCAACCGGCGGCTTACAAGGGGTTTATATATTGGTGAAAACCTAGGTCTTCGACGATCCGTACCGTACCGCGGGGGGCTGACGTCCCCCGCACCCCCACACATGCGTCCCTGTTGGGCACGATGTAGGCAAACTTCAGACTCGTTACACTCGGCCCAAGCCTCCCGGCGACGGGTCTCACTCCACTCGTCAGAAGTTGGCCTATACTTTGTAGAATTTGGATCAATACATAACATGTATTAAGCTATCCCACACGGATACTTTTCCGTTAAGCATCTCTTCGCCGAAATCCCTGGCACTTTGCCTCCTCCAAATACACCAACTTCAAGTTTTGGAGGACTCGAGGTTCGTGATACAGCCATAGTTATAATTTCCTGTGTGCACTATTTATTTCCTATTGATAAGATTAATTTTATCGTTAACATTTACTTCCTATTGGTAAGCTCAAATTTGCTGTTAACATATGTTTGTCTACCGCAGTATTATCAGAGATCTATTTCATCCACAAGGCGTCCTAAATTTGTTTTTCTTCGGAGTTTGATATTGCAATGGATATTTTTGCCCCTCCGAAGACAAAGCCAGATATGCTTGATGTTGCTTATCTCCTGCAAGCAGCCCCTTTAATAGAAAAGTTGGAGTTCCATGTAAGTAAATTCTATTTCCAACCTTAACCCCCACTTTTCCCTACGAAAGACGCGATTAATTAGACTTAATCAAACGATAGGCTCGACAATGACTATGCCTATACATAATGCTTGCTTGATGCAAACATAGCCTGAGAAAGAATGGTTCCTTTGGGCTGACTGTTGAGAGTATTAACGTGTTATCAACTAATTGCACATCAAACAACAGGAATTTTCTGCATACAGTGACTTAGTTTTCCATTCAGTCCATAAATATTTCGTTTTCATGTGGCTAATCTAATATTAACAGTAGATTACTCCGATAAATTTAGAGCGTACAACTTCAAACAACACCCTATATGCATAGGTCATCAAATTAACTTTGAAAAATATGTAGTGCTGAACCACAATTTGTTCTATATCATGGTACCAAAATATCAGTTTTTATGTCCAAACTGAAAAGACTGCAATGGGAAACAAAAGGAGGGGCAATACAGCTCCTGACTTACTGTAGAAATAAGCGGCAAACAAAGAAGAGAACACAATTTATCGGACGACAGCAAATTGTTGCTTGTTTCTCCTAATGCCTGATTAAGTTTGAGCTTCAAATATTATTATGTTACTGACGCAAAGGTGTATACTATATGTACCACCTGGTATATTAACTCACTGTTACATCACTTGTGACCCCAACCATGCATTTTCTTGCAGACGTTCGTGAGATATGGGCACAAACCCTATGGCCGAGGGCACGGCGGATTTGCGACCCCAACCATGCATTTTCTCTTTGTACTACTTTTAGTCCTTTTTGTACTACTCTTTGGACAAAATATAAAGAATTTTATGTCATGGTTTTGCATGAATATTGATTATGTCCAGATTTTTTTCCAGATATTTTTAAATCCTGTAAAATATGATTTTATTTTTTTAAAAAGAGAGCACTTGTGCTCGGGAGTTAAAGACACTTTCCCATAAAAAGATGACTAATATTCCCTTTGTTTCAAAATATAAGACGTTTTAGGTTTGCGAAGGGAGTGTATCTAGACCCTTTTTAGGTATAGGTTCGCCCGAATCTATACTAGATACACTTTCTTCACAAACCTAAAACATCTTATATTTTGAAACGGAGGGAGTAGTCTATAAGCTTATTTGCGTCGCGCGCTGTCGCTGGTTTGTGGCCCCATGGCGCTCGCTGTAGCTGCTGCGGCGGGTAGTTGGTCAGTGTGCGATACCTCTGCATGTATTATTAAACGGCTGTGTTTCGGTTTTCCCCTGTTCATCTCCGCTACGACCTGACCTCCTCCCCCTCGCGTCGCCCCCTCCTGGCGACCGAGGGGGCCATACCCTACCCCGCTCCCACCTCCTCCCCCTCCCTCCTCATCGCCTCCGGAGGGCAGCCGACCTAAGTGCGTGGCGCCGGTGATGGGGGCGGCGGGGATCTGGCCTCCCGGCCCCAGCACGACGGTAGGGAGGAGATCGCCGGCGCTGGACGGGGCCCCCTCGCCATCAACGTCTCCGCGGCTCCGGCCGGCGGTGGCTTCGTGGGAGCTCGGATCTGGAGGTGGCGGCCTCTACCGGAGTGGGGCGGGCAGCGATCTGGTGAAGGAGGTGCCGGCGATGGGATTCCATTGGAAGACCTAGATCGGCTCTCTATCCCTAATTGCCTGCTCGATCCGTTCTCCGGAAACCGGCCGGCGGTGTGGGGATCGCTGTGTCAGATCTAATAAAGGAGGTGGTTCTTTGGTTTCTTTCGCACGAAGACGAAGGTCTGCTTGATGTCTGCCCTCGTTGATCTGGTCTGGAGAGACGGGTTCCGGAAGGCTCCGCCGGCGAACTCCCATGGGCGTATCATGCCTGGAGATTGCTGGATCGAAAGGTATTCGGTCGTGTGCACCTTGTTTTTCTGTCCGTTTGGTTTCAGCGGGAGCGTTGCGAAGCTCTGTTGTTTGTTCCCACCAAGTGCCATTCTTAGAGCCATGGTGAAGTCAGATACGGAGAATGTCAGGAAAGCGGAAATATGAGGGTAGCGATGGTGATTTTTGTTCTTGTGGCGACGGAGAACTGGCGGATTGATCTGGGACTCGTTGCAGCGTCTGTTGGTGCGGAAAGACAACACAGTGGGAGTTCTCAGTCTTATCTTGCAGGGTGAAAATCCAAGGTCTGGCCTTAACTGGTTGTGCCTGGCAATGACCTTGTTGAAGGCATTGTTTTGTGAGCAAGGACTTTCTCCAGGATAAAAACCTATGATCTTTGATCGGGCAACGACGCCGCTTGGGCACTGTTTCCTTCTTGAAGGCGTTGTTATTGGAGTGGAGGACTACTGGTGTTGTTCTGATAGTGTCAGTGTCGTTGCTTTGAGGATTAGTTCTCTGTAGCGGGACTTTTCTTTTTTATAATTTTTCTCTTTTTTTTCTGAGATGTGTGCATCCGTAGGGCCGCTAGGGCATGCGTTGTTGCAGAGGCCGGGTGTAATTGGTATCCCTGTGATATTAATATATACTCTTTTTCAAAAAAAAATTGTACAAAGCATCTCTTCTATTTCCCAAAACTGCTCAACGGATCAGATGTTGCCGTGGTTTAAGTAGTACATATTTTATACAAACTTCATTTTACTCATTTTATACAAGGTAATTAACAACGACTTAGAGCATGTCAGTAGTGGGGCCGTAATTACACTGTTCATGTCCAAATCGGCAATCGCGGCCCAAAAACAAGCTCCCAACGCAGGAACGCAAACAGTCCGTAGACGCATTTGTGGCACAAATCCGGGGAGGTTTGCATCCGCGTGTGCCGCCCTTCGTCCGCCCTAGCCCACATGGAGGCGCCATGCTGAAACGCTGCGCCGGCCGGCCGCCTGCCCCGCTTCCTCGCTGACCACGCGGGGAAACCGAGTTCCCCGCAGCGAGCCGCAGAACCGGCACTACGACACGGTGATGGACACACGCTAGCACTGGCGTACCCCGCACAGGGAGCCCGGTGGATCAGCGGGGCATGCACCTCTCACACGGGTGGCATCTGAACCGCGACAGGGTTGCAGTGCCGCCCGTTCTACCGAAAGGGCCACTCCTGGGCGCTGAGATCAAGCACTAGCACAGAACCTTTCGATTCGTCGCATTCATCGCCGACTCGCATGCCTGTCACTACAGCAGCGCTAGGATGCGGGACAGCATGCGCGGAGGCTCTAGGTGGGTGGCACGTTGGCTCACCGGAGGACGACATCACATAGGGCTGCTGCCGTCGACGTCGCTGGAGGAGGGTGGCACGCTTAGCGCTGCGTGGTGCTGTGTGGGCTTGCTGGCTGGCTGGCTTGAGGCTAGCACCGGTGCTAGAGGAGCGTCCAAGGCTGCTCGAGGAGACCCGCAGCTAGAGGCCCCAACGAAGCTGTAGAAGAAATTACACCAATGTAAGATGGAAATTGTGTTGGACAGGTTTAGTCTAATGTGTGGATGTTTCACGGGATGACTGGAATGGCAGTATGGCATAGTGCAGAATGTCACACAAAAAGTGATAGCTTCGGTTGAAGACAGATTATCTTCAGAGAAGGGTAAATTAATATCAAATGGGAATGCTATCCTGACTGGTGGCAATGTCTTGATGTTTCGGTAAATTCTCGTGAGGAAAAGATGTACTTTCTTCATCCAAAATAAGTGACTTGGATTCCTTTAGATTCACATGTTTATATACACTAAAACATTTTTAGATATATGTGAATTAAGATAAATGCAAGTTACTTATTTCTAGACAGAGGGATCGGAGTAGCTGAAGTTTAAATAAAGTAGAAACCACGTCAAAATCAGATTCCGTAACTTTCTTTTGGATCAGAAAGATACCAAAATATGATTCCTATCCCGTCCTCTCAAACATATTATATGACGATTTTTCATTATTCATTTTGTTAAATTTTTTATACGCTAAGAAAATATACAAACCGTGCAAAACCAGCACATATATCACAGGGTGCCAAAATATATTGCGATCGGCGCGGCGAAGCGTGCATTTTCGCCTAGTTAACTTGAAAGCTCGATTGGTCACTACAGGACGCGCGCGCTACGCCGAGGGCAAAAAGCCGTCGGCGTAGGCTAAAATGCCCTCGGCGTATGATACGCCGACGGCTGCCCTCAGCGTAGCCTCCTCGGCAAAGGTCTCCCTCGGCGGAGCACGTAGAGGCCGTCGGCGTATCAAAATGTCGTCGGCATATGCTACGCCGAGGGCAATGCCGTCGGCGTAGCGGCCGTCGGCATAGCTTGTCGACAGGTTGCAAAATATTTTTTTTTAAAAAAGATAATATTTTATTTTTATTTTTTTTCTCAATTTTTGAATCTTTGAATTGTTTGACTCGTTAATCTCTCGCTTTGAGCATTTTTAACACTAATTACACTTAATATTTAATTAAATTGCAGTCTTGGTCAAACTTCCCGGCCGGTCACCTATCCTAATACTACTCCAGCTCCAGCACGCTTAACTTCCTCGTTCCTTCAGAATCTGTTTCCGCAAAGTAATTCATACATTGTTGTCAATACTATGATATCAATCCTATTAACCCTTATATCAACATGTCACTATTTTTTGAAATTACAAACAATTATCTAAGTAAACAATAATAAATAAGTAAAAAATATTATTGAATTTAAATAAAAATATAATAATTTTACTTTTTCTATTTTTCTATTTAATATGGAATAATTAATATCTTTAAATCTGTAAATCGGAATTTAATAAATAATATGTCTAAATTGATCAAAAAATGAGCGGAATCCAAATATGATATCCATATCAACTAATCACAGACCCTCCGTGTTTTGAATTATCTATTTGGTGGTTGCTTTAGAAAATTCCCTTTTTGCGCTCGGATAATGAAAAATGGCTTTTTGGTGCGATGAAAAGAAAAACTTGCATTGAATCTTTAATAAAATAGCATATTGTGAACCTAAAAATGATTTTTGTAAAAAAACATGAGCATCGGATCATGTACATGTAGTTCATATCTGACACACTTCCTGCCGATTCGGCAGGAATTTGTCTTTTCACCAGGGTGGACGGAAAGGTTTCGGATACCCCTGTTGGGACATTGTCCATATAAGGTGGTATAGTATTTTTGTAAAATGTGATGGTAGTATTTTGAATTAGCCATTTGGTGGTTGCTTCATAAAATCGTCCGTTTTTTGTGCTCGGAAAATAGGAAATGGCTTTTTGGTGCGATGAAAAGGAAAACTTCCTCCTGCAACATTGTTCGCCATCCCATGATGCATGTGTATGCACAATATGGGCACATTATCACAAACTATGCCTTGATTCTAGCCATAACATTGGTGATTTGACCCGAAAGCCAAGAAACCTCGAACGAGATAGGTCATTTTGTGAAGGTTTTTTTCAGACATAATCAATGTACCAAGTTTGATATTTTTCCTTGTAACTATGTCACATAATATGACACCACGCGAAGGTTTCGCATTGTTTTGATCGTTTTTGAATTTTTTTATGACCGTCAATGGCGACGTACCTCCTGGTCGTTGATCGCTAAATTGGCCCTACGTACATCAACACATGTCGCATAATACTAGTATTACATCATTGAACTTATAAGCTTTGTCAACTGTGACCGAATTCTGCACGGCGGCGTATATACTGATGATTTCGTAGGTTTGACTGCTGACTACACAAGCCCGGCAGGCCAAGGGTCCATGAAAGGTCCACTGGTGACAACGCGGCGATTACTTCAGAAAGGTTCCAATTGTTAAACACAATGCTGGATATATAGATACACGAATGCCATTTGATCGGGTACCAACTAAGTCAACAATGAATTCCATGGGTAAGCAAAATAGTTTATTTTATGATTTGATCGGGTACCTACCAGGTTACAATTACATGGGGATTTTTTTTATTTGATCATATTTCATTTATTTTATGCGCCAAATAGTTTATTTGACTCATTCGGTCATAGCGAGACTGACCCGTTCAATAAGTAATGCGTTCACACCACCCTGGCATATTTCTGGAAGCAACCATCCCATCATTAAAATTATGCTACAAATGAATTATTGAACTCCTGCAAAACTTAACCAGCACATAACTTTGGAAACTTAATGACTTGTAAAGCGCGAACGTGAAAATTTCAGTCCTACAACCCCCGGCATTTGAAAAATTATGTAGGTTTTAAGCTAGGCACTACAGGAATAACAAGAAACGCCGACGGCCTTATTTTACGCCGACGGCTAAATGTCGGGCCCGTCGGCGTAACTGGGCGGGCTCGTCAGCTGGGCCAGGTGGCCGTCGGCGTAGAAAACCCGTCGGCGTAGGGCGAAAATCCCCGACGGCCGCCGTCGGCGTATATAAAACCGTCGGCCTCCAGTTACCAACATCTGACGGCGACCGTCGGCGTAAAGGTACCATCGGCGTATGGTGCCACGTGTCCCTACCACCCGTCCCACCTGACGGGCGTGGGCAACGGCGTTAGGCGCGTCGATACGCCGACGGCCAGGCCGTCGGCCTATCTTGCCAGCACGTGTACGCCGACGGCAATGCCGTCGGCCTAGGTAGGTACTTTTACTACTTTACTCCAAATTATAATATTCAAATAGTTGCATAATTTATTTCCCACTGTAATTTTAATGTAGATGTAATTTATAAATAACTTGGTGATTGTAAGATATCTCATTTTTTATGGACCACGGGGAACCGAACCCTATCTATTGGGAAACCCTAGAAACCCCTCTCTTTTGGGGACCCTCGGGCATCGAACCCACTATTTGGAGAAACCCTCCACCGAGTGAAGGTTATCGCATATGTACGCTTGTAAAGGCCAAAAAAGTATATTGGTATGACATAAACAAACCTAAACTACCGTCCACGTTGCATGCGATAACACCTATAGAAGTGTGTTGGACATGTAGGAGTAGGCTCCCGCCGCGGGTCAAACGAGGGTAGACCGGTGGAACCATGGGCCTATCCTTGGTTTTCCATGTAGATATGACCTAAACAAACCTAAACCACCAAGAGAGTGCGTTGTTCAACCCTCGTACGGAGAATGCTACGGGGGTAGACCCGCGGGTCCCTCGGATTAGGGTTTCGTCGAAAAAGGACCGCCCGAGTGCCGGGATGCCACAGGAACATGCGTGTGGCCCTAGCATACATGCACAAGGGTGGTGGATTGCCCCTAGACGGAAAACCTAGCTCCCGGGTGTGACCGTCCACGTTGCATGCGATAACACCTATAGAAGTGTGCTGGACATGTAGGAGTAGGCTCCCGCCGCGGGTCAAACGAGGGTAGACCGGTGGAACCATGGGCCTATCCTTGGTTTTCCATGTAGATATGACCTAAACAAACCTAAACCACCGAGAGAGTGCGTTGTTCAACCCTCGTACGGAGAATGCTACGGGGGTAGACCCGCGGGGCCCTCAGATTAGGGTTTCGTCGGAAAAGGACCACCCGAGTGCCGAGATGCCACGGGAACATGCGTGTGGCCCTAGCATACATGCACAAGGATGGTGGATTGCCCCTAGACGGAAAACCTAGCTCCCGGGTGTGACCGTCCACGTTGCATGCGATACATGCACGCGATTAGGGTTTTGGATTAGGGTTTACGTGGGCACGAGAGCACGAGGATGTCTCCAAAACTTGCATTATATAACTACATAAAAAATTATAGATAGAAGTTTAATATTATATTTTTAGATTAATATATTTTTTAGAAGTTTAATAAAAAAATATTTTTTTATTAAATTTTATCTAGTCTACGCCGACGGCTTTGTCGTCGGCCTATATGTGGGCTTTTTTTTGGGTCTGTCTACGCCGACGGCAAAGCCGTCGGCCTAGACTTAAGTGGATAAGGGGTTGCTGCCTCCGAGCCCCTGCGACCACACACTTCACCCGCGCGCGCGACCACGCACACTCCTTCGCCGGGCCGCCTCCCCGCCGGCAGCCCGCCTCCCGCCGGCCCGCCGGCCGCTCCCGCCCGCCCGCCGGCCGCTCCCGCCCGCCCGCTCCCCCTCCTCTGCCGGCCGCTCCCCCTCCTCTCGTGCCTCCCCCACCTCCCGCCGGCAGCGCCCCTCCTCCCTCTGCCTCCCCCACCTCCCGCCGGCAGCGCCCCCTCCTCCCTCTGCCTCCCCTCCTCCCCTCCTCCCTCTGCCTCCCTGCCGGCCGCTCCCCCTCCTCCCCTCCTTCCTTGCCTCCCCTCCTCCCTCTGCCTCCTCTCCTTCCCTGCCTCCTTCCCTCCTTCCCTGCCTCCCCTCCTCCCTCTGCCTCCTCTCCTCCCCACCTCCCCACATCCCTGCCTCCGATCCCCTCCTTCCATCCTCCCTCTGCCTCTCCTCCTTCCCTGCCTTCCCTCCTCCCTCTGCCTCCCTGCCTATTTAGGGTAATTATTTGTTGTTATATAATTAGTTTCTACTATATTACTTGTTGTATATTAGTTCTAGTATAATTAGTTCTAGTATATTAGTTGTTCTAGTATATTACTTGTTGTGCTATAATCATGACTCTATTTACATTCACTAGGTCCTGTCGCTGTCCTGGAGGTCGCTGTCCCGGAGGTCGAGGTCGCTGTCCCGGAGGTCACCGTCCCGGAGGTCGCCTACTACCTCTACCGCCGAGGGTGAGCTACAACTCTGTCTCCTCCCTCGCATATTTGATGTCAGTAGATTCCATTTCCACGTCAACTCGCGTCACCTAGGTGTCATATCCCGTCTGCGAGCATTACGCGGATAAATATGCATTAGAGGTCGCATATTATGAAGCGTAATGCTTGCGGCATTTACGGGACAGTCGGCGGATGCGTAGTTGGGTACGTTCTCCATGCTCTATCCTGGTCCGAGTCAGGATTTCGGTAGCGCCTCCCCGTTGTTCTCCGGATGCACATCCTCTTGGCTTTTTGCCGAGACGTGTATCGGGAGAGCAGCGGGGAGGTGCTGCCGAAATTCTGGCTTGGAACAGGGTAGAGCATGGAGAACCTACTCAATCTACGGATCCGGCGGGGAGGTGCTGCCGAAATTCGTCGTGATGTTCCCAGATGGTTATTTTTCGAATATGAGCAAGGGAGTCAATTTGGCAACTGGAAAAGTCACTGGGCTCAAGAGTCATGACTATCATATATGGATTGAGCGGCTGATGCCGGTGATGGTTCGAGGGTATCTCCCAGAGCATATCTGGCGAGTTCTTGCGGAGTTGAGTCATTTCTTCCGCACGCTCTGTGCCAAGCAGATATGTCCCTTGATGATTGAAAAGCTGCATGATCTAGTGTCGGAGTTGCTATGCAAGTTAGAGACGATCTTTCCGCCAGGCTTCTTTACTCCGATGTTACATCTCATTGTGCATCTCGCGAACGAGGCACTCTTGGGTGGACCGGTGCAGTTTCGTTGGCAGTTTTGTATTGAGAGAGAGTTTAAGTATATTCGAACCAAATGTGAAAACAAAAATAAGATTGAAGCATGCATAGCTGAGGCAACTCTCCTCCAGGAGATAACAGACGCCACGACAACATACTATGGCGATGATGTTCCCACTATGCATAACCAGGTCTGTCGGTACAATGTCGACGAACCGAAGCATGACCCCAAGCTCCTCCTCTTCCAGTGTCCCGGTGGCAAGGCCGGTGGCGCAACAAGTTATACCTTGAAAAAGGAAGAGAAGGATTGCATAATGCTCTATGTGCTTATGAACATGAAGGAAGTGGTCCGCGGTGAGAATGAAGATGAGGAAGAAAATCAAGTGCCCAGTTTCCTTAGGTAAAATGGTGAACAAATTCATTTGCAACTAGTAACTCGGTTTCGATCTAATACATATTTTCTCCTTTTAGCCAATTCACGGATGAAATGTGGTCGGGAACGACGGATCCCGATGACGCGGAGTTGGAAACCCTTCTGAAAGTGGGTGCCCCTGGAAAGAAAAATTTCACGTCTTGGTTCTATGAAAAGGTAATTTATAACCTGTCCCTCTTACCTGGCAATCCGTGACTTGTCCCTCTTATTACACGTAACTAATGCACAATTTGTACGCAACTTGTAGGGAGCCGATCCCAACGTTGAGATGTCGGATGAGTTGAGATGTGTCTCCCAGGGTTGTAACCGTAAAGTCGAGATGTATGAGAAGTATGATGTGAATGGTTATCGATTACATACAGAGTCTTACCAGAACCGTCGGCCAAATGCAAAAACTGTAAATACCGGGGTCTTCACCAGAGGAGCCGATGACTTTGATTACTATGGAAGGTTACAAAACGTATACGGGCTGACGTTCAATAATACGCCCCTAGAACTCAAGCTTGTTGTGTTCAAATGCCACTGGTTCGACCCACGCGGTGGATATAGAAGTACCCCTTCCATTGGGTTAGTTGAAGTTAGGCCTTCAACCACCTATAGTGGAGCTGATGTCTTTATTGTGGCCCACCAAGCCAAACAAGTTTATTATTTACCCTACCCATGTCAGAAAGAGGAACTCAAGGGCTGGGAAGTCGTGTTCCAGGTATCGCCACGTGGTAAGCTACCCATGCCCTCCGACGATGATTACAACAACATTGACCCTAAAACATACGAGGGAGTTTTCTATCAAGAATAAGAGAACTTTGGGGACTTTGACTTACAAGATCTCGAGAACCTCGAGAACAATGCACATACTCGTGGTGAGGTAGTCACGAATATAAAGGACATTGATATGCTCACCAAGTTATATTCGGACAATGGCAACGATGAGCCTTCACCCTGCGATGAACCTCCAACTTACTTCTCACGTGATAGTGATGTTGATAGTGCTGATGAGAACCCAAGACATACACATGAGAGTGATGATGATGAGTGGTGAGGGTCTTTTATGTCTTTTATGCCTCGACTATGTTTAGTATCTTTATTATGCTTAGTAGTTTTATTATGCTTAGTATTTATGTTTAATATCTTTATTATGCTTAGTATCTTTATTATGCTTAGTATCTTTATTATGCTTAGTATTTATGTTTAATATCTTTATTATGCTTAGTATTTTTATTATGCTTGACTAAATTGTTTACCTCTTCTCAATGTAGGTGATTGACCAATATGAGCCAACGCAAGGAATCACCGTCCTCTATCCTTAAGTGGAAGCAGAAGAAGGTTACCAAAAGTGGAAGAGCACCCATTCCCAACTCGCGTTACAATGACGACAATGCGGGAGGAGGAGGACGAGGTGAGGGAGGAGGAGGTGGACTTCCTCCGAGGCCAGGACGAGGTGAGGGAGGAGGCGGACTTCCCCCGAGGGCAGGACGAGGTGCAGGACGAGGTGAGGGAGGAGGCGGACTTCCCCCGAGGGCAGGACGAGGCGGAGGACGAGGCGCAGGACGAGGTGGAGGACGAGGACGAGTTGGAGTACGAGGTTTACGCCTTCTGAGTGACCTACCCTCCGCTTCTGGCGACGTGGCTTTTGAGTCTGCTTACTTGGAGTCTCCTGACGAGGAGGAGTCTCGAGACTTGGAGGAGGAGTCTCGAGACTTGGAGTGGGAGTCTCGATACCAGGAGGGGGGTATAGAGACCAGGACTTTGATTCTCGAGACCAGGAGGGGGAGTCTCGAGACACGGAGGGGGAGCCCCGAGACCAGGAGTCGGGGCCGTCGACGCGGCCGAAGAAGCCAAAGATTCGTGGGGAATCGGGTGTCCCAGTGGACGAACCTGCTTCTGAGGAGGAGAAACCCATCATTACGCCTAACGGCATTGAGTGAGTGGCTATACTAATTTTTAACATGTAATTTCATTTTGGTCATAAGAATTTGGCATGTACTAATGTTTTACTATTGTGCAGCAACTGGGCATTTCCTCCAGGTACCCGTGCGCCTAACACCTTGGTTGGAGCTCTGATTAGGAAATTTTGGCCAGACTTTTACACTCCCGTCCCCAACAGCGAGAGGAAGCTAGCCACCAGTTGGGCGCACTATGAGGCCGCCGAAAACTCGGGCTATGCTGGGAAAGCTTCTGAAGCCGTGATCACCAAGTTTTGGGTAAGGCAAAGTTTTCGAGTTTCGTTCATAGTTGATGACCCCACCATGCTAACTTATGACCCTCACAATATTTTGTATGTATGATTACAGAGATTCTATAGGATGCTTCCGGAGGACCAGGAGAAGGCGGACAAGACTTTGCGGGGGGCTTGTCAGAGGTTGACACGGCAGCAGTTTTACAATCAGAAGCATAACACCACCAGTCTATACAGCTCCAAGAAGTTGAGAAAGAGGGCGCCGAAGCATTTGAATGTGAAGGCCCAACCAAAGATGACCGAGGAAGATTATGCCGGGGTAAGTAAATTGTCAATCAGATTCTATGTTGTTGCTAATTGCATTATCCATTCTTCAAATGAGTATTGTTTTTTCAGTTTATGCCCACGTGGGCCGATGGTAAGGAGGACGCATGGCTGGCGTTGTCGGCGAGGTGGCGCGGGGAAGACGCCGAGTTCAACGCCTTGAGCGAGCGGAACAAGGCAAACCGTGGCTCCGGAGGGACACACTGTGCGGGAAACCGCAACCATGGTCGCTTCAAGGCCCATATGGTATACATGTATACATGGAACAATATGTATTTATTTCCCTTCGTGATCCTATTGGAGATATGCCCAAGAGGCAATAATAAAGTGGTTATTATCATATCTTCACACTTATGATAAATGTTTACATACCATGCTATAATTGTATTAACCGGAAACATTAATACTTGTGTGATTTGTAAACTAAAATAAGAGTCCCTAGTAAAGCCTCTTGTTAAACTAGCTTGTTGGTTAATATATGATCATGGTTTCCTGATCATGAACATAGAGATGTTATTAACAACAGGATCATATCATTAGGAGAATGATGTGATGGACATACTCCTATAGATAAGCGTAGCATAAAGATCAAGTCATTTCAATAGTTCAATTGCTATATGCTTTCTGATACATAGTAACCTAATTCCTTCGACCATGAGATCATGCATATCACCTTTTCCGGATGGATGCTTTGATGTCATCAAACACCACACCGTAACAGGGTGGCTATAAAGGTGGCATTGAGTGTTCAGAAAGTATTGGTTGAAACACATGGATCAAGAGTGGGATTTGTCCATCCATATGACGGATAGATATACTCTGGGCCCTCTCGGTGGAATGTCATCCAATTAGCTTGCAAGCATGTGACTGGCTCACAAGGGATCACATATCACGGGAACGAGAAAAGAGTACTTATCGGTAACGAGGTTGAACTAGGTATGCAGAGATACCGACGATCATGACCTCGGATAAGTAAACTATCGTGAGACAAAGGGAATTTGGTATCGTATGTAAGTGGTTCATTCGATCGCAAAGTAATCGTAGAAATATGTGGGAGCCATATGAATTTCCAGATTCCTCTATTGGTTATTGTTCGGAGAAGTGTCTCGATCATGTCCGCATAATTCACGAACCGTAGGGAGACACACTTAAGGATTAGACGTTGTTTGAGTAGTTATGGTATTATGAGAAAGAGACCGAATGTTGTTCGGAGTCTCGGATGGGATCCGGGATATCACGAGGTGATCCGGAATGGTCCGGAGAATAAGATTCATATAAGGAAAGTCCCGTTTCGGAGTTCGGAAATGTTTCCGGTGTTTTCATCGGGAATGTTCTAGAAGGTTCCGGAATGTCCGGCACTCCGGGGGGGAAGGGGTACATGAATGTGTCATTGTAGGGGTTCGTAGCATGGAAAACAAAAAATTTCTATCGCATACAAACAAACAAGCCAAGATCTATCTACTAGATTGTAGCAACGAGTCGATGGAATAACTTACCCTCGAAGATTCCAAAGCGGTTAACGAGAGCAGATTCTCGTGGGTGATGTAGTCGTACTCTTTCCGATCTCAAGATCGTGTAGACGATCCTTCCGGCGCCACGTTCCGGCAGCGCTTCCGCAGTCGGTCACACGTTCGGTACTCGACGAAGACCTTCCTCTCCCTTGTTCCAGCAGGCAGCGGAGGTTGTAGCACTCTCCTCGTGATTCCGGCAGCACAACGGCGTGGTACCGGAAGTAGAGGGGAGATCCCGCAGGGCTTCGCCTTAAGCCGGAGCGAGTATGGTGGAGTATGAGAGAGAGCTATTAGTGGTCTAGGGATTAGACACACCAATTAGAAGGCTCTAAACCGCAGGCTAAAGCAATTAGAAGCTCTAAACCAAAACGGCTCTAAACCGGAGATTAGAAGATAGGAACTTGCGTCTAGAGGAGGAGGCCCTGCCCCTCCTTTTATAGGTGGAGGGGCTGGCGCGCCAGGGGAGGGAGGGGAGTCCCTCCCCAACTCGGCCTAGGCTGGCCGCCGGCTTGGAGGAGAGGGACTCCTCCTCCAAGTTGGTTTCAACCTCCTCTTGCTTGTTTCCCACACTTTCTTGTTTTAGCCGTTTGACTTTCAAACTGGACATTTGACTTTTCTGTTTTAGGATTCAATTTAATCCTTTATTTGGAACAGCAAGAACACTTAGTACATGATGCAATCATTCAATGACACATTCATGTATCCTTCCCCCCCGGAGTGCCGGACATTCCGGAACCTTCTAGAACATTCCCGATGAAAACACCGGAATCATTCCCGAACTCCGAAACGGGACTTTCCTTATATGAATATTATTCTCCGGACCATTCCGGATCACCTCGTGATATCCCAGATCCCATCCGAGACTCCGAACAACATTCGGTCTCTTTCTCATAATACCATAACTACTCAAACAACGTCGAATCCTTAAGTGTGTCTCCCTACGGTTCGTGAATTATGCGGACATGATCGAGACACTTCTCCGATCAATAACCAATAGAGGAATCTGGAAATTCATATGGCTCCCACATATTTCTACGATTACTTTGCGATCGAATGAACCACTTACATACGATACCAATTTCCCTTTGTCTCACGATAGTTTACTTATCCGAGGTTATGATCGTCGGTATCTCTGCATACCTAGTTCAACCTCGTTACTGATAAGTACTCTTTTCTCGTTCCCGTGATATGTGATCCCTTGTGAGCCAGTCACATGCTTGCAAGCCAATTGGATGACATTCCACCGAGAGGGCCCAGAGTATATCTATCCGTCATATGGATGGACAAATCCCACTCTTGATCCATGTGTTTCAACCAATACTTTCCGAACACTCAATGCCACCTTTATAGCCACCCAGTTACGGTGTGGTGTTTGATGTCATCAAAGCATCCATCCGGCAAAGGTGATATGCATGATCTCATGGTCGAAGGAATTAGGTTACTATGTATTAGAAAGCATATAGCAATTGAACTATTGAAATGACTTGATCTTTATGCTACGCTTATCTATAGGAGTATGTCCATCACATCATTCTCCCAATGATATGATCCTGTTGTTAATAACATCTCTATGTTCATGATCAGGAAACCATGATCATATATTAACCAACAAGCTAGTTTAACAAGAGGCTTTACTAGGGACTCTTATTTTAGTTTACAAATCACACAAGTATTAATGTTTCCGGTTAATACAATTATAGCATGGTATGTAAACATTTATCATAAGTGTGAACATATGATAATAACCACTTTATTATTGCCTCTTGGGCATATCTCCAACAGTCTCCCACTTGCACTAGAGTCAATAATCTAGTCTCAAACCTTTGTGTATTCAACACCTATGGCTTCACGGTGTTGTATGTACACGATTGCTAGTGGTCAACTGATCTCCGGATCTGACACTTCCAGGTCCATGTGTAATTGCATGTCTTTGCGTCTCTACGCATCACTCATTCTCTAATGAGATGGCTTTGTATAAATTTGGTCTTTAAGTGTGACCTTTAGCTCTTTGGGGTTAAAACATGTTGATAATATTGTCGCACAATATATCTTCATAGTATTATCCCACTGTGAACTACACCTAGTTTGATAACAAACTACTTGACACAAATGCCCTCTTTTGCTGCTAAAATAGCATTCATATACTTAGCCTTTTGTTGTAGTATCTGTCACAATGTCTTAACTTTGGAACTCATCCAAATCCATTATGGAACTCACTTTCCATTATATTGTGCCACCCTTAGTTTAGATTGAGATAAACTTAATTTGTACTTTGTGACAAAACTAGTATCAATGTAGTACTTTTACAATGAACTAACCATCTATTTGTCACTTCTACAAATATTATACTCTTAGTTCTTCCAAAAGATCATAAGAATATCCTTACTATTGTCCAATGATCATCTTACGAATCATTCTGGTATATGCTCACAACATTTAGAGCATAGGACATATCTGGATTTGTACATATCACAGTATGATTGATATAAATACTCTTTGTGATCAAGTATCAATCTATACTTGATTATTTGTTTCACTTTACCAAATGTCAATACACTTGAATATATCATCAACATTGAACTCATTCAATCCTTTCTGTGCGACAAGAACCTCTCTTGTAGTTTCTATATTGAACTCATTCAATATCTTGTCTATGTACTTCTGGCACAACCATATTAGCGTCTATTGATGCCAAATATTTGGGTTTTGCCTAAGTCTTTCATCAGGATGAAATTCTTAATATGTGTTAATAAAATATACATCTTTTCCAATCAACAATATGTCCTCCACATAATGTATTAGAAATATGTCTTAGCGCTCCCACTTAATTTCTTGCAAATGCAAGCATCTTCATCATCTCTAATGAACTTTTAAACTCCTTTAACAGTTTCATCACAGTGAAGATTCCAACTCCACGATGCTCACTTTGACAATTGAAGTTTGCATATGCTTTTAGCATCCTTTGAATTAACAAAACCCTATGGACCGTGTTATGCACATGTCCTAGGTAACGATTCTATTAGAAGAACTTGTTTTGTTTATTCAACTACCATATAACAAATTATATGTAGTGGTTGCTACATTAATCCGTCTAGACTAAATATCACTATGAAAGATCAAATCTTGTCATAGTCAACCTTTGAACATTTTGTGAACTCTTTCCCAACATGTCGACTATTTCATAGATGTAAAACATCCATGTTTATTTCTTTTATAGATCCAAAATACGACTGTAAGGTCTTGTACCTTTTCAGAGGGTCTTTCAAGTTCAAAACTTGATTTCTCGTGTATGGAACTATCACGGATTTTATGGCTTCAAGCCATTTGACGGAGTCAGGGCTCATCATTGCTTCTTTGCACGTAGTCGGATCATTATTGTCAAATAATGATTTAACTCTCAAATCTTGGTATTTGATTGTTCATCCGACCTACTTGTTTCAATAGGAACTTAGATCTCCGTGACCACAACCTTTGAAGTACGTGAGCCATGAGCATTATTGCTGCCTCCGGAACACTTTTCGGCGCTGCGCAACTTTGCACATACAACTAAGGTTCTTTTAACCTTATCAAAGTTCTATTGTCCTCCCACTTAACTTTTCACGAAAAATTCCTTCTCAAAGAAACTTGACGTTTTAAGTGACAAACACTTTTGTCTCCGATGTTATGGAGGATTACTTAACAGTTATTCGAAATAACATACAAAGACAGGTTCATCCGACTTTGGTTGCAAACATCTTTCTTATGCATAGCACACCAATGTTTAAGAAAGGACAACTTGGGTTTTATCCCAAACCATAACTTGATATGGTGTCATTTCAACGGATTATGATGGAGCTCTTTTCAGTGGAAAAACGGTAATCTCTAAAGCTTTTAATCTTTAAAATATAATGGCAGTTTTATGAATTATACCTTTGATCTAACCATGTCAAACAAGGTTTAATTACATATCTCGAACGCTCCATACTCTTATGGTGTTTCGGGAAAATGCAAATCCACGGAACGATTCCTTAAATCTTAGGTATTATGCTAAACTTGTAACTCAAATATCTTCCTTTATGATCTTATCATAAACTATTTATATTCTTGTTACAATGATTTTGCACTTCATCTTGAAAGTCTTTGAACTCTTCAAATATTTCACACTTCATCCTTATTAAGTAAATATTCATATATTCACTCAAATTTTCGGAGAAAGCATATGAAGTTGAAATCCATCGCTCTTGACTACACATAATGGACTTCGTACAACAATATGTACAAGTTCCAATAAGCTAGTCATTCGTTCCCTTTTAGCCTATGAACGAAGTTTTAATTATCTCTAGGAAAGTTTCACAAGCGTCATTTGATCAAAATCAAATATACTCCAAAATTCCATCCATATGGATTTTCTTCATGTTTTCTTTCCAATATAATTTAAACGGCGATATCACTTCCTAAGTGATATTTCAATCAATTTGTCTTTCAACATTTTAGCACTAGTTTTATGGATGTGATTTCTCCAACGAGATTTGTGAATCATCCATATTTTATGGATTACGGAAATTATTTGAACAACCCTTTTGTTCTCATAATACCTGATAAAACAAATCCTGAAGACAAGCTTTGATGTTTAACGAGCAACACAATAACCCTTTATTTGTTCTCGATAAACATCATCACATATTCTCTTGCCAGTTACTTAGGCCATTGTAGTTCATGAATTGTGTTGTTTCGTATGACGATTCACACCAACAAATTCAGTATCAAATACTTAAGAACCACATTGTTTAATAAGCAAATAATATAGCCATAACATGTATATCATCTATATACTTAAACCGAACAATTCTAGTCCTTTCTTTTCTGCCATATATTTATGAGATTCTCTTTCAGTATTTCCTTTTCTGTTTGAAAGAATCTATCAATATCAATAGTGGAGTCATACATATGACACATAGTCCAAAGCGTGTATAGTTAAATACCAATGCCTTTGGACTTGCACTTTGAAGTAGATCACCATCATCAAATGTTTGGTGTTCTTTCAAATTCCTTTCTTTAGTAATCTCTTGGTGTAGTAAACATTTTACCTACATCAAATATTCACCCTTATCATGGAATCATCCATGATCAAGCAACTTTTAGCTTATAATGGTGAATCATGAGTATAATCTTGCTTTCCAAAACCTTTTGGAGGATTAGGACAACTAGTGTCTCCAACCTTTTGCAAATTCTCATCAAATATGAGAACATGACTTTTGCCATATTATACTCTATCATGTTGCAACCAAAACTTCGTTTCAGATATCACAATATCTTCCACACATCATGGTTTCTGAAACAACTCTTTCAGATCCTAGATAACCTTGATATTAAGACAATCCTTTGAATATCAAGAATCATGGAAACAAACATGATACTTATACACTAACACTTGGAATTGTTACTCTTAATTTAATACTAATTATTAAACTTCATGGAGTAACCGGAACTTACTGAAAGTTTGCAATAGGACTTTCAAACTTTAGATTAACACTTCAAAACAATACGATACCAGTTCGTAAAGTAACTAACCAGAATTCTATAGTTCTATCATCTCAATTATAACTAAGCGCAAGGTGGTAAACGGATGCCAATGACTACAACAACTATGCAAATTCACTTTGATTTAGTTTATGATAAATTGAGTTCTAATTAATAATTAAATTAATCTAGGTGAACTCCCACTCAAAACAATATCCCTCACATTGTTTTAGTGATCACACGAACCAAATCCACCATATCAAAACCGATCATCACGAGAGTTGATATAGCTTCAATGGCGAACAATCAACATGTTCATCATATCTACTATATGACTCATGCTCTACCTTTCGGTAATCCGTGTTCCTGAGGCCATGTCTGTACATGCTAGGCTCGTCAAGATCAAACCTTAGTTTCCGCATGAGCAAATCTGGCTTGCTCACGTTGTATACACTTGCAGAATCTAACACACCCGATCATCACGTGGTGCTTCGAAACAACAAGCTTTAGCAACGGTGCTAACTAAGGGTGAACACTTTATGACTTGAAATTCATGTGCATGAGGGATCACCTTATAATGCTACCGTCGTCTACTAAGCAATACAAGATGCATAAAGGATTAACATCACATGCAATTCATAATATGTGATATGATATGGCCTTCCTTCTTTGTGCTTCCGATCTCCATCTTCCAGCACGAACATGATCTCCATCATCACCGACATTGCATCAAGGTCAATGATGCTTCTCCATGGTTGTCGTCCACCGGCTTCAACTATTACAACTACTTTGAATAGACACGCGGGTCTTAACAAAAATTAAAGACAACCATATGGCTCCTGCCGGTTGCCGACTTACAATAAGGAACATTGCATACATAATCACAATCATGGCCATATCACATCACAGCACACCCCTGCAAAACAAAGTTAGACGCCTCTACTTTCTTTGCATATTTTACGTGGTTTGGGGCTTTCAATAAGTGTCGTTCTAACTTACGAACAAGAACCACAACATTGATACTAGTATTGTTAATCACCCGTTGTAAATTGGATCTTAACTATGCTAGGAGAAACATGCACCCGCAAAGCCACTTATGCAATACAAGTTGCATGTCAAGCGTGGAGCAAGTCTCATGAACGATGTCATGTAAGGTTAGCCCGGGCCGCTTCATCCCAACATACCGCAAGATGCAAAGTACACAAGAAGCAATCAACAATAAAAGCATCAACGCCCACAATGATCATTGTGTTCTACTCGTGCAACAGATCTACATATAGACACGGCTCTGATACCACTGTAGGGGTTCGTAGCATGGAAAACAAAAATTTTCTATCGCATACAAACAAACAAGCCAAGATCTATCTACTAGATTGTAGCAACGAGTCGATGGAATAACTTACCCTCGAAGATTCCAAAGCGGTTAACGAGAGCAGATTCTCGTGGGTGATGTAGTCGTACTCTTTCCGATCTCAAGATCGTGTAGACGATCCTTCCAGCGCCACGTTCCGGCAGCGCTTCCGCAGTCGGTCACACGTTCGGTACTCGACGAAGACCGTCCTCTCCCTTGTTCCAGCAGGCAGCGGAGGTTGTAGCACTCTCCTCGTGATTCCGGCAGCACAACGGCGTGGTACCGGAAGTAGAGGGGAGATCTCGCAGGGCTTCGCCTTAAGCCGGAGCGAGTATGGTGGAGTATGAGAGAGAGCTATTAGTGGTCTAGGGATTAGACACACCAATTAGAAGGCTCTAAACCGCAGGCTAAAGCAATTAGAAGCTCTAAACCAAAACGGCTCTAAACCGGAGATTAGAAGATAGGAACTTGCGTCTAGAGGAGGAGGCCCTGCCCCTCCTTTTATAGGTGGAGGGGCTGGCGTGCCAGGGGAGGGAGGGGAGTCCCTCCCCAACTCGGCCTAGGCTGGCCGCCGGCTTGGAGGAGAGGGACTCCTCCTCAAAGTTGGTTTCAACCTCCTCTTGCTTGTTTCCCACACTTTCTTGTTTTAGCCGTTTGACTTTCAAACTGGACATTTGACTTTTCTGTTTTAGGATTCAATTTAATCCTTTATTTGGAACAGCAAGAACACTTAGTACATGATGCAATCATTCAATGACACATTCATGTACCCTTCCCCCCCGGAGTGCCGGACATTCCGGAACCTTCTAGAACATTCCCGATGAAAACACCGGAATCATTCCCGAACTCCGAAACGGGACTTTCCTTATATGAATCTTATTCTCCGGACCATTCCGGATCACCTCGTGATATCCCAGATCCCATCCGAGACTCCGAACAACATTCGGTCTCTTTCTCATAATACCATAACTACTCAAACAACGTCGAATCCTTAAGTGTGTCTCCCTACGGTTCGTGAATTATGCGGACATGATCGAGACACTTCTCCGATCAATAACCAATAGAGGAATCTGGAAATTCATATGGCTCCCACATATTTCTACGATTACTTTGCGATCGAATGAACCACTTACATACGATACCAATTTCCCTTTGTCTCACGATAGTTTACTTATCCGAGGTTATGATCGTCGGTATCTCTGCATACCTAGTTCAACCTCGTTACTGATAAGTACTCTTTTCTCGTTCCCGTGATATGTGATCCCTTGTGAGCCAGTCACATGCTTGCAAGCCAATTGGATGACATTCCACCGAGAGGGCCCAGAGTATATCTATCTGTCATATGGATGGACAAATCCCACTCTTGATCCATGTGTTTCAACCAATACTTTCCGAACACTCAATGCCACCTTTATAGCCACCCAGTTACGGTGTGGTGTTTGATGTCATCAAAGCATCCATCCGGCAAAGGTGATATGCATGATCTCATGGTCGAAGGAATTAGGTTACTATGTATTAGAAAGCATATAGCAATTGAACTATTGAAATGACTTGATCTTTATGCTACGCTTATCTATAGGAGTATGTCCATCACATCATTCTCCCAATGATATGATCCTGTTGTTAATAACATCTCTATGTTCATGATCAGGAAACCATGATCATATATTAACCAACAAGCTAGTTTAACAAGAGGCTTTACTAGGGACTCTTATTTTAGTTTACAAATCACACAAGTATTAATGTTTCCGGTTAATACAATTATAGCATGGTATGTAAACATTTATCATAAGTGTGAAGATATGATAATAACCACTTTATTATTGCCTCTTGGGCATATCTCCAACAGTCATTACATATTGGAATGATTGCATCATGTACTAAGTGTTCTCGCTGTTCCAAATAAAGGATTAAATTGAATCCTAAAACTGAAAAGTCAAATGGCCAGTTTGAAAGTCAAACGGCTAAAACAGGAAACTGTGGGAAACAAGCAAGAGGAGGTTGAAACCGACTTGGGGGAGGAGTCCCTCCTCTCCAAGCCGGCGCACCACCTAGGCCGAGTTGGGGAGGGACTCCCCTCCCTCCCCTTGGCCGCCGGCCCTCTCCACCCATAAAAGGACGGGCAGGGCCTCCTCCTCTAGACACACAAGTTCCTATCCTCTAATCTAAACCCTAGCCAAAGCCTCCGGTTTAGATCCGTTTTGGTTTAGAGCTTCTAATTGCACTAGCCTTCGGTTTAGAGCCTTCTAATTGGTGTGTCTAAACCCTAGACCACTAATAGCTCTCTCATACTCCACCATACTCGCTCCGGCTTAAGGCGAAGCCCTGCGAGATCTCCCCTCTACTTCCGGTACCACGCCGTTGTGCTGCCGGAATCGCGAGGAGAGTGCTACAACCTCCGCTGCCTGCTGGAACAAGGGAGAGGAAGGTCTTCGTCGAGTACCGAACGTGTGACCGACTGCGGGAGCGCTGCCGGAACGTGGCGCCAGAAGGATCGTCTACGCGATCTTGAGATCGGAAAGAGTACGACTACATCACCCACGAGAATCTGCTCTCGTTAACCGCTTTGGAATCTTCGAGGGTAAGTTCCCCTATCAACTCGTTGCTACAATCTAGTAGATAGATCTTGGCTTGTTTGTTTGTATGCGATAGAAAAATTTTGTTTTCCATGCTACGAACCCCTACAGATCCTACTTGATACGCATAACATTTTTTTGTCCATGCAGGAGACACATCTAGAGAGGCCTTGTTCTGACTATGAAGTATGGGAAATGATGAAGCAGAAGAAGCCTGATATGTCCCAGCCTCAGCCCTCGCTTCCAGAGTTCTATGGCACTGCCAAGGAGGATGGTGCTAACTACCTCGAGGCGTTCACTGGTTTTCATCCGGAGGTGGAAGATCCTAGAGCACCGGAGACCGATGAGAGAGCGGTGGTCGTGGCGAGGCGCGGCCGGGAGCACGGCCGTTTCAAGATTCTCGATAGGGTGATCCCGCGAACTCCTGCTTTGAGCCTCACGCGGATAAAGGCTACCCTCACCGCCGACGACCCCGCTATCCCGCCTCGACGGCCTTCCCGAGCGAACGACAATGTAAGTTTTTCTCATTTCCATCATATTTCCGAAAGTCATTCGTGAGTGGCTAAGTTGACGAGATTCATTGTTTTTGAAATTGTAGCTTGTTTTGGACGCGGCCTACAAGGCCGCTTTTGCGGAACACTTGGTGACGCTCGAGACGTGGTCTCAGACCCGAGCGGCCTACGAGCAGTGGGCAGAGTTACGCGATGATGTAAGTTTTCACCTTTATTTTTGCAAAATATGACAAGTCTCGCATTCCCTAGTTTGAATCTTTATTTCTGCAACGCCTCATATCTAAACTATCTTGCAGCTTTTGGAGAGGTTTTATGGCACTGGAGAGCGAGCCACTCTACCGCCACAGCCACCTAGGCCAGGGCCGCAGCCAATCTTCCCATCAAAGGACGAATATGCTTTGACCTTCTACTCAGGGACCCCGGTAAGTTTTTTGCCAAACCGGTTGTTACAACAAACCCGTGTCTTGGTGGTTGCTAACTCTGCCTCAAACATGTAGGGACCGGGATGCTCCGGCAATACACACTTTGGTCGTCCTGATGCCTCGCCGACTATCTCTCGCGCGATGACACCGGTTCATACCGGCCGTGCTTCTCCTGGTGCTTCTGGTGGTGGTGGTGGTGCTGGTGGTGGTGGTGGTGGCGGTGGCGGTGGCGGGGATTCTACTTCTTTCCATCGTGCTGAGGGTGGCAGTGCTTCTCCTTCTACCGGTGGTGGTGGTCATGGCGGTACTTCTCCTTCTTCCGGTGCTGGTTCGACGGCGGCTACTCGACGTCAAGCTTCACCTTTCTTCACGCGGGGAGACATGGGTCTCTCGAGTAGCTCTCCGGAGGTGTAGGCATGTGCATGTGTTAGGATGCACTTAGAGATGTACCTATGTGTGGATGTACTAGCTATGTTGTTTGGATGAGGATGTACCTATGTATGGATGATCTAGTTATGTTCTTTTGACGATGATGATCTTATGTTTGTCCATGTGCTGTGTCTGAAACCTGTGTCTTCTTTTGACGATGAATCTGGGAATATATAATTTGCAGGAAATGAATAAAACGAATGAAAAAAAACTGCCAAGGACTAAGCCGACGGCATTGCCGTCGGCGTAGAACAGACCATATGGCACGTAATTAGTTTGCCCGACCGCATAGCCGTCGGCGTCAGTGCGCGTGTGGCCCAGAGAGCAAACTTTGCCCGACGGCATAGCCGTCGGCGTCAGTGCTGTAGGGACGACGGCCAGGCACCGTAGCCGTCGGCGTATCCTCGCTCGTAGGCAGCCACAAGGGGGGCACGTGTCCCCTTAGGCCGACCGCATAACCGTCGGCGTATCCGCGCCCGTAGGCAGCCACAAGGGAGGCACGTGTCCCCTTAGGCCGACGGGATTGCCGTCGGCGTATAGAACCATACGCTAACGGCCGTTACCTGCTATAGGTGGGCCCCAGGTGGGCCTAGGCCGACGGGAATCTATACACCGACGGGTTATTGGGCTACGCCTACGGCCTATTACGCCGACGGGCTTACGCCGACGGCCCCCGTCGGGCAAGCCTACGCCAACGGGGAACAGGGCCTACGCCGACGGGGTCCAGCCGTCGGCCTATTTAGCATTTCCTGTAGTGAGGAGTCCGATTTGAAAACCGTTTAAATATCGAGTTCATAGTGAAAAGATATTTAAATTGTCCACATCCTCTTCCCATGCATATAGCTAGTTCTAACAGTGCAATTCGTTCCGGTTATGGTGCCATGTAAAAAGTGCTTCCAAAACTAGGGCTATGGGAGAATTTCCTGTTGCCGTAGAAGTTTGTGAACACTATATAGATAGGTAGATTGCCTTAAAGCTGGAAGAAGATCAATTAGCATGTCCAACCATCAAAGTTCAGGGTACAATATGAACTACTCACTCTGTTTTAAAATATAAGATGTTTTAGCTTTGTGAAGCTAATATATCTAGACCCTTCCTCCAACTCATATTAGTTGACTCGAGTTTATCTAGATTCGTATATATGTAGTTAAATATCTTGTCTAAATGCATTTGTATCTAGACAAAGTTGAATCAACAAATATGAGTCGGAGAGAGTATTAGATTGGAGAGGTTCGGAGTGAGCTCACACGTTAAAAGAGGTCTAGATTTATTAGCGTTATAAAGCTAAAACATCTTACATTTTAGAGTAAATTCCACTTTTTACCCTCTAGTTATGCATTTGTGACACAAATTACCCCGTCGAGTGAATTTTTTTCTAGATTACCCCTTTGAAGTTTTGAATCCTCATTTTCTGTTGTGCGTCTATTGGGCAAGGTGTAAGGTTTTGACCAGAGTTTAAATGTATCAAGACGATGATGAGGAATTGAAAATATGGATACAATAAGTATGGACATGATTGTCGATCATGCCCTCTGATCTTTACACATTTCACCACGTCACTCTAGCGTAACATGTCAGCTCTATGTAACAAAAACAAGCGAAGCGCTAAATTGGAATAAAATATGTTCAAAGTCTCTTAAATAAGACATTTTGGTTTTAGTTCCACTAAATGGGGTAATTAGTGTTATAAATAGACAACTAGTATAGAAAGTAAAAAATGGAATTCACTCTACATTTTAAAACAAACGGAGGATATACTTCCCCGGCCGCGCGGCTTCGGAAAAGCGGGCAACGTGGCCAGTATACAACTTGCTCGCGTCGCTGCTTAGGAGTTCCGATCTCGTCACAAGTCATTGTCTAATGGTCTAGACCCTGTAGTGTAGCCTGCCTGCCGATCGGAAAATCAACGCACAACTTGTGACCAGAACGCGTTCACTAGACCCACTTGCTAGTTGTTTTAGCAACCGAGAGCTTTACCTGCAGCTGCAGCTGCTCTGAATCTTCTCGCAACTAGTTAGTCCGAGCCTCACTAGTGACACCGTACCAGTGCTCTGCATCTCCGGGCCTCGGCGTTTATATAAAGAGCTGTGGCAGGCCACTTCCACATCCTCCATAGAATCACAGGCTAGAAGACTCTGACACAGCTTCTGGTTGCACTGCATCCGCAGAGAGTGTCGATCGGTAGCTTCTCAACCTCGCTTGCCTCGATCTAACACAAACCTTTTCCAAGGTTTCTCCTTGCCTTGAGTGGCATCCACCAAAACCAGCAGCACGCAATGAAGGTAAGGAACCTGTCCCAATTTTTGGTGTTTCTTGTTTATAGCAAGCTGAATCTTACGATTGAACCATCGCTTTTCTCCTTGTTGCAGCAAAAGATTGTTATCAAGGTGAGCATGCCGTGCGACAAGAGCCGGTCCAAAGCCATGTCCATGGCGGCGAGAACAGCCGGGGTGATCTCGATGGGGATCACCGGCGACTCCAGGGACCAGCTGGAGGTAGTCGGCGAGGGCGTCGACCCCGTGTGCCTCGTCGGCTGCCTCCGCAAGAAGCTCGGCGGCGCCCACATCGTGCAGGTGGAGGAGGTCAAGGACAAGAAGCCCGAGGAGAAGAAGGAGGAACCCAAGCCGCCGGTGCCTGTGTACCCGCCACCGCCCTGCTACCCCGGTCCTGGCTACTACCACCACGCATACCCGTCGCAGATGGTGGTCTGCGACGAGCCCAGCAACTGCGCCGTCATGTGATTGCCCGAGACCGATTAATACACATATATGTTTATTAAATGATAGTACTAGCTAGTGTATAAAAAAAATGGGGAACTGGATATATCTACAGGTTCATTCTTGGATTCCACTTGGAAATATAGTCAAACGCCACAACGCGGATCTCGATTCTCAGTAGTAGCTTGCTTCTTCAGTAAGCGCCATAGCCATGTGTGTGATGACCCGCCGATAAGAAGTCAAACAGCGTGCATGCAAAGATGGATATCGTTCGTATATTCATGGTCCCTATAAAACACAAAAGGAGTATTTCTTTGAGAGGAGGAAAGTGATCTGTAGTACTCCGTACGCCACTACATTTCGCTGGAGGTTTTATGTATGCTCAAAACATGTGTATAAGAATTTCTGCACGTAAAGAACCTCTGAATAAACATAGCACAACCCCTATGGTTGTCTCTGCTACAGTCAAAACGTCTGAAATTAAGGACAAGACCATGGAATTTTCAGAAGATATAATAAAGTCATGAAGATACATGAATGAGCTGTGCTAATTCTCATCAGGGTGACCTGAAGGTCGCATTAAAAACAGTTGTGGGGCATAAAAATATCCGGGCGATTTCGTAGGAGTTAGATGGACCTCTTCCTGGCAATGTTTTTTTTCTTGACAATTCTTCCAGTCAATGTTGTTTACAGTGGCGTTGTTTTCTTCGTCTTGGTGGGGTCTCCTAGGACTACGAACAGAGTAAACCAAACTGCTGACCAGAAATTCAGAACCACAACAAAAGCACAAGACTCATGGTATCAGTCAAAATTGTCCCCATCTCCACAATTCCGAATCCTAAACAAACTAAAAGAACAGCTACCTACTAAAGGGGACACGGCTACCAGCTGATTAGTCTATCATGATTCAGGATTGTTCTCATGAGTAGGCTGTCATTTTCTTTTCTTTGCGGGTAGAGTAGACTGTCAAAATATATTGGCCTACATATGGACCGGTATTTTAGTTCTGCACACGAATACTTTCCCCAACTACCCTACGACCTATTTCCTGCATGTTCTATTATTATCTTATTACTACATATATATGGGGAGTTGAAGCATCGTCTAGTCACCAGATAGGCTGAAAAGCTTCAACCCAAGGAATACATGCGCCTTTTCAGACTTCCCTGCTGGCCAAATCACCAGTTCACCACCATATCTACCCAGAGATCGATCATACCAATCAAGAGTTACATGTCAAGTTTTTTAGTTAGCAACGGAGGAACTAGCTAGTGTATGATTTATAACGTGTATATAGGTGTAACTTGTGAGTTTCCTAAAAGGAGGAACCATGCGGTTTTACACAATGCAACTATTTTGATAGTGGCACTTGTGCAGCTTCTAAAAGTAACCCAGGCTTTATTATGTAGTGAAAATAGTTTTTTTTTTCGAAATGGGGAGCGAAGCCCCGGCCTCTGCATCAATTGATGCACACAGCCTCATTTATTGCAACGTTTAAAATAAGATTCAAAGTATTAGATTTACGGATCAGAGAGGGTTGAGACATGTATCAACCATCTAAAAAAGAATAGCCAAATAAAGCTATCCATTACGTAGTCTACTAGTGTGACGCCACTCAGTAGCCTGAAAATAGAAGTCATGTGCAACCATTAACAACCGGTTGCATCCAGTATCCATAGGCTCCCGCTGATCCACCGGGAGAAGGTAGGACCATAGTTGTATCCAATGCGCCGCCAATCGAATAACCTGCAAAAAAGTGGTACCCGTTTGTTTATTGAAAACAATGTTATTTCTGGACGTCCATATGGACCAACATAAAGCAGATACCCCAATACGTATTCTCGCTTTATTCTTTTTATCAACTCTATTTAGCCAATTTCTAAACATATTTGTAATATTGGATGGTGGAGGTATATTATAAGTGAAGAAAATAATTCATCCAAATAATAGAAGCAAATGGGCATGAAAGAAACAAATGCTCTATAGACTCCACTGAATCACAAAAGCAACACTTCTGACTGCCATTCCACTTGCGCTTAGCCAAGTTATCTTTAGTTAATAGCACTTTGTTCTGAAGAAACCACATGAAAATTTTGATTTTAGGGGGATTTTTAATTTCCAAAGATACTTATGTAAGAATCTTGTATGACCATTCATTTGATCTAAATACATAGATTTTACAGTGAAGGTACCCGTTATGGTTAATTTCCAAACAAATTGATCAGGGTGATCTGTAAGATGAACCGTCATTAGACGTTGGCATAAGTGCAACCACCGTGTCCACCTATTACCAGTCAAACCTCTCCTAAAAACAATATTAAGAGGTGTTTGTTCAAAAACATTTGCCACCAGGACATTTTTCCTTTGAACAATATTGTATAAGGACGGATATTGTTGTGCCAGTGATGTATCCCCTAGCCAAACATCTTCCCAAAAAAGGACCGTTTCACCATTTCCAATTCTAAAAAGGCCATTAGCAAAGAAAATTTTCTTCACCCGCATGAGACCTTTCCAAAAGGGAGAATCTGTAGGTTTTCCTTCTACCTGAGACAAAGTGTTATTCTAAAGGTACTTGTTATGTAATAATTGTTGCCACATTCCCTCCTCAGTTAGTAATTTAAATAGCCATTTGCTAAGTAAACACTTATTCTTTATCTCAAGAAACTCTATACCTAAACCTTGTAGTGAAAATAGTGGCTGACTATCCTAGTTCACGAATGAATAAACAAATCAATAAAGGGTTTATGTGCAAGATAAGTGCTTAGAGCACTAGGGAGAGTTTAGCAGTGTCGAAAATTTCCTGCCCATTACAGTGAAGAGCAAGGAAAACGGTGCATCTAGCGTCTCCATCGACGCGGAAATACAATGTATGAGTCTCTCTAGAAAAAAAGGTTTCACTAGATATCATTGGATTTTGAGAAGTGCAACTTTAGTTTCGTGAAAATATAAAATTTGCATTATTACGAATCGATAGAGACTTGAGAAAACCTCAATGATCTAGACAACAAAATAATTAGAACGCCACACATGTTGTATGCACTGTTTTATCTTTTTTTAGGATATAATTATTTCTAGTCCATATTTACAGTGTAACCCAAAAGCAGCACAACAATTATCTCATTGTTCTATCTTTTGTTAGGAGTGTAACCCCGATTTAACACAATGATTCATTCACCGACCAATTTGATGATCAGGATGTTGGTCTAGATCTCTTTTTATGATAAAAGGAATATATTAGTACCAAGCATACATCAGCTACACCCAACCTCTGCAACAACTGCATAATGGCAAAATAGATATGCACATAGCCCAAAGAAAAGAAAAAAAAGGAAATTATTTTTGCCGAATTGACCGATGAAGCAGCAGAAACGACCACTACCAATGGCCACACCCCGCAAAAAGGTTCGCCAATAAAAGACACCTACATGATGGAATAATGCACAAACATTGTCGTCGTATGGTCATGAGATCATGGGTCTAGATCTCTTATTGATTGGTACGAATGTATTGCTGGCTGCCTAGAGTATAGCTACTCCCTTTGTCTACAACCATGTGGCGTAAATTTCGAATGGGGTAGCTAGTCCTGCATTAGAGATAAAGTACAACAAGGGGCATAAAACCTCTTACACATGACACCTTTGCTCCTAAGCAATGTTACGAAAAATATAGAGAATATGTTGTAAATAGATATTTTGTAGTAGCCAACCTTATAGGCTATTTTAGTACATTAGTGATTATAACTTATGCTTCCATATGACATGGCAGCTCCATATATCCATTAGTTGACTATATATTAGTCAAACTCTTGGGTATTTCTTGTCTTGTAAGCACAAGGATGATTATAGAGTCAATTGTTGGGTATAGTTAGTTGTAGATTTGTATCATTGTATTGATATCTAGCCCACCTCAACATCTTAAGAATTTTTTAACCTTCCTCTTAATATATAATTTAACTATCCTCTTCTCTCTTTGCCAACTCTAGTCCAAATTTATTCAGTTTGCAAGAACTCACCTCTATGCGTGCTTCTAGGCAATGTAATATGTATAAAAAAGATAGAGAATATGTTGTAAATACTACTTCCTCCGTTTGGAAATATAAGATGTTTTAGGTTTGTGAATAAGATGTATCTAGACATCTTTTAGTGTCTAGATTCATTTGAACCTATACACTAAAAGGTGTCTAGATACATCTCTTTCACAAACCTAAAACATCTTATATTTCTAAACGGAGGGAGTAGTTATTTTGTAGTAGCCAAACCTTAAAGACTATTTACTATGTTATTGATTATAAATGATGCTTCTAGATGAGAGGGCAGCTGCATATATCCATTAGTTGACTATTATTAGTCAAAGTGCCAGGTGTTTCTTGTCTTATAAGCGCAAGAACAATTATAGATTCAATTGTTGGGTATATCTTACTGTCATATCATTGTCATCTATAGCTAGTCTATTATACACCATGTATACTACTCCCTCTGTTTTAAAATAAGTGATTTCACTTTCTCTAGATATGTATAAATCTGGTCACAAAACGTGTCTAGATGCGTATGTATCTAAATAGATTTGAGTCACTTATTCTGGGACAGGAGACGGTACTTAACTGTAGAGATCTATCATTTTTTTGAATATCTATCCCATCTCACACTCTTACAATTTTGTTGTAACCTTCCTCTTAATCTTCAAATTAACTCTCCTCTTCTCTCTCCAACTCATCAGCAAGATCATCCAAAGAACAATCGAGTTTCGGGGTGAATATGAACTATACATGTACGCACTTCCATAAAAGGAAATTCTTTCGGAGAAGCGCAACGTTGCCCATAGACAGTACACAACTGGCTCGCGCTGCGTAGGAATTCAGATCTTGTCACAAGTCATTGTCTATTGGTCTACCCATGTGTAGCCTTGCGGTCGCAAAGTAAAGGGAAAACCTGTCACCAGAACGCGCTCTCTGGGCCACTTGCTGGTTGTTTCGTAACAACTTACCTTTACCTGCAGCTGCAGCTGCTCCGATTCTTCTAGCAACTAGCTAGTATAGTACTATGAGTACTCCTAATTTAGTTTTCACTAGTGGGTACCAGTGCTAGCTCTGCATCTCTCCCCCCAGCCCCGACCACCCACATATCGTGTATATAAGGAGCACTCGCCACTGCCATCTCCAGTTCTCCACCACAAGATTATAAGCTAGCCTAGTATAGAAGACACTGACACAGCTTCTGGTTGCATTGCATCTGCAGAAAATCGATCAGTAGCTTCTCAACCTAGGTAGCCTCCATCGAACTCAAACCTTTCCAAGGTTCTCCTTGAGTAGCATCTAGCAAAACCAGCAGCAAGCAATGAAGGTAAGAAGCCTATTAAGTTTCTAGCTTTCTGACCACATGTCTCATGTTCGTTTGTTCAGTGGCTTAATTATTTTTGAGCAATCGCTTTTCTCCTTGTTACAGCAAAAGATCGTTATCAGGGTGAGCATGTCGTGCGACAGGAGCCGGTCGAAAGCCATGTCGATGGCGGCGAGAACAGCCGGGGTGACGTCCATGGGGATCACCGGCGAAGCGAGGGACCAGCTGGAGGTGGTCGGCGACGGCGTCGACTCGGTGTGCCTCGTCAGCTGCCTCCGCAAGAAGCTCGGCAGCGCCCACATCGTGCAGCTAGAGGAGGTCAAAGATCCCAAGCCGGCGGTCAAGAAGGAGGAACCCAAGCCGCCGGTGCCTGTGTACCCGCCACCGCCTTGCTACCCCGGTCCCGGCTACTACCACCATCCATGCCCGTCGCAGATGGTGGTCTGCGACGAGCCTAACGGCTGCGCCGTCATGTGATTGCCAGTGATGTATGCCTGTATTTATTGGTTGAGTTAATTACAGTAAATAAAACGGGAGAAATGGATATATTTTCCAGTTATAAACTCTAACGCCAATCGTGGATCTCAGTTCTCCAGTCGCTTGCTTCTTCGTGAAGTTCGTCGTACGCCCTATGGCCATGTGGGCTTCCACATGTGCTAATCTGTTCTGTGGTCTGATGAGTAATGACCCTGGAAGAGAAGTCAAACAGCGTGCATGAAACGATTGAGATCGTCACCTGCAAGAAAAAGTAGGACGTCACACCATGACGCCCTCGGCACCACATCTTGACATAGATCAAATGATCGATCGTGTGGGAATTGGGGTCGATCCATCATGTGCATTTGCATTTCTGTGTACTGCTCCATCCTGACCCACGTTCCCGTAAAACCCCAAGAAGAAAATGATCTATGATGTTACATGCATCACATTATTTTGCTCAAGGTTTTCCCTATATTATTACTGTCATAACATCTGAATAAACCTATATAAACCTGGTAATGGTTGCCCCCACCTTCTGCACACAAAAAAAGACCTAAAAAAGGCAGGACGACCATGGAAATAATTCAGAAGGTAATAAAGCCATAAAGATACATCATACATGAATGAGCTGTGGTCATTGGGAAAAAAAGGGGCTGTGCTATTTCATCCGGGTCACCGGAAGGTCGCATAATAAGCATAATAAGAGCATCTCTAGCAGATACCGCATCCTGTCCCGAACCGCAAAATAACTGTCTTGCGGTAAGAGACGGAAAAAGTGACTTTTCTAGATGTTGCATATCGTACTGCATCCGAATTTTTTTTGGGCTTCCTGCATATCGACCTCCTCATCTTGCATGTTTTTTGTTTCTCCTCTCACTTTTGCCGCCTCCACAAAAGCTTTCCATCGGAGGCACGCTGAAGATTCACGACTCCCGTCTCGGAATTCTCATCCGCCGTTTTCCACCGGCACATATAAATCGCCTCGTTCCCGGCGATTGTGTGGAGGCGCCGTCTAGCGCTGCGCGCCCCCATTGCTCTGGAGTGCTCGTCGTGTCGTCCGCCGCCGTCTCCGTGCTCCCACACCATGCCGCCACCACGGGCGCATCGCCGCTTGATCTACGGTGGAATTGGTGCGTAGCCTCCGTTTCCCCCTACCAATTTGCGCCCGGTGCGCAAGATCTGCTATCGCCGGCCGACATTGTCGTCCTTTCCGGTAACCCTCTTTCTCCTATTTTGTTTTGGCTAAAAATTCGAAATTTCATAGATTTAGGATCCATGCGCCGACGATTTTGTAGATGAGTTTGTTGTGGACTGAGGCCTGGTGTTCTTTGACGAGTCCTTCCGTTTGGTATTTGATGGATGACTCCTCATTTGACGAGTCCAATTGGGAAGATAGCGTTGTCGATGATGACAACACGGAGGACATCCTCTTGCTTGCTGCTGATACGTCGGAAACGTATTTATAATTTTTGATGTTCCATGCTTGTTTAATATCTACTTTGCTTTGCTTTGCCTATACTTTGAGGTGTTTTCATATGTTTTCTGGTACTAACCTATTAACAAGATGACACAGTGCCAGTTGCCTGTTTTCTTCTGTTTTTGGTTCCAGAAAGGCAGAAAATCAATATTCTCGGAATTGGACGGGACAAAAGCTAAAGTCAATATTTTACCGTGGGGAACACGGAGCCAGAGTACCTGGGCTAGGGTTAGCCGCGCCTGGGGGGTGTGACCACCCTGGCCGCCTCCCTGCCTCGCCTCTTCGCCTATAAATACCCCCCGATGCATAAACCCTAAGTACCCGATCAATATTTCACGAAACCGTCTATAGCCGCCGCCACCATCGTTCCTAGATCGGGGGGATCTGAATCTCTTCCCGGCACCCTGCCGGAGGGGAGATCATCCCGGAGGCCTTCTTCTTTATCATGCCAGCCTCCGGTATGAAGCATGAGTAGTTTTACCTTGGACTACGGGTCCATGTAGTAGCTTGATGCTTGTATCTCCTCCTTTGTGCTACCATCTTTAGATCTTATGAGCTCCGTTCATGATCAAGATCATCTATTTGTAATCATGCATGTTGTGTTTACGGGTATCCGATAGATATTGAGATTACTATGTCAGATTGATTAATGGTTTTGTCTTATTGATTCTATCATGTCTGTGTTGTTTGTGATCTTGCATGCTCTCCATTTCTAGTAGCTATCTTGGCCAAGTAGATTCTAGTGACTCCAAGAGGGGGTATTTATGCTAGATAGTGGGTTCATGCCTCTATTTAATCTAAGGGAAGTGACAGAAATCTCTAAGGTTGTAGATGTGTTGTTGCCACTAGGGAGAAAACAACGGTCTCTTGTTCATGGAACAAGTGGGTTGTTAACCTTATACACTTTGCTTAAAGCAGTTATCTGTTGCTTGCAACTTAATACTCGAGGGGGTTCGGATGATAACCTGAAGATGGATTTCTAGTCATAGATGTAGTTGGATGGCGGTCTATGTATCTTGTTGTATTGCCCAATCGAATCTCATAGGATCATGAATGTCTAGTATTGCATTGTTATGCCTTGCTTAGTCATGTCAATTGCTCTGCTGTAATTTGTTTACCCAGTATGCCGTGTTTGTTTATCTTAAGGAGAACACCTCTAGTGAACTATGGACCCCGGTCCAATCTTTACCATTGATACATCTTCCATTGTTACTATTTACTTTCTGCAAACCATTATTACCTTCCACACCATATAGTTAATTCTTTGTTACAGCAACCAGTGAGATTGACAACCTCACTGTTCGTTGGGGCAAAATCTTGAGTTTGTGTTGTGCAGGTTTCCAAGTTGCTAGCAACACCTTTGAGATGTTTCCTTCCTCCTACTGGTTCGATAACCTCGGTTTCTTACTAAGGGAAGACTTGCTGCTGTGCTTATCACACCTTGCTCTCAGGGTCTCCCAACGAAGCGCTACCACGCGCCATCAGCTGCCACCGACGAACTCGAGGCGGAAGAGAATAGCCTAAAGAGGAGGAGGGGATCAACTGTTGGCCAATTGTGCATCCCGCGCAACCGTATTCTAGGGCACGAGATGCTCATGCGGGATTATTTTGCCGAGGTACCCATCTACCCTGCTTGTCTGTTTTGCCGCCGGTACCGAATGAGACGTCCCCTATTCGAGAAGATTGTGAAAGCCTGCGAGGCCAACAACCGGTACTTCACGCAACGTAGGAATTGTGTTGGGTTGCTTGGTTTCAGTCCGTACCAGAAGATCTTTTCCGCCATGAGGGTGATCGCCTATGAAGTGTCAGCTGACTACGCTGATGAATATCTTCGTATTAGTAAAGATACGACCATGAAATGCGTGTGTATGTTTGTGAAGACATTGATCAAGCTCTTTGGTCCAACCTACCTGCGAGCACCAAACGAGGAGGACACAAAGAGGCTGATGGCAGATAATGAGAAAAGAGGTTGGCATGGGATGCTCAGAATCCTTGATTGCATTCATTGGAGGTGGAAGAACTACAAAAAATCATGTCACGGGCAGTACATTGGCCATCACCAAGATGCAATAATCGTCCTCGAAGCAGTGGACTCGCAGGACTTGTGGATATGGCATTGCTTCTTTGGTCTACCAGGCTTTCTGAATGACATCAACATTTTGTAGAGATCTCATCTGTTTTCGAAGCTAGCAAATGGAGAACAACCGGCCAACAACTACAAGACCAAGGGCCGTGAGTACAATATGGGGTATTATCTTACAGATGGCATTTATCCATAATGGGGAACATTTGTGAACAGTGGCGGATCCAAAAGTCCACCAAACCCAGTGCCAATATCGTATTATATGTTAAAATTATGCTAATCCTGGAGAAATTAGTGCATTTCTACTAATATGTAGCTGGAAATTTTGTCTACACCCCAGGCCTTGGCCCGGGTTGCCCAGGGTGTAGATCCGCCACTGTTTGTGAAAACAATAAGTAAACCCTAAAAACCCCAGAAAGGTCATTTGGCCACTTGTCAAGAAGCAGCCTGCAAAGACATTGAAAGAGATTTTGGTGTGCTCCAAGGTAGGTTTGTAATTGTCCGAGCACCTACTTGTTATTGGCAAAAAAACACCTGAACAACATCATGACAGCATATGTCATTCTTCACAACATAATTGTTGAGGATGGGAGGGACAAGAAGTTGCCCTTGAAGTATGACAATTTTGGTTGCCGTGTCAAGCCTAAAAGAAACCCTAACAAGATAGAAGCATTCCTTAAAACCTACTAGCAGATTGAAAACAGAACTCAACATTTCAATCTTCATCAATATCTTATTGCCAACTGCTGATCCTTGCTTGGGAAGAGCTTCCTTTGAGTTTTTTTGTCTCCATTTGTATTCTATTGAGAACTCTCGTTCATTTGTGCTCTTAAATTCTTCATTATTGAATTGTTGTTGTAAACTATGGAATAATGTTGTTTTGTAATTCCATAACATTGATCACTTTGATGATTTAAATTTGTATGCATTGCTTAATTTGATCTGCAAATACATTTATGAGATTAATGCACGGTTCTGTTCCGCGATCCGATAAACGGCGACACGGAATAACAACCGCATACCAGTGTCTATTCTGCACCGTCGTTTTTTGACCAAAAAAGGGTTTACGGTACACCGCATTCGTGTTTTACATTACTGCAGGATGTAGTATATGCTAGAGATGCTCTAAGCAAGGAAAAAGAAGAGATGTGCTGGGGCCTCAAGAATCTACATCGATTACATGAGTCTTTTAGATGTTTTCATAGGAGTTGATTGGCCATCTTCCGTTCAACGTTCTTACAATGGCGTTTTTTCTTCGTCTTATATACGCCTGGTGGGGTCTATGGAGACTATGACGAGACCAACCATCAATGATTTCAAAAGAGTTTTTTGTGTGACTGTTTTTCTTCAACATAATACAATCTTAGACGCCCATAACACGTACATGGTCAGAAGACAGACAAAGTCATCACGAACGCCTTGCTGTCAACAAAAAAGTCGTCTCCCACTAAAAAAATATTTCGTCTTTATGTAACACACGGTGTTAAATCTGAAATTTAAACTGTAGTGGACTAGAGATACAACCACGTTCCTAGCTAGCCACCCAACACCCAACCATAATTTTTCTGTGACTGTTGGTATTAGATTGTCATCGTCGCGGCAAGTCCAAATCCTAAACAAACAAAATGAATAGCCACCCACTGCAGTGGAGTGGACACGGTAACCAGCTGATTAGTCTATCATGATTCAGGGATTGTTCTCACGACTAGATTGTTAGAAATCTCTCGGACTTTTGGACCGGTATTTTATTTCTGCATATCTATATTTGTCCTAGTATCCTGCCTCTGTTTCCTGGATGTTCTATTATCTTATCTTGCAGCAGCGTCGTCTAGTGACCAGACTGGCTGAAAGGCGTCAACAAAGGCAATACAAATATTCAAGCTTTATGGCATGCGCCTTTTTCAGACTCCTTTTTAGACTTCCCAGTGACTAAATCACCATTGTATATACCGAAAGATCCAACATGCACCGATATGGAGCTAAAAGCCAGAATCATTCACTAATCAAGGGTTCAAACGCTTTTTTAAAATTAGCAAGGGAAGAATTTGAAGTACGATTACTAATAATAACCTTATATGGAGCTAAAAGTCATAAGAGCATCTGTAGCAGATTCTCATATCCGCCGGACCACAAATATTTTAGCCGATATGCAGTATCGAGGTAAAAAAAATGCCCTTTCTAGATATCATAAACAGGCAAATATCGCAATTTCTTTTGTGGTTTCCCGCATCGAGGCCCATCCATCCCGCATATATTCGGTGCGAGGGCCTTGGATGCGGGAAACCGTCCATTTTTCACCACCGAAGCACGCGCAGAAACCCTACCGCCGCTGCACACCGACACAGATTTCAGCCACCTCCGGCAAATCGCCGCCGCCCACCCACCCCTCCTAGACATGGTCGACCAATCGTGCCGGAATTTGGCCGGCCGAGGCAGCGCTTCGCCGCGGCGTGGAGGGAGCTCCGGCGCCCGAGCTCCCACGCCGCCGCCGAGCGAGGAGGAGGTGCACTGGCACCGGTCCGAGCAAGCACGCGTGCGGCACCCTCACGCGCTCCCGCGTGATGTTCCCGACATGGGCCGGGTTCGGGTTTGCGTCCGCCGCCGCGCATGATGCGGATGCATGAAGCTCCCCGGCTGCCACGAGCGCTGGCCCGCACCTCTGCGCGCCGTCTCCCACTCCCTCTCCCGTGTCGGCTCGGTGGGGCCACATCTCCGACGAGGACAGCGGGAAGGAGGAGGCGGACTCCGGCTCGGAGGAGGACGACGGGGTCCGCGAGTCGAAGTTCAACTCGCTTGGGACCTTCGTCTCCGACATTTGGGAGCGTGCGAAGCGCCTCCGCGACAAGTGTGACCACTAGCGGCGCGATATCCGCCGCGTCTGCTGCCGCTCCGCACGCGAGCACCAGGCCCAGCTGGCCGGATCAGCACACTGGACCTAGGATTTCCGTGACACACCAAGGGAAGTAGCCACGACGCCCTAACATATATTCACTGAAATTCTTTTGAAAAAGGGCAACGTGGCTAATAGACAATTCACAACTTGCTCGCGCCGCCGCGTTGGAATTCAGATGTTGTCACAAAGTCATTGTCTATTGGTCTATCCATGTGTAGCCTTGCGATCGCAAAGTAAAGGGAGAACTTGTCACCAGAACGCGTTCACTAAGGCACTAGCCAGGGCACTTGCTAGTTGTTTTGTACTAACAGCTTAGCTTTTACCTTGCAGCTGCAGCTGCTCCGAATCTTTTAGCAACTAGCTACTACAGTATGTACTACGAGTACTTCTAATTTTGTCTTCACAGTGGTACCAGTGCTAGCTCTTCACAACTCCTGCAGCCCCGACCGCCCACACCGTGTATATAAGGAGCTCTGGCCACTGCCATCTCCTCCACAAGATCCCAAGATAGAAGACACTGACAGACAGCTTCAAGTTGCGTTGCATCTGCAGAAAATCGACAAGTAGCTTCTGAACCTAGGTAGCCTCGATCCAACACAAACCTTCCCAAGGTTTCTCGCATCTGCTAATAACAACGCCATCAGCAAGCAATGAAGGTAAGAAGCCTATTAAGTTTCTAGCTCTCTGACCACATTTTTCGCGTTCATTTCTTCCGTTGGTTAAATTATTTTTGAGCAATCAATTATTGTAGAGCTAAAGCATACGACTGATGGGTCGCCTTTTTGTTGCAGCAAAAGATCGTTATCAGGGTGAGTATGTCGTGCGACAGGAGCCGGTCTAAAGCCATGTCGATGGCGGCGAGAACAGCCGGGGTGACGTCCATGGGGATCACCGGCGACGCGAGGGACCAGCTGGAGGTGGTCGGCGACGGCGTCGACTCGGTGTGCCTCGTCAGTTGCCTCCGCAAGAAGCTCGGCAGCGCCCACATCGTTCAGGTAGAGGAGGTCAAAGACCCCAAGCCGGAGGTCAAGAAGGAGGAACCCAAGCCGCCGGTGCCCGTCTGCCCACCACCGCCTTGCTACCCCGGTCACGGCTACTATCCATGCCCATCGCAGATGGTGGTCTGTGACGAGCCTAACGGCTGCGCCGTCATGTGATTGCCAGTGATGTGGCGGAGCCAGCTGGGTGGAAGGTGGGGCCGGCCCCATCCTAAGATTTGGCCCAGCCCATACTGTATATATATAAAATATACAAAAACCCAGCCCAAATAGGTCTGCCCCACCCTAGCAAAATGGGCCGGAGTCGCTACTCGTGTGTTTACTGATTGATTATAGTGCTACCTTCGATCCATATTAGTTGTTAGTGAATTAGATGTATCTAGCACTAAAATATGGCTAGATACATTTATTTCTGCGACAAGTAATTTGGATCGGAAGAAATAGTAAATAAAACGGAGAAATGGATATATCTACGGGCCACTCTTGGTCTCCGGTTAGAATTCTGACTCAAACGCCAATTGTGGATCTCACTCATCTCGGTTCTCAATCGGTTGCTTCTTCGTGAAGTACGTACGCGCTATGACCATGTGGGCTTCCACATGTGCCAATCTGTGGTCTGAGAATTGAGACGTACGTCACCTGCAAGAAAAAGTAGGACGTGACTCCTTGACGCCCTCGGCACCACATCGTGACATAGATCAACTGATCGTGTGGAAATTGGGGTCGATCCATCTCATGTGCATTTCCATGTCTATATACTGGTCCATCCTCACCCGGTCCCGTAAAGCCCAAGAACAAAACGATCGAGTATGATATTACATGTTTCTTCTGCGGTAGTGCATCACATTTTTTGCTCAAGGTTTTCCTTATAATCGTCATAACACATCTGAATAAACATATACGAACATGGTATGGTATGGTTGTCCCGATCGACCCCTTCTGCGCTAGAAAAAAGAACATCTGAATAAAGGCAGCACGACCATGGAAAATTCAGAAGATATACATCATACATCAATGAGTTGTGCTATATCATCAGGGGTCACTGGAAGGTCGCATAAGCAAGGAAAGGAGAAGAGACGTGTTGGGGCCTCAAGAATCTGTAGCGATTTTATTGGAGTTTTTTTAGATGGTCTCACAGGGAGTTGATTGGCCATCTTCCGTTCAACATTCTTACAGTGGCGTTGTTTTCTTCGTCTTACACACACTGGTGGGGTCTACGAGGACCACGAGCAGACTAACCATTTCATACGACTTTTTTTGGTGTCAGATTGCCCTCGTCACGATAATTCCAAATTCTAAACAAACAAAAAGAATAGCCACCCACTGCAGTGGACACGGTAAGCAGCTGATTAGTCTATCATGATTCAGGAATTTTTCTCACGAGTAGATTAATTGTTGGGATCTCTTTGGACTTTTGGTATTATTTCTGCATATCGATATTTTCTCCTACTATCCTGCCTCTGTTTCGTGGATGTTCTATTATCTTATGTTGTAGCAGCGTCATCCAGTGACCAGAGTGGCTGAAAGGCGTCAACGCAGGCAATACATATATTCAGGCTCTATGGCATCTGCCTTTTTCAAACTCCTTTTTAGACTTCCCAGTGGCCAAATCACCATCGTATATACCGAGAGATCCATCATATATGCAACGATCAAGGGTCAACGTCTATTCTTCAAATTAGCAAAGAAAGAACTTGAAGTACGATTACTAATAATAGTACTAACAATAATGACCTTATATTGGCTGAAAGGGCACTGTTTCCTTCTTAAAGACGTTGTTATTGGAGTGGAGGACACATATGTTGTTCTGATAGTGTCAGTGTCGTTGCTTTGAGGATTAGTTCTCTGTATCGGGACTTTCCTTTTTTGTAATTTTTCTCTCTTTTTTTTTGAGCTGTGTGCATCAGTAGAGCCGCTAGGGCATGCGTTGTTGCAGAGGCTGGGTGTGTGATATTAATATATACTCTTTTCCAAAAAAAATCGAGCTAAAAGTCATAAGCTTTTAAGGCCGAAGGGGTTTACACTTCACATCCGGTTATGTTTTTTTTGAAATGAGGAGCAAAGCCCCGTCCTCTGCATCAATATACAGCCTTTTTTATTACTTAGTACACTTTACACCGTGTTACTTATGTTCACACGGTGCAATTTCTTAAATTAACCTAGACTTTATTTTTTTCTTTGCGAGTACCGTAGGAGATTATCCTACTGTATGAACAAAGCAAAAGAGTTAATGTGCAAGATTTTTTTAAACCAATGCATGAATTGGTCTAGCCATTTTCTACGATCGAAAGTGCTTCGAGCACTAGGGAGAGTCTAGTGGTGTTCACTGTTTCCTGTGAATTACTATAAAAAGCATGGAAAATGGCGGATCCAATTGTATGATTAGGGCACCTCAAAAGGTAGCTATTATTGCTAACTTTTCTTAGAAAGCAAGACAGTTATACTGATTATTCAAAATCACAGTGCAATCTCGGGCAAGAAATTCCTCAGATGTTGGTTTGACGGGCGTAAAATGCATGATCTAGCTTTCTGGTTTGATGGAGCTGTGTGGAGGTCTGCATGTTATTTACCTAGTGAAGGTGTTGGTTTGGGATTTTTTTTTCATATTTTCCATATTTTTTCTCTAAAATATTCATATTTATGATATGACCACCACATGTCAGTAACACACAAAATGGTAATTAAGTAAGTTGCAAAGTAAACGGGGCAAATATGCAAATCCCCCCTTTATCAACTCATATGTTGTTGCTCGACTAGTGGATTGGTTAACGTTCATAAGATTTGTGGTACTTTTTCGGACATGCTATTCGGAGGCATATGCGATGTGAATCGCCTCAGATTAGTTTCTTCTTGTAATCCAAATTTTCTTGACGGAGAAATGAGGTTCGTCAAATTAGATGATACCAATTGCATTCAGCCTCTGCAATAATGTATTGTCCTAGCGGCTACACGGATGCACACAGCAAAAAAAATAATTACAAAAAAGAAAAGTCCCGCTGCAATGACTCATTCATTGAAACAACAGTACTACCACCACTAAGACAGCACCAAAAGTCCAACTTCTCCAAAAACGACGCCTCCAAGAAGGAAACAGTGCACAAACACCATCATCGTCCGATCAAAGATCTAGGTTTTTACCCTGAAGAAAGTCCGCGCTCTCAAAACAATACCTTCAACAAGGCCATTGCCAAGCACAACCTATTAAGGCCAGACCCTGAGTTTTCACCCTGAGAGGTAGGACCATGAACACCTCATATGCAGTCGCCACACTTGTATGCCACTGTTTCAATTCACAAGTCACCTAGCCAATTCCTCATCACCACCTAGACTCGAACCACCATTGTCTATCCTCAGATCTTGGTCTCCATGACTTTTTTCGTCAGCACCATGAAACAAGAACATGCCCCATGATAATAACAACCAACAAAGCTTCGAAGCACACCCTCTGAAACCAAACGGCCAGGATAAAACATAGGTGCGTACGACCGAATTCAATCCTTTCATCAAACTCACGGCATGATAGCACTTATAAAGTTCGCCGGCGGAACCTTCCGAAACACGACACATACACCAAATCAATAAAAACCAACATCCCATAAGTCATCGTCTTGGCTTGAGAATCAGACTAAAAATAACCCTGTGAAATCCTAGGGCTGCCGCACCTTCCGTTGCAGCGACACAAGCTTCAGCATCTGTCTCAATTTGCATGCTGCTGCTGCTATAAAATCTCCTCCATCCGTTCTCGTCACAAAGCCCCAAGCTCCTGCTCCTGTGGACTGAATGAAGGCTGCATCAAACTTGACTTTTGTGAAATTATCCTTCGGCTTCGTCCACTTTGGACTTGAACTTGGTCTAGGATTAATCCATGGCGGTACAGACTCTATCATCCCTACTTCTTTGACAAAGTCCGTCAGTTGCCTTTGTACAACATTGCACACTTGCTGTGTCGTTCTCTCCAGTTCTCCTTTATTGCACCTGTTCATGGTCGACCACCAATCCCATAGAAGAATTAGGACCAAATCCCTTCTCTTAGATGGTAGGATAGTACCCGTTCCAACAACAATTTTGGCGATAGTGTATCTTTTTTTTTGGAAATGAGCGTTTTATTACTTAACAGTAAGTTTACGCCCGACGTCTGCATAGCTAGGATGCACACAGCCAAACAACCACAGTCTCGGTCGAAAACAAGAAAATCTGGAATACAAAAAAATGCAAATGAAAACTTAGTTCTTCAAAATATCTAAGGAAGATCTATTCGCAGCGGTTGTTGCCATCCATGCTGGGAGAAGACATCTCGCGCCGTATCTTTCAGCCGCCTACAACCCTCCGCAAACAAGTCGGGGAACTCCATACGTTGTAGAGAAGTCCATGATCGGAGGACAGTCGTGGCCCGATAGATGACCTGCAAGGGAGAAGATACAACATTATTAAATATCTTGTCATTTCTACATAGCCAAAGCGATTAAATAATGGCAAGCGCTTCCACCCTAAATAAAGTCTCATATTTATCCTCAATCTCATTCATCCAGTTGCCAAAAACATTGACTATCGGTCGAGTAGGAGATAAACCAGAGGCTATTTGGATGATTGACCATATAGCATGAGCAACTTTACAATGGAAGAATAAATAACGTATTGTCTCACTAGTGCAGACTCCCCCCTCTAACACCGGTTGGGAGGGCCCTCTAACAGCGGTTGTAGAACCGCTGTTGAGGGTTCGGTGTTAGAGGGGGGCCCCCTTTAACACCGGTTCTTATACGAACCGGTGTTAAAGGGTGGCGCACGTGGGGCTGCCGCAGGGCTCAGCCCCCCCTTTAACACCGGTTCGTAACACGAATCGGTGTTAAAGGTTCTTTGCCGCGGCAGGAAAACGGCATAAATCTTTGCCGCGGCAGGAAAACGGCCTAAATCTCTGCCACGACAGAGTTCTGCCTCTGCCCCGTTCTGGGCGTATTTCTGCGGGAGGGGGGAGGGGGAATCGATCGGGAGAGGTATACACATACATCGTCATCGGTACATACGAGTACATGAATAATTAAGCAACTATTATTATACACAAACATCGTCATCGACACATACATCGTCATCGTTCATTTTGGTGGATATCTAAAGAGTGCTCCGCCAGGCGTGACGACCTCATCAAGTATGAACCCCGCCAGTTCCTCTTGAATGGCTCGTATGCGGTCAAATGGTAGGAGTTGGTCCCGCATCCGTTCGATCTGAATATATATGAAGAATGGGGTCAATATATATATAAGAATAAAACTCAACACAATTGATGGTAATAAAATAATGTTGTGTACTTTGTTTACTTACTCTAAGTTGTTCTAGTGCGGCTTGGCCCGTCGCACATATCGTGTTGCGAATGAACTTGCAAACATAGTACCCACATAAGTTATTGCCGGGTCCCTGATGCGCGCACTTTACGAGAATAGAGAGTTCAATCAAAATAATAATCAATAAAGCATGATATAATGGAATTGGAAGCAGAATCAAAGAGATATGCAGACCTAGCTAGCTAGTATTACTTACATTTTGGTCTATAAATTTTAGTTCTTCTGACCATTCACCCACGGCCCTGCCCGTGAACCTTTTCCAAACCCTGTCCGGCAAATAAAATGGATAAAGGAGTAATTAATTACTTGTTGTCACGAAAGTTGTCACGAAAGTTTTTTGAACTCTTTGGCGTACGGTTTTCTGCGGATTTCTTTGTGGCAGTGCTAGTGATGCTCTTCGTGGCAGTGCTCTTCCGCTTACGCTGAGGAGATGGCTGAAGCACCGAAGATGGCTGACGGGCAGGAGATGGCTGGCGCACCGGAGATGGCTGGCGCGCCGGAGATGGCTGTCGCGCAGGAGATGGCTGAAGCGCCGGAGATGGCTGCCGCGCAGGAGATAGCTGAAGCGGCTCAGACTGCTGACGCTGCGGAGATGGCGGGGGTACCAGTGGCCTCCAATTTGGAAGCACGATGTGTTCCTTCTTCCAAAGAATGGTTGTTTTCACTGCAAATTTGAGTTGAGTTTCCCCTTCACCTGTAGCATGGTCAAGCTGTGCTTCCTCATATTCCTTCACAACCTCATCCACCCCGACAATAGCATAGCCATCTGGAATCGGTCGGCAGTGGTAAGTTGCACCAGCTACAGGAGGTAAGGCATAGCCGACAGCCACCTTAATGGATAAGCCCATTAATCTCACATGCAGCTCAGCGTGTTCGCTCTCCGTGATCTCATCCACGGGGTATCGAGGACCTGCCATTTCAAGCGTGGGCTGCACGTTTTCCGTGGAAGCCACGCTGCTTTTCCGCGCAGAGTCTGGGCCGCCGGCAGCTTCCAATGCAGGCTCTTCGTGCCGCTGAGATGGGCCGGTAGCTTGATGGCTCTGTTGTGCATTCACTTGCGCCTGCAACACCATAAGTGCATGTTCTATCTGTGTCATCTGCTCTGTACGCTCTTTTTCTTTTCTGCCGCGCCATCTGTAAGAGTCGCTCCATTCGGCAAACCCATCCTTCCACGTCATACCACCTGTGCCTCGTGCATGTCCAGGGTGTTCTTTTTTACCGATGGCGCGTGTGAGCTGGTCATTCTCTCTGTCGGGATGGAAGGTCCTGGCGGCTGTTTCCTCGTATGCCGTGATGAGTTCAGTGACCGGTTTGGCAAGGAGGGTTGGGAAGATACACAATCCTGTTTCTGGGTCCAACCTTGCCCCGATTCCGTAGAACCAAGTCTTTGCACGTAGGTCCCACGTATCTGTCTGGGGTGTGATCCCTCTAGCGCGCAGGGCCTTCTCAACTTCCTCCCACTTAGGCCTTTGAGATATGTAGCCACCTGACCCCGTCCTCTGGTGATATTCCTTCTTCTGGGCATTAAGCGTATTGGTTTCTGACCTCTTTTTAGCTATAACACCTTTTTTATATGTCACAAATTCGGGCCAGTGAGGTCTCATCTTCGCATAATATGCGTCTTCGAAATTTGGAGTCTCGCCAGCTTTGACAAATGTGTTCAATTTTGTCTTCCAGTTGCGGAAAGCGTCAGCCATCTTCTTTAGAGTCCACTCTTTGACCTTTTCCTTTATAACCGGGTTGTTTTCATCCTCCTCTGGCAGAAGGGTGAAATTTACCAACAACGAATTCCAAAGCGTTTCTTTGGATCTTTCATCGACAAAGGCACCGTCGCCCTTCTTTGGCTTATTACAATATTCAATTATGATTGGGATTTGGTCCCTAACAAGAACTCCAGCCTGACGTACAAATTTGTCTGCGGCCTTCTTGGGCTCCATCGGCCTGCCATCAACACGGACTGCTTCGATCGTGAACTTTGCACGATCTTTCAACTGATGGCTCGCGCCTCGCTTTCTCTTTTTCGTAGAAGAAGATGGTTGCTGGCTGGTCGATCCAGAGGGCTAAAAGAAGAAAGAAGCGTTAATTAATACATGTAGAAGAATATTGTTGTTGGAAGTCAGCAGAGGCTTAATCAATGCATATACCTCGTCAGACTTTGTAATCATTAAATTGCGATTCACCGGAGTCTTCATCTTTTCCATGACTACTTGAGCTGTCATCATGTCCCTCCAAGTTCAGATATTGTGAGGTGTCCTCATCAATAATGTTCTCCATTATTTCTTCTTCTTCAAGGTTTCTACTAAGTGGATCCATAGTTTCTAAAACAATAATATTATCTAGAGTAAGAGAGTAAACATTCAAGTGGACTTGGATTCATACACAAATATACATATTATTCATACAAAAATACACAAATAAATACACAAATAAAATTAAAACCCTAAGGATGCTTGATCATTTTAAACGAGTTCTGAGTGGTCCAAACCCTAATCAGGATGAGTCAGAGCTCCACAACGACACCCCCCAAGAGGGTAACGTTGGCAGGATGCAAATTTGTATACAAGTGGGGCGGGTTTGCGGACAATTATTTAGTCTCAGACAGCTACACCTACACGCAGTCCAATTTGTATACAAGTTTTAATCTATGCATGTAGTACAATTTATATTAGCCGGTGAAACTATGTTGCCCGCGAACCCGCCCCGCTTGACACCCTATCTATACTACTACTCCCTCCATAATTACATGCCATCTTAGTTTCGAGTTTCCCGATTTTGACCATCAAGTTCACCAACACTAAGTAAACAATATTTGAGATAAATATATGCCCATGGTTTATTTCTCTATTTCTAGATATTATACACAAAGTCTATTCATCTTGTTTTAATTTCATTTCTTGCTACAAAGTTTCACTACAAATAAGTAACAGAGACCTGTCAAAAAAAACAGAGAGACCCGCTCGTGCGGCCGCGCCAGGCCGCACCGGGGCGCCGGCCGCCGATGACTGTCGTCCGCCTACTTCCTCGAACTACCGTCCGCCTGCGCTGCTTCCTCGAACGACGCAGAGGCGTGGACAGAGTGGCGCCACCGCGCGAGCTCCACTGAAATCTGCCGGCCGGCGGCGCCACCGCGCGCGCGAGCTCCACACCGCCGCCAAAGGGAGGAAACAGAGAGGGAGGAAACAGAGGAAACAGAGCTCCTCACCACGAGCACGACAGCGTCGGTGGGGTTCTTGTAGGCGCCGGCGTCGTCGGCAGCTTCGGTGGCACGCGCATGGTGGCGGTGGCGGTCTTGGCGCGCGCGAGGGCGACGGCGGCTCCGGCGACCGACACGAGGGCGGCGAGGGCGAGGGCGAGGGCGAGGGAGGCGACGGCGAGGGCTGGACGGTGCCGGCGCGGCTGCTCTCTGCTCTCTTCTCTCTACGCGCGGCGGCGGGTTCGATCTGCCTCTGGGGGGAGAAAGTAAGGGGAAGCGCATCTAATACCCCCCTTTAACACCGGTTCCAGTGTTAGAGGGGGGGATTCGTTTCGCGCGCGCATTTAACACACCGCCCCTTTAACACCGGTTCCAGCCACGAACCAGTGTTAAAGGGGGGAGGGGGTGCGCGCGCGAAACGAAATAAATGCGCCCCCCTTTAACACCGGTTCGTGTCTGGAACCGGTGTTAAAGTGGGGCATTTATTTCATGCATTAAAGGGGCATTTTTAATTCAAAAAATAGGATATGAATTTAGAAAATTCATATCTTTTTCATTTCAACTCAGAAAAATATGAATAATATATCATAATTTTCAGAAAAATAATATCTATCCATTCATGTAAAAATATTTTATATTTACTTTACATGAAAATTTTCAAAATGATTAAAACACTTACATATAAATTTTGATTATTCAATTCAAACAAAAATAAATTGTCAAATCCTAAAACTTTGAACATAAGAAATATTAAGCATCTAAAAGGAATCTAACCCTATTTTATTAGAGCAAATCATATTTTAATGTCGCATCTTTTGTATTAACATTTTTGAATTGATTCGATATTTAAATGCCGCATCTTTTGTATACACTTGAATCTGACCAAGCCTCGCTCAACTTGCATTGGTTTTTTGATAAAATAGCATATTGTGAACCTAAAAATGATTTTTGTAAAAAATCATGAGCATCGTATCATGTACCTGTAGTTCATATCTGACCCACTTCCTGCCGATTCGGCAGGAATTTGTCTTTTTCACCAGAGGTGGACGGAAAGGTTTCAGATCCCCCTGTTGGTACATTGTCCATATAAGGTGGTCTAGTATTTTTGTAAAATCTTTTGGTGGTTTTTTGAATTATCCATTTAGTGGTTGCTTCACAAAACCGTCCGTTTTTTATGCTCGGAAAATGGAAAATGCCTTTTTGGTGCGATAAAAAGGAGATAGAACTGGAATTAAAATACAGAATGCAACTAATAGTAAGTTACATAAAGCCGAACTAGAACTGAAAATTAAGATACATGGAAATTAAGATACATGGCCAGATTAAGTAACAATCGGCCAAACTTGTTTCAGAATGTTGGAGTGATTCAGTCATGCTCCTGCCTACACCTGTAATACTCGCCACTGTAGTCGTCGTACTCGCCGCCGCCGTCATCGCTGTCATCGTCGGGGTCGCCGTAATTGAACCTTGAAGGCTGAGTACGCGTGGGCTGGACTTGAGGGTAGCGCAGACGGGGGTTAGAGTCGGCGGCAGTGTCATAGGCCATGACGCTCTGGAGAGTCCGACCGCACCACCATAGCCGACGGCCGGCCTCGTTGAAGTTAGGAGGAGGTGGGCGATCCTCCTCGTGCCTGGCGAGCGCCCTCTCACGCCGATCCACGAAGAAGGCTTCCCAAGTAGGGAAATAGTCGGGATGCCATCTTGGATTCCTCCGCTGCTCCGGCGTGAGCTCGAAGTAGTAGTGGTTCGTGATGGCCATCCGGTGCGCCACACCTAGAGGGACAGGAGGAACCGGCACGCCTCCGGCGCTCAGCATCCAGCCGACGGGGACACAGTAGCCCGGCGGGCAGGGGTAGTTCGAGGCGCAAAGCGCCTCCGCCTCCCTATGGGTTAGTGCTACGGTGGAAGCCATGGGAAAGAGTGATGAGGTTGCAGATATGAGTCTAGAGATGTGCAATGACAATGGAGGCCAACCCTACATATATATATATAGTGAACTGGCGGGAAGAACTGGCGGGAAGAAAAATGACGGGAAGAAAAATGGCGGGAAAAAATGGCGGGAAGAAAAATGGCGGGAAAAAATGGCAGGAAAAAATGGCGGGACATTGTTCTAAAAATGGGACGGTTGGAGGGATTTCAGGCTGGGCCAGGCAGCACTAATGATAGGGGTGAGTGTCGACATTATGTCGTGCGGCGTGTACCTTGTCCCGGATGGTGTCACCAATCGGGACTAAAGATGAACCTTTAGTCCCGGTTGGAGACACCAACCGGGACTAAAGATGAACCTTTAGTCCCGGTTGGAGACACCAATCGGGACAAAACACGAGTCAGCACTAATAATAGGAGTGAGTGTCGACATTATGTCGTGCGGCGTGTACCTTGTACCGGATGGTGTCACCAACCGGGACTAGAGATGAACCTTTAGTCCCGGTTGGAGACACCAACCGGGATAAAACACGAGTCATCACTAATAATACGGGTGAGTGTCGACACTATTTCGTAAGTGTCGACACTATGTCGAGCTGCTTGTACTATAAATAGGCATCCTTGTGAGTCCAGTCCTCCAGCCAGTTTGAGGCATCTCCAAGATGGTTTTCGAGAGCAGGGACACCACTACGGCAAGTTTCAGGGAGATGCCGACGGAGCCCAGTCCTCCGGCATCTCCGAGAAACTGGTCATAGAGGCACTCCCTAATATGTGAAATTATTTAGCTCCCAGGTGTATTGATCTAGTTAGAGAAGTTACAAGCTGCAAGATGGTTTTCGAGAGCAGGGACACCACTACGGCCAGTTTCAGGGAGATGCCGACGGAGCCCAGTCCTCTGGCATCTCCAAGAAACTGGTCATAGAGGCACTCCGTAATATGTGACCGCGCGCGTTTGGAGATCAGATCTTAATGGTAAGTACGAATCGGGACAACTTATTCTCATAGTCCCGGTCCATCCACAAAACAAGACTAACACTCAAGACATGTATTAATATTAAAAACATGAACTAGAGTTACATAATATGAGCATGAACTTCTTGGCATATGCCCTTTCTTATGATCGCTTCAAACGTAACCATGGAGCATCTTCTTTACTTAACGGAATGCTTGGGTCAGTTTTCACTGTGAAGGGCGGAATTTCATCAAACTTATTATAATCTTTTGACATGTCTATCTTGTCCTCGATTCCCACGATGTTTCTTTTCCCTGAAAGAACTATGTGACGCTTGGGCTCATCATATGATGTATTCGTTTGCATATTTTTCCTTTTTTTTGGTCTGGAGGACATGTCCTTCACATAGAAAACCTGAGCCACATCATTGGCTAGGACGAATGGTTCGTCTAAGTTCTTGTCTACCTTCATAAGATTGTTGAGATCCACCGTTGTCATTCCGTACTTCTTGTCTACCTCAACCCCTCCTCCTGTTAGCTTGACCCATTTGCATCGAAACAAGGGGACCTTAAAATTAGGTCCATAGTCAAGTTCCCATATCTCCTCTATGAACCCATAATACGTGGTCTTCTGCCCATTGTCTTCTGCTGCATCGAAGCGGACACCACTATTTTGGTTGGTGCTCTTTTTATCTTTGCCTATCGTGTAAAATGTATTCCCATTTATCTCGTACCCTTGGAAAGTACATACAGTCGAAGATGGTGTCCTGGACAACAAGTACAGCTGATCCCCAACAGTGGTGTTATTCGTGAGAAGTCTTTGCAGCCAGCCGCCAAAACTCGCCATGTGTTCACTTATAATCCATTCATCAGACTGCCCCGGGTGTTTGAGGCGTATTAAATTCTTGTGTTCATTGATATACGGGGCAACCAAGATAGATCTTTGTAAAACCGTGTAGTGTGCTTGATTGAGAGAATGCCCGTCCCTACATATCATTGCTTTACATCCTAGGGTGCCTTTTCCACGCAGTCTCCCCTCATGTCGTGATTCTGCAACCAAGATAGAAAGCCTAGCAGGTTCACGCAAACATTCTTCGTCACGTGCATCACGTCGATTGAAGAGCGGACCTCTAATACTTTCCAATAGGGTAGGTACCAAAATATAGATTGCTTCTTCCACATGGGCGCGTGTCCGGCATCGTCATTCGGAACAGATAGACTGCCAGGACCTTTTCCAAATATTACTTCTAGGTCCTTGACCATACCAAATACCTCCTCACCGGTACGGAGGACAGGCTTCCTCCGGGGTTCTGCCAGACGTTTGAAATGCTTGCCTTTCTTTCTTACTGGATGCAGGTTCGGAAGAAATCAGCGATACCCTGGGTACACAACCTTCTTACATTTATCCAAATATACACTTTCAGTCTCATCTAAACAATGTGTGCTTGCATTGTATCCCTTGTTTGTCTGCCCTGAAATGTTACTAAGAGCAGGCCAATCATTGATGGTTACAAAAAGCAATGCTCGTAGGTCAAATGGCTCCCCTTTGTGCTCATCCCACATACTTACACCTGGTTTGGCCCACAGCTGTAAAAGTTCTTCAACTAATGGCCTTAGGTACACATCAATGTCGTTGCCGGGTTGCCTCGGGCCTTGGATGAGCACTGGCATCACAATGAACTTCCTCTTCATACACAACCAAGGAGGAAGGTTATAGATACATAGAGTCACAGGACATGTGCTGTGACTGCAGCTCTGCTCACCAAAAGGATTCATGTCGTCTGTACTTAGACCAAACCTTAAATTCCTTGCGTCACGTGCGAAGTCCGGGTACTATCGCTCGACTTTTCTCCACTGTGACCCATCAGCGGGGTGTCTCAACATCGCGTCTTTCTTACGGTCTTCCATGTGCCATCGCAACAACTTGGCATGCTCTTTATTTCTGAAGAGACATTTTAACCGTGGTATTATAGGAGCATACCACATAACCTTGGCGGGAACCTTCTTCCTAGGGGCCTCGCCCTCAACATCTCCATGATCGTCTCGTCTGATCTTATACCGCAGTGCAGTGCATACCGGGCATGCATCCAAATTCTCGTACTTCTCACCGCGGTACAGGATGCAGTCATTAATGCAGGCATGTATCTTCTGCACGTCTAATCCTAGAGGGTAGACAACCTTCTTTGCTTGGTATGTACTATCGGGCAGCTCATTATTTCTTGGAAGAAGATTCTTCATTTTTACCAACAACTTTGAAAATGCGCTGTCAGTCACACCGTTCTCTGCCTTCCATTGCAGCAAATCCAGTGTGGTACCTAGCTTTTTGTGGCCATCTTCGCAAGTTGGATACAACAATGTTTTGTGATCCTTTAACATTTTCTCCAGCTTCTCCTTCTCCTTTTCAGTTTCACATTCTTCCTTTGCATCAGTAATGGCACGACCAAGATCGTCATCAGCGGGCCCATCTGCTGCCTCTTGATCTTCATTATCTACCCCCGTTGCAGTATCATCATATTCAGGATATATTTTATGATAGTTGTCATCATCCTATTCTTCTTCGTTGTCTTCCATCACAACCCCTTTTTCTCCGTGCTTGGTCCAACAATTATAGCTGGGCATGAAACCGGATCGAAGCAGGTGGGAGTGAATGGTTCTGGTATTTGAGTAGTCTTTCTTGTTCTGACAGTGAACACACAGACAGCACATAAAACCATTGTGACCACGGTTTGCATTAGCCACAACGATGAAATTTTGGAGTATATATCAAAAATTAATAGGGAGATGACCATTTATATATATAATACATCAATGACACATGAAAGGATAGTTGCCGACCTCGACTGAGAAGGAAAGAGCAACGAGAAAACTTATTTTGAGCTCTCGGTCATTTCACCGAACACCTCTTGTGCATATGAAAAAAACACAAACTAGCACTCTTCACACCCTCTTGCTAGGCTCCAAAATGAGATAGTGAAAAAATGGAAGTGTGGGCTGCGATGTCTTATATAGCCCCCCTTTAACACCGGTTCAAGCCACGAACCGGTGTTAAAGGGGGGGCTACGCGGTCCACTGTTGTAGGGTCCTTTAACACCGGTTCGTGGCACGAACCGGTGTTAAAGGCGGGGCTCCTTTTTTGCCGCACGGGCCACGCTGGTACGGCCCCCCCTTTAACACCGGTTCGTAGAAGAACCGGTGTTAAAGCCCTTTTCCAGGATCAACGAAAAGCCTCGTTTCCACTAGTGTCTCATTATGGTGACAATATACGCATTCAGTGCTACCATGCCAATTCCTCCTAACAAGATTATCTTTTGTGAGAATCACCCCTTTACGGAGATACTAAGCGAATATCTTTGTTTTAAGGGGTATCCTCAACTTCCAAATTTTACTATTGTCATCGACTGGAATATTAGGTTGGATCAAAGCTCTATAAAATGAATCAATAGAATTTTTTTCACTATATAATAGTTTCCATTTAAATCCATCCATACCCTCAGATAGATGTATCCTGGATAATCTTACTAAGAGATTATTCCAAGACACCAGTCTAGGACCTAAGCGACTTCGTCTGAAAGACACATTAGGAGGATTGGTTTCCATTATCTTAGCGAGAGTATCCCTTTTGTGTGTAACAATCGAATATAGAGGTGGATATTGTTCACGGAGAGAAGTTTGGCCAAGCCATTTATCTTCCCAGAACCTAATATGTGAACCATCCTTAATATTAAAAGTGTCAAACCGGAAGAATTGCGTTTTGGCGATAGTGCATCTAGAAGGCCCAAATGAACATCCTCCAGTTGCAAATATCTCCATACATGCTTAACTTTTTTGCATTTCAGAAATAAATGCCTCCATCTTCGTTTAGCCAATAGAACATTGGGCATCTTGTGTCTAACTCTACCCTTTTTTGCTGAATATTCATACGCGTTGGCAAACTATTTTGTGCAAACCTCCAAAGAAAAATCTTGATATTCCCGGGTAGCTTGATACTGTTATAATTGCGACAAGTAAATAACGAAGAACGAAAACGAAATAACAGCAAGGGGACACAGATTTAACATGGAAAAACCTCTCTAACAAAGAGAGGAAAAAACCACGGGCGCCAGCCAGCAAAACTTCACTATATCGGGAGTGTTTACAAATGCCGGGAATTTCACAGATGCAACTCATCCCAACCGGCGGCTTACAAGGGGTTTATATATCGGTGGAAACCTAGGTCTTCGACGATCTGTACCGTGTGGGGGTTGTCGCCCCCTGCACCCCCACAGGCATCCTTGTTGGGCACGTCCCAAGCCTCCCACGACGGGCCTCGCTCCACTCGTTATAAGTTGGCCTATACTTTGTAGAATTTGGATCAACATATAATAGATACTCGAGATGTTCTTCCACAGCGTCGAAGAACCAGCTGGAACACTCGATGACTCAGCCATCCTTCTTGATTTATTTGTCCTTAGACACATGCCCAAATGATACGCCAATTTTACCAAGAAAACACTTTTTATCTGGATGCCAAGCAACATTATCCTCAATTCCTCCTAGTACCGGGATAAATAGAATATATTTTACATCTTGCAATCCAATTTGGTTGGCTAGTGTTGGGCTTTGTTTGACATAGTTCTTGATTAAGAAATAGTAAAATTGAACCATCTAGGCCCTTCCACATTGATTTAAGCTCGTCAGTCGTAGGATCGCTATATGGACGGACAAGATTGATTTCTCGTTTAGTACCTTGCCTTGGGTCTTGTTTGCTGCTTTAGCTCGCGTGAGCCATGAGAACATCAAAAGGGCTGCTACTCTGCAGCATGGGTTCAACGACTTCTGCTTAACCGGGCCGATGTGGGCCGCGTGGCCACAAGGGGAGTGGAGCTGTGCTTGTCTAATCAAACGACTGATCTGAAGCCCAATTTCTCCCAACCAAATCTGTCATTTGTTCAGAAGGGTGGAGCGATGATGGCGCGTGACAGCGTTTCGTTGGAAGACCCCAAGAGCAAGGTGTGATGCAGCACAACAGCAAGTCTTCCCTTAGTAAGAAACCAAGGTTATCGAACCAGTAGGAGGAAGGAAACATCTCAAAGGTGTTGCAAGCAACTTGGAGACCTGCACAACACAAACTCAAGACTTTGCCCCAACGAACAGTAAGGTTGTCAATCTCACCGGTTGCTGTAACAAAGGATTAATTGTATGGTGTGGAAGGTAATAGTGGTTTGCAGCAAGTAAATAGTAACAGTGGAAGATGTATCAATGGTAAAGATTGGACCGGGGTCCATTGTTCACTAGAGGTGTTCTCTTTAGATAAACAAACATGGCAATTGCCGGGTAAACAAATTACAGCAGGACAATTGATAGGACTGAGCAAGGCATAACAATGCAATACTAGACATCGTGATTCTATGAGATTCGATTGTGCAATACAATAAGATACATAGACCGCCATCCAACTGCATATATGACTAGAACTCCACATTTGGGTTATCATCCGAACCCCCTCCATTATTAAGTTGCACGCAACAGACAACTGCTTTAAGCAAAGTGTATAAGGTAAACAATCTACTTGTTCCATGAACAAGAGACCGTTGTTTTCTCCCTAGTGGCAACAACATATCTACAACCTTAGAGATTTCTGTCACTTCCCTTAGATTAAATAGAGGCATGAACCCACTATCGAGCATAAATACCCCCACTTGGAGTCACTAGCAACTACTTGGCCAAGATAGCTACTAACAACGAAGAGCATGCAAGATCACAAACAACACCGACATGATAAAATCAATAAGACAAAACCTCTAATCAATTTGACATAGTAATCTTAATATCCATCAGATCCCTGCAAATAGATGAGATCTTGATCATGAACGGAGCTCACAAGATCTATACATGAAAGCACAAAGGAGGAGATACAACCATCTAGCTACTACATGGACCCGTAGTCCAAGGTGGAACTACTCACGCTTCATACCGGAGGCTGACATGATGAAGAAGAAGGCCTCCGGGATGATCTCCCATCTGGTAGGGTGTCGGGAAGATCTTCAGATCCCCCCGATCTAGGGACGATGGTGGCGGAGGATACAGACAGTTTTGTGGAATATTGATCGGGTACTTAAGGTTTAGGCATCCGGGGCTTCTTATAGGCGAAGAGGCGAGGCAGGAGGGCGGCCAGGGGGACAACACCCTACCCAGATGCGGCCTAGGGTGGTCCCGCACCTGGGGGGTGCGGACGCCCTATGGATCCCCTCCGTCTCTCCTCTGGACTCCGTGTTCTGCTCGGCAAAATATTGACTTTGGCTTTTGTCCCGCCCAAATCGGAGAATATTTTCGTACTAGCTTTTCTAGAACCAAAAATAGAAGAAAACAAGCAACTGGCATTGTGGCATCTTGTTAATAGGTTAGTATCAAAAAACATATAAAAACACCTCAAAGTGTAGACAAAGCAAAGCAAAGTAGATACTAAACAAGCATGAAACATAAAAAATTATAGATACGTTTCTGACGTATCAAGCAACAATGATTCATGGTGGTTTTAATGGTGGCGGCAGAAATTTCAAATATGGAGCATTTATTCATGCTTTTGATGGTGGACGATCCTTCCGTTTCCTACTCTTCCAACTGTAATTGATGGTGGTTTCTGTCCTTCCCAACTTCTCTTCCTTCTTGTTAAGGCCGCCATCTAGTATCCACGATGGTGAGGGTATCACTGCAACAACGATGCAGCGATGGTGCGGCCTTGGTAGTGCAGATCGCAACCACTTATTGGGCTCGCGTACACCCTTCTCGACGGTGCAGGTCGGTGCCTGGAAGCACTCCCACTCCACTATTCATGTTGTCATGTAACAGTGGAGGTGTTTCACGGTGGCTTCCTGGCCATGGCCGACCGACTCTGTTGGAACATGGTGAGACTGAAGTGAGGCCATGGGCCATGAGTTCCATCTTGGTTGGGGGTGATGCATGAGAGGCGACATAAATGGCTCCTACATCGGCAGCAACAAACATGGACCTCCTGGTAGGGTCCCGAACCATCCTTATCTAGGTGTACCACCGCCGCCCTCTCCGATACTGACTCGGCTCCTTATGCTACCTCGCCGACTTAGGTGTCCCTTGACCTATAAATCATGAACCCCGTAGTTCTAACTATAACCTCCACTGCCTTTCTGCTCAAATGGATATTTGATCTTTGCACTTGATTTTTTTACATGCACTTGAATTGTTTGATGAATCGCAAATGATTGTTATGTGAAAAAATTTGATATCAATGGTAACCATAATCCTTAGGTATTTACACCTCCGGAAAATTCTACTCATTGCTCATAACCAGATATGCTTTATTATGTTTCCATCTTCATACCATATGGTGGATGTCGATCAGGTATGAGGATGTTTACACGTACATATATTTCACACATGTACTACACACTACAGGAAACACATGGTACACCGACGGCAACTCAGCATAAGCCAAATTGCCATCGGCGTAGAACTATGCCAACGGCAGCCATCCGCGACGTCGGCATAGACTCGTTTGCAGTTGACGTAGGAAAACCGTCGACATAGCAGCTAAGTCGACGATACGTGTCAACACCCGGATTTTTAATCCCATATGCCTGTTATGCCATACATCGCAATCCCAGGATTACCATTTTTGCGAGACATAACATAATTGGATACCATAGTACATCATCCATTACAAACCGTACATAAGTTCTTACACAAATAGGGATCTCATGATCCAGTTCTTAATACAACATCAAGCAGCGGAATACGTAATAATAACGGTAGCGTAGGTGAAGCTCCATCTTCGGGGTCACAGGCAATCCTGACGATGGGAGATGATCCTAGTTGTCGTAACCTTCCTGGGGTCCATCCTCCAGGTACTCCTCTTCATAGTCTGGCCATGGGAATAGCCAGGAACAAAGCCATGAGTACTTTTTAAGTACTCGCAAACTAATACTAACAAGTGAGAGGGGTTTTTGATAATAGGACACTAGGCTCTAGGGTTGTTTTGCAAAAGCCAGATTTATCTCTACTAAGTTTAGAAGCAACCAATGCTAGTTGAAGTTTTATAACACCTAAATGGGAACTTGTAATTCAGATCACAACCCAGTTGTGGTCAAGTCAAAGTCTCAATTCATTTCACAAGTCATTTTGAAAAGTCTGACGGGGGAACAGTATGGCCACTCCAACTGTCCATAACCGCGGATGCGGCTATTCGAATAGTTTGACACTCTGCAGAGATTGTACACTTTCACCACAACATTTGATACATCCGTCAGGAACAAATCCTGAATACACCATACTCAGTATGCCGATAATCAATCCTAACCTTTCAATTACACACCCTAGTATAAGCACCTCTCCTGTGAGTTTGGCCTCCCAACCATGACCAACTGTCATCTTAGGTACTGCACAGGTGGACAATGTTCACAAGGTAGCCTCATCTCAGACCTTGGCCGTGAGGGAACTAATACTAAGGTATATAAGTTTCCAGTCAAGCCCTACCCAATCTTCGGGTATTGTGGTTGTACGATAAAATTGGAATGGTATCACATCCAGACAACCATCAGTTTTATAAAGGGCTAAGGCTCATGCCTCAACATTTTCATCACCAAAATCATCAGGTGTTCGGAAACACATGTGCAAAACATTTCAATAGAATGATCCATCATTCCAAGGTTTTCATAACCATTTTTCCACCAAGTATTCCCATCTAAAGTTGATAAAGTTTTATGCTTAGCACTGGCATCTACAGGTGGGGGTAAGCAATTAATGAGGGGTGATAAACTAGTGGAGTTCTAACTAAGTTCAATCTCATGCCTTAAGATGACATCAAGACTATCTAGCTTAGGCCAAATTTTATGCTCTTTATGCAACCTTCACATATCTTTCTAGTATCTACCATTCATTTAGGTAAAATCTAAGTAAGAGCTTTGATAAAGAAATAAAGTATAAAGCTTGTAGGTAAAACTAGGAATGGTTTATCAAGTGGTTATGATCATATATGCTTAAGGCATATAGTTAGCATGGTAACAAGCAAGTATTGGCTTGCATCAATATCAGTATAAGCTTGCTAAATTTCAAGTGTTAGCTTGCACATTCAACTAGTAGTATTAGGCTTGCCTTGTGTAGAGCAGTGGTTGAAGTTCTCCTCGGCTTCTTCTTCGTAGAATCCTCCTTCCTCCTCGTATCCTTGGTCGGTACTAGCGTCTATGAATAAATACGAGGTACACAATCACCAAACAATACTTAACTACTTCCAATCATCACACACAAGTGTCCCATAGATGATCTAACATCATCACTAACATTACAAGATTAAGGCTTGGTTTAATTCCTTTTATTTTTAGAAAAGTAATTTCTACTCATTGAAAAACTACTTAAGATTTAATATTCTCCAAACCAAACATGGGATCATGTTGACACATGTCATCACCACATATTTTAGTCCATGGGAATATGATTTAAAGTGGTGTCACAATTTAATAAGGTTTTACCCTTTTATTTTAATTAAATAAAGTGACTAGAAATGCCTATGGGGCATTCTTTTATTACTTGAACATTATTTCTGCAAGTAAACCTATATATTTTTATATATTCTGAAAGGTATGGTTAAATGTGATTTTTGAGAGTTGGAATCAACTCAAAAGCTATTATGGTTTAAATTTGAAAAATGTTTGAATGCAGAAAAGCTTCTGCCTTGTTATTTTTACTATGGGTGATCTATAGATCCAAATGACTTGAATCCAACGGTCTTGGATTCAGCATTCCCAGACCTTTCTAACAAAATTGGTTTAATTCAATTTGGTGTACTGAATCGATTTGGGTTAATTTTTGAAGTTGGGTACATAAGTGAGTTTGAAATAAAATAAAAAGGTTTAATTCAAATAACTGGGCTGCGCGGGAAAAGTTAACGGGCCTGCCTGCTAATTGTAGTGCTTCCACGGGCTGCTTAAGTGGGTGTCCCCACTCGTCAGTGACACAGGGGGGTGCGAAGCGGTACGGGGAAACGTGGTGCGTTCGATCGGATTCTAATCCAATGGCTAAGAGTCATCGTCGACGTTGAGCAATGCCGGCGAGACAGAAACCTAGCGCGGCCAGTGGGGGTTGCTGGGGGCTCACCGGGGTGCAGGCGAGGGTCGGCGATGAGGGCGAACGACTAAGTCGACAACGGCGAATCTCCTGGTACCGGTGGCTCCTCCTGGGGCGGCTCCAATCGCTGGCTCCCTTCTTCTCCAGAGGCGGCGGGCTCCGGTGAAATTCCGGCGAGGTGTTGCTCGCCTTGCTCCGGGAACGGTGTGGCACGATCAGTGAAGAGAGGGGAGTAGAATGGTGTGAAGAATTCGAGCGGGGGTGGCCTCTATTTATAGTCGAGCGAGGGGACCGACGGGGCGCACAGTGAGCTCGTCCGGGGCGATGGTACAGACGGCTATTGGCATGGGCGAAGGTAGGGGACGGTGCGGTGTTCCCTGGTGATGCTCAACGACATGGTTTCGAGGCGTGGGGCGGTGCGGGTTGGTCTGGAACATGCGACGCTCTGCGCGGCAGAGGCGGCGTCTTCGACGGCGAGCGGTGGCTATGTGTCACGGGGCGGCGAACGGGGATGTCTGGCAGTCTCTTGGGTCAGTGGGGATTGTGTGTGCACGCGGCGAGGGCGGCGCGCAGTCTGTGGGCTTCGGTCGAGGGTGGCGCTCTGGCGCATGCTCGGCATGGTCGCTGGCGGTCTGGGCGCGGTCCGTGCGTGTGGTCCAGTGGCTGGCAACGTTCGAGCGCTGGACAGGGAGTGGCGGTGGACGGTGGGCTGCCTCCTAGACATGCTGGCTAGGCTTGTTTCTCCTCCCAGCGTGTTGTAGACATGGGGGTGACATGGGTGTGCTCGGCTGTTCACCATTGATGGCAATGCCAAGCTTACAGTGGGGCTAGTGCTTGGTTTAACTTGCTAGATGATCTACTGAGATGGTTGTGAGTTAGAGAGGGAACAAGTTAGGCTTCAATCACTGCTCACTATAGTGTTTAGATTTTGTATGATTTGTGTCTGCAACCTGTTTGATGAAATGGCCGCATGAATTCAAGTTTTGAGTTTTGAAAAGATTTTTGGTGGGTGTGCTAGGTTGGTGCTGGTGAGTCTGCAGATGCTTGGGTTTTGAAAGTTGAGCTTGTTTGAGTGGTTTTTGAAAAAGTGGGATCTTCTCATATGATAAAGATTCAATTTTGAATTGTCATTTAAACTATGCATTTGAAAGTTTCTGGATGATCACAAAGTGGGCCTTGATACTTTGTTATGAGTACATTCAAGGGGTGCAAAGATCCAGAAAATTTTCTGTTAGGTTCTGAAAGTTTGAGATAGCCAAAGTAGGCATGGGAGTTAAAGTGGTCAAAGTGACCATTCCTTTATTTTATTTGTTTTGATTTATTTGTCTTTAGGGAAAGTTTGGGAAATGTTTAGATGATGTTTATTTCACCTAAGCATCCATTTACAAGCAAAGGAACACACAAACAAGTTGGTTCAAAAGAATTCAAAATGAAATGCATACACATATGCATGCTTTCAAAATTTTATTTAGAAAAGTTTTTGTTAACCCTAATTTTGATGCTTAGAGTTTGATGATTTAAGTTTAGTATTTTTGGGATGTTACAAACCTTCCCCCCTTAATCAAAATCTCGTCCTGAGATTTGAAAAAGGACGAAACGATTACCTAGGATTTGAAGAGATGGGGAAACTCCGTCCTGATGTGATCTTCGCGCTCCCAGGTAGCTTGCTCTTCTGTGTGGTTGCTCCACTGAATCTTGAGAAACTTGATGCTTCGGGTTCGGGTAGTTCGAAAAGCCTCTTCCAAAATACGGATGGGTACTTCGGGATAGGTCAGGTCATCGTTGATCTCTATGGTCCGGTGATCGATATTCTTGAACACTTCGGTCTTCTCGGGGACTTCGAGACACTTGCGAAGTAATGAGATATGGAACACATTGTGCACGGCTGACATCTCTTCGGGTAGTTCCAATTTATACGATACTTCTCCTTGACGATTCAGAATCCTAAAAGGTCTGATATATCTGGGGGCTAACTTTCCTTTGAGTTGGAAACGCTGCATTCCCTTCAATGGCGACACTTTCAGATAAACAAAATCTCCTATGTTGAAGGCGAGGTCTCTACGTCTCTTGTCAGCGTAACTCTTTTGTCTAGATTGGGCGGTCTTTAGGTGCTCACAAATCTTGTGAACCTTCTCTTCTGCTTCTCGTAGGATGTCGGGTCCGAAAATCTGACTCTCTCCTACTTCCGACCAGTTCAAAGGGGTACAACACTTCCTTCCGTACATAAATTCAAATGGGGCCATTTGCAAACTGGCTTGATAACTGTTGTTGTATGAGAATTCTGCAAACGGCAGACAGTCTTCCCACTTGGATCCATATTCTAACACACATGCTCTCAGCATATCCTCGAGTATTTGATTTACTCGCTCCGTTTGTCCATCGGTCTGAGGGTGATACGCGGTGCTGAAATCTAGGCGGGTTCCTAAACCTTCTTGTTCTTTCTTCCAGAATCTCAAGGTAAACTGAGTTCCTCGATCCGATACGATGTTCTTGGGGACTCCATGCAAAGTAACGATTCTAGCGATGTACAACTCCGCTAGTTTCGAACTATGATATGTGGTCTTGACGGGCAAGAAATGGGCGACTTTGGACAATCTGTCCACTATGACCTAGATAGAGTCATTTCCCCTACTAGAGGTAGGAAGTCCAGTGATAAGGTCCATTCCTATAGAATCCCATTTCCATTCTGGAATCTGCAAGGGTTGCAACAATCCAGCGGGTCTTTGATGTCCTGCCTTGACTCGCTGACAAATATCACACTTGGCGATATAGCTTCCGATTTCTCTCTTCATCTTATGCCACCAAAATTGCTCTTTTAAATCTTGATACATCTTAGTCCCTTCGGGATGGATAGAATAAAGAGTATCATGAGCCTCCTTCAAAATAACTTCTTTCAACTCAGAATCTGCTGGTACACAAAGGCGTCCTTTATACCACAAAACTCCTTCTTCGTCTTCGGTGAATCCGGGTACTTTGCCTATACCGATACGACGCTTGATTCCGTCAATACTGGCATTTCCCTTCTACGCCTCTTTAATCTGACTGATCAAAGTGGGCTGAAGTTCTATGCTAGCCAAAAAAATCCTTCACTTACTGATTCCATCCGAAAATCTTCCATCTCTTTGTGTAGACTTGGTTGCTCCTTCAAAATCATGGAGTTCAAGCGGCATGGCAATATGCTAAGGGCATCTGCTAATACGTTGGCTTTACCAGGGTGATAGTGAATGTCCAGATCGTAATCCTTGATTAGTTCAATCCACCTTCTCTGTCTCATATTCAGCTCCTTCTGAGTGAATATATACTTTAGGCTCTTGTGATCCGTATAGATCTCACAACGGTTTCCCATCAGGTAATGTCTCCATTTTTTCAGGGCTAGAACTACGGCTGCGAGTTCGAGGTCATGGGTTGGGTAGTTTTGCTCATGTTGCTTCAGTTGTCGAGATAAATAAGATATAACTTTGCCTTCTTGCATTACCACACATCCGAGACCGATCTTGGATGCATCACAATACACATCGAAGGGCTTCGTGATATCTGGCATGATCAAGATTGGGGCTGAAATCAATCTCCTCTTGAGTTCTTGAAAACTCGCTTCACATTTGTCGGTCCATTCAAACTTCTTGTCCTTCTTCAGCAATTGGGTCATGGTGAAGGGTTTCGCGGCATAGTAAATCAAAAAAATTTACGGATGCGAACAGAGGGAAAGCCAAGATCTAATCTAGGAGATGCAAACAACGAGAGAGATTGGATTAGATCTTCATACCCTTGAAGATTCGCACAGCGGAACGTTCGTCGGAACGTGGGTGATGTAGTCGTACTCGCTTCTCCTCCTCGCGATCCGATCCGATCTAGCACCACAAGTGGCGATGCCTCCGAGAGATGCACACGTGCAGCACCTCGACGTCTCCTCCTTCCTTGGTCCAGCAAGTATGGTGGAGAGATGGGTTGGATCTACAACGCGACGGCGCGGTGCAATTGGTGGAGAATTTCTGCAGCAGGGCTTCGCCTACAAGCAGTCGGGAGGGAGAGAGGAGGGCAGCAGGACGGCTAGCTCTTGGAGGGGAAGGTATGAGGGGGTGGTGCGCCCCCAGCCCTCTTTATATAGAGGGGTGGGCGGCTGCAACCCTAGCCCCCTCCCCCAAGCCAAACCGGCGGCCTCAAGGAGGAGTGGGGGGCAAGGAAACCCCCCCTTCTAGAAGGTCTATCTCGAGTTTAAAACCCCCTTGGCCGGCTGGGCCCTATGGGGCCTTGTGCCCCTGGCCCAATGCGGCCAGGGCACTCCCTCATAGGCCCATGCCCCCTTCCGGAAGGTGGGGCCACGTTGGTCCCCTTCCGGAAGGTTCTAGAAGCTTCCGGTACAATACCGATTAACCCGGAACAATTCCGAACTCCAAAAACTGCACTGCCTTATATGAATCTTATTCCGGACCACTCCGGAACCTCTCGTGATGTCCCGTATCCCATCCGAGACTCAGAACAAAAACTCATAAACCAATTATCCAATCTATCCTAGCGTAGAGACACGTTAAGTGTGTGACCCTGCGGGTTCGAGAATATGCAGACATGATCTTATATCAATAATCAACAGCAGGGTCTGGAAACCCTTATTGACTCCCACACATTCATCGATGATCATATCAGATGAACCACGATGCCAGGATTCAATCAATCCCATATATATATTCCCTTCGTCTCGCGATATTTTACTTGCCCGAGATTCGATCGTCGGTACCGTCATACCTAGTTCAATCTCGTTCACAGCAAGTACTTTACTCGTTCCGTAATCCGATATCACTTTGTGATTAACTCCTTAACCACATTCTTGCAAGCCGTGTTGATATTGATTACCGAGTGGGCCCGAAGTATATATCTCCGACTTGGGAGGGACAAATCCCATCTCGATACATACAACCCAACAGATACTTTCCGATCACCCGAGAGACACCTTTATGATCACCCTCTCATAGGATGACGTTTGATGACCTCAAAGCTTTCTTCCGATACCAGGGAGTTGTATTATCTCATGGTCTAAGGAATACAATATTTGACATAAGAAAAGCTTCGCAAAGACGAACACGATGACACGATCTAATTGCTTCGCTTAGTTTGGGTCTGTCCACCATATCATTCTCCCAATGATATGATCTCATTATCAATTGACAACTCCTGTCCATGGTTAGGAAACCTTAACCATCATTAATCAATGTGCTAGTCCATAGAGGCATACTAGGGACACTGTGTTGTTCACAAACCACACAAGTATTAAAGTTTCCGCTTAATACAATTCTAGCATGGAATATAAACATTATCATGAACAAGAATTATAATAATAACATCTTTATTATTGCCTCTAGGGCATAATTCCAACAGTCTCCCACTTGCACTAGAGTCAATAATTTAGTTTACATTTGGCAACAATCTGACACCCATGGCACTGAGGTGCTGATCATGTTTTGCACGCGGAAGAGGTTTAGTCAACGGATCTGCGACATTCAGATCTGTATGTACTTTGCTAATCTTCAGATCTCCATCTGCTATATAATCTCGGATTATATGAAACTTGCGGTTGATATGCTTGGTCTTTGGATGATATCTTGGTTCCTTAGAAAGTGCTATGGCGCCAGTGTTGTCACACAATATCTCCAGTGGGTCCAATGCACTTGGAACCACGCCAAGCTCTGTGATGAAGTTCCTGATCCAAACTCCTTCACTTGATGCTTCTGCAGCAGCCATGTATTCCGCTTCTACTGTAGATCCCGCGATCACGCTTTGCTTGCAGCTTCTCCAGCTCACAGCTCCTCCATTCAAAATATACACGTATCCTGTCTGAGGTTTAGAGTCATCCTTGTCGGTGTCGAAACTAGCATCGACGTAACCTTTTACGACGAGGTGTTCATCACCCCCATAGACTAAGAACATTTCTTTAGTTCTATTTAGGTACTTTAGGATGTTCTTCACGGCTGTCCAGTGTTCCACTCCTGGATCACTTTGATACCTTCTCGTCAAACTAAGATCATTGGACACATCCGGGCTAGTACACAGCATGGCATACATGATCGAACCTATGGCCGAGGCATAAGGCACTTTGCTCATAGCTTCCCTATCATTTGCCGTAGCTGGACACTAAGCCTTGCTCAATATCTTACCTAACAACATAGGCACTGAACCTTTCTTTGCCTTATCCATTCTGAACCTTTTCAGAACTTTTTCTAGGTATGTACTCTGGCTTAAAGCTATCAGGCGTCTTTGTCTATCTCTATAGATTTTGATGCCCAATATATAAGCAGCTTCACCTAGGTCTTTCATTGAAAAACACTTGTTCAAATAACTCTTCACATCATTAAGCATGTTGATGTCATTTCCAATAATCAATATGTCATCCACATATAGTACCAGAAACGTCACCGAGCTCCCACTCACTTTCTTGTAGATACAAGCTTCGTAGCAATTTGGAACAAATCCAAAGCTCTTGATCACTTGATCAAAACGAAGGTTCCATCTCCGAGATGCTTGCTTCAGTCCATAAATGGAACGCTGAAGTTTGCATACTTTACTAACATCCTTAGGATCGACAAAACCTTCGGGTTGCATCATATACAACTCTTCATCAATGTTGCCATTGAGGAAAGCAGTCTTGACATCCATCTGCCATATTTCATAATCATGAAACGCAACAATTGCTAATAAAATCCGAATGGACTTAAACATCGCTACGGGAGAGAAAGTCTCATCGTAGTCAACACCTTGAACTTGTCAAAAACCTTTCGCGACAAGCCGTGCTTTATAGACGGTAACATTACCATCCGCGTCCGTTTTCTTCTTGAAGATCCATTTGCACTCAACGGCCTTTCGGTCGCTAGGAGGGTCCACCAAAGTCCATACTTGGTTTTCGCTCATGGATCCCAATTCGGATTTCATGGCTTCTAGCCATTTCTCAGAGTCTGGGCTCATCATCGCTTCCTCATAGCTCGTAGGTTCACTGTCTTCTACTAGCAAGACAGTCAAGACAAGGTTGTCGTACCACTCAGGAGGGGCACGCGACCTTGTCGACCTGCGATGTTCAGTAGCAGCATCGTCCGAAGCTTCATGATCCTTGTCATTAGCTTCCTCTATTGTTGGTGCAGGCGGCACTGGAACAATTTCAGGTGCTGCGCTACTCTCTAATTCAAGAGAAGGTTCAACAACCTCGTCTAGCTCTACTTTCCTCCCACTCACTTCTTTCGAGAGAAACTCCTTCTCAAGAAAGGAACCGTTCTTTTCGACAAACACTTTGCCTTCGGTTCTGTGATAGAAGGTATACCCAATAGTTTTCTTAGGGTATCCTATGAAGACGCATTTCTCCGCTTTGGGTTCAAGCTTGTCCGGCATCAACTTCTTGACGTAAGCTTCGCATCCCCAAAATTTAAGAAACGACAACTTAGGTTTAGCACCAAACCACAGTTCATACGGTGTCGTCTCAACGGATTTAGATGGTGCCCTATTTAAAGTGAATGCAACGGTTTCTAATGCATAACCCCAAAATGATAACGGCAAATCAGTAAGAGACATCATTGATCGGACCACATCTAATAGGGTTCGATTCCGGCGTTCAGACACACCATTGCGCTGTGGTGTTCCGGGTGGCGTGAGTTGTGAAACAATTCCACTTGCTTTAAGATGCGTGAGAAAATCGTAACTCAAATATTCACCTCCACGATCAGATCGTAGAAACTTAATCTTTCTGTTACGACGGTTCTCCACTTCATTCTAAAATTCTTTGAACTTTTCAAATGTTTCAGATTTATGTTTCATTAAATAGATATACCCATATCTACTTAAGTCATCGGTAAAAGTGAGAAAATAGCGATATCCACCGCGCGTCGAAACACTCATCGGTCCGCATACATGGGTATGTATGATTTCCAACAAGTCCGTTGCTCGCTCCATCATACCGGAGAATGGGGTTTTGATCATCTTGCCCATGAGGCATGGTTCGCATGTGTCAAATGATTCAAAATCAAGAGACTCCAAAAGTCCATCAGAATGGAGTTTCTTCATGCGCTTTACACCAATATGACCTAGACGACAGTGCCACAAATAAGTAGTATTATCACTATCTACTTTGCCCCTCTTAGCCTCAATTTTATGGATGTGTGTTTCATCCCTTTCGAGATTTAGAAGAAATAAACCATTCACAACAGGTGCATGACCATAAAAGATGTTACTCATATAAATAGAACAACCATTATTCTCCGATTTAAATGAATAACCGTCTTGCAATAAACACGATCCAGAAATAATGTTCATGCTCAACGCAGGCACATAATAACACTTATTAAGGTTTAAAACTAATCCCGAAGGTAAAACTAAGGAGAGTGTGCCGACGGCCATCACATCAACTCTTGATCCGTTGCCAACGCGCATCGTAACCTCATCCCTCGCAAGCCGCCGTCTATTCCGTAGCTCCCATTTCGAGTTACAAATATTAGCAACTGAACCGGTATCAAATACCCAGGCACTACAACGAGGGCTAGTAAGGAAAACATCAATAACATGTATATCAAATATACATTTGATGGTGCCAGCCTTCTTGTCCGCTAAGTACTTCAGACAGTTGCGCTTCCAGTGACCCTTGTCCTTGCAATAGAAGCACTCAGTGTCCGGCTTAGGACCAGACTTGAGCTTCTTCTCAGCAGGGGCAGTGCGCTTGCCGCCGCCCTTCTTGAAGGGCTTCTTTGCTCCCTTACCTTTCTTAAAGGTGGGCTTGTTGACCATCAACACATGATTATCCTTTTTGATGTCCACTTCCGCGGCCTTCAGCTTTGCGAAGAGCTCGGTGATCGTATCAGTGGAACCAATCTGATTATGAGTCACTACAAAACTTTTGTAGCTGGGAGGGAGTGATTGCAGAACCCTGTCAATCTTGAGCTCCTCTGGAATCGTGCATTCCAGTTGCTCAAGGCGTTGAGTGTATCCCGTCATCTTAATGGCGTGCTCACTAACGGAACTCCCTTCCTCCATCTTGCAGTTAAAGAACTTCTCAGAGATCTCATATCTCTCAGAGCGGGCCTGAGTCTGAAACATGGTTTTCAGCTCTTCGAGAATCTCAAAGGGCCTGGGATAGTCTTCAAAACGATTTTGAAGTTCCGGTTCCATAGCAATCAACATGGTGCTCTTAATCACACCATAATCATCTTTGCGCGACTGATAGACAGCTTCTCATCAGCCGGCGCAGTTGCAGCAGGGGGGTCACCTAACGCTTTCCCAAGGACATAGTCCTTTTGACTGCCAGAGAGAATGATTCTTAGATTGCGGAACCAATTGGTGAAGTTAGACCCATTGTTTCTAAGCTTTTCCTTCTCAGCAAAAACGTTGAAGTTGAAGTTGGACTTAGCCCTGTGATCTACAGTATTTGCAAGTACAACTTTAGACTATGTTCATGATAAATAGTTCAACTTAATCAAATTACTAGATGAACTCCCACTAAATTCAACATCCCTCAAGTTGTTTAGTGAACATGATCCAAATTCACCACACCTAATCCGATCATCACGAGAAGAGATGTGGCTTCAATGGTGGACAACGAAGTGTCGATCATATCATTCATATGACTCATGCTTAACCTTTCGGTTCATGTGTTCCGAGGCCATGTCTATACATGCTAGGCTCGTCAAGTTAGACCCAAGTATTTCCGCGTGTGCAAAACTGGCTTGCACCCGTTGTATGTGAGCGTAGAGTCTATAGCACCCGATCATCACGTGATGCTTGGACACGACGAACTTTCACAACGGTGCATACTCGGGGAGAACACAGGTTTTATCTTGATCTTTAAGTGAGGAATCATCTTATAATGCTACCGTCGCGATCTAAGCATGATAAGATACATAAAAGGATAAACATCACATGCATATAACTTTAATGTGACATGGTATAGCCAATCTTCGCGCAATGATCTCCATCTTGTGCGCTCCAGCATGATCTCCATCACTCCACCATGATTGCCTCCACCACGAATAGCAACTACAACTATTGCTAACTACTTAGCGATAAAGTGAAACTATTACATGGCGCATAAGAAGTTGACACACAGGTCATTCACAATTATAAAGACAACCATATGGCTCCTGCCGGTTGTGTACTCATCGACATGCAAGTCGTGAAACATTACAAAACATGATCATCGCATACATTATACACATCGCATCTTGGGCCATACCATATCACAGAAAACACTCCCTGCAAAAACAAGTTAGACGCCTCTACTTTGTTGTTGCATGTTTTACGTGGCTTATGGGAGTAGATGCTAAGAATGATTCTTACCTACGGAAAGCCACAACGGTGATATTATGATTGCCAAACTCCGGTGTTAATCCCATGACAACTATAGTGAGAGAAACTGACATCCACCAGCCGCATGTGTGGAACAAGCCACACGTCAAGTGTGGAGCCGGTCTCGCGAACGACGTCGCGTAAGGTTGGCCTGGACCGCTTCAATCTCACTATCCCGCGTCATAAGAAGAACACAAAAAAGAGGCTTGCAACAGAAAACATCAACGCCCGCAACAACCATGTTGCGTTCTACTCGTGAAACACATATACGCATAGATCTAGCTCTGATACCACTGAAGGGTTTCGCGGCATAGTAAATCAAAATTTTCTACGGATGCGAACAGAGGGAAAGCCAAGATCTAATCTAGGAGATGCAAACAATGAGAGAGATTGGATTATATCTTCATACACTTGAAGATTCGCACAGCGGAACGTTCGTCGGAACGTGGGTGATGTAGTCGTACTCGCTTCTCCTCCTCGCGATCCGATCCGATCTAGCACCACAAGTGGCGGTGCCTCCGTGAGGTGCACAGGTGCAGCACCTCGACGTCTCCTCCTTCCTTGGTCCAGCAAGTATGGTGGAGAGATGGGTTGGATCTACAACGCGACGGCGCGGTGCAATTGGTGGAGAATTTCTGCAGCAGGGCTTCGCCTACAAGCAGTCGGGAGGGAGAGAGGAGGGCAGCAGGATGGCTAGCTCTTGGAGGGGAAGTTATGAGGGGGTGGTGCACCCCCAGCCCTCTTTATATAGAGGGGTGGGCGGCTGCAACCCTAGCCCCCTCCCCCAAGCCAAACCGGCGGCCCCAAGGAGAAGGAGTGGGGGGCAAGGAAACCCCCCCTTCTAGAAGGTCTATCTCGAGTTTAAAACCTCCTTGGCCGGCTGGGCCCTATGGGGCCTTGTGCCCCTGGCCCAATGCGGCCAGGGCACTCCCTGATAGGCCCATGCCCCCTCCCGGAAGGTGGGGCCACGTTGGTCCCCTTCCGGAAGGTTCTAGAAGCTTCCGGTACAATACCGATTAACCCGGAACAATTCCGAACTCCAAAAACTGCACTGCCTTATATGAATCTTATTCTCCTGACCACTCCGGAACCTCTCGTGATGTCCCGGATCCCATCCTAGACTCCGAACAAAAACTCATAAACCAATTATCCAATCTATCCTAGCATCGAGACACGTTAAGTGTGTGACCCTGCGGGTTCGAGAATATGCAGACATGATCTTCTATCAATAATCAACAGCGGGGTCTGGAAACCCATATTGACTCCCACACATTCATCGATGATCATATCGGATGACCACGATGCCAGTATTCAATCAATCCCATATATATATTCCCTTCGTCTCGCGATATTTTACTTGCCCGAGAGTCGATCGTCGGTACCGTCATACCTAGTTCAATCTCGTTCACAGCAAGTACTTTACTCGTTCCGTAATCCGATATCACTTTGTGATTAACTCCTTAACCACATGCTTGCAAGCGGTGTTGATATCGATTACCGAGTGGGCCCGAAGTATATCTCTCCGACTTGGGAGGGACAAATCCCATCTCGATACATACAACCCAACAGATACTTTCCGATCACCTGAGAGACACCTTTATGATCACCCTCTCATAGGATGATGTTTGATGACCTCAAAGCTTTCTTCCGATACCAGGGAGTTGTATTATCTCATGGTCTAAGGAATACAATATTTGACATAAGAAAAGCTTCGCAAAGACGAACACAATGACACGATCTAATTGCTTCGCTTAGTTTGGGTCTGTCCACCATATCATTCTCCCAATGATATGATCTCATTATCAATTGACAACTCATGTCCATGGTTAGGAAACCTTAACCATCATTAATCAATGAGCTAGTCCATAGAGGCATACTAGGGACACGGTGTTGTTCACAAACCACACAAGTATTAAAGTTTCCGCTTAATACAATTCTAGCATGGAATATAAACATTATCATGAACAAGAATTATAATAATAACATCTTTATTATTGCCTCTAGGGCATAATTCCAACACATGGGTCTGGCGATACTAGAGAATCCTTCTACGAATTTGCGGTAATATCCCGCTAATCCGAGAAATGCACGAACTTTGGTTTGAGTGGTTGGGGCTTGCCAATCTTCTACATCTTTCACTTTGGCAGGGTCAACGGCAATTCCTCCGGCTGATACAATGTGACCGAGGAATCCTACCTCCTGTAACCAGAATTCACATTTGCTAAACTTTGCATACAACTGATGCTCTCTAAGGGTTCCAAGAATGGTCCTTAGGTGTAGCTCATGTTCTTCTTCTGATTTGGAATAAATCAGAATGTCATCGATGAAAACAACGACAAACTTATCCAGGAAGTCCATAAAAATCTTATTCATGAGATTCATGAAATAAGCGGGGGCATTGGTTAGTCCGAAAGACATGACTGTATACTCGTACAATCCATATCTGGTGGTAAATGCAGTCTTTGGAATATCCTCTGCACGAATTTTGAGTTGATGATAGCCAGTTCTAAGATCAATCTTAGAAAACACTTTGGCACCGGTCAACTGATCAAACAAATCTTGTATCTTGGGCAAGGGGTACTTGTTCTTGATAGTGACATCATTCAATTTCCGATAATCCGTACACAAACGGTTACCTCCATCCTTCTTGTCCACAAACAAGACAGGTGACCTCCAAGGTGACGCACTTGGTTGAATCAATCCAATTTCCAGCATGGAATCCAGTTGCTTCTTCGGTTCTGCGAGCTCTGACGGGTTCATACTATATGGTCTCTGGGCTATGGGTCCAGTTCCGGGGATTAGTTCGATGATAAACTCGATATCCCGATCTGGGGCATACCGGGCAAAACATCTGGAAATACATCGGGGTATTCACAGACTATCCGGACTTGGTCAATGGTAGGTTGGGCTATACTCTTGTTGCATTTGAATTGGCGAGGTAAGGTTTCAGATATATGCTCGACTGATATTCCAGTGGTACTGGTCATGGTAATGGCTTTCTTGGCACAGTCAATCAATCCTTTATGTTTGGACATCCAATCCATTCCTAGTACTACTTCCAAACCTTTAGTTCCAAGTACTATCAGATTTGCATAAAAATCTATGCCATGGATTCGGATAGGGACGGCTTTGCAAATTTGCCTTGCCTTGGTGGTTGATCCGGGGATTTGAAAAATCATAACATGCTTAAGTTTGGTTGGTTGAATTTTACTAGTGCATGCAAATTCTTCGGTGACAAATGAATGCGATGCACCAGAATCAAACAACACTCTTGCAAGTACTGAATTAACAGAAAACATACCCAGCACGACGTCTGGCGCTTCCTGAGCTTCTTCAGCATGCATGAGAAAAATACGGCCGTTGCGGTTGAGTGAATTCCCTGGGGAAAATGTCCTTCCTGGCTGAACACGACGCTGCTGCTGAGCTGGGGCATTGGCATTGGGGGTTGTAGCATTCTTCTTGTTGGGGCACTCGTTGGAATAGTGGCCTTTATTTCCACAGTCATAACAGGTCACTTGGGACTTGTCCTTGGCTGCTACAGGCACAGCATTGTTTCCAGTCCTCGGGGCAGTGTTGGTGTTGGTGGTAGCATTGTTGTTGTTGAACTTGGGTGGGGCACGGTTGAAATTGCTAGAGTTGCCGGGGTTGTTGTGATTTCCTCCGGGTCTAGGGTTTCCACGGTTGGGATAGGTTAGACGGTTCATCGGGGGTCTGTTGGTTCTTGGGGCAAATCCTGGAGATGGGTTAGGGCGATACTTTGGGGTCTGATGGGTTCCTGGCTGATGCATCATACGACGCTTGTGGTTCTCATTGGCTTGGTTGATCTTTCCTTCCATCTGGATAGCAGAGTCGACAAGGGCTTCAATATCAGCAAAGGGGATATTGACTAACACAGTCTGCATCTCATCATGCAGACCATTCAGGAATCTTTCTTTCTTCTTGGCTTCGGTGTCGATCTCATCCGGGGCATACCTAGCTAATGACAAAAATTTGTCACGGTATTCTACTACAGTCATCCTTCCTTGCTTCAGCTCTCTGAAATCGTCTCTCATTCTCTTGATCAAACCTGGTGGCACATGGGTTCTGCTAAACTTGACCTTGAATTCCTCCCAGGTCATCATCTGGCCTCCGGTCATTGCGCGAACACTGTTCCACCATGCCCTGGCATCTCCGGCTAGATAGTGGGTGGTGAACAGAACTTTCTTGTTGGCTTCCACTCCGTCGACTTCTAGGTTATTTTCCATGGTTTGCAGCCAATCATCGGCGTCTAGGGGTTCTTCTGACTTAGTGAAAACAGGTGGGTTGGTATTCTGGAAGTTCTTGAGCTTAGATCCATGGTTGTCCTGATTTCCGTGGCCTTGGTTGTTGTGGGCAAGCTGGGCTATCTGCTGAAGTGTGGCTAGGTTGGCTTGACGTTCCGCTCTTTCAGCTTCGCGGTCAGAAGTCAACATTTGCAGAATCTGCAACATTGGGTCCGGGGATGAACCACTTCCTCCACGTGGCATCTGAAGATTGAGATAGATCATGAGAAAAGAGGGAAATTTCTAAAGTTTTGGGTCTTTGAATTTTTTTTAAAGTTTGACTCAGATTTTCTAGCAACTTGCTTTTTCATTCATTCATTCATTCATTCATAGCACACGATACAACACACACCACAACAAGGAAAAGCAGATGGTTTTAAGAACCATTCTGGAAACTACGATATAGTGGGACCGAATACTACTCACTACGCTAGTGCTCAAGTGCTACTACTCCTCAGAATATGTGGCTTCCTCATCCTCATCATCATCGATGAAGGCAAAATCATCTTCATCGGTGAAGAAGTCCATAGCCTGATTCTCCAAAAAATCATCGTCATCGCTGAGATAGGAGTAGGGGTCTCCATGAAGATCCTCTCCTGCATTCTCCCTTTCTTCCAACTGCATGTCTCTCTCGTGGATGGTCTCCTCCAAATATGAGATGTGGTGGCGAAGACGGGCAATAATGCGCTCCTTGTCGAGCTGACGGCGGCGAGACTTGCGATCCTTTGCTAGCATGGCGATGGTTTGGTCCTTCGTCTTGATGATGGTAGACTTGTGGTTGGAGTAGTCACGGCAGTTGTCCAACTCCTGCTGACGATCGTACATCATGAAGCTAAGGTGGTCCAATTGAGTCTTCAGCTCAGGGTGGTATGGGGCTTCCAGTGGTTGTCCATTTGCATCACGCCTTGGGCAAAACTCAAAGCGAGTACCCTTGATCTGATTGATGCTCTGCCCACACAAACGGGAAAGAGCTTCCTACATGGCCCTGGCAAGTCCATCGAGCCAGTTGTTTTCCCTCAAGGTAAACTGAATTCCCTCCGTAGTGGGAGGTTCAATCTTTCCTCGAAGACTTGCAACAATTAGCCACTGCAGATCTTCTCCTCCTTGATCATTGAGCTGAGTTCCGAAGAACTCGGGGTGCGGACGCTCCAGAAGTTCCGAAAGCTGGTCCAAATCCCTCTCAAAGATAAGGTCTCCTCCATTCCCCAATTGGTAAAACTTGCTGTACTTCATGTCCATCTATAAGAATATAGGATGAGTAAGTTAGTAGATTGATTAAGTGTGTCAAAATTTTATGTATTTTGCAAGAGTTTTTGAGGAACATGAATTTTCATGAAAGAATCAAAGGGATAAGAATGAGAATAATTTTTTGTAAATATTTGTTTTCTTTGGTTTTGGAAACTAAGTTTTTGATTCAAACGTCCAATCTAACTAGGGTCTCCTATGGTCAACTTGGCTCTGATACCAACTTGTCAACACCCGGATTTTTAATCCCAGATGCCTGTTATACCATACATCGCAATCCCAGGATTACCATTTTTGCGAGACATAACAGAATTGGATACCATAGTACATCATCCATTACAAACCGTACATAAGTTCTTACACAAATAGGGATCTCATGATCCAGTTCTTAATACAACATCAAGCAGCGGAATACGTAATAATAACGGTAGCGCAGGTGAAGCTCCATCTTCGGGGTCACAGGCAATGCTGACGATGGGAGATGATCCTAGTTGTCGTAACCTTCCTGGGGTCCATCCTCCAGGTACTCCTCTTCATATTCTGGCCATGGGAATAGCCAGGGACAAAGCCATGAGTACTCTTTAAGTACTCGCAAACTAATACTAACAAGTGAGAGGGGTTTTTGATAATAGGACACTAGGCTCTAGGGTTGTTTTGCAAAAGCCAGATTTATCTCCACTAAGTTCAGAAGCAACCAATGCTAGTTGAAGTTTTATAACACCTAAATGGGAACTTGTAATTCAGATCACAACCCTGTTGTGGTCAAGTCAAAGTCTCAATTCATTTCACAAGTCATTTTGAAAAGTCTGACGTGGGAACAGTATGGCCACTCCAACTGTCCATAACCGCGGACGCGGCTATTCGAATAGTTTGACACTCTGCAGAGATTGTACACTTTCACCACAACATTTGATACATCCGTCAGGAACAAATCCTGAATTCACCATACTCAGTATGCGGATAATCAATCCTAACCTTTCAATTACACGCCCTAGTATAAGCACCTCTCCTATGAGTTTGGCCTCCCAACCATGACCAACTGTCATCTTGGGTACTTCACAGGTGGACAATCTTCACAAGGTAGCCTCAGCTCAGACCTTGGCCATGAGGGAACTAATACTAAGGTATATAAGTTTCCAGTCAAGCCCTACCCAATCTTCGGGTATTGTGGTTGTACGATAAAATTGGAATGGTATCGCATCCAGACAACCATCAGTTTTATAAAGGGCTAAGGCTCATGCCTCAACATTTTCATCACCAAAACCATCAGGTGTTCGGAAACACATGTCCAAAACATTTCAATACAATGATCCATCATTACAAGGTTTTCATAACCATTTTTCCACCAAGTATTCCCATCTAAAGTTGATCAAGTTTTATGCTTAGCACTAGCATCTACAGGTGGGGGTAAGCAATTAATGAGGGGTGATAAACTAGTGGAGTTCTAACTAAGTTCATTCTCATGCCTTAAGATGACATCAAGACTATCTAGCTTAGGCCAAATTTTATGCTCTTTATGCAACCTTCACATATCTTTCTAGTATCTACCATTCATTTAGGTAAAATCTAAGTAAGAGCTTTGATAAAGAAATAAAGTATAAAGCTTGTAGGTAAAACTAGGAATGGTTTATCAAGTGGTTATGATCATATATGCTTAAGGCATATAGTTAGCATGGTAACAAGAAAGTATTGGCTTGCATCAATATCAGTATAAGCTTGCTAAATTGCAAGTGTTATCTTGCACATTCAACTAGTAGTATTAGGCTTGCCTTGTGTAGAGCAGTGGTTGAAGTTCTCCTCGGCTTCATCTTCGTAGAATCCTCCTTCCTCCTCGTATCCTTGGTCGGTACTAGCGTCTATGAATAAATATGAGGTACACAATCACCAAACAATACTTAACTACTTGCAATCATCACACACAAGTGTCATATAGATGATCTAACATCATCACTAACATTACAAGATTAAGGCTTGGTTTAATTCCTTTTATTTTTAGAAAAGTAATTTCTACTCATTGAAAAACTACTTAAGATTTAATATTCTCCAAACCAAACATGGGATCATGTTGACACATGTCATCACCACATATTTTAGTCCATGGGAATATGATTTAAAGTGGTGTCACAATTTAATAAGGTTTTACCCTTTTATTTTAATTAAATAAAGTGACTAGAAATGCCTATGGGGCATTCTTTTATTGGTTGAACATTATTTCTGCAAGTAAACCTATATATTTTTATATATTCTGAAAGGTATGGTTAAATGTGATTTTTGAGAGTTGGAATCAACTCAAAAGCTATTATGGTTTGAATTTGAAAAATGTTTGAATGCATAAAAGCTTATGCCTTGTTATTTTTACTATGGGTGATCTATAGGTCCACATGACTTGAATCCAACGGGCTTGGATTCAGCATTCCCAGACCTTTCTAACAAAATTGGTTTCATTCAATTTGGTGCACTGAATCGATCTGGGTTAATTTTTGAAGTTGGGTACAGAAGTGAGTTTGAAATAAAATAGAAAAGGTTTAACTCAAATAACTGGGTTGCGCGGGAAAAGTTAACGGGCCGGCCTGCTAAGCGTAGCGCTTCCGCGGGTTTCTTAAGTGGGTGTCCGCACTCGTCAGTGACACAGGGGGGGGTGCGAAGCGGTACGGGGCAACGTGGTGCGTTCGATCTGATTCTAATCCAACGGCTGAGAGTCATCATTGACGTTGAGCAACGCCGGCGAGACAGAAACCTAGCGCGGCCAGTGGGGGTTGCTGGGGCTCACCGGGGTGCAGGCGAGGGTCAGCGAGGCGGGCGAACGACGAAGTCGACGACGGCGAATCTCCTGGTACCGGTGGCTCCTCCTGGGGCGGCTCCAATCGCTGGCTCCCTTCTTCTCCAGAGGCGGCGGGCTCCGGTGAAATTCCGGCGAGGTGTTGCTCGCCTTGCTCTGGGAACGGTGTGGCACGATCAGTGAAGAGAGGGGAGTAGAATGGTGTGAAGAATTCGAGCGGGGGTGGCCTCTATTTATAGTCGAGCGAGGGGACCGACGGGGCGCACGGTGAGCTCGTCGGGGGCGATGGTACAGATGGCTATTGGCATGGGCGAAGGTAGGGGACGGTGTGGTGTTCCCTAGCGATGCTCAACGACATGGTTTCGAGGCGTGGGGCGGTGCGGGTTGGTCTGGAACATGCGATGCTCTGCGCGGCAGAGGCGGCGTCTTCGACGGCGAGCGGTGGCTGTGCGTCACAGGGCGACGAACGGGGATGTATGGCGGTCTCCTGGGTCGGTGGGGATTGTGTGTGCACGTGGCGAGGACGGCACGCGGTCTGTGGGCTTCGGTCGAGGGTGGCGCTCTGGCGCATGCTCGGCATGGTCGCTGGCGGTCTGGGCGCGGTCCGTGCGTGTGGTCCAGTTGGAAACATTCGAGCACTGGACAGGGAGTGGCGGTGGACGGTGGGTTGCCTCCCAGACTTGTTGGCTAGCCTTGTTTCTCCTCCTAGCGTGCTGTCGACATGGGGGTGACATGGGTGTGCTCGGCTGTTCACCATTGATGGCAATGCCAAGCTTACAGTGGGGCTAGTGCTTGGTTTAACTTGCTAGATGATCTACTGATATGGTTGTGATCTAGAGAGGGAACAAGTTAGGCTTCAATCACTGCTCACTATAGTGTTTAGATTTTGTATGGTTTGTGTCTGCAACCTGTTTGATGAAATGGCCGCATGAATTCAAGTTTTGAATTTTGAAAATATTTTTGGTGGGTGTGCTAGGTTGGTGCTGGTGAGTCTGCAGATGCTTGGGTTTTGAAAGTTGAGCTTGTTTGAGTGGTTTTTGAAAAAGTGGGATCTTCTCATATGATAAAGATTCAATTTTGAATTGTCATTTAAACTATGCATTTGAAAGTTTCTGGATGATCATAAAGTGGGCATTGATACTTTGTTATGAGTACATTTAAGGGGTGCAAAGATCCAGAAAAGTTTCTGTTAGGTTCTGAAAGTTTGAGACAACCAAAGTAGGCATGGGAGTTAAATTGGTCAAAGTGACCATTCCTTTGTTTTATTTGTTTTGATTTATTTGTCTTTAGGGAAAGTTTGGGAAATGTTTAGATGATGTTTATTTCACCTTAAGCATCCACTTACAAGCAAAGGAACACACAAACAAGTTGGTTCAAAAGAATTCAAAATGAAATGCATACATATATGCATGCTTTCAAAATTTTATTTAGAAAAGTTTTTGTTAACCCTAATTTTGATGCTTAGAGTTTGATGATTTAAGTTTAGTATTTTTGGGATGTTACAATACGTGGGTATAGTCAACATGGGACCCACCTACACCGCTAAGGGCCGTTTGGATACGCCGACGACTTCCGTCGGCCTAGTTTTTTTTTCCAAAAAACAATCTTTTTTTCAATTTTTGAATTGCTAATCTCATACAATCGTCTTTTTAACTCAAAGTACACTTAATCTCTAGTAAAATTACACTCATGATCAAACTTCCGGATCGGCCACCCCTTGTTACACTACTCAAACTCCCACGCTTAGTTTCTCTGTTCCTTCCGGATGAGCTTCCGATAAAAAATTAGACCTTGTTGATAATACTACCATATCAATCCTACTAACCTTGGACCATGGTGTCACACGTCTTTATTTTTTAAATTTCAAACAATTATTTAAGTAAATAAAAAATGAATAAGTAATAATAATCTTGAATTCAAATGACATTAAAATAAGTATTTTTTCATTTTTCTATTTAATATGGAATAATTTATATCTTTAAATTCATAAATCAGAATTTGAAAAATAATATGTCTAAATCGATCAAAAAATAAGAAGAATCCAAACATGACATCCCTATCATATTTTTAATCATGCATCATGTCATTTTAAATAAAATTCATTTCATAGTGTTCAAATCTTCAAAACATCATATCAAAATTCCCTTTTGAATTTGAGGATTCTAAAAAATCCTTAGCTGGAGCTGAGCCTCGCTAAATTTGTAGTAGATCTCTGATGAAATAGCATATTTTGACCCCAAAAATGATTTTTCCAAAAAAAACATGAGCATCAGATCATGTATGTTCCCATATTGTGCATGCATATACATCATGGGATGGCGAACAATATTGCAGGAGGAAGTTTTCCTTTTCATCGCACCAAAATGCCATTTCCGAGTGCAAGAAAGGGGTGTTTTGTGAAGGAACCACCAAATGAAAGTTTAAAAATGGTACCACCCTATTTTTCAAAAATAGTAGACCATCTTGCATGAACAATGTTCTAATCGGGATATCTCAGACCTTTCCGTCCACCCCTCGTGAAAAAAAACAAATTCCCGCCGAATCGGTAGGAAGTGAGTCAGATTTGAACTACGTGTACATGATATGATGCTCATGATGTTTTTGCAAAACTCATATTTAGGTTCACAATATGCTATTTCATTCGAGATCCACTTCAATTTTTCCTTTTCGTCGCACCAAAAAGCCATTTTCTTTTTTCCGAGTGCAAAAAGGGGTGTTTTATGAATCCTGGCATAGTTTCACTTGGTCTAGTGTTAAAAAGATACGATATATAATTAAATAGATGATAAGGATATCATATTTGGATTTCTCTCATTTTTCGGATAGATTTTTATATATTATTTGTCGAACTATGATTTACGGATTTGTAGATATGAATTATTCAATATGAAATGGAGAAAAGGCAAAATAAATAAAATATATTTTATTTTTATTTGAATTCAAGATTATTATTACTTATTCATTCTTATTTATTTAAATATTTGTATGAAATATAAAAAAATAAAGACGTCCAACATAAAAAAATAAAGACGTCTAAAATCATGGTCTAATGGTTAATAGGAATGATATGATAGTATTCATAATAAGTTCTAATTTCTTTGTCGGAAGCTCATGTTGAAGGAATGGAAAAGTTAAGCATGCTAGAGCTAAAGTAATGTTTGGATGGGTGACGGATCAAAAAGTTTAACTATAAATACAATTTAATTTAAGATTAAGTGTATTTTGAGTTAAAAATGTTCGTGTGAAATTAACGATTTAAATAATTTAAAAAAGTTGAGAAAAAATATTTTTTTTAAACTAGGCCAACGGCTTATACATCGGCGGTTTTTCTACGCCGACAAACAACATAGTGTCGTCACACGTGCAGCCACGGCATCGTCGGAGAAACGCACGACACGTGGCCAACAAGCTAGTGCAATTGGCTGTTCACGCATGTATCAATCGCGTTTCGTCGAGGAGTCATTGTCTAATCAACATATATCCATGCCTAGATATATAGCTAGCCTTTCCGACCAGAATAATCAACCCAGAACTCGTGATCGCAGCGCGTTTACTCCGGTAGCTACTTTGTTGGATGCTTGTACGTTTACTGCTGACCGTGAGCTCAGCTCGCAGAAGCCGTTTCTGCTTGGAATCTTCTCTTACAAGCTAGTGGCTTGGATTGCTCTTAGTTCTGCTATCACTCTCAGCCTGAGCCCACGTACTGCTTGTATGTGTATATAACTCCACAGAAGCATAAGATCTTTTTCCAGACGCAAGCTCTCATGGAGGAGGTACACAATATCAATAACAAGGAAGCTGAACCTACAAAAAAATTCAAGTCTCCAGTCACCACACCCCAAGGACACACCGTGACCTCAGACTTTCCCTTTCAAAATCCAAAAATCTATGTTGATGCCAGCTGGAAAAAAAAACTGCACTAATACAACTACAGGTCTTGGAGTTTATGTGAGATGGCAGATCCAAGAGCAAACCACATATATATCTTTGTAATAGCCTTAAAGCGAGATGTTCCATCACCAATACAAGCAGAGGCTGAAGCGCTCCTCCTGGCAGCGGTGGTTGCACACAATCTCAATATACAAAAACCTTTTTTCTTCTCTGATTGCAGGAACCTCATTCTGGCAGCAGCTGCTTCAGATGAAAGGGATCAGTTGGTACCTTGGGAAATTCGAAAACAATTAAGCCAATTTCATAAGCTGGTCAAAAATATGGAATCACAAATTTATCATATCTTCAGAGAAATTCAATAGTGTTGCTCACTGTTGTGCTCAGGTCAATAGGATCCTTGCCTACTAGCTCATGCAGAACTTTAGCTCATAGCAACTCATGTTGTCCTATCGTCTCATCTATCCTAAAGATAGAAGAAGATGGGCTTGTAATCATGGATGTACAATGCTTCCGAGCTAAAAAAAAGCTTTTCGGGTGCTTTGCACCCGTCCCTTATTCAAAAAAAAAGAAGCATAAGATAAACCTAGACACAATCGAACAGAACCTTTTCCAAATATTCTCATATACATATTTGGTCCCACAATTTGCAGCATGGAAGTATTTTAGTCTTCCAAATATTCTCATATACATATTTGGTCCCACAACTTGCAGCATGGAAGTATTTTAGTCCCACATCTTACAAAGTGAGCAAAATTAGTCCCACAACTTGCAACCTGAGAGCATTTTAGTCCAATTCAATCATATTTCTGCAATTTTGGTCAAATTCTTCCGCATGAGCTGACATGTGATATCGCAGTTTTTATAAATTGACCCCTGTATTTTTCTCTACCACTTGCGACTTGGTATAGACTCATAGGCAGGCCCTACCTATCAGTAGTTGTACAAATAATAAAATAATAACTAATAGCAATGGAGGGATTCAAACTCAAGAACAAAGTTGCGCCAAAGAAATTCAAGCTTACCACCACAGCACACGAGGCAATATGATAATTTTAAGAAAGCTCTTTTATTATACAACATTTTCAGCCTGATGCGTTCTACTTACATCGAGTCTCCAACACATAGACGGACATGAAGCACGGTGCAAAAGAGTTACGTACCAGTCACTCGCAAGATTCGAGGCGTTTGTGAAACAAAAGAGTTACATTTATATTGTATAAATAATTTAAGTCCTCCAAACTAATTAGTAGCATTGTGTGATGTAGTGGTTTGCACCGATGGGTATCTATACAGAGGTTAGGAGTTCAAATCTTTTTCCTGCGTATTATTTTATTTTTGTTTGTACGTTAAGTGACATGTGGGTCTGCACCAAGGACACAAGTGTCAAATAAAAATGTAGACGGGTCATTTTGGAAAAATTCGAATTTGGTTAAAATTGGTCAAATTTGATTAAATTGGACTAAAATGCTTTAATGATGCAAGTTTTGGGACTAGTGTTGCCTATTTTGCAAGACGTGGGACTAAAACGCTTCGACGGTGCAAGATGTGGACTAATGATGTATAAAAAATAGCACACATTTTATAGTAGTACAATCATACTTGGTACCTAACTTAGTAGCATAGCAGTTAACTTAGGACAGTAGCATAGTAAACGATCATCTAGGATAAGTTCACTATGTTGGATTCGCAGTATAGAAAATAAAAATTCCTACGATATGAATAACTAAGCATCAAGATTTATCTATTATATGCAAGCAACTGGTGGATATACATCCACAGGTAACTTACCCTCAAAGACCGAAAAGCTTTTTACGAAATCTGATTTCGTAGTTGATGTAGTCGATCTTTTGCCTGTATCAAGATCGAATAGTCGAGCGCCACAAAGCAGAAGCGCATCCGTGATCACACACACACTCGGTACCTCGACAACCTCTGAGTCCTCACTCCAACAAAGCAACGGAAGTAGCAAATCTTTCCAAAGAAAATACCAAGAACATGTACTTCGCTAATCCAAAACCATGGGAAATTTGCTAGAGGGATAGAGAGATATTTCATGAGGAGGTGTGAGAGGAGAGGAGGCCACCACCTCCTTTTATAGGGGAGGGGCAGCCCCCATGCCATGGCCGGCGACCATGGTGGGTGCCCCCACATCTCACTCATTCATGTGAGTGGAGCTTCCACTAAGCCCCTCCACATAGATTCCAACTCCACTAAAGTTGCATTAATTTTCCACCAAAATAAATGCAATCACTCATTAATAAAAACAATTTTTATTTCTTTTATTCAGAATTTTGTTAATTATTTTAATTAACAAATATTTGCATAAAACCGCTTGCATAACTTTGATATTGCATCTGAAACCAATTTTAGCAATTTGACCCGAAACTATTCCAGTGTTTATCGAAATAATCCCAGCTCTTTCAAATCTTTTCTCTATTATTATATCTGCCACATTTGGTGTCGGTATACCTTAAGTGTGTCACCCTACGGTTCACGAATAATGCAAACATGATCGAGACCCCTCTCCGATCAATAATCAAAAGTGTGACCTGGAGATCCGTATTGACTCCCACATATTCAATGATGATTCTTGTGATCGTGAGAACCATTTATGTCGTAACTAAATCCCTTTGTCTCTTACATGTACAAGTTTCGATCATCGGTATCTCCATACCTAGTTGGATCACGTTACCGACAAGTTCTCTTTTTTTCCCGTGATATAATATTCTTCGTGATAAAATCACCTGCTTGCAAGTTGTGTTAACGTGATATCACCGAGAGGGCCCAGAGTATATCTCTCCATCATTGGGATGGAAAAATCCCACTCTTGATCCATGAGCCTCCACATAACACTTCTGGAGTACCTGAAACCACCTTTATAGTCATCCTGTTACGGTGTGACATTTGATGATATCAAAGCACTCTTTGGGTCCTAGTGGTTAAGATGATCTCATGGTCTAAGAATTAGGATTACTTCGTATGATAGATTATAGCAATGTAAACATAATTACTTTGATCATATTACTATACTTCGGGTGAATGTCCATCACATCATTCCACCAATATTGTGACCCAGTTATTAACATCTAATGTTCATGATGAGGAAACCTTTGATCATCTGTTAATCCACGAGATCGTTTAAATGAGAGGCACAACTAGGAACTCTTATTTTTTATTAAACACACATGTATTAACGTTTCCAATTAACACAATTGTAGCATGAGAAATAAATATTTATCATAAACATGGAATAATATAATAACCACTTTATTATTTCCTCTCGGGCATATTCCCTTCACACTGGCACTACATAAACTTATAGATAAGTTCACCACATCATCAACAACAAATGTTCACTCTACTCATTGTCATCGACTATCCTCCTGGTGGCATCGCCATGATCTAGACACTTCGTCATGACCTCACAACAAGAGTAGTCGAAAATGACCACGCGGTACTCCTTGTCATTTAGCCTTTTGAGGGTGATGAAGTAGCTAACCCTCAAGTTGTGACCAATGTCAAAATCCGCCCAGTCCTGATCGATTGCCATCCTGGTCCTTGTGCTTCACTTCCTAATTGTATCCAGTGTGATTCCTCAAGATGATCTTCTGTGGTAGAGTGCCCAAGTACTGCCTGAATCCAGGAGGGATTTGCAACACCCCTAACCCAGATGCAAAGAGGCCCTTGATGAAGTGGGCAGGGCCGCACTCTTCATGGAAATGCCCAACATTGATAGGCCTTCCTCTCCGTCTTTTGTTGGATCCCTCCCCCTCTACCTACACATATTCATATAGCTGTAGTGCCTACAAAAAGACAATAATTGTTAGAATTACAACAAAATAGAGCATCGGCATATCACAACTATATTGGTTTGATAGAGCTGGTGCTACCTAAATCAGTGGAAATGTAGAACCATTTTGATTGTACAGACCTTCTAGTCCAGCAGAACCAGCTCTATGAACATGCATTGTCACCATTTGCTCTTACTAAAAATAAAAAATGCTTCATTGTGCAAGGAGAAATGATAATAATGCCTCATTGAACAAGTAGACACACTCCAAAGAGATGGTTCTATCATACTAAGATAATTTTGCAAGGAGAAATGCTTTTATAAAGTTTAAGGTTGTTGGAGATATGCCTAAGAGGCAATAATAAAGAGGTTATTATCATATCTTCATGCTTATGATAAATGTTTACATACCATGCTATAATTGTATAAACCGGAAACATTAATACTTGTGTGATTTGTAAACATGTAAGAGTCCCTAGTAAAGCCTCTTGTTAAACTAGCTTGTTGGTTAATATATGATCATGGTTTCCTGATCATGAACATTGAGATGTTATTAACAACAAGATCATATCATTAGGAGAATAGTGTGATGGACATACTCCTATAGTTAAGCATAGCATAAAGATCAAGTCATTTAATATAGTTCAGTTGCTATAAGCTTTCAGATACATAGTAACCTAAATCCTTTGACCATGAGATCATGCTAATCACCATCACCTGATGGATGCTTTAATGATATCAAACACCACACCATAACTAGGTGGCTATAAAGGTGGCATTGAGTGTTCGGAAAATATGTGTTGAGGCACATGAATCAAGAGTGGGATTTGTCCATCCATATGACGATAGATATACTCTGGGCCCTCTCGGTGGAATGCCATCCAATTAGCTTGCAAGCATGTGACTGGCTCACAAGGGATCACATATCACAGGAACGAGAAAAGAGTACTTATCGGTAACGAGGTTGAACTAGGTATGCAGAGATACCGACGATCAAACCTCGGATAAGTAAACTATCACGAGACAAAGGGAAATTGGTATCGTATGTAAGTGGTTCATGTTGGGAATATGCCCTAGAGGCAATCATGTATGATGAGATTTCCCATTGTATTCATAAAGATATAAAGTTGTCCTTGTATAAACATCTAATGTGTATCATTGAATATGTGATTCGGTTGTGGAACTATGCATTCATGTTGTTTGTACTAAATGTCCTTGGTCATTGAGGTTGTGCTGGACACACAACTTAGACCAATGTGAAAGTTGGCTTGATGACTCGGTTCCACTTGTCATGGGCATGGAGATGCTATTCCAACTTACACAGATTTGGCTAAAGAGTTTAGTGAGTCGGATTGACCCATATTGAGGTACAACGAACAAGTTGTCATTTGTATATCTCAATCAATGTAATCCTTAGACCTGAGGTTATTGCATAGTCCGAGTTGAGGATCACTGACTTAGGTTCTGTCAAACACTGATTCGTAACTGGGCAGTTATAAAGGCAGAGTTCGGGTCGACTGAGAATCAAGCTGCGTGATGTGAATAACCAAGATGGGATTTTGCCCCTCCACTTGGAGAGATATTCTCTGGGCCCTCTCGGATGATATGATTTGAAAAGCATGGCCATGCACGACTTGGTTAAGTGTTAACCGAGGCGATCGACTAAGAGTTAGTCGGGTGAATCACTTATCTCGGATCGAGAAGAGAGTCGGACTATTTAAGGGATGACATATATTCGCCTATAGTCTGACAAGGTATATCGTGGGGCAAAAAGGATTCGGACGCAAGTCAGATTGGAAAGGCAAGTCGTCATGACTCTTTGGTACTTGGGAGTCGGCGCGTTCTGCTAGGAGCCGCTACCGACTGATCGATTTAGAGTCGGAATCTAATCGTGTCCAAGTAGCCATGAGCCTGCAGGGTCACACACTTAATAGTGGGAGCAAGTTTGGATTGGATCTGAACTGGAAATCTAGTTGGGTTGGACCCGAGCCTGATTTGGACTGAGTCAGTGAGTTGGACTCATAGGGACTAACATTATATGGGCTTTAGTGAATGGGCCGCGCGAGCAGAGCCCACATTCACTCCCTATATATAGTGGAGCACCGTAACCCAGAAAGGTTAATCGTTGATCGGTTAGGTCATTCCATGTGTTGGAAACCCTAGCTCCACAACAGTCCTGCCGTCGTACCGAACCTAGCAGTTCGCCGCCGGTGCTCCTCCTTGCACGTGTGGATACCAGCAGAGGTGATGTACGATCAACACCAGCGATAGGATCACAAAGGACTGTACTGCATCAACTGACGCGCTTCATCAGTAATCCGCAACTGCGTGTCTAGTGGTAAACCTCGTGGCCTTCTACCTCAGCTGGATCTTGGGATCACCACGTTAGAGGAAATTTTTTGTTTTATCTCTGCATTGCCCAACAGTGGTATCAGAGCAATAACTTCTGGTTTTAGGCTCGAGATCTCGCATATGTGATATGCGGCAGGCTGTAGATGAGATCTATATGCTGTTTTGGTGGTCAATCTATGAGATAAATCGGTTTTGTACGAGGTTGATTGGATCAACTGTACTCGGGGAATGGTAGATCTGATTTCCATGATCATACTGCTGAGGTCGTGGAACGACATACCCCTACCTGTCGGCTTCCGCCATCAAGGTAGACTGTGACACGTAAATCCAGATGCGGTGATCGAAGATCAAAGAGTTTGATCGAGTCGGAACAATGGTCGGAATCCATGTTCGAATCGTAGATGAGATCTACGTTTTTTGGAAAAATCGTCGGGCGCTTCCCGCACCCGCGAGGTGCGCTGCCCCTTTGATCCCCGGCCGTTATCCGGCTAGCGGGACCGCCGGCTTCGCCCTGTCGTAGCGCCTTAGATGTTGTTGCGAGTTTCACAACGCCGGTAGATATTGTATCTATGCATAACTTGTTTTTGCAGGAAGTTGTGAATGGTATGGTTCATTTGCATGTGATGTATGTGTGTAATCCATACGTGATCTGCGAATCACGGTTTTTGTCAGCCGGCTGGAGCCTGGGTGCTGTCATTTTATTGTATAACGACCTGCGTGTCGGATTCTCCTTGTAATTTACTTTACTAATCTAGTGTAGCTGTTTGGATAACCCGGAAGGCATGCAAGGCGATGTACATGTCGGCGACATGGAGTAAGATGGCAAGTGACAAGAGTTGGCACGAGTCGGATTACAGACTTTGTGGAGATAGAGATCGCCATGAAGAGAGCCATACCATTTCACACTATAATTGCTTTATTTTGTGTTATTGTTATGTCTATATTTTACCTCTATTAGATAGTCGGTAAATTTAATCCCTCAAATAAGGTCCAGTCGGTTTTCCCGCCAGTGTTTGCACCATCACAAGTCGGACATTTTTGGTAGCGGGCTCATAAAATTGAGGTGCTGCCAATTCTTTTCGACTAGGTGGGTTCGAGTCGGACTCTTACTATGGAAACACTTGGTAAGATAGACGGGTCTATCACAATGGTTGTGGGGCTCGGGGAAAGGTCGGATGGGAGCCGGGGCATGTGATGCCACCCGTCCAACAGGATTCGTATGAGATATGATTGACAAGGAGTTGTCTACCTAGATCACTTGGCGGCTAGCGGTGATGCTAAAGCTCACTAGCCGACTTGCTTATTTAGGATCCTGAATCACTAAGTAACCATCGGAGGGGTGTTGGTTTTAGTGGGAGCATAAAATATTAAAATGTTTAATATGCTTGCTCTTTTATGAATACATGTCTTAAGTGTTTTGCATATTTTCTGTTGTAGATCATGGCACCAAGTAGCAGTCACTCTCAGATATCCGGTTTTGCGTTGAGAACTATCCTTGAGAAAGATAAACTGAATGACACTAATTTTACCAACTGGTATCGAAATCCGAGAATTGTTCTCAAACAGGAAAAGAAGGACCATGTCCTAGACAACCCACTTCTAGATGAGCCGAATGAGAATGCGACTGTCGCTGCCACCAATGCCTACCTTCGGGCTAAGGATGAGTCCACAGATATTAGCTGCCTTATGCTTGCTCACATGGAACCGGACTTGCAAAAGCAGTTCGAGCATGTTGAGGCCTACGATATGATCGAAAGACTCAAAAGTATGTTCCAGGCTCAGGCGAAGACTGAGAGGTATCAAGTCTCTCAGGCTTTGCTGAGTTGCAAGCTTAAGGATGGTGATCCACTGAGTCCGCATGTGATCAAAATGGTTGGTTATGTGCAGTCTCTGGAGAGGCTTGGCTACCCCATTAGCGAAGAGTTCGCTACGGATATAATTATGAACTCTCTTCCTAGTGCATAAGGGCAGTTCATTTCGAACTACCACATGCATGGTATGGATAAGAAGCTCACTGAATTGCATGGGATGCTCAAGCAGGCAGAGGCGGATCTCAAAAAGGGCGCCAGTAAGTGTTGATGGTGCAGAATAAGGCTAAGTTTAAGAAGAGTTCTTGGACTAAGAAGAAGGCTAAGTCAGGAGGAAAGCAGGCTCAGGACCCGGTCCCAAGTGCTTCCTCAGGGACTAAGCCATCTCCTTCAGTCGGATACACTTGCTTCTATTGCAAGGCGGATGACCACTGGAAGAGGAACTGCAGCAAGTATTTGGCTGACAAAGCCAAGAGTGGAGGTATGACTTCCGACTCAGGTACACTTGTTTGCAATGTTATAGACATATAGCTTGCTGATGCACCTAATAGTTCTTGGGTATATGATATCGGATTAGTTATTCACATCTGCAACTCGTTGCAGGGACTGGTAAGAACTAGGAGCGTAGCAAGAGGCGAGGTTGATATTCGAGTCGGCAACAAAGCAAGAGTTGCTGCGTTGGAAGTTGGCACAATGCAACTTCATTTACCTTCTGGATTCATTATGGAACTGAATAATTGTTATTATGTTCCAGTGCTCAGTCGAAACATTATTTCTGCTTCATGTTTGATGAGGCAAGGCTATGAGTCGAATATCAAGAATAATGGTTGTTCTTTGTATTTGAATGATATGTTTCATTGCTTTGCACCCATCCGGGACGGGTTATTTATTTTGAATCTTGATGGTGAGTCGGTTTATAACATAAATGTTAAAAGGTTGAAACCAAATGATCTGAATATGACTTACTTTTGGCACTGTCGGCTTGGTCATATAAGTTGTAAACGCATGAAGAAGCTCCATGATGATGGACTCCTAACTTCGTTCGACTTGGAGTCGTTCGAGACATGCGAATCTTGCCTACTCGGCAAAATGACCAAGACACCTTTTGCAAAGAGTTGTGAAAGGGCGTCCGACTTGTTGGGTCTAGTACATAGTGATGTATGTGGACCAATGAGCACAACAGCCAGGGGTGGTTATGAGTACTTCATTACCTTCACTGATGATTTGAGTAGGTATGGATATATCTACTTGATGAAACATAAGTCACGAGCCTTTGAAAATTTCAAAGAATTCCAGAATGAAGCACAGAATCAACTCGGCAAGAAAATAAAGTTTCTTCGGTCGGACCGAGGAGGCGAGTACATGATCCATGAGTTTGATGACCATCTGAAAAGTTGTGGAATAGTTCCTCAACTTACTCCGCCAGGAACGCCGCAAAGGAACGTTGTTTCGGAAAGGCGGAATCGAACCTTGTTGGACATGGTACGATCAATGATGAGTCAGACAGATCTGCCTTTATCATTTTGGGGTTATTGTCTAGAAACAGCAGCGTTCATACTAAACAGAGTACCATCAAAGTCGGTAGAGAAGACACCGCATGAGATGTGGACAGGCAAAAGGCTGAGTTTGTCTTTTCTTAAGATTTGGGGTTGTGAAGCATTTGTCAAGCGACTTCAGTAGGACAAGCTTACGTCCAAGTCGGATAAGTGTATTTTCATAGGGTATCCGAAGGAAACCTTGGGTTACTACTTCTACAACCGATAAGAGGGCAAAGTGTTTGTCACTCGGAACGGTGTCTTACTTGAGAAAGAGTTTCTCGGTCGGGGAGTCAGTGGGAGCACGGTGCAGATCGAAGAAATTCGAGAGCAACCGGCTAGTAGCGAGTTGACAAAAACCTTGGAGGTTAAGCCGGTCATGGTAGCTGAGCCGGCAGCAGCACCTGTACTACGAAATCGTGAGATTACGAAGTGTTCGTGATGTGTTACTGTTAGACAGTGATGAGCCAGCAAATTATTCGGAAGCAATGGTGGGATCTGATTTCGAGTCATGGCTTGGAGCCATGAGATCCGAGTTAAAGTCCATGGATGAAAATCAAGTTTGGAACTTGGTTGATCTGCCAGACGGTGCAAGACTCGTCGAGTGCAAATGGGTCTTTAAGAAGAAAACTAATATGGATGGAAATGTTTCAATCTATAAAGCACGTCTTGTCGTGAAGGGGTTCCGACAAGTTCAAGGAGTTGATTACGACGAGACATTCTCGCCCGTAGTGATGCTTAAATCAGTTAGGATCATGTTAGCTACATCAGCCTATTTCGACTATGAGATATGGCAAATGGATGTCAAAACGGCTTTCCTTAACGGAAATTTAACCGAGGACGTGTATATGATACAGCCCGAGGGTTTTGTCGATCCGGCTAATGTTGACAAGGTATACAAACTTCAGAAATCCATTTATGGGTTGAAGCAAGCATCTCGGAGTTGGAATATTCGCTTTGATGAGGTAGTCAAATCGTTTGGCTTCATCAAGAGTGATCATGGTTCTTGTTTGTACAAGAAGTGTAGTGGGAACAAAGTAAACTTTCTAATCTTATATGTGGATGACATATTACTGATTGGAAATGATGTCCATATGTTGCAAGAAACCAAAGAATCATTGGAAAGGAGATTCTCAATGAAAGACTTGGGTGAGGCAACATACATCCTCAGAATCCGGATCTATAGAGATAGATCAAGGAGGCTCATTGGATTGAGTCAGAGTACTTATTTGGACAAAGTGTTGAAGAAGTTCAACATGGAATCGTCTAAGAAGGGGTTCTTACCGATGTCCCATGGTGTAAAACTTAGCAAGACTCAATGTCCTTCGTCAACTGATGAGCGAAGTCGGATGAGTGTGATTCCGTATGCCTCTGCAGTCGGATCCATCATGTATGCCATGATTTATACTAGGCCGGATGTTTCATATGCTCTGAGTGTTGTGAGCATATACCAGGCTGATCCTGGAGAAATCCACTGGACAGCGGCTAAAAATATCCTAAAGTACTTGAGAAGGACTAAGGATATGTTCTTGGTTTATGGTGGTGAAGATGAACTCAGTGTAAAGGGTTACACGGATGCGAGTTATCTTACCGACTCTGATGATTCTCGTTCGCAATCCGGATACGTGTTTATTATAAATGGAGGTGCTGTGAGCTGGAAGAGTTCCAAGCAAGAGACTGTGTCTGCATCTACAAAAGAGGCTGAGTATATTGCCGCCTCGGAGGCAACAAAGGAAGCTGTTTGGATGAGGAATTTCCTCATGGATCTTGGTGTGGTTCAGGGCTCGTCCAATCCGTTAGATGTGTATTGTGACGACAATGGTGCTATTGCACAAGCCAAGGAACCTAGACAACACCAGAAGAACAAGCACATACTCATGCAGTACCATCTGATTCGCCAGTTCGTGGATCAGGGTGATATCAAGTTATGCAAGGTACACACGGATGCAAATATTGCGGATCCGTTGATAAAGTCGTTACCCCAGCCAAAGCATGAAGCGCACCTGAGAGCCATGGGCATTAGATGCTTAGACATGTGATGTCGGAAGATTGACTCTAGTGCAAGTGGGAGACTGTTGGGAATATGCCCTAGAGGAAATCATGTATGATGAGATTTCCCATTATATTCATAAAGATATAAAGTTGTCCTTGTATAAACATCTAATGTGTATCATTGAATATGTGATTCGGTTGTGGAACTATGCATTCATGTTGTTTGTACTAAATGTCCTTGGTCATTGAGGTTATGCTGGACACACAAATTAGACCAATGTGAAAGTTGGCTTGATGACTCGGTTCCACTTGTCATGGGCATGGAGATGCTATTCCAACTTACACAGATTCGGCTAAAGAGTTTAGCGAGTCGGATTGACCCATATTGAGGTACAACGAACAAGTTGTCATTTGTATATCTTAATCAATGTAATCGTTAGACCTGAGGTTATTGCATAGTCCGAGTTGAGGATCACCGACTTAGGTTCTGTCAAACACTGATCCATAACTGGGCAGTTATAAAGGCAGAGTTCGGATTGACTGAGAATCAAGCTACGTGATGTGAATAACCAAGATGGGATTTTGCCCCTCCACTTGGAGAGATATTCTCTGGGCCCTCTCGGATGATATGATTCAGAAAGTATGGCCATGCACGACTCGGTTAAGTGTTAACCGAGGCGATCGACTAAGAGTTAGTCGGGTGAATCACTTATCTCGGATCGAGAAGAGAGTCAGACTATTTAAGGGATGACATATATTCGCCTATAGTCTGACAAGGTATATCGTGAGGAAAAAGGGACTCGGACGCAAGTCACATTGGAAAGGCAAGTCGTCATGACTCTTTGGTACTTGGGAGTTGGCACATTCTGCTAGGAGCCGCTTCCGACTGATCGATTTAGAGTCGGACTCTAATCGTGTCCAAGTAGCCATGAGCCTGCGGGGTCACACGCTTAAGAGTGGGAGAAAGTTTGGATTGGATCTGAACTGGAAATCTGGTTGGGTTGGACCCGAGCCTGATTTGGACTGAGTCAGTGAGTTGGACTCACAGGGACTAACATTATATGGGCTTTAGTGAATGGGATGCGCAAGCAGAGCCCACGTTCACTCCCTATATATAGTGGAGCACCGTAAACCAGAAAGGTTAATTTTTGATCGGTTAGGTCATTCTATGTGTTGGAAACCCTAGCTCCACAGTAGTCCTGCCATCGTACCGAACCTAGAAGTTTGCCAACGGTGCTCCTCCTTGCATGTGTGGATACCAGCAAAGGTGTTGTACGATCAGCACCAGCGATAGGATCACAAAGGACCGCACTGCATTAACTGACGCGCTTCATCAGTAATCCGCAACTGCGCTTCTAGTGGTAAACCTCATGGCCTTCTACCTTAGCTGGATCTTGGGATCACCACGTTAGAGGAAATTTTTTGTTTTATCTCCGCGTGGCCCAACAATTCATTCGATCGCAAAGTAATCGTAGAAATATGTGGGAGCCATATGAATTTCTAGATTCCTCTATTGGTTATTGATCGGAGAAGAGTCTCGGTCATGTCTGCATAATTCACGAACCGTAGGGAGACACACTTAAGGATTCGATGCTGTTTAGTAGATATGGAATGTAAGTAGGGAGACCAAATGTTTTTTAGAGTGTCGAATGGGATCCGGGATATCACGAGCAGATCCGGAATGGTCCGGAGAATAAGATTCATATAAGGAAAGTCCAATTCCGGAGTTCAGGAATGATTCTGATGATTTCATCGGAGAGGTTCTAGAAGGGTCTAGAAGGTTCACCGGACCGGAAGGGGAAGGGGAAGGGAACATGAATGTGTCATGGATAAGTGGAATGATTGGATCATGTCCTAGGTCACTTGGTTGGGCATTAGCAAGAAAGAAATCAAGCTCCAAATTGAAAGTCAAAAGGCAAGTTTGAAAAGTCAAACTCTGAGAATGTGTCCTCGTGGAGGAAGGAAAGAATCCTTCTTTCCCTCCACCACAAGCCAACAAGGAGAGGGAGTTGGGGAAGGATTCAAACTCCCCTCTCCCAAGCTGCCCTCCCTCTCATAAATAGAGGGGAGGATGCCCCAAGGACACACAACACCAGTCCCTCCCCACCTAGCCGCACCGCCGCTCGCCGGCTCGCTGTCACCACCCTAGCCGCCGGCGGCCACGCCTCCTCCTCTCCAGCCATCTAATCCCTAGATCACCGGAAACCCTAGATCCACCATTACCTGCTCCGGCTTAGGCGAAGACCTGCAGGATCTTCCCTCTACTTCTGACACCACGTCGTCGTGCTGCCGGAATCGCGAGGAGAGAAATACAACCACCGCTGCCTGCTGGAACAAGGGAGAGGAAGGTCTTCATCGAGTACAGAACGTGTGACCGACTACGGAAGCGCTGCCGAAATGCAGCGCCAGAAGGATCGTCTACGCGATTTTGAGATCGGCAAGTGTACGACTACATCACCCACGAGAATCTGCTCTCGTTAACCGCTTTGGAATCTTAGAGGGTGAGTATTCTAATCGACTCGTTGCTACAATCTAGTAGATAGATCTTGGCTTGTTTGTGTGCATGCGGTAGAATTTTTTTGTTTTCCATGCTACGAACCCCTACAAAGGTATGATAGGATCATCCCTTACAATCCATATATTTAAGGGGCATGTACATTAGTTGTAATGATTGGACATTGCAAGAGAATGAAGAACAAAAAAGATTGCCTCATAAGCAATGTGTGTGAAAATACCAATCATAATTGACACTTAATCAATTGGGGCTCTTGCACACACACATCAAGCATAATCATAGGACACACATTACACTAACAACTGGAATTGAAGGCCTCATAACATAAAACTGTGCACACGGTACTCATGAGATAATCAGACATTTTACAAATGGCAAGAAAAAATATTTAGAGATTTTACGGGACATCGATGCCTACTTGCATAATCATCGACCATAGAAAAAAACCCAACAACCAAGACATTTGGGGGCCTCATTCATTTTTCAGGGATGGAACCAGCGAATCTAGGATCAAGCACAACCTGATGTTGTACATTGCACCAGGTTCGGTAACCCGTCCCTACAAAAATGATACATTGCAGCACATTTTAATCTTGGACCTCCAAGGAATTTTATTGCATGCGTGGCGGACTACAATCAAAATCTATAGGGACAAAACATACTACATGTAGGGAATCGAACGGCGAACAAAAACTCCACTCAAAGGAAATACACAAACATGAATAGTGCATCAAAGTCTGATTTGAAAAAAACTGAAACCCTAGTTGTACTTGGTCGATCTGAGGTTGTGTAATCGATGAGGAATACAAGAAGAGGCCAACAGTCGGTCAAGAAATTTCCCAAAATCTAGCCGCAATCTTAATCCTAAAGTCTTTGAACTCTAGGCACTTAGGCATAATGGTTATCTAAGCATGTCAAACAAAACTCGTCCTAGCTTCATCTACTCGCAGATCCAAGAAGACCAAACCTAATGAAGTGTGAGATAAGCGTTTTCCGCCATTGACGAGTTGCCGAGGACAGAGTCGAGGTGGGAGTGCATGGGGATGTCGACGCGGTCGTCAGTTCGAGGTCGTGGTCGTCTTCCTCGTCCTCCTCCATGCACCGTCGTGAAGAAACGGTCGGCGCTAGTGCAACCGCCGACATGATGTGACAGGAAGAGTGAGAGTGAGACAAGGGGAGTGAGAGGATGAGGGGGTGATGAAGGGATTTGTGGTGTGTGTTCTTGAAGGGACGCGACGTTCCCCCTCGCCTTCTCCATGATTGCAGCGGAGGCCTCTCCTTGCGCCACAACGGGCGCAGCTCCACGGAAACTGCCGATTCGGTAGTTCCCAGCAGGTCTTCCCGAGAATGCTTTAAAGTTTGTGTTGTCAAGAATGAGGAGGCTAGACAGGCAAGTAATCGGCTCAACTTCTTCTCCACGGGCCTGCCCGGGCCTCGGCCTACCTACCAAACGCAGTACATTAGATGCATGAGATCTTTTATGTCACTCTTACTATGTCACACTACGGATGTTTGTATAAACACTAGTGCAGAGAGGCCCATTGGTCCCGGTTGGTAAGGCGCTTTAGTCCCGGTTACCAACTGGGACGGGGTAATCGGGACTAAAGCCCCAACCTTTAGTCCCGGTTGCCCCACCAACCGGGACAAATGGGGGTACACGTGGCAGCGTCAGAGCGCGAGGGGTTGGAGCATTAGTCCCGGTTCGTAACACGAACCGGGACAAATAACATTCTGCCGCGGCAGAGAATTCATTTTGGCACATTTTGTTGCCGCGGCAGCATTTTCGCCACTTTTTGTGCCGCGGCAGAGAATTCATTTTGGCACATTTTGTTGCCGCGGCAGCATTTTCGCCACTTTTTGTGCCGCGGCAGAGAATTCATTTAGGTTGTTTTATTGTTTATTTAGTGTTTTGCACTTATCAATGAAGGAACCATTATATTACACAAGATCATCATGATAATATTACATTCGATAAACGGATCGAGTTCATGCACTACATACAAAAGTTGCTCTTTTTACAATCCCTATTGTCTATACACAGCCGAATAGTATTCCCCTTTTGGGTTTAGGACTTCTGCATCCAAGAATCCCGCCAATTCCTCCTGAATTGCTCGTACATGATCCTTTGGCAGAAGACCGTCCCGTAGACGTTCGATCTGATTTAAAAAAGGAGTCAGCCTATATGAATGAAACTAAACACAATTTGATTGTAATTAAAAACTATAGAAATTGTTTACGTACGTGGAGTTGCTCTAAATTTCTGCCCTTCTCATCACACGTCTTCCGGATGAACTCGCAAACATAGTATCCACATAGACTGTTACCTGGTCCCTGTGTCAGGCACTTTACGAGAACATAGTTCAATCAAAATAATAATCAAGCATGATAATAACTGTATCAAAACTAGAATCAAAGAGATGTGCGGATATAGCTAGTGGTGCTTACATCTAGTGCTTCCAATGTAAGCTCCTCTTTCCAAACACCCCTAGCCTTATTGGTGAACCGTTTCCAAGCGCTGCCCGGCGAAGAAAACGAATAAAAGAAGTTATTAATTACTTGATATCATAAAATTCACGAATGTTGCCGATATATTATCGTAATGATTAGAATTACCGCTGGAGGATCATCTGCATGTCCTTCCACTGCTCAAGGGGTTTATGTTTCAGTCCATGACTAGTACACGCCCTTTGTCAAGTTGAATGATTAACAGAATATAGTGGAAGCTGCGAATGCATAACTAATCAATTATATACTTAACATCGAGTAAGCGAAATAGAAAGTGTATAGAAGACAATAACACTCACTCGAAGTTGTAAGGAAAAAGTATTTCCCTTCTGGTTTCTTGAAACCTTAACGCGTGTACTATATTATCCTCCGTATCCTGGGGGCTTGTTTTGAGATTAGCTTCATGAACCCAATATGGGTCAATGAAGCCAATGTCATAGATTTGTCCTCTGCTGCATTCGAGAATCTTTATTCTGCATATTACAGTATGATTATATACATGCAATAAACAAGGTGAGATAGCTGGAGACTAAATTAATTACAGAATTAGTACTTACAGACAATAGGCACTGATGATCGATTTGTCCAAGGCGTCTTGATTGAATAATTGAAATAGTTCATCAAATTCAATGTATATCATGTCATCCTTTTCTTTCCCATGATGCTTTTTTTTAACCCTCAGCACTATCCAGTTAGCCCCGGCCTTTGTGGCATGCATGTACCAGTTATGCAATCTTCGCATTTTTGTTGGAAGATTGTTTACCTCCTCAGGTTTGACGAGAGGTTTGTCGTACTGGTATTTGTATGCTACTTCACTCACGGGGAAGTACTCTAACTGGGATAAGTACTGGGCAATACTCATACCTTGAGCAGCGGCAGCTTCTCCGTATTGTGCAACTACCTCTGGATCATACTGCTCTTCGGCCCCATATTTGCTCGACCCCACATTGGTTTGGGAAATCACCTTGAGAGGGGCGCAAGACTGTTTTGCTTGTTCTCCGAGCTGGGCAACAGATTTCTCGCTTGCATCAGTACTGCTCTTCGAGGCTTTTTGTGCTGCATGTGACTTGAGAATAAAACGCTCATAGTCTGATGACAGCTTTGGCTCAGGTGGATGAAGAGTCTTTAGCATTTTCAACACTTTGGCTTTTTCTTCTTTGGTGCTGAGGAACTCTGGCTCTTTCAGCCGCCTCAGCTTAGAGAAAAACGCTGTCGTTTCCGCATCAACGATCGCCGCAGTCTCCTCTTCAGTACAGTCATAAGCTCTCTTGGGAGGAACCGTTGTTACTTTTGGAAGAGGCTCTTGTTTATGTTTCGGCGATCGCTTACCACGACGCAGAGTAGCGGTACGCTTACGCTTTTTATCCTGAGGCGCCGGCGATGGCTCCCGCGGTGATGGCTGCGCCGGAGATTGGTGAGGCGACGGAGCCGGGTGAGGTGACGGAGCCGGGTGAGGCGACGAAGATGGCTGCTGCGGCGGCGACGACCTCGCTGGAGACGGGTGAGGCGGCGGCGAAGATGGCCTTGGCGTGTGATTTCGAAGCACGATACATTCCTTTGGCCATAGAATGGTGACGTTTTTTGCGTCTCCCAGTACAGTCACATCCCCTTCACCTGCAGGGTAGTCAAGATCCAAAACTTCAAAGGTGGGCATGATTTCATCCACCCCGACAACAGCGTAGCCCTCTGGAACCGGACGACAGTGGTAAGTTGGTGTGGGTCCAATTGGTAAGGCATAGCCGACCGCCACCGTCATTGATATGTTCACAACTTTGACATGTAGCTCGCAGTGTGTCATCTCTGTGATATCATCCACTGGGTAGCCAACAGGAGCCATCGTCGGTGCACCATCGTCATCGCCATTGTCATCACCCGGGACCTCGGTGGAAGCCACATTGCTTTTTCGATTATTCGATAGGCCGGTAGCATCGAATGCAGTGTGCTGCTGAGATGGGCCGGTAGTACTTTGCTCTTTAAGTGCGTTAATTTCATCTTGTTGTTCCTTTATTCGTTCTTCAATTATACGCATTCGCTCTTTCTGACTCTCTGCTTCAACTTCCGCCCTGTCCTTTCTCCTCTGACGGCTTCTATCAGGATATTTCTTCCTATCTTCGGGAAACCCAGTCCTCCATGGTTGGGAGCCTCTTGTGCCTCGTGTTCGTCCATCATGTTCCTTATTTCCAAGGGCGAGTGTGAGCTCATCATTCTCTCTATCGGGAATGAAGTCCCCATCTTTAACAGCCTTTACTGCTTTTCTCATCTTCTCGATTGGCAAGGGGTCTTCTTTATGTCGTATGTTATATATACACTTTCCTTCCGAGTCCAACGTGCCCCCATGCCCGTAAAACCAATTCCTTGCACGTTCTACCCAATCGTCTATCTCTGGGGTGATCTTTTTAGCACGCAGTTCATTCTCAAGTTTTTCCCACTTAGGAATGCTAGCCCTGTAACCACCTTGCCCCATAGTATGGTGATACTTCTTGTTTGCAGCATTCAGCTTATTCGTTGCAGACATTTTCTTAGCTTTTTCTGATGTCTTGTATTTCACAAACTCAGCCCTGAATGGTTTTATCTTCTCAAACTGAATATTCTTGAAATCGGGAGTCTTCTCTTTCACGACATAGTCAAGGTGCAATCTTTTCTTCCAGTTGGTGAAACACTGGGCCATCTTCTTCAAAGCCCACTCCCTAACCTTAGCCTCCATGGCTCTCCCATGTTCTAAGGCGTCCTCAACTGGATCCTCCGCATTTGGATCCAGCTCTATCTTCGGTAGTTTGAAATTAACCATGAGCCTCTTCCACAGTAAATCTTTGGCGTGGTTAGGGACAAATAAACATGTTCCCTCTTCTTCCGCATCAGCAGGCCTATTCCAATTTCGAATGGTGATCGGGATTAAGTCCCTAACGATTACTCCGCATTGTGCCACAAATTTTTTTGCGACAACTTCGGGAGCCGTCGGTTTGCCGTCTTCAGCGACATCTTCGATCCTGAACCTCTCATGGTCTTGCAACTTTTTGGTTGGGCCTCGTCTCCTCTTTTCAGTAGATTCCTTCTATTCGGAGAGCTAAAAGAAGAAAGATCGTCATTACTATTTCTATATAGATAGCAGATGATTAATTAATGAATTAATTATATTACATGCACCTCGCCGGAGCGGTCGTCTTCTCGATTACACAAGGCATCGCCTTCTCCCTCGCAGAAGGCAACACCTTCAACCTCAAACAAGTTGTCTATTCCGGAAAAAAGAGGATCACCCTCACCGGAGTTGTTCAGAAACGTCGATACATCTAAATTTTCTTCCCCGCGGATCACACCTTGGATCAACTCTTCCTTTTCTTCGTCTCTGACGTGTGGGTCCATATTTTCTGCATAGGTGGAAAAACGAATAAGTCAAAGCGGCTAAGGGAGAAAGTTAGGTACGGTGTTGAGAGATATAAACCCTAATTCAGAGAAACCCTAATATATACATACATAATAATAAAAATGAAGAGAAACCCTAAACCCTAAACCTAGCTACAAAAATGAAACTATGTAGTAGATAGGTAACTCTAGCTAAAATCAACTAAAATCAATATTCCGGAGTTCCGAGGGGTGTAAAACCTAATTCAGAGAAACCTCGGATGCATATGAGAGGGGAACATGAGTATAAGGCTACAAAAGGGAAACTATCCAGCAGATAGGTAACACTAGATACTAACAAAATACCATATTGGAATCGATTTAAGAGGGTTCGGAATGCCCTGGCGAAGGCACATCATCGAACCCACATGCACTAAGGGGTATTAATGATTCCTTATCTAAGATAGGGTTTTTAAGTTGCTTGACAATGTGAATCAGGTCTGGGGCTACCCACAGTGACTGACCAGTGGGGCCGAAGACTAATAATACCAAACTATCTATCGATAAGCTTAAAGGGAGTAATGCAATAGATAGGACACTCTATCTATCGATAAAAGACCACAGTGGAATTGTATGCATCATGGCAAGAATTGAAATGCTTTCGAAATCATAGGATTATATCATGGTAGGGCTATGCTTGCCTTTGCATGTTGATAGCCGAAAGCAGAGCTTCAGGATCCTTTTACTTGACTTGATTATAGTTGGTCAAGTATTTGTCTTCGAGCTTCAACGGTGTTGATCTCTGGCTTCGATCGATCTCGATATCGTATTCTACCAGGAAGAACCAAACGCCGGAAAGAAAGGGAAATAATCAACACATGGCATCGATGCAATGCTCAAGCAAGTATGATGATATGACAAGTTAATTTGTATTGGAATGTAACCCTAAGACATGCTCGATAATTTAATCGGCGTTCCGTGGGGTGAAAACCCTAACTCGGGGAAACTCCGAAACATATGAGAGGGGTGCATTTGTCCTTCTAATTATACTTGTCATTTAAGTTGTTGAACAATGCATGATTATAGGTTAAATAGATAGGTTTCATTTTTCTGAACAATTTGGTATATTATACAAATTTTTCTGACTTATAAACAATAAGTTATTGATTTTACAATATTAAATCATTTTCTGGAATTAAAAACAAAAAGGCAAATAGTTTTTTACACCGGGGCGACCCCTAGCCAGTGAGACTGATAGAAGGGCCCCAGTGCCAACTCAGCCTCCATGCAAGCAAGCAGGACCCACCGAAGGTTTGACCGCGCTGACCCCGCCCGCTGATGTCACCAGGACGTCAGCGTGACGTCATTTACCGGGGATCAGCCCCAGATCGTCGACGGGGAGGGCGCTGGAGCGCGGGAGGAGCAGCGGGAGCGGAAGCGATGGATGCGGGCTAGCGTACCGAGCCGTTTAGTGGCAGCGCCGCTCCGGATTGGTCGCCGGAAGAGGAAGCACGACGGCGGCCGACGGCAGTGGCTTCAGGTCCTCGGCGCGGCAGCGATACAAAGAGGAAGAACGGAGAGGACTGTGAGGTGGAGGGGCTCACCACGGAGGCGGTGGAGGGGTCAGCTCGACCAAGCGAGCTCGGACGCGGCTGGAATCGTCGAGAATAGCGGTGGCCGGACTTCGGGGAGGAGCTCCTGATTGCCGTGGTTATGGGCGACCTTCGTCGATTCTGTTGGAGGGGAGGCGGTTCCTGGCGAGGCGGAGGCAGAGCAGCGGCGGCGGCCGGTAAGGCGTGCAAGGCGGCGGGGCAGCCTGACGGCGTCGCTTCAGTCCATGTGCGCGAGAAGATTGCGAGATGGGGAAGAAGAAGAGGAGGGACACCCAGTTATTAACCAAAGGACCTTTTGTCCCGGTTGGTAGCTCCAACCGGGACTAAAGGGTCATACGTCCCGGTTGGAGCCACCAACCGGGACGTATACTCCAATTTTTTCAGCAGATAAAGGGGCGCGCGCGCAGGGGGTCTTTAGTCCCGGTTGGTGGCTCCAACCGGGACATATGCCCCTGTTTTCAAATTTTTTCAAGTATTTTCTCTCTGTTCCCGCCTTATTTTTTATTTTGGGGTTTAAATTTGTAATGTTTTTTAAATGATAATTACTTTGGAATTTAGAAAAACTTAACCATAAAAAGTGTTTAAATTTGAATAACTAATTCGAAACCATTTTCTGTTTTTAAAAATAATTAATGTAACCATTTAAACTATGAACCATTTAAAATTAATAATGAAATAACTTATATTTTTTGAATATTAATTTGGAATTTAGAAAAAATTTAAACATAAAAAGTGTCTGGATTTTAATAAATAATCCAAAACCATTTTCTATTTTTAAAAAATAATTAATGTAACCATTTAAAATTAAAAATGAATTAAACTTATATTTTTTAAATATTAATTTGGAATTTAGAAAAACTTTAAACATAAAAAGTGTTTGGATTTGAATAAATAATTCAAAACCATTTTCTGTTTTAAAAAATAATTAATTTAACCATTTAAAATATGAACCATTTACAATTAAAAATGAATTAACTTATATTTTTTTAATATTAATTTGGAATTTAGAAAAACTTTAAACATAAAAAGTGTTTGGATTTGAATAAGTAATTTGATTAGGATAGAACTGAAATTAAAGTACATAACACAACTAACACAAAGTTACATAGAAGAACTGAAAATTAAGATACATGGCCAGATTAAGCCACAATCGGCCGAACTTGTTTTGCAATGTTGGAATGATTCAGTCATGCTCCTGCCTACACCTGTAATACTCGCCACTGTAGTCGTCGTACTCGCCGCGGCCGTCGTCGCTGTCATCATCGGGGTCGCGGTAGTTGAACCTTGAAGGCTGAGTACGAGTGGGCTGGACTTGAGGGTAGCGCAGGCGGGGGATAGAGTCGGCGGCCGTGTCGTAGGCCATGACGCTCTGGAGAGTCCGGTCGCGCCACCACAGCCGACGGCTAGCCTCGTTGAAGTTCGGAGGAGGTGGGACGTCCTCCTCGTGCCTGGCGAGCGCCCTGTCACGCCGATCCACGGAGAAGGCTTCCCAAGTCGGGAAATAGTCGGGATGCCATCTGGTATTCCTCCACTGCTCCGGCGTGAGCTCGAAGTAGTAGTGGTTCTTGATGGCCATCCAACGCGCCACACCTAGAGGGACAGGAGGAACCGGCACGCCTCCGGCGCTCAGCATCCAGCCGACGGGGACACAGTAGCCCGACGGGCAGGAGTAGTTCGAGGCGCAAAGCGCCTCCGCCTCCCTGGGAGTTAGTGCTACGGTGGAAGTCATGGGAAAGAGTGATGAGGTTGCAGATATGAGTCTAGAGATATGCAATGACAATGGAGGCCAACCCTACATATATATAGTGAGAAATGGCAGGAAGATAACTGGAGGGAAGAACTGGCGAGAAGAACCGGCGAGAAAAACTGGCGGGAAGAAATGGCGGGAAGAACTGGCGGAAAAAAATGGCGGGAAGATCATGTACCTGTAGTACAAACCGGACCCACTTCCTGCCGATTCGGCAGACATTTGTCCTTTTTACCCGGGATGGATGAAACAGTTTGAGATGTCCCGGTTGGGAGATAGTCCATGTAAGGTGGTCTTGTATTTTAGGAAAATGGGACAGTAGCATTCTGAAACGGCATTTTGGTGGTTACTTCACAAAACGACCCGTTTTTTGCGCTCGGAAAATGGAAAAGGGCTTTTCCGTGCGACAAAAAGGAAAACTTCCTCCTGCAACATTGTTCTCCATACCAATATCCACACACATGCATAATATGGGCACAACATCACAAACTATGCCGTGATTCAGCATATAACATCGGTCATTTGGACCGAAAGCCATGAAACCTCGAACATGATAGGTCATTTTGTGAAGGTTTTTTCGAAACATGATCAATATACCAAGTCTAGTATTTTTCCTTTCAACTATGTAACATAATATGACACCACGCGAAGGATTTTCATTGTTCGGATTTTTTTTTGAATTTATTATGCTCGTTTTGAATTATCTGAATTTCTAACTATGGTCGAACCGGTGTGCATGAAGATAGGGGATGAGAATCGTTAGAACTTGCATTGGATCTATGAAGAAACCACATATTGCGAGTCTAAAAATGATTTTTTCAAAAAATCACGGGCGATAGATCATGTACCTGTAGTACAAACCGGACCCACTTCCTGCCGATTCGGCAGACATTTGTCCTTTTTACCCGGGATGGACGAAACGGTTTGAGATGTCCCGGTTGGGAGATAGTCCATGTAAGGTGGTCTAGTATTTTAGGAAAATGGGACGGTAGCATTCTGAAACGGAATTTTGGTGGTTACTTCACAAAACGACCCGTTTTTTGCGCTCGGAAAATGGAAAAGGGCTTTTCCGTGCGACAAAAAGGAAAACTTCCTCCTGCAACATTGTTCTCCATACCGTGCTTCTTAAGTGACGCCCTTTATCCGTCTTGTTATGTGTATGCATGTTCTTTGGGTCTTTCATAATTTGTTGGTCCTCCCGTGCTTTTGGTGTATCTTTTGTCTTCCCATACATGCCTAGGAATCCTAGCAGGTTCACACAAAGATTCTTCGTAACGTGCATCACGTCGATTGAAGAGCGGACACGCAGGACTTTCCAATATGGCAGCTCCCAAAATATAGATTTCTTCTTCCACATGGGTGCGTGTCCTGTAGCGACGTCGTTCGGAACTAACTGACCGTCGGGACCCTTTCTAAAGATTACTTCTATGTCCTTGACCATATCAAATACATTATCACCAGCAGGGAGTTCAGGCTTCTTCCGATGATCTGCCTCACCTTTGAAATGCTTGCCTTTCTTTCTTACGGGATGATTGGTCGGAAGAAATCGTCGATTCGCCACGTACACAACCTTCTTGCATTTATGAAAATATGTACCTTCAGTCTTATCTAAACAGTGTGTGCATGCCTTATATCTCTTGTTTGTCTGTCCTAAAAGGTTACTAAGAGCAGGCCAATCATTGATGGTTACGAATAACAACCCTCGTAGATCAAATGGCTCCTGTTTGTTCTCATCCCACGCACGTACACCTGGTTTGCCCCACAACTGTAAGAGTTCTTCAACTAATGGCCTAAGGTACACATCAATGTCGTTGCCCGGTTGCTTCGGGCCTTGGATAAGCACTGGCATCATAATGAACTTACGCTTCATGCACAACCAAGGAGGCAGGTTGTAGATATATAGAGTCACGGGCCAGGTGTTGTGACTGCAGCTCTGCTCCCCAAAAGGATTCATGTCATCCGTACTTAGACCAAACCATAAGTTCCTTTCGTCATCTGCAAAGTCTGGGAAGTCTCTCTCGATTTTTCTCCACTGTGACCCATCAGCAGGGTGTCTCAACTTTCCGTCTTTCTCACGGTCTTCTTTGTGCCATCACAACAACCTGGCATGCTCTTTGTTTCTGAACATGCGTTTCAACCTTGGTATTATAGGAGCATACCACATAATCATAGCAGGAACCCTCTTCCGGAGGGGCTCTCCCTCAACATCACCAGGGTCATCTCGTCTTATCTTATACCACAACGCATTGCATACCGGGCATTTATCTAAATTCTCATACTCCTTACCGCGGTAGAGGATGCAGTCATTAATGCATGCATGTATCTTTTGCACATCTAATCCCAGAGGACAGAGAGTCTTCTTTGCTTCGTAGGTACTCTCGGGAAGTTCGTTATGTTTTGGAAACTTCAGCTTCATTATTTTCAGCATCTTTTCAAATGAGGAGTCAGTTAGACCACACTCTGCCTTCCATCGCAACAATTCCAGTGTGGTACCGAGCTTTGTGCTGCCATCTTCACAATTTGGCTTCTAACATGCCCTCTAACTTCAACTTCTCATTTTCTGTTTCACAGTCTCGCTTTGTATCAGAAATGACCCTACCAAGTTCATCAGCCGGCTCATCTAATGCCTGTTCTTCACCTCCTTCCTCTCCATTGTCTTCCATTGCAGTATCATTGTATTCAGGAAACATATGATGATAGTTGTTATCATCATCTTCTTCTTCACCATCTTCCATCATAACCCCTCTTTCCCCGTGCTTGGTCCAGCAATTATAGTTGGGCATGAAACCTTTCATAATCAGGTGGCCGCGAATGATTTTCGAGGAAGAGTACTCCTTGTTGTTCCGACATTGAACACATGGACAACGTATAAAACCATTCTCTTTGTTTGCCGTAGCCACATCGATAAATTTATCCACGCCTTTCATATACCCGGCTACACGCCGGTCACCGTACATCCATTCCCGACCGTTCATCTGCATCATATAAGTAAGTTTATCAAAAAACAGGACATCATAAATAGTGAAATGACCAATTCACATCGACACATGCATTGTATCAATGACAGAGAAAAGATAAGATTGCTAACCTCGATCGAGAAAAATAAAGAGGAGAAAGCTCAAGTGCGTCTCGGACACCTTCTATATTTTTGTTCTATGAGAAATTGAACGGGATTATTCACTCAAACATTTCATCAGACACCTTGAATGCATGCATAGGGGAGAAAAAACTAGCAGACCCCTCACACCTTCCACCAATAGAAAAAACAGAGTGGAGGCAGAGGGGGCTGGGGCGTTGCATTTATAGAGGGCGGGAGCATAACCTTTAGTCCCGGTTGGTGGCTCCAACCGGGACGTATGCCCCCTTACCAACAGGGACGCATTGCCTCCGGGCCCCGTGCCCGCTCGAAACGGGACGCGTGCCAGCATTAGTCCCGGTTGGTGGCGCAACCAGGACTAATACTCTGAAGGGACGCGAACAGATGGCCTGTTTTCTACTAGTGAAAAGAGCGGAGCCAATTCTGATCTCGATATGCATGACTATGTCTAACTAGATATTGATAGTTTTGTACACAAATGTGTGGACTGATTATGTAGTCAATTAAGATGTGTACGTGCACGTTCACTAGTTATGTTAGAAGGCCCATCTCCATCACCATCAGTTCTGTACATACATACGTACGTCTGTGGACCGTCGTGTCATCGCATATGGGAGCAGCTAGCTCACGACGACGTGGCCAACAGGCAAAGCCAATTGGCTGCTAGCTCCCGCCTGTATCAATCGCGTGTCATCGCGGAGTCGTTTTTTAGCTAGCATTCCGACCGGAATAATCAACCTAGAACTCGTGATCACGACGCGTTGATCACTTGCGTAGCAGCTCTGTTGGATGCTTGTGTTTACTGCTGACCTGACCGGGAGCGCGTGCTGCTGAAACTTCTCGCAGCAAGCTAGTGGCTTTCATGCCTCACTAGTACTGTACCACCTGGTGGTGCTATCACCGTCACCCTGAGACCACGCCCCAGCACCCCGCGCGCGTGTATATAACTGCGATATATAGCCATCACTCTTCTCTCCACAAAATCATACTAACAGAAACCTAGCTAGGCTCGATCAAAACCTTTCCAAAGATCCTCCTAGATTGTTGGAAATGAAGGTAAGAAATTCTTCAGTTTCTCCCCCCTTTCGCATTTAACCAAGAGATTTACTCCCACCATTCCAATCCCTTCTCTACCCGTATATATAATTTTGAGCGATTACTAGCTCTTCAACTGAATCATGCGATGGACTCATCGATATCTTTTTCTTCCCGGCCTTGTCTTCGTTTTGCAGCAAAAGATTGCTATCCAGGTGAGCGTGACCTGCGACAAGGGCCGACGCAAGGCCATGACGATTGCCGCGAAGACGACCGGTATGCATCATATCCTACGCGATAACTAATTCATCACCACGTACGTTCTCCTTTGATCTATAGTGCGCATCCTAATAGAACATGCATGGGTGCGAGCGAGCGCGCAGGTGTGATTTCGGTGGGGATAACCGGCGACGGGAGGGACATGCTGGAGGTGGTAGGCAACGAGATCGACACGGTGGCTCTCGTCGGCTGCCTGCGCAAGAAGCTCGACTACGCCAACATCCTGAAGGTGGAGGAAGTCAAGGACAAGGACAAGAAGAAGAAGGAGGAGGAGGAGTACTGGAAGGCGCTGCACTGCTACCCCGGCGGTTACTACTACCCACACCAGTATCCGCCGCAGACGATGGTCGTCTGCGATGAGCCCAACCACTGCACAATCATGTGATTGCCTATTTGCCAGAGACCAATTTTGCCATATAATAAGTTTGTCACCAATTATACAAGTATTTCTTATTACTAGTTATAATTGGCGGAAATTAAGGGAACTGGGTTATATTCGTATATATGTATGTCTTCAGTTGGTATCATGCATGTTACTCCTTCGGTCATGTAATATAAGATGTTATTGCAATTTGCTAACTCATATATAGGTTGCAGTAACATACTATTATGGGATACAGGGAGTAGATATCAAGACAAACGCCACCTTATAAGCGTATGATCTGGTTAATGCATGGACACACTAAAAATAATTCATTAAAGATGACACTTATAGAATTCAAGATGGTGTGAGAAAATTATTATTCAACTAGAACAAATGCCGACCACTCGTAGCCGATCCCCAAAACACCCTCCTCCCGACCCCGTGCGGCGTTGCCGCCGCACCGGGTCGTCGCTCCCGCCCCAGCCAACCACTCCTCCCGCGCGCCCCCTCCTCTCCGCCGTCATCAGATCCTGTTGGAATTTTTGCTTAATTAGGCACAGCCCATTTATTACATGCCAATAAATTCCTGAAATCTAGAGGCCCATTTGGCCCAATCATTCAAGGCAAGATCTAGGACAAATATTTAGTTCCACATTGCTAGTTGAGTGGAAGTTAGACCAGCTTATAAGGTGAGCTCTCCTACCACTTGGTAAAAAGGATGAGAAGGAGAAGGAGAGAGTTCCACACGCGCGCTCCTCCTCCTCACCTCGCCTCGCCTCGCCACGACACGCGCGCGCGCCGCGGGTTGCGGGTTGCGGGTTGCGGGAATCTCGCCGAGCCGAGCTTTATTTTACCACGCATGAATGGTATATGAACAGTCGTACATAAGTTGAAACGTTTTGCTCGAGTGGACTTTTAATACGAGCTAAATAAATACGAACTGTGTGGAGGCTGTCCGGTGGGCTGCCGCATGTTCGCTTCAACTTCTGTCCGTTCGTTTCATCTTCTGCACAGCCTGTCTGCCTACCCCTCTGTGTCTATATGAGAGAGGCCGCGCCTCCTCTCAGACACACTGACGCACATCCTTTGCGCCTCAAGTTCCAGAGCACTGCGCTATCTAGATCTTCCCCATCCTGTCTTGCGGCGTGCACTGCGAGCCGGGACAGTAGGCCTCTGAGACCCCGCTGCTTCGGGTCCTGTACGGGAGAAGGGCGATAAGATTTTTGGGAAGCGCTACCGGCGCGACTACTGGCTTCATCATGGACTCCCTCTCGGATAGCGATTGCGCCGACGTCTTCCCCAACAAGGACTTCTTCCCTGACATTAGCATCCTCTTCCTCGACGACATGCCTAACGACGGTGCCAACACGAATACCGGCGGTTCCTCTTCTGCTGTTGCCGTGTATGTTTTCTTCCTCAAACTTGTTCTGATTGCATCTCAAGATCTTTGTATTGCAGTCTATTTGGTTATATGCCTTAATATGTATTCGCTATTTCACATGATAGTATATTACCTATTATTCTAATCATGTTTTATCTAGTGTTTATTATGGATAATTCGCTTGGTAAATTGCTCTTTTATTCAACAATCCAAAAACCTTATTTCAGGCAATTTGCCCCAAGTGGCTTTGTTGCTTCTATGAAGACACCTGTGTTCGAAGGTGTCAATTACAAACGATGGCGTGCGAGAGCAGTGCTCTGGTTTCAAACCATGAGCTGCTATAACGCCATCTATGGCGCACCAGAGAGAGAACTTAATCCCTCTCAGGAAGAGGCGTTCCAAAAACTTGATACCACTTTCAAGGCTGCCTTGATCAGCATCCTTGGCGACAATATTGTCGATTCATATATGTCATTAGCAATGGCAAGGATATGTGGGATACGCTCGAGAGAAAATTTTGAGTCTTCGATGCTGGCAGTGAACTGTAGTCATGGAATAATTCTATGACTATAAGATGGTTGATGACCGTCCCATTGTGGAGCAGGCCCATGAGATAAAATCACTTGCCAGGGAGCTTGAGCACTTCACTTGTGTGTTACCGGATAAGTTTGTTGCCGAAGGCATTATTGCCAAACTTCCTTAGTCAAGGAGGAATTTTGCTACTTCTGTGAAGCACAAGAGACAAGAGTTCTCCGTGACAGATCTCATTGGGACTCTTGATGTGGAAGAGAAGGCGAGAGCAAAAGACACACGTGCTCGAGGTACCGAGGGAGGTTCTAATGCCAATCTGGTATAGAAAAGGAACTTCCAGCCTCATAAGTTCAAGAACAAAGGCAAGTTTGACGGCAAAGGGAAGTTCGATGGAAAGAACAAGGCCTCACAGTCTACCAGCTTCAAGAAAAAGACTGATAAGAAGAAAGGTGCTTGTCATGTATGCGGTGATCATTGGGCTCCTGCTTGTCCCAACCGCTTTGACAAGCGCCAGCATGGGAAGGGCAGCAAGACCTCTAATGTTGCCATGGGCGACGTTGAGATGAAAGATGTTGGTTATGATATATTACCTACTGTTCTTTCATTATGTCATTCTCCTGATTGGTGGATTGACACGGGCGCTAATGTACATGTCTGTTCTGATACTTTCATGTTTTCTTCATATCAGGCCACAGGGTCTCAAACCGTGATGATGGGAAATGGCTCGCATGCTTCTATTCATGGTGTTGGTACGGTCGATCTGAAGTTCACTTCGGGAAAGACCATGCGCCTGAAGAACGTGCATCATGTTTCCTCAATAAATAAAAATCTTTTTAGCGGATCTCTTCTGTGTCGAGATGGCTACAAGATTGTATTCGAGTATAATAAATTTATAATTTCGAAGTATGGAACCTTTGTTGGTAAAGGCTATGAGTGTGTAGGCTTGTTCCGCTTATCTCTGTCAGACAATTGTAATAATGTTGTTAATCATATTTACACGAATTTTGAATTAAATGTCTGGCACTCTCGTCTTTGTCATATTAATTTTGGTTGTATGACGCGGCTAGCCAAAATGAATTTAATCCCTGATTTTACAACTGTTAAGGGATTTAAGTGCCAAGTATGCGTGCAAGCTAAACAACCTCGCAAGTCACGTACGACTGCAGAAGTGAGAAATTTAACACCACTAGAGCTCATACATTCTGATTTTTATGAGATGAATGGTGTGTTGAAAAAAGGTGGAAAGAAATATTTCATGACTTTGATCGATGACTCTACGAGATATTGTCATGTGTATCTTCTGAAATCAAAAGATGAGGCTTTGAGTTTCTTCAAAATCTATAAAGCTGAGGCAGAAAATCAACTTGATCGAAAGATTAAGAGGCTTAGGTATGATCGTTGTGGAGAGTATTTTTCCAACGAGTTTGATTTATTTTGTGAGGAACATGGCATAATTCATGAGAGGATGCCTCCCTACTCAACCCAGTCAAATGGAGTAGCCGAAAGAAAGAACCGTACTCTAACAGATTTGATAAACGCCATGTTAGACACATCGGGTCTCTATAAGGAATGGTGGGGGAGGCACTATTGACAGCGTGTCATGTCCTAAACCGAGTTCCCACAAAGAACAAAGAAATTACTCCATTCAAAGAATGGGAGAAGAAAAGATTAAAACTCTCTTACTTATGTACTTGGGGTTGTTTGGCAAAGGTTAATGTACCAATCCCCAAGAAGCGCAAGCTTGGACCAAAAACCATTGATTGTGTTTTTCTGGGCTATGCTTTTCATAGCATTGGTTATAGATTCTTGATAGTAAAATCTGAAGTGCCTGACATTCATGTCGGAACAATCATGGAGTCGACTAATGAGACTTTCTTTGAGGATATCTTTCTAATGAAGGATAAACCTAACTCATCAAATCCGTAGATATCTAGTTCATCTAATCAAGAATTTGCTACATTCTCTGAACCTACCATTCCAATTGAACACTCTGAAAGTCCTAAGGAGGATGATAATGAAATTCCTAAAAGGAGCAAGAGACAAAGGACTACAAAGTATTTTGGTGATGATTTCATTGTGTACCTTGTGGATGACACTCCCACTTCCATTTCAGAAGCATATGCATCTCCTGATGCTGACTACTAGAAGGAAGCCGTCCATAGTGAGATGAATTCCATCTTAGCTAATGGAACATGGGAGATCACTGATCTCCCTTATGGGTGTAAACCCGTAGGATGCAAGTGGGTGTTTAAGAAAAATCTTAGACCTGATGGTACTATTGAGAAGTACAAGGCACGGCTTGTGGCCAAGGGATATACTCAAAAAGAAGGTGAAGACTTCTTTGACACTTACTCACCTGTTGCCAGATTGACCACCATTCGAGTATTACTCTCATTGGCTGCCTCTCATGGTCTTCTCATTCATCAAATGGACGTTAAGACAACTTTCCTTAATGGAGAGTTGGATGAGGAAATTTACATGGATCAGCCAGATGGATTTGTGGTAAATGGTCAAGAAGGAAAGGTGTGCAAGTTGTTGAAGTCTTTATATGGCCTAAAACAAGCCCCTAAGCAATGGCATGAGAAGTTCGAAAGAACTTTATCTGCTGCAGGCTTTGTTGTAAATGAAACTGATAAATGTGTGTACCATCGCCATGGTGGGGGTAAGGGAGTCATCCTTTGTTTGTATGTTGATGACATACTGATTTTTGGAACCAACCTTAATGCAATTAAGGAGGTCAAAGATTTCTTATCTCGTTCCTTTGAGATGAAGGATATGGGAGTAGCTGATGTCATCCTGAACATCAAGCTATTGAGAGATGATGATGGCGGGATTACATTGCTTCAGTCCCACTATGTGGAAAAGATCTTGAGTCGTTTCGGGTATAGCGACTTCAAGTTTTCTCCTACACCGTATGATCCTAGTGTATTGCTTCGAAAGAATCGAGGAAATGCTAGAGACAAACTTGGGTACTCTCAAATTATTGGCTCGCTTATGTATTTATCTAGTGCTACGAGGCCTGACATCGCCTTTGCTGTAAGCAAACTCAGACGATTTGTTTCAAATCCAGGAGATGATCATTGGCATGCTCTTGAGAGAGTTATGTGATATCTAAAAGGCACTGCGAGCTATGGAATACACTATACCGGGTATCCGAGGGTACTAGAGGGTTATAGTGATTCAAATTGGATATCTGATGCTGACGAGATAAAGGTCACAAGTGGATATGTATTCACACTTGCTGGTGGCGCTGTTTCTTGGAAGTCTTGCAAGTAGACCATCTTAACGAGGTCAACTATGGAAGTAGAACTCACAACATTAGACACAGCCACTGTTGAAGCAGAGTGGCTTCGTGAACTCTTGATGAACTTACATGTGGTTGAAAAACCATTACCCGCAATCCTTATGAACTGCGATAATCAAACTTTGATTTTTAAGGTAAATAGTTCTAAGGATAATATGAAGTCATCAAGACATGTGAAGAGGAGACTGAAATGTGTCAGGAAAATAAGAAACTCTGGAGTTATTGCATTGGATTATATCCAAACATCTAAAAACTTGGCAGATCCCTTCACAAAGGGTCTATCACGCAACGTGATAGAAAATGCATCGAAGGAGATGGGTATGAGACCCACAAATTGAGCTTTCCATAGTGGTAAACCATTCTATGTGATCGGAGATCCCGTGAATTAGAATTGGGAGACAGGTTGTTGGTTAGCTGAGAGGAAAGTATCCCTACTTTAATAAACACCACTCCATAAAGATGCAATATTTTCCTATTCTGCACGGCGGGTTGATTTATTATCTTAATATGTTCTAAGTGGCTTATCCTAAGCAAAGATGTCCTGCAGAACATCTTTTGAAGAACACACCTATATGAGTCTGACTGTTAAAACATCGCAGTCTATGAGAGTAGGGTGCTCTCTAATAAACTCATGAAAGTTCATGGATTATGACGTATAAGCTCCACCCGCGGGGAAGTCCCACGGTAGCCTAATATCGGTCAAGACTTTTTGTGAAGCTAGGTTCGCAGCAAACTTGCAGTTCAAGGCATACTCCACTGTACAAGTTGTAGCCTAGTATAACATAAAGCTCTAGGTGGAAGTTCAACTTAACAGTCTCCACTATAGTACCGGTATATAAACAATGTTTTGGAACCAAAGGCAAACTTCATGTGCCTCTGGGATCTGGTGGGGGATTGTTGGAATTTTTGCCTAATTAGGGTCATCCCATTTATTATATGCCAATAAATTCCTGAAATCCTAGAGGCCCATTTGGCCCATTCATGCAAGGCAAGAGCTGGGACAAATGTTTAGTCCCACATTGCTAGTTGAGTGAAAGTTGGACCAGCTTATAATGTGAGATCTCCTACCACTTGGTAAAAAGGATGAGAAGGAGAAGGAGAGAGTCCCACATGCGCGCTCCTCCTCCTCGCTCGCCTCGCCTTGCCTCGCCTCGCCTCATCACGACGCGCGCGCGCCGCAGGTTGCAGGAATCTCGCCGAGCCGAGCTTTATTTTGCCACGCATGAATGGTATATGAACAGTCTTACAGAAGTTGAAACGTTTTGCTCGAGTGGACTTTTAATACGAGCTAAATAAATACGAACTGAGTGGAGGCTGTCCGGTGGGCTGCCGCCTGTTCGCTTCAACTTTTATCCGTTTGTTTCATCTTCTGTGCAGCATGTCTGCCTACCCCTCGGTGTCTATATAAGAGAGAGGTCGCGCCTCCTCTCAGACACACTGACACACATCCTTTGCGCCTCCAGTTCCAGAGCACTGCGCTACCTAGATCTTCCCCATCCCGTCTTGCGGCGTGCACCACGAGCCAGGACAGTAGGCCTCCGAGACCCCGCTGCTTCGAGTCCTGTACGGGAGAAGCGCGATAAGGTTTTTGGGGAGCGCTACCGGCACGACTACTGGCTTCATCACGGACTCCCTCTCGGATAGCGATTGCGCCGACGTCTTCCCCAACAAGGACTTCTTCCCTGACATTAGCACCCTATTCCTCGATGATATGGCTAACGACGGTGCCAACACGAACACCGGCGGTTCCTCTTCTGCCGCTGTCGTGTATGTTTTCTTTCTCAAACTTGTTCTGATTGCATCTCAAGATCTTTGTCTTGCAGTCTGTTTGGTTATATGCCTTAATATGTATTCACTATTTCACATGATTAGTATATTGCCTATTATTCTAATCATGTTTTGTCTAGCATTTATTATGGATAATTCGCTTGGTAAATTGCTCTTTTATTCAACAAATCCATCGTCAGACTAAGTTCTAGCGGCGCAGCGGCGGCGGGGCCCCAGCCCTCGCGCGCGCTCCTTCCATGGGGGCGGCGGCTCGAGTTCCGGGCAACGACGGCGGTTCTCCAGCGGAACTCCAGCAGTGATGGCGAGTGGGTGAAGGCCGGTGAATTCTGGCGGCAACGGTCTAACAAAGACAAGCACCATTGAGAAGGACATCACAAAGGACAAAACTGGCCATATTGGTTTTGCAGGGTCTAACAATCCTAATTATGAGCTATTTTGTGATTACTATGTTGATATCTATGCTAACTATGTTGGTCCTTTTGATGAATATATTGCTTGGTCTATTTGGGTTCCAAAGACCCTAGTTACTAACATGAGAGGACCCATTTAAAAATGGGTATCTAAAACCAAGAAGTAACTTTCTTGCAGGGCTATGCTTTCGGTGGATCTAAATGGGTGCTGGACAGTGGGTGCACTATTCATATGACCAGAAGCAAAGAGATCATCATGGAGATGAGGCCTAACCATGATCATATTATAGTCTCCTATGGTGATAAGTCGAAATCTGAGGTACTGAGTCTTGGCAAGGTTGTGATTGCCCACGATATCTCTCTCCTGGACGTCATGCTTGTTGAGACCCTTGGTTACAACTTACTTTTTGTTCGTGCCCTTGGTAAGATGGGCTTTGCTATTTTCATAGATGGTGATTTCGTGGTACTCTTGTGGAGTAAGTCTCTAAAGGTCGCTTTCGTTGGGTACGTCGAAAATGACTTGTATGTAGTGGACTTTTCGGGGAAAACCACTGCGGGTCTGATGTGCGTATTCGGAAAGGCCGGCGCGGGATGGTTATGGCATCGCCGTCTAGTCCACGTCAACATGAGAAATTTTCAAAGTATTCACAAGGGGGCCACATCCTTGGACTAAAAGACAATGTTTCCTTTGCCAAAGATCGTGTTTGCATGGCATTGATACGTCCAAAACGTATCTACTTTCTCGAACACTTTGTTCTTCTCTAAACTTGTGTGATTTGGATACAACTAACATGGACTAACAATGTTTTCAGCAGAATTACATTGGTGTCTTGTTTTTGTGCAGAGAATGAACTATCAGGGAAAATCCCGGAAAATATGCCAAAAACTATTTCTCACCAGAAGATCCACGGAGCCAGAAGGGGAGATAGAGGGGAGGCCTGGGGGGCCCAGACCCACCTCAGGCGCGGGCCCACTGTCCCCGCGCCTGGGGAGGGCTGGCCACCCGAGGCAGCTCCTTGGCCTCCCTCCGCACCTATAAGTTGCCTTCTGACCTAAAAACAGGGGGTCGATAGTTTTCCAGAAAGAGTTCCGCTCCACCGCCGCCACGGGAAACCAAGATTCAGATCTAGAAACTCCGTTCTGGCACCCTGTCGGGACGGGGAATTTGCAGAGGATCATCGCCATCGTCACCACCAACGCATCTCCATCAACCACCGATGTTTCCCTCATCCATGAGTGAGTAATCCCCCACTGTAGGCTTGGGGATCGTAGGGATTGGATGAGTTCTATCATGTAATCGAATAAGATCTGTTAGGGGCAAAGTGCCTAGTATCTCTATTAGTGCTATTTGACTTTGTTGCACTTGTTGTGCTTAATGCTTCTCACTAGGGCCCGAGTGCCATGATCTCAGATCTGAACTTATTATTGAATCATTATGATAGTATTGTTTGTGATCTTATCTGCAAGTTGTGTACACATATCATTGTCCGGATCCAAAGGCCCCAAAGTAACAATAATTGGGACAGCCGGAGGGGATGGCTGTGGTGTGAGGATCACATGTGTTCACAGAGTGTTAATGCTTTACTCCGGTGCTCTATTAAAAGGAGCACCTTAATTGTTAGTAGTTCCCTAGAGGCCCCGCTGCCATGGGCTGGTTGGACAGAAGATGTTATGCAAGGTCTCATTGCGAGCACGTATGACTATATTTGGAGCACATGCCTAGGATTTTTTAGTACTTGGATGATTGTTATTATTTATCTGCAATTCCCTATATCTTGAAGTTACATGTTTAGACTCGTCCGTGCAACGCCCGTCCATCCATTCCTATGCCTACCGCACTTGAATTCTACTGTTACCGTTACTGTTACCATTGCTACCGTTTCACTGTTGTTGTTACTCCTGTTGTTGCTTTGCTGTTGCTACTACAAACTGTTGCTACTGATAAACTTATGTGAGCAAGAACTATTTCCAGGTGCAGCTGAACTGACAACTCAGTTGTTAAGGCTTGCAAGTATTCTTTGGCTCCCCTTGTGTCGAATCAATAAATTGGTTAATACTACCCGCGAAGACTGTTGCGATCCCCTACACCTGTGGGTCATCAAGACTATTTTCTAGCGCCGTTGCTGGGGAGCATAGCTTTATTTGTAAGTTCACTTGGATCTACTATTGTTCACTGCTACTCCTTTCATCATGGGAAGTCTCGTGATGGAAAGTTCCCTATTTTACCATCCACTACAAGAAGAGGTACAGTCCTAAACACCTCTGTTGCCCTTGATTCACCATCTGTTATAAGTAAGATTGTCACACCACCACCACATACTCATGCTACACACACTGCTACTACTGCTGAATCTGAAACTGCTTTTGATACTCATGATGTTACTTCTGTTGTGCTTGATGCGAGTGGTTCATTAGGTCCTTTTCTAGATGCTACTATGGCTAGTCTAGGAAATACCAAAACTCCTAGTGAAGACACTGTTGCACCTGTTAGCTCACCTGCTAGCGAGAGTTATGATATTAATGATGGTTACATTGAGCTCATTGATGAATTTATTGAAGAGTGCTGAAACGCACATGGTACTAGTGATATGAAGAGTCTCCTTGCTAGACGTACTATTTTGCCTAAGTTGTCCTATGATCCTAAGTTTGTCACTTCTCCCATAGATATTAAAGATAAAGATTATGATTTCTCTCTTGATTTATCTTATTTAGATATTGTTGAGAAAGAACATTTTTGTGGTACTGAAAATGAGAGTGTTGTGGCTCATATGAATGAGCTTTCTACTATGAGTGCTTTGTTCTCTGATGATTTTAAGATGCGCAAGTACTTTGTTGCTAAGATCTCCCCCTTTTCACTAAAAGGAGAAGCTAGGGCTTGGTTTAATAGATTACCTCCTGGTTCCATTGATAGCCCTGATTGCTTGATTGCTTCTTTCTTCCATAAATATTTTCCTCCAAGTGCTAGACATGCTGCTTTGCAGAGACTTTTTGATTTTAAACAGGGAAAAGAAGAGAAATTGCCGGAGTCATGGAAAAGATTATGTTCCTTGATTCATGCACATCCTGGATGTCCATTACCTAAAAATGAGCTTCTTGATATTTATTATAATGGACTAACTGATGATTCTAGGACCTACCTAGATAGCTTTGTTGATTGTGTTTTCAGGAAAAGAACTCCTACAGATGCTGAAGAATTAATGACCAAGATAAGCAAGAATTATGATAATTGGACTTCAACTGAGCTGAATACACCTGAGCCTATTACTCCTGAACCAGTTGTTCCTAAACCAATTCCCACGCCAACAACAAAGAAGAGCGGAGTTATTGCATTAAATGATGAAGTTATGAAGGAAGCTAAGAAGTGTCTAAAGGAGAAAGGTATTAGATCTGAAGATGTGAAGAATCTACCTCCTATAGAAGAATTATGTAAGCCAATTCCTCACTCATCTACTATTGAGGTACACTCTCTCCAATTTAATGAAGGTGATATTCCTTATGGTAAGCCTCCTGATCAATGCTTACAGGAACTTAACACACTTATTGTTAAACGAGGTAATTTTAATAAACAAGTTCAGAATCATTTATTGGAAAACTCTAGAGCTATCCATGAGTTGAAAGATATTGTGGAAAGAACTTCTAATGAAATTAAAATGCTTTGTAAACACTTTCAAATGGTTCAAACACAACTTGATCAACTTGTTAAGGTACAAAAGGATATGCTAGTTAATGCTTCAGGAAATAAACATGCTTATGGAATTAGAACTAGGAGTGGTGCAGCTACTCAAGATCCTTTATATCCCGAAGGACACCCTAAAAGAATAGAGCAGGATTCCCAACAAGGTGAAGATAGTGGTAGTCCCTGTAAGAGAAAGAAAAATAAACATAAGATAGTTGAGGAACCACTTGAACCTGCTGTAGATCCTAATAGTATATCTGTCTCTGATGCTGAAACTGAGAGTGGTAATAATAATGATGCTCCTAATAAGGAGGAAGGTGAGGAAGAACCTGAGAAGCACACTAAAAACACTAGGTACACAAAGGAAGATTTTATTGCTAATAAACATGGTAAAGAGAGAGAACCTTGGGTGCATAAACCTATGCCTTTTCTAGGTAAGAAACACAAGTCAAAGGAGGAAGAACACTACAACAAGTTTTGTGAGTGGATGAAACCTTTATTCTTGCAAATTCCTTTGACTGATGCTATTAAGTTGCCTCCTTATTCAAAGTATATGAAGGATATTGTCTCTAATAAAAGGAAGAGTCCTAATGAGGAAATTTCTACTTTGCTTGCTAATTACTCCTTCAATGGTAAGGTTCCAAAGAAACTTGGTGATCCAGGTATACCAACTATTCCTTGCTCCATTAAGAACAATTATGTTAGAACTGCTTTATGTGATTTGGGAGCTAGAGTTAGTGTTATGCCCTTTTCTCTCTATAAGAGACTCCAGTTAGAAAAGTTGATACCAACTGATATATCTTTGCAAATGGCTGATAAGTCAACTACTATTCCTGTTGGTATATGTGAGGATGTTCCAGTTCAAGTGGCTCATAATTGCATGGTTTTAACTGATTTTGTTGTGCTTGAAATGCCTGAAGATGATAATATGTCCATTATTCTTGGGAGACCTTTTCTTAATACTGCAGGTGCTATCATCAATTGCAATCAAAGAAAAGTAACATTCAATATTAATGACAAAGAGCACACTGTCTATTTCCCCAAGAAGGTTGTCAGAAGCTATTGCCTGAATTCTATTGAAAATATTGAGAGCATCAAGGTTGGAGAAATATATTGTCCCATTCCACAAGAAAATTTTGAAACTATTATGATTGGGACCATTGCTATGAAGTATGAGGTAACATAATCACCTTGTGGAATGCAAAGTTTTGCTTCATATAAGATTGTTTTGGTAACAAGACTTGATCAACCTTGTTAACAAAAGGATTTTAATGAATAGAATAATGTTTCCACTATGGTTATACTTGCTTTCTTTTTTCCTTTCTCCCTCCTAGTCTTTGCTTTAGCTTTAGTTTTGCTTGTTGTTTGCTTGTTTGAGTTTCTTAGAGCTCCTGTAGTTTGGCTTTTGGTTTGCTTTTGCTTCTTCTGAAAAAACTGTTTCTGCGAGAAAATCAATTTTCATATCCTAAAAATTGGCCAAAAAAAAGTTTCCCGAAAAATCTCAGAAAATTCAAAATAATTTTTTGCTCGAAAAAAGGGGCAGAGAGGTACTAGAGATGACCCAGGAAGCCACCTCTAGGCCCCACACCCATGTTAGGGCGCAGCCTACCTAGTGGTGGCGCCTAGGGGGGTCTGGCCCACCTGGGCCCCTCCAGGTGCCTCCTCAAAGCCACACTCTTTCTCTCTCCCGAAAAACACCAGAAAACTTGCTCAAGCTCAAGTTCTTGCTGTTCTTGCTCGCGATTTTCGATCTCCTTGTTCAGCCCATCTCAAGTGCTGATTTTTGGAGGATTTGCTCCTTGGTATGTGCCTCCTCCACTTGTCCAATTAGATTTGTGATTAGTAGATTGTATCTTGAGTATTTTGGTGCTGTAGGTGACAGGTTGTTTGAGCTTGCATGCTTGTTCAATGCTTAGAAACTTTGTTTTGATGCATGTGTAGTCCTCTAGCAAGTTCCTATAGTAGTTGCTCATCATTTATCAACTTAGAAATCACTTGGTTTGATGGTTGTCTAAAAATTTCAGCAAGGAAGATGAGTGCTTATCCACTGAACCAATATGACATGATGGTGCATGAGCCAATGAAGGTTCATCGTGAGGAGGCAGTTTTTCCTTCCATATATCCATGCCATGAATTTATGAGAGCTGTGGGGATTCGCTAAGATTTCCAAACTTTGGTTACAAATGCAGGGTTGGAGCACTTTGGTGAAGGTGAACCAATCCAATATGTTAAGCTAACCATGGATTTTGTGCAGGACTTCTGGTTCACTTGGTCTACTTCTAATCCCATGGTCCATTACAAAATTTATAATATACCTGTCGACCTGCCTTTTGCTGATTTCTGTGCAGCAATTAGAGTACCTCTGTGGGGATCTTGTGAGAAGATCAAGGAGAGGCCCAAGTCACTTGTTGATTTGTATGCTCAGATTTGCCAAGGTTTCGACTTCTCAAAGGAAAGTGGTAAAATTCGGAACATTCAGCTCCCAGCTATTAGATACTTTGCCTATTTCATAACCAAGTGTGTTCTTGCTAGAAAGACTGCTAGAAAGTTGTCTTCTTTTGATCTAGCTTTTATTGCAGCTGCTCTAAATAGGGATAGTTCTTATAGTCTGGGTGCTTTGATAGCTCACCGTCTCACCACCAACCGTGAGAAGGGTGGAATTTGTGGAGGTCTCATTGCTTCTAGGTTGCTATCTTTCCATGGTTTAGAGCCTCATTATTCAGATTTTCAGTTCCCCATAGAGAGGCTTGATATTGAATCCATGATTCAGCATGGTTTTGTTTTTTGGGAGCTAATGTGAGAAGTTTTCCATATGAACTATCTTTTGCCCAGCAAGGTCGGAGAAAGGGTAGGACTGAGAAAATAGTTTATTTGCCTGCACCTGTTTTGTTTAACTTTGATAACAAGCAAGGATGGTCGCTTACGGAGGAAGAGGTTGACACATATGTTGGGGAACTCTCCCAGCAAGAGGAGAATGTTGAAGTGGATGCGGAAGACAATTCGGTTCAGCCCTCCAACTTGGGAGAGTCTTCATACCAGCAGCCCTCATTTGATTCGGGCACATCTTCTTCTTCATCACAGGGGCCTGACTATGATCATTCCTATGATGACCCACCAGCATGGGGTTACTATCCGTGTTATTGAGCCCCACTTAGGCCAAAATCCTAAGCTTGGGGGGGTACCAACATCACACACTCATCTATATATCATGTTCGGCCGGTTCTTTGTATATCCATTGTTTTCACTTTCTTTTTTGTTCTTGTTGCTTCTTTCTCAAAAAACACAAAAATACCAAAAATATTTTCGTTGTTTCTCTTGGTTTGTTTCTTTGCTTTGGTTTGCCCTAAAAGAAAAATCCAAAAAGATTTTGCTTTGTTTGGTTTTCTTTGATTTTGTTTGATTTTTCTTTGTTTGCTTGTTTTTAAAAAAATCGAAAACACCAAAAATATTTGTTGTTCTTCTTTGGTTTTGTGAGTTCTTTGCAGGATTCAGCCGTCCTCAGTGGATTTTGGTTTCATGTTATCATTCAAGTCAAACAAGTGAAGAGCAATAATGAAGATTAAGACAACTCGAGGTGTGGTAAGAGGCTGGTAACGAACACTATTTGTTTCATTTGTGTACATATACTCATCATTTTGAGCATGCTTAGCCTGTTTGTGTAAGGTGTATGTCATTATGGATGCTTAGTAGTTCTTGCTTGTCTATGATTAGCTCCAGCTTGCTAATAGTTTGTAGTATGCCATATGAATGATTGCTTGCATTGTTTTATTCATATTTTGGTATGACATTGTGGTATCCTCCTCTGGAAGTTTCATGTGAATCGACTTGGCACATGCTCACGCATGCATATGACTGATTAATAGTCAGTAAGCCTCGATGATTTATTTTGCCTTAGAGTTCTTGTATCACTTTCATGCCATAGTTAGTCTTGTTTTGTTGCAAGCATGATTATGATAGTTATTGCTCTCTCGTTTGTCGCTCCCTCTCTATTGCTAGCCTTCACTTGCACTAAGTACATGCTCTACCTGTGCTTCCAACTACTCAAAACCAATATTGCCAGCTGTGTCCACCATACCTACCTATTAGCATCATTTTCTACTTCAGTGCATATTTTATATATGTCGTGTTTTCTTCCAAAATAAAATGTTTGTCTGTTTTGAGAAAGTTAGTTAGTAAAGCTCTCACGAACTTGATGGCACACTTTATTCCTTGCGCTTAATAATCTTGAACCATTGTGACTAGTCCATGAAAGTTATATGATTGCTTATTATATGCTGGGAGTCAGCAGAACCATGTTGTCACGGGGAATGCTTTCAACACCTGTTGGATATCTTATCCAGTTGACTCCTTGCTCTTTTGTTTATGGATGTCGACGATGTGAAATAAAAGGGGAAGTTGTTAGTTCATGGAGTTTATACATTGTGTTAGAGAAACGCCTGAGCCGCTAGCCTAAGCCATGCTTAATCATGGTGGAAACTTGCAGCAACACTATAATGAGCATGTATGAAGCGTCCTCGATAAAAAGCTATGTATATGGTAAATAAAAAGATTGCTGAGATGCTCATTGTCTGCTTGCCTTGTCTTTTTGGTTATGGGAAAGCTCCTGTACCATGTGAAAGGGGTACCCCATTGGCGGTTCTCGATGATATGCATGTATTTACAATGACAAGAACTTTCAAGTGACCAAAGTTGAGTAGCATGCGGAGCGGCCCTCGTACTCAAGGGACTTGTGATTTTTCTAGTCTATGGTCTGTCAAGCATATGATTCAGAGTGGACGTCACTTTCACCTTAACCACATGAAGATGCCTATGATAGGGGCAATGAGAGCTCAGAGCTAATGAGTACCTTCCTTTCATCATTAGGAAGCCTTTCAAACCTTCACAAAACCATTTTCACAACCTTGTTGAGTCACCACTTATTCTATGAACACCTTCTTGAGAGCATAGTTGTCATTCTTGTGTTTGTTCCAAAACTTGGTTAATTATGTCATGAATTTGATGCTTCTATCTTTGATATCTTTATCTCTAGTATTCACTTCAACTTCAGAGGTTCCTCAACATTTATATTGTGCTCTTCAAACAAAGGCAAGCGAGATAGCACTCTATCATACCTTATTATGAGCATTGCAATGTTGCTTATGTTTATGTTTCATGCTACTTATTATTATTGAGTTGGTTTCTCTTCATAGCTTGCAATGACTATTGAGTAGACTTAGTTGCATACTTCTTATTATGAATTGTCTAAGCATCTACTCCTGTGATGAGAATATTTATATCATATGAAGCAAAGTGTTCGTGAAAGTTCTTTTATCGCACTCAGTTTTCAACTGAATTGCTTGAGGACAAGCAATAAGCTAAGCTTGGGGGGAGTTGATACGTCCAAAACGTATCTACTTTCTCGAACACTTTGCTATTGTTTCTTCTCTAAACTTGTGTGATTTGGATACAACTAACACGGACTGACGCTGTTTTCAGCAGAATTACCTTGGTGTCTTGTTTTTGTGCAGAGAATGAACTATCAGGAAAAATCCCGGAAAATATGCCAAAAACTATTTCTCACCAGAAGATCCACGGAGCCAGAAGGGGGGATAGAGGGGAGGCCTGGGGGACCCAGGCCCACCCCAGGCGCGGGCCCACTGACCCCACGCCTAGGGGAGGTCTGGCCATCCCAGGCAGCTCCTCGGCCTCCCTCCGCGCCTATAAGTTGCCTTCTGACCTAAAAACAAGGGGGTTCAATAGTTTTCCAGAAAGAGTTCCGCTCCACCACCGCCACGAGAAACCAAGATTCGGATCCAGAAACTCCGTTCTGGCACCCTGCCGGGACGGGGAATTTCGAGAGGATCATCGCCACCATCATCACCAACGCATTTCCATCAACCACCGATGTTTCCCTTATCCATGAGTGAGTAATCCCCCGCTGTAGGCTTGGGGATGGTAGGGATTGGATGAGTGCTTTCATGTAATCGAATAAGATCTGTTAGGGGCATAGTGCCTAGTATCTCTATTAGTGTTATTTGACTTTGTTGCAACTTGTTGTGCTTAATGCTTGTCACTAGGGCCCGAGTGCCATGATCTCAGATCTGAACTTATTATTGAATCATTATGATAGTATTATTTGTGATCTTATCTGCAAGTTGTGTACACATATCATTGTCCGGATCAAAGGCCCCAAATTGACAATAATTGGGACAACCGGAGGGGATGGATGTGGTGTGAGGATCACATGTGTTCACGGAGTGTTAATGCTTTGCTTCGGTGCTCTATTAAAAGGAGCACCTTAATTGCCAGTAGTTCCCTAGAGGCCCCACTGCCACGGGCTGGCTGGACAGAAGATGTTGTGCAAGTTCTCATTGCGAGCACGTATGACTATATTTGGAGCACATGCCTAGGATTGTTTAGTACTTGGATGCTTGTTATTATTTATCTGAAATGCGCTAGATCTTGAAGTTACATGTTTAGACTCGTCCATGCAATGCCCGTCCATCCATCCCTATGCCTACCGCACTCGAATCCTACTATTACTGTTATCGTTACCATTGCTACTGTTTCACTGTTGCTGTTACAGCTGTTGTTGCTTTGTTGTTGCTACTATAAACTGTTGCTACTAATAAACTTCTGTGAGCAAGAACTATTGGTGTAGCTGAACTGACAACTCAGTTGTTAAGGCTTGCAAGTATTCTTTGGCTCCCCTTGTGTTAAATCAATAAATTAGGTAATACTACCCGCGAAGACTGTTGCGATCCCCTACTCTTGTGGGTCATCAGGCATGTGTTGAAGGCAAGATGCACGACTCTCCCCACAATAGGAAAACTATTGTTTCCTCAAAGAGGATTTTGGAATTACTTCATGTGGATCGTTTTGGTCCTCCATATCATGCAAGCCTCGGTGGGAAGAAATATTGCTTGGTGATAGTTAATGATTACTCAAGATACACACGGGTCTAATTTTTCAAGATAAAGAGTGACACTCAACAAACTGTCATTGACTTTGCCAATGAGGTCCAACATCAACACAATGTCCCAATCTTGGCAATAAGAAGTGATAACGGCTCCGAGTTTAGGAACTACACCTTAAATGAATTTCTAAGTGAAGAGGGGATAAGACATTAATATTTCGTTGCGTACACCCCTCAACAAAATGGTGTAGCCGAGAGGAAAAACTAGACTCTAATGGATATGGCTAGGCAGGGCCGGTCCTGAGATTTCCGGGGCCCGGGGCAAAACTACAATTTGGGGCCCCTATTTTACATTTTTTTAATATGCATGTATGAAATGATGAAAACAAAGATTTCAAGTGCACCAGTTGCAATATTCATATAGAAATAATAATGTTCACATTTTACCTCAAAACTTTCTCCGTATATTTTGAGAATAAAAGTCAGTGACGATGGAATCAATATCAATCTCCTCTAATAACCTCTCTCAATGTATAGAGTTGCCAAACCATTTAATCTCTCTTGAGACATACATATCACAAATAGTCCTTCAATACTTTCATTTTAAAAAACTTCTTCCAGCTGATGCAACAATCACGGGCATGGTAAATAAAATCTGATAAGCGATTGAAATATTACGATAGTAATCCGCTTCTCTAACAAACAGTGTCCTCTTTAAGTAAGATCATGAGCATGGTAAATTAGATCTAATAAGCAACTATATACGTGCTTGTAATAACTCACATTGATATCATCCACATTTATGTCAACATTGTCCTCTTTATCGGTATCATCTTCTGGAAAAACATTATTCTGTTCCCGCACAAAAACTAACACCAAATCACATGGATTCCTGAAGGTGCTTGTGTTACTCTTCGAATTTTTTTGAAGAGATCCTTTCTATGATTCTATAAATTTTTGTTATTTCTTTCTCTTCTTCCTTTTCTGAGCAAGGTATTCAGACACCATTACAAGCTAACCTCACTGGAAATAAAACAAAAATTACTACTCAAAACTGAAATTAGGCCATAAATAGCACCCAAATCCATGGAGAATTGGGACCGTTTTGATGCCTGGTCACTATATGCAGGGTTGGAGGAGCGGCCGTCCTTTCCCAAGGATTGAATGGAAGGAGCAGAGCAGACTCCTAGCGAAGTAGCGAACTGCGATCCGATTATGCGAGACGAAAGACAGCGAACGGCGACGGCGTGTTCCACTTCCTGTTTCCGATCGGTTGTGAGACATGGGTCAGGGAGTCACCTACATAATACCAAACCTGAATCAATAGCTACCCGTCCGATCAGGAGACAAACAACCTCACACTTACATACACGTCCAGGAAATAAGATAAGACCAATCCGGCCCAACCAGAAACGCACAAAGGAATTCATGTCTACTTTTTTCCCTAGAATCTATATTGGGCCATACATAAAGCACATACCTAGGAAGGCCCCCCAAATTTTATGGGCCCGTGGCGGCCGCCCCTCCAGACCCTCCCCAGGGTCGGCCCTGTGGCTAGGTCTATGTTGGCTGAATTCAAGTCACCATACAACTTCTGGGCTGAAGCTACTTCGACCGCATGTCACTCATCAAACCGGCTTTACCTCCGCAAGATATTGGACAAAAATCCATATGAGATACTTACCGGTAACAAGCCTAACATATCATATTTTTGGGTATTTGGTTGTAAGTGTTTCTTTCTCATCAAAGGAGTTCGTTTGTCTAAATTTGAGTCTAAGGATTTAGAAGGTATTTTTGTTGGTTATGGTGCCGAATCCCACACTTATAGAATCTACAATAAGCTCTCCGAAACTATTGTAGAATCTTGTAGTGTGGAATTCGATGAAAATGATGGCTCCTATGTGGGGCAAGTTGATGTTCGTGATGCAGATGTTGAAATACCCCACGATTCCATAAGAATAATGGACATAGGATTTTTCTGCCCATTGAGGAACCCCTTGTGGCGGATCGGGGAGGACAATTCTCTACACAAGTAGAGCCCTCATCTACACAAGATCAACAAGCTCCACCTGCTGGAGAAACTACTGCACCAACATAACAACCTCCTGAAGATCATCAAGCAACAGAGCAAACTGGTGGTCCCAGGCCGGATTATCCGCCCGGGGCCGGATTATCCGGGCCTGCCTCTCTAATCCTTGCTAGGGACGGCCAGGAAGAGCAGATCGATGCTGAAACTCCCAGGCCGGATTATACGGCCCCTCCTAGGGGCGGATTATCTGGCCCTGAAACTTCAGAACTGCACCAGTCTCCTGTTATGGCTGCTGATGAAGATCAAGGGCAAGGTTCTTCATCCTCAGTTCGCAGTGAACAAGTTGTTGATGAAGGATAATCTAGTGGTCAAGACATGGACCCAAATGTTGAAGCAATCCCTCCAAGAAACAATAAGGAGATTGAAACTCTTCTCAAAACTCGTGCTGAAAGGAACCTTGAATTAAAGCGTCATACTCTTGACAAGGTTGTAGGTGATCTAAGAAGAAGAGTGTCCACTAGAAGTGAGCTTGCAAGCTTCTGTGATCATCAAGCTCATATCTCTATGGTGGAACCCAAGAAGGTTTTAGATGCTCTTGTAGATCCAGATTGGGTGGTTGCAATGCATGAAGAACTGAATAACTTCGAGTGCAACAAAGTATGGAAACTAGTAGAAAAACTCAAAGAGTGCCGCTATGTTATCGGCACAAAGTGGATTTTCAAGAACAAGCAAGATGAAAATGGAATAGTTGTAAGTAACAAGGCAAGACTGGTGCCTCAAGGGTTCTCTCAAGTGGAAGGCATTTATTTTGGTGAATTTATGCTCTAGTGGATCGCCTTGAGTCCATTTGTATCCTCCTTGCTTATGATGCTCATCATAATTTTAAATTATAGAAAATGTATGTTAAGAGTGCATTTCTTAGTGGTCCTCTACATGAGTTGGTATATGTCAAGCAACCCCGGGGTTTTGAGGATCCCAAGTTTCTAAACCATGTCTACAAATTTGATAAGGCACTCTATGGCCTTAAACAAGCCCCACGTGTGTGTTATGAGCACCTTAAAGAGTGTTTTTTAGTCCGTGTATTCAAAGTTGGGAAAATCGATCCCACTCTTTTTACTAAGAAGGTCAAGGGGGAGCTTTTTATATGCCAACTATATGTAGACAATATTACCTTTGGCTCTACTAATCAAGTTTTTAATGACGAATTTTCAAAGCTTATGACTGACAGGTTTGAGATGTCTATGATGGGAGAATTAAGGTTCTTTCTTGGATTCGAGATCAAGCAACTTAGAGAGGGAACCTTCATTAATAAAGCAAAATACATCCAAGACATTCTTAAGAGTTTTAAGATGACAGATCTAAATGGCGTTGTTATCCAATGCAAACTAAATGTCATCTCGAGCTCCAAAGGGTAAAGATGTGGACCAAAAGGTATAACGATCCATGATCGGCTCTCTCCTTTACCTCTACGCATCTAGACCCGATATTGTGTTGACTGTAGGAGTGTGTGCAAGGTATCAAGCTGCTCCTAAAGAAAGCCACTTAGTGGTGATCAAGAGAATCTTCAGATATTTGGTCATTCCCCAAACTTTGGTCTCTGATATCCCAAAGGCTCTAGTTTCTCTCTATGTGGATATACTAATTCAGATTGGGATGGTGACAAGGATGATAGAAAATCAACGTCTGGTGCATGTCAATTATGGGCAGGTCTCTAGTATGTTGGTCTTCGAAGAAACAAAATTATGTATCTCTCTCAATCGCCGAAGTTGAATATGTGGCTGCTGCAAGTGCTTGTATGCAACTATTATGGATGAGGCAAACTTTAAAGGAATATGGTGTCAATTGTGACAAATTGCCTCTTTTATGCGATAGTGAAAGTGCTATTAAAATTGCTTACAATTCGGTGCACCATACAAGGACAAAACATATTGAGATTTGCAATCATTTTATTCGGGATCATGTTGCTCATGGTGATATCGCCTTATCTTTTGTGAGCACGAAGAACCAACTTGCGGATATTTTCACGAAGCCACTTGATGAAGCAAGGTTTTGTTACTTGAGGAATGAGCTAAATATCGTGGATTCAAGGAGCTTGTCTTGAATACTCTTGCATACTCACTTGCACTTCTTCATGTATTTGGTTTAGATGCGGGCATAGACATAGGGGGAGTGTGGTCCTAATTGATTGGGCTAACCCTCCCCCCATAATGTCGAAAACAAGAAAAATCATTTCCCTTAATATCATTTTGTGATATGTGGGTTATTGATGAGCATTGGTTGTGAACTCAAGGTACATCTTCGCGGTGTCATGACATGCGCTCCAACATCGGCTACCGCCCTCTTCCTTGAGAAGACTTGGTTTCTATTGGATCTTTTGGACTTTATTGCTTATCTTGTGTTCTTATGGAAAACACACCCAATCTTGGCTTTTACTTGATTTGTTCTTGCAAAATTGGTTGTGTAGTACCATATCAGTTTGGTTCTCTAAACCCAAGCCTTTTCCTCATCTCGAGCCATCTATTCTTGCACACAAGTCCCCTGTTACCTTGTGTTGATGGCGCCTGATAGCGCTTCGTCAGGAAACCCCAAGAGAAAGGTGTGAAGAGCACATCATCAAGTCTTCCCTTAGTAAGAAACCAAGGTTATCGAACTAGTAGGAGGAAGGAAACGTCTCAAAGGTGTTGCTAGCAACTTGTAAACCTGCACAACACAAACTCAATACTTTGCCCCAACGAACAGTGAGGTTTTCAATCTCACCGGTTGCTGTAACAAAGGATTAACTGTATGTTGTGGAAGGTAATAGTGGTTTGCAGCAACTAAACATGAACAGTGGAAGATGTATCAATGGTAAAGATTGGACCGGGGTCCATAGTTCACTAGAGGTGTTCTCCTTAAAAAACAAACATGGCATGTTGGGTAAACAAATTACAGCAGGGCAATTGACAGGACTAAGCAAGGTATAACAATGCAATACTAGACATTCATGATCCTATGTGATTCGATTGGGCAATACAACAAGATACATATACCGCCATCCAACTACATCTATGACTAGAAATCCACCTTTAGGTTATCATCCGAACCCCCTCCAGTATTAAGTTGCAAGCAACAGATAACTGCTTTCAGCAAAGTGTGTAAGGTAAACAATCCACTTGTTCTATGAACAAGAGACCGTTGTTTTCTCCCTAGTGACAACGGTACATCTACAACCTTAGAGATTTCTGTCACTTCCCTTAGATTAAATAGAGGCATAAACCCACTATCTAGCATAAATACCCTCTCTTGGAGTCACTAGCATCTACTTGGCCAAGACAGCTACTAGAAACGGAGAGCATGCAAGATCACAAACAACACAGACATGATAGAATCAAGACAAAACCATTAATCAATCTGACATAGTAATCTCAATATCCATCGGATCCCCGCAAACACAACATGCATGATTACAAAAAGATGATCTTTATCATGAACGGAGCTCACAAGATCTAAACATGGTAGCACAAAGGAGGAGATACAACCATCTAGCTACTACATGGACCTGTAGTACAAGGTGGAACTACTCACACTTCATACCGGAGGCTGGCATGATGAAGAAGAAGGCCTCCGGGATGATCTCCCCTCCGATAGGGTGCTGGGAAGAGCTTCATATCCCCCCGATCTAGGGACGATGGTGGCGGCGGCTACAGATGGTTTCGTGGAATATTGATCGGGTACTTAGGGTGTATGCATCGGGGGGTCTTTATAGGCAAAGAGGCGAGGCAGGGGGCGGCCAGGGTGGTCACACACCCCTGGAGCGGCTAACCCTAGCCCGCGCCGCCGCGACGGGTGGCCCCCTGGTGCTTCCCCTCCGTCTTGTATTCTAGCTCCATGTTCCCCACGGTAAAATATGGACTTTGGCTTTTGTCCTGTTCAATTCCGAGAATATTGATTTTCTGCCTTTCTAGAACCAAAAACAGAAGAAAACATGCAACTAGCACTGTGGCATCTTGTTAATAGGTTAGTACCAGAAAACATATAAAAACACCTCAAAGTGTAGACAAAGCAAAGTAAAATAGATACTAAACAAGCATTGAACATCAAAAATTATAGATACGTTTTCGACGTATCAAGCACCCCCAAGCTTAACTCCTTCTCGTCCTCGAGTAGGTAAGTGATAAAAAGAATAATTTTTGAGGTGACATGCACCATCAAAATCAAGATCAAGCCATTTGCAAGCATTGAAAGCTAGGATCAAAGAACTCTAAACATGAGCATGAAAGATGGAGTTCTAACAGTAAGACAAAGTAACTATGCATGCAACATGAAAGGTTACAAACAAAGATCATGAATAACATGCATTGAAAAACGTTTGTTTGTTTCACATACAGAAAACATAGCATAGTGGCATCAAGCTTGTCCCTCATGGAGTAGCAAATAGATGCATAGGACACCTTCAAAGTTCATAAGAGTGACTAGATACAAATAGCACAAGAACAAGTAATATCAACAATATGCATCAATCAATAAGTTTTAGGACAATGCACATAGAACTAAGAATGGAAATTATGCTCTCTTAAATGGTGCCTAAGGATAGAAGGTGGAGACCCAATATAATAGTGGAAGAAAGGCCCTTCATAAAGGGAAGTAGGGATTTCAAGTCTCAAAAAGAGCTTCCAAAAATTATGGTACTTATTAGCTTTCAGCTCTCATTGCCCCTATCATAAGCATCTTGAAGTGATTAAGGTTAAAGTGAACAAACTATGGACTATATGCTTGACAAAGTATAAGTTGGCAATCTCATGTCCCTTGAATACGAGGGCCGCACCTCATGATACTCAACTTTAGCACCTGTAAGTTCTTGTCATAGTAAGTACATGTGTATCATAGGGAACCGCCAACGGGGTACCCCTTGCACATGATACAGGAGCTATCCCATAATCAAAATGACAAGGCAAGCACACAATGAGCATCTCAACATTCTTCTCATTTACCATGGGAATATGGTACTTTTTTCTCTCTTTCCTCTTTTCAATATGTCTCCTTTTTTATAAGAAGAAAGCTTCATAGATGTCATTATGGTCATGCTGCAAGTTTCCACCATGATTGAGAATGGCTTAGGCTAGCGGCCCAGGCGTCTCTCTAACACACATACATAACTCCATGGACTTACAAGCTCCCCTTTTATTTCACACCGGCAACGTCCATAGACAAAAGAGCATGATATCAATTGTGTACAAAGTACAAGTGCAATGTTGAAAGTGTTTCCCGTGATAGCACGGTTCTGCTAATTCCAACGTATAAGTGCAAGCATATACAACATAGATGACACAATAGTTCAAGTTTATTATGGGAAATAAATATAAAGTGTGCCATCGAGTTTGTGAGAGCTTTAATCACTAAGTTTTCACATAAAAAAATACTTTTTAATTGGAAGGTAGATGAAAACAAGAATATACTTGGAATGGTGTAACACACCATGCGTAGGAGTTTATAGTGGACACTTTGGAATAACTTGTTTTCTTGGGAGTTGGATGCATGAGTAGAGCTTAGTCATACAAGTGGAGGCTAGCAAAAGACTGGGAGCGACCAACTAAGACAGCAATAATTGCCGTAATCATGCAGAGCGACAAAACATTACTAATCAAAGCATAAAGTGGTACTACAAGTCAAGGACTAAATAATCATAGAGGCTATGGTGACTTGTTAATAGTCATAACATGGTGTGAGCATGTGCCAAGTCAACCCAAACAAAGCATCAAAGGAGAATACCACACTACTATGCTTTTGTATGCTAAAACAACACATGATTCCTTCAAGGCACACTAAGCAATCCCAATTGTTTGGAACAAGTCATACTACAGCAATAATCACTAAGCATAAGGTCAAAACAAGACCTAGCATCCCCAAGCTTTGACGCTTGTTGATGGTGCTGACGTGGAGCACTTTGTTGGAAACCCCAAGAGAAAGGTGTGAAGCAGCAAGCAGCAAGTCTTCCCTCAGTTGAGACCGAGTTTATCGAACTAGAAGGAGGAAGGAAACGTCACACAGGTGTTGCAAGCAACGCGGAGACCTAAACAACACAAACTCAAGACTTTGCCCCAACGAATCACTGACGTTGTCAAGCTCACCGGTTTGCTGTAACAAAGGATTAAACGTATGGTATGGAAGGTAATGGTTTGCAACAAGTAAACAAGTAATAGTGGAAGATGTATCAGTGGTAAATATTGGACCGGGGTCCATAGTTCACTAGAGGTGCTCTCCTTAGATAAACAACATGGCATGAAGGGTAAACAAATTACAGCGAGGCAATTGACAGGAACTGAGCAAGGCATAACAATGCAATTACTAGCCATAAATATCCTATGAGGTTGATTGGGCAATACAACAATATACATAGACCGCCATCCAACTGCATCTATGACTAGAAGTCCACCTTCAGGTTATCATCCGAACCCCCTCTAGTATTAAGTTGCAAGCAACAAACAACTGCTTTAAGCAAAGTGTGTAAGGTAAACAGTTCACATGTTCCATGAACAAGAGACCATTGTTTTCTCCCTAATAGCAACAACACATCTACAACCGAAAAGATTTTTGTCACTTCCCTTCGAAACTAGAGGCATGAACCCACTATCGAGCATAAATACCCCCTCTTGGAGTCACTAGCAACTACTTGGCCAAGATAACCACTAGCAACGGAGAGCATGCAAGATCACAAAGAACACAGAGATGATAGAATCATAAAGATAAAACCATTAATCAAACCAACATAATAATCTCAATATCCATCGGATCCTCGCAAACACAACATGCATGATTACAAATAGATTATATCTTGATCATGAACGGAGCTCACAAGATCTATACATGAAAGCACAAAGGAGGAAATACAACCATCTAGCTACTACATGGACCCATAGTCCAAGGTGGAACTACTCACAAATCATACCGGAGAGAAGTCCTCCGGGATGATCTCCCCTCCGGCAGGGTGCCGGGAAGAACTTCGGATCCCCCCGATCTAGGGACGATGGTGGCGGTGGCTACAGACGGTTTCGTGGAAATTTGATCGAGTACTCAGGGTTTCTGCATCGGGGGCTTCTTAGAGGAAAAGGGGCAAGACCGGGAGGCGGCCAGGGCCACCAAACCCTAGCCAGGCGCAAGCCCACCTGTCCCCACGCCTGGGGTGGGTCTGTCCCCCTGGCCGGCCCCTCCGGCTCTCCTCTGGACTTCTTGTTCCCCACGGAAAGTTATTGACTTTGACGTTTGTCCCGTCCAATTCTGAGAATATTTATTTACTAACTTTTATGAAACCAAAAACAGCAGAAAACAGGCATCTGGCACTGTTGCAACTTGTTAATAGGTTAGTACCAGAAAACATGTAAAAAGCACCTCAAAGTGTGGATAAGTAAAGCAAAGCAGATACTAAACAAGCATGAAGCATAAAAATTATATATACGTTTCCAGCGTATCACTTATACCTCTTGAATATTTCTTGGGGTGACATGGGGTGGCGTCCCCAAGCTTGAGCTTTTATCCATTATTTATCTTATTACATCATTCTCTCTCTATACCTGGAAATTTTCCTTCATACAAAACTTCACACAATCTTTATTAGCAACATTAGTGTATTCAAAAGATAATAGACCCTTGGATTTAGCTTTAGAACAGCAAAAATTTCACTAAAAACACAAGCTACTGTAGCAATTCCTTCAAAAAGCTCAATTTCCCAAAAAGAACCCAAAAAGGAATCAATAAGAAGCAAATGCAAATAATGGCAGAAATCTGTCAAAACAGACCAGCGGGTATAAATCGATTTTTTCTAAGACATTCTGTTGCTCAAATAAAAAAGTTTTGAATTAACGAAAGTTATCTAACATACTGGGGGATTTATTCAAAAAATATCAGCTCAATCCGAGTTACATAGATTCCTCACGAATTTTTACGGTGGAGCACAAAAATCTGTTTCGGGATAGCAACTTCCAAAATCTTACTTCCCTCTCATTAGAGGTCATTCTTGGCACAAAAAGCAAACAAAAAGGATAAGGAGAGGTCATTACTGAAATAATAACTTCCAATACTCAACAAAACTCTTGGGTTATCTCCCAACAAGTAATTTTTTTAACGCCTTTAAGTTAGGCACAAGAAGTAAGAATCAAGTGTTCTCAAATGAAGAAGAATTAAGATCAATACTTGTAATCTCTTCAACTAGGAAAGATATCTCATCCAAATGAGTTTTGGAGGATCCCTTCTCATCTCTCCTTGGTTCACTAATTTTAGCAAAAGGATTTTCAGGAATGATCCAATCAAAATTCTTTTTTAAGGCTTCATGCATTCCTACAAGTAAAGTTTCAAGGATAAATTCTCTTTTTTCAGCATCCTTCTCTTCTTTTAGTTTGAAAAAAAAATTGCATCATGGGGTTAAGGTTAACAAACCTAGCCTCCAACATATGAACTAAAGCAGCTGCAGCAATTTTATAATTAGGAGCAAGTTCTGCTATAGATCTATTCTCAATATCCTCATGTTTGCTAACATGATTAAAGAATTCTTCAATATTTTATTTCCCAATTATGGAGCCACTACCTATTGAAAGGTCTTTCAGAGTGAACTTTGGGATCAACACGGTGAGCTAGAGCAAGGTGACAACGAGAGTAGGAACTATTTTTTTTGTGTTTTTGATAGGAGAAGGCAAACCAAACTAAACTATTTTTTTTTTTGAGTTTTTGATAAAAAAAGGCAAACAAAACCAAGCAAAAGAAACTAAGAAAAACAAAAACAAGTAAAGAGAAAGGTTGTGAAGAACCCCCCCTTATGAAGACGTCCTTAGCCTCCCCGGCAACGGCGCCAGAAAACTTGTTGGCGTGTTGTTGACGTGGGAGCTTCTTCTTCTTTAATTTCCCGGCAACGGCACCAGAAAACTTGTTGATGGCGCCTGATAGCGCTTCGTCAGGAAACCCCAATAGAAAGGTGTGAAGAGCACATCATCAAGTCTTCCCTTAGTAAGAAACCGAGGTTATCGAACCAGTAGGAGGAAGGAAACGTCTCAAAGGTGTTGCTACAACTTGGAAACCTGCACAACACAAACTCCAGACTTTGCCCCAGCGAACAGTGAGGTTGTCAATCTCACCGGTTGCTGTAACAAAGGATTAACTATATGTTGTGGAAGGTAATAGTGGTTTGCAGTAAGTAAACAAGAATAGTGGAAGATGTATCAATGGTAAAGATTGGACCGGGGTCCATAGTTCACTAGAGGTGTTCTCCTTAAGAAACAAACATGGCATGCTGGGTAAACAAATTACAGCAGGGCAATTGACAGGACTGAGCAAGGCATAACAATGCAATACTAGACATTCATGATCCGATGAGATTCGATTGGGCAATACAACAAGATACATAGACCGCCATCCAACTGCATCTATGACTAGAAATCCACCTTTAGGTTATCATCTGAACCCCCTCCAGTATTAAGTTGCAAGCAATAGATAACTGCTTTAAGCAAAGTGTGTAAGGTAAACAATCCACTTGTTCTCTGAATAAGAGACCGTTGTTTTCTCCCTAGTGGAAACATCACATGTAAAACCTTAGAGATTTCTGTCACTTCCCTTAGATTAAATAGAGGCATAAACCCACTATCTAGCATAAATGCCCTCTCTTGGAGTCACTAGCATCTACTTGGCCAAGATAGCTACTAGAAACAAAGAGCATGAAAGATCACAAACAACACAGACATGATAGAATCAATAAGACAAAACCATTAATCAATCTGACATAGTAATCTCAATATCCATCGGATCCCCACAAACACAACATGCATGATTACAAAAAGATGATCTTGATCATGAACGGAGCTCACAAGATCTAAACATGGTAGCACAAAGGAGGAGATACAACCATCTAGCTACTACATGTACCCGTAGCCCAAGGTGGAACTACTCACACTTCATACCGGAGGCTGGCATGATGAAGAAGAAGGCCTCCGGGATGATCTCTCCTTTGGCAGGGTGCTGGAAAGAGATTCATATCCCCCCGATCTAGGGACGATGGTGGCGGCAGCTACAGATGGTTTCGTGGAATATTGATCGGGTACTTAGGGTGTATGCATCGGGGGGTCTTTATAGGCAAAGAGGCGAGGCAGGGGGCGGCCAGGATGGTCACACCCTGCCCCCCTCCAGACGCGGCTAACCCTAGCCCGCGCCGCCAGGGGGTGTGCCCCCTGGTGCCTCCCCTCCGTCTCGTATTTTGTCTCCGTCTTCCCCACGGTAAAATATTGACTTCGGATTTTGTCCTGTCCAATTCCGAGAATATTGATTTTCTGCCTTTCTGGAACCAAAAATAGAAGAAAACAGGCAACTGGCACTATGGCATTTTGTTAATAGGTTGGTACCAGAAAACATATAAAAACACCTGAAAGTGTAGACAAAGCAAGCAAAGTAGATACTAAACAAGCATGGAACATTAAAAATTATAGATACATTTCCAACGTATCACCTTGCGAGGGTTTTTGTTTGGAATGCATTGGCCTGAAACTGTGTTCAACAGAATTTTTAGAGAAGGGCCGGATTATCCGCCCCTAGTGAGGGCCGGATAATCCGCCCGGGCGATTTTGTCCTTTAAGGACTAGGGATCGGGGGAGGGCTCAAACAGAGCAGCTCATCCTCCCAAACCCCGTGTCCTACCCCCAGCCGCCGCCGTAGCTTCCTCCCCTCCTCAGAGTCGATTCGACCGTCGGATTCTTCGGGCTCTCCCCGAATCTTCTTCCCAACTCCTCCAGGTATCCTCTCCTCCGAGCTCTTCCTCCAATGAGTGAGGGTAACTCCTTCATTCATCTCTTCTATGTGGAATTTGTTTTTTCTTGGTGGAAACTCGTTTTAGAGGATACTATATTGATTCCTTTGCATGTTAGATTTTGTAGTCTTGCAACCCTAGTGCCCGATCTGCATTGGTACTATGAATCTGTGGAGGAACTGTTGATTTTCGCAAGGGGCGGATTATCCGCCCCTGGCAAGGCTGGATTATCCGGCCTGGAGGTTCATCCCTTTTCAGTTTTGTCACAGCTTCCCATATCGTGTATCGTTGGACCATGGGTTGTTTTTATACTGTCTCTAACATTCCTCTTGGACTTGTGTGTAATCCGCCCCTGGCAAGGCCGGATTATCCGGCCTGGAGGTTCATCCCTTTTTAGTTTTGCCACAGCTTCCCATATCGTGTATCGTTGGACCATGGGTTGTTTTTATACTGTCTCTAACATTCCTCTTGGACTTGTGTGTATGCTTATCCCCATACTACCTATCTATTTCTCCTCACAGGTGGTTCTAGTGATCCCAAGACCTACAAGCGTCGTCCCCGTGCCCGTTACCTCAGGACAAACGAAGAAGGTGTGCTTGGTGACGAGGTTAAAATCAGAATGCGGCAAAGAGAGGCAGCTAAGATGGATGAATGGGCTAAGTCTTTGAAGAGGATCACTCAGAAGAAGAGAAAGGGCAAGCAAGCCCGTGTCAATTACAAGGCTAAATATCATTGAGTACTCTGCCATTCGCCACCATTATTTGTATGATGAGGCTGATAGTGATGGGCCTCAGGATGATAGCCTATTCCGGTGCTCACACTACAGGTACATTCATGATGATGTTTATGCTCCTCTCAAGATTTGCACCATGCATCCTATGAATTCTACTGAGGCTCAATCCAAGCCAAGACTTCGTGAGGCTCTAGTTGTGACTGGTAGAATGGGGCTACACCATCTCATGACATTGCAATGCACATATGACTCATCGGTTGTGAAGCAATTCTTTTCTACACTTGTGATATGCGGAGATGAGCTTCGCACCATGAATTGGATGACCGGGAATACTATGATTCAGTCTGATTTCCGCACCTTTGGTCAGGTCCTTGGCTACTCTTTCCATCGTTGTGACACTCCCTCTGGCCATCACATCATTTCTCCGATCAAGCCTAGCAAGGATTCTGCTCTCGCTCCATGCCTGACATCCGATGGGGTGGCTGGTACTTTCTTTGGACTCTCTCCATTATATGCAGCTCTTGTTGGTTTGTTCCGAGACAGCATTGCTCAGAGTGGGGGCAACACTGATTAGATCTGTGGTCACCTTGTGCCACTGCTCGCCTTTTCCCATGAGTGTTCCACCAATGCCGACGCACCAATTGGGTACAAGTTGGATGTCATGGATTACATCTACCATGAGATGACAGATGCAATGTTCAATAGGCTCTCCATTCCGTTTACTCCATATATAATGATGCTTATCAAGTACATGCTTCCCCATGAGGAGTTCGGTGGTAATTTGGATGGAGTGCACAAGTCCAAGAAGATTTACATCAAGGCTCAGAAGACCTCCCATCCTTCCTCGGCTCCAGAATCCTTCATGCGTGATGCTTGGGATCACTACTAGGAAATCATTCATCAGTGGCTTATCGATATTCTGTGGCGTAGTGGGGCCAGACTGTGGGCCTCGGGACTCAATGTTTTGTGGCGCATATCACACATATGCGCCACAGAACCTTGTCCATAGGGTGTAGTGGCCAGACTGTGGGCCCCTGGACTCAGTGTTCTGTGGCGCATATTGGTGATATGCGCCACAGAAGATTGAACTTCTGTGGCGCATATCACCTATATGCGCCATAGAACACTGAGTGCAGATCTGCACGAAATAAAGGTGGCAGATAGCTGCTTTAATGACACCCCTCTATATATATACCACACTCCTTGTCCAAAGCAACATACCTTCCCCTGATGTCTTCTTCCCACAACTCGTCGGAAGACTCGCTGGAGAGCACAGCCCTCTCGCGTTCCCTGTAGCCTACTCACAGTGGAGGGGCGAGGTCGAGGGGCAGTGCTCGAAGTCAGCCGCCGCGGGATTCGGAGGTCAACCTAATCGAGGAGGAGGCCAGACTGCGGCACGAGGCCCTCTACAACAAGGCCATGAGGTTGTACGCCGTGATCGCGTCCCCGGAGGAGAGGCGCTCATGGCGGAACCAATCGGGCGGCGGTCGGTGCTCGACCCCAACGTGTCCATGGAGGACCACGTCTGCGGGCTGCATGCGCGCGTGAACTGGGAGGTTTGGCATCTTCCACCGTCATCGTCCCCACCATCTCTGTGAAGGGATTTGCAATGTTATAGTTTGTGTATTTGCAATGATGTATGCCATTGTTGTTTTGCTGTTCAAGGCTATCCGCATGTGCATTTGCAACGATGTATGCCACATGTCTATCTAGTAGATTGTCTAGTATTCTACCTATTCCACTAGTACTTGTTTAGTTGGGTAAAGCACAAGAGGAAAATGTATACTAGAAACACTCAATATAATCTGAGTAGCACGCACCATTCTATGGCGTATATTGCACACATGCGCCACAGAAGTTTGTTCTTCTGTGGCGCATATGCACATATGCACCACAGAAGCTTGGTCATAGGTGTCCAGACAGTGGGGCCCAATAATTGTTCTGTGGCGCATATCGTGATATACGCCACAGAAGTTTGGTCAGAGCACGGTCAGAGCCCGCCAGCTGTGCGTCCCACCTGATGATTCTGTGGCGCATCTGTCAATGTGCGCCACAGATCATAAAACTTATGTGGCGCATTTAGTAAGATGCGCCACAGAAGTTTCATGGTCCAAGGGCTGGTGTGGGTCCCACCAAACTTCTGTGGCGCATCTCCAATGGACATGCGCCACAGAAGTTTCATGGTTCTGTGGCGCATTGTTTCAGATGCGCCACTGGACAACTTTTGTGGTGCATGGTCAGAACCATTGGCCACAGAAGGTATGTCTATCTATAGCTAGTTTCCTAGTAGTGGCTAGTGGACGCAGGCCCCCAGTGCCTCCTATGGCCCGTGAGGTCAAGCAGCTGAACTAGTTCCAACGGAACATCTTGTGCATGGGGGTTGACACTCACAAGGGTCAGTACGAGGCCTACTGGTAGCACCATGAGATGGCCCACAACCAGCAGTTGGTTCTTCATTATGTGTCTAGGGCATTAGGACATCCTCCTACTCCTACTGCTCCGGAACCGTATGCTCAGTGGAACACCTCAGGTATCAACTATAGAGAGCTTGAGCGTCACCCGTTTCCTGCACCGTTTAAGGGAGTCAAAATTTCTAGCTGATGATGAGGAGGAGGAAGAGGAAGGGGACGGGTATGACGACGATGATGAGGACTACGAGGGGTGATCTCTTGGGGCGTTAGCATCGCTCTTCTTCCTTTTTGGCATTTATATGTCAAAGGGGGAGAAGTAGTTCTATTTAGGTCTACATGGATTTGCATGGGTCGGGCACAAGAATTTGCTTTTTTATCATTCGCTCTCTTTTATCGGTTGCTTGTGCCCATTTAGCATTGAACTTCTATTTGTGTTTGTTTCGTTTTGTATGAGACTGTGTCGTGTGGCACTATGGTTTATGTGTGGATCTATCTATGTGGAATTGTCTATGGTCTTATCAAATTCTGGAATTATCTATGATCTTATGGAATTCTGGAATTATCTATGATCTTATGGAATTCTAGAATCATATCTATGGATGCATCAAAGTGGTGGGATGATTCAAGGCCTAATATTCTCGCTTATCATTTTGGCTAGTTCATCTCCTGGTGGTATGAAGTGTTTTACTAACTCCTTATGAAATTGGCATGTTCCTTCGTGTGTGCATTTGTATTCAAATGCAAATTGTTGATATGCACACATTTAGGGGGAGCCTCTTTCATTTCTTGTAAAGATGATATCAGTAGGTTTATTGCAAATCCTAGTATTGTCATCTAACATCAAAACTGGGGAGATTGAAAGAACATTTCATGATCTCTAGTGTTTTGTGTGTTAGATAACAATATCAAGGATTATTTAATGTGTGTTGAAGTGCTGAAAGTCTTAGAAAATTCAAAAGGAGCACAATGGTGTTTTTGGGGGGCGGATAATCCGCCCCTCCCTAATCGACAAAGGAAGCAAGGGCGCGGCGTACTGCATGTGCGGTGGATATTCCCCCGGATTGTCCGACTTGGGCCGGAGTTTTTACCCAAGACGGATAATCTGCCCCCTCAAGGGGGACGGATAATCCGCCCCCAGGAGTTTTGCAAAGGGTGCCACGGCACGACGCACTGCATGGGGGGCGGATAATCCCCCGGATTTTCTGGCCCTAGGGCAGACATTTCCCCAGGGCGGACAATCCTCCCCCTCGAGGAAATTCATTAAGGAAAACACGATGCAGCATACTGTATGGGGGTGGATATTCCCCCGGACTTTCCGGCCTTGGGGCGGATAGTCCGCCCCTAGTGGGGGGCGGATAATATGCCCCCGAACTTCTCTAATGACCAGTTCTGGGCTGGGGTATTTAAACCCATCTCCTCCCTTCTACCAGAACTCTTGATTTATTCGAAAAAGACAAGACCTGTTCTTCAAGTTCCAACAAAGAGATCTCCACCTTCACCCACCCAAAGGCCTCGATCTTTCAGGAATCAAAGGAGGAGGGATCGATCTTCATCAACACCAATCAAGGGCTTCACTTCCCCTCCATTCACTTGGAGGATTCTCGATCTAGTATTTCTTGCAAATATCTAGATCCTTGTTTTGGTTATTTTGATAATCCTTGTTCTTGTGGCAGCTTGTTGTCATCACGGGAGCCTCCAATTCGGTTGTGGATGTGTGCCCCGCTAGAATTGTAAAGGCACCGATGCCCACCTTGAAGGGTACCAATAGTGGAGAGGTGGATCGGGCCTTTGGTGGCGAGATCCATCGGAGAATAGGGTGAAGCCTATTGTGGCGTGGTGGTCTTAGAACCGTCTATCCCTCTAACGCAGACGTACTTCCCTTAACAAGGAAGGAACCGCGATAAAACAAATCGCTATGTTTCCACGTGCTCCACTACGGTTTCCTCGCTCCTCACTTTACGTGTTTAGTATATAGGTTTGCATATAGGGAAATTCTCATAGTTACATATCTAGAGAATTTACTTTGTGTCAAGTCTAAAATTAAAAAGGAATTAAAAATTGAGTAGCACCTATTGATCCCCCTCTAGGTGCCCATACGATCCATTTCACCTACCCATGGTATATGTCGTGATACCACCACGACAAGCATTCAAAGAGAAAAGCATTACCAGATTAGCTTCACAAGTTAGTGGGATCAATCTTTGCTCGCTAATGTTGAAATATTACAAATCAACTGAATCTCCATGGCTTCAGGGAAATTTAGAATAGATTTTTTTTCAAATCTCTGAGAGTTGTGGATGTTGCAACCACCGCTAGGAAATAAAATTCAGAGAGATATTATTTACAACCACGAATTATGCTAGTATCCAGTCAAACCGCCAGCCGAAATATCAACGTTGGATCAATCCTATTCGAAAAGCAAGGTAGTTAGTTGAGCACCAGCGATTCATGCTCAAATATTGCCTATAATTAATCCACAAAGGAAAATGATACTTACCCAGATAGAATCCATGCGTTAGACCCCTCCGATTTCACCTAGTCTTCTCCGCTGTTGATGGGCAAGAGCGGTACACCGGTCAGCGTTGCATACTGTGCCGCGAAAGGGGTGGATCTAGTGGAGGCGAGGGTGGAGCCGGAGGCAGAGTGGGCTCCGTGGCCATATGGAGGGGGGGGGGCTCGGGGGCTGATGACGGCATAAGGTACGAGGGCACGACGGCGGGGCAGCGGAGGGGCGGTGTGGGAGTTATTCTAGGCTTAGGGGAAGCGAATGCTTTGGGTGAGCGAGAGATGGCCGGTCCTATGTGTCTCAATGTGGCTCCACCCTTCACTACGTATGCAGGATCTGTCCCAACGCGGCCTCACCCGTCAGCATATAACGGTCGATGGCACAGAACGTAACGCTCAACGCATGATCAGTACCAACGCGGTCCGACTCGTCAGCTGTAACAGTCAAGGTCTTTGACCTGACGAGTCTGCAGGATTTTTAAAATAGAGTGGGAAAAAACTGAGTATAACTAACGAAGCAAAGCAAGAGTATGAAAATAGAAATATCCTTATAATATACAAATTAAACTGTTAAAACGTTTATATTTTAGAGAGGTAGTAAAAGATAAGGTAGTACTCTCTCTATCTCAGTTTATAAGACTTACGCGTATACCTAGGTCGTCCGCATGAGCTATATAAAATAAATTATATAATATAAAAATTATATTATTAGAAAATATAACATTTGACGTTTTTAATAATATAGTTTTTATCTTGTGTATCTCATACTATTTGTCAACCTAGAAATACGCGTAAGTCTTATAAACCGAGACGGGGGTAGTACTAATATTTTGAGAATTTTTTCTCAATAGTACTACATTGTAATATGGGCAGCTGAGACTTAAGCTAAGTCACAGCTAGGTGACGTCAGCTTCTTTGTCAATGCAATTAAAATTCATGCAAATACCCGCACCGCAACCTGATTTTATTTGGCTTTCTCATTTCACGTTGTCCGACACGAATAGAAGTGTATGTATGACCTTAGAAAAAAACGACAGTCTGCGCATGAGCTTAGAAGTGTACGCATGGGCTGTTTTAGTAAACATAGGGTATTCACTTTGACGAGGAAGCTACAAAGTCTTAGTATGGGCAGTTGTTTCTATTTCATTTGTTGTGTATTTTCGTTCTCTGGCCACTTCTTTAAAAAATGGCAGCAGCTCTGGAGCTTCATGGCTTTTTTCTTGAAAAGTTTAAAAAACGTACTTTCTACGCTCAATAAAATCTGAAAAAGATACATGTATAGATACATCATATTTCAAAGAGCAGGTAAATTTTTCAGAAAAAATACTTTAGAAAATACACACAAAAAAATCGAATAGGAAAGACACCTTCTTCTCCTCTAAACATAGATTTGTTTTTTCTAATCCCCAAAACAAAACGACATTTCTAGTGAAACTTGCCATGGGTATTCGTAATGTGTATATGTATTCCATTCCCACAAAAAAATCATATTTTTTTAGAACTCAAATGTACAATTCTTAAAATTTTCAAAGTCGTAATCACTGGAGCTCGAGAGCTGCAAATATGCTTTTCCTTTTCTCTTCTTTCCTTGTGTTGTCCAGTACTATGTTTTCTCTCTTATATTTCTTGGCAAACGAGAATAGAGAATGAGAGACAATCCTAAAACAAAATAGGAAGTGAGAGATATATTGTTAACTCTTCGACAAGATGAGGAAGTGTGTTAAATTCATAAAAGTGCCAGTTTCAAGTCCACATTCAATTCACAAAATTTAAAAAATTCCTATTTGCATATCAACATGCAAGTCACTCCACCAACCTTCTCCACATAAAAAAAAGAATAAGTCAGTTTCAAGTCCACATGATATTCATAAATTAAAAATTCAAAAAATGTACTAGTTGCATGTCAACATGCTAGTCACTCCACCCCCTTCTCCACACAAAAACAACAAGTCGGTTTCAAGTCGACATGCAATTCATAAAATTTAAAATTCAAAAAATTCCTAGTTGCATGTCAACATACAAGTCACTCCACCACCCTTATCCACATAAAAAACAATAACAAGAGAGTTTCAAGTCCACATGCAATTCATAAATTGAAAATTCAAAAATCTCCTAGTTGCATGTAAACATGCAAGTCACTCCACCCCCCCTTCTCCACAAAAAAAAACAAGTCAGTTTTAAGTCCACATGCAATTCATAAAATTCAAAAATCAAAAAATTCCTAGTTGCATGTCAACATGCAAGTCACTCCACCACCCTTGTCCATACAAAAAATAATAACAAGTCAGTTTCAAGTCCACATGCAATTCATAAATTGAAAATTCAAAAATCTCCTAGTTGCATGTCAACATGCAAGTCACTCCACCACCCTTCTCCACAGAAAAAGAAAGCAACAAGTCAATTTAAAGTCCACATGCAATTGATAAATTGAAATTTTAAAAATCTCCTAGTTCCATGTCAACATGCAAGTCACTCCACCACCCTTCTCCATAAAAAACAATAATAAATCAGTTTCAAGTCCACATGCAATTCATAAATTGAAAATTCAAAAATCTACTAGTTGCATGTCAACATGCAAGTCACTCCACCACCCTTCTCAACAGAAAAAAAGAACAAGCTAGTTTCAAGTCCACATGCATTTGATAAATTGAAAATTAAAAAATCTTCTAGTCGCATGTCAACATGCAAGTCACTTCACCGCCCTTCTCCACACAAAAAACAATAACAAGTCAGTTTGAAGTCCACATGCAATTCATAAATAGAAAATTAAAAAATCTCCTAGTTGCATGTCAAGATGCAAGTCACTCCACCACCCTTCTCCACACAAAAAACAACAAGAAGTCAGTCTCAAGTCCACATGCAATTCATAAATTTCAAAATTCAAAAAATTCTCAGTTGCATGTCAACATGCAAGTCACTACACCACCCTTCTCCATAGAAAAAGAAATAAACAAGTTAGTTTCAAGTTCATATGCAATTCATAAATTGAAAATTCAAAAAATCTCCTAGTTGCATGTCAACATGCAAGTGACTCCACCCCTTCTCCACACAAAAACAACAAGTCAGTTTCAAGTCCACATGCAATTTATAAAATTCAAACTTCAAAAAATTCCTAGTTGCATGTCAACATACAAGTCACTCCATCGCCCCTTTACTCACAAAAAACAATAACAAGTCAGTTTCAAGTCAACATGCAATTCATAAAATTCAAAATACAAAAAATCCCTAGTTGCATGTCAACATGCAACTCACTCCATCCCCTTCTCCACAGAAAACAAAAGTACAAGTCAATTTCAAGTCCACAAGCAATTCATAAAATGAAAATTCAAAAATCTCCTAGTTTTATGTGAACATGCAAGTCACTCCACCACCCTTCTCCACACAAAATACAACAACAAGTCCGTTTCAAGTCCACATGCAATTCATAAATTGAACATTCAAAAATCTCCTAGTTGCATGTCAACATGCAAGTCACTCCACCACCCTTCTCCGCACACAAAACAACAACAACAAGTCGGTTTCAAGTCCACATGCAATCCATAAATAGAAAATTCAAAAATCTCCTAGTTGCATGTAAACATGCAAGTCACTCCACCACCCTTCTCCACACAAAAAGAAAAGAACAAACCAATTTCAATTCCACATGCAATTCATAAATTGAAAATTTAAAAATCTCCAAGTTGCATGTCAACATGCAAGTCACTCCACCACCCTTCTCCACACAAAAAAAACAAGTCAATTTCAAGTCGACATGCAATTCACAAAATTCAAAATTCTCCTAGTTGCATGTCAACATGCAAGTCAGTCGACCCCTTTATCCACAGAAAAAAAAGAACAAGTCAGCTTCAAGTCCACGTGCAATTTATATAAATTGAAAATTCAAAAATCTCCTAGTTGCATGTCAACATGCAAGTCACTCCACCACCCTTCTCCACACAAAAAACAAGTCAATTTTAAGTCCACATGTAATTCATAAAATTCAAAATTTTAAAAATTCCTAGTTACATGTCAAAATGCAAGTCACCTCATCCTTTTTCTCCACACAAAAAACAATAACAAGTCAGTTTCAAGTCCAGATGCAATTCATAACAATTGAAAATTTAAAAATATTCTAGTTGCATGTCAACATGCAAGTCACTCCACCACCCTTCTCCACACAAAAAACAATAACAAATCAGTTTTAAGTCCACATGCAATTCATAATTGAAAATTTTCCTAGTTGCATGTCAACATGTAAGTCACTCCACCCCTTTCTCCACACAAAAACAAAAGAACAAATCAGTTTTAAGTCCACATGCAATTCATAAATTGAAAATTCAAAAATCTTCTAGTTTTACACTTATTTCATGCAACCATGACCACACACCTATTTTTACACTCACTATAAATAGTAAAACCACTTATATTTCATCAAATATGCACACAACCACACACATATTTTTACACTCACTATAAATAGGAAACAATTATTTGCCTCTTAAAAATACAAAAATAAAATAACACAATAATTAAAAACGAAACAAATAATAATAATGATTTAACAACTCAACAAATCCCAAAAAAATTGCAATCGGCACAAAAATAATCATGTTTGAACCAAACTAAATAAAAAGAAAAAAAAGAACAACCCAAAGTAGCCCAAACAGAAAAAGAAAGCCCAACAACACAACCTAGCAAACTGGACCAACGTTGCAAAAAGACGGGAACGCCGTAGCCACCAGAAAGAACGGAAACGCACGCTGCAAACTGAACTGAAGAAGCTACGTACGCACGAATCCTAAAGCACGAATCCAACGACACACAATCTAGCTGTGACATAGCTTCCGTCACAGCACGTAGCAATTTCGTTGTAATATAGAGGATAAAATTTAGACTAGGATAAGCTGAGGCGCGTGGAATAGCCAAGCCAAGGGAGGTAGCAGCACGTGGACGGTACACGGTAGTACTAGTTGCGTCGCCATCTCCGCTCTCCCCAGGTCCCGAAAAAATGAGGACCAAGCGGCGCAGGCTCACCACCTCGACGGTGCCGCCCGTCCCTCCTACACCAACCACCACCATCGCGTCCCTTCCCGACGACGTCGTCGCCGACATCCTGCTCCGCCTTCCGTCTCCCACCTCCATCTTCCGGGCCGCTCTCTCCTCCAAGCATTGGTGCCGCGTCGCGGTCTCGCCGTCCTTCGTCCGCCGCATCCGCGAGCTCCACCATTTCCCGGCGCTCCTCGGCCACTTCCTCTCCTGCATCAACAGCTCCTCCCTCCCACTCTTCCAGCCCGTGGACCTTCACGCCGACCACGCTCTCGCCGCCGTCATCCGCCGAGGAGACTTTTTCCTCACTCGCCTCCAAGATTCCGGCCAATGCGTCCTCGAGGACTGCCATGACGGCTACCTCCTCTTCTCCAACAGGACGAAGCTCACCATCTTCGACCCCACAACGCACCACGCCGTCTATCTTCCCAGTCCACCGAGGCGCCCCGCCCCGCCCCGGAAAACGACTACGTGGCCCACACCTTCTGCTTGCTCCGGGACAGCGGCGGCGCAAACGACCAAGGGTTCTTCCGCGTGATCTCCTTGCAGCACCGCAACCGATCAGCCCGGGCCGAGGAGTACGATTCTCGCGCCGGGGAATGGCGCGCGCACCCGTACACGGCGGCGACGCCAGCCCGGAGCCACGACAACCGGTACTTCCCGGCGATGCACGCGGCCGGGCGCATCTACTGGAAGTACAGCTCCACGCCTCTGCTCCTCTGCCTCGACACCAAAACGATGCGGTTCTCCTATGTGGGCATCCCGGCCGGCGTCTCCCCTCGGTCGGCGTACGCCGTCGGGGAGACGGAGGACGGCACGTGCTGCCTCGTTCATGTCTGCTGCGGCTCTGAAGGCGGGTGTCTCCAACTGCAAGTGTGGCTCCACGGGGCCGAGGCCGAGCCATGGGTGCTGGAGCGCGAGCAGCCGCTGCTCTTGCGTTCGCGAGAGCCTGTGGGTGGGAGAGCGCGGCAGGTCCGCGCCGTCGTCGCCGGCCTGGTACTCGTTTGCTTCAACGGCTCCTCGGCTCACCTTCCTCACGTCGCCTTCCGTCTCAAGAACCTGAAGGTGGAGGCAGAGTTTACATGCCGTGGGCCGGCACGCCCATATCTCTTCGAGTGAGGGTGCTCACCTTCATATACAGGTGCAAAATGTTTGTTTCCGATATATAACAATATTCTGCTATTTTTATTTCATCATTTGCTGACATATATAACAATATTCTGATATTTGACAAAAGAATACTGATAAGTAATCTGTCTGTTTTGTGAATGACGGCCAAATGGAACAGACCCAGCTGAAGGTTCACTGTCTAAAATTAGCGAATTGACTTGTGGGTTTAGTTTGGAACAAGCTTTGGGACTAAGCATATGTTGCAAACCAAATGCCTTTGCATAATTCATCTAGTTTCTCTCTACTTTCCGTCCATCTTAGCACCTCAAAGAGATGCTAAGCCCTATGTTTTCCATCCATCCCAGCATTTGGTTCCTGGCATGTGTCTTCAATAACTTGTCAAACGGAATAGATTCCAGACGATGTTTGTTTTTCCAGCTGACATTCTTTCAGTATCCGTGTGGACAACTGGAGACAACAACGTTGCACAACTCTTTGGAAGTTTTGTGTAAGATCACAAGTCAATTCCTTAAGCGAAAATTTGGCATGACACTTGAAATCTCTATTCATTTCATATACTTATTAGGGATAAGTTGTTCTCTTATAATTGATCAACTTGTACTATCTTGGTAGTTTGACTTGTACTATCTGATAGTTTTCTTTTGCAGATGAACATGCTACATGCGGGTGACGAGTCAAGCAGATAGTAATGTACGAAGGTGACGTGAAATTATGTTGTGACTTCCTGCTGGTGCTGGCTCATCTTATGCTATCCATGATGTTTAGTTTGCCAACTAAGATAATAGCTTTACAAGTGGTGGACCTGTTTCTTTTGGGCATCCATGTGTATATATAACTAATATGCAGAGACGCCGGCTCCAGCTTAGAACCATGTGGTTATGTCGTAGTATGTGAATTAATTTTGACGTGTTCGTGGGACCTAGCAGAGAATAAGTATGCCGTTAACTGAAAGACACATATATACCATGGTAGTATGTTGTCTTTATTTTGACATTTTGTGGGTTTGCGCCTGATTGTGTGTTCGTATCCGTTGTCCCGATCTCCACAGTTCCCAAATATAAAATAGAAGCCACAAACTTGGGAGCAGGACACTCAGATTTGAACACAAGTTCGTAGTACTTGCAACTCTTGCGTCCTGATCCTTCAGCTCCCAGAGTCTGAACCCGTTTGGTTTTCACGTAGTAGGAACTTTTGATACAAAGTGTACTCCTACTCCCGGTATCCTACCACATTCCGTGCTTACTCTACTGTCCGATAGAAGCATTGTCAACTTTTTTTACTACTAGAAGAAAAAGCGTCGTCTAGTCACCAAACATGTTGAAACCTGAAAGGGATCAACGCGAGTACTAGTATGTATTTTAGTCCTGGGGAATGTGCCTTTTTCAGACTTGAGTGGGGGCCAAATCACCATCATATCTACCAGAGAGATCATAAGGCAATCAAGTGCTCTGGGTCAAGTTGTTTAATCAGCATATATAGGAATTGACGTAAGACTGATAACGTCATAGGGAGCTCAAATTAAGGTGTGAGCTTTCTGAAGGAACGGGTTTACACCGAGGTTACAATGTTCATACTGCCTAGACTTGACAGAAAGTGCTTAGAGCACTAAGCAATGGCTTAGTGTTGTCTGCAGTTTCCCCGTCATTGCCATGCAGCGCGTCAGTGCTCAGTAGTGCGCCTTATGGCGTGATCAGGGCGGCTCAAAAGGTACTTTGCCTTAATTTTCCTCTTAAGTTCACCTGTTTTAGTGGGAGAGGAGAATACTGAATACAACGATAACTCCTTGATAGTAAGTCCATACAAAAACAGACTTGTCTAATTTCACATTATAACCGCAGAGCAGAACCAATACCACATCTTGACAAATTAGCTGTCAAAAAGCCAGGGTGTAACCTAATCTATCTTTGCTAACTCGTTTACTTTACACGTCTGAAATCATGCTTGTGCAAACAAGGAGGACTGCCAGAATAGTATACTAGTACCCCGTAGTCAATCAGGCAACCAAGCTCCTGAAGAGAAAAGCGTTAACAACGACACGAAGGCGCATCACTTAGGAGGTAATGTCGTCCGATGAATTCGATACGAGACACCACAGAATCAACGTCGGACCAAGTCCAGCGGAAGATATGACACGGCTTCTGAAGGCGCGGCAACAAAAGGGAGCCTCGCTTTTAAGTCAGGTCCATGCCTCACCAAGTCACCAACCTTTCACAGTTGGGGCTTAATTAAGTTGTTCAGAATCTTCCTAAAGTGAGACTACGTAAAGTACATTCCCAGGCACTATATAAGCAGGAACAAGGGAGGCTCTGGAATCATTGCCAATAATCTCACAGATCTCTGGGTTTCCTTCCATCTTATACCTGACAAACTACCTGTAATTGCTACACTGCAGCCTTCCAGTTCTCACCTGAAACCTCTTGCCTCTGGCCATCAATCTCTCGCTATCATCTGCAGCAGCGGAGCGCCATGAAGGTGGCCACCTGCTACCAATCTCTGTCTGGGAGTGTCCACTTCCATTACCAAAACCCGTTGAATCTCCTGAATGTTACTGAAACTGGTATGCTCTGCTCTTTTCAGCAAAAGATCGTGATCAAGGTGCACATGACGTGCGACAAGTGCCGGTCCAAGGCGCTGGGATTGGTTGCCTCGAACCACGGTGAGCTGCAGTCCACGTTTTCATATCCTCATTCATCCTGTCAGTTCAGGGTTTGGGCTAATCTATAAACTTGATGGTGTACGTAGGGGTGGAGAGTGTGGGGATAGAAGGCGACGACAGGGACCGGCTGGCGGTGGTCGGCAACGGGCTCGACGCCGCCAACCTCACCGCATGCCTGCGGAAGAAAGTGGCGTACGCGGAGCTCGTCACGGTGGAGGTGGTCGGCGCCAAGGAGAAGAAGCCGGAGCCGGACACCACCGTGGATCCTTTCTGTCAGCAGTGGCATCACCCTGGATACTACTCCTGGCCATACCCCTACCCTGGTAGCCATTGCTACCCTTACAGCATGTAAACTTGTGTGTGTAGTCTCTAGTCTGCCGCATCATCGAATCGATCATATTACTAGAATAGAGCATGTACCGCTGAAACAATAGAGCGGTCGAGAAAGCCATATATTGTTATACTTTAGTAGGGTTTGCATGAATATGATAATGAGATTGAATTACTCGACAACTTATTATATATCATTTTATGCATGGTAAACGAGTCAAAGCTTTGACCACCAGAGTGAAGATAAAAAATGGATAAGACCAGTAACCACCATAACCTGAAATAGCGGCTTTCACCGGTGGTAATTCAAAACTCCGAAGCTATGTAATGAAATTTGAAAATGTAAAAAATTGTCAAATCTCTACTACTTATAAAGGAGCAAACAAAAACTTTTTTAAGCATACCCCGCAAACAGTACATAGAAGGACTAAAACCACACCCTCGGGCCCACTAATCAGATCTCGATGTGCATTTAGCACTTTACAATGTTAACACCGAATCTATTGAGGAAATATGGTACATGACAATATTAACAACGAAAACCGATCCGATCCGATTACATCCTAGTTGTCCCGATCTCAACAATTCCAATTACAAACTTGGGAGCAGGACAGTGAGAGATTGTGCATCAGGGAATGATTTTATACCTTCGGAGTTAAGCTATAGATTTGAACAACAGTTCTTACTCGGCTGTCTGATCAAAACATTGTCAACTTCTTTAATTAGATGAACAACCGTCGTCTAGCAACCGCACGTGTTGATACCTGAAAGGATTCAACGTTAACGTAAGTACTCCCTCCGTTTCAAAATATAAGATGTTTTAGGTTTGTGAAGAAAGTGAATCTAGACTTCTTTTAGTGTGTAGATTCATCCTAAAGTTAAGTGAACCTACATACTAAAATAAGTCTAGATACATTTGATTCACAAACCTAAAACATCTTATATTTTGAAACGGGGAGTAGTACATATACTAAATCATGGGGAATGTGCCTTTTCAGACTTCATGGGGGACCAAATCAACATCATCATATCTAGCGAGAGATCATAAGGCAATCAAGTCCTCTGAGTCAAGTTGTTTAATCAGCAATATGAATTGATACGTAAGACTGATAACATCATAGGGAGCTCAAATTAAGGTGTAAGCTTTCTCAAGGAACGGGTTTACTCCAAGGCTACAATTTCATACTACGTAGAGCACTAAGCAATAATTTAGTGTCGTCCGTAGTTTCCATACCATTGCCATGCAGCGTGCCGATAGTGCGCCTTATGGCGTGATCACTGATCAGGGCGTCTCAACAGGTAGTTTGCCTTGATTTTTCCTCTTAAGTTCACTATCAGAGTTGCCTAGTTTCACATTACCGCGGAACCAACACCACATCTCGACAAATTAACTGTCAAAAAGCCGATCTCTACTCTTCCTAACTCGTTTACTTTACACATCTGCAATCGTGTTTGTACTACTCCGTTGTCAATCAGGCAACCAAGCTCCTGAACAGAAAAATGTTAATGTTAAACAAAGACACGAAGACGCAGCACATGGTAGGAGATGAATTCGATACGAGACACCACAGAATCAACGTCGGACAAAGTAGTCCAGCGGAAGATATAACACGGTTTCCGAAGGCGCGGGAACAAAGGGAGCTTAATTAAGCTTTGAATCAAGTCCATGCTTCACCAACCTTTGATAGTTGGGGCTTAATTAAGCTGTCAAGAATCTTCTTGAGACAGACTACGTGAAGTACATTCCTCCCAGGCACAGTGCTAGCATTATATAAACAGGATCACGGGAGGCTATGGAATCATTACCAACAGTCTCATCGATCTCCAGGTTTCCACCTTGGGACTGACAAATTACCTGAAACTTATTGTCCAGGGAGCTCGCACCGGCCATCAGTCTCTCGCTCTGATCTGCGGAAGAGGAGCAGCATGAAGGTGACTACCTGCTACCAATCTCCCAACCCCTTCCTACTTCAAAAAAAAAAAAACTCCCAACCCCTTCCGAAACCCCAGGATCTCATGAATGTTACTGAAACTAGTATGCTCTCATCTTTCCAGCAAAAGATTGTAATCAAGGTGCAAATGACCTGCGAGACAAGCGCCGGTCCAAGGCGCTGGGCACTACGGGAAAAATGATGTTGCCGTGTAGCAACACCTTTGCCGTGTGCCTACTTGCCCGGAACACGGGAAAGGAAAGCACTGCCGTGTGTCGTTCAGAAAACACAAGACAAAGGGAACAAACATGGCGAAATTCTCGAAAAGCACACGACAAACAAAACAACAAGGCAAAGGCTCCTGAAAGGCACACGACAAAAAAATGCGACACGCACACGACATAGGTTCCACCACAGCAACGAAGTGGGACCCGCAGCCCCACAGGTACGGTCAACGGGAAAGAGCTAACGGTTGCACCTGCAGGCGGCGCTACTCTTTGCCGTGTGCTCTCGGCGTTGGCCACACGGTGAGCAGCAGTCCACGTCGACCGATTCACATCCTCATCCATATTCACTACAGGAAATAGGGAATAGGCCGATGGCCATACCTCGTCGGCGTAGCCACCGAAAACCGTCGGCGTAGGCTACGCCGACGGTAGCCGTCGGCGTAACGGCGTCAGCCTACGTCCCCGTAGGCGTATACTAACATCCCGTCGGCCTACCACGTACGCCGACAGCTATACGGTACCGTCGGTGTACACGCCGTCGGCATAGCCTCTGTGGGTCCCACTTGCACCCGCTAACAGCCGTTAACGGCAGGTGATTTACGCTGACGGCAATGCCGTCGGCCTACGGTGCCACGTGTTGCCCTATGCAACGTCCACGCTGGCCATAGCTGGCCCGAGTAGAAGTATACGCCGACGGCCACCCCGTCGGCCTAGCTCCGTAAGCTGGGACCACCCTAGTTGTACGCCGACGGCCACACCGTCGGTCCAGACCAAACCGTGCCATATGGTCATCAGCTACGCCGACGGCAATGCCGTCAGCGTTAGCTCTGTCCAGTTTTTTATTATTATTTTTGTTTGTTTTTTTCCTGCATATTTTAAATTCCCACAAACAATTCACATATTAAATTCCCACAAACAACACATGCACATGGACACAAACATATAAGATCATCCATACATAGGTACATCAATCCACACATAGATAAGTACATCATCATCCACACATAGATAAGTACATCATCATCCACACATAGGTACATCTCTAAGTGCATCCTAACACATGCACATCCCTACACCTCCGGGGAGCTGCTCGAGAGACCCATGTCTCCCCGCGCGAAGAAAGGTGAAGCTTGACGTCGAGTAGCCGCCGTCGAACCAGCACCGGAAGAAGGAGAAGTACCGCCATGACCACCATCACCACCGGTAGAAGGAGAAGCACCGCCACCCTCAGCACGATGGAAAGAAGGAGAATCACCGCCACCGCCACCGCCACCACCACCACCAGCGGAAGCACCAGGAGAAGCACGGCCGGTATGAACCGGTGTCATCGTGCGCGAGATAGTCGGCGAGGCATCAGGACGACCAAAGTGTGTATTGCCGGAGCATCCCGGTCCCTACATGTTTGAGGCAGAGTTAGCAACCACCAAGGCACAGGTTTGGTTTGTTGTAACAACCGGTTTGGCAAATAACTTACCGGGGTCCCTGAGTAGAAGGTCAAAGCATATTCGTCCTTTGATGGGAAGATTGGCTGCGGCCCTGGCCTAGGTGGCCATGGCGGTAGAGTGGCTCGCTCTCCAGTGCCATAAAACCTCTCCAAAAGCTGCAAGATAGTTTAGATGTGAGGCGTTGCAGAAATAAAGATTCAAACTAGATAATGCGAGACTTGTCATATTTTACAAAAATAAAGGTGGAAACTTACATCATCGCGTAACTCTGCCCACTGCTCGTAGGCCGCTCGGGTCTGGGACCACGTCTCGAGCGTCACCAAGTGTTCCGCAAAAGCGGCCTTGTAGGCCGCGTCCAAAACAGGCTACAATTTAAAAAACAATGAATCTCGTCAACTTAGCCACTCACGAACGATTTTCGGAAATATGATGGAAATGAGAAAAACTTACATCTTCATTCGCTCGGGAAGGCCGTCGAGGCGGGATAGCGGGGTCGTCGGCGGTGAGGGTAGCCTTGATCCGCGTGAGGCTCAAAGCAGGAGTTCGCGGGATCACCCTATCAAGAATCTTGAAACGGCCGTGCTCCCGACCGCTCCCCGCCACGACCACCGCTCTCTCGTCAGTCTCCTCTGCTCTAGGATCTTCCACCTCCGGATGAAAACCAGTGAACGCCTCGAGGTAGTTAGCACCATCCTCCTTGGCAGTGCCATAGAACTCTGAAAGCGAGGGCTGAGGCTGGGACATATCAGGCTTCTTCTGCTTCATCCTCTCCCATATTTCAGTCAGAACAAGGCCTCTCTAGATGTGTCTCCTGCATGGCCAAAAAAATGTTATGCGTATCAAGTAGGATCACGAAGAGAAATAAATACAGATTGTTCCATATATACATGTATACCATGTGGGCCTTGAAGCGACCATGGTTGCGGTTTCCCGCACAGTGTGTCCCCCCGGAGCCACGGTTTGCCTTATTCCACTCGCTCAAGGAGTTGAACTCGGCGTCTTCCCCGCGCCACCTCGCCGACAACGCCAGCCATGCGTCCTCCTTACCATCGGCCCACGTGGGCATAAACTGAAAAAAATACTCATTTGAAGAATGGATAATGCAATTAGCAACAATATAGAATCTAATTGACAATTTACTTACCCCGGCATAATCTTCCTCGATCATTTTTGGTTGGGCCTTCACATTCAAATGCTTCGGCGCCCTCTTGCCCAACTTCTCGGAGCTGTATATACTGGTGGTGGTATGCTTCTGATTGTAAAACTGCTGCCGTGTCAACCTCTGACAAGCCCCCCGCAAAGTCTTGTCCGCCTTCTCCTGGTCCTCCGGAAGCACCCTATAGAATCTCTGTAATCATACATAAAAAATATTGTGAGGCTCATAAGTTAGCATGGTGGGGTCATCAACTATGAACGAAACTCGAAAACTTTGCCTTACCCAAAACTTGGTGATCACGTCTTCAGAAGCTTTCCCAACATAGCCCGAGTTTTAGGCGGCCTCATAGTGCGCCCAACTGGTGGCTAGCTTCCTCTCGCTGTTGGGGACGGGAGTGTAAAAGCCTGGCCAAAATTTCCTAATCAGAGCTCCAACCAAGGTGTTAGGCGCACGGGTACCTGGAGGAAATGTCCAGTTGATGCACAATAGTAAAACATTAGTACATGCCAAATTGTTATGACCAAAATGAAATTACAGGTTCAAAATTAGTATAGCCACTTACTCAATGCCGTTAGGCGTAATGATGGGCTTCTCCTCCTCAGAAGCAGGTTCGTCCACTGGGACACCCGATTCCCCACGAATCTTTGGCTTCTTCGGCCGCGTCGACGGCCCCGACTCCTGGTCTCGGGGCGTCCCCTCCGTGTCTCGAGACTCCCCCTCCTGGTCTCGAGAATCAAAGTCCTGGTCTCGAGACCCCCCACCTAGTATCGAGACTCCTCCTCCAAGTCTCGAGACTCCTCCTCCTCGTCAGGAGACTCCGAGTAAGCAGACTCGAAAGCCACGTCGCCAGAAGCGGAGGGTAGGCCACTCAGAAGGCGTAAACCTCGTACTCCACCTCGTCCTCGTCCTCCACCTCGTCCTGCGCCTCGTCCTGCCCTTGGGGGAAGTCCGCCTCCTCCCTCACCTCGTCCTGCACCTCGTCCTGCCCTCGGGGGAAGTCCGCCTCCTCCCTCACCTCGTACTGCACCTCGTCCTGGCCTCGGAGGAAGTCCACCTCCTCCTCCCTCACCTCGTCCTCCTCCTCCCGCATTGTCGTCATTTTAACGCGAGTTGGGAATGGGTGCTCTTCCACTTTTGGTAACCTTCTTCTGCTTCAAACACTTAAGGATAGAGGACGGTGATTCCTTGCATTGGCTCATATTGGTCAATCACCTACATTGAGAAGAGGTAAACAATTTAGTCAAGCATAATAAAAATACTAAGCATAATAAAGATATTAAACATGAATACTAAGCATAATAAAGATACTAAGCATAAATACTAAGCATAATAAAGATACTAAGCATAAATACTAAGCATAATAAAGATACTAAGCATAATAAAGATACTAAGCATAGTCGAGGCATAAAAGACATAAAAGACCCTCACCACTCATCATCATCACTCTCATGTGTATGTCTTGGGTTCTCATCAGCACTATCAACATCACTATCACGTGAGAAGTAAGTTGGAGGTTCATCGCAGGGTGGAGGCTCATCGTTGCCATTGTCCGAATATAACTTGGTGAGCATATCAATGTCCTTTATATTCATGACTACCTCACCACGAGTATGTGCATTGTTCTCGAGGTTATCAAGATCTTGTAAGTAAAAGTCCCCAAAGTTCTCTTGTTCTTGATAGAAAACTCCCTCGTATGTTTTAGGGTCAATGTTGTTGTAATCATCGTCGGAGGGCATGGGTAGCTTACCACGTGGCGGTACCTAGAACACGACTTCCCAGCCCTTGAGTTCCTCTTTCTGACATGGGTAGGGTAAATAATAAACTTGTTTGGCTTGGTGGGCCACAATAAAGACATTGGATCCACTATAGGTGGTTGAAGGCCTAACTTCAACTAACCCAATGGAAGGGGTACTTCTATATCCACCGCGTGGGTCGAACCAGTGGCATTTGAACACAACAAGCTTGATTCTAGGGGCATATTATTGAACGCCAGCTTGTATACGTTTTGTAACCTTCCATAGTAATCAAAGTCATCGGCTCCTCTGGTGAAGACCCTGGTATTTACAGTTTTTGCATTTGGCCGACGGTTCTGGTAAGACTCTGTATGGAATCGATAACCATTCACATCATACTTCTCATACATCTCGACTTTACGGTTACAACCCTGGGAGACACATATCAACTCATCCGACATCTCAACATTGGGATCGGCTCCCTACAAGTTGCGTATAAATTGTGCATTAGTTAGGTGTAATAAGAGGGACAATTCACAGATTGCCAGGTAAGAGGGACAGGTTATAAATTACCTTTTCATAGAACCAAGACGTGAAATTTTTCTTTCCGGGGGCACCCACTTTCAGAAGGGTTTCCAACTCCGCATCATCGGGATCCGTCGTTCCCGACCACATTTCATCCGTGAATTGGCTAAAAGGAGAAAATACGTATTAGATCGAAACCGAGTTACTAGTTGCAATGAATTTGTTCACCATTTTACCTAAGGAAACTGGGCACTTGATTTTCTTCCTCCTCTTCATTCTCACCGCGGACCACTTCCTTCATGTTCATAAGCACATAGAGCATTATGCAATCCTTCTCTTCCTTTTTCAAGGTATAACTTGTTGCGCCACCGGCCTTGCCACCGAGACACTGGAAGAGGAGGAGCTTGGGGTCATGCTTCGGCTCGTCGACATTGTACCGCCAGACCTGGTTATGCATAGTGGGAACATCATCGCCATAGTATGTTGTGGCGTCTGTTATCTCCTGGAGGAGAGTTGCCTCAGCTATGCATGCTTCAATCTTATTTTTGTTTCCACATTTGGTTCGAATATACTTAAACTCTCTCTCAATACAAAACTGCCAACGAAACTGCACCCAAGAGTGCCTCGTTCGCGAGATGCACAATGAGATGTAACATCAGAGTAAAGAAGCCTGGCGGAAAGATCGTCTCTAACTTGCATAGCAACTCCGGCACTATATTATGCAGCTTCTCAATCATCAAGGGACATATCTGCTTGGCACAGAGCGTGCGGAAGAAATGACTCAACTCCACAAGCACTCACCAGATATGCTCAGGGAGATACCCTCGAACCATCACCGGCATCAGCCGCTCAATCCATATATGATAGTCGTGACTCTTGAGCCAGTGACTTTTCCAGTTGCCAAATTGACTCTCTTGATCATATTCGAACAATAACCATCTGGGAACAGCACGACGAATTTGATCCACCCCAATGACTGCTTCTTTTGGAGTCTATCAAGGCAGTAGTAGGCATGTGGCTTGACCCAATTTTTTCGATTGCGTTCAGGAGGTTGCATGCATAGTCTCTTCCTATCACATAGCTCCTCAACATCGACTCTAGCCTTGACATTATCCTTTGACTTTTCAGGAATGTTCAGAATTGTGTAAAAGAGAGACTCTGCGACATTCTTTTCAGTGTGCATCACATCGATGTTATGGGGAAGTTCGCAGTCCTTGTAATACTATGCCTGCCTCGTGTGTCCAGTTGTGCGTTTTTCCATATTCCTCAAACTGTGGGAAACCAGACTCGGTACACACTAGAGCACGTAACTCGGCATCAACAGCAGCACCATCGAACGTTGGTATCTCTTTTTCTTCAAGCACAACTTTGCCCTTGATGAAGTTCTTTTTGTCTTGTCTGAACGGATGGTCTCCTTTGAGGTATGGTCGATGCGTGTCAAATGCGGAATACTTTTTACCCGCCTTTAGCCAAAGGAACTCAAGTAGATGCCTGCACACTAGGCATGGCCACTTACCAGCTGTACACCATCCGCAAAATAGGGCGTACCCGGGCATGTCGTGCATGGAATAGTGGAACCAAACTTTCATGTAGAAGTTTGTCTTTGATGCACGGTCGTATGTCAACGTCCCGTGGTGCCAAGAGTGGTTCAGATCTTCCACAAGCGGTTGCATGTACACACTCAAATTCTTCCCCGGGTATTCAGGCCCTGGAATGATCAGCGACAGGAATATGGTCTTCCTTTGCATTAGGGCTCCGGGAGGGAGATTGAGCGGCATAACAAACACGGGCCAGCAGCTATACGAGGCGGTCGACATACCATATGGATTGAATCCATCTGTTTCTATAGCAATTCTTACGTTCCGAGCCTCTCCTGCCTCATCGGGGTGGTCTCTATCAAAGTTCTTCCATGCCTTACCATCAGATGGATGTCCCATCTTTACCGTCCTTTCTCATCCTCATATTGTAGGGGTTCGTAGCATGGAAAACAAAAAAATTCTACCGCATGCAAATAAACAAGCCAAGATCTATCTACTAGATTGTAGCAATGAGTCGATAGAGGAACTCACCCTCGAAGATTCCAAAGCGGTTAATGAGAGCAGATTCTCGTGGGTGATGTAGTCGTACACTTGCCGATCTCAAGATCGCGTAGACGATCCTTCCGGCGCTGTGTTCCGGCAGCGCTTCCGCAGTCGGTCACACGTTCGGTACTCGATGAAGACCTTCCTATCCCTTGTTCCAGAAGGCAGCGGAGGTTGTAGCACTCTCCTCGTGATTCCGGTAGCACGACGGCGTGGTGTCGGAAGTAGAGGGGAGATATCGCAGGGCTTCGCCTTAAGCCGGAGCGAGTATGGTGGACTATGAGAGAGGCCTTTGGCGATCTAGGGTTTAGAGGCGCCAAGGGGAGGTGGCTTGGCCGGCGGCTAGGGTTTGTGGAAACCCTAGTCGGCGACTTGGGAGATCCCTAGGCGGCGGCTGCACTTGTGGTGGAGGCACCAGGAGCTAGGGTTTGGGGTGTAGGGAGAGGGGGCGCCCTACCCCTCCTTATATAGGAGGGGAGAGGCGGTTTGGTAGGAGGAAGTCCTCCTCCAACTCCTCCTCATGGACGGCGGGTGGAGGGAGTAGGACTTCCTCCCTAAGTAGGTTTCCTACTCTACCTCCACCAAGCAAACTTTAGATTTGACTTTTTCAAATTGGCGTTTGACTTTCAAACTTGGATTTGATTTCTCTCATCATATTGCCCAGCCAAGTGACCTAGTACATGATGCAACCATTCCACATTGTTATGACACATCCATGTACCCTTCCCCCTCCGGAGTGTCGGACCTTCCAGACCCTTCTAGAACATTCCTGGTGAAATCACCGAAATCATTTTCGAACTCCGAAACAAGACTTTCCTTATATGAATCTTATTCTCCGGACCATTTCGGATCTCCTCGTTATATTCCGGATCCCATACGAGACTCCGAACAACATTCGGTCTCTTAATCATCATTCCATAACTACTCAACAACATTGAATCCTTAAGTGTGTCTCCCTACGGTTCGTGAATTATGCGGACATGACCGAGACACTTCTCCGATCAATAACTAATAGAGGAATCTGGAAATTAATATGGCTCCCATATATTTCTACGATTAATTTGCGATCGAATGAACCACTTACATACGATACCAATTTCCCTTTGTCTCACGATAGTTTACTTATCCGAGGTTTTGATCGTCGGTATCTCTGCATACCTAGTTCAACCTCGTTACTGATAAGTACTCTTTTCTCGTTCCCGTGATATGTGATCCCTTGTGAGCCAGTCACATGCTTGCAAGCTAATTGGATGACATTCCACCGAGAGGGCCCAGAGTATATCTATCAGTCATATGGATGGACAAATCCCACTCTTGATCCATGTGCCTCAACACATACTTTTTGAACACTCAATGCCACCTTTATAGCCACCCAGTTACGGTGTGGTGTTTGATGCCATCAAAGCATCCTTTCGGTGATGGTGATTAGCATGATATCATGGTCGAAGGAATTAGGTTACTATGTATCAGAAAGCATATAGAAAATGAACTATATTAAATTACTTGATCTTTATGCTATGCTTAACTATAGGAGTATGTCCATCACATCATTCTCCTAATGATATGACCCTGTTGTTAATAACATCTTATATGTTCATGATCAGGAAACCATGATCATATATTAACCAACAAGCTAGTTTAACAAGAGGCTTGACTAGGGACTCTTTTATGTTTACAAATCACACAAGTATTAATGTTTCCGGTTAATACAATTATAGCATGGTATGTAAACATTTATCATAAGCATGAAGATATGATAATAACCACTTTATTATTGCCTCTTGGGCGTATCTCCAACAGTCTCCCACTTGCACTAGAGTCAATAATCTAGTTTCAAACCTTTGTGTATTCAACACCTATGGCTTTCTTATGTTATATGTACACGATTTCTAGTGGTCAACTGATCTCCGGATCTGGCACTTCCAGGTCCGTGTGTAATTGCATGTCTTTGTGTCTCTACGCATCACTCATTCTCTAATGAGATTGCTTTGTATAAATTTGGTCCTTTGATGAGACCTTTAGTTCTTTGGGGTTAAAACATGTTGATAATATTGTCGTACAATATATCTTCATAGTATTATCCCGCTGTGAACTACACCTAGTTTGATAACAAACTACTTAACACAAATGCCCTCTTTAGCTGCTATAATAGCAGTCATATACTTAGCCTTTTGTTGTAGTATCTGTCACAATGTCTTAACTTTGGAACTCATCCAAATCCATTATGGAACTTACTTTCCATTATATTGTTCCACCCTTAGTTTAGATTGAGATAAACTTAATTTGTACTTTGGGACAAAACTAGTATCAATGTAGCACTTTTACAATGAACTAACCATCTATTTGTCACCTCTACAAAAATAATATATTCTTAGTTCTTCCAAAGATCATAAGAATATCCTTACTATCGTCCAGTGATCATCTTATGAATCATTCTGGTATATGCTCATAACATTTAGAGCATATGACATATATGGATTTGTACATATCACAGTATGATTGATATAAATACTCTTTGTGATTTCATACATCAAGTATCAATCCGTACTTGAATCTTTGTTTCACTTACCAAGTGTCAATACACTTGAGTATATCATCAATATTAAACTCATTCAATCCTTTCTGTGCGACAAGAACCTTTCTTGTAGTTTCTATATTGAACCCATTCAATACATCATCTATGTACTTTCGGCACAACCATATTAGTGTCTATTGATGCCAAATATTTGGGTTTTGCCTAAGTCTTTCATCGGGATGAAATTCTTAATATGTGTTAATAAAAGATACATCATTTCCAATCAACAATATGTCTTCCACATAATGTATTAGAAACATGTCTTAGCGCTCCCACTTAATTTCTTGCAAATGCAAGCATCTTCATCGTCTCCGACGAATTTAAACTCTTTTAACAGTTTCATCATAGTGAAGATTCCAACTCCGCAATGCTTACTTCAACTATTAAAGTTTGCATATGCTTTTAGCATCCTTTGAATTAACAAAACCCTATGGACTGTGTTATGCACATGTCCTAGGTAACAATTCTATTAGAAGAACTTGTTTTGTTTATTCAACTACCACATAACAAAATTATATGTAGTGGTTGCTACATTAATCCGTCTAGACTAAATATCGCTATGAAAGATCAAATCTTGTCATAATCAACCTTTGAACATTGTTGTGAACTCTTTCCCAACATGTCGATTATTTCATAGATGTGAAAATATCCATGTCTATTTCTTTATAGATCCAAACACGACTATAAGGTCGCACACCTTTCCAGAGGGTCTTTCAAGTTCGAAGCTTGATTTCTCGTGTATGGAACTATCACGGATTTTATGGCTTCAAGCCATTTTACAGAGTCAGGGCCCATCATCGCTTCTTTACATGTAGTCCTTCATTATTTTCAAATAATGATTCAACCCTCAAATCTTGGTATTTGATTGTTTACTCGACCTACTTGGTTCAATAGAAACTTTGACCTCCGTAACCACAACCTTCGAGGCACGTGAGCCATGAGCATTGTTGCTGCCTCCGGAACACTTTTTGGCGCTACGCAACTTTACACACATAGCTAAGGTTCTTTCAACCTTATCAAAGTTCTATTGTCCTCTCACTTATCTTTTCACGAAAAATTCCTTCTCAAATAAACTTGACGTTCTAAGTGACAAACACTTTTGTCTCTGATGTTATGGAGGAATACTTAACAGTTATTCGAAATAACATACAAAGACAGGTTCATCCGACCTTGGTTGCAAACATCTTTCCTATGCATAGCATACCAATGTTTAAGAAAGGACAACTTGGGTTTTATCCCAAACCATAACTTTATATGGTGTCATTTCAACAGATTATGATGGAGCTCTTTTCAGTGAAAAAACGGCAGTCTCTAAAGCTTTTAATCTTTAAAAATAATGGCAGTTTTATGAATTACACCTTTGATCTTACCATGTCAAACAAGTTTTAATTACATATCTCGAATGCTCCATACTCTTATGGTGTTTCGGGAAATGCAAATCCACGGAACGATTCCTTAAATCTTAGGTATTATGCTAAACTTGTAACTCAAATATCTTCCTTTATGATCTTATCATAAACTATTTATATTCTTGTTAAAATGATTTTGCACTTCATCTTGAAAGTCTTTGAACTTTTCAAATGTTTCATACTTCATCCTTATTAAGTAAATATTCATATATTCACTCAAATTTTCGGAGAAAGCATATGAAGTTGAAATTCATCGCTCTTGACTACACATAATGGAGTTTATACAACAATATGTACAAGTTCCAATAAGCTAGTCATTCATTCCATTTTGGCCTATGAACGAAGTTTTAATTCTCTCTAGGAAAGTTTCATAAGCGTCATTTGATCAAAAATCAAAAGACTCCAAAATTCCATCCACATGGAGTTTCTTCATGTTTTCTTTCCATTATAATTTAAACGGCGATGTCACTTCCTAAGTGATCTTTTAATCAATTTGTCTTTTGACATTTTAGCACTAGTTTTATGGATGTGATTTCTACAACGAGATTTGTAAATCATCCATCTTTTATGGATTACGGCAATTATTTGAACAACCCTTTTGTTCTCATAACACCTGATAAAACAAACCTTGAAGGCAAGCTTTGATGTTTAACGAGCAACACAATAACACTTTATTTGTTCTCAATGAACATCATCACATATTCTTTTGCTAGTTACTTAGGCCATTGTAGTTCATGAATTCTGTTGTTTCGTATGACGATTCATACCAACTAATGCAGTATTCAATACTTAAGAACCACATTATTTAACAAGCAAAGAATACAGCCATAACTCGTATATCCTCTATATACCTAAACTGAATAATTCTAGTCTTTTCTTTTCTGCCATATATTTATGAGATTCTCTTTCAGTATTTCCTTTTTTGTTTGAAATAATCGATCATCAATAGTGGAGCCATACACATGACACATAGTCCAAAGCGTGTATAGTTAAATACCAATGTCTTTGGACTTGCACTTTGAAGTAGATCACCATCATCAAATGTTTGGTGTTCTTTCAAATTCCTTTCTTTAGTAATCTCTTGGTGTAGTAAACATTTTACGTACATCAAATATTCACCCTTATCATGGAATTATTCATGATCAAGCTACTTTACATTATAACAGTGAATCGCGAGTATAATGTTGCTCTCCTAAACCTTTTGGAGGATTAGGACAACTAGTGTCTCCAACCTTTTGTAAATTCTCATCAAATATGAGAACATAAAATTGCTATATTATACTCTATCATGTTGTAACCAAAACATCATTTCAGATATCGCAATATCTTCCATACATGATGGTTTCTGAAACAACTCTTTCAACTTCTAGATTACCTTGATATAGAAACTATCTTTCTAATATCAAGTATCATGGAGACAAACATGATACTTATATACTAACATTGGAATTGTTACTCTTGATTTAATACCAACTATTAAACTTCACGGAGTAATCGAAACTTACTGAAAATTTGCAATGGGACTTTTAAACTTTAGATTAACACTTCAAAAACAATACGATACCGGTTCATAAAGTAACTAACCAGAATTCTATAGTTCTATCATCTCAATTATAACTAAGCGCAAGGTGGTAAAAGGATGCCAATGACTACAACAACTATGCAAATTCACTTCGATTTAATTTATGATAAATAGTGTTAAACTTTTAATCATATTGCTGTTGAACTCCCACTCAAAACAATATCCCTCACATTGTTTTAGTGATCACACGAACCAAATCCACCACATCAAAACCGATCATCACGATAGTTGATGTAGCTTTAATGGCGAACAATCAACATGTTCATCATATCTACTATATGACTCATGCTTTACCTTTCGGTGATCCGTGTTCCGAGACCATGTCTGTACATGCTAGGCTCGTCAAGATCAAACCTTAGCTTCTGCATGAGAAAATCTGGCTTGCTCACGTCGTATACACTCGCAGAATCTAACACACACTACTAGGAAAACGCCTATTCGTGGCGCACCTGAAAAGGCCATCCGTGGCGCACTAGCAGTGCGCCACGGGCCTCGCGCTACGGCTATCTCCTAGCCGTGGCGCACTACCTGGTGCGCCACGGTTGTGTCGAGATAGGCGTGGCGCACATGCCAGTGCGCCACGGAAAGTAGTCCAGGTGCGCCACGCGTATGAAACGATAACCGTGGCGCACTAGGTGCTGTGCGCCACGGATATAAATTTCAAATTTCAAAAAAAAATAAGCAGATCTGTATCTCGTCGTCAGTGCCGTTGCACGTCGGTGCAGGTCGCCGTCGTCACCTCGTCGCCGTCGTCGGAACTGCAAGGAGGAGGAGGAGAATAGGAGGAAGAGGAGGAGAAGAAGAGGAGGAGGAGGAGAATAGGAGGAAGAGGAGGAGAAGAAGAGGAGGAGGAGGAGGAGGAGAAGAAGAGGAGGAGAAGAAGAGGAGGAGGAGGAGGAGAAGAAGAAGAGGAGGCCTCGTCGTCGTCGGAACTACAAGGAGGAGGAGGAAGAGGAGGAGAAGAAGGAGCCCGCCGTCTCATCTCGGAACTGCAAGGAGGAGGCCGCCGTCACCATCTTCACTGCAAGGAGGAGGAAGAGGAGGAGAAGGAGAAGGAGAAAGAGAAAGAGAAGGAGAAGGAGGAGAAGAAGAAGGAAATGAGAAGGGAGGAAAAGGAAAAGGAGAGAAGGGGAGGGAAAATAAAAGGGGTAGGTGGGGCGGGGTGAGGATTCAAATTTTGAATCCCGCCCAAGCTTATCCGTGGCGCACTAGGTGTAGGTGCGCTACGGGTAAGTTTTCTCTATTTTTTTCTGCAGGAAAAAACAGTCATTTGATCGTAACTTTTTACTCTTTTCGAATTTTGAAAATCTAAAAAATCGCTAAACGACCATATTATATGATTTTTTTCGACATCGTATGCAAAAGTTACGGCCATTTTACCGTGGCATAAACTTTTTTGCATAAAAAGTCAAAACTCATGTTTGTTAATTTTCCTACAAAGTAGACCACATTATCTTCCTAAATATGAAAGGATTTAATTTTTTGAAGTGTTTATCATTTTCTTTTATTTTTTGCAAAGCCTAAAAAGGTGATCCACGGAGGGGGGGGGTGGAGTTGTTGCAGGATAGTTAGGCGTAGGGCACTAGGGCAAGGTGCCCTACTACTAAGTTTATACATCCGTGGCGCACATGCCATAGTGCGCCACAGATGTGTCTGGCCGTTTCACAGCAGAGAGGGGCATGCGCTTAGGCGTAGCGCACCCCCTCCATGTGTGCCACGGTTGACACTAACAACCGTAGCGCACCTACCCTATGTTCGCTACGGATGTTTGGCGTGCGGCCAACAGGGTCCTGGCCCACACATATCTGTGGCTCACTATGGTCATGTGCGCCACGGTTGTTCTAGTTACTAGTAGGACACTGCCCATAGGTGAGCCACACCTGTTTTAGCCGTGGGGCACTTCAACCATGTGAGCCACGGATGTGCTGATTACCTATAGCCATTTTCCTAGTAGTGACACCCGATCATCACGTGGTGCTTCAAAACAACGAGCTTTAGCAACGGTGCTTACTAAGGATGAACACTTTTAAAACTTGAAATTGTGTGCTTGAGGGATCATCTTATAATGCTACCGTTGTGAACTAAGCAATACAAGATGCATAAAAGGATTAACATCACATGCAATTCATAATATATGATATGATATGGCCTTTCTTCTTGTGCTTCCGATCTCCATCTTCAAGCACGAACATGATCTCCATCATCACCGGTATGGCGTCAAGGTCAATGGCGCCACTTCATGGTTTTCTTCCACCAACATCAACTATTACAACTACTTTGAATAATAGACATGCAGGACTTAACGGAATTAAAAGACAACCATATGGCTCCTGCCGGTTGCCGACTTACAATAAGGAACATTGCATACATCATATATAATCACAATCATGGCCATATCACATCACAGCACACCCCTGCAAAACAAAGTTAGACGCCTCTAATTTTCTTTGCATGTTTTACGTGGTTTGGGGCTTTCAATAAGTGTCGTTCTAACTTACGAGCAAGAACCACAACATTGATACTAGTATTGTCAATCACCTGTTGTAAACTGAATCTTAACTATGTTGGGAGAAACAGGCACCCGCAAAGCCACTTATGCAATACAAGTTGCATGTCAAGCGTGGAGCAAGTCTCATGAATGATGTCATGTAAGGTTAGCCCGGGCCGCTTCATCCCACCATCCCGCAAGATGCAAAGTACACAAGAAGCAATCGACAACAAAAGCATCAACGCCCATAATGACCATTGTGTTCTACTCGTGCAACAGATCTACATATAGACACGGCTCTGATACCACTGTAGGGGTTCGTAGCATGGAAAACAAAAAATTTCTACCGCATGAAAACAAACAAGCCAAGATCTATCTACTAGATTGTAGCAACGAGTCGATAGAGGAACTCACCCTCGAAGATTCCAAAGCGGTTAACGAGAGCAGATTCTCGTGGGTGATGTAGTCGTACACTTGCCGATCTCAAGATCGCGTAGACGATCCTTCCGGCGCTGCGTTCCGGCAGCGCTTCCGCAGTCGGTCACACGTTCGGTACTCGATGAAGACCTTCCTCTCCTTGTTCCAGCAGGCAGCGGAGGTTGTAGCACTCTCGTGATTCCGGCAGCACGACGACGTCGTGTCGGAAGTAGAGGGGAGATCTCATAGGGCTTCGCCTTAAGCCGGAGCGAGTATGGTGGACTATGAGAGAGGCCTTGGCGATCTAGGGTTTAGAGGCGCCAAGGTGAGGTGGCTTGGCCAGCGGCTAGGGTTTGGGGAAACCCTAGTCGGTGACTTGGGAGATCCCTAGGCGGCGGCGGCTGCACTTGTGGTGGAGGCGCTAGGAGCTAGGGTTTGGGTTGTAGGGAGAAGGGGCGCCCTACCCCTCTTTATATAGGAGGGGAGAGGCGGTTTGGGAGGAGGAAGTCCTCCTCCAACTCCTCCTCATGGGCGGCGGGTGGAGGGAGTAGGACTTCCTCCCTAAGTAGGTTTCCTACTCTCCCTCCACCAAACAAACTTCAGATTTGACTTTTTCAAATTGGGGTTTGACTTTCAAACTTGGATTTGATTTCTCTCATCATATTGCCCAGCCAAGTGACCTAGTAAATGATGCAACCATTCCACGTTTTCATGACACATCCATGTACCCTCCCCCCTCCGGAGTGTCGGACCTTCCAGACCCTTCTAGAACATTCGTGGTGAAATCACCGGAATCATTTCCGAACTCTGAAACAGGACTTTCCTTATATGAATCTTATTCTCCGGATCTCCTCGTGATATCCTGGATCCCATCCGAGACTCTGAACAACATTCGGTCTCTTACTCATCATTCCATAACTACTCAACAACATCGAATCCTTAAGTGTGTCTCCCTACGGTTCGTGAATTATGCGGACATGACCGAGACACTTCTCCGATCAATAACCAATAGAGGAATCTGGAAATTCATATGGCTCCCACATATTTCTACGATTACTTTGCGATCGAATGAACCACTTACATACGATACCAATTTCCCTTGTCTCACGATAGTTTACTTATCCGAGGTTTTGATCGTCGGTATCTCTGCATACCTAGTTCAACCTCGTTACTGATAAGTACTCTTTTCTCGTTCCCGTGATATGTGATCCCTTGTGAGCCAGTCACTTGCTTGCAAGCTAATTGGATGACATTCCACCGAGAGGGCCCAGAGTATATCTATCCGTCATATGGATGGACAAATCCCACTCTTGATCCATGTGCCTCAACACATACTTTCCGAACACTCAATGCCACCTTTATAGCCACCCAGTTACGGTGTGGTGTTTGATGTCATCAAAGCATCCTTTCGGTGATGGTGATTATCATGATCTCATGGTCGAAGGAATTAGGTTACTATGTATCAGAAAGCATATAGCAAATGAATTATATGAAATGACTTGATCTTTATGCTATGCTTAACTATAGGAGTATGTCCATCACATCATTCTCCTAATGATATGACCATGTTGTTAATAACATCTTCTATGTTCATGATCAGGAAATCATGATCATATATTAACCAACAAGCTAGTTTAACAAGAGGCTTTACTAGGGACTCTTTTATGTTTACAAATCACACAAGTATTAATGTTTCCGGTTAATACAATTATAGCATGCTATGTAAACATTTATCATAAGCATGAAGATATGATAATAACCACTTTATTATTGCCTCTTGGGCATATCTCCAACACATATCTCTTCCCCGTCTTGTGCCACGTCATATGTGTGGCAGACTCCTTGGTCATGTAAAGCCGCTGGATTCTTTTTATGAATGGGAGATAACGAAGAATCTTCATGACGACTTTTGTCTGCGTCTTCTGACCATCGTCTCCCTGTACCTCATGATACCTAGAGGCCCCACACTTGCTATAGTAATTGTCATCCGCAAACTGTTTCCAAAACAAGAGGCAACCTTTTGGACAACAATCTATCTTTTGGTATTCCATGCTGAGCGCTCGCATGATTTTCTTTGTTTCGTACATGGTTTTAGGCAGACAATGCCCTTCAGGCAACATGTTACCATATGTTTGCAGATGGTCTTCAAAGCATGAACTGGTGTTGCCGTACTGGAGCTTTTTGGCTAGTGCTTGCGAGATGGCATCGAGCTAACAAATCTTTGAACCCTCATACAGAGGCCTCTTAGCCGAGGCCATCAAATCATAGAAGGCCTTCGCGCTTGGCTCCGGATACTCTGGTTCACGAGGTTCCTCCAGTTCTGGCGGTTCATGTGGTTCATGTGAAGGTGGCGAATCTGGCATGTCGGCATCATGGAAATCATCTAGCAAATTTCTAATCCCATCGCCCTCATTGCCATTGATCTGTTGCCGCATCACCTCACCTCTATCACGTTCGTACTGAGCAAAGTCAACCATGGTGACGAAGTCCTGCATATAACCATATCTCCAAAGGTGTTTTTTATTTCCTCCTTTGACTGATGATGACGCTTATTGCAATGAGCGCAAGGGCAAGTTGGACGAATGCCTGCCTTTGAACCACGCGCTAACTCCTTCACTAACATATCAGTCTTCCATGTCCACTCATCTGTTCTATCAACAACACTAGTACGACCACTGTACATCCACCCATTATCAGCCATCCTCTGTTTTTATTGGGAACCAAATAATAAACATAGCATTTCATATCAAATAATAGCATGAAACTAGATGCATCATATTTTCTATTTATCTACCGAGAAAACGCATGACCTACATCTCTAATAGGTATAGAGGGTCCTAGCAGCCGCCGGATCCGTAGATTGAGTAGGTTCTCCATGCTCTACCCCGTTCCGAGCCAGAATTTCGGCAGCACCTCCTCGCTGCTCTCCCGATACACGTCTCGACAAAAAGCCAAGAGGATGTGCATCCGGAGAACAACGGGGAGGCGCTACCGAAATCCCGACTCGGACCAGGACAGAGCATGGATAACGTACCCAACTACGCATACGTCGACTGTCCCGTAAATGCCGCAAGCGTTACACTTCTTAATATGCGACCTCTAATGCATATTTATCTGCGTAACGCTCGCAGACGGGATATGACACCTAGGTGACGCGACTTGACATGGAAATGGAATCTACTGACATAAAAAATGCGAGGGAGGAGACGGAGTTCTAGCTCACCCTCGATGATAGAGGAAGTAGGCGACCTCCGGGATGATGACCTCTGGGACGGAGACCTCTGGGACGACGACCTCCGGGACAGTGACAGGAGCCTATTGTAAAAAAAAAGAATAAATATTATCATACTCAATTCTTATTGTCAATTTATTCATATTCATGTACCATGCACCATATCAAGATTATACCCAACAATTACATCTATGACTATACTCTAAACTACAACTAAAACTAACCCTAGATTACAACTAACACCGGTTAACTAACCCTAGAATACAACTAACAAATAATGCAAAATAAAAACAACAAACAAATAATCTACATACCTTGATGAAGTAGGAGTGGCGCCGGGGAGGAGGTGCTGCAGGGAGGAGGAGGTGATGTAGGGAGGAGGTGCTGCAGGGAGGAGGAGGTGATGTAGGGAGGAGGTGCTGCAGGGAGGAGGAGAGGAGGAGGGGCCGGGGTGCAGGGGAGGAGGAGGGGCAGGGGAGGAGGAGAAGCTAGCTGGGGAGGAGGGGGCATGGCAGAGGAGGAGTAGCGAGGAGGGGGATGCAGGGGAGGAGGGGGATGCAGGGGAAGGGCCCGGCGGCGGGAAGGAGGGGCAGGGGAGGAGGGGGGATGCGGGGGAGGAGGGGTGCTAGGGGAGGAGGGGGTGCGGGGAGGAGGGGTCGGCGGTGGCGGGCCTTGCGGGGAGGAGGGGTGCTAGGGGAGGAGGGGGTGCATGGGGGAAGGGGGTGCGGGGAGGAGGGGCCGGCGGTGGCGGGCCCTACGGGGAGGAGGGGTGCTGGGGGAGGAGGGGGCGCGGGGGAGGAGGGGCCGGCGGTGGCGGGCCCTACGGGGAGGAGGGGTGCCGGGGGAGGAGGGGGCGCGGGCAAGGGGGAGGAGGAGGGCCGGCGGTGGCGGCTCGAGGGGAGGGAGGGCACGGCGGGGGGTGGCGGCAGGCTGGCGGCGCGCGCGCGACGGGGGGTGGCGGCAGGCTGCAGGCTGGCGGCGGGGCGTGCGGGAGAGGAGGGTAGGGGCGCGCGTGCGGAGGAGGAGGGTGGCCGTCGGCGTAGACTCTATGGAAAAAACGGCCCAACCTAGGCCGACTGGGTTGCCGTCGGCGTATCCAAAATTTAAAAAATAATAATTTTTCACTATATTTTAAAAAATATTAAACTTATATCTATATTTTATAAGGTTATATTGCGCAAGTTTTGAAGACATTTTTGTGCTCCAGTGCTAGTTTCCACCGGTCTACCCTCGTTTGACCCGCGGCGGGAGCCTACTCCTACATGTCCAGCACACTTCTCTAAGTGTTATCGCATGCAACATGGACGGTCACAGCCGGGAGCTAGGTTTTCCATCTAGGGGAAATCCAACACCCTTGTGCATGTATGCTAGGGCCACACGCATGTTCCCGTGGCATCCCGGCACTCGGGCGGTCCTTTTCCGATGAAACCCTAATCTGAGGGACCCGCGGGTCTACCCCCGTAGCATTCTCCGTAAGAGGGTTGAACAACGCACTATCTTGGTGGTTTAGGTTTGTTTAGGTCATATCTACATGGAAAACCAAGGATAGGCCCAAGGTTCCACCGTTTGACCCGCGGCGGGAGCCTACTCCTACATGTCCAGCACACTTCTCTAAGTGTTATCGCATGCAACGTGGATGTTCACACCCGGGAGATAGGTCTTCCATCTAGGGGCAATCCACCACCCTTGTGCATGTATGCTAGGGCCACACGCATGTTCCCGTAGCATCCCGGCACTCGGGCGGTCCTTTTCCGACGAAACCCTAATCCGAGGGACCCGCGGGTCTACCCCAGTAGCATTCTCTGTACGAGGGTTGAACAACGCACTCTCTTGGTGGTTTAGGTTTTTTTAGGTCATATCTACATGGAAAACCAAGGATAGGCCAAAGGTTCCACCGTTTGACCCGCGGCGGGAGCCTACTCCTACATGTCCAGCACACTTCTCTAAGGGTTATCGCATGCAACATGGACGGTCACACCCGGGAGCTAGGTTTTCCATCTAGGGGCAATCCACCACCGTTGTGCATGTATGATAGGGCCACACGCATGTTCCCGTGGCATCCCGGCACTCGGGCAGTCCTTTTCCGACAAAACCCTAATCCGAGGGACACGCGGGTCTACCCCCATAGCATTCTCCGTACGAGGGTTGAACAACGCACTCCCTTGGTGGTTTAGGTTTGTTTAGGTCATATCTACATGGAAAACCAAGGATAGGCCAAAGGTTCCACCGTTTGACCCGCGGCGGGAGCCTACTCCTACATGTCGAGCACACTTCTCTAAGTGTTATCGCATGCAACATGGACGGTCACACCCGGGAGCTAGGTTTTCCATCTTGGGGCAATCCACCACCCTTGTGCATGTATGCTAGGGCCACACGCATGTTCCCGTGGCATCCCGGCACTCGGGCGGTCCTTTTCCGACGAAACCCTAATCCGAGGGACCCGCGGGTCTACCCCCGTAGCATTCTCAGTACGAGGGTTGAACAACGCACTCTCTTGGTGGTTTAGGTTTGTTTAGGTCATATCTACATGGAAAACCAAGGATAGGCCAAAGGTTCCACCGTTTGACCCGCGGCGGGAGCCTACTCCTACATGTCCAGCACACTTCTCTAAGTGTTATCGCATGCAACGTGGACGGTCACACCCGGGAGCTAGGTTTTACATCTAGGGGCAATCCATCACCCTTGTGCATGTATGCTAGGGCCACACGCATGTTCCCGTGGCATCCCGGCACTCGGGCGGTCCTTTTCCGATGAAACCATAAACCGAGGGCCCCGCGGGTCTACCCCCGTAGCATTCTCCGTACGAGGGTTGAATAACGCACTCTCTTGGTGGTTTAGGTTTGTGTAGGTCATATCTACATGGAAAACCTAGGATACCAAAGGTTCCACCGTTCTACCCTCGTTTGATCCGCGCGGCGAGAGCCTCCTCCTACATGTCCAGCACACTTCTATAAGTGTTATCGCATGCAACATGGACGGTCACACCCGGGAGCTAGGTTTTACATCTAGGGGCAATCCACCACCCTTGTGCATGTATGCTAGGGCCACACGCATGTTCCCGCGGCATCCCGGCACTCGGGCGGTCATTTTCTGACGAAACCCTAATCCGAGGGACCCGCGGGTCTACCCCCATAGCATTCTCCGTACGAGGGTTGAACAACGCACTCTCTTGGTGGTTTAGGTTTGTTTAGGTCATATCTACATGGAAAACCAAGGATAGGCCAAAGGTTCCACCGGTCTACCCTCGTTTGATCCGCGGCGGGAGCCTCCTCCTACATGTCTATAAGTGTTATCGCATGCAACCAATATACTTTTTTGGTAGTTTAGGTTTGTTTAGGTTATTACAACGCATGTGTATTTTGTTGTTTTTTGTTTTACATTTATGTTTTAGCATCATGTTTCGGAAGATTCGCGTTGTTATTTTATGTGTGTGGTGCGGGATATAGAAATGTGAGGTGCAATCTCCAATTTATCTATAAATTATATCTACATCAAAATTATTGTGGAAAATAAATAAATGAACTATATGAATTTGATACTTGGCACAAAAAAAAGATAAAGGAAAAACACTTGGTAGCTAGGCTGACGGCATTGCCGTCGGCGTAGAACCCATCCTGCCACTACGCCGACGATCAGGCCGTCGGCGTAGCTTCATGTCCTAACGCCGTTCGTACGCCGCTAACCCTGGCCCACCTTCTCTAGTTACGCCGACGGAATTTCTCACACCGACGAGCACCGTCGGGCCGATTTGGGTCTACGCCGACGGTATTTGTGGGCCGACGGCTGCCGTCGGACGGTGGTGCTATACGCCGACGAGATAGCTGGGCCGACGGCCTCCCAGCCCAGCTGCCGAGCCCGTCCATCTGCGCCGACGGGCCCGATAATTTGCCGTCGGCATAGCCCGAGGCCGTCAGCGTATTCCCTTATTCCTGTAGTGATTGTCAGTTCAAGGCTTAGGCTAATCTATTACTTGATGGTGTATGCACGTAGGGGTGGAGCATGTCGGGATAGAAGGGGACGACAGGACCGGTTGGCGGTGGTCGGTGACGGGTTGGACGCTGCTAACCTCACGGCATGCCTGCGGAAGAAGGTGGCCTACACGGAGCTCATGACGGTGGAGGTGGTCGTCGGCGCCGAGGAGGAGAAGCCGGAGCCGGACACCCCCTGGATCCCTTCTGACAGCAGTGGCATCACCCCGGATACTACTCCTGGCCGGCAGTGCCGTACTCTGATCCTAGTAAATTCTTGTAATGGTTATATGTCGAATCGATCCATGTAATCCTATTACTAGACTACTAGACGACGGAAACAATATGGCGATCAAGAAAGCCATACGTATGCGTTAGTAGGGTTTGCAGGAAGTATGATAATGAGATTTTTTTTAGGGAAAAATATGATAATGAGATTGAATTACTCCACGACTTTTTATAGTATATATTTTTAGGCATGGTATAGTCGAGTCAAAGCCTTGACCGGAATGAAAATAAAAAATGGAGAAGATCGGCAACCACCATAACGCAATATAGCGGTTTTTACCAACGGTAACTCCAAAGATATGTGATGAAATTTGAAAATATAAAATATTCTAAAATTCTTACGAAGTGTTTAAACATGATGACAAGACCTTCCATGGGTGAACAAAACCCGATAGAGTGATCGATGACAAAACAACAGACGTGCAAGTTTGACATAGTAACAAGTGCATGTAAAATTAAAGCTATAAGTGTTTTTACAACAAAAGCTATAAGCAGTTCTTCCCTCCCACAACATGAAAAGAACACTACGACGATAAACAAATTTTCTTAGGGAGGCGAACTGCTATTTATCCTTCAACACGTGCGCTCATACTTTATAGGCTCCGCTTAGGCGGGCGCGCCGGCCGGCCCATATGATGTCTTTATCTTCTTTTCTATTTCTTTTTTTTTATGTTTCATTTTTCTTTCTTTTCTATTTTTTATTTTCTATGTTTCTGAATATTTTTGAAATATGAACAATTTACAGATCTGAACAATTTTTGAATTTGAAAAATATTTGAATAAGAACATTTACCAAATTTGAACAATTTTTTAATATGAACAATTTTCGAAATTTAAACAGTTTTTGAATTTGAATTTTTTTAGAATTTTTGTTTTTTTAAATAGCTGTGAAAACAATTCAAATACAGCAGAAACAGTCGTACCCATAAAAAAACTGCCATGAACAAAACAATACGGAAGCAAGTGATTTTGGGTCTAGCACCCGAACGAGAGGTCACGCGTGCGGAGCTTATTGTTGCGCGCGTTAGACGGGAAACAGCGGTACCCATCCCACTAGCTAAACAGGTTTCATAAATTTAATAACAGTCAGAGGTGAGAGAGTGTTCCATAAGCCCACAAGACGATAGAGGCCCCAAAACTAATCTGGGCCTACGAAGCCTGACACCCTTAGGAAATCGAAGCTCGCTTTCCTTAACGCGTGGGCCGGTCAAATAAGGTGGCGTATTTCTTTCCGCAGCTGTTTTTCGTTTTTTTGGTTAGGATCCATCTAGATTTATTTATTCTGTTCAAAAAACTACATTCTACTCCCTCCGTTTCAAAATATAAGATATTTTACGTTTGTGAAGAAAATATATCTAAACTTATTTTAGTATATAGATTCACTCTAAACATGAGTGAACCTATATATCAAAGATAATCTAGATACATTTGCTTCACAAACCTAAAACATCTTATATTTTAAAACGGAGAAAATAATAACGGGAACCCGACTCAATGGAAAAAACAGCGAACAATTATCGAAGCTAAACTCATCTACATCTCTAGAGAAAGTAGTAGCCTGAACACAAATATCTTCAAAGAAAGGAGCAGTTGTAGTAGATGAAAAAGCTCATGCCTAGAAAGTTTGGATATCTTGCAAGCAATCAGACTGAAGGATAATACGGTTGCACCCCCCGACTTCATTTGCGAGAGCAACGGAAGGTCATTTCTAAAGGAGCCTTTACATAAAGGTGCTATATCTACTGTCCATTTTGTCTTTGAGATTTGTGCGCCTGTTTAGCCCTTTTTCAGCCCAACGTGGATGATGACATGCTGATGTCATGTGACGTTACTAATTAAAACAAAACTGAAACCGACTGAAATATTATTAAGCATTTGAAACAGTCAGTGAATTGTACAAATTTTTTCATAAATTTCAAAAAGTTTTATAAATGTTTTAGTTTTGTGGGTAGCACGTGGCTACATACACTAGTGGAAACGAGGTCTTTTATTGATCCCGAAAAAAGGCTTTAACACCGGTTCTTTTACGAACCGGTGTTAAAGGGGGGTCGTACCAGCGTGGCCCCTTCGGCAAAAAAGGAGCCCCCTTTAACACCGGTTCATGCCACGAACCGGTATTAAAGGTCTCTGCAACAGTGGCCCGCGCACCCTCCCTTTAACACCGGTTCGTGACATGAACCGGTGTTAAAGGGGGCTATATAAGACACCACCCCAGCCCACACACACCCCACTCTTCCATTCTTTCACATTTTGGAGCCTAGCAAGAGGGTATGAAGAGTGCTAGTTTGTGTTTTTTTCATATGCACAAGAGGTGTTCGGTGAAATGCCCGAGAGCTCAAAATAAGTTTTCTTGTTGCTCTTTCCGTCTCGGTCGAGGTCGGCAACTATAGTTTCATGTGTCATTGATGTACTATATATATAAATGGTCATCTCCCTATTATTTTTTGATATATACTACATATTAATGCAGATGAACCGACAATGGATGTACGGTGACCGCCGCACTTCCGAGTACATTACGGGCCTCCAAAATTTCATCGTTGTGGCTAATGCAAACCGTGGTCACAATGGTTTTATGTGTTGTCCGTGTGTTCACTGTCAGAACAAGAAAGACTACTCAAATACCAGAACCATTCACGCCCACCTGCTTCGATCCGGTTTCATGCCCAGCTATAATTGTTGGACCAAGCACGAAGAAAAAGGGGTTGTGATGGAAGACAACGAAGAAGAAGATGATGACAACTATCATAATATGTATCCTGAATATGATGATAATGCAACGGGGGTAGATAATAAAGATCAAGAGGGAGCAGATGGGCCCGCTGATGACGATCTTGGTCAGGCCATTACTGATGCAAAGGAAGAATGTGAAACTGAAAAGGAGAAGGAGAAGCTGGAGCAGATGTTAAAGGATCACAAAACATTGTTGTATCCAACTTGCGAAGATGGCACAAAAAGCTAGGTGCCACACTGGATTTGCTGCAATGGAAGGCAGAGAATGGTGTGACTGACAGCGCATTTTCAAAGTTGTTGGTAAAAATGAAGAATCTTCTTCCAAGAAATAATGAGTTGCCCGACAGTACATACCAAGCAAAGAAGGTTGTCTGCCCTCTAGGATTAGACGTGCAGAAGATACATGCCTACATTAATGACTGCATCCTCTACCGCGGTGAGAAGTACGAGAATTTGGATGCATGCCTGGTATGCACTGCACTGCGGTATAAGATCAGACGAGACGATCCTGGCGATGTTGAGGGCGAGGCCTCTAGGAAGAAGGTTCCCGCCAAGGTTATGTGGTATGCTCCTATAATACCACGGTTAAAATGTCTCTTCAGAAATAAAGAGCATGCCAAGTTGTTGCGATGGCACATGGAAGACCGTAAGAAAGACGCGATGTTGAGACACCCCGCTGATGGGTCACAGTGGAGAAAAGTCGAGCGATAGTACCCGGACTTCGCACGTGACGCAAGGAATTTAAGGTTTGGTCTAAGTACAGACGACATGAATCCTTTTGGTGAGCAGAGCTGCAGTCACAGCACATGTCCTGTGACTCTATGTATCTATAACCTTCCTCCTTGGTTGTGTATGAAGAGGAAGTTCATTATGATGCCAGTGCTCATCCAAGGCCCGAGGCAACCCGGCAACGACATTGATGTGTACCTAAGGCCATTAGTTGAAGAACTTTTACAGCTGTGGGCCAAACCAGGTGTAAGTATGTGGGATGAGCACAAAGGGGAGCCATTTGACCTACAAAGGGGAGCCATTTGGCCTGCTCTTAGTAACATTTCAGGGCAGACAAACAAGGGATACAATGCATGCACACACTGTTTAGATGATACTGAAAGTGTATATTTGGATAGATGTAAGAAGGTTGTGTACCTAGGGTATCGCCGATTTCTTCCGAACCTGCATCCAGTAAGAAAGAAAGGCAAGCATTTCAAACGTCTGGCAGAACCCCGGAGGAAGCCTGTCCTCCGTACCGGTGAGGAGGTATTTGGTATGGTCAAGGACCTAGAAGTAATATTTGGAAAAGGTCCTGGCAGTCTATCTGTTCCGAATGACGATGCCGGACACGCGCCCATGTGGAAGAAGCAATCTATATTTTGGGACCTACCCTATTGGAAAGTCTTAGAGGTCCGCTCTTCAATCGACGTGATGCACGTGACGAAGAATGTTTGCGTGAACCTGCTAGGCTTTCTAGGAGTGTATGGGAAGACAAAAGATACACCGGAAGCACGGCAGGACCAGCAACGTCTGAAGGCCCCTGAAGAGCCTATGCATCCTGAGAACGAGAAGGGTAAACGATGCCACTTAACTCCTGCCAGCTACGCTCTTACCAAAGCAGGGAAGGAAATCTTTTTTGAATGTCTGAGCAGTATCAAGGTCCCGTCTGGCTTCTCGTCGAATATAAAGGGAATAATAAATATGGCAGAGAAAAATTCCAAAACCTGAAGTCTCATGACTGCCACGTGATTATGACACAATTGCTTCCGATTGCATTGAGGGGGCTTCTACCTGAAAATGTTCGAGTACCCATTGTGAAGCTATGTGCATTCCTCAATGCAATATCTCAAAAGGTAATCGATCCAGAAAGCCTACCAGGGTTACAAACAGATGTGGCCCAATGTCTTGTCAGCTTTGAGTTGGTGTTCCCACCATCCTTCTTCAATATTATGACGCATCTCCTGGTTCACCTAGTAGAAGAGATTGCCATTCTCGGTCCTGTATTTCTACACAATATGTTCCCCTTTGATAGGTACATGGGAGTCTTAAAGAAATATGTTCATAACTGTGCTAGGCCAGAAGGAAGCATCTCCAAGGGCTATGTAACAGAGGAGGTCATTGAGTTCTGTGTTGATTTTATTCCTGACCTTAAGGCGATTGGTGTTCCAGAATCACGACATGAGGGGAGACTGCGTGGAAAAGGCACCCTAGGATGTAAATCAATGATATGTAGGGACGGACATTCTCTCAATCAAGCACACTACACGGTTTTACAAAGATCTATCTTGGTTGCCCCGTATATCAATGAACACAAGAATTTAATACGCCTCAAACACCCGGGGCAGTCTGATGAATGGATTATAAGTGAACACATGGCGAGTTTTGGCGGCTGGCTGCAAAGACTTCTCACGAATAACACCACTGTTGGAGATCAGCTGTACTTGTTGGCCAGGACACCATCTTCGACTGTATGTACTTTCCAAGGGTACGAGATAAATGGGAATACATTTTACACGATAGGCCAAGATAAAAAGAGCACCAACCAAAACAGTGGTGTCCGCTTCGATGCAGCAGAAGACAATGGGCAAAAGACCACGTATTATGGGTTCATAGAGGAGATATGGGAACTTGACTATGGACCTAATTTTAAGGTCCCCTTGTTTCGATGCAAATGGGTCAAGCTAACAGGAGGAGGGGTTGAGGTAGACAAGAAGTACGGAATGACAACGGTGGATCTCAACAATCTTATGAAGGTAGACAAGAACTTAGACGAACCATTCGTCCTAGCAAATGATGTGGCTCAGGTTTTCTATGTGAAGGACATGTCCTCCAGACCAAAAAAAAGAAAAAAATATGCAAACGAATACATCATATGATGAGCCAAAGCGTCACATAGTTCTTTCAGGGAAAAGAAACATCGTGGGAATCGAGGACAAGACAGACATGTCAGAAGATTATAATAAGTTTGATGAAATTCTGCCCTTCACAGTGAAAACTGACCCAAGCATTCCGTTAAGTAAAGAAGATGCTCCATGGTTACGTCTGAAGCGATCATAAGGAAGGACATATGCCAAGAAGTTCATGCTCATATTATGTAACTCTAGTTCATGTTTTTAATATTAATACATGTCTTGAGTGTTAGTCATGTTTTGTGGATGGACCGGGACTATGAGAAGAAGTTGTCCCGATTCGTACTTACCATTAAGATCTGATCTCCAAACGCGCGCGGTCACATATTAGGGAGTGCCTCTATGACCAGTTTCTTGGAGATGCCGGAGGACTAGGCTCCGTCGGCATCTCCGTGAAACTGGCCGTAGTGGTGTCCCTGCTCTCGAAAACCATCTTGCAGCTTTGTAACTTCTCTAACTAGATCAATACACCTGGGAGCTAACTAATTTCACATATTAGGGAGTGCCTCTATGACCAGTTTCTCGGAGATGCCGGAGGACTGGGCTCCGTCGGCATCTCCCTGAAACTGGCCGTAGTGGTGTCCCTGCTCTCGAAAGGAGGTAAGGCATAGCCTCAAACTGGCTGGAGGACTGGACTCACAAGGATGCCTATTTATAGTACAAGCAGCTCGACATAGTGTCGACACTTACGAAATAATGTCGACACTCACCCCTATTATTAGTGCTGACTCGTGTTTTGTCCCGGTTGGTGTCTCCAACCGGGACTAAAGGTTCATCTTTAGTCCCGGTTGGTGACACCATCCGGGACAAGGTACACGCCGCACGACATAATGTCGACACTCACCCCTATTATTAGTGCTGGCTCGTGTTTAGTCCCGATTGGTGTCTCCAACCGGGACTAAAGGTTCATCTTTAGTCCCGGTTGGTGACACCATCCGGGACAAGGTACACGCCGCACGACATAATGTCGACACTCACCCCTATTATTAGTGCTGACTCGTGTTTTGTCCCGGTTGGTGTCTCCAACCGGGACTAAAGGTTCATCCCGCCATTTTTTCCCGCCATTTTTCTTCCCGCCAGTTCTTCTTCCCGCCATTTTTCTTCCCGCCATTTTTCTTCCCGCCAGTTCTTCCCGCTAGTTCACTATATATATATGTAGGGGGTTGGCCTCCATTGTCATTGCACATCTCTAGACTCATATCTGCAACCTCATCACTCTTTCCCATGGCTTGCACCGTAGCACTAACCCCAGGGAGGCGGAGGCGCTTTGCGCCTCGAACTACCCCTGCCCGCCGGGCTACTATGTCCCCGTCGGCTGGATGCTGAGCGTCGGAGGCGTGCCGGTTCCTCCTGTCCCTCTAGGTGTGGCGCGCCGGATGGCCATCACGAACCACTACTACTTCGAGCTCACGTCGGAGCAGCGGAGGAATCCCAGATGGCATCCCGACTATTTCCCTACTTGGGAAGCCTTCTTTGTGGATCGGCGTGAGAGGGCGCTCTCCAGGCACGAGGAGGACGGCCCACCTCCTCCTAACTTCAACGAGGCCGGCCGTCGGCTATGGTGGCACGGTCGGACTCTCCAGAGCGTCATGGCCTATGACACTGCCGCCGACTCTAACCCCCGTCTGCGCTACCCTCAAGTCCAGCCCACGCGCTACCCTCAAGTCCAGCCCACGCGTACTCTCCAGAGGTTCAATTACGGCGACCCCGACGACGACAACGATGACGGCGGCGGCGAGTACGACGACTACAGTGGCGAGTAGTACAGGTGTAGGCAGGAGCATGACTGAACCACTCCAACATTCCGAAACAAGTTCGGCTGATTGTTACTTAATCTGGCCATGTATCTTAATTTTCAGTTCTTTTATGTATCTTAATTTTCAGTTCCAGTTCGGCTTTATGTAACTCAATATTAGTTGTATTCTCATTCGAGGTTGACAATATGCTATTTTATCAAAAAAAAACAATGCAAGTTGAGCGAGGCTTGGCCCCGAGCTAAGAATCATCATGCCCGTTGTTCGACAAAGTTTGTTGATAGTTTAAAACGGGGATAAAAAAATAAAAAAAGATCAAAACAGTGCGAAACCTTCGCGTGGTGTTATATTATGTGACATAGTTAGAAGGAAAAATCTCAAACTTGGTATATTGATTATGTCTCGAAAAAACCTTCACAAAATGACCTATCTCATTCGAGGTTTCTTGGCTTTCGGGTCAAATAACCAATGTTATGGCTAGAATCAAGGCATAGTTTGTGATAATATGGCCATATTGTGCATACATGTGCATCATGGCATGGCAAACAATGTTGCAAGAGGAAGTTTTCCTTTTTATCGCACCAAAAAGGCATTTTTCATTTTCCGAGCATAAAAAACGGACGGTTTTGTGAAGCAACCACCAAATGGCTAATTCAAAAAACCACCAACACATTTTACAAAAATACTAGACCACCTAATATGCACAATGTACCAACAGGGGGATCTGAAACCTTTCTGTCCACCTCTGGTGAAAAAGACAAATTCCTACCGAATCGGTAGGAAGTGGGTCAGATATGAACTACAGGTACATGATACGATGCTCATGATTTTTTACAAAAATCATTTTTAGGTTCACAATATGCTATTTTATCAAAAATACAATGCAAGTTGAGCGAGGCTTGGCCCGAGCTAAGAATCATCATGCCCGTTGTTCGACAAAGTTTGTCGATAGTTTAAAACGGGGATTAAAAAAATAAAAAAAGATCGAAACAGTGCGAAACCTTCGCTGGTGTTATATTATGTGACATAGTTAGAAGGAAAAATCTCAAACTTGGTATATTGATTATGTCTCGAAAAAACCTTCACAAAATGACCTATCTCATTCGAGGTTTCTTGGCTTTCGGGTCAAATGACCAATGTTATGGCTAGAATCAAGGCATGGTTTGTGATAATATGGCCATATTATGCATACATGTGCATCATGGCATGGCAAACATTGTTGCAAGAGGAAGTTTTCCTTTTTATCGCACCAAAAAGGCATTTTCCATTTTCCGAGCATAAAAAACGGACGGTTTTGTGAAGCAACCACCAAATGGCTAATTCAAAAAACCACCAACACATTTTACAGAAATACTATACCACCTTATATGCACAATGTACCAACAGGGCGATCTGAAACCTTTCCGTCCACCTCTGGTGAAAAAGACAAATTCCTACCGAATCGGTAGGAAGTGGGTCAGATATAAACTACAGGTACATGATACGATGCTCATGATTTTTTAAAAAAATCATTTTTAGGTTCACAATATGCTATTTTATAAAAAAAACAATGCAAGTTGAGCGAGGCTTGGCCCCGAGCTAAGAATCATCATGCTCGTTGTTCGACAAAGTTTGTCGATAGTTTAAAACAGGGATAAAAAATAAAAAAAGATCGAAACAGTGTGAAACCTTCGCGTGGTGTTATATTATGTGACATAGTTAGAAGGAAAAATCTCAAACTTGGTTTATTGATTATGTCTCGGAAAAACCTTCACAAAATGACCTATCTCATTCGAGGTTTCTTGGCTTTCGGGTCAAATGACCAATGTTATGGCTAGAATCAAGGCATAGTTTGTGATAATATGGCCATATTGTGCATACATGTGCATCATGGCATGGCAAATAATGTTGCAAGAGGGAGTTTTCCTTTTTATCGCACCAAAAAGGCATTTTTCATTTTCCGAGCATAAAAAACGGACGGTTTTGTGAAGCAACCACCAAATGGCTAATTCAAAAAACCACCAACACATTTTACAAAAATACTAGACCACCTAATATGCACAATGTACCAACAGGGGGATCTGAAACCTTTCTGTCCACCCCTGGTGAAAAAGACAAATTCCTACCGAATCGGTAGGAAGTGGGTCAGATATGAACTACAAGTACATGATACGATGCTCATGATTTTTTACAAAAATCATTTTTAGGTTCACAATATGCTATTTTGTCAAAAAAACAATGCAAGTTGAGCGAGGCTTGGCCCCGAGCTAAGAATCATCATGCCCGTTGTTCGACAAAGTTTGTCGATAGTTTAAAATGGGGATTAAAAAAATAAAAAAAGATCGAAACAGTGCGAAACCTTCGCGTGGTGTTATATTATGTGACATAGTTAGAAGGAAAAATCTCAAACTTGGTATATTGATTATGTCTCGAAAAAACCTTCACAAAATGACCTATCTCATTCGAGGTTTCTTGGCTTTCGGGTCAAATGACCAATTTTATGGCTAGAATCAAGGCATGGTTTGTGATAATATGGCCATATTATGCATACATGTGCATCATGGCATGGCAAACATTGTTGCAAGAGGAAGTTTTCCTTTTTATCGCACCAAAAAGGCATTTTCCATTTTCCGAGCATAAAAAACGGACGGTTTTGTGAAGCAACCACCAAATTCAAAAAACCACCAACACATTTTACAGAAATACTAGACCACCTTATATGCACAATGTACCAACAGGGCGATCTGAAACCTTTCCGTCCACCTCTGGTGAAAAAGACAAATTCCTACCGAATCGGTAGGAAGTGGGTCAGATATAAACTACAGGTACATGATACGATGCTCATGATTTTTTAAAAAAAATCATTTTTAGGTTCACAATATGCTATTTTATAAAAAAAACAATGCAAGTTGAGCGAGGCTTGGCCCCGAGCTAAGAATCATCATGCTCGTTGTTCGACAAAGTTTGTCGATAGTTTAAAACGGGGATAAAAAAATAAAAAAAGATCGAAACAGTGTGAAACCTTCGCGTGGTTTTATATTATGTGACATAGTTAGAAGGAAAAATCTCAAACTTGGTTTATTGATTATGTCTCGAAAAAACCTTCATAAAATGACCTATCTCATTCGAGGTTTCTTGGCTTTCGGGTCAAATGACCAATGTTATGGCTAGAATCAAGGCATAGTTTGTGATAATATGGCCATATTGTGCATACATGTGCATCATGGCATGGCAAACAATGTTGCAAGAGGGAGTTTTCCTTTTTATCGCACCAAAAAGGCATTTTTCATTTTCCGAGCATAAAAAACTGACGGTTTTGTGAAGCAACCACCAAATGGCTAATTCAAAAAACCACCAACACATTTTACAAAAATACTAGACCACCTAATATGCACAATGTACCAACAGGGGGATCTGAAACCTTTCCGTCCACCTCTGGTGAAAAAGACAAATTCCTACCGAATCGGCAGGAAGTGGGTCAGATATGAACTACAGGTACATTATACGATGCTCATGATTTTTTCAAAAATCATTTTTAGGTTCACAATATGCTATTTTATCAAAAAAACAATGCAAGTTGAGCGAGGCTTGGCCCCGAGCTAAGAATCATCATGCCCGTTGTTCGACAAAGTTTGTCGATAGTTTAAAACGGGGATAAAAAAAATAAAAAAAGATCGAAACAGTGCGAAACCTTCGCGTGGTGTTATATTATGTGACATAGTTAGAAGGAAAAATCTCAAACTTGGTATATTGATTATGTCTCGAAAAAACCTTCACAAAATGACCTATCTCATTCGAGGTTTCTTGGCTTTCGGGTCAAATGACCAATGTTATGGCTAGAATCAAGGCATAGTTTGTGATAATATGGCCATATTATGCATACATGTGCATCATGGCATGGCAAACAATGTTGCAAGAGGAAGTTTTCCTTTTTATCGCACCAAAAAGGCATTTTCCATTTTCCGAGCATAAAAAACGGACGGTTTTGTGAAGCAACCACCAAATGGCTAATTCAAAAAACCACCAACACATTTTACAAAAATACTAGACCACCTTATATGCACAATGTACCAACAGGGGGATCTGAAACCTTTCCGTCCACCTCTGGTGAAAAAGACAAATTCCTACCGAATCGGCAGGAAGTGGGTCAGATATGAAATACAGGTACATGATACGATGCTCATGATTTTTTACAAAAATCTTTTTTAGGTTCACAATATGCTATTTTATCAAAAAAACAATGCAAGTTGAGCGAGGCTTGGTGAGATTCAAGTGTATACAAAAGATGCGACATTTAAATATCCAATCAATTCAAAAATGTTAATACAAAATATGCGGCATTAAAATATGATTTGATCTAATAAAATAGGGTTAGATTTATTTTTAGATGCTTAATATTTCTTATGTTCAAAGTTTTAGGATTTAACAATTTATTTTTGTTTGAATTGAATAATCAAAATTTATATGTAAGTGTTTTAATTATTTTGAAAATTTTCATGTAAAGTAAATATAAAATGATTTACATGAATGGATAGATATTATTTTTCTGAAAATTATGATATATTATTCATATTTTTCTGAGTTGAAATGAAAAAGATATGAATTTTCTAAATTCATATCATATTTTTTGAATTAAAAATGCCCCTTTAATGCATGAAATAAATGCCCCCCTTTAACACCGGTTCCAGACACGAACCGGTGTTAAAGGGGGGGGGCATTTATTTCGTTTCCCGCGCGCACCACCCCCCCTTTAACACCGGTTCCTGGATGCAACCGGTGTTAAAGCGGGGGGGGGGGGGGGGGGTAATAAATGCGCGCGGGAAACGGAATCCCCCCCCCCTTTAACACCGGTTCCAGCCACGAACCGGTGTTAAAGGGGGGGTATTAAATTCGCGTTCCCCTTCCTTTCTTCCCCCAGAGCTAGATCGAACACCGCCGGCCGCAGAGAGAAGCGCCGCCACCGCATCGGAGCAGATAGAAGCCACCGCCGGCCGCCACCGCCCTCGGAGTGAGGGAGGAATCGTCCGTGGGTGCCCTCGGAGCTCGCGCGTCTCGCCGCCGCCGCCCTCGGAGTGAGGGAGGAATCGTTCGTCTCGCCGCCGCCGCCGCCTCCATTGTCGAGCTTCAGAGCTCGAGGTCCTCGACGAGGCAGTCGCCCCCGACCCTCTCTTTTCTGTATGACCTCTCCCTCTCACTTGACCGCATCGCCCTGACCACCTCTTCCCCGTGCAGGAGCAGCCGACCGCGCCCAATTCCTCGCCGGAGCACCGCCGACGCCGCCCGTCTCCAGCCGTCTGCCTCTGTCTCCCGAGGAAGCAATCCACCGCGCCGAGGCCACCAACCTTCTCGCCATAGTACCCCGCCTCTCGTAGGCCACCTCGACATCGCCGGAGACCGCCGCATCCGCCACTAGCACCGCGCCCGACGAGCCCGCCGCCTCCTTACGTCACCCCACCGGTGAGCAAACCAGAATGCGCCACCTGTCTGCCACGTCAGCGATGACACAGCGCCAGTCAACGTTGACTCTCCTGAAAAATAGAAGAAAAGATAAAAATTGCAGAAAATTGTATAATCTTGCAAAAATCATATAAAAAGATTCATAGATCCAAAAATAGCAAATTATATGTCAATGAATTCAGAAAATTGATTAGATTATTAATATCAAGTTGGATTTAACTTTTACAGTACGTTTTTACTGTAATAATTTAATTAGTTTTAATGGTCTTTTAGGTTAATAAATTCATAGTAAAATATCTACTGGTCCAAAAATCACAAATAATATACCTATGGATTCACAATTGTGTGTAGATCATCAATATGCAAATGGTTAAGCCAAATAATATAAGGTTTTTTAGCAATTAAATAAATGGTATAATGGCTTATTTAGAGTAATAAATTCATAAGAAAATAAATAATGCTCAGAAAATTACAAATAATATGTCCCTGGAATCACAACCCCATGGGGATTATATATCTGATTTTAGTTTGATTTTTAGACAACAGAAACTATTTAAATGATTTAAAACCCATTAAACACTATTTAAATCATAAGAAAAGATTTGTAACTCTGATTAGGGTGAATCCAACGCCTACTGGTTCGTATTAATGTCCTCTATCCATAACAAATACTCCATTGCATTAATTGGCCTCTTGCATGCATCATATACTTCAGTATTGTTTAGAGAACTAAAGTAACAACCATTGTGACTTATTAAATTGCCATGCATGCATTTGTTTGATCTCTATGTGCTATTGTTTATGTTGTATGAAATTGTTTGCTCGATAGATTGCGAGGAGTGCAACGTGTGTGATTGCTGACTCATCCTGATTAAAACTTTTTTGGTCGATAAATTATACTACATGCATAGATTAAAACTTGTATACAAATTGGACCTCTGAATCATCCTGATTAGGGTTTTGACCCCTCGGAACTCGTTTAAAATGATCAAGCATCCTTAGGGTTTTAATTTCATTTGTGTATTTATTTGTGTATTTTTGTATGAATAATATGTATATTTGTGTATGAATCCAAGTCCACTTGAATGTTTACACTCTTACTCTAGATAATATTATTGTTTTAGAAACTATGGATCCACTTAGTAGAAACCTTGAAGAAGAAGAAATAATGGAGAACATTATTGATGAGGACAACTCACAATATCTGAACTTGGAGGGACATGATGACGACAACTTGTAGGGTTCGCAACATAGAAAACAAAAAATTTCCTACGATGTGAACTATATACCAAGATATATCTACTAGATACAAACAACGGGCGGATGTATATCCGTAGAGAACATACCCTTGAAGACCGACAAAGCTTAACGAGTTCAACTCGTGGTCGATGTAGACGATCTCTTGCCGATCTCAAGATCGAGAGGAAGTCCTAGCGCCGCAAAACAACAGCGCATCCGTGCTCGCACACACGTTCGAGGCACCGAGCAACCTCCGCCTCCTCGCTCCAGCGATGCAGCGGAAGCACAACTCTTTCTTTCCGAATATCCACCGGGAACATGTATATCGCTAGTCCGAGACCATGGGGAATAAATTCAAGAGGGGGAGAGAGATCCTTCACGAGGAGCTGTGAGAGACAAGTGAGGAGGGGGGCTCCTTTTATAGGAGGAGGGAGGGAACCCCAAGGGGGTGGCCGGCGCATGGGGGCTGCCCCCTTGCCCTCCCCTCTTCATGTGGGTGGACACTCCACTCACAAATCTCCTTTAAATTCCCTCCACTCAAAAGTCCACTCAAATTCCCATTAAATTTCCACCAAATTTAATGCAAACTCTCATTAAATAAAACTCTTTTATTTTATTCAGAATTTTGTCAATTACTTTAATGACAAACATTCACAAATAACCCCTTGCTAGAATTCTATTTCACATGCATAACCACTTTATGCAATTTCACCCGAAAACCTGTTTCGGTATCTAGTGAAATAAATTCCTGCACTTGTTCATTCTTTCGGCATGAAACATTTGCTCCAATTGGATGTCGGTGTCTCTTAAGTGTGTCACCCTACGGTTCGTGAATAATGCGGACATGATCGAGACCCCTCTCGGATCAATAATCAGAAGCGGGATCTGGAGACCCATACTGACTCCCACACATTCAACGATGACTTTCTTGTGATCGTCGGAACCTTTTACGCTAGTATCTTAATCCCTTTATTTCACGATATATTACATGTCCGAGATTCGATCATCGATATCTCCATACCTAGTTTGATCTCGTTACCGACATGCACTCTTTTCTCGTTCCCGTGATATAACATTCTAGTGATCAAATCACTTGCTAGCAAGATAATCAATGTGATATCACCGAGAGGGCCCAGAGTATATCTATCCGTCATCGGGATGAACAAATTCCACTCTCGATCCATGAGCCTCAACATAACACTTTATTAGTTCTGAATCCATCTTTATAATCACCCTGTTACGGTGTGACGTTTGATGTTATCAAGAAACTCTTTCGGTGTTAGTGATTGACATGATCTCATGGTCTAAGGATTAGGATCACTTCGTAAGTTGTTATAGCAATATAAACTCAATGACTTTGATCGTAATGCTATACTTCGGATGAATGTTCATCACACCATTACACTAATGTTGTGATCCCGTTATTAACAACATCCAATGTCCATGATCAGGAAACCTTGATCATCTTGTTAATCAACGAGCTAGTTTATGAGAGAGGCATAACTAGGAACTTTCTGTTTGTTTATTAAACACACATGTATTAACGTTTCCGTATTAATACAATTATAGCATGCAAAATAAACATCTATCATATACTTGTAATACACATAATAAACACTTTATTATTGCCTCTCAGGGCATATTCCCTTCAGTCTCCCACTTGCACTAGAGACAATAATCTAGTTACATAGTGATAAATCTAACACCCATTGAGTTCTGGTGTTGATCATGTTTTTCTCTAGGGAGAGTTTTAGTCAACGGATCTGCTACATTGAGATCCGTATGTACTTTACAAATCTTTATATCTCCATCCTTGACATGCTCGCGGATGGAGTGAAACCGGCGCTTAATATGCTTGGAATGCTTGTGAGACCTTGGCTCTTTGGCATTGGCAATGACACCATTGTTGTCACAATAGATCACCATTGGGTCCAACGCGTTTGCCACCACTCCTAGTTCGGATATGAACTCCTTCATCCAAACTGCTTCCTGAGCCGCTTCTAAAGCAGCAACATATTCGGCCTCCGTTGTTGATCCCGCTACCACAGGTTGTTTGGAGCTCCTCCAACTAACCGCTCCGCCATTCATGAGAAATACGTATCCGGATTGAGAATAGAGTCATCCGGGTCGGTGTCAAAGCTAGCGTCGACATAAAACTTAGCGACGAGCTCTTCTTCACCTCCGTATACAAGAAACATATCCTTAGTTCTTCGTAAGTACTTAAGGATATTCTTGACCGCTATCCAGTGTTCCGAACCTGGATCCGATTGGTACCTACTAGTCAAACTAATAGCATGTGCCACATCCGGTCTTGTACATAGCATGGCATACATTATAGAGCCTATGGCTGAAGCATAGGGGACTTTGTCCATTATCTCTCTTTCTTCCGCCGAAACCGGACTTTGAGTCTTACTCAATGTCTTGCCTTGCAACATAGGTAAGAACCCCTTCTTACTTCCGTCCATTTTAAACTTCTTTAAAATCTTATCAAGGTATGTACTTTGCGATAGCCCTATTAGGCGCCTAGATCTATAGATCTTTATGCCTAATATGTATAACGCTTCACCTAGGTCCTTCATTGAAAATTTGCTGTTTAGATAACTTTTAACACTATTTAAAATATCTATATCATTTCCGATCAATAATATGTCATCCACATATAATATCAGAAATGCCACATTGCTCCCACTCACTTTCTTGTAAATACAAGCTTCTCCATAAGTTTGGACAAATCCAAACTCTTTGATCACCTCATCAAAGCGGAGATTCCAACTTCGTGATGCTTGCTTCAAACCATAGATGGATCGCTGAAGCTTGCACACCTTGTTAGCATCCTTAGGATCGACAAAACCCTTTGGTTGTATCATATACAACTCTTCTTCAATATTACCATTGAGAAACGCGGTTTTGACATCCATCTGCCATATCTCATAATCGAAATATGCAGCAATTGCTAACATAATCCTAACTGACTTTAGCATCGCTACGGGAGAGAATGTCTCATCGTAGTCAACTCCTGGAATTTGTCGAAACCCCTTTGCGACAAGTCGAGCTTTATAGATGGTCACATTACCATCAGCATCAGTTTTCCTTTTGAAAATCCATTTGTTCTCCACGGCCTTTCGGTCGTGAGGTAATTCCACCAAGTTCCAAACTTGATTTTCATACATGGATATCCTCCCGGATTTCATGGCTTCTAACCATTTGTTGGAATCCGGGCTCATCATCGCTTCTTCATACGTCGCAGGTTCATCATTTCATCAACCATGAAATTCATGACAGGATTTCCGTACAGTTCAGGAGCTGCACGCGTCCTGTTTGACCTGCGAGGTTCGGTAGTAATCTCTTTCGGAGTTTCATGATCATTATCATTAGTTCCCTCTTCAACAGGTGGAGCCAACTCCGGAACAACTTCCGGCGCTGCGCTACTCGCCATACTTTGAAGAGAAGGTTCCACAACCTCTTCGAGTTCTACCTTCCGACTACTCACACCTTTCGCGAGAAACTCTTTCTCTAGAAAGGATCCATTCTTGGCAACAAAAACCTTGCCCTCGGATCTGTGATAGAAGGAATACCCAATTGTTTCTTTAGGGTATCCTATGAAGACGCATTTTTCCGCTTTGGGTTCGAGTTTATCCGGTTGAAGTTTCTTCACATAAACATCGCATCCCCAAACTTTAAGAAATGACAGCTTAGGTTTGTTTCCAAACCACAATTCATACGGTGTCTTTTCAACGGATTTAGATGGTGCCCGATTTAAAGTGAATGCAGCAGTTTCTAGTGCATAACCCCAAAATGACAACGGCAAGTCCGTCAGAGACATCATAGATCGAACCATATCTAATAAAGTACGATTACGACGTTCCGACACACCATTTAGTTGTGGTGTTCCGGCAGGTGTGAGTTGTGAAACAATTCCACACTCTTTCATGTGAGTGCTAAACTCGTAACTTAGATACTCACCTCCATGGTCGGACCGTAGAAATTTGATCTTTCTATTACGATGATTTTCCACTTCATTCTGAAATTCCTTGAACTTTTCAAAGGTTTCAGACTTGTGTTTCATCAAGTAGATATAACCGTATCTACTCAAATCATCCGTGAAAGTAACAAAATAACGATATCCACCTCGCGCCGACACTCATTGGACCACATACATCAGAATGTATGATTTCCAATAAATCTGTCGCCCGTTCCATTGAACCGGAAAACGGCGTTCTAGTCATCTTGCCCATAAGGCATGGCTTACATGTATCAAATGATTCATAATCAAGTGATTCCAAAAGTCCATCCGAATGGAGCTTCTTCATGCGTTTAACGCCAATATGACCTAGACGGCAGTGCCACATATATGCGGATATATCATCATTAAGTTTAATCCTTTTAGCATCAACATTATGAATATGTGTAACATTATCATCAAGATCTAATAGAAATAAACCATTCATCATCGGTGCATGACCATAAAAGATTTCATTCATACAAATGGAACAACCATTGTTCTCGGATTTAAATGAATAACCACTTCGCATCAAACACGATCCAGATACAATGTTCATGCTTAGTGCAGGCACCAGATAACATTTATTCAAGTTAATAACTAATCCCGACGGCAAGTGGAGAGGCAGCGTTCCGACGGCGATCACATCAACGCTTGATCCATTGCCGACACGCATCTTGACCTCACCCCTTGCTAGCGGTCGCTTGTTCCGCAGCCCCTGATTCGAGTTACAAATATTAGCAACTGAACCGGTATCAAATACCCAGGTGCTACTGCGAGCACTAGTCAAGTACACATCAATAACATGTATATCATATATACCTTTGTTTTCCTTGCCGGCCTTCTTGTCTGCCAGATACTTGGGGCAGTTGCGCTTCCAGTGGCCAGTCCCCTTACAATAGTAGCACTCGGAATCAGACTTAGGTCCAACTCGGGGTTTCTTTTCAGGAGCGGCAACCGGCTTGCCTCCCTTACTTCCCTTCCGTTTTCCCTTCTTGTCTTTCTTGAAACCAGTGTTCCTATTGATCATCAACACTTGATGTTCCTTTTTGATCTCCACTTCTGCAGTTTTAAGCATTGACAGAAGCTCGGGGAGAGACTTCTTCATGCCTTGCATATTATAGTTCATCACGAAGCTCTTATAGCTAGGTGGTAGAGACTGCAGAACACGATGGATGCCTAAATCAATGGGAATCGATATTCCCAAGGACACAAGCTTATCGGCGTAACCCGACATCTTGAGTACATGCTCACTAACGGAGATGTGCTCTTCCATCATGCAGCTAAAGAACTTTTCTGAAGCGTTGTAGCTCTCTACAGCAGCATGTGTGTCGAAAATCATTTTCAACTCACCCATTGTATCAAATGCATTGCCGTTTTCGAAACGCTTTCGAAGTTCCGGCTCTAGCCCATACAATATGCCGCAATGAACTAAGTTGTGGTCCTCCTGACGAGTCTGATAGACATTCTTCTCCTCGTCAGGGGCATCATCTAAAGGTGGGGGGCCTAACGGCGCTTCTAGCACATATTGCTTTTGTGCAGCAGAGAGGAGAATCCTCAAATTTATGGCCCATTCGGTAAAGTTGCTACCGTTCGTTGCTAGTTTCTCTTTCTCCATGAACACATTGAAATTAAAAGAAGGTGGTGCCATCTACAACAGAATTTGTAAAGTTTAGACTAAGTGTATGATAGATTGAGTTCAACTAATCTATATTACAAATGAACTCCCACTCAAAAACGACATCCCTCGTGCCTTTTTGGTGATTACATGAACCAAATCCACTACACCAAGTCCGATCATCACGTGAGTCGGTATAGCTTCAAAGGCGAGCATCAAATGGGCATCATATCAACTATATGACTAATGCTTAACCTTTCGGTCCGTGTTCCGAGGCCATGTCTGTACATGCTAGGCTCGCCAAGTTAGAACCTTAGTATTCGCGTGTGTAACTGTTTTACACCCGAAATATGGTCGTGGATCCAAGAACACCCGATCATCACGTGATGTCTTGGAGCGACGAAAACATAATCGGTGCATACTAAAGGAAGAACACATTCTTATCTTGATATTTAAATGAGGGATCATCTTATTATGCTAACAAAGCGCTAAACAAGCAATATAAGATTCTATCAAACATCACATGTTTATTAGTGAAATGATATGGTTCCCGCAGATGATCTCTATCATGTGCATCGTGGTATGATCACTATCATACCTATATGTGTAAATCCAAGGTCTATGGATTTTACACGCTATGTGTGTTGTAAGAGTATCATCTCATACTTCTACTTACAACACTACCATATCATAACACTAGCCCAGCAACAATCTAAACTAGACGCCTCTAATTTATCCATTGCAAGTTTTACGTGGCTTAGGGCTTTCGAGATAGAACTGTTCTTGCCTACGAACATGAACCGCAACGAGGATAATCAAATTGTTGACAACTCGCTTGCAAAATAGATATTGACTATAGTAGGAGAGACAGACACCCGCTAGCCACTTATGCAAACTAGTTGCATGTCAAGCGTGGAACAGGTCTCATGTGCGAGGACATGTAAAGTTTGTCCGGGCCGCTTCATCCAACTATGCCACCAATATCCAAAATTACAACAAAGGAGCAACAACATGATCATCATCGCCCACATACTCATATGTGTACTACCCGTGTAAAGTATCTACGCATAGATCCGGCTCTGATACCACTGTAGGGTTCGCAGCATAGAAAACAAAAATTTTCCTACGATGTGAACTATATACCAAGATCTATCTACTAGATACAAACAACGGGCGGATGTATATCCGTAGAGAACATACCCTTGAAGACCGACAAAGCTTAACGAGTTCAACTCGTGGTTGATGTAGACGATCTCTTGCCGATCTCAAGATCGAGAGGAAGTCCTAGCGCCGCAAAACAGCAGCGCATCCGTGCTCGCACACACGTTCGAGGCACCGAGCAACCTCCGCCTCCTCGCTCCAGCGATGCAGCAGAAGCACAACTCTTTCTTGCCGAATAGCCACCGGGAACATGTATCTCGCTAGTCCGAGACCATGGGGAATAAATTCAAGAGGGGGAGAGAGATCCTTCACGAGGAGGTGTGAGAGACAAGTGAGGAGGGGGGCTCCTTTTATAGGAGGAGGGGGGAACCCCAAGGGGGTTGCCGGCGCATGGGGGCTGCCCCCTTGCCCTCCCCTCTTCATGTGGGTGGACACTCCACTCACAAATCTCCTTTAAATTCCCTCCACTCAAAAGTCCACTCAAATTCCCATTAAATTTCCACCAAATTTAATGCAAACTCTCATTAAATAAAACTCTTTTATTTTATTCAGAATTTTGTCAATTACTTTAATGACAAACATTCACAAATAACCCCTTGCTAGAATTCTATTTCACATGCATAACCACTTTATGCAATTTCACCCAAAAACCTGTTTCGGTATCTAGTGAAATAAATTCCTGCGCTTGTTCATTCTTTCGACATGAAACATTTGCTCCAATTGGATGTCGGTGTCTCTTAAGTGTGTCACCCTACGGTTCGTGAATAATGCGGACATGATCGAGACCCCTCTCGGATCAATAATCAGAAGCGGGATCTGGAGACCCATACTGACTCCCACACATTCAACGATGACTTTCTTGTGATCGTCAGAACCTAATGCTAGTATCTTAATCCCTTTGTTTCACGATATATTACATGTCCGAGATTCGTTCATCGGTATCTCCATACCTAGTTTGATCTCGTTACCGACATGCACTCTTTTCTCGTTCCCGTGATATAACATTCTAGTGATCAAATCACTTGCTTGCAAGCTAATCAATGTGATATCACCGAGAGGGCCCAGAGTATATCTATCCGTCATCGGGATGAACAAATTCCACTCTCGATCCATGAGCCTCAACATAACACTTTATTAGTTCTGAATCCATCTTTATAATCACCCTGTTACGGTGTGACGTTTGATGTTATCAAGAAACTCTTCCGGTGTTAGTGATTGACATGATCTCGTGGTCTAAGGATTAGGATCACTTCGTAAGTTGTTATAGCAATATAAACTCAATGACTTTGATCGTAATGCTATACTTCGGATGAATGTTCATCACACCATTACACTAATGTTGTGATCCCGTTATTAACAACATCCAATGTCCATGATCAGGAAACCTTGATCATCTTGTTAATCAACGAGCTAGTTTATGAGAGAGGCATAACTAGGAACTTTCTGTTTGTTTATTAAACACACATGTATTAACGTTTCCGTATTAATACAATTATAGCATGCAAAATAAACATCTATCATATACTTGGAATACACATAATAAACACTTTATTATTGCCTCTCAGGGCATATTCCCTTCACAACTCAAGTACTAGTCATGGAGAAGATGAAGACTCCGGTGAACGCAATTTAATGGTTACAAAGTCCGGCGAGGTATATGCATTGATTAAGCCTCTGCTGACTTCCACCAACAATCTTCTTCTACATGTATTAATTAACGCTTCTTTCTTCTTTTAGCCCTCTGGATCGACCAGCCAGCAACCATCTTCTTCTACGAAAAGGAGCAAGCGAGGCGCGAGCCAGCGGTTGAAAGATCGTGCAAAGTTCACGATCGAAGCAGTCCGTGTTGATGGCAGGCCGATGGAGCCCAAGAAGGCCGCAGACAAATTTGTACGTCAGGCTGGAGTTCTTGTTAGGGACCAAATCCCAATCATAATTGAAAATTGGAATAAGCCAAAGAAGGGCGACGGTACATTTGTCGATGACAGATCCAAAGAAACGCTTTGGAATTCGTTGTTGGTAAATTTCACCCTTCCGCCAGAGGAGGATGAAAACAACCCGGTTATAAAGGAAAAGGTCAAAGAGTGGACTCTAAAGAAGATGGCTGACGCTTTCCGCAACTGGAAGACAAAATTGAACAAATTTGTCAAATCTGGCGAGACTCCAAATTTCGAAGACGCATATTATGCGAAGATAAGACCTCACTGGCCCGAATTTGAGACATATAAAAAAAGTGCTATAGCTAAAAAGAGGTCAGAAACCAATACGCTTAATGCCCTGAAGAAGGAATATCACCAGAGGACGGGGTCAGGTGGCTACATATCTTAGAGGCCTAAGTGGGAGGAAGCTGAGAAGGCCCTGCGCGCTAGAGGGATCACACCCCAGACCGATGGGTGGGACCTACGTGCAAAGACTTGGTTCTGCGGAATTGGGGCAAGGTTGGACCTAGAAACAGGATTGTGTATCTTCCCAACCCTCCTTGCCAAACCCGTCACTGAACTCATCACGGCATACGAGGAAACATCCGCCAGGATCTTCCATCCCGACAGAGAGAATGACCAGCTCACACGCGCCATCGGTAAAAAAGAACACCCTGGACATGCACGAGGCACAGGGGGTATGACGTGGAAGGATGGGTTTGCCGACTGGAGCGACTCTTACAGATGGCGCGGCAGAAAATAAAAAGAGCGTACAGAGCGGATGACACAGATAGAACATGCACTTGCGGCGCTGCAGGCGCAAGTGAATGCACAACAGAGCCATCAAGCTACCGGCCCATCTCAGCGGCACAAAGAGCCTGCATTGGAAGCTGCCGGCGGCCCAGACTCTGCGCGGAAAAGCAGTGTGGCTTCCACGGAGAACGTGCAGCCCACACTTGAAATGGCGGGTCCTCGATACCCTGTGGATGAGATCACGGAGAGCGAACACGCTGAGCTGCATGTGAGATTAATGGGCTTATCCATTAAGGTGGCTGTCGGCTATGCCTTACCTCCTGTAGCTGGTGGAACTTGCCACTGCCGACCGATTCCAGATGGCTATGCTATTGTCGGGGTGGATGAGGTTGTGAAGGAATATGAGGAAGCACAGCTTGACCATGCTACCGGTGAAGGGGAAACTCAACTCAAATTTGCAGTGAAAACAACCATTCTTTGGAAGAAGGAACACATTGTGCTTCCAAATTGGAGGTCACTGGCACCCCCGCCGTCTCCGCAGCGTCAGCAGTCTGAGCCGCTTCAGCTATCTCCTACGCGGCAGCCATCTCCGGCGCTTCAGCCATCTCCTGCACGACAGCCATCTCCGGCCCGTCAGCCATCTCCGGTGCTTCAGCCATCTCCTCAGCCTAAGCGGAAGAGCACTGCCACGAAGAGCATCAGTAGCACTGCCACAAAGAAATCCGCAGGAAACCGTACGCCAAAGAGTTCAAAAAACTACGTCCCGCAGCCTTCCGCCAAGCCATTGCCGGTTTTACCGTGGAATCGCAGCGACGAGGAGACCAATAGGATCTCGGAAGAACAGGTCAAGAAATTCTTTGCACCTAGACGGGCCGAGCCAAAGGAGAAAATAGATCCGGCGGTGGTGGAGAAGTTTTACAAAAATCTTTTGAAACCTGAAACCCCACTTGTGCCCGACTACGAGCGCCAGATTTTGAAGGCGGATGCAAGGCGCCGTAGGGAGACTGAAAGTAGCAGTCGTGAGGCACCCCAGAAAACAGTTCCCATGCTCGGAGAGCAGGAAAACCAATCATGCGCCCCGCTCCAAATGTTCGACACACGGGACGCTCCTCTCGTAAATGATTACGAGGCAGAGCTACAAAGAAAGTCCAATGATATGGGGATGACTTACATTGCATACTTGAACGTCATGGGAGACAACTTGCCCAAATGCGATGCCAACCCCATACAGACATGGAAGTATGGGAAGAATCTCGTCAAGAAAGAGGAGCTGAAGAATCTACCAACAAAGATGCGAAAATTGCACAAATGGTACCTTGATTTCTGCAAGACGAGAAAGGTAGAATGGATCACGGCGCATATAAGAGATGAGATTTTCTTCTGCGGAGACGACGCGATCGACTTCAACATTCAAGACTTGCATTTTCTATTCAATCAGAAGGAACTCGACAAAGCTGCCATCAGCCTTTATTGTGTGTAAGTACTATTTCTATAATTTATATCTCATCTCATTCACTTCATTAATTGCATGTATATATATATGCTCACCATATATGTATATACTATTATGCAGGAAAAAGGTTATGGAATGCAGGAAAGGAGGCCCTTTTGACATTGGGTTTGTTGACCCAAATAGAGTTCATGAATAAGTGGTAGAAACCAAACCCGGGCAAACAGAAGATTACTTGCTAATGTCTTTACTGAGACAACAAACCAAAAGGGAAATACTATTGCCTTACAACTTCTCGTGAGTACTGTTACCCTCTCTCTTGTACACATTCTATTTCAGCTTACTCGATGTTAAGTGTAACTGATGATGAGTTATGCGTGCGTAGGTTCCACTTTATTCTGCTAGTCATTCAACCGACTCAGGAAAAGTCCTTGTCATGGACTCGTTACGAAAAGAAAAAGAGATATGGGCAGACTTTAGAGAGATGCTCCAGAGGTAATTTCAATCATATTATCGCACTAGATCGGCAACTTTCGTGACAACAAGTAATTAATTACTCCTTTATCCATTTTCTTTGCCGAACAGGGTTTGGAAAAGGTTCACGGGCAGGGCGTGGGTGAATGGTCAGAAGAACTAAAATTTGTAGACCAAAATGTAAGTAATACTAGCTAGCTTCCAATTCCATTATATCATGCTTTATCGATTATTATTTTGACTGAACTCTCTATTCTCGTAAAGTGCACGCATCAGGGACACGGTAATAACTTATGTGGGTACTATGTTTGCGAGTTCATTCGCAACACGATATGTGCGACGGGCCAAGCCGCACTAGAACAACTTAGAGTAAGTAAACAAAGTCCACAACATTATTTTATTACCGTCAATTGTGTTGAGTTTTATTCTTATATATATATTGACGGCCCATTCTTCATATATATTCAGATCGAACGGATGCGGGACCAACTCCTACCATTTGAACGCATACAAGCCATTCAAGAGGAATTGGCGGGGTTCATACTTGATGAGGTCGTCACGCCTGGCGGAGAACTCTTTAGATATCCACCAAAATGAACGATGACGATGTATGTGCCGATGACGATGTTTGTGTATAATAATAGTTGCTTAATTATTCATGTACTCGTATGTACCGATGACGATTTATGTGTATACCGCTCCCGATCGATTCCCCCTCGCTCCCCCCTCCCGCAGAAATACGCCCAGAACGGGGCAGAGGCAGAACTCTGCCGCGGCAGGAAAACGGCCTAAATCTCTGCCGCGGCAGAAGAACCTTTAACACCGGTTCTAGCCCTGAACCGGTGTTAAAGGGGGGGGCCTGAGGCCTGCGGCAACCCCACGTGCGCCACCCTTTAACACTGGTTCATATAAGAACCGGTGTTAAAGGGGCCCCCCTCTAACACCTAACCCTCAACATCGGTTGAGGAACCGCTGTTAGAGGGCCCTCCCAACCGGAGTTAAAGGGGGGCTCTGCACTAGTGATACCGGCTCCTTTAATTAGAAAATCCGGGTTCGCCGGAGCAATTTCTTTTCCCACAGCATGCGCTTCAGTTTGTGGGGAGTTGATTGCATGGCAATAAGTTCATTCCATGCACGCATATCTGATAACAGCACTAGTATTTAAATCTGCATCAACATTAACGACTACTACAAAACACTACGGGAAAAATGTTGCTGTCGTCGCCCCTCTCCTTTGCCGTGTGTCAAAAGGCCCGGAACACGGCAAAGAGTATCTTTGCCATGTGTAAACCAAGAACAACACGGCAAAGGACAGGTGCATGGCAAACAACAGAAAAAGAACATGGCAAAGAAAAAAACACGGCAATGGACCGACAAGAACACACGGCAAAGAAAAGAATCACGGCAAAGTCAATGAAGAAACACGGCAAAGGTTTCCTCACGGCAAAGAAGTGGGCCCCGTGGCCTCGTAGGGTCACCCGCCGGAAGGGGCTGACGGCAGAAACTTTGCCGTGTGCCCTCGCCGTCAGGTACACGGCAAAGATAATCTTTGCCGTGTGTTTCCTTCTGTGTACACGGCAAAGAATTATTTTCACCTTTTTCTTTTCTTTAATTATCAAGGCTTTTATTACATATATGTTAGGTGATATTATTCCATAGGATCATGAGAGCACACATATGATCATAGGTTATTGTGGTCTTGATCACTATATACATGCACCCCCCTGATTCCGACGTTCTCGTGGACTTCCTCCGGCGAAACCCTGATGATCTGCGGGCCTCAGATCGTCTAACCCCTAGACATTCTTCTGACAGGGGTAGCCCGGCGTAGCTCTCTCTTGTTTTGTGTTTGATTATGTCATGGGATGATGTGAAACCATGTTGTTTCACAAGTTGGGGCACTATACGGCCCGGTTTCACCGTAACGGGGAGATTCCCCCTTATACAGGTCTAGAACCTTCGCTTCTAGGTTAGAGCGCATGCATGCGAGGGGGGATACATGCAATCACCTATACCAACCTGGCACCACACTCACACACATATGCTAGGGACACATGCAAGTTTTCATCGATTCCGACGTTCTCGTGGTCTTCCTTCGGCGAAACCCTGATCTGCGGGCCTCGGATCGTCTACCCCCCTAGACATTCTTCTGACAGGGGTAGCCCGGCGTAGCTCTCTCTTGTTTTGTGTTTGACTAGGTCATAGGATGATGTAAAACCATGTTGGTTCACAAGTTGGGGCACTATCCAACCCGGTTTCACCTGAACGGGGAGATTCCCCTTATACAGGTCTAGAACCTTTCGCTTCTAGGTTAGAGCGCATGCATGCGAGGGGGCACATGCAATCACCTATACCAACCTTGCACCACACTCACACACATATTCTAGGGACACATGCAAGTTTTCAGATGATTCCGACGTTCTCGTGGTCTTCCTCTAGCGAAACCCTGATCTGCGGGGCTCGGATCGTCTACCCCCCTAGACATTCTTCTGACAGGGGTAGCCCGGCGTAGCTCTCTCTTGTTTTGTGTTTGATTATGTCATGGGATTATGTGAAACCATGTTGGTTCACAGGTTGGGGCACTATACGGTCCGGTTTCACTGTAACAGGGAGATTCCCCCTTATACAGGTCCAGAACCTTCGCTTCTAGGATAGAGCGCATGCATGCGAGGGGGGACACATGCAATCACCCGCAGACTAGTAGTTAATTTTTGTATGTTCCAAGATAGCACCACACTTTTCATGCATGTGCTAGGTCACATGCATGCATGTCCTTGAGGTACTCAAAATTGAGAACAATCTATAAAGGATGTCAAACAACAAATTTCAGACTTTGTCATGAAATCCTCTCATCTTGGTCTTTTGATTGACCCAAAGAGTGACCTTGAAAGATTCAAAAGTAGTCCAACAGCTTGCTTGGTTTCGTTGGTCAGCTCTACCGTGAGGGGAAATTCTACTCTTGATGATTGGTTGAGGATTGTTTCTCAAAGTTTCTGACTAGGCACCCACCTAATGGAAATGAAGTTCAGCATCCTCCAGAAGCTTATGGTCTAGTGAAAAGTTCATATTTCCATGGTCTCAATCCTTATGAAGAGCTGGTACATGCTATATCTACAAGAGAAACTATCGTCCGCTCCTCAAGAGGGTTGACAGAACCAGTGGCAGGAGTTTCCACGTATATATCCGGGATTTTACTAAGTGTTAACGCATGTATGTCTACAAAGGGGGTCACACTTGGGACTTACACATGGGACCTACCAACCTTGCACCACACTCACACACATATGCTAGGGACACATGCAAGTTTTCAGATGATTCCGACGTTCTCGTGGTCTTCCTCCGGCGAAACCCTAATCTGCGGTCCTCGGATCGTCTACCCCCCTAGACATTCTTCTGATGGGGGTAGCCCGGCGTAGCTCTCTCTTGTTTTGTGTTTGATTATGTCATGGGATGATGTGAAACCATGTTGGTTCACAAGTTGGGGCACTATACGGTCCGGTTTCACCGTAACGGGGAGATTCCCCCTTATACAGGTCCAGAACCTTCACTTCTAGGTTAGAGCGCATGCATGCGAGGGGGGACACATGCAAGCACATATACCAACCTAGCACCACACTCACACACATATGCTAGGGACACATGCAAGTTTTCATCTGATTCTGACGTTCTCGTGGTCTTCCTCTGGCGAAACCCTGATCTGCGGGCCACAGATCGTCTACCCCCCTAGACATTCTTCTGACAGGGGTAGCCCGTCGTAGCTCTCTCTTGTTTTGTTTTGACTAGGTCATAGGATGATGTAAAACCATGTTGGTTCACAAGTTGGGCACTATCCTACCCGGTTTCACCTGAATGGGGAGATTCCCCCTTATACAGGTCCAGAACCTTTCGCTTCTAGGTTAGAGCGCATGCATGCGAGGGGGACACATGCAATCACCTATACCAACCTTGCACCACACTCACACACAGGGGCGGAGACAGGCCCTGGGCAACAAGGGCCATGGCCCGGGGCGCACAAAATTTTAACTTGGTCGAGGGTGCAGCACAGTTCTGGCCCATTTTATCTACAAGAGATATGACACTGGCTAAATGGAAGCGTTCACTAAAAGAACTGAATCGACCCCTCTCTACTTGGTCTCTACGGCAGAAGCCGCGCGCAAGCGCCGCCAGGCCACGCTCCGTCCTCATCGGCCAGGACTATCGCCGCCAGCACTCCGGACTGCCTCCCCCAGCCCGAAGGCTTTCCGGATGGACGAACCCCATCGCACCATTCCTCTGTGGCGCAGTAGCTTGGCTGACGCCACTGGTCTGCCCTGCCCAGTCGCCTCTCCCCCGCCTTCATCGGCCAGCGCAGCCCGGGTGCTACAGCTCGGCCACGATGCACCGTCACTTCTTCTCAAGGACTGCTTCTTCTCAGAACTGCTGCTACGCTTGGCTGATAGGCTAGGTAATTTCTTTGATAGTTCAACTATGTTGATTTATAAATTATTACGAAGCTTGTTTGTTGACCCAATAATTGTTTTTATAGATTTATAATGTTATAGGAAGAAAATATGGAAATATTTTATCCACTGATCTCAAAATCTAACCAACAAACAAATCCAATTTTGTGCTATTACAAAAGTTCATTTTTGGGTACGAAATTTTATATGTTATTACAAAACCTTTTTTTAATAGAATTTTTAGACTTAGTTTTTGGCCTGGGGCTTACTCCAATCCTAGCTCCGCCACTGCTCACACACATATGCTAGGGACACATGCAAGTTTTCAGATGATTCCGACGTTCTCGTGGTCTTCCTCCCGCGAAACCCTGATCTGCGGGCCTCGAATCGTCTACCCCCTAGACACTCTTCTCACAGGGGTAGCCCGGCGTAGCTCTCTCTTGTTTTTTGTTTGACTAGGTCATAGTATGATGTAAAACCATGTTGGTTCACAAGTTGGGGCACTATCCTACCCGGTTTCACCTGAACGGGGAGATTCCCCCTTATACAGGTCCAGAACCTTTCGCTTATAGGTTAGAGCGCATGCATGCGAGGGGGACACATGCAGTCACCTATACCAACCTTGCACCACACTCACACACATATGCTAGGGCAACATGCAAGTTTTCAGATGATTCCGACGTTCTCGTGGACTTCCTCCGGCGAAACCCTGATGATCTGCGGGCCTCGGATCGTCTACCCCCCTAGACATTCTTCTGACAGGGGTAGCCCGACATATCTCTCTCTTGTTTTGTGTTTCATTATTGTAGGGTTAGCAGCATAGAAAACAAAAATTTTCCTACGATGTGAACTATATACCAAGATCTATCTACTAGATACAAACAACGGGCGGATGTATATCCGTAGAGAACATACCCTTGAAGACCGACAAAGCTTAACGAGTTCAACTCGTGGTTGATGTAGACGATATCTTGCCGATCTCAAGATCGAGAGGAAGTCCTAGCGCCGCAAAACAGCAGCGCATCCGTGCTCGCACACACGTTCGAGGCACCGAGCAACCTCCGCCTCCTCGCTCCAGCGATGCAGCGGAAGCACAACTCTTTCTTGCCGAATAGCCACCGGGAACATGTATCTCGCTAGTCCGAGACCATGGGGGATAAATTCTAGAGGGGGAGAGAGATCCTTCACGAGGAGGTGTCAGAGACAAGTGAGGAGGGGGGCTCCTTTTATAGGAGGAGGGGGGGCACCCAAGGGGGTGGCCGCCGGCCATGGGGGCTGCCCCCTCCCCTCGTTCATTCATGTGGGTGGACACTCCACTCACAAAATGCCCTTTAAATTTCCTCCACTCAAAAGTCCACTCAAATTCCCATTACATTTCCACCAAATTTAATGCAAACTCTCATTAAATAAAACTCTTTTATTTTATTCAGAATTTTGTCAATTACTTTAATGACAAACATTCACAAATAACCCCTTGCTAGAATTCTATTTCACATGCATAACCACTTTATGCAATTTCACCTGAAAACCTGTTTCGGTATCTAGTGAAATAAATTCCTGCGCTTGTTCATTCTTTCGGCATGAAACATTTGCTCCAATTGGATGTCGGTGTCTCTTAAGTGTGTCACCCTACGGTTCATGAATAATGCGGACATGATCGAGACCCCTCTCGGATCAATAATCAGAAGCGGGATCTGGAGACCCATACTGACTCCCACACATTCAACGATGACTTTCTTGTGATCGTCGGAACCTTTTACGCTAGTATCTTAATCCCTTTGTTTCACGATATATTACATGTCCGAGATTCGATCATCGGTATCTCCATACCTAGTTTGATCTCGTTACCGACATGCACTCTTTTCTCGTTCCCGTGATATAACATTCTAGTGATCAAATCACTTGCTTGCAAGCTAATCAATGTGATATCACCGAGAGGGCCCAGAGTATATCTATCCGTCATTGGGATGAACAAATTCCACTGTCGATCCATGAGCCTCAACATAACACTTTATTAGTTCTGAATCCATCTTTATAATCACCCTGTTACGGTGTGACGTTTGATGTTATCAAGAAACTCTTCCGGTGTTAGTGATTGACATGATCTCATGGTCTAAGGATTAGGATCACTTCGTAAGTTGTTATAGCAATATAAACTCAATGACTTTGATCGTAATGCTATACTTCGGATGAATGTTCATCACACCATTACACTAATGTTGTGATCCCGTTATTAACAATATCCAATGTCCATGATCAGGAAACCTTGATCATCTTGTTAATCAACGAGCTAGTTTATGAGAGAGGCATAACTAGGAACTTTCTGTTTGTTTATTAAACACACATGTATTAACGTTTCCGTATTAATACAATTATAGCATGCAAAATAAACATCTATCATATACTTGGAATACACATAATAAACACTTTATTATTGCCTCTCAGGGCATATTCCCTTCAGTCTCCCACTTGCACTAGAGACAATAATCTAGTTACATAGTGATAAATCTAACACCCATTGAGTTCTGGTGTTGATCATGTTTTGCTCTAGGGAGAGTTTTAGTCAACGGATCTGCTACATTGAGATCCGTATGTACTTTACAAATCTTTATATCTCCATCCTTGACATGCTCGCGGATGGAGTGAAACCGGCGCTTAATATGCTTGGAATGCTTGTGAGACCTTGGCTCTTCGGCATTGGCAATGGCACCATTGTTGTCACAATAGATCACCATTGGGTCCAACGCGTTTGCCACCACTCCTAGTTCGGATATGAACTCCTTCATCCAAACTGCTTCCTGAGCCGCTTCTGAAGCAGCAACATATTCGGCCTCCGTTGTTGATCCCGCTACCACAGGTTGTTTGGAGCTCCTCCAACTAACCGCTCCGCCATTCATGAGAAATACGTATCCGGATTGAGACTTAGAGTCATCCGGATCGGTGTCAAAGCTAGCGTCGACATAACACTTAGCGACGAGCTCTTCTTCACCTCCGTATACAAGAAACATATCCTTAGTTCTTCGTAAGTACTTAAGGATATTCTTGACAGCTATCCAGTGTTCTGAACCTGGATCCGATTGGTACCTACTAGTCAAACTAATAGCATGTGCCACATCCGGTCTTGTACATAGCATGGCGTACATTATAGAGCCTATGGCTGAAGCATAGGGGACCTTTTCCATTATCTCTCTTTCTTCCGCCGAAGCCGGACTTTGAGTCTTACTCAATGTCTTGCCTTGCAACATAGGTAAGAACCCCTTCTTACTTCCGTCCATTTTAAACTTCTTTAAAATCTCATCAAGGTATGTACTTTGCGATAGCCCTATTAGGCGCCTAGATCTATAGATCTTTATGCCTAATATGTATGACGCTTCACCTAGGTCCTTCATTGAAAATTTGCTGTTTAGATAACTTTTAACACTATTTAAAAGATCTATATCATTTCCGATCAATAATATGTCATCCACATATAATATCAGAAATGCCACATTGCTCCCACTGACTTTCTTGTAAATACAAGCTTCTCCATAAGTTTGGACAAATCCAAACTCTTTGATCACCTCATCAAAGCGGAGATTCCAACTTCGTGATGCTTGCTACAATCCATAGATGGATCGCTGAAGCTTGCACACCTTGTTAGCATCCTTAGGATCGACAAAACCCTTTGGTTGTATCATATACAACTCTTCTTCAATATTACCATTGAGAAACGCGGTTTTGACATCCATCTGCCATATCTCATAATCGAAATATGCAGCAATTGCTAACATAATCCTAACTGACTTTAGCATCGCTACGGGAGAGAATGTCTCATCGTAGTCAACTACTTGAATTTGTCGAAACCCCTTTGCGACAAGTCGAGCTTTATAGATGGTCACATTACCATCAGCATCAGTTTTCCTTTTGAAAATCCATTTGTTCTCCACGGCCTTTCGGTCGTGAGGTAATTCCACCAAGTTCCAAACTTGATTTTCATACATGGATTCCATCTCAGATTTCATGGCTTCTAACCATTTGTTGGAATCCGGGCTCATCATCGCTTCTTCATACGTCGCAGGGTCATCATTTTCATCAACCATGAAATTCATGACAGGATTTCCGTACAGCTCGGGAGCTGCACGCGTCCTGTTTGACCTGCGAGGTTCGGTAGTACTCTCTTTCGGAGTTTTATGATCATTATCATTAGTTCCCTCTTCAACAGGTGGAGCCAACTCCGGAACAACTTCCGGCGCTGCGCTACTCGCCATACTTTGAAGAGAAGGTTCCACAACCTCTTCGAGTTCTACCTTCCGACTACTCACACCTTTCGCGAGAAACTCTTTCTCTAGAAAGGATCCATTCTTGGCAACAAAAACCTTGCCCTCGGATCTGTGATAGAAGGAATACCCAATAGTTTCTTTAGGGTATCCTATGAAGACGCATTTTTCCGCTTTGGGTTCGAGTTTATCCGGTTGAAGTTTCTTCACATAAACATCGCATCCCCAAACTTTAAGAAATGACAGCTTAGGTTTGTTTCCAAACCACAATTCATACGGTGTCTTTTCAACGGATTTAGATGGTGCCCGATTTAAAGTGAATGCAGCAGTTTCTAGTGCATAACCCCAAAATGACAACGGCAAGTCCGTCAGAGACATCATAGATCGAACCATATCTAATAAAGTACGATTACGACATTCCGACACACCATTTCGCTGTGGTGTTCCGGCAGGTGTGAGTTGTGAAACAATTCCACACTCTTTCATGTGAGTGCTAAACTCGTAACTTAGATACTCACCTCCACGGTCGGACCGTAGAAATTTGATCTTTCTATTACGATGATTTTCCACTTCATTCTGAAATTCCTTGAACTTTTCAAAGGTTTCAGACTTGTGTTTCATCAAGTAGATATAACCGTATCTACTCAAATCATCCATGAAAGTAACAAAATAACGATATCCACCTCGCGCCGACACACTCATTGGACCACATACATCAGAATGTATGATTTCCAATAAATCTGTCGCCCGTTCCATTGAACCGGAAAACGGCGTTCTAGTCATCTTGCCCATAAGGCATGGCTCACATGTATCAAATGATTCATAATCAAGTGATTCCAAAAGTCCATCCGAATGGAGCTTCTTCATGCGTTTAACGCCAATATGACCTAGACGGCACTGCCACATATATGCGGATATATCATCATTAAGTTTAATCCTTTTAGCATCAATATTATGAATATGTGTAACATTATCATCGAGATCTAATAGAAATAAACCATTCATCATCGGTGCATGACCATAAAAGATTTCATTCATATAAATGGAACAACCATTGTTCTCGGATTTAAATGAATAACCACTTCGCATCAAACACGATCCAGATACAATGTTCATGCTCAGTGCAGGCACCAGATAACATTTATTCAATTTTATAACTAATCCCGACGGTAAGTGGAGAGGCAGCGTTCCGACGGCGATCACATCAACGCTTGATCCATTGCCGACACGCATCTTGACCTCACCCCTTGCTAGCGGTCGCTTGTTCCGCAGCCCCTGATTCGAGTTACAAATATTAGCAACTGAACCGGTATCAAATACCCAGGTGCTACTGCGAGCACTAGTCAAGTACACATCAATAACATTTATATCATATATACCTTTGTTTACCTTGCCGGCCTTCTTGTCTGCCAGATACTTGGGGCAGTTGCGCTTCCAGTGGCCAGTCCCCTTACAATAGTAGCACTCGGAATCAGACTTAGGTCCAACTCGGGGTTTCTTTTCAGGCGCGGCAACAGGCTTGCCGCCCTTACTTCCCTTCCGTTTTCCCTTCTTGTCTTTCTTGAAACCAGTGTTCCTATTGATCATGAACACTTGATGTTCCTTTTTGATCTCCACTTCTGCAGTTTTAAGCATTGACAGAAGCTCGGGGAGAGACTTCTTCATGCCTTGCATATTATAGTTCATCACGAAGCTCTTATAGCTAGGTGGCAGAGACTGCAGAACATGATGGATGCCTAAATCAATGGGAATCGATATTCCCAAGGACACAAGCTTATCGGCGTAACCCGACATCTTGAGTACATGCTCACTAACGAAGCTGTGCTCTTCCATCATGCAGCTCAATAACTTTTCTGAAGCGTTGTAGCTCTCTACAGCAGCATGTGTGTCTAAAATCATTTTCAACTCACCCATTGTATCAAATGCATTGCCGTTTTCGAAACGCTTTCGAAGTTCCGTCTCTAGCCCATACAATATGCCGCAGTGAACTAAGTTGTGGTCCTCCTGACGAGTCTGATAGACATTCTTCTCCTTGTCAGGGGCATCATCAAAAGGTGGGGGGCCTAACGGCGCTTCTAGCACATATTGCTTTTGTTCAGCAGAGAGGAGAATCCTCAAATTCATGGCCCATTCGGTAAAGTTGCTACCGTTCGTTGCTAGTTTCTCTTTCTCCATGAACACATTGAAATTAAAAGCAGGTGGTGCCATCTACAACAGAATTTGTAAAGTTTAGACTAAGTGTATGATAGATTGAGTTCAACTAATCTATATTACGAATGAACTCCCACTCAAAAACGACATCCCTCATGCCTTTTTGGTGATTACATGAACCAAATCCACTACACCAAGTCCGATCATCACGTGAGTCGGTATAGCTTCAAAGGCGAGCATCAAATGGGCATCATATCAACTATATGACTCATGCTTAACCTTTCGGTCCGTGTTCCGAGGCCATGTCTGTACATGCTAGGCTCGCCAAGTTAGAACCTTAGTATTCGCGTGTGTAACTGTTTTACACCCGAAATATGGTCGTGGATCCAAGAACACCCGATCATCACGTGATGTCTTGGAGCGACGAAAACATAATCGGTGCATACTAAAGGAAGAACACATTCTTATCTTGATATTTAAATGAGGGATCATCTTATTATGCTAACAAAGCGCTAAACAAGCAATATAAGATTCTATCAAACATCATATGTTTATTAGTGAAATGATATGGTTCCCGCAGATGATCTCTATCATGTGCATCGTGGTATGATCACTATCATACCTATATGTGTAAATCCAAGGTCTATGGATTTTACACGCTATGTGTGTTGTAAGAGTATCATCTCATACTTCTACTTACAACACTACCATATCATAACACTAGCCCAGCAACAATCTAAACTAGACGCCTCTAATTTATCCATTGCAAGTTTTACGTGGCTTAGGGCTTTCGAGATAGAACTGTTCTTGCCTACGAACATGAACCACAACGAGGATAATCAAATTGTTGACAACTCGCTTGCAAAATAGATATTGACTATAGTAGGAGAGACAGACACCCGCTAGCCACTTATGCAAACTAGTTGCATGTCAAGCGTGGAACAGGTCTCATGTGCGAGGACATGTAAAGTTTGTCCGGGCCGCTTCATCCCACTATGCCACCAATATCCAAAATTACAACAAAGGAGCAACAACATGATCATCATCGCCCACATACTCATATGTGTACTACCCGTGTAAAGTATCTACGCATAGATCCGGCTCTGATACCACTGTAGGGTTCGCAGCATAGAAAACAAAAAATTTCCTACGATGTGAACTATATACCAAGATCTATCTACTAGATACAAACAACGGGCGGATGTATATCCGTAGAGAACATACCCTTGAAGACCGACAAAGCTTAACGAGTTCAACTCGTGGTTGATGTAGACGATCTCTTGCCGATCTCAAGATCGAGAGGAAGTCCTAGCGCCGCAAAACAGCAACGCATCCGTGCTCGCACACACGTTCGAGGCACCGAGCAACCTTCACCTCCTCGCTCCAGCGATGCAGCGGAAGCACAACTCTTTCTTGCCGAATAGCCACCGGGAACATGTATCTCGCTAGTCCGAGACCATGGGGGATAAATTCTAGAGGGGGAGAGAGATCCTTCACGAGGAGGTGTCAGAGACAAGTGAGGAGGGGGGCTCCTTTTATAGGAGGAGGGGGGGCACCCAAGGGGGTAGCCGCCGGCCATGGGGGCTGCCCCCTACCCTCCTTCATTCATGTGGGTGGACACTCCACTCACAAAATGCCCTTTAAATTTCCTCCACTCAAAAGTCCACTCAAATTCCCATTAAATTTCCACCAAATTTAATGCAAACTCTCATTAAATAAAACTCTTTTATTTTATTCAGAATTTTGTCAATTACTTTAATGACAAACATTCACAAATAACCCCTTGCTAGAATTCTATTTCACATGCATAACCACTTTATGCAATTTCACCCGAAAACCTGTTTCGGTATCTAGTGAAATAAATTCCTGCGCTTGTTCATTCTTTCGGCATGAAACATTTGCTCCAATTGGATGTCGGTGTCTCTTAAGTGTGTCACCCTACGGTTCGTGAATAATGCGAACATGATCGAGACCCCTCTCGGATCAATAATCAGAAGCGGGATCTGGAGACCCATACTGACTCCCACACATTCAACGATGACTTTCTTGTGATCGTCGGAACCTTTTACGCTAGTATCTTAATCCCTTTGTTTCACGATATATTACATGTCCGAGATTCGATCATCGGTATCTCCATACCTAGTTTGATCTCGTTACCGACATGCACTCTTTTCTCGTTCCCGTGATATAACATTCTAGTGATCAAATCACTTGCTTGCAAGCTAATCAATGTGATATCACCGAGAGGGCCCAGAGTATATCTATCCGTCATCGGGATGAACAAATTCCACTCTCGATCCATGAGCCTCAACATAACACTTTATTAGTTCTGAATCCATCTTTATAATCACCCTGTTACGGTGTGACGTTTGATGTTATCAAGAAACTCTTCCGGTGTTAGTGATTGACATGATCTCATGGTCTAAGGATTAGGATCACTTCGTAAGTTGTTATAGCAATATAAACTCAATGACTTTGATCGTAATGCTATACTTCGGATGAATGTTCATCACACCATTACACTAATGTTGTGATCCCGTTATTAACAATATCCAATGTCCATGATCAGGAAACCTTGATCATCTTGTTAATCAACGAGCTAGTTTATGAGAGAGGCATAACTAGGAACTTTCTGTTTGTTTATTAAACACACATGTATTAACGTTTCCGTATTAATACAATTATAGCATGCAAAATAAACATCTATCATATACTTGGAATACACATAATAAACACTTTATTATTGCCTCTCAGGGCATATTCCCTTCAATTATGTCATGGGATGATGTGAAACCTTGTTGGTTCACAAGTTGGGGCACTATACGGCCCGGTTTCACCTGAACGGGGAGATTCCCCCTTCTACAGGTCCAGAACCTTCGCTTCTAGGTTAGAGCGCATGCATGCGAGGGGGGACACATGCAAGCACATATACCAACCTGGCACCACACTCACACACATATGCTAGGGACACATGCAAGTTTTCATCGATTCCGACGTTCTCGTGGACTTCCTCCGGCGAAACCCTCATGATCTGCGGGGCTCGGATCGTCTCCCCCCTAGACATTCTTCTGACAGGGGTAGCCCGGCGTAGCTCTCTCTTGTTTTGTGTTTGATTATGTCATGGGATGATGTGAAACCATGTTGGTTCACAAGTTGGGGCACTGTACGGCCCGGTTTCACCGTAACGGGGAGATTCCCTCTTATACAGGTCCAGAACCTTCGCTTCTAGGTTAGAGCGCATGCATGCGAGGGGGACACATGCAATCACCTATACCAACCTTGCACCACACTCACACACATATTCTAGGGACACATGCAAGTTTTCATCGGTTCCGACGTTATCGTGGTCATCCTCCGCCGAAACCCTGATCTGTGGGCCTCAGATCGTCTACCCCCTAGACATTCTTCTGACAGGGGTAGCCCGGCGTAGCTCTCTCTTGTTTTGTGTTTGACTAGGTCATAGGATGATGTAAAACCATGTTGGTTCACAAGTTGGGGCACTATCCTACCCGGTTTCACCTGAACGGGGAGATTCCCCTTATACAGGTCCAGAACCTTTCGCTTCTAGGTTAGAGCGCATGCATGCGAGGGGGACACATGGAATCACCTATACCAACCTTGCACCACACTCACACACATACGCTAGGGACACATGCAAGTTTTCAGATGATTCCGACGTTCTCGTGGTCTTCCTCTGGCGAAACCCTAATCTGCGGGGCTCGGATCGTCTACCCCCTAGACATTCTTCTGACAGGGGTAGCCCGGCGTAGCTCTCTCTTGTTTTGTGTTTGATTATGTCATGGGATGATGTGAAACCATGTTGGTTCACAAGTTGGGGCACTATACGGTCCGGTTGCACCGTAACGGGGAGATTCCCCCTTATACAGGTCTAGAACCTTCGCTTCTAGGTTAGAGCGCATGCATGCGAGGGGGGACACATGCAAGCACATATACCAACCTGGCACCACACTCACACACATTTTCTAGGGACACATGCAAGTTTTCATCTGATTCCGACGTTCTCGTGGTCTTCCACCGGCGAAACCCTGATCTGTGGGCCTCAGATCGTCTACCCCCCTAGACATTTTTCTGACAGGGGTAGCCCGGCGTAGCTCTCTCTTGCTTTGTGTTTGACTAGGTCCTGGGATGATGTAAAACCATGTTGGTTCACAAGTTGGGGCACTATACGGTCCGGTTTCACCGTAACGGGGAGATTCCCCCTTATACAGGTCCAGAACCTTCGCTTCTAGGTTAGAGCGCATGCATGCGAGGGGGGACACATGCAAGCACATATACCAACCTTGCACCACACTCACACACATATTCTATGGACACATGCAAGTTTTCAGATGATTCCGATGTTCTCGTGGTCTTCCTCCGGCGAAACCCTGATGATCTGCGGGCCTCGGATCGTCTACCTAATGGAAATGAAGTTCAGCATCCTCTAGAACCTTATGGTCTATTGAAAAGTTAGTGTTTCCATGTTCTAAATACTAACAAATAGCCAACAAAAAGTTAACTAAAAACTTTAATAAATACAATTGAAAGAAAAAATAAAAAGTAAATTAGAAAATACGTAAATGCACACGGCAAAGGACAAAACACACGGCAAAGAGGTCCTTTACCGTGTGCCTGTCGTCGTCAAACACACGGCAAAGGTCCTTTGCCTTGTGTCTCTCGCCGTCAGACACACGGCAAAGAATTTTTTTCACCTTTTTCTTTTCTTTAATTAGCACGGCTTTTATTACATATATGTTAGGTGATATTATTTCATAGGATCATGAGAGCACACATATGATCATAGGTTATTGTGGTCTTGATCACTATATACATGCACCCCCTGATTCCGACATTCTCGTGGACTTCCTTCGGCGAAACCCTGATGATCTACGGGCCTCGGATCGTCTACCCCCTAGACATTCTTCTGACAGGGTAGCCCGGCGTAGCTCTCTCTTGTTTTGTGTTTGATTATGTCATGGGATGATGTGAAACCATGTTGGTTCACAAGTTGGGGCACTATAAGGCCCGGTTTCACCGTAACGGGGAGATTCCCCCTTATACAGGTCCAGAACCTTCGCTTCTAGGTTAGAGCGCATGCATGCGAGGGGGGACACATGCAATCACCCGCAGACTAGTAGTTAATTTTTGTATGTTCCAACATAGCACCACACTTTTCATGCATGTGCTAGGGCACATGCATGCATGTCCTTGAGGTACTCAAAATTGAGAACAATCTATAAAGGATGTCAAACAACAAATTTCAGACTTTGTCATGAAATCCTCTCATCTTGGTCTTTTGATTGACCCAAAGAGTGACGTTGAAAGATTCAAAAGTAGTCCAACAACTTGCTTGGTTTTGTTGGTCAGCTCTACCGTGAGGGGAAATTCTACTCTTGACGATTGGTTGAGGATTGTTTCTCAAAGTTTCTGACTAGGAACCCACCTAATGAAAATGAAGTTCAGCATCCTCCAGAAGCTTATGGTCTAGTGCAAAGTTCATATTTCCATGGTCTCAATCCTTATGAAGAGCTGGTACATGCTATATCTACAAGAGAAACTATCGTCCGCTCCTCAAGAGGGTTGACAGAACCAGTGGCGGGAGTTTCCACGTATATATCCAGGATTTTACTAAGTATTAACGCATGCATGTCTACAAAGGGGGTCACACTTGGGACTTACACATGGGACCTACCAACCTTGCACCACACTCACACACATATGCTAGGGACACATGCAAGTTTTCAGATGATTCTGACGTTCTCGTGGTCTTTCTCCGGCGAAACCCTGATCTATGGGCCTCGGATCGTCTACCCCCCTAGACATTCTTCTGATGGGGGTAGCCCGGCGTAGCTCTCTCTTGTTTTGGTTTGATTATGTCATGGGATGATGTGAAACCATGTTGGTTCACAAGTTGGGGCACTATACAGTCCGGTTTCACCCTAACGGGGAGATTCCCCCTTATACAGGTCCAGAACCTTCGCTTCTAGGTTAGAGCGCATGCATGCGAGGGGGGACACATGCAAGAACATATACCAACCTTGCACCACACTCACACACATATGCTATGGACACATGTAAGTTTTTAGATGATTCCGACGTTCTCGTGGTCTTCCTCCGGCGAAACCCTGATGATCTGCGGGCCTCAGATCGTCTACCTAATGGAAATGAAGTTCAGTATCCTCTAGAACCTTATGGTCTATTGCAAAGTTAGTGTTTCCATGGTCTGAATACTAACAAATAGCCAACAAAAAGTTAACTAAATTTTTTAAATAAATACAATTGAAAGAAAAAATAAAAAGAAAATTAGAAAATACGTAAATGCACACGGCAAAGGACAAAACACACGACAAAGAGGTCCTTTTCCGTGTGCCTGTCGCCGTCAAACACACGGCAAAGGTCCTTTGCCGCTTGTCTCTCGCCGTGAGACACACGGCAAAGAATTATTTTCACCTTTTTCTTTTCTTTAATTAGCAAGGCTTTTATTACATATATGTTAGGTGATATTATTTCATAGGATCATGAGAGCACACATATGATCATAGGTTATTGTGGTCTTGATCACTATATACATGCACCTCCCTGATTCCGACGTTCTCGTGGACTTCCTCCGGCGAAACCCTGATGATCTGCGGGCCTCGGATCGTCTACCCCCTAGACATTCTTCTGACAGGGGTAGCCCGACGTAGATCTCTCTTGTTTTGTGTTTGATTATGTCAGGGGATGATGTGAAACCATGTTGGTTCACAATTTGGGGCACTATACGGCCCCGTTTCACCATAACGGGGAGATTCCCCCTTATACAGGTCCAGAACCTTCGCATCTAGGTTAGAGTGCATGCATGCGAGGGGGGACACATGCAATCACCCGCAGACTGGTAGTTAATTTTTGTATGTTCCAACATAGCACCACACTTTTCAGGCATGTGCTAGGGCACATGCATGCATGTCCTTGAGGTACTCAAAATTGAGAACAATCTATAAAGGATGCCAAACAACAAATTTCAGACTTTGTCATGAAATCCTCTCATCTTGGTCTTTTGATTGACCCAAAGAGTGACCTTGAAAGATTCAAAAGTAGTCCAACAGCTTGCTTGGTTTTGTTGGTCAGCTCTACCGTGAGGGGAAATTCTACTCTTGACGATTGGTTGAGGATTGTTTCTCAAAGTTTCTGACTAGGCACCCACCTAATGGAAATGAAGTTCAGCATCCTCCAGAAGCTTATGGTCTAGTGCAAAGTTCATATTTCCATGGTCTCAATCCTTATGAAGAGCTAGTACATGTTATATCTACAAGAGAAACTATCGTCCGCTCCTCAAGAGGGTTGACAGAACCAGTGGCGGGAGTTTCCACGTATATATCCAGGATTTTACTAAGTATTAACGCATGCATGTCTACAAAGGGGGTCACACTTGGGACTTACACATGGGACCTACCAACCTTGCACCACACTCACACACATATGCTAGGGACACATGCAAGTTTTCAGATGATTCCGACGTTCTCGTGGTCTTCCTCCGGCAAAACCCTGATCTGCGGGCCTCGGATCGTCTACCCCCCAGACATTCTTCTGACAGGGGTAGCCCGGCGTAGCTCTCTCTTGTTTTGTGTTTGACTAGGTCATAGGTGTTGGAGATATGCCCTAGAGGCAATAATAAATATAGTTATTATTATATCTTTGTGTTTATGATAAATGTTTACATTCATGCTATAATGGTATTAACAAGGAAACATTAATACTTGTGTGATTTGTAAACTTAATATGAAGTCCCTAGTAAAGCCTCTTTATAATACTAGCTTGTTGGTTAATGAATGATTGTGGTTTCCCTATCATGAACATTGAGATGTTATTAACAACAAGATCATATCATTAGGAGAATGATATGGTGGACATACTCCTATAGATAAGCGTAGCATAAAGATCAAGTCATTTTAATAGTTCAATTGCTATATGCTTTCTGATACATAGTAACCTAATTCCTTCGACCATGAGATCATGCATATCACCTTTACCGGATGGATGCTTTGATGACATCAAACACCACACCGTAACTGGGTGGCTATAAAGGTGGCATTGAGTGTTTGGAAAGTATTGGTTGAGACACATGGATCAAGAGTGGGATTTGTCCATCCATATGACGGATAGATATAGTCTAGGTCCTCTCGGTGGAATGTGATCCAATTAGCTTGCAAGCATGTGACTGGCTCACAAGGGATCACATATCACGGGAACGAGAAAAGAGTACTTATCAGTAACGAGGTTGAACTAGGTATGCAGAGATACCGACGATCATAACCTCGGATAAGTAAACTATCGTGAGACAAAGGGAAATTGGTATCGTATGTAAGTGGTTCATTCGATCGCAAAGTAATCATAGAAATATATGGGAGCCATATGAATTTCCAGATTCCTCTATTGGTTATTGTTCGGAGAAGTGTCTCGATCATGTCCGCATAATTCACGAACCGTAGGGAGACACACTTAAGGATTCGACGTTGTTTGAGTAGTTATGGAATGATGAGAAAGAGACCGAATGTTGTTCAGAGTCTCGGATGGGATCCGGGATATCACGAGGCGATCCGGAATGGTCAGGAGAATAAGATTCATATAAGGAAAGTCCCGTTTCAGAGTTGGGGAATGGTTCCGGTGTTTTCATCGGGAATGTTCTAGAAGGTTCCGGAATGTCCGGCACTCCGGAGGGGAAGGGTACATGAATGTATTATATCAAGTTGGTCTGATTGCATCATGTACTTGGTGTCATCGCTGAACAAAATAGAGGGTTTATTCAAATCCTAGTTTGAAAAGTCAAACGCCAAGTTTGAAAGTCAAACGGCTATTTTTGGGAAGTGAAGAGGGAGGTGGAAACCGACTTGGGGGAGGAGTTCCTCCTCCCACCGCCGGCGCACCACCAAGCCGAGTTGGGGAGGGACTCCCCTCCCCTTGTCCGGCCCCCTCCACCTATATAAGGAGGGGCAGGGCTCCCCTCCTAGACACAAGTTCCTACACCTCTAAACCCTAGCCCCAAGCCACCGCTGCCTCCATAGCCACCGCCGGCCCTAGGGTACTCGCCGCCGCCTAGGTGAAACCCTAGCCGCCGGCCTAGCCCCCTCCTCGGCGTGTATAAACCCTAGATCATCGAGGGATCTCTCATAGTCCACCATACTCGCTCCGGCTTAAGGCGAAGCCCTGCGAGATCTCCCATCTACTTCCGGTACCACGCCGTTGTGCTGCCGGAATCGCGAGGAGAGTGCTACAAACTCCGCTGCCTGCTGGAACAAGGGAGTGGAAGGTCTTCGTCGAGTACCGAACGTGTGACCGACTGCGGGAGCGCTGCCGGAACGCAGCACCAGAAAGATCGTCTACGCGATCTTGAGATCGGGAAGAGTACGACTACATCACCCACGAGAATCCGCTCTCGTTAAACACTTTGGAATCTTCGAGGGTGAGTTATTCCATCGACTCGTTGCTACTATCTAGTAGATAGATCTTGGCTTGTTTGTTTGTATGCGGTAGAATTTTTTTGTTTTCCATGCTACGAAACCCTACAGTGGTATCAGAGCCGTGTCTATATGTAGATCTGTTGCACGAGTAGAACACAATGGTCATTGTGGGCATTGATGTTTTTATTGTCGATCGCTTCTTGTGTACTTTGCTTCTTGCGGGATGTTGGGTTGAAGCGGCCCTGGCTAACCTTACATGACATCGTTCATGAGACTTGCTCCAAGCTTGGCATGCAACTTGTATTGCATAAGTGGCTTTGCGGGTGCCTGTTTCTCCCAGCATAGTTAAGATCCAATTTACAACGGGTGATTACCAATACTAGTATCAATGTTGTGGTTCTTGTTCGTAAGTTAGAACGACACTTATTGAAAGCCCCAACCCACGTAAAACATGCAAAGAAAGTAGAGGCGTCTAACTTTGTTTTGCAGGGGTGTGCTGTGATGTGATATGGCCATGATTGTGATTATATTTGATGTATGCAATGTTCCTTATTGTAAGTTGGCAACCGGCAGGAGCCATATGGTTGTATTTAATTTATGTTAAGACCCGCGTGTATATTCAAAGTAGTTGTAATAGTTGAAGCCGGTGGGCGATAACCATGGAGAAGCGTCATTGACCTTGATGCAATGCCGGTGATGATGGAGATCATGTTCGTGCTTGAAGATGGAGATCGGAAGCACAAAGAATAAAGGCCATATCATATCACATATTATGAATTGCATGTGATGTTAATCCTTTATGCATCTTGTATTGCTTAGTAGACGACGGTAGCATTATAAGATGATCCCTCATGCACATGAATTTCAAGTCATAAAGTGTTCACCCTTAATTAGCACCGTTGCTAAAGCTTGTTGTTTCGAAGCACCACGTGATGATCGGGTGTGTTAGATTCTGCAAGTGCATACAACGTGAGCAAGCTAGATTTGCTCATGCGGAAACTAAGGTTTGATCTTGACGAGCCTAGCATGTACAGACATGGTCTCGGAACACGGATCACCAAAAGGTAAAGCATGAATCATATAGTAGATATGATGAACATGTCGATTGTTCGCCATTGAAACTATATCAACTCTCGTGATGATCGGTGTTGATGTGGTGGATTTGGTTCGTGTGATCACTAAAACAATGTGAGGGATATTGTTTTGAGTGGGAGTTCACCTAAATTAATTTTATTATTAATTTGAACTCAATTTGTCATAAACTTAGTCTAAACTATTGCAAATATGTTGTAGATCAATGGCAGCCCCTACCATCAATTTTAATGCGTTCCTAGAGAAAGAAAAGTTGAAAAACAATGGAAGCAACTTCGCAGATTGGTTCCGCAATTTTAGGATTGTCCTCACAGCTGGTAATTTGACCTATGTGCTGGATGCACCGCTGGGTGACCCACCTGCAGCTGATGTTGCCGATGAAGTAAAGAATGTTTACCTCACTCGGAAGACTCAGTACTCCACAGTTCAGTGTGCTATCTTGTATGGTTTAGAATCGGAGCTTCAGAAAAGGTTTGAGAATTCAGACCCATATGATATTGTCGAGGATCTCAAATTGATCTTTGAGACTCATGCGGCAATTGAAAGCTATGAGGCTTCTGAAAAGTTCTTTAACTGCAAGATGGAAGAGGGCAGCTCTGTCAGTGAGCATGTGCTTAAGATGTCTGGGCACGCAAACAAACTTCAAAGCTTGGGTATAGTGATTCCTAATGCTTTGGGGATTTACCGTGTCCTCCAATCACTACCACCAAGTTACAAGAACTTTGTGATGAACTACAACATGCAGAACATGAACAAGACGTTGCCAGAACTCTTCGCCATGTTGAAATCTGCAGAAGTGGAGATCAAGAAAGAGCACCAAGTGTTGATGGTCAATAAGACCACCAAATTCAAGAAAGGCAAGTCTAAGCAAAAGGGACACTTCAAGAAGGGTGGTAAGAAAGTTACCACGCCAACAAAGAAGACCAAGGCTGGACCTAAGCCTGATACTGAGTGCTTTTACTGCAAGGGAGAAGGTCACTGGAAGCGGAATTGCCCAAAGTACTTGGCGGATTTGAAGAACGGCAACATCAATAAGAAAGGTATATCTGATATACATGTTATTGATGTGTATCTCACTAGTACTCGTAGTAGTGCCTGGGTATTTGATACTGGTTCGGTTGCTCATATTTGTAACTCGAAACAGGTGCTGCAGAATAAACGGAAGCTAGCGAAGAACGAGGTGACGATGCGCGTGGGAAACGGATCAAAGGTTGATGTGATCGCGGTCGGCACGCTACCCCTTCATCTACCATCGGGATTAGTTTTATACTTAAATAATTGTTATTTGGTGCCTGCGTTAAGCATGAACATTATATCGGGATCTTGTTTATTGCGAGACGGTTACTTGTTTAAGTCCGAGAATAATGGTTGTTCGATTTATATGAGTAATATGTTTTATGCACATGCACCTTTGATAGATGGTCTATTCTTGTTGAATCTCGATAGTGGAAATACACATATTAATAACATTGAGGCTAAACGTTTGAAAACGAGCGATAATTCGACCTATATGTGGCACTGTCGTCTTGGTCACATTGGAGTGAAGCGTATGAAGAAACTCCATTCCGATGGACTTCTTGAATCACTTGATTTCGAATCACTTGAAAGATGCGAAGCATGTCTGATGGGTAAAATGACTAAGACTCCATTTTCTGGTATGATGGAGCGAGCTACGGACTTATTGGAAATCATACATACCGATGTGTGTGGTCCAATGAGTGTAGCATCACGCGGTGGTTATCGTTATGTTCTTACCTTCACGGATGACTTGAGTAGATATGGGTATATCTATTTCATGAAACATAAGTCCGAAACTTTCGAGAAGTTTAAGGAATTTCAAAGTGAGGTAGAGAATCAACGTAACAAGAAGATTAAATTTCTACGTTCTGATCGTGGAGGTGAATATCTAAGTTACGAGTTTGGCGAGCATTTGAAGAAATGCGGAATACTTTCACAATTGACATCGCCGGGAACACCACAGCGTAATGGTGTGTCCGAACATCGTAATCGAACTCTCTTATATATGGTTCGTTCTATGATGTCACTTACAGATTTACCGCTATCATTTTGGGGTTATGCATTAGAAACAGCCGCATTCACTTTAAATAGGGCACCATCTAAATCCGTTGAAACGACACCGTATGAATTATGGTTTGGGAAGAAACCTAGATTGTCGTTCCTTAAAGTTTGGGGGTGCGAAGCCTATGTAAAGAAGTTACAGCCGGACAAGCTTGAACCCAAAGAGGAAAAATGCGTCTTCATAGGATACCCGAAGGAAACTATTGGGTATACCTTCTATCATAGATCCGAGGGCAAAATCTTCGTTGCCAAGAATGGATCCTTTCTAGAGAAGGAATTTCTCTCGAAAGAAGTGACTGGAAGGAAAGTAGAACTCGACGAGGTTGTCGAACCTTCTCTCGAAATTACGAGTAGCGCAGCACCGGAAGAAGTTCCAGTGGTGCCTGCATCAAGAAGAGAGGAAGCTAATGATGATGATCATGAAACTTCGGTTGAAGTTGCTACAGAGCCTCGCAGGTCAACGAGAACTCGTACTACTCCATATTGGTATGATCCCGTTATGAGTGTCATGTTGGTGGACAACACCGATGACCCTGAGACATATGAGGAGGCGATGATGAGCCCAGATTCCAACAAATGGCAAGAAGCCATGAAATCCAAGATTGGATGCATGTACGAAAACCAAGTATGGACTTTGGTGGACTTACCGGATGGCCGGAAGGCCGTCGAGAACAAATGGATCTTCAAGAAGAAAACAGATGCTGATGGTAATGTTACTGTCTATAAAGCTCGACTTGTCGCAAAAGGGTTTTGACAAATTCAAGGAGTTGACTACGATGAGACTTTCTCACCAGTAGCGAAGCTAAAGTCTGTGAGGATTATGTTAGCAATCGCTGCATATTATGATTATGAGATATGGCAGATGGATGTCAAAACAGCATTCCTCAATGGAGACATTGATGAAGAGTTGTATATGATGCAACCCAAAGGTTTTGTCGATCCTAAAGATGCTAAAAAGGTATGCAAACTTCAACGGTCCATCTATGGATTGAAGCAAGCATCCCGAAGTTGGAATCAACGTTTGATAAGGTGATCAAAAGTTTTGGTTTTATACAAACTTATGGAGAAGCTTGTATTTACAAGAAAGTGAGTGGGAGCTCTGTAGCATTCTTAATACTATATGTAGATGACATATTGTTGATTGGGAATGATGTAGACCTTCTTAATAGTGTCAAGGAATATTTGAATAATAGTTTTTCAATGAAGGATCTTGGCGAAGCAGCTTACATATTAGGCATAAAGATTTATAGAGATAGATCGAGACGCCTAATATCATTGTCACAAAGTACATATTTGGACAAAGTTCTAAAGAGGTTTGGAATGGAAGATAGCAAGAAAGGGTTCTTGCCCATGTTGCCCAATACGACCTTGAGTAAAACTCAAAGTCCGACAACGGAGGAAGATAGAGAAAGGATGAGTAAGACTCCCTATGCCTCAGCCATAGGATCTCTAATGTATGCCATGCTATGTACTAGACCCGACATTGCATATGCTGTTAGTTTAACTAGCAGATATCAAAATGATCCAGGAGTGGATCATTGGACAGCGGTCAAAAACATCCTTAAGTACTTGAGAAGAACTAAGGATATGGTTCTTTCTTATGGAGGTGATGAACAGCTCGTTGTTAATGGTTACACCGATGCTAGTTGGAACACCGATCCGGATGATTCTAAATCACAATCTGGATACGTATTTATTTTGAATGGTGCAGCAGTTAGCTGGAGGAGTGCAAAGCAAAGCGTTGTGGCGAGATCTTCAACTGAATCGGAATACATGGCTGCTTCGGAGGTTTCACAAGAAGCGATATGCATGAAAGAGTTCATTACAGAGCTGGGTGTGGTTCCTAGTGCGCCGGACCCAATGTCTATCTACTGTGATAACATGGGCGCCATAGCCAATGCGCAAGAGACAAGTTCACACAAGAAGCTGAAGCATATCAAGCTACGTTTTCACGCTATTCGAGAACATGTCCAAGATGGGGACATAAAGATTTGCAAAGTACACACAGATCTGAATGTGGCGGATCCGTTGACTAAACCTCTCCCAAGGGAAAAACATGACCAACACCAAACTGCCATGGGTGTTCGGTATATTACCATGTAATCTAGATTAGATGACTCTAGTGCAAGTGGGAGACTGTTGGAGATATGCCCTAGAGGCAATAATAAATATAGTTATTATTATATCTTTGTGTTTATGATAAATGTTTACATTCATGCTATAATGGTATTAACAAGGAAACATTAATACTTGTGTGATTTGTAAACTTAATATGAAGTCCCTAGTAAAGCCTCTTTATAATACTAGCTTGTTGGTTAATGAATGATTGTGGTTTCCCTATCATGAACATTGAGATGTTATTAACAACAAGATCATATCATTAGGAGAATGATATGGTGGACATACTCCTATAGATAAGAATAGCATAAAGATCAAGTCATTTTAATAGTTCAATTGCTATATGCTTTCTGATACATAGTAACCTAATTCCTTCGACCATGAGATCATGCATATCACCTTTACCGGATGTATGCTTTGATGACATCAAACACCACACCGTAACTCAGTGGCTATAAAGGTGGCATTGAGTGTTTGGAAAGTATTGGTTGAGACACATGGATCAAGAGTGGGATTTGTCCATCCATATGACAGATAGATATACTCTGGGCCCTCTCGGTGGAATGTCATCCAATTAGCTTGCAAGCATGTGACTGGCTCACAAGGGATCACATATCACGGGAAAGAGAAAACAGTACTTATCAGTAACGAGGTTGAACTAGGTATGCAGAGATACCGACGATAATAACCTCGGATAAGTAAACTATCGTGAGACAAAGGGAAATTGGTATCATATGTAAGTGGTTCATTCGATCGCAAAGTAATCGTAGAAATATGTGGGAGCCATATGATTTTCCAGATTCCTCTATTGGTTATTGTTCGGAGAAGTGTCTCGATCATGTCCGCAAAATTTACGAACCGTAGGGAGACACACTTAAGGATTCGACGTTGTTTGAGTAGTTATGGAATGATGAGAAAGAGACCGAATGTTGTTCGGAGTCTCGGATGGGATCTAGGATATCAAGAGGAGATCCGGAATGGTCCGGAGAATAAGATTCATATAAGGAAAGTCCCGTTTCGGAGTTGGGGAATGGTTCCGGTGTTTTCATCGGGAATGTTCTAGAAGGTTCCGGAATGTCCGGCACTCCGGAGGGGAAGGGTACATGAATGTGTTATATCAAGTTGGTCTGATTGCATCATGTACTTGGTGTCATCGCTGAACAAAATAGAGGGTTTATTCAAATCCTAGTTTGAAAAGTCAAACGCCAAGTTTGAAAGTCAAACGGCTATTTTTGGGAAGTGGAGAGGGAGGTGGAAACCGACTTGGGGGAGGAGTTCCTCCTCCCACCGCCGGCGCACCACCAAGCCGAGTTGGGGAGGGACTCCCCTCCCCTTGGTCGGCCCCCTCCACCTATATAAGGAGGGGCAGGGCTCCCCTCCTAGACACAAGTTCCTACACCTCTAAACCCTAGCCCCAAGCCGCCGCCGCCTCCATAGCCGCCGCCGGCCCTAGGGCACTCTCCGCCGCCACCTAGGTGAAACTCTAGCCGCCGGCCTAGCCCTCTCCTCGGCGTGTCTAAACCCTAGATCGTCGAGGGCTCTCTCATAGTCCACCATACTCGCTCCGGCTTAAGGCGAAGCCCTGGGAGATCTCCCCTCTACTTCCGGTACCACGCCGTTGTGCTGCCGGAATCGCGAGGAGAGTGCTACAAACTCCGCTGCCTGCTGGAACAAGGGAGAGGAAGGTCTTCGTAGAGTACCGAACGTGTGACCGACTGCGGGAGCGCTGCCGGAACGCAGCGCCGGAAGGATCGTCTACGCGATCTTGAGATCGGGAAGAGTACGACTACATCACCCACGAGAATCCGCTCTCGTTAAACACTTTGGAATCTTCGAGGGTGAGTTATTCCATCGACTCGTTGCTACTATCTAGTAGATAGATCTTGGCTTCTTTGTTTGTATGCGGTAGAATTTTTTTGTTTTCCATGCTACGAAACCCTACAATAGGATGATGTAAAACCATGTTGGTTCACAAGTTGGGGCACTATACGGTCCGGTTTCACCGTAACAGGGAGATTCCCCCTTATACAGGTCCAGAACTTTGCTTCTACGTTAGAGCGCATGCATGCGAGGGGGGACACATGCAAGCACATATAACAACCTGGCACCACACTCACACACATTTGCTAGGGACACATGCAAGTTTTCATCTGATTCCGACGTTCTCGTGGTCTTCCTCCGGCGAAACCCTGATCTGCGGGCCTCGGATCGTCTACCCCCCTAGACATTCTTCTGACAGTGGTAGCCCGGCGTAGCTCTCTCTTGTTTTGTGTTTGACTAGGTCATGGGATGATGTAAAACCATGTTGGTTCACAAGTTGGGGCACTATACGGTCCGGTTTCACCGTAACAGGGAGATTCCCCCTTATACAGGTCCAGAACCTTCGCTTCTAGGTTAGAGCGCATGCATGCGATGGGGGACACATGCAAGCACATATACCAACCTGGCACCACACTCACACCCATTTGCTAGGGACACATGCAAGTTTTCATCTGATTCCGACGTTCTCGTGGTCTTCCTTCGGCGAAACCCTCATCTGCGGGCCTCGGATCGTCTACCCCCCTAGACATTCTTCTGACAGGGGTAGACCGGCGTAGCTCTCTGTTGTTTTGTGTTTGACTAGGTCATGGGGTGATGTTAAACCATGTTGGTTCACAAGTTGGGGCACTATACGGTCCGGTTTCACCGTAACGGGGAGATTCCCCCTTATACAGGTCCAGAACCTTCGCTTCTAGGTTAGAGCGCATGCATTCGAGGGGGGACACATGCAAGCACATATACCAACCTTTCACCACACTCACACACATATGCTATGGACACATGCAAGTTTTCAGATGATTCCGACGTTCTCGTGGTCTTCCTCCGGCGAAACCTTGATGATCTGCGGGCCTCAGATCGTCTACCTAATGGAAATTAAGTTCAGCATCCTCTAGAACCTTATGGTCTATTGCAAAGTTAGTGTTTCCATGGTCTGGATACTAACAAATAGCCAACAAAAAGTTAACTAAAAACTTTAAATAAATACAATTGAAAGAAAAAATAAAAAGAAAATTAGAAAATACGTAAATGCACACGGCAAAGGACAAAACACACGTCAAAGAGGTCCTTTGCCGTGTGCCTGTCGCCGTCAAACACACGACAAAGGTCCTTTGCCGTGTGTCTCTCGCCGTCAGACACACGGCAAATAGGTCCTTTTCCGTGTGTTTTTGGGCGGCACACAGCAAAGACGCGGTTAGATATTTCACCCGAGCGGGCCCAAGCGAGCCCTCTCCACTCGCCCACCCCGCGCGCCTCGACCCCCAACTCCCTGCCCTGCCCCCTGCCGCCGCCGCCTGCCCTGCCCTGCCCCTGCCGCCGCCACCGGCCCCTCCCCCGCCCCATCCAGCCATCGCCGGCCCTCCCGCCCCGCTCGGCCCCACCCAGCCCCACATCGCCGCCCCCGCCGCCCCTTCTCCCTTCCCCCGTCCTCCCCCGCCCCTCCCCGCCCCACACGCCCGAGAGGAGCTCCGGCCGGCTCGGGAGGAGCTCCGGCCGGCTACTCCCCTCCTCTACCGAGCGGCGCGGCCGCTTCCCTCCTTCACCTCGTCGCCCACATCTACACCGAGCCAGCGACAGTGCAAGGTAATTTTTTTTTCTTATTTTTATTTGTTTTCCCTATATTACTATTATGTTTAAATTAGGATAGGTTAGTTTTAGATATTAGGATAGTGTTTAGATTTAGTAGTAGTTCTAGTGTTTAGATTTAGTAGTAGTTCTAGTGTTTAGATTTAGTAGTAGTTCTAGTTGTAGATATTACTATTATGTTTAGATTTAGTAGTAGTTCTAGTGTTGTAGATATATTAGTAGTTCTAGTGTTTAGATTTAGTAGTAGTTCTAGTGTTGTAGATATTACTATTAATCTTGTGATAAACTTCTTATGCTAAACTTCTCGTTCTAACTTGTAGGCAAGAACTAACAAAGAGATGCAACCCGAGCTAAGAAATATTGCCAGGGGCTTTAACCATTCAGTCGACACGTTCAATGCTTATGACGTGAATGGGTATCGCTTCCATACCCATGAATACACAACTAGTCGGCCTAACCGGAAGACAATAAATAGCAGGGTCTTTTGTGAAGGCTCAGATGGCCTCCAGTACTATGGAAGAGTCGAGGGTATATATGAGCTGAATTACGGTTTTGGCGAAGGGCTAAATCCCGTTGTATTCAAATGCCATTGGTTTGACCCACATAAGGTGAAACGGGATCCTGAAATTCGACTGGTCGAAGTTAAGAGAAACTCCGTTTATGCGGGAGATGATGTTTACATTTTGGCTACTCAGGCCTTCCAAGTATTCTATCTTCCGTACCCATGCCAAAACCCGACAAAACGTCTACAGGACTGGGATGTTGTGATGACGGTACCGACACGCAATAGGCCGCCCTTGCCAAACAAGGATGATTACCGCCGCCTAGACCCCTCAACAAATGATGGCGAGTTTTATCAGGAAGAAGGGCTCCCCGGGCAATTCACTATCGACTTGTCTGCCGATGGTGACATGGTCGTAGACGATGAGCAAGAAGAAGCTAAGGAGGAAGACACTGCGCAAGATGAAGCTGAGGAGGTTCACAACCACAAGATGTGAGTTTTCTCGAGGCGTTCCATGCAGGCCTTGACGTCAACGATCCACAGGGACCACCTCCAGGTTTCGTGGATGATTATTGGTGGCCGGAAAATGATAGCGATGACGAAACCTCTCGTCCAATTCATAATCCCGACTCAGGCTTCTGATCCATGCATGTAGTAGTAATAATCTTTGTAGTAGTGTTTGCTATGTAATCCCGCCGGGCTATGTAATAAAATTTCTTTCCTTTTGTCTTTTTATTTGTAAGAACTCTATTCTATCTAATAAAATTTCTTTCCTTTTATCTTTGTATTTGTAAGAACTCGTATCCCCAAAGTCGAGAGAGGACAAGTATTTTCGAGATTCATATAGCATGGGGATGTGACGGTGGCAAGCCCAGGAAAGGATTCTCGATCCACGACAACGATTCCTTTCGAGGAGTCATTGCCGTGGAGACCGAATCCTTTCCTTGGCTTGCCGCGTCTCATACCCATGCTATATGGATCATGGAAGTATTTCTCTTCTTTCGTCTTTGCCGATACGAATATAGATTAGCTAGCGTGACTTAAATGGAATAGATTAGATAGCCCTAAAGTCGAAAGGAAAGACATTACTTCACTATTCGTATAGCATGGGCGACATTGTTATATGAATCGTGAAATGGTTTCTTTCCTTTCGTCTTTGGAGAAACACAAGGAAGGCTTCATCTCGTAGCCCCAAAGTCGAGAGAGGACAGGTATTTTCGAGAATCATATAGCATGGGGATGTGACGGTGGCAAGCCCAGGAAAGAATTCTCGATCCACGACAACGATTCCTTTCGAGGAGTCGTTGCCGTGGAGACCGAATCCTTTCCTTGGCTTGCCGCGTCTCATACCCATGCTATATGGATCATGGAAGTATTTCTCTTCTTTCGTCTTTGCCGATACGAATATAGTGTGTGTTTAAAACTTGAGTATTATTGTACTGTTATGAATCTTGTGTCACTGATGTGTACTAATAAACTAATCTTTTCACTCTGTTTTGCAGGTGATTGAAAGATTCCAGGGGGAAAGGGAGTTACAAGAAAGCTGAAAAGCTTGGCAAAACTTGTGACTGGTGGTTCAAAAGATGTCAGGGGGAAGCAGCCTACTAGTGCTACTGCTAGTGCTCCACCGTGCACTTCACAGCGGCGGGGGCGTGGGAGGCGTGCGAGGAATCCTAGTCCCCCTCCGGTCTTCGAGGAGGACGAGCAGGAGCAGGAGCAGGAGCAGGAGGGGGAGGACGAGGAGGAGGAGGAGGAGCCAGTTCGGCGTCAGGAGGATGAGGGGACGCACTCGGGTTCTAACGAGGAGGAGCAGGAGCAACAGCAGGAGGAGGAGGATAAGGGGTTGGGGTCTTTACCCTACGAGGTTGACACGTCCTTGAGGTGGGCGCCTCCGGAGGATGAGACACAGTACCTTGAGGAGTACGCTCTCATGGACCCGAGTCTGGTGCCGCGGGAGAAGGCTCCATATCGGCGTGGGGTTTCGAGACTCCCCGACCTACCTTATCCCTATGCGGACAAGGTACTCGTGCCCGCTGGGTCGAGGTAAATGATTTGACCCTAAACCATACATTGCAATTTTTATCACATACTGACCTTGTCTTTTCATTTTGCAGTGCCTTTCTATATGAGGATGGGATCAAGCCATATCGTGGCTACTCAAGCATCCTTGGAGCCTTGGTTAGAAAGTATTTTCCTGGGATTGTCACTCTCCCAAATGGTTCAAAGGATGTGGCTTTGACTTGGAAGCATTACCACTATACCGAAGATCCCGAAAAAAAAAGTACACCACCATCGCGGAGAAGGTTCAGGTTTTGTTCTGGGTAAGTTTGTTTCGCTTGTCATAATTCAATCGCCTTGAGGATGAAATATACTTGAACTCGTGGCTTTGACCCCCTTTTTCCCTATGTGCATACTTGTAGAAGTTCTTCGACATGGACAGGACGCGCAAAAGGGAGTGTTTGATGATTGTTCACGAGCTTGCCAAGAGGAAGGTGCAAGACATGCACTACGAGGCACGCGTGAACTGCGTTCGCAACTGGTTCGGCGATCGCAAGATTTGGATGAACAAGAGCCAAGCCCGGGAGATGCTCTTCGAGCCGTGGCAGTACCTGCAGGTAGTTGCATTTTTGTTTTATTGATTTCTTGACCTTATTCTATTTTCTATTGTACTAATACGTGTGTCTTGTGGATGTAGAACCCTCCCCAGTTCGTGGGTAATGACGAGCGGTGCTTCACGACAATGGTAGCGTGGTGGACACACCCCAATTACCTCCAGAAACACGCCGATGCAAAGAAGCGGCGAGAGGAGATGGGGGGTGGATCACACCGCCAAGGCAACATCCCCCTCGCCCTTCTTAGGAAAAAAGAGGTGAGAAAATGCTTTATTTGTTCTTGCTTGTAATTTTATTCTTTACTTCGCCCTTTGGAGTCCCCCTTCACTTAACTTCATGCTCTTTTGTGCAGAAAATAAAGACAGGTCAAGAGCCGTCCGTGTTTGCCGTTTGGAAGAAGACACACACGTTGGACGAGCCTAGGAACGGGAGCCTATGGATGAATGAGGGAGCCAGGCTCCGGGGTGAGAAGTACCCTGAGAAGTACAAGGAGGTGCATGGAGAAGATTCTAACCCTGAGACCGCCCCCTTCGACCCCGAGGTCGCTGTGCTGGCGGGAGAAGGCCAGAAGAATGGTCGCCTATGGATCGGTCACGGGTTCGTCGACCCTAAGACCGTTCCATCTATGCGCCAGGTCCGACGTGGTAGGACGAGCGACCAGCCTGCTATTGAGACCCGCCCACGGCCTTCGGTTGTAGTTCTCTAGCATTTACATGTATGTTCTTCCTCGGTCATCTATGTTTTACTACATGTTTTGTGTTGCAATGTTCATCTAATCGTGGCGAAACGACGTAGGAGGAGATGGCCGCTGATAGGGCACGCAGAGAGGCGGCAGAGCAGCGGCAACAACAGCTGGAGCAGCAGATGGCCCATCAGCAGGGGTTGCTGGAGCAACAGGGGCAGATGATGCGGTGGATGACACAGCAAATGCTCATCAATTCTCAACCAGGGACTCTTCCCACTCCTCCTTTTGCCTTTTCATGGGTAAGTGATCAAGTGTCTTATTGTCCAATGCTCGCAATTTTCAATCTTGCCTTATTGTCTAATGCTCACAATTTCCAATGCTGCAGATGGACGATGCGATGCCGCCGCCTGGTGGGTCCGCGGGTGGATCGAACAACCAGGCGCCGCCGTCTTTCACTGTCAACAATCCGTCGGTCGTCCGGAGGCTGAATCAGAGTCCTCCAGGTTTGTTTTCTTATACTTGTCAAATTAGCCATGCCATCGCATTTGTAGAAATTTTAGCCATGATATGACACTTGTAGAAATTTTAGCCTTGGCATGATACTTATAGAAAATTTAGCAATTCCATGACACTTGTAGGAAATTTAGCCTTGCCATGATACTTATAGCAAATTTAGCAATTCCATAACACTTGTAGATAATTCTATGTCATTGTCAAAATTTTAGCCATGCTATGACACTTGTAGAAATTTTAGCCTTACCATGACACTTATAGAAATTCTAGCCTTGCCATGGGACTTGTAGATATTCGTGATTTTACTTGTCATATTGGTGTAATTTGCCATGAGACTCGTCAAAATCCCATGTTATTGCCATTTCCATCAACTTGCCTAGAAACTTGTACATATTGATGATTTTACTTGTCATATTTATATACTTGTCTTGAACTTGTAGGATCTCACGATGGAGCATGAGCTTGTGGAGCACTCGGGTTGATGATCTTGTAATATTTGTCTAGTTTAGGTCTTATAACTTGTTGGTTATGCACTTGGTAGTATTTGACACTTGTGGCATGACCTTGTGGCAAGAATAAACACTAGCATTTGACACTTGTAATATTTGTGAAATCTCTTGCTTTCGTGGTGATGATTATATTGTTGTTGTTAATGAGTATATTATTGTTGTTGATGATCTGTAGATCATATATATATATATTATGTTTTGAATTGCAGGAAATGACTGAAAACAGAAAAAAATAGAAAAATGATAGCTCCTTTGCCGTGTGTATACACACGGCAAAGGAGCCACGTGTGAGCCACGTGTGCGCCCCTGGGCAATGTCACAGGGCCTTTGCCGTGTGCAGTGCGCAGCAGACACACGGCAAAGGAGTGAACGTTGTTGTGTGCCGCCCACACGGACAAAGAGAAGGCACACGGCAAAGAAAGACGACACGGCAAAGATAAGGCACACGACAAAGAAAAAATACACGGTAAAGAGTCATTACACACGGCAAAGGAGGAACACGGCAAAAATGTGTCGGCTCCGTTAGACGGACGAAACCGTCAAGTACTTTACTTTGCCGTGTCGATGCAGTAAACACATGGCAAAGGCTTTGCCGTGTTCCGGACGCAAAGACACACGGCAAAGAGCCTTTGCCGTGGCTATCGTTGCCGTGTGGCTTTTGCCGTATGCATACACATGGCAAAAACTTTGCCGTGTTTCAAGGAGCCTTTGAACGTGTCTTTTTCCCACACTGCAAGGAACCTGTGTCGTAGTGAAACGTTACTACAGCTTCATTTCCTGCTTCCCGCCCGCACGAGCATGATGTTCGTTCGCAGCGCTACCCCAGCCCGACATCATCAGGGCAGGCAAAATCTGCCACGTCCCTTCTTATTCCTTTTTTTTTTTGGTATCTCACTGTCAATGCACGTCGGTGCTTAGTTGCTCTGTTTTAAAATATATATTGTGTATGAAGGCTAGCATGGCCACGTCGCTTACATTAATTACGTTACTACATGCCACTTCAGCTAGATGTCCCATGCATCTCCACACCACACGTCATGTAGCATGTCTTTTTTTTTGAACGGTACAGGATGCGAACGCATCCAAATATATTGCTGCATAGAGAACAGGTGGCAGGTAGAAAATTACAAGGAGATCCAAAAAGGTCTCCAATTTACAAAAAATACCATGAAAAGAAAGGAAAAAAAGCAATCAAGTCCTGGGTGCCTCCACCACCAACGCCGGCGACCTCTGAGATGGAATCTGCAACGAGGTCAGAGCCGAGGGCTCGACCAAGCTCGAACCGGCGAGAAATCCTCCGCCACCGGCCATCCTCGATCCACCGGGGACGAAACCACTTGGTGTAGGGAGGAAGGCGAGCACCGGCACGGAGGAAGAGCGGCGAACGGAGCAGCAACCCTACTGCTATTTGGTCCGGCAGGATGATAGCCCGCGCCGCCATAAGCCACCGGAGAGAAGCTCCTTGAGGAAGAACACCACCGCGAACCCCACCATCTGCAAGCAAAGTGCCACCATGGCCACCAAACTGCAGACGAGGAAATCCACAGCGGGAGTACAGCACCAGTTCACAGCCAGAGAGAGGAAGGACGACGTCGTGGGCTGCTTCACCCTCGCCACCACGGCCGGCCAGGAAGCAACTCCACCACCCCCGCCACCGAGAAACGCCAGTCTCCCCCGCCACCACGGCCGGCCAAGACAGGCGCCCAGGGCACCAAAACCTCCCGCTGGAAACCGGCTCCTAGGCCCTTATTGCGAGTCTCCAGGCTCAGATCCCGCAACTCCACTTATCTCCGTCCACCGGAGAGACTCGAGGAGGCAGATCCATGCCGTTGAGCTTCCGATCTAGGCCGGCGAAGAGAAGCTCCGACTCTAGGCAAGACGCCCAAATCGCGGCAAGAACACCGCAAAAACATCCTACAAACTACCTACCCTACGCCGGCACCTCTCCTCCGCTGCCTCCGGGCGGCATGGCCGCCGGAGGGGCTCGGGATCGGGCCGGCAGAACTAGATCTTGAGGAGGAGGAACAGTAACGTTTGTGGGGGGGGGAGGGGAGAAATAGGTGAAAGGACCGTCATGTAGCATGTCGACCTCTCTTACGGAGTACAATAGTTTTTTGAAACTCACCTAGACCTAGCTTGGCGACGTCAGCCGGCCCGGCCTCCACTCCCGGCTCACCCTCACCATCAAGGCCCCCATATGCTCTAGGTTGCATGACGACACGGGCCAATCCCACCCGTCCACACACTCAGTTACTTACCACTGTAAGGGCTTGTTTGATTCATAGGATAGGAAAAAATATAGGAATAAAAAAAAACATAGGATTGAGATGTCATACCAACTTGAATCCTATGAAAAAAAACAATTTTGTTTGATGTAGCAAAGGAATTTTTCCATAAGGTATGATCTAATGTTTCTTTCTTATAGAAATTGCAATACAAGATTCCTATAGAATTAATTCCTATAGGATGTGTTCCTATGAATCAAATAATAACATAGAAAAAACTCTTATAGAATTCAAATCCTACACAATTTCTATGCAATTCCAATGAATCAAACAAACTGTGAGTTTGTGACTGCCCTGATCTCTCTCCGCGAGTATTAAAACAGTAGCAGAGGCAAAAAGTCGCCCACTGCAGCCACAAATTTCCCTTCTTTCCGTTTCTTTTCGGAGCTATGGTGACGCGTCCAAATCGAACGCGCGTTGATGCGATCATGCAAGCAAGTGTCGTCCTTGGCTGAGAGATGCATGCATGGAAAAAGGCCAAGTGGCCGAGTAAGCAAGTCGCTGTACGTGTACTTACCTTCTCGTTCCATCGAGTCAGTCAGGGACGCGAGGTCTCCTTAAACAACAGCCAGTGTCGCTCTCTGCGGGCCAGTCCTGTAAGCTGTAGAGATATGCTTTGGCCGACGACTTGCCTGGCGAAGTCCATCTAGGGTGATTATTGGCTAGTTATAATTATTTGATTAAGGTCGGTTTGTTTGTCTTTATAAGGCACTACTGCATTACACACGGGGTATTTAGTATTTACAGACCTCCAGCTTAAGCAAGCTAACAAGTTGTGAAGGAGTTGTAGAGTTGGTTCTCAGGCTGCAAGGACGCTACGTGCCGCATGTGCCCGCGACAATTAAGTGGGACGTTGAGGCCACCCGCTAAGTAGCGATAGCAGTTAAGCGGCGATCGTATTTGTCCACATTAGCATTCATCGTCCATAGTCGTGTCTCTCAGTTAAGAAGCTTCAGTGCTCTAGAACGAACAGCGTTTCACCTTTTACATGAGAACCCGGGTACCCATGTTTCTCCTGTGCGGGCCCTGGAGGCACGAGTATGGGCCACAGGGGGTTTCCTGTGGGCTGATGAAGGGAGCCAAGATCGGTTTCATGGTCCGGTGCGCGGGAAGGGGACATCAATCCCGAGGTCTGTTGAAAGGAACATGTGCACTGGCCAGCTAAAGATAAGGACAATGGGAAGAAGCCAAGACGCGGGATCGGACCTGCGCATGAAGCCAAGACGCGGGAAACTAAAGAGTTCACACCCGACCTCTTAAACTCACAAGCTCGCATCAAGGTGATACAAAATCAAAGAGTTCACACCTGACCTCTGCATAGGTAGGATACACACAATCATATAAACAAAAAAGAGAACTAGAAAAGATGTCACGATACAAGTTCATAAAGACAGTAAAAGGCACCTTAAGGTGGTTGAGGATCGATCCATAGACTATATATGTTGCCACTCTTGGGGGGTAAAAATATCCCTCATCACCTTCTCCAACCATGTATGAACCTCCATAAATAGGTTTTTGTTCTCCAAATGTTGTAGAGATGACGACAACCAGAGAAAATAGGTATGCTGGTAATGATCTACAAAGAAGTAGAATTCTTACCACTAAAAATCAAATCATTTCTACATAGCCATAACAACTAAATTTTGGCAACCGCTTCCAGTTAATGAGAATTATACACTTGTGATCTACTAAACGTAACTACTTTCCATTCTCATTCCTAGTCGGGGCAATTTATCATTTAAAAAATGTATCCTCAAGGTAAGAATGACATCAAAAGTTGGCACCACGAATGGGAGATAGAATAATCAGGGAGGGTTGACTCAGGAATAATATAAAGATAGGTCCTTTGTAGAGTGGAGCAAGAATTGTCATCACTTTGTTTTATTTACTTATGGAAGTATTTTAATTTGGACAACAATGGGAAGTATATATATTTTGGTTAATGCACAGGTCAAAGACAAAGAGTCATATCATATGGGGTATGCATGGCCCCTCCTAGTAATGTCGGCATTTTTATCGTGTTTGGTGGGGTCTTTCCCATGTTGTACGGTTGGTGGAGTTTGATCCCACATATTTTCCATATAAACAAGGTTCATCTCCTCTTTATCTATTTTATTTTTTGTTGGCGGGTTTGAGCCTATACATTTGATATATTTTTAATTGTGATGTTACCATATAGTAGAAGTTTGTGGGGACTCATATGCGAGTACATTACAACTAATCAAGCATAAATAATGGAGAACATTGAAAGGATTTTACTTGATATGACGATGATGACTTGCTTGAAGTGGTGTTTTTGCCATGTTTAGTTTATTAGGTACATATATGGTGGAGACAGATGGAAGAACTCCGTTTCTACACAGAAAAATATTATGCTTAGTGAGGAGATTGCCTTACCAAAATTATGAAGGAAAGAGAAAGTTTCACAAGACGACAACTATTGGTGCCATGGTTTCACAAAACCACAACAAATGGAAATATTATCATAAAATCCCAAGTTTTGGGGTAAATTAATGTTTGAGATAACCAAATATCACGATTAATTAGTAAGTCTGACACTGTATTTCAGAGATATTTAAATTTCCAAAATGTTTGAACTTTTTAACAAATTTTGGCCGGAACTTACAAAGATGGCATGCATGGTCTGAAACTGTTGGATATGGGCTTGGGTGTGCCAACCGAATTTAATTAGCTTAATAAGTTAATTGGGGGCAAACGACCATAGGCCCAGTGCCATACACCCTCTGTGCTTCTCCTTGTAGAAATGATCCAGGATTCTAGAAAGGTTACCATAGTGTTGGTAGCGACAGTGAGGGGCAGATGAGCTTCATCGAGGACGATGGTAGTAGTACTTTTCTGCTCCTAGTTGATAGAAATATCAATATAATACACCATTGTGAAACACGTAGTAGTATGTTATTTTACCTTTGTCGAGTTAGCATAGACACGTCGCCTAAATTAGCCACATGCCCCCGTAAAGAGCGATCATGCATGTCACATTCATCGATCTCTAAACGTCCGTCACCTAGCTACACGTCGATCTCACCAGCCGACCCGGTCCCTCCGCTAGCCCGCCCAGGCCCGATCAGTTCTCCAATGGCGGCACGGCCCAATCACACCCGTCCATTACAGTAATCAGTTACTTAGCACTGTAAGTCTGTGACTGCTCCTGATCGCTCTGCGCGAGTATTAAACAGTAGCAGAGGCAAGAAAGTCGCCTACTCGGGCAAAAAATTTCCGTTCTTTCCGTTTCTTTTCGGATCCTGGACCTGGATGACGCGTCCAAGCCCGCCACTTCACGCGTTGATGCGAGCGCAAGTGGCGTGCAATTGCGTGGGATGAAAAGAAAAATTATGTACCTAGGCCAAGTGGCCCATAGAGTGAGCAAGTCGCTGTACCGACCTGCTCGTCGTGTCGATCGAGTCGGTCAGGGAACGCGAGGTCGCCTTAAACAATTGTTCGCGTCGCTCTCTGGGGCCTGCGGGCCGTGGAGATATGCGTCGGGGAGGGCCGGGCCGACGACTTGGCCAATATGTGGTGATTATTGGCTAATCACCGTTTAACTATGGTCGGTTTGTGCCACTGTGCCTATATAAGTCACTACTTCGTTGCGTTACAGAGTGTACAAGCAAAGCCTCCTGCTTAAGCTAGCTAGCAAGTTGAAAAGGAGTGGTGTAGCTGCAGGTTCTTGCTTGCTTCGATCGCCGGAGTACCCAGGGGGAAACGATATGATGAGGGTAAGATCTTGGTCCCAACTTTCTACCGATCAGATTCAATTCTTCCTCTTGCACTGTACATGATTTGTGAGCAATTATTTCTTGCTCTTGTACTGTAAAAAAGAAGTTCATAGCACAGTCTTGTTTCTTCCTGCCGTTGGTTACTAAACTTTCGTTCATGGATTGGAACACTTGTGCAGACGCAGATGGTCATCAGGATGCACATCAACTCCGACAAGGGCTATTCCAAAGCTATCAAGGTGGCTGCTGCAGTCAGCGGTATGTAAATCCCTTGCTCAGTCCCCTAGATCTCCCATACCCTTCGCCCATAAACCACGAAGAAGCATGCATGCCAACTGAACTGCATGTTGACTTTTGGATGAACCTGTATGATCCAGGTGTCGAGTCTGTGACGATCGCGGGCGAGGACAAGAACCTGCTGCTGGTGATCGGCGTCGGGATCGACTCCAACAAAATCACCGAGAAGCTGCGCCGCAAGGTCGGCCAGGCGGAGGTGGTGGAGCTGCGCACCGTCGACCACGACGGGTCAAACCACCCCGGCGCCCACCACCCGTACCGCTACCACCAGAGCCCGAGCCCCTACAAGCACGCCGCCGCGCGCGACCTCCACTACTACACCGGGGGCTACTACCAGAACTCCGCCGGGGCGTATGGCCAGGACTACTACGGTTACGGCGGCGGCGGCGGTGGCTACCAGGGGCAGTACAAGCAGAACGACCACTTCTATCCGCCGCCACCAGGGACGGTGGTGCACCACGGCGGCAACGGCTACTCGGATGACAGCTGCTCCATCATGTAGCGGCAGCTAGCGACGACTGGAGGTATACCGGCGGGTAGTATGGCGATCGGAGAATCGATTGGTGGTGTGTGTGTCTCAGCACTCAGCAGCAGTTACTTTCCAAATCCATGTAAATAGTGTACAGCAGCTCAACAACCTGCGTGCGTTTCATGGTTGTGTCGTCTGTGAATATACCTAGGTCCTCAAGCGTTCCATCCATGTACGGTGTGAAATGTTATCTAAGTTCTACTCTCTTATTAGAATAGAAAGTGGTAGGATCTATAACTAGAAGATGATGAACTATGCTCCGTTCCTACGTACATGGCTGTTCCTTTTCTTAGATTGATAGAGTTCTATCTTCTTCGAGTAAAGTGCATATTATGTACTATGCCGAAGAGTTTGAATTACTGCCCCAAACTCTGACACCGGGTAGATCTTTTCATGGTAAATATTGTTTTCATTAAACTCGACCATTCGCATCAAGATGATAGAAGCCAAAAGAGTACCTGGATCCAGCTACCGGTGACAAAGCAGAGAGTAAGATAAAGCCATTAAGCACTTCTTTTTTATGAATATGATATTCGCCCACGGGATAATAATTATAATCTTGGGAATCAATCTTCCCATGATGGGATATCAGTTACCAACAAAATTTACAAAGAATTTAAGATGATATCAACTCACATAATGTGATTATTGGCTCTAGTGGCTTCTACGGAATGATAGTTTTCCCCCTTAGCCGAATCACGACAACGAGAAACCCTGATTATTTAGTACATTTCACTCCCTATTTGGCAATTACACCAGAAAGTGACATTTCATGAAGTCACCATCCTCCCGACATCTGAATAGAGGGTGGACACTGAAATGGAAGCAATGACGTCTTTTCAGGAAATCCCTCGCTTTGTAGGCTTTGCTCTAGTTTTATCTTAACCCTTGACTTGGTTGTGCTCACTTACTGATATATGGAGAGGGTCCTGAATAAAGGCCGACCAAACACTTCTTTGTTTCCTTGGTAGAAGGAAATTCACCCGAACAATCTTTTTCTAATTGTACTATATAGAGGGATTATTTAGTCCATATGAATGTATATTTGCCAAAAAGAAATAGCGAAAAGAGAGCTAGTGGGTTTAGTCACACATGCATCCATGGCATTCTTTGTTTTGCGAGCTATTATGGAGCGGAGGGAAGAGGGAAGGTAAAGTGCCCCCAACCCGTTTTGATGTGAGTTGTCTAGTCGTGTGTGGCATGCCAAATGTTTATGGATGGCAATGAGAATTTTGTGATATGGTCCCCTTCTTCTGGTCCTCACTCTCCTTGTTTCTTTCCTCATCCCCCTTCCCCAATTTGTATCCCTGCTCCACACCATTCTTGTGTGGTCTTTGTCCTACATCGATCGGGTTCTCACGTGTGTTTACATTGGTACAAGAGGTTTAAGGGTTTATTTGGTTCGAAGGAATTCGTTATGAGTTTCCCATAGTGATTTTTGTTATGTAGGATTTGAAACCATAAATTTTTCCTATGGTCCATTTTGTAAGTAATCCCCTAAGAATTTCTTCTTAGATTCAATCTTATGGAAAATTCTATTTTTTCCATGACATTAGCTTCTCCCCTTGTGGATTAGCTCGACTGGGAATAGTCAGTGCAGCTGACCAATACTAATCTGATGCTAATCATGATTTTGGCCTTATTTACTAATGCTTAAGTTGATCTTTATCTGATAAAAATAAAATACTACACTGGTGAAACTTGCCCCTTTATCTGCCAATGATGTTGTACTGAGGCAGTACAATAGGAACATATACTCCCAATTGGTCAAACTTGCCCCTCTAAAGACTTGCTCCGTGATGTAGGTAACAATGCATTTCACTGTTATACAGAGACCAATCCTAATAAACTACCCCCTAACTTTCTTTTATTTGTTTGTGTTTTCTCTTTTTCAGAACGAGAGCAAGATAATGTAAAGTAGAAGAGTTAGTTATAGGATTTTGTTTTAGGTTTTTTGTTATGGGGTAACCCTGGGGTTGGCCCGATCTTTCACGAATTCCACGAGAAACGAGGGGAAAGCGGTGGTCGGGGGATGAAATCGAGGAAGGAGATGAAAACCACGAACACACGCACACCAAAACACGATACACGCCTATCCCTCACGCCGGTGGCAACCGGTCCAACATACTCCCTAGGATCGGTGTTGGGCGAAGCTCGCTCTCCACGCCAACAACGGGGGATGAGGTGCTTGATGAGATCTTGACGACTTGGGGGCGAGAAACCGAGAACCCAAGGCCTTGTACAACTTGAACGCACTAGGCAAGATCCAAGAGGGGGATGGATAATCCGGTGCTCCTTGGTAGGAGCATGAGACCAATAGATATAAGTTCCTCAAAGGGTTTCCTTAATATCTATTATTATCCAAGTCTAGGGTTTACAATAGAGGGTGGGGGCTATATATAGGCCAACCACATAAACAGGGGTATTTTGGGAACAAATAGCGAAATATAGAGAGGGTTACAAGGCGCTAGGCCGACTTGACAAGATCTGGCCTTTCCAGGTCCGGTAGTACCGGTCCAGCTCGACCGGTAGTACCGGTCATGCGGTAGTACCGCTTCCTGGCCCGGTAGTACCGCTTGTCGTCCTGGGACTTGCGCTGGGGCCTTCTGTTGGTGGCGGTAGCAGGGGCGGTAGTACCGTGTCCCGGTAGTAGCGGATCCGGGGCCGGTAGTACCGCCTGTGACAGAGAGCATTTGGGTAGCTCTGGGGCCTTCTGTTGTTGGCGGTAGCAGGGGCAGTAGTGCCGCCAAGCGGTAGTACCGGTCGCCAGGCCCGGTAGTACCGCTGGCGATAGAGAGTGTTTGGTCTCTTCTGCTGGCGCTCCTCCGTCCTGTGGGTCCTTCTCTTCGTACCTGATGATGCACAAGGTATGGGTATGAAGTAGCAGGCCATCCAAGGGTGTGTCGAAGTCACACAAGGAGAGGAGCGAGTTCACCTTAGCTTGAAGGAGTTTGGCTCGGGCGCGAGTCATAGGTCCACTTGGTAAGCTTGTGGAAGTAGATGTAGTAGCGGTCGTAGGACGGGCTGCATCAGCTCCCCCCCCTTGGGAAAGAGTCGTCCTCGACTCTTCAACCTTGTCAACTTCATCTTCTCCATGGTAGGGTGATAGGTCCTTGACATTGAATGTCGAGCTCACAAGATACTTTGATGTTGGGATATCGATGACATAAGCGTTGTTGTTGATTCTCTTGAGCACTTTGAATGGTCCATCACCTCTTGGCTTTAGCTTGGAGTCGCGTTCCTTGGGGAAGCGTTCTTTGCTCAAGTGTATCCACACAAGGTCGCCCTCTTCGAAGATTATCTCTTTCTTGTTCTTGTTTAGCCTTGATGCTTGGCGAAGGACTTGCTGCTCGATCGTAGCTCGTGTGTCTTCATGGAGTTTCTTCATTGTTTGGGCACGCTTGACAACGTCCATATTGGCACGTTCATGAAGTGGAAGTGGAAGAATATCGAGCGCGGTGAGAGGCTCGAAGCCGTAGACGATCATGAACGGGCTCCTCATGGTGGTGGAGTGCTTGGCGCGGTTGTAGGCGAACTCGGCGTGTGGAATACATTCCTCGCAGTCTTTAAGGTTCTTCTTTAACACCCGGAGGAGTGTGCCAAGACTTCGATTGACGACCTCAGTTTGTCCATCGGTTTGAGGATGCGAGGCAGACTTGAAGAGGAGCTTGATGCCGAGCTTGGCCATGAGAGTCTTCCAGAAGTAGCTCATGAACTTAACGTCACGGTCAGAGACGATTGTTTTAGGCACACCGTGTAGCTGAATTATTTCCCTGAAAAACAAATTGGCTACATGTGAAGCATCATCGGTCTTATGGCACGGAATGAAGTGTGCCATTTTAGAAAAGCGATCCACGACTACAAATATGGAATCATGACCATGTTTAGATCTAGGCAAGCCTAACACAAAATCCATGCTAATGTCCGACCAAGGTGCATGAGGAATAGGCAATGGCATATAAAGACCAAAGGGGTTGGACTTAGACTTAGCTTGGATACATGTAGTGCATCGTTGAACGTAGCGCTCCACGCCGCGCTTCATCTTTGGACAAAAGTAGTGAGTGGAGAGCATGTCATATGTCTTGTCACGGCCAAAGTGACCCATAAGGCCTCCACCATGGGACTCTTGAAGAAGCAAAAGTTGGAGAGACGATTTCGGAATGCAAAGTTTGTTTTGTTTGAAAAGAAAACCCTTATGCAGATAGAAATCATCAATCCCTTTGTCTATTGAACATTGTGCAAATATTGGTCCAAAGAAAGAGTAGGACGCGTACAAAGATTTGATGTCATCAAGACCCAAGACATTGACTTCGAGTCGTGTAAGAAGGCTTGTGTTTTGCGAGACAAGGCGTCCGCTACCACATTTTCTTTGCCCTTCTTTTATTTGACAATGTAAGGAAAAGACTCCATAAACTCAACCCATTTTGCGTGCCTTTTACTCAAGTTGGCTTGGCCCTTAAGATACTTCAACGACTCATGGTCGGAATGGATGATAAATTCTTTGGGCCAAAGATAGTGTTGCCACACTTGAAGAACTCGAACCAAGGCAAAAAGTTCTTTGTCATAAATGGGATAATTGAGGCGTGCGCCATCAAGTTTCTCACTATGGTAAGCAATAGGACGCCCATTTTACATAAGGACGCCACCAATGCCAATACCACTAGCGTCACATTCAATCTCAAAGGTTTTTGTGAAATCCGGCAATGCAAGAAGTGGTGCTTCGGTGAGCCTCTTTTTGAGCTCATCAAAAGCCTTTTGTTGTGCTTTTCCCCAAATGAACGTGACATTTTTCTTGGTCAATTCATTGAGGGGGCAAGCAATGGTAGAAAAATCTTTCACAAAGCGACGGTAAAAACCAGCCAACCCATGAAAACTACGAAGTTCACTAACATTTGTTGGTACGGGCCAATCTCGTATGTCCTTGACTTTTGAGACATCAACTTCAATGCCATTAGAAGACACAACAAAACCAAGGAAAATCATCTTGTCTCTTGCAAAAGTGCACTTTGGGAGATTAGCATAAAGCTTTTCATGACGAAGGATTTGAAGGACCTCCTTAACATGAGTAACATGCTCCTCTAGTGACTTGCTATAGACAAGGATGTCATCAAAATAAACAACTACACTCTTCCCAATAAGAGATCTCAAAATATGGTTCATAAGACGCATGAAGGTAGATGGAGCATTAGATAAGCAAAAAGGCATAACCAACCATTCATAGAGACCAAGCTTGGTCTTGAAGGCGGTTTTCCACTAATCACCTTCGGCCATACGAATTTAATGGTAACCACTACGAAGATCAATTTTCGAAAATATAGTCACTACAAGAGAACCCCCCCTACAGCAACACACTTATGTGTATCTAAATGCTCATATAGGCGTTGCTAGTGACGATACCAACGGATAAAAATCTGTTGCGTTTTTGGGCGTTGCTAGGATAGAAGGCAACACATATACCTTTGTTGGTAACTAATGGGATAAGCGTTGCAAAATAGCTACAGATATCAAGCAACAACCATAGGCGTTGGTAGAGAGGTACTAGGATTGAAAATTCTATTTCGTAAAAAAAAATTGGGGCCCTGATTGTTTGAGCGCTTTTGAAAATGGCAGACTTTTTCAGTGACTAAACATAGTTTACACATGACATACAAAACCACACAAATCATGATATATGAATGTATTAGGCGACAAAGAATTCAATATTTCTTATTAGAATCACCACCACATACATAGAAATTAACCAAGAGTACACAATATACAATCTTACATCAAAATATAAAATTCTACCTTGCCCTACATATATCGAGTACAAAGTTACAATCTTTCATCAAAATGGAATAATCTATCTAAGTCCTATATATACGTCCTAATATTTTCCTAACATGTTCAGAGCTGTCATCCAAATATAGAAAGTCTTGCTGATATATGGGACCTGCAAATACAAAAAAATGTTTTTAAGTGTCAAAGTGGAAAAATACAACGTACGGTATAGTGAATTCTATTAAATAAGCACCTAAAACAAGTGGAAATACAGAATGAAATCTGGATATAAAATGACCACAACGGGATCTGGCAAAATCCACCAAACAGAAGATCAAATCCTTTAATAGCTATATCATCCATCTAACAACAAATTAAACTTATTAATTAACTAAACAGTCGTTTTGTCAATCATAGTATACAAAACTAAATAATTAATCTGGCGGGCATAAATACAAGTTCATACACACTGGTGGATTTTAAATTATATTAAGGGAAAAAATACAAATGTACTGAACAAAACATGTAATAAAAAAATTAAAAGGCATAGATAAACAGCTAACAAGGACTCGTGCAGCTTGAAAATACTATTGGTTGCCGCGGTGTGTCTTCAATTCCGAGCGGTACGTATATCACCGAGTAGAAGGAAATAACTACTTCCTCCGTCTCAAAATAGATGTGTTAGGTTTTTCAAAATTTAAATAAATCTATATATTAAATAGTGTCTAGATTCATATAAATTTTGACAAATTTGAGACATCTATTTTGAAACGGAGAGTGTACAATTTCTAGTTTGAGTAAATTATGTGAAGTGTTATACGGCCGATTCTGTACATGACACCCACCAACACTACCAATAACTAAGAAAAATATTATAGTAGGAGAATGAACCAATTAAACTAAATATTCCCTCCGACCTATATTAGTTGACTCAAATTCTAGATATGGATCTATCTAGCCGTATCTAGACAAATTGGAATATGGGTCGGAAGGAGTACATAAATAGTGTGTATTGGAGTACTCTAAAATTAAACCTAAAATAAAAATAAAAACATGAACAACGAAAGCTTATGCTTGAATAATGAAAACTTACCTCCTGTGAGATTTCAACAATTTCCTTGGTGGCAAATACAAGATTAGCACCGTCCTTGAGAATTTTATCAATTTGCTCTTTTGTTATGTCAGATTCTCAGCCAATAAAAATTAATATTAGGTGCACTGTTGAGACCAGGAAAAATATGAGACCAAAGCCATGAAGATCTAGCACAAGAAAAAAGAAACAGAACATTTAGTACCCCCTCTGACCCATATTAGTTGATTTGAATTTATCAAAATTTGAATAAACCTATATACTAAATAGTGTCTAGATTTATCTAAATTTAGACAAATTTGAGTCAACTAATATGAGTCGAAGGGAGTAGTATATTTCGAATATAACAGAAATGAGTAATACTGAATTAACACAAAAATGCACATACCTCTGACAAATATTCTTTGGTTCCTTCGATCTGATACAAGGACCTGAACACCTACCTGTAATTTTGTCTTTTAGAGGTTAAAATCATGACAATCAGTTCTAGTAGGGGTACTTGAGCTGCACGTCCTGAATTAAACTCGTACACATTGAGCACTAACTTTCCTTGACAAATTCACCATGACCTTAAGTATTAATACTCTCTAGAAAAAACAAATTAATCACTTCAAGCAAATGTTTGATTTGAAACATCGCATGAGAAGGAGTAGTATTGGACGTGTATAAATCGCCAAAAGGGTAGAAATTATACCTGCAGATCGTCCGACTGCTGGTTGTTGCTGCGGACACATTGCCTGTTTGACGCTTCTTGCTGCGCCATCTCGTGACAGTGCCGCCTGCGATGCTGTCTTTGCCTCCAGCGCTACCAACACACCTGTAAAGATGCTCCAGACTACTAGTAGAAAAATTGTAAAAACAGGTCAAAGCAAAGGGAAAAGGAGAGGAATCTGACAGGAAAACTCAGAAATTGCAATGGACCATGAACCGTGTTGATCTCTTGCCCGGCCGATCCCCTGTGCTTCAATTCGCCGCCACGGTCCTTTGACAAACTTTCGCGTCAGGCAGATGCACGTGCGATTTCCAGAGGTAAGATATCTCATGGTAGGAGACGTAATGGGAGATTTCCAAATGTCAGCTGCATTACCAACCGCGACTGATTGCCGGCGACAAAGGCCCTGCGCGCTAATGGTAAAGAGGAGGCAGAGGGGAGCGAAGGGAGGCGGCTAGGTTTGGGGAGGCGAGGAGTAGGATACCTGTGCGTTTGTGGGTTGTGGCTAGTGGGGATAATTCTTAGTGGGCTGGGCTCATAAGTTTTGCAACGGATTAATCTACGACCCATGCATGCGTATCTAAAATAAAATTTTGCAACAAATACTCATAGTGTTACCAGGTATATATTGCTATACATGGGTTGTTCTTGTAGTGTAGTGGCTCCACATAACTCATCAAGCATGTCATCAAGACGCGGTATAGGATGTCGATAACGCACGGTGATAGCATTAATTGGACGACAGTCCATGCATAACCGCAACGTATCATTCGTTTTTGGAACTAGGATCACGGGGACCGCGCTTGGGCTAGTGCTTACTTGGATCAAACCTTTGGAGACGAGTTGGTTGATTTGACGTTCGATCTCCTTCGTCTCTTCCGGGTTTGTGCGATACGCGGCGCGGTTTGGGAGTGGCGCGCCGGGTATGAGGTCGATGCGGTGCTCGATTCCACGAAGAGGAGGAAGGCCATGAGGAAGCTCTTCGGGGAATACATCTTGGAATTCCTGCAAAATAGTCATCAAAGAAGGAGGAACATTTGTCAAGTCGTTAGTTCCTTGCGCTAGTCCCTTGCATACAAGGACATAGTGCAAGATGGATGGGTTGTTCCGCACTTCTCTCATCTCACTTTTGGTGGCAAGAAGAACACTCTTAGTTTTTCCACTCGAGTTTGGCTTGTAGCTCTCACTCACTATGGTGTGGTTCTCTCGCTCACCACTCTTCTCACAAGGTGTTTTTGCGTATTGCGCCCTCGCTAAAGCCTTTGCATTGTCCGCAATTATTTGGCTAGGAGTCATTGGTTGCAACACACAAGTTTTATCAAGCCATTTGAAGGTGTAAGTGTTTGAGTGACCATTATGCAAAGAACACTTGTCATATTGCCACGGCCTTCCGAGCAGCATATGGCAAACCGTCATTGGGACCACGTCACATTCCACCGTGTCCTTGCAGTGCCCAATTGAGAACGTCACCGAGACGGTGTGCTTGATCTTGACGGATCCTTGGTCACTTAGCCATTGGATATGGTAGGGGTGTTTATGCGGATTGAGGGTGAGGTTGAGTTTCTCACACAATTCCGTGCTTGCAAGGTTGTGGCAACTCCCTCCATCGACGACAACTTTGATGGACTTCCCATTGATGCCGGCACGAGTTTGGAAGATGTTCGAGCGTTGGTCTTCATTTTCATTGACTTGGGTAGTCAAGACCCTTGTGACCACAAGCGATGGACTTGCGTCATGTTCACACACAAGAAGTTCTTGGTCCTCTTCCAAATGTTGCCTTGCCAAGGCTTCCTTGACCCTTGCATCAAACTCTTCTTCACTCAAGTATTCTTCATCGCCGTTGTCATGGATGATCAAAACTTTCTTGTTTCCACATGCATTCGACTTGTGCCCTTTGCCTCCACACTTGTAGCATTCACCATTGAATGGTTGATCATCCCTTGTGTGTTTGCCACTTGGGGGCTGTTTTCCTTGAGGGAGAGTTGGCTTGAAGGGAAGCTTGGTGGTACTTGAGGAGCTTCCACTTGGTGTTGTTAGAGTAGTGGTTGGCGCTTGCTTGTAGGTGAAGTACGTCTTTGGCTTTTTGTACTTGATGTCCTCTTGCACTTGACGCTCGGCCTTCGATGCGATGTGCACAAGCTCAACCATGTTGTTGTACTTTTGGAACTCGGTGATGCGCTTGATGGGATGGTTCAACCCATTGAGGAAACGTGCCATTGTTTGTTCACCGCTCTCTACAATGTTGGCACGGATCATGTTGAGCTCCATTTGCTTGAAGTACTCTTCCACGGTCTTTGTCCCTTGACTAAGCGTTTGAAGCTTGTTGAAGAGGTCACGCGTGTAGTGTGAAGGAACAAAGCGGGATCTCATATGAGCCTTCATATCTTGCCAAGTTGCGATTGGAGGCTCTTCTTTTGCTTCGCGAGCGAGTTGGACTTGTTCCCACCAAAGGTTGGCATACTCATCAAACTCGAGGGATGCCATGGCCATCATCTTCTCATTGCTATAGTTGTGCATGCGGAAGATCTTGTCGACCTTGAGTTACCAAGAGAGATATTCCTCGGGCTCATTGGAACCGGTGAACTTGGGCATGGTGAATTTGAGCTTGCCGAAGGTTTCTTCTCCATTGCGGTTCCGGTTGCGGCGGTTGCCATGAATTGGATGGTCATCATCATCATCCGAGCTCTCATGTATTGCTTGGTGATTGTTGCGTTGCTCTTGCGGTTGTTGAGGTGCCGCGTTTGGTGGTGGAACTTGTTGTTGACGACGAGATTGGGGAGCTTGCTCGTTTTGGTGACGCGGTTGAGGACGAGGAGGAGGTTGATGGTCCTCACGACGAGCTTGGGGAGCTTGCTCTTGTTCTTGTCGTGGGTGGTGCCGAGGAGCATTTTCTTGCGCCCTGTGGCGCGGAGGACGTCGAGCCGCATGCGCAATGAGCTGCTCTTCTTCTTCTTGATGTAGAGGAGGCTCGTCATGACCATCATGTTGCCGACGTGGATGATCATGTCGATGATGATGCCTTGGAGGATCTTCGAGTGCTTCACGTCGACGGTGATCTTGTGTGTCCTCTTCGGAAGCTTCACTTGTTGTTGAAGGGACGTGTCGACGAAGATGGCCTTGGTGGTCCATGTGAGGTTGCTCTTGTTGAATCACAAGTGCCCTTGGTTGTGGCCGGTTCGCTTCACGTCTTGGAGGTCTTGCGGAGAGGTCACCATCATAGCTTGACGTTGCGGCGTGACGCGGAGATGGTACCGCTTGCGAAGAGCTCATGGATTGAAGAACGGGTCCATCTCGGTGCCTTGAAGCGTGACAGCGAGGTGCACTTGATTCACTTGAGGAGTGCCGAGACGAGCTTGATTCGCGCGAGCGTGGCCTTGCGAGTCCATCAATGAGGCGTTGAAGCTTCTCATCCGTTGAGGCGAGTGCACGACCAAGAGCTTCATTTTGATGACCGAGGTTGTGTTGCATGGCATGCATTTGGCCCCGGACTTCTTCGAAGCGGTTGTCGATGTTCTTGAATTCCACACGGGCCTCGCTAAATTGTTCATCTTGGCGTCGCTCGAGAGCTTCACAACGATAGTTGAATTCTCCTCGGACCTTCCAATGGTCCCATCTTGTCATGAATTGTGTGTCATCCTCCGGAGGTTGTGGTGGTTGGGATGGCTCTCCATGCCTGTCCATGATGAAAAACCAAAAATGGTTGTATATGGAGAATAAGGGTGCGGAGAGTTAGCCTTTTACCTCACCTTGGAGATTATATCAAACCAATTGCCACACAAATGAGCGAAAAGCGTGCAAAGTGAAATGGCAAGAAACTCACACACAAATATGCTACCACTCTCAAAGGCTTTTGGTGGAAGCTTAGGATTGTGGAAAACCAAACGAAATGATCCAAGCAAAAGGTTATTGTCCTACGTGGTAAAGAACCAAAGATCAAAAGCAAAAGGATACGATCTACAAAAACACGGAAAACACACACGTGGAGAAAAACGGGGTTAGCACGACTCTGAAAATGAGCACAAAAGGTCCTAACGAAGACTACGCTCGGTTGTCGTGCCAACTCAAGGAGAGACCACAACTCGTTTGCCAAAAGAGGATAAGCAATATATTTGTGCACTTGCCTCGGTGCGCTCTTTCTTCTCTCTTTCTTGGCTTACAAGCTTGGTATTCTCTTTGTATTGGGAGACTATGTATCTTTTTCTCTTTTTCTTTTGTTCTTTTTTTGATTCTTTTTCCTTTTTCTCCCTTTCTATGCTACTATGTTAGCTTTTGTATTTGGCCTCACACTCTCACTTTCCAAAGGCAGGTGCACAATGCTTAGACAAACACAAAATGAGTTGCTCTCAAAGGATAGATACACACAAAGGAAGATATGGGGGTTGTCAAGGTGGTGCAAGTTATACCTTTGGTATTGTTGAGGACTTGCAACCGTTGGTGGTGGATGATGTTCGAGTGTCGCGGTGTCGAGGAGCGCGGGTGACTTTGATGCGGAAGCTTGTGTTAAGATGGCGACAAACACGCGAAACACGAACAAGCTAAAGGGTAAAAGTCAGCAAACGAAAATGAGGCGTCAAGAAGAAGGGAAATGTGTCTGTTGCTGGCGGTAGTACCGCTTGGTACGGGCGGCAGTACCGGACGGCGGTAGTACCGCTTGGTACGGGCGGTAGTACCGCTGGTCACAGAACAAGAACGAAAACGAGATCCACTTGACACAAACCTCAAATTCGTGGGGAATCTGACCGAAAGGCTGGGCTAGGAACAACAGGGGCTATAGATCGACTCCCAAAGCAACAGATCTATGGACCAAAACCACGAAAACTCACCAAATCTAGAGATCGATCGAAAGGCAAATTGGGCTCTTTTTGGTGGGATTTTCGATTTTAAGGTGGATAAAAGAAAAATTGGGGGGAAATTCGTGATCAACCATGCTCTTGATACCAATATGTTATGGGGTAACCCTGGGGTTGGACCGATCTTTCACGAATTCCACGAGAAACGAGGGGAAAGCGGTGGTCGGGGGATGAAATCGAGGAAGGAGATGAAAACCACGAACACACGCACACCAAAACACGATACACGCCTATCCCTCACGCCGGTGGCAACCGGTCCAACATAATCCCTAGGATCGGTGTTGGGCGAAGCTCGCTCTCCACGCCAACAACGGGGGATGAGGTGCTTGATGAGATCTTGACGACTTGGGGGCGAGAAACCGAGAACCCAAGGCCTTGTACAACTTGAACGCACTAGGCAAGATCCAAGAGGGGGGTGGATAATCCGGTGCTCCTTGGTAGGAGCATGAGACCAATAGATATAAGTTCCTCAAAGGGTTTCCTTAATATCTATTATTATCCAAGTCTAGGGTTTACAATAGAGGGTGGGGGCTATATATAGGCCAACCACATAAACAGGGGTATTTTGGGAACAAATAGCAAAATATAGAGAGGGTTACAAGGCGCTGGGCCGACTTGACACGATCTGGCCTTTCCAGGTCCGGAAATACCGGTCTAGCTCGACCGGTAGTACCGGTCATGCGGTAGTACCGCTTCCTGGCCCGGTAGTACCGCTTGTCGTCCTGGGACTTGCGCTGGGGCCTTCTGTTGGTGGCGGTAGCAGGGGGCGGTAGTACCGTGGCCCGGTAGTACCGGATCCGGGGCCGGTAGTACCGCCTGTGACAGAGAGCATTTGGGTAGCTCTGGGGCCTTCTGTTGTTGGCGGTAGCAGGGGGCGGTAGTGCCGCCAAGCGGTAGTACCGGTCGCCAGGCCCGGTAGTACCGCTGGCGACAGAGAGTGTTTGGTCTCTTCTGCTGGCGCTCCTCCGTCCTGTGGGTCCTTCTCTTCGTACTTGATGATGCACAAGGTATGGGTATGAAGTAGCAGGCCATCCAAGGGTGTGTCGAAGTCACACAAGGAGAGGAGCGAGTTCACCTTAGCTTGAAGGAGTTTGGCTCGGGCGCGAGTCATAGGTCCACTTGGTAAGCTTGTGGAAGTAGATGTAGTAGCGGTCGTAGGACGGGCTGCATCATTTTTCTTTTATCATTTTGTAACTTTTCCTTTATTCCTATATTGTAAAGAACATTGTGATATTTGTTTTAAGTAATAAAGTAAATCCTTTCTTGTATTTCTATCTCTAATACTTGCATTTGTGCTATTGTGTAAATCTATACTTCATCCAATTTGTATATGAATTAAGATAAAGAATATTGCTTTATCTTTTTTATTAATTTTACTTTATTTTATTTAAATTCTTATAATATAAAGTATTCCTTAGTTATTTACTAATTTATTTTACTTTACCTCATTCTATTAAGTTGTATATTGTTGGAATTTGAGGCATATTTGATGTTGGGTTTTTGGCCCATAAGAAATAAAAATTCTGAAATTCTCTTTGGCCCATCATTATGGCAGCTCATGTGTGTGCTAGTGGAACCAAAGTTTAGTCCCACATTGCTAGTGAAAGGAGAGTTGGACCATCTTATATAGTAGACTGTTGCACCACTCACTAAGGTGTGAGAAGAAGAGGATCCCTCGTGCACTCCTCCTCCGACGCCGCCCGCCTCACCATGCCACGACGCGCGCGCGTCGTGGGTTGCGGGAATCTCGCCGAGCCGAGGGCTGGTGCCGACTCGGTCATGGGCTATTGCCCACGTCCTACCCGACCCAAACTATATAAGCAGACATACGCGAATCCTAGACGTTACCAGCAATCAGATTGCATCTGCCTACCTACGCACCGCCGTTCCACCTCTTTGTGCTGCCTTCTGCTACTCCATCCCACCGGCTGTGTGCATGGCCGTCCGGGAGAGTAAGCCTCCGGAACCCCGTCTCTCTGATCCTGCACCGGGAGACATGTGATAAGGTTTTTGGGGAGCGTCTAGGCGCGACTGCTCAAGTTCTTCTCCATTCTCTACGTCCAGCTTCCTCGACTCCATCGCCATGTCTGATGAAGATGCCAAGCTTGCTGCTGCCGCTGGTGGCGGATCCACTTCTGTTGCGTCGTTGGTCATACCATCGACGAACTCGTACGTGCTCTTTTCTCTTCTGTTATTTCCTATGATGATTACTAGTATTTCAGTATGCGTAGATATGCTAGGTTTTCACTTGCCTATATGGTGCATGTCTACTATGAGTATGCTAGTTAATCTTGGAAATTGTTCTGTCATGATTTATACTTGGATTAAATTACTGCAAAAACTGCTAATTATTTCAACAATCCAAAAACCTTATTTAGGTTGTTTTCGCGTTAAGGATTTTCCGCTTGTCTCAAACCGAACCCGTTTACGGGTACGCACTTTAAGCGTTGGAAAACCAAGTGTACCCTCTGGCTGATGGCTATGGACGTCTTCTGGGTATCGGCTGGTAATCCTGAAGGAACGATTACTCCTGATGAGGAGAAGACATTCAAGGAGACAACCATATACTTTTGAAGGGATATGGGTAGGCTACACTAGCACAAATAAAAAATTTCTACCGCGTAAACCAGGATTACTGTTGTCATAGATCACAGGATTACCACTAGACACGCAGTTGCGGAACTTGATGAAGCGCGTCGAGGCAGTGCAGACGATCTGCGTCTCCTCCTTGTTCTCGTCCCACGAACAACTCCCCTTGCGAGGCTCGTCCAAGCGCTACAGATGCAGCGCCTCCGAGGTATCCACACGTACAGGGTGGAAGCGTCAGACGCCGGACAGCTAGGTCCGCGCGTGCAACACAGGCGAGAGGTATGACGGCTGGGTGGAATGGTCTAACACTGGTCAGCTTGGTGCACCCTCTCTTATATAGGCGTCCCTAGCGGGCTTCTCCATTAGCAGCTCATTAGTAGCCTAAGCCTGGTCTAATTCGGATCTAATCCTCATTAGGATTCCAGTCCCTTAAGTGTGCGATCATATAGGTTCATATACGTATAGACATGACACGAATACACTTATTCTGTCAATAGTTGGTAGCGGCCTCTAGCAAGACGTGTGAAAGAACATGTTGGGCCCCCATGTGTGGTTTTGGTAATTAATGACAATCTTTATGGACTAATGTGTGTATTAAGTTATACTTGTAGGATTTATCCATTGGCCTCGCTTGGAGCATGTGTTGGCTTCAAGGTTGATGAAATGCAAAGAAGATATGTTGGGCAAGCTCAATATGTGAGATCGATGATGAGGAATTAAGAAAGGCGTTCCATCTTGAGAAGGGCAAGACCATATACATCGAGCTCAAGTGGAATGCTCAAGACAAAGGTATAATCTTGATAGGTTTTCCCTTTTGCCGGTCTCACGTTGTGTGTGTAAGACCGGGTTTAGGATAGATAACCGTACTATCAAGAGGGGCTCTTGTATGAGTAATTCGGTCACATCGTTCGGAGAGAGCTCAAACCTTTGCATACTTGCATCATCGTATTTGGTTGTTATTTGGTCTTATCCAGGTGAGGATATAAAGCTTGTGGTAATCTCCGTAGCAAGCTCTTGTTCATCAAAATCGGATCTTCCGTTTGTATCTTGTTGCGATTTTGATTTATGCAGCTTTTCGGTTTCTTACCAAGTGAGGTATTTCACATTAGAATCGGGTCAATCGGAGCTACCGTTTAAAAGCCCTTGTCGTCCTCTATCCAACTCAATTGGAATCGGGTCAATCGGAGCTACCGTTTAAAAGTTATGACTGTTTGAATATTTGCCGTTTTAAATGAAAAAGAAAAAAAAACTTGGCCGAGCGATACTACCGCAGCCCAGTACCGCTCGGGCCTGGCGCGCGCAGCCCATTTTCTCTCTGGCCCGGTACACGCACCGGCTGTACCGGTCTGGCCCGGTAGTACCGCCCGGGTGGGCCGGTACTACCGGTCGGCCCAATTTTTTTCCCCAGATTTAGATCTGTGCGCATCACGCGCGTGCCGCTGCTGCTCTCTCTCACCCGCGCGCCTGAAGCCTCGCTGAGCGGCGGGCCCGCCGTGCCGCTCTGCCTCGCTGGCGCTGGCCTGCTGCCGCGCTGCATGCGCGTGGCCCCGCCCTGCTGCTGCCGCTGCGCTGCCTAGCTAACCGCGCGCTCGCTGCAGCTGCTGAGCCGCTTGCTGCTGCCCGCGGCTGCCCTGCTGCGGTCGCTGCTCCACATGCGTTGCTGCGCTGCTGCTCCCTGGCCGCTGGGCCCGCTGCTGCTGCTGCTCGGCTTTCGCACGCGCGAGCCCGCTGCGCCGCACTGCTGCTGCATTTGCCCGCTTGCGCGCTGCTGCTCGCCTGCACGTGCATTGCTAGCTGCCCCTCTCTCTCGCATGCGAGTTGACTTCCCCTTTTTTCTGCAATTGTTTTGGCAGCGACCGGTACTACCGGTTAAATCCGGTACTATCGGTCCTGACTCAAAAACGCCTCAAACGGCTAGTTTTTCTGGGCCCCTATTTAAGGCTTTGTCCTTTTTCAATTTAGTCAGCTCCTCTATTATCTATTAGGCTAAACTTTGTCCACACTTGCTCTAGATCTTGAAGTTTGCCTAATCTTTTCCCCCCGATGTTTCTTGCCCATATTTGAGCGGAAAAGAGAGGAGATCTAGCCCCACGTTTTGACCTAACCGATTCATCTCTTTGTGAATGCATCTTTGGGGATCTAGATTTTGGGGAATTTTGTGTCTTTCTTTGATTCCTCCTCTCTTGTTCCCCCAATAGCTTTAGTAGCTTTGTTGGAACTTGAGAGTGAGGGATTTGGGCATCTTTGTGGTGTTCTTGCCATTTGCATTTGGTGCATCGGTTTGAGTTCTCCTCGGAGAATTTGGTTTGATTTACTCATTGGAGCTTGTCCCTCTTGGGTTCTTGGAACCCTAGACGGTTTGTGGCCTTGGTGGCATTGTGGCCTTTTGTGGCGTTTGTTGGGAGCCTCCAATTAAGTTGTGGAGTTGTGCCCCAACCTTGTGAGAGGTTCCGGTTGCCACCGACAAGTGCACCGATAGTGGAAGCGTGGATCGATCCCATTGGGGTGAGATTCACCGGAGAATAAGGGAGGCCTTTTGTGGCGTTGGTGGTTTGATACCACCCCCTCTCCAAACGAGACGTACTCCATGTTGGGAGGAACTCGGTAAAATATCGGTGTCCCCGCGTGCCTCGGTTATCTCTATACCCGAGCTCTTTACTTATGCACTTTACATTGTGATAGCCTTCGTGCTTGAAGTAATATATATCTTGCTATCACTTTGTTGTTTGTATTGCTTAGCATAAGTTGTTGGTGCACATAGGTAAACCTTAGTTGTTTCTAGGTTGTGCTTTACAAAGTAAACACTAGTTTTATTCCGCCTTTGTTGAGTCACTCTAGGAAAAGTTTTAATCGCCTATTCACCCCCCTCTAGGCGACATCCGTATCCTTTCAATTGGTATCAGAGCACGGTCTCTCATTTTAGGCTTCACCGCCTTGAGAGTAAAGATGTCGGCTAGAGGATTAGTGCACAATGACATGCTCACATTCGATGGCACAAATTATGATGTTTGGAAAATTCGCATGCTTAAGTTATTTCGAGAAATTCACCCAATTATCGAGGGCTATCTATATGTGGGTTTCTCTTCTCCTATGGATACACAAAACGAATCTTTAGAGGAGAAGTTTAACTCTCATATAGATGCTCTAGCTACAAAAATTCTCTTGCATGTTGTGAGCAATGTAGTTCTTTCGTCTATCATGCCTTATTCAAGCGCTCGTGAGATATGGGCCAAGCTTCAAGATAAATATAGCAAGTCCAACATTGTTGAGGATGATTGTGTTGCTTCCACTTCCGGTCGAGATGAGTTCTCATCCTCTACCACTTCACCAACATGTGACTTTTCACAAGGTAATGATATGGTGAGTGGTGATAGAAATTGCAATATGGATAGTGTGTTCACTATTTGTAATCCCTCATATCTATCTAGTTGCAATGATCTATCTTTGGACCTTAACACTTCTAGCACTCAAAATTCCTCACATTATTGTGTTAATAGTCCTTGCACATCATGTAGAAATGACTTGAATAAATCTCATGATGATATGCTCATGTTGTCTTGTTGCCATGATAAAAATGCTTCCATTTCCTCTAGTGCTTGTGTTGCTAACCATGTAGAGGAAAATGAAGATTATATGGGCCAAGACAAGGTCTTGAAGAGAGCTACAAGTGCAATCTCATCATCACCTTCCTCCGGTTCTCACATGTGCCTTATGGCTAAGGGAACAAAGGTAACCTCTTTGAATCCCATTGTATCTCATGATGATGATGATGATAAGGTTGAGAATGATAATGATGATTCTAGAAGTAAGTATGATATTACCTCTATTAAGAAAATGGGAGAGGTTGTCTATAGTGCTCTCTACAAAAATAAAATTGCTTCTTCCAACCTACTTGAAATCTTGAATTATGCTATAGAAGGCAATGATCTTATTGAGGAGCAAGAAAACATAATTGATGAAAAGTTTGCACTTGAGCGTAAGTATGCTAATGAAATTGCTCAACTAAATGAATCCCTTGAAGAAGAACAAACCACCAATGAATCTCTTGAGGAGACTTTCACTCTAGAATTATCTAGAGTAAAAGAATACCATGATAGAGAACTTGTGGTGGCAAACTCCTTCAAGTTTAAAAATGATGAACTTGAAGTTGCTTATGCTAAACTTGTTGAGGATTTTGAGCACCTCAAAAATGGATCTAGGGTCATAAAGGGTGAGCTCATCAAACTCACCGAGTCACATGAGCAACTTAAAGCCTCATATTCAAAAGAGCTTACCAAGTTGCCCTCACCTCTTACAAATAGTGATGATGCTTGTGCTACTAACTCTATTTCTTGTGAAGCATCTACTTTAAAGGAGAATGTTGAGTTAAAGGCTCAACTTGCTTTGCTAACTAGCAACTATGGGAAATTAGAAGAAAGTCATGATAAGCTCTCGAGCTCGCATGAGGATCTTCTAGTCTCCCATGGTAAGCTAAAGTTGGCTCATGAGGCCATCATGTCAAAGGTAACATCTTGTGGGCCTCATGTGGACGTTAGCACTACATCTACTCCAAATGTTATATTGACATGTGCTAGTCCTTGTAATTCATCCTCTCACAACCATGCTATATCTCATGATGAATTACACTCCATGCCTTGTTGCTCTAACAATGTAGCATCTACTTCTTCTAGTACTTGTATTGAAACTAACCATGTAAAGGAAATCAAAGAGCTCAAGGCTCAAGTCACTTCTTTGAAGAATGACTTGAAAAAGGGTCAACAAGGGAAGGCCGCACTCAACAAAATCTTGAGTGTGCAAAAATCCCCCAATGACAAGAGTGGGCTTGGATTCAACTCCAATGTCAAAACAAGTCCACTATCAAGTTGAAGCACAAAGATAACAAGAAGATTGATCAAGATCAAGTCAAGGATCCGTCCAACATTGTTTGCTTCAAGTGCAAGGAAGAAGGGCATCATGTCAAACATTGCCCATTAAAGAAGAAGTCCCTTGGCAAGAAGCAACAAGGGAAGCGGCCTCAAGCCCTACATATTGTTAGAGATGGGATTCCTCCCAAGAAGACTCAAGCTCTTCCTCAAGTTGTTTCTTCATCCAAGAAGAAAGATGGCAAGAGTAGAACTTGCTACATATGCCGCGAGAAGGGGCACATTTCTTCCTCATGCACTATTGGTATCTCCTCATCCCATCCTATCTTGATTGATGATGCTTATTCACTTCGTAAGGATGAGGTTGGCAATGTGTTTGCCAAATTTGTTGGTGCTCAATGTGGTGTCAAGAAAAGAACCATTTGGGTTGCCAAGCCTATTGTGACTAACTTCTTACGACCCAACTTGGTTGGGGACCAACAAGCCAAAACTTGATCAATAGGTGTGTTTTGGAGGGCATTGGAGTCTTGGCTACATTATGAAGAATTGAGGGATCTTCATCAATTATTATTGTCAAGCCAAGCCATTTGGATTATCATGATTTTATTATATATCCAATGTTCCTCCTTGTGGTAACATATGCTAAACTCATTACATTCAAAGTTACTCGCCCCTTTGTGCATGTGTTGGTTTTGTATCTTCCATATTTTTGTGCATGTTGTGCTTTCCACTTAATTATCTTGAGATATCAAGCATATTTGTGTATGATTAGGTGGCACAGCATGTATGTGTGTTTCTTATGATTGAGCCTTGCTTGGTTACATTTGGTATCTTATTTGGCTCTTGTGAGAAATTAATGGATTATCCCATTTCGGGGGAGTGTTATGCTTGGGCATTCCACAATCCTAAATTATGTGTACATGAGGAATACCACCTAGTATTTATATTGGATTCTTGTCTAGTCTCTATGTGGTATAATTCTCATGAGAAATTTAAGTTTTATAATGTCCATTAATTATCTCTATTTGTATCCTTTTGCCTCGTGTTGTTTTTATGGTAGTATCACATTATGGGGGAGTCTTATGCTTAGTGCATATTACAATCCTAGAAAATGTGAATATTCGAGGTTGTGTCACTTAGAATTGATATTGATTATTATCTAGCACCTATGTGACACATTTGCTCATACAAGTTCCAATTTGCTCGAATGCCTTTATTGATCATATCTTGGATCTTGTATATGAGAGTGTTTCCTCATATTTAGATATCTATATCATCATGGAAACCATTTGCTTCAAGTTACTCTAATCACTAGTGATTGTGTGACTATTGGAAACCACCAAGAATCTTGTTTGAAGTATCGTGCTTAATTTCTTATATTTAGTTATATGCTTCTTGTTGTGACTATGATATTGGATATCCATGCAAGCTACCTTAGGAAAATTACTCCCAATATTTCTTGTCCTTGGACAATGAGCACCCAACGTATGGTAGAATTTATTGATCATATTCACTTTGGCCCTTGCTTAATTTTATCATATCTTTGGCCAAGAAAATGTTTTGTGTTGTCTCCCAAGCCTTCCTTGCTTCTTGTGGATCTTCTTTTTATTGATATCCTCTTGTGTTTATTTAATATAGCTAGTAGTGATGATCCCATTTGTGTGCATTTTGCATTCAAAAGGAAAATCCTACATAATGTACTATCCATGGGGGAGCTATCCTATATTATGGAAAACACTCTTATTCATGCTTCTTTGTTTTGATCCATATCGGTTCTTATGTGCTTGGAACCTCAATCTTTTTGTTTTGGTATTTTGTGCCATCATGAGAAGTTTGGGGAGTTTGGTTTCTTGTTGAAACCTTGCTCCATTTGGGAGTTGGTTTTGTCTCATTCCTTGCTTCTTGATTTGACCATGTTAGAATGAGATAAATCCTTGAGCATTTTTATTTATATCTATTTTTGCTCTTTTTGGCCTTAGCCTAGTTCATTTTTGAACTTATGCTCTTTCATGTGTTGAATTGGTTATTTGATACAATTTGGACACCACTTGTCTTGTCACACTCTCATGTGTGCCAACTCGGTTTACTTGGTGTTTTTGTTCAAATTGTATCTCCCTTTTGGTTCTTGAAAGCTTGATGCATGCATATTTACTATATGATTATATTATGGCATGCTTGCTTTGTTTGATCCAATATATAGGGGAAACTCCACCAATTCCCATCGGCTAAGTTGTGCATGAAATTCAATTTCATATCAATGTGCACATAATTATGTGGAGTCTCTCCTATGAATTGTAGTTTCTCTAACTACTTTGGACCCAATAAGTTTGGGGACCATTTTGTACTTAATTGTGTTTTAGGTACATTGGAGATATATTGGATGCTTGTATTTCAATTTTGAAGAAGTGGTGCATACATGAAAAGTTGAGTCAAGCTATAGGATGATCAACGAATTCATATACTCTACATCCTACCAATTATATCTCGGTAACAAGTATCTCTTTCTCATGCTCATATATCTTGATTCCAACCGTTAGTCGGTTGCCTTCTAGCATGAATTCATGTATTTGCAATTGTTGTAATTCTAGCCATGGTTTTAATAGAACTCTCTATTGTAAATATGTATAAGTTGAGATGAGTACATATAGTTGGGACTATACAAAATCATGCATATGATCCTCCAATCCCAAATATGTCAATCTAGCAATTTTATTGCCTATCATTTCATCAACTTCTCTCATGTGCAATAGTGAGATTTTTGCTAGTCTATTCTATCTTATTATACTTGTTGCCTTTCTCCATATATTCCAACTTTCTCCTTTTTCCCTTGGTGATAGTTGTAATATATGTAGTGTGTTTGTGTTTGAAGTCCATTATGTACAATAAGATATATGTGAGCCTTTGGCCATGCTTTGAAGCAAAAATCTTATTGGTATATGTTGTGACTTCATTTTTGCTTCCATGTGCTTTATTGTATATCTTCCTTGTATGTGCTTGTTTCTTTATGGGCATACGTCTTTGTGATGTCATCCACTTAGAGACATATACACATATGAGAAGATAATTTTAGTTGATTTTTAAAATCCTTGGAGACCACCTTTCTATTCCTTTTGATTCTTCGGTGGCTTCCAAATTTAATTGCCTATGAGTGCTTGTTCCTCTTATTTGCATCTTTTTGCACTCATATTTATTCTCTCATGCCTTGTATTGTTAAATGAACTTGGATGAGTGAGTATTCCATGATTATGCACCTTGATTCCAAATACAATTATCATAATTGGTGCATTATCTTTGGGGAGCTCATCTAATTCATCTAATAATGCACATTTGTCTTCTTTATCATTTGTTGTGTTTTAAATACTTATGGGGGAGCAAGGATTCCATATTTGTGCATTATGTATTCCAATACATTTATTTTGATTTGTGCACAAACCTTGGGGAGCTTCTCTATTTGTTATTTAAAACACTCTTTTGCTCATATCATAATATCTTGCTTGTTTCCATTTGGACTCATTTGTTGTTTTCAAATTGGTTTGTCGGACCTTGTAGTTGCTTGCATCATTTGACTTTACTTTTGCAATCTTCGGGTCCTCGATATAGTTCTACTCCCTCCCAAGTATTCATCATTGGATATGTGCGCAGGCACACCTTTGGAGGAATTATTACTATATTTGCCTTCTAGAACTTGTCACCCATTTCGGCAATCGATGCCAATGGGGGAGAAGTTTTAGAGGGTTTAAGGGAAGTTGGTTTATGCATTGAGTTTGTTCTTGTGCATTTGCCTCTCATGCTCTTGCATCTTTGTTGGTGCTTAGCATGTGGCATATATAGAGGAAACTCCACCAATGATAATGATTGGCAATATATGCAATGAAATTCAAGTTCATCACACATGCATAGATTGTGGGGGAGTTTGCTCTATATATGATGGTGGTACCTATATCACATACTTTTGTAGTATTTGATTTTGGTATTAACATTTTATTCATTATTATTCCTTATATAAACCCTCTTAAAGGGATTGTCATCAATTACCAAAATGGGAGAGATTGAAAGAACATGTTGGGCCCCCATGTGTGGTTTTGGTAATTAATGACAATCTTTATGGCTAATGTGTGTATTAAGTTATACTTGTAGGATTTGTCCATTGGCCTCGCTTGGAGCATGTGTTGGCTTCAAGGTTGATGAAATGCAAAGAAGATATGTTGGGCAAGCTCAATATGCGAGATCGATGATGAGGAATTAAGAAAGGCGTTCCATCTTGAGAAGGGCAAGACCATATACATCGAGCTCAAGTGGAATGCTCAAGGCAAAGGTATAATCTTGATAGGTTTTCCCTTTTGCCGGTCTCACGTTGTGTGTGTAAGACCGGGTTTAGGATAGATAACCATACTATCAAGAGGGGCTCTTGTATGAGTAATTCGGTCACATCGTTCGGAAAGAGCTCAAACCTTTGCATACTTGCATCATCGTATTTGGTTGTTATTTGGTCTTATCCAGGTGAGGATATAAAGCTTGTGGTAATCTCCATAGCAAGCTCTTGTTCATCAAAATCGGATCTTCCGTTTGTATCTTGTTGCGATTTTGATTTATGCGGTTTTTCGGTTTCTTACCAAGTGAGGTATTTCACATTAGTCTACTTGATACTTTCTCACTTGGTGATAATCAATATTTCCACTTTTTATTGGAAAGCCCTTGTCGTCCTCTATCCAACGCAATTGGAATCGGGTCAATCGGAGCTACCGTTTAAAAGTTATGACTGTTTGAATATTTTTTAAATGAAAAAGAAAAAGAAAAACTTGGCCGAGCGGTACTACCGCAGCCCAATACCGCTCGGGCCTGACGCGCGCAGCCCATTTTCTGTCTGGCCCGGTATACGCACCGGCTGTACCGGTCTGGCCCGGTAGTACCGCCCGGGTGGGCCGGTACTACCGGTCGGCCCAATTTTTTTTCCCAGATTTAGATCTGTGCGCATCACGCGCGTGCCGCTGCTGCTCTCTCTCACCCGCGCGCCTGAAGCCTCGCTGAGCGGCGGGCCCGCCGTGCCGCTCTGCCTGGCTGGCGCTGGCCTGCTGCCGCGCTGCATGCGCGTGGCCCCGCCCTGCTGCTGCCGCTGCGCTGCCTAGGTAACCGCGCGCTCGCTGCAGCTGCTGAGCCGCTTGCTGCTGCCTGCGGCTGCCCTGCTGCGGTCGCTGCTCCACATGCGCTGCTGCTGCTGCTCGGCTTTCGCACGCGCGAGCCCGCTGCGCTGCACTGCTGCTGCGTTTGCCTGCTTGCGCGCTGCTGCTCGCCTGCACGTGCATTGCTAGCTGCGCTGCTTGCTGCCTCTCTCTCTCGCATGCGAGTTGACTTCCCCTTTTTTCTGCAATTGTTTTTGGCAGCGACCGGTACTACCGGTTAAATCCGGTACTATCGGTCCTGACTCAAAAACGCCTCAAACGGCTAGTTTTTCTGGGCCTCTATTTAAGGCTTTGCCCTTTTTCAATTTAGTCAGCTCCTCTATTATCTATTAGGCTAAACTTTTTCCACACTTGCTCTAGATCTTAAAGTTTGCCTAATCTCTTCCCTCCGATGTTTCTTGCCCATATTTGAGTGGAAAAGAGAAGAGATCTAGCCCCACGTTTTGACCTAACCGATTCATCTCTTTGTGAATGCATCTTTGGGGATCTAGATTTTAGGGATTTTGTGTCTTTCTTTGATTCCTCCTCTCTTGTTGCCCCAATAGCTTTAGTAGCTTTGTTGGAACTTGAGAGTGAGGGATTTGGGCATCTTTGTGGTGTTCTTGCCATTTGCATTTGGTGCATCGGTTTGAGTTCTCCTCGGAGAATTTGGTTTGATTTACTCATTGGAGCTTGTCCGTCTTGGGTTCTTGGAACCCTAGACGGTTTGTGGCCTTGGTGGCATTGTGGCCTTTTGTGGCGTTTGTTGGGAGCCTCCAATTAAGTTGTGGAGTTGTGCCCCAACCTTGTGAGAGGTTCCGGTTGCCACCGACAAGTGCACCGATAGTGGAAGCGTGGATCGATCCCATTGGGGTGAGATTCACCGGAGAATAAGGAGGCCTTTTGTGGCGTTGGTGGTTTGATACCACCCCCTCTCCAAACGAGACGTACTCCATGTTGGGAGGAACTCGGTAAAATATCGGTGTCCCTGCGTGCCTCGGTTATCTCTATACCCGACCTCTTTACTTATGCACTTTACATTGTGATAGCCTTCGTGCTTGAAGTAATATATATCTTGCTATCACTTTGTTGTTTGTATTGCTTAGCACAAGTTGTTGGTGCACATAGGTAAACCTTAGTTGTTTCTAGGTTGTGCTTTACAAAGTAAACACTAGTTTTATTCCACCTTTGTTGAGCCACTCTAGGAAAAGTTTTAATCGCCTATTCACCCCCCTCTTTGCAAGAAGTGCTCGACAAGCGCAAGCAAGCGGCCTCGGAGTCCAGTGCGCGGCGAGCTGCGCTCTCCGCCATGGGCGGCTCCATCTCACACGGCAACCACAGCAACAAGCACCGTTCTCGCATGGAGAACATGGATCCCACCGCACGTCGTGAGATGACTCGGACCCTCAACACGTCCTTCATGGAGATGGATGCTGACGGCAACATCATCCCGAAGACACCGCAAGCTGCGATCATGGCAGCCACCACATACCTCGCATCCCATCCACCTCCGGTGGGAGACCCGAAAAGGGCCATGCACAAATCCGCATTAGCTGGACTCGGACTGATTGGAGCTGCGCTCTACAGAGAAGCTCCTGCGGAGCCAAAAAAGAAGGCTGTGGTCAGGTTCAACCGCAGCCCCACACCTTCATCCGACGAGGAAGAACACGACCTACCTCGAAGGCACAAGAGCTCGCGAATTGCAGTCGCGATTACGTCGCTCGAAGTGAGCTCACCCAACGCAAAATCGACAAAGCGCGCTCCAAGCGCGTATGCTCGTCCGAATCCGAGGAGGACGACGATGAAGGAGAACTCTGTGGAGCTCGATGCTTCAGCAGATCCGTTTGGCGAACACGGATGCTGCGGAACTTCAAGCTTCCTTCGGACACTCCAAAGTTTGACGGCACACAGGACCCCAAGGCGTGGCTCAGCGACCACCTGCCGTCCGTCAAGCTACACGGTGGAAACAAGGACACCGCCCTGTAATGCCTCCAGCTGCAGCTGACAGGTGCAACCCGGATCTGGCTCAGCAGCCTATCCTCGGGATCCATCCGAAGTTGGGAGGAACTGGCGTACAGTTTCATTCGAAACTTCAAAGGCACCAGCAAGAGGCCAGCCTCGATCGAGGAGCAACGGGCCTGCACCCAACGAACGGGCGAATCCATTCGCTCGTACATACTACGCTGGTCCAATACCAAGAACTCCGTGGCGCACATCTCTGAGGAGAGAGTGATCTACGCCTTCAAGGATGGCGTCAAACGCCAGGACTTCAAGGAAGAACTTGGGCGCGTCAAGCCCAAGACACTCGACCACCTCATGGACATTGCCAACAGGTGGGAAGATGGCGAGGACTCCGTCCACCAAGCGCACTCGGAGGAGGAAGATGACTACGGCCGACGACGTGAACGCCGAAGCAAGAGAAGACCGCGCGTCTACGACCATCACGATGGACCCAACATGGTCGCGGCTGGCTACACCGACCGCCGCAGCGACGGCAACCGCAGCAGTGGCAGATACCGTGGAAACAATTTCCGCGACGGAGGACGCGCATCGCAGTCATGGCAACGCCGCGGCCACGACGACGGACCCTCAACATACGACAAACTGTCGGGTCCATGCACCATCCACTTCTACATCGACAAGCAGGATGGTAAAAAGAAGGCAAACCACATGCTCAAGGATTGCGGCGAGTTCCAGAAACTCAGCGAGAGCATGTCCCAGATGAGGCAACAAGCCCCGAACCCTGGGTACGGGAACGCACCCGCACCAGGAGACATCGCCCACGGAGCTCCTCCACCACCACCAGTGGGACCTTTGAATCATCCAATCGCACCAGCGTAGAACAACGGCGGAAATGGGTACCCCGTGCCAAAAGGATATCCAATGATCCAAAAAGGGCGCCCAACAAACAGGGTGCAGAAGAAAATCACCCGTCAGATCAATCTGGCCGTGACCGCTCCACCCACCATCCCTGAGTACCTCAGCGGTTTGGAGTCCTGCATCACGTTCAGCCGTTCGGATCACCCTTGCCAGGTCCCTCGCCTAAGACATGATTCCCTGGTGCTTGAGGCGCAGATCGGAGGATTCGATATGAGTCGCGTCTTCATGGACGGCGGCAGCAGCATCAATCTGATGTTCGCCAGCACCTTAGCAGCAATGCGGATCCCGCTTTGCAGCCTGGAACAATCCGATACAACGTTCCATGGCATCGTCCAAGGGAAGGGTATATTCCCCCTGGGAAAGATATGGCTCGACGTCATCCTCGGCAAGCCCGACAACTTTCGGTGCGAGCGACTCGACTTTGAAGTGGTGGACTGGCCATCACAATACCACGCCATCCTCGGGCGTGTGGCATTCGTACGGTTCCTAGCAGTACCGCACTACGCGTTCCTGCTACTCAAGATGCCAGGACCTAAGGGCGTCATCACGGTCCACGGGAGCTTCACCCGATCGGACCACTGCGACAAGGACTTCAACAGAATCTCCTAGTCATTCGGCATGCAGGAGGAGCTCATAAGGCTCCGAGAGGTGACAGACAACGGGGCACCCCCAGTCGCAAGACAGAATGCACTAGACATGTCCTTCGACTCCACCGTCCACACAAAGAAGGTGCAGGTCCACCCGACGGACGCCTCCAAGACGGCGCTGATCGCCAACGACCTCAGCCCCGCATAGGAAAGCACGCTCGTCGAATTCCTCCGTAAGCGCTGGGAAATCTTTGCCTGGTGTCCTGCGGACATGCCAGGAGTTCCCAGGGAATTTGCCGAGCACGACCTTAACGTCTTTCCAGACGCCAAGCCCGTCAAACAGTCCATCCGACGACTGTCTGAACCACGGGCTGAGGCAATCAGAGTCGAAGTCAACAGACTACTCGACGCAAACTTCATCAGTGAGATCAAGGAAAGCGAGTGGCTCGCCAACACCGTGATGGTCCCCAAAAAGGACACGGACATCCTGCGGATGTGCGTGGACTTCACATCGTTGAACAAGCACTGCCTGAAGGATCACTTCCCTCTCCCTCGGATCGACCAGATCATCGATTCGACTACAGGATGCGAGAAGCTCTCCTTCCTCAACGCCTACTCAGGCTACAATCATATTCGACTGAAGGTCGAAGATCAGGAGAAAATGGTGTTCATCACGCCGTTCGGAGTATTCTGCTACAACACAATGCCCTTCGGGCTGAAGAACGCAGGCGCCACGTACCAACGGTGCATGCAGGCATGCCTGAAGGACCAGATCGGCCGCAACATCCAAGTCTATGCGACGACATAGTAATCAAAACAAGGGAGGCCAAGACACTGATCGACGATCTCCGCGATACGTTTGACAACCTTGATCGATACAAGATCAAGCTAAACCCAGAAAAGTGCGCCTTCGGCATCCCATCTGGTCAACTGCTAGGCTATTTCATCTCCCAGCGAGGGATAAAAGCAAACCCGAAGAAAATCCGGGCCATAATGGCCATGGATAAGTCGAAGAACCTCAAGGGCGTCCAGCATCTTGCTGGGCGAATCGCGGCATTGAGCAGGTTCATCAGCCACATGGGAGAAAAGGCCATGCCCTTCTATCAGCTGCTACGCAAAGCAGACAAATTCGAGTGGACGCCTGAAGCAGACGACGCATTCGAAGATCTGAAGCGGCTACTCTCTACCTCACCCGTCTTGGTCACGCCAAGGGAGCGCAAGCCGCTACTACTATACATAGCAGCTACACATTAGGTGGTGAGCACTGTACTCGTGGTCGAAAGACCCGAAGATGGCAAGATCCATGGGGTACAACGCCCAATCTACTACCTCAGCAAGGTATTGAAGCCAACAAAGCAGAGGTATCCTCACTACCAGAAGCTCGCCTACGGCGTATTCATGATGACTCATCGTCTGAGACACTACTTCCAGGAGCATCAGGTGATAGTCGTCAACGAGGCACCCCTGAACAGCATCCTGAACAACCCGGAGGCCACAGGACGTGTGGCCCTGTGGGGCATCAAGCTGTCACCTCTAGACATCGTCTATGAGAAGCGCCATGCGATCAAGTCTCAGGTCCTTCCGGACTTCCTCGTCCACTAGATGTAACTACAGCTGCCAGACACCCCGGACATGATGCAGTCATGGACGATTTACTTTGATGGCTCCAAGCGCGAGGCTGGAGCAGGAGCCGGGGTCATACTTACCTCCCCGCAGGGCGACAACATGAAATACGTCCTCCGGATGAAATTTCGAGCCTCCAACAACGAGGCCGAGTACGAGGCCCTCATCCATGGCATCAGGATGGCCAAGATCTGCGGTGCGATGTGCATGGTCATCTACGGCGACTCGAACCTCGTTGTCCAGCAGGCGATGAACGAGTGCGACACACACGCCGCTAACATGATTGCGTACCGCACACTCTACAATGCACTCGAAGGAGACTTTGACGGCTGCGACCTTCGACACGTCGGGAGAGAAAGCAACGAAGAGTCCAATAGACTTGCCAATATCAGCTCCACCTGCGCACGGGTGCCACCAGATGTGTTCCTCGAACAGATCTGCGTGCTATCCATCAAAAGGAAATTCCCAAAGGGATCACCCGCAGAAGCAGAACACTCGAGGACTGCGCTACCCGAAGGACAGGAAGGACCAGAAAATCTCGACACAGAGGTCGCAGTGGTCAACCTGATGCAGGTCATGGCAGTCGAAGAAACATGGACACAGCCATACCTCCAGTATCTGATAGACGGGGAGCTACCTGACAGCCCGACAGATGCCCGGCGCATATCTCGCCGGTCCAAGGCCTTCACTATCATCAATGGCGAGCTGTACAAGCGCAGCATTTTGGGTGTACTCCAAAGGTGCGTCACTATCGATGACGGCAAAACTATCCTCCAAGACATCCATTAGGGCATCTGCGGCCATCACGCGGGCAGCCGCGCCCTTGTCGCCAAAGCTCTACGAGCTGGGTTCTACTGGCCAACGGCCATGAACGACGCCAAGGACATCGTCCGAAGGTGCAACGGGTGCCAGAGGTTTGCAGATAAACCACACGCACAGGGATCGGAGGTCAAGACCATACCCCTGGCCTAGCCCTTCGGCCAATGGGGCCTCGACATGATCGGCAAACTGCCCAATTCCTCGAAAGGAGGCCACGTCTACCTCCTGGTCGCAGTCGACAAATTCACCAAGTGGATCGAGGCCATGCCCGTTACTAACCAAAAGGGCAAAATGGTCGTAAAATTCTTCGAATCCATAGTATATAGGTTCGGCGTGCCGCACAGCATCATCACCGATAACGGGTCGAACTTCATCTCCAAGGAATTCCAGGACTTCTGCGAAGACCTCGGAATCAATGTCACATATGCCTCTGTGGCGCACCCACAAACAAACGGGAAGGTCGAAAAGGCCAACGGCCTCGTCGGTGGCGAATCGCAGGAGCCTGGACACAAGAGCTACCCTCTGTCCGATGGAGCCTATGCACGATGCCAAACAACTCAACTGGCTACACGCCTTTCTTCATGGTGCACGGATCCGAAGCCATGCTACCCGCAGAGGTGCGCCACAAGGCCCCACGGGTCGTCGCCTACAGCGAAGCCGAATCAACGGCCGCACTCGAAGACGCCGTCGACACACTTGACGAGGCACGTGACATAGCCGCAGCTCGATCAACGGTCTATCAACAGAGCCTCCGCAACTATCACAGCCGTCGACTGCGCCCAAGGTCCTTCGTCGAAGGAGGCCTAGTCTTACAACTCAAGCAAGAGCGACCGAAGAAGCTCGAGTCGCCCTGGGAAGGACCCTACGTCGTCACTGAAGTCATCCCAGGTGGTGCCTATCGCCTCAAGCACGTGGAGTCTGGAGTAGAATACTCCAACCAATGGAATGTCGCACAACTGCGACGCTTTTACCCCTATCTACCCCCCTCCTTTTACTTTCAATAAGGCTATTCATCTAAGGCTACTCAGCCGAACAATGTACCTCCTCCTTACGATATGAATAAAGCTAAGTGTCTCGACCCAAAAATTTGTCTATTTTTTACATTTTCTTCATGTTACAACACACTCGACGGTCCCCTCACCTCACGACTTCGTCGACTGAGGATAACGCGTGTACATCTGAGTAGCTGACCACGTCAGGCTAACGAAAAGGGCACACATACAAATAAAGCACCACGTGCTAACAACAATCAACCTTTACAACAAAGGGCATAACACGCCCAGTCGAATACATACAAAATTTACATCCATCTTTTTACAGGTCCTACCTATTCTGAAGAATCACCTGCGCACACTGCTCAAAGAGATCTACAATTTGTTCGGCATACTGCCTTACAGTCGCATAATGTGTACGCATGTCCCACATGCCACCATCCGACCGAAGAGGCGGCCCAACCACCATAGAAGCAAGATCTACATCAGGCTGATGCAGTCGCACAAGGGAAAGCGCAACCTTCACCCCTGCAACCAGCTGATGCCGCACCAGCTCCCTGACATGATGCACTTCCTGAAACTTCGCCAGTAGGCCCCATAGAGTCGATGGTGCATCATCCAGGGGAAACATCACGTGCAGAATTGATGCCAAGGAAGTCTTTGCTTGCCGCAGCACCCGCGACACCTGGTGAACACGATCCTGCACAGTCGCAAGGACCATAGCACGATCACGATCCATCCAGAAAAAGTTGTGGGCCTCCATGTCCTGCTGGGTCAGGCAATTGATCCGAACAACAACACGCTCTTTTTCCTCCTTGGGAACAAGGTTAGCACCTGCAACAATTGCAAAGTAAGATGACAAGCCAACAGGCGCATCCGAAAATGAGTAGCAGCTCGAGGGAACTCACATTGAAGCTGTTCGGCTAAACGCCACAACTCCTCCATCATATACTCCTCCCTAGAGGCACCCCGCTCCGCCTTCGACTTCCAAACATCCGCGTGGCCTCGAACGCCAAGCAACTCTTTCTCAAGACTACGGATGCAGTCACGAAGAAACACAAGCTGCGACGCGTCATCCAAGGATGGTCGCAGCTGTGGCACAGACGAAGTATCAACGGGATCATCACCCGAAGGCCCCTAGAGGAAAAGAAGGCAAGGACATGAACAAACGCACGAATAATCAAACATCTCGAAAATTCATTATATACAGCAAAAGCCACTGTGTGGCACAAGGAGTGTTCATAGATACATTACAACAAAAGAAACAAAAGCTATCCTACAACTACAAGGCCTAAGAAGCTGCATCCTGAGTGGCCTCAGAGCCGGATTGCCTGCTTTTGGCCTCCCCCTGCTGTCTCACCGCATACTCCGCCAGCAATTCAATTAGCTTCGCCCCATAGCGTTTACAGCGGGCAACGTAGAGGGAGAAGGCTACCTCGGATCCGTCGGCAGCCACTGGCATCTGGGAGGTGACCTGATGAAGATCCAGCTCCGCTCCAGACGCCTTGGCCATCGCCAGCCCCATGGACGCACCAATGCCTTTCTGCTTGCGCTTGTACGCCGCAGGCGCCTCGGCCGATAGAGCATCCGCCAAGAATTCGACATCCTCGAGGGAGATGCCCTTGGGGACGAGCTCCTTGTAGAAGCGCCCGAGAACCACCTTGGCCTTGGCAAGCGAGCCGACCACGGTACTGCAGCGGTCTTCGACCGCCGCAGTGGCGTCATCCAGAGCACTTCCGTGCTCCAGGGCACCACGGTCAAACTCGATGCCCGCGGCATCTAGATAAACGGAAGAAGCAAAGTGAAAACCAAAACAAAGCTAGAAAGACAAGGAAGCTGAAAAGGAACAGACGAAACTACTCACCCAAAATAGCCTTGGTAGCGGCCATCAGCTTGCCGGCCACCTCCTTCTCGCGCGAGGCTGCAGCGGTGGCGAGCTGCTCCTCGTGATCTGTGGCCTCTTGCTGCAGGCGCTCCTTGGCCGCAGCCGCGTTAGCTAGTTCCTGCTCAAGGCGCTCCTTAGCGCGAACGACATCTTCAGCTTTTTTCTCCGCTCGCCCGAGGCTCTTTTTGAGAGCATCAAGCTCGCGGAGGGCAGTGTTGTTCTCGTCTGCAACAAAGAGCAAGCATGCGATTCAACAACAAGCAAGCAGCCGAAGAAGCAGAAGATAGATAAAAACACGAACCTTGGAGCCGCTGAAGGCTGGCCTCCAATGCCAGATGTTGCTTCACCAGCTGATTGACACCCTGAACAAAAGGCTACGAGCAGATGAAACTTGTCAGGAAAAAGGCTCGAGGGCTGCGCCCAAGGAAACGAGCAAAACAAATCACGCACACGATAAACGCTTGGGGGCTCCCCCGAAACACGTACAAAAAAAAGAAAGGCATGATCAGCAGATCATCCAACAGATGCTCGGGGGCTCCCCCGAGACACAAAACAAAAATGATCAGCAGATCATCCGAAAAAATGCTCGGGGGCTCCCCCCGCGGCAAGAACGAAAGCACTTACGTGGTCAGACGGTGACTCCGAAGGTCCGGCTGTAGTCTTCTGGGGGACAACCACCCGAGCCTCCTGCGGAGAAGGGTTCAGAGCAGCACCCTCAGAGGTGGCCACCGTCTGAGGAGGAGGAGGAGCAACCTTCGACTCCCCAACCATCTCCCGAGCGCCATCGCTGAAGGAGCCATCGGAGGAGTGGCTACAAAAGAAAACATCAGACAAGTACAAGCAAGCAAAATTGAAAGAGAGCAAAAAACAACTGCAGATACTTACGAGTCCATATCGCTCAAATTGAAGACAGGCAAGTCCCTCTTGCATTTCTTCTCTTCCTTCTTCCGCTTTGCCGGCGGCTACGGCGCCACAGCCCGCACGGGCACGGCTGGAATAGGATAGGAAGAGCCACCATGACCCCCACTGTGATGCTCAAGGCATGACGGGTTCCTAGGGGTCGGTGGAGTCGAGGTATCTGACGATTCGCTCGAGCTCCGTGTCCGCTTTCGAGTCTACTCCTCGCTCTACCCAAAGTTTCTTCAGCCGGCGACCGCGCTGAAGGAAGCTCAGACATGGAGTTCACTACCTCATTGTCCGGTGCATCCAGAAAACGTTCGGGTAGTGGAGGCGCCATGCCAGGCACCTTGAACTCCTGCACAAAAGAAAACAAACTCTCAGAATAAGCGAACTACAAAGAAACGCAGTCGAAAAAAAAGCGCTACGCGCACGTCCCAGATCTACACTGCGGCACCGGTCGAGAGGCCCTGAATGGAAGGGTCAGCGAGCTACTCGGAATGTCCTCGTCAGCCTTAAACTTCAGCAGCGGCCGGAGGATTCCGTCCACATCCACCTTGGAGAGCTCGCTAGTCGAAACCCTAGTCGGGTCGTTGCGGCCAGAATAAAGGAACATCAGGCGCGCCCTAGCCTGGAGAGGCTGCACCCGATGTTTGAGGAAGGTGCGGATGATATCCACACCATTCACCTCTTTTCCGGAATCACCTGGAGGTCCTCCACCCAAAGATAGAGCTCCTCTATCTCCGCCACCTCACCAGGACCTCTTCGGTTGGATTTTCTGGGAGGGGTCGAAGGGAGCAAGGCCAAAGTTCTGCCCGGCCACTATGGAGTCGCGGATGTAAAACCATCGCCTCCGCCAGTACTGGATAGACTCAGACATAGAAAAAGAGAAGAAGAGAAAGTTTGATTTAAGGGAAATGATGCAACCGCCGATGGGATAAACGCCATCGGAGCCAGATTGCCTCTTCACGGAATAGAGTTTCCGGAAGAGCCAAAGTGCGGCTCGACACCGAGCCAGCACTCGCAAAAGGTGATGAAGCAGACAATATGAAGAAGAGAGTTCGGCGAAAGATGATGGAGCTAGATGCCATAAAATAAAAGCAATCCACGGAGAAAATTGAGGATCGGGAAAGAAAGGCCCCGAAGGACAAAAGCGACGAACATGACCCGAAACCCAGCGGGAGGACGGGGAATTACCTCGTCACCGGGAATCCTGACGGCCTCCCTATCCTGCGGGATCAGGCCCCGCTCACGGAGCTTACGGAGATCGCCCTCGCGCGTCTCCGATCGTCGCTAGCCACCATCGGTGACGTGAGTAGCGGCGGAACCCTTCTTGCCGCCGGCGGCAGCACTAGTACCAACTGCGGTGGAGGCCTTTTTGGACTTCCCCATCGCATTATGACGATGTCGACGACGTGAACACAGAAACAAATATGGAAAGGTTCGAAGAAATACCAGCGCGCGGTGAGAAAAACTCACGAAGATGGAAGCAGTGAAACAAGAATGGCTGCGGTGAAAACAAACAAAACTTTTCCCCAATGATTATCAGGACGAAGAAGACGCACGATGACCGTCCATCGGGAAGCCCTAGAGCCAACATCAAGATCCGACCGTCCACGTGTCAGCACGGCAGCGAACCGTCGCTCACACGCATCCACTACGCACGAAAATCGAGGCGACACCGTAATTATCTCAACGTTGCGCTTGACCAGTCAATTCAAAATCAGAAGGTGGGACCCATGTTCGTCCAGTCACGTCATCTCTGGCGCCGTAGACGCTTGAGGTCACCAATCGTCAGCGCTGACGTCATCAAGGCTATACTAGCAACGGTTACAAATCTTCGGCTACACAGCTAAAAGTACTCACTCGAATCTACGATTCGAGTAACTACTCGGGGACTACTCCTATCAGGAGCGCTGGCCGCGCATCCAAAATACGATCAAATCACTACACCATTGAACCATTCTTCGAGTCCTACGTCGATTCTATGACTCCACTACGGACTCGGGGGCTACTCCCATAGGGAGGATGGATTCAAGCATCCGAAAAATTTGTGTCCTACGGACCTACAAGTCAAAAAAAGACTAAATTAAAGTCTCTGCTCGAGTCTATGACTCGAACAGACACTCGGGGGCTACTCCCATAGGGAGCGCTGGTCGCGCACCCTATGAATTCTTCGACTGCAATCCTTCTAATTAGCATGCAAAAACTTTTTGGTAACTTTTCCCCAGTTAACGCCAGGTGAGTAACATCCTCTTTGGCCACCAGAAATACCTCCGCGGTGATAAACATTTGGATGTTGTGTAGCAACACAAAGATAAGACCTACAGATATCATCTGATGGCCTGGCAACGCACACGACTGCGCTCTGCTAGTAAGAATCCATGCTAGCAGGCATGATGGAAATCCCGTCGGACGCGTTGGGTACATCACTTGAAAATCACTGGAATTCCACTCCTGTAAGTCCTCAACGGCCTGAGTTGAATTACGCCAGCATATGTTCCGGTTTCGAGTCGAGGGAATCGAATATGAAGAAGATCGTGTTGTTTTGTCCTAAGATAGCTAACTGGCCCTGATCCGTCGGGAGAGTCATGCACACGCATCAACAATCCCTACACATCAAAATCGTTCTTTGATGAACAAATACAGCTGCACCCGAAAGATTAAAGAGTCCTTAGCCGAATCTGCGATTTGACTGAACACTCGGGGGCTACTGACATGGTTATACCCAACGGGTACACGACCTTAGCATACATGGTCCAGCCCAAGAAAGGCCCGCAAGAATATGCTCGGCCCATGAAGATTTTCGGGTGGCCCAAGCCCATGATGTCTTCGGATCCTTGGAGAACAAGACTAGAGTAGATAGCATATTCAAAGGGGTAAACCCTAAAACCTGTAACCAACTCGGTCTGTGCCTGAGACCTGCCTACTTCTATATAAGGGCTAGAAGGGCACGATGAGGAGGGCACTTCATACCACCGCATACACACCTCCACGCCATATTGCATCTGCGCACCCCTGTACTTTTCGGTTCCGCCGTAATCAAGAGCAGACAAGCAGGAGTAGGGTTTTCTCTCCGAGGCCTGAACCTGGGTAAACCTTGTGTCCCCGTGTTGCTTGTTTGCTAACCGTTCCGTGATCTCCAGCATCCCCATCTTCTCCAAAACCCAAGCTCATAACAATGGGCATTGACGAGATTAAACCTCGTCAAGCCCCAAAGTAGGTCGATCCACATGTCAAGTACATGTGACAATCTCAGGTCTAAGGACAAAACGTACACGATGTGTAGAGAGAGAGCTTCAATCATAATTGCCAGTCTCATGTTGGGTCATAACATGTGTCCACATCATTGGTTTGACATATCCATGTCTAAGACTTACGAAACATAGTCATCAACCAATCGATGTGCTAGTCTAATATTCACGTGTGTCCTCACATGAACTCCTACTAGGGACAACTCTTAAATAACCATACAAGTAAAGAGTTTCACAAACAATTCGCATAATTGCCAATCAATACAAGTTGCCTGATATGGATATTCAAGGAACATTACAGTAACCCATGGATACATTAGAAATATAATCATCTCTATGATTGCCTCTAGGGAATATTTCTTTCATCTTTGTGGGCTGTGTCATAAGCATCATTAGGGACAAGCTGGTGGATGCATACCTACATATGCGCAATGCCAAAGAACCGTGGGATGCACTCGAAGAAAAATTCGGTGCTATTGATGCTGGCAATGAACTGTATGCCATGGAGCATTTTCATGACTACAGGATGGTTGAAAACCGTTCTGTCGTTGAACAGGCTCATGAGATTCAATGCATTGCAAAAGAACTTGAGCTCCTGAAGTTTGCGTTGCCCGACAAATTTGTTGCGGGATGCATTATTGCAAAGCTTCCTCAATCCTGGAGGAGTGTTGCCACTAACCTCAAACACCAGAGGCAAGAGATGTCTGTTGAGAACCTCATTGGGTTTATGGACCTTAAGGAAAAGGCAAAGGCAAAAGACGCACACCCAAAGGGAGCCGAGGCACCCCAGTCAAGCGCCAATGTGGTGCAGAATAACTTCCACAACAAGGACAAGGGGAAGACCAAGGCCGTCCGTACTACCAAGTTCAAAAAGAATAAGAAGGACAAGTCACATGATTGCTGCTTTTTGTGCGGCAAGGTTGGACATTGGGCTCCAAACTGCAAGCAGCGCAAAGGAAGGAAGAATCAAAATGGACAGAACTCTAAGTCTGACAATGTGACTATGAGCAACAATGATAAGGGTGCATCCGAGTATGGTAATTTTGTTGGAGATATGCCCTAGAGGCAATAATAAAAGTAGTTATTATTATATCTTTGTGTTTATTATAAATGTTTACATTCATGCTATAATAGTATTAACTGGAAACATTAATACTTGTGTGATTTGTAAACTAAATTAGAGTCCCTAGTAAATCCTCTTTATAATACTAGCTTTTTGGTTAATATATGATCATGGTTTCTGGGTCATGAACATTGAGATGTTGTTAACAACAAGATCATATCATTAGGAGAATGGTATGATGGACATACTCCTGTAGATAAGCGTATAAAGATTAAGTCATTTCAATAGTTCGTTTGCTATAAGATTTATGATACATAGTAACCTAATTCCTTTGACCATGAGATCATGCTAATCACCATCACCGGAAGAATGCTTTGATGACATCAAACACCACACCGTAACTGGGTGGCTATAAAGGTGGCATTGAGTATTCGGAAAGTATGGGTTTAGGAACATGGATCAAGAGTGGGATTTGTCCATCCATATAACGGATAGATATACTCTGGGCCCTCTTAGTGGAATGTCATCCAATTGGCTTGCAAGCATGTGACTGTCTCACAAGGGATCACATATCACGGGAACGAGAAAAGAGTACTTATCAGTAACGAGGTTGAACTGGGTATGCAGAGATACCGACGATCAGACCTCGGATAAGTAAACTATCATGAGACAAAGGGAAATTGGTATCGTATGTAAGTGGTTCATTCGATCGCAAAGTAATTGTAGAAATTTGTGGGAACCATATGAATTTCTATATTCCTCTATTGGTTATTGATCGAAGAAGAGTCTCGGTCATGTCTATATAATTCACAAACCGTAGGGAGACACACTTAAGGATTCGATGTTGTTTAGTAGATATGGAATGTAAGTAGGGATACCGAATGTTGTTCGGAGTCTCGGATGGGATCCGGGATATCATGAGGAGATCCGGAATGGTCCGGAGAATAAGATTCATATAAGGTAAGTCCAATTCCAGAGTTCGGGAATGATTCTGATGTTTTCATCGGAGAGGTTCTAGAAGGGTCTAGAAGGTTCAACGGACCGGAAGGGGAAGGGTACATGAATGTGTAATGGATAAGTGGAATGATTGAATCATGTCCTAGGTCACTTGGTTGGGCAATTGCAAGAAAGAAATTAAGCTCCAAATTGAAAGTCAAAAGACAAGTTTGAAAAGTCAAACTGAGACAATGTATCCTAGTGGAGGAAGAAAAGAATCCTTCTTTCCCTTCACCACAAGCCAATTAGGAGAGGGAGTTGGGGGAGGATTCAAACTCCCCTCTCCCAAGCTGTCCTCCCTCTCATAAATATAGGGGAGGGGTTCCCCAAGGACAACACAACACCAGCCCCTCCCTACCTAGCCGCCGCACCGCCGCCACTGCCCACCGCCGCCAGCAGCAACGCTACCTCCTAGCGTCGCCGCCACCTTAGCCGCCGCTGGCCATGCCTCCTCCTCTCCGGCCCTCTAAACCCTAGATCGCCGGAAACCCTAGATCCACTATAACCTACTTCGGCTTAGGCGAAGCCCTGCAAGATCTTCCCTCTACTTTCGACACCACACTGTCGTACGGCCGGAATCGCGAGGGGAGAACTACAACCGCCGCTGCCTGCTGGAACAAGGGAGAGGAAGGTCTTCATCGAGTACCGAACTTTTTACCGATTGTGGAAGCGCTGCCGGAACGCAGCGCCGGAAGGATCCTCTATGCGATTGATGGCTTACGTGGAGCCTGTTGGGAACCCCAAGAGGAGGGTGTGAAGTAGCACAACAACAAGTTTTCCCTCAGTAAGAAACCGAGGTTATCGAACCAGCAGGAGGAAGGAAACGTCACACAGGTGTTGAAAGCAACACGGAAACCTGCACAACATAGACTCAAGACTTTGCACCAACGAATCAGTGAGGTTGTCAAGCTCATCGGTTTGTTGTAACAAAGGATTAAACGTATGGTGTGAAAGGTAATGGTTTGCAGCAAGTAACAGGTAACCGTGGAAGATGTATCAATGGTAAAGATTGAACGGGGTCCATAGTTCACTAGAGGTTCTCTCCTTAGATAAATAACATGGCATATAGGGTAAACAAATTACAACAGGGCAATTGACAGGAACTGAGAAAGGCATAACAATCCAATACCAGACAAAAAGATCTTATGATATTCGATTGGGCAATACAACAATATACATAGACTGCCATCCAACTGCATCTATGACTAGAAGTCCACCTTCAGGTTATCATCCGAACCCCCTCCAGTATTAAGTTGTAAGCAACAGACAACTGCTTTAAGCAAAGTGTGTAAGGTATACAATCCACTTCTTCCATGAATAAGAGACCAATGTTTTCTCCCTAGTAGCAACAGCACATCTACAACCGAAGAGATTTCTGTCACTTCCCTTGGAAACTAGAGGCATGAACCCACTATTGAGCATAAATACCCCCTCTTAGAGTCACTAGCAACTACTTGTCCAAGATAGCTACTAACAATGGAGAGCATGGAAGATCACAAACAACACAACACCAGCCCCTCCGCACCTAGCCGCCATGCCGCCGCCAGCCGCCGCGCTACCGCCTAGCGCCGCCGCCGCGCCGCCACCTTAGCCGCCGCTGGCCACGCCTCCTCCTCTCCGGCCCTCTAAACCCTAGATCGTCGAAAACCCTAGATCCACCATAACCTGCTCCAGCTTAGGAGAAGCCCTGCAAGATCTTCCCTCTACTTTCAACACCACACCGTCGTGCTGCCAGAATCGCGAGGGGAGAACTACAACCTCCGCTTCCTGCTGGAACAAGGGAGAGGGATGTATTCATCGAGTACCGAACGTGTGACCGACTGTGGAAGCGCTGCCGAAACGCAGCACCGGAAGGATCGTCTATGCGATCTTGAGATCGGCAAGTGTACAACTACATCACCCACGAGAATCTACTCTCGTTAACCGCTTTGGAATCTTCGAGGGTGAGTACTCTAATCGACTCGTTGCTACAATCTAATAGATAGATCTTGGCTTGTTTGTGTGCATGCGGTAGATTTTTTTGTTTTCCATGCTACAAAACCCTACATATTTACCTACTCTTTTGTCAATTTGTCAATCTACAGATTGGTGGATCGACACCGGTGCTAATATTTATGCGTGTGCTGATATCGCTTTGTTTTCTTCTTATCAGGTCACAAGAGATCTCTCTGTCTTGATGGGAAACAAATCGCATGCTTCTGTTCGTGGTGTTGGCACGGTGGATCTGAAGTTTACTTCAGAAAAGATCGTGCAGCTGAAGAACGTGTAACATGTGCCCTTAATAAATAAGAATCTCGTTAGTGGCTCCCTTCTTTGCAAAAAAGGTTTTAATTTGGTATTTGAGTCCAATAAAGTAGTCATTTCTAAGTATGGACAATTTATTGGTAAAAGTTATGAGTGCGGTGGTTTGTTCCGTCTTTCCCTATCAGATTTTTGTAATAAGGTTGTGAACCATTTTTGTGACCCTGGCAATGATACCGATGTTTGGCATTCACGACTTTGTCACATTAATTTTGGTTGTATGACACGGCTAGCCAAGATGAATTTAATTCCGAGTTTCACTTTAGCCAAAGGCTCTAAATGTCAAGAGTGTGTTCAAGCTAAGCAACCGCGCAAGCCTCACAAGCCTTTGCAGGAAGCAAGAAACTTGGCACCGCTGGAGCTTATACATTCAGATCTATGTGAGATGAATGGTGTGTTGACTAAAGGTGGAAATAAATACTTCATGATGTTGATTGATGATTCTGCTAGATTTTTCTATGTATATCTTTTGAAAACTAAAGATGAGGCTCTACACCACTTTAAAAACTATAAGGCAGAAGTTGAAAATCAACATGAGAGAAAGATTAAGAGAGTCCGGTCAGATCGTGGTGGAGAGTATTTCTCTAATGAGTTTGATTTATTTTGTGCGGAACATGGCATTATTCATGAGAGGACGCCTCCCCATTCTCTCCAATATAACAGGGTTGCCGAAAGGAAAAACCGTACTCTAATAGACTTGGTTAATGCCATGTTAGGTACTTCGGGTTTATCCAAGGCATGGTGGAGGAGGCGATATTGACATCATGTCATGTCCTGAATAAAGTTTCCACAAAATGCAATGAAACTGCTCCCTATGAATTTTGGGAGAAGAGGAAGCTAACACTCTCAAACTTACGTACTTGGGGTTGTTTGGCAGAGGTGAATTTTCCAATTCCCAAAAAGCATAAATTGGACCAAAGACCTGTCTTTCTTGGCTATGCTCATCATAGTGTCGCATACAAATTTCTAGTGGTGAAATCTGAGGTACCTGACATGAAGTTCGATACAATTATGGAGTCTAAGGATGCTAAATTATTTGAGGATATTTTTCCGATGAAAGACATGCCTAGTACATCTAGACATGAATCTGTTGAAACTCCTGAACCTGCCATTCCCATGGAATATTATGAACGAGCACATGATGAAATTCCTGAGGAGGTAGACAATGAAGTTCCTGTAAGGAACAAGAGACAGAGGATTTCAAAGTCCTTTGGTGACGAATTCATTGTATATCTCATGGATGATATCCCACCTCTATTTCAGAGGCTTATGCATCTCCTGGTGAAGACTACTGGAAAGAGGCTGTTCGTAGCGAGATGGATTCCATCATGGCTAACAAAACTTGGGAGATAATTGATCGTCCTTATGGGTGCAAACCTGTAGGATCTAAGTGGGTGTTCAAAAAGAATCTTAGGCCTGATGGTTAAAGGGATACGGGTAGGCTACACTAGCGCAAATCAAAATTTTCTACCGCGTAAACCAGGATTACTGTTGTCATAGATCACGGGATTACCACTAGACGCGCAGTTGCGGAATTTGATGAAGCGCGTCGAGGGAGTGCAAACGACCTACGTCTCCTCCTCGTTCTCATCTCGCGAGCAGCTCCCCTTTCGCGGCTCGTCCAAGCGCTACAGATGCAGCGCCTTCAAGGTATCCACACATACAGGGTGGAAGCGTCAGACGCTGGACTGCTAGGTCCGCGCGCGCAACACATGCGTGAGGAGTGGCGGCTGGGTGGAATGGTCTCACACTGATCAGCTCGCCCCACCCTCTCTTATATAGACGTCCCTAGTGGGCTTCTACATTAGGAGCCCATTAGTAGTCTAAGCCTGGTCTAATTCGGATCCAATCCTTATTAGGCTTCCAGCCCCTTAAGTGTGTGACCCTATAGGTTCATATACGTATAGACATGACACGAATACACTTATTATGTCAATAGTTGGTAGCGGCCTCTAGCAAGACGTGCTAACTCCTAAACGCATACAAAGATCATATCGGACGAACCATCACAAGGTTTAGTACATGTCTTTCCCTTTGCCTCACAATATTTGGTCTAGCTCCAAGCTGACCTCCCTTTCTCGATACTGTGATTCAAAATCCCTTTACTAGGTTAACTCTTAACCATATGTAGCACGACCATGAATTTCTAGATCCGATCACTCGAGGGCCCCAGAGATATCTCTCTCAAGTAGAGAGGGGCAAATCCCATCTTGATTGACCATGCCTTGCAGCATGCTTCAGGAAAACCCGAAAGCTACCTTTATAACTACCTAGTTACGGAGTAGCGTATGATAGCCCCAACGTATGTCGATCCACATCTCAAGTACATGCGACAATCTCAGGTCTAAGGACAAAACATACACGATGTGTAGAGAGAGAGAGAGCTGCAACTAATTGCCAGTCTCAAGTTGGGTTAGTCCAATCCCATGTTCATAACATGTGTCCACATCATTGGTTTGACATCTCCATGTCTATGACTTGCGAAACATAGTCATCAACCAATCGATGTGCTAGTCTAATATCCACATGTGTCCTCACATGAACTCCGACTAGGGACAACTATTAAACAACCATACAAGTAAATAGTTTCACAAACAATTCACATAATGTCCAATCAATACAAGTTGCCTGATATCGATATTCAACGAACATTACAATAACTCATGGATACATAAGAAATATAATCATCTCTATGATTGCCTCTAGGGCATATTTCCTTCAGTCTCCCACTTGCACTAGAGTCAATCTAGATTGTATCTAATACCTATTGCTCTTGTGTGCGCCTCATGAGCAGGCTGCGGGAGTGGCTTAGTAAAGAGATCTGCAACATTTGAGTCCGTATGTGACATGGTTATACCCTGCGGGTACACGATCTTAGCATACCTAGTCCAGCCCAAGGAAGGCCCACGAGAACATGCGCCAGCCCATGAAGATTTTTGGGTGGCCAGGGCCCATGACGCCTTCGGATCCTTGGAGAGCAAAACTAGAGTAGATAGAATATTCAAAGGGGCAAACCCTAAAACCTGTAACCGACTCGATCTGTGCCTGGGACCTGCCTATCTCTATATAAAGGCTAGGAGGGCACGATGTGGAGGGCACTTCACATACCACCGCATACATACCTCCACGCCAAATTACATCTGCACACCCTTGTAACTTTTGGTTCCGCCGTAATCAAGAGCAGACAAGAAGGAGTAGGGTTTTCCCTCCGTGGGCCTGAACCTGGGTAAACCTCGTGTCCCCGTGTTTCTTGTTTGCTAACCGTTCCGCGATCTCCAGCATCCCCATCTTCTCCAAAACCCAAGCTCATAACAATGGGCATTGACGAGATTAAACCTCGTCAATTGGCGTCGTCTTTGGGAACTGGGGGCGCTGATTGTGCGATTGTGACGGTCCCAACCAAAGCGATCTACAACTCCGTGGCGACGGAGAGTCATCTCCTCTTCGGCGCCTTCAACTTCACCGCCCACTCGCCAGCCACCCTGAAGGACTTCGAGCCCGTTGGCGACGGACTCGAAATCCTTTTTGGGAGCTTCTGCTTCCAGGTGGGGCAGACCGGCACTCTCCGCCTCCCAGAGCGGGTGCCCCTGCCATCGATCAGGCCCGCTTCATGGGCCCCGCACCCCGTGCTACGCACATCGCCATCGACAAATGAGTTCTATGACAGCAGCAGCTGCAACTCAGATCTGTGCGATCCACCATCGAAGGAAGGGACCTATGGTTCCGGATCCGAAATCTGCGGCAGCAGCGATCCAATCTACGAGCGCTACCAATTCGCCGCAGTCATCCAGAGTGACGTGGATCAGGAGCACAACCCGCCACCCAACCCGCAGGGTAGAAATGGCGAGAACAGGAGAAGCCAGCCCCCCGCCCAACGAGGACGACACCGATCGGGTCATCCACCTCAACAAAGAAGGATGGGCTCAAGCACGCGAAGTCGTCGCAGGCAACAAGATCCTGCCCGTGGGTGCCTCACAGGACCTACTGATGGCATACCACATGCTCTTAATCGAAGAGCACAAGAAGCAAGTGAAGATGCAAGAGGTGCTTGACAAACGCAAGCAAGCAGCCTCGTAATCCAGTGCGCGGCGAGCTGCGCTCTCCGCCATGGGCGGCTCCAGCTCGCATGGCAACCATGGCAACAAGCACCGTTCTCGCACGGAGAACATGGATCCCAAGGAACGTCGCGAGGTGACTCGGGCCCTCAACACGTCCTTCATGGAGATGGATGCCGATGGAAATGTCATCCCGAAGACGCTGCAAGCTGCGATCATGGCAGCCACCACATACCTTGCGTCCCATACACCTCCGGTGGGGGACCCGAAAAGGGCCATGCACAGGTCCGCGCTTACCGGACTTGGACTCATTGGAGCTGCGCTCCACGGAGAAGCTCCTGCAGAGCCAAAGAAGAAGGCTGCGGTCAGGTTCAACCGCAGCCCCACGCCTTCATCCGAAGATGAAGAGCACGACCTTCCTCGAAGGCACGAAAGCTCGCGCCATCGCAACCGCGATTACGACGCTCGAAGCGAGCTCACCCAACACAAGATCGACAAAGTACACGCCAAGCGCGTTTGCTCGTCCGAATCCGAGGAGGACGATGACGAAGGAGAATTCTGCGGAGCCCGATGCTTCAGCAGATCCGTTCGGCGGACACGGATGTCGCGGAACTTTAAGCTTCCTTCGGACACTCCGAAGTTCGATAGCACACATGACCCTAAGGCGTGGCTGAGCGACCACCTGTCGTCCGTCAAGCTACATAGCGGAAACAAGGACACCGCCCTGTAATGCCTTCAGCTGCAGCTGACAGGCGCAGCCCGGATCTGGCTCAGCAGCCTATCCTCGGGATCCATTCGAAGCTGGGAGGAACTGGCGTACAGTTTCATCCGAAACTTCAAAGGCACCAGCAAGAGGCCAGCCTCGATCGAGGAGTTGCGGGCCTGCACCCAACGAACGGGCGAATCCATTCGCTCGTACATATTGCGCTGGTCCAACACCAAGAACTCCACGGAGCACATCTCTGAGGAGAGAGCAATGGACGCCTTCAAGGATGGCGTCAAGCGCCAGGACTTCAAGGAAGAACTTGGGCATGTCAAACCCAAGACATTCGACCACCTCATGGACATCGCCAATAAGTGGGCCGATGGCGAGAACTCCGTCCACCGAGCACACTCGAAGGAGTAAGATGACTACGGCCAGCGACGTGAACGCCGTTGCAAGAGAAGATCGCGCGTCTACGACGATCGCGATGGACCCGACATCGTCGCGGCTGACTACGTCGACTGCCACAGCGATGGCAACCGCAGCAGCGGCGGATACCGCGGAAGCAACTTCCGTGACGGAGGACGCCCTACGCAGTCATTGAAACATCGCGGCCGTGACGACGGACCCTCAGCATACGACAAACTGTCGGGTCCATGCACCATCCACTTCTACATCGACAAGCAGGATGGTAAGAAGAAGGCAAGCCACATGCTCAAGGACTGCCGCGACTTCCAGAAACCCAGCAAGAGCATGTCTCAGATGAGGCAACAAGCCCCGAACCCTGGGTACGGGAACGCACCTGCACCAGGTGAGATCGCACACGGAGCTCCTCCACCACCACCTGCGGGACCTTCAAACCACCCAATCGCACCTGCGCAGAACAACGGCGGAAATGGGTACCCCGTGCCAAAAGGATCTCTAATTATCCAAAAAGGGCGCCCAACGAACAGGGTGCAGAAGAAAATCACCCGCCAGATTAATCTGGTTGTGACCGCTCCACCTGCCATCCCTGAGTACCTCAGCGGATCGGAGTCCTGCATCACGTTCAGCCGTTCGGATCACCCCTGCCAGGTCCCTCGCCCAGGTCATGCTGCCCTGGTGCTCGAGGCGCAGATCTAAGGGTTCGACATGAGCCGCGTCTTCATGGATGGTGGCAGCGGCATCAATCTGATGTTTGCCAGTACCTTAGCAGAATGCGGATTCCGCTGTGCAGCCTGGAACAATCCGATACAACGTTCCACGACATCGTCCCAGGGAAGGAAGTATTACCCCTGGGAAAGATATGGCTCGACGTCATCTTTGGCAAGCCGGATAACTTCTGGTGCGAGCGACTCGAGTTTTAGGTGGTGGACTGGCCATCATAATACCATGCCATCCTCGGGCGTGTGGCATTTGCACGATTCCTGGCGGTACTGCACTACGCGTACCTTCTACTCAAGATGCCAGGACCCAAGGGAGTCATCACGGTCCATGGGAGCTTCACCCGATCGGACCACTACGACAGGGACTTCAACCGAATCTCCCAGTCATTTGGCATGCAGGAGGAGCTCATAAGGCTCCGCGAGGTGACAGACAACGGGGCACCACCAGTCACAAGACAGAACGCACCAAACATGTCCTTTGACTCCACCTCAACACAAAAAAGGTGCAGGTCCACCCGACGGATGCCTCTAAGACGATGCTGATCGCCAACGACCTCAGCTCCGCATAGGAAAGCGCGCTCGTCGAATTCCTCCGTGAGCGCTGGGAAATCTTCGCCTGGTGTCCTGCGGACATGCCAGGAGTTCCCAGGGATTTCGCCGAGCACGCACTCAACGTCTTTCCAGACGCCAGGCCCGTCAAACAGTCCATCTGACAACTGTCCGAACCATGGGCCGAAGCAATCGGAGTCGAAGTAAACAGACTACTCGACGCAAACTTCTCCAGGGAGATCAAGGAGAGCGAGTGGCTCGCCAACACCGTGATGGTCCCCAAAAAGGACACGGGCATCTTGCGGATGTGTGTGGACTTCACATCGCTGAACAAGCACTGCCCGAAGGATCACTTTCCTCTCCCTTGGATCGGTCAGATCATCGATTCAACTGCAGGATGCGAAAAGCTCTCCTTCCTCGACGCCTACTCAGGCTACAACTAGATCCGACTAAAGGTCGAAGATCAGGAGAAAATGACGTTCATCATGCCGTTCAGAGTGTTCTCCTACAACACAATGCCCTTCGGGCTGAAGAACGCAGGCGCCACATACCAACGGTGCATGCAGGCATGCCTGAAGGACCAGATCGGCCGCAACATCCAAGTCTATGTCGATGACATAGTCATCAAAACAAGGGAGGCCAAGACGCTCATCGACGATCTCCGTGAGACATTCGATAATCTTTATCGCTACAAGATCAAGCTAAACCCAGAAAAGTGCACCTTCGGCATCCCATCTGGCCAGCTGCTAGGCTATTTCATCTCCCAGCGAGGAATCGAAGCGAACCCGAAGAAAATCCGGGCAATAATGGACATGGAGAACCGAAGAACCTCAAGGGTGTCCAACAGCTTTCTGGACGAATCATGGCGTTGAGAAGGTTCATCAGCCGCATGGGCGAAAAAGCTCTGCCGTTCTATCAGCTGCTACGCAAAGCAGACAAATTCGAGTGGACGCCCAAAGTGGACGACGCATTCGAAGATCTAAAGCGGCTAATCTCTACCTCGCCCGTCTTGGTCACACCAAAGGAGCGCGAGCCTTTACTGCTATACATAGCAGCCACACACCAGGTGGTAAGCACCGTGCTGGTGGTCGAGCGACCTGAAGAAGGCAAGACCCATGGGGTTCAATGCCCAATCTACTACCTCAGCGAGGTATTGACACCAACAAACCAGAGGTACCCTCACTACCAAAAACTCGCCTACGGCATGTTCATGACGGCTCGTCGGCTGAGCCACTACTTCCAGGAGCAGCAGGTGATGGTCGTCAACGAGGCACCCCTGAACAGCATCCTGAACAACCCGGAGGCCACAAGACATGTGGCCCTGTGGGGCATCGAGCTGTCACCTCTAGACATCGTCTACGAGAAACGCCATGCGATCAAGTCTCAGGTCCTTCCGGACTTCCTCGTCCACTGGATGGAACTGCAGCTGCTAGACGGCTCCAAGCGCGAGGCCGGAGCAGGAGCCGGGGTCATACTGACCTCCCTGTTGGGTGACAAAATGAAGTACGTCCTCCGGATGAAATTTCGAGCTTCCAACAACGAGGCCGAGTACGAAGCCCTCATCCACGACATGAGGATGGCCAAAATCTGGGACGCGACGTGCCTGGTCATCTACGCAGACTCGAACCTCATCGTCCAGTAGACGATGAATGAGTGCGACGCACACGCCGCCAACATGATCGCGTACCGCGCACTCTACAACGCACTCGAAGGGGACTTCGACGGCTGTGAGCTTCGACATGTTGGGAGAGAAAGCATCGAAGAGGCCGACAGACTCACCAACATCGGCTCCACCTGCGCACGGGTGCCACTAGGTGTGTTCGTCGAACATGTATGCGTGCCATCCATCAAAAGGAAATTCCCAAAGGGATCACCCGAAGAAGCAAAACACTCGCGGGCTGCGCTACCCGACGGTCAGGAAGGACCCAAAAATCTCGACACAGAGGTTGCAGTGGTCAACCTGATGCAGGTCATGGCAGTCGAAGAAACATGCACACGACCGTACCTCAGGTACCTGATAGATGGAGAACTGCCTGATAGCCCGACAGATGCCCGGCGCATATCTTGCCGGTCCAAGGCCTTCACCATCATCAATGGCGAGCTGTACAAGCGCAGCATTTCGGGTGTACTCCAAAGATGCGTCACCATCGGCGACGGCAAAACCATCCTCCAAGACATCCACGAGGGTATCTGCGGCCATCATGCGGGCAGCCGCGCCCTTTTCGCCAAAGCTCTACGAGCTGGGTTCTACTGGCCAACGGCCATGAACGACGCCAAGGACATCGTCCGAAGGTGCAACGGGTGCCAGAGGTTCACAGATAAACCACACGCACCAGGATCGGAGCTCAGGCCCATACCCCTGGCCTGGCCCTTCACCCAATGGGGCCTCGGCATGATCGGCAAACTGCTCAAGTCCTCGAAAGGAGGCCATGTCTACCTCCTGGTCGCAGTCGACAAATTCACCAAGTGGATCGAGGCCATGCCTGTTACTTACCAAAAGGGCAAAACGGACATCAAGTTCTTCGAATCCATTGTGTATAGGTTCGGCGTGCTGCACAGCATCTGCACCGACAATGGGTCGAACTTCGTCTCCAAAGAATTCCAGGACTTCTGCGAAGACCTCGGAATCAACATCACATATGCCTCCGTGGCGCACCCGCAAACAAACGGGAAGGTCGAAAAGGCCAACGGCCTCGTCGGTGGCGGCATCAAGAAGCGCCTCATGAGCCCACTCCAGCGACTCGCAGGAGCCTGGACACAAGAGATACCCTCCGTTCTCTGGAGCTTGCGCACGACGCCAAACAGCTCAACTGGCTACACGCCCTTCTTCATGGTGCACGGAGCCGAAGTCGTACTGCCTGCAGAGGTACGCCACAAGGCCCCACGGATCGTCGCCTACAGCGAGGCCGAATCGATGGCCGCACTCGAAGACGTCGTCGACACACTCGACGAGGCACGCGACATCACCGCGGCTCGATCAGCGGTCTATCAATAGAGCCTCCGCAACTATCACAGTCGTCGGCTGCGCCCAAGGTCCTTCGTCGAAGGAGACCTAGTCTTACGACTCAAGAAAGAGCGACCGAAGAAGCTCGAGTCATCCTGGGAAGGACCCTACATTGTCACTGAAGTCATCCCAGGTGGCGCCTATCGCCTCAAACACGTGGAGTCTGGAGTCGCATACTCCAACCCATGGAACGTCGCACAACTGCAATGCTTCTACGCATAGCTACTCCCCCTCCTTTTTATTTGCAATAAGGCTATTCAGCCAAGGCTACTCAGCCGAACAATGTACCTCCTTCTTACGATATGAATAAAGCTAAGTGTCTCGCCCCAAATTTTCTTGTCTATTATTCGCATTTTCTTCATGTTACAACACACTCGGGGGCTCCCCTCACCTCACGACTTCGTCGACTGAGGATAACGCGTGTACACCTGAGTAGCTAACCACGTCAGGCTAACGAAAAGGGCACGCATAAAAATAAAGCACCACGTGCTAAAACAACAATCAAAATTTACAACAAAGGGCATAACACGCCTAATCGAATATATACAAATTTTACATCTATCTTTTTACAAGACCTACCTATTCTGAAGAATCACCTACGCACGCTGATCAAAGAGATCTACAATTTGTTCGGCATACTGCCTTACAGCCGCATAATGTGGACGCATATCCCACACACCACCATTCGGCCGAAGAGGCGGCCCATCTGCCACAGCATCAAGATTTACATCAGGACGGTGTAGGTGCACAAGGGAAAGCGTAGTACTTCACCCCCGCAACAAGCTGATGCCGCACAAGCTCCCTAACATGATGCACATCTCGAAACTTTGCTAGCAGGCCCCCAGAGAGTCGATGGTGCCTCATCCAAGGGAAACATCACGTGCAGAACCGACGCCAACAAAGTCTTCGCTCAACGCAGCACCCGCGAGACCTGGTGAACACGATCCTGCACAGTCGCAAGGACCATGGCACGATCGCGGTCCATCCAGAAAAAACCGCCGGCCTCCATGTCCTGCTGGGTCAAGCAGTTGATCCGAACAGCAACACGCTCCTTCTCCTCCTTAGGAACAAGGTTAGCACCTGCAACAATTGCAAAGTAAGATGACAGGCCAGCGGCCGCATCCGAAAAAATGAGCAGCAGCTCGAAAAACTCACATTGAAGCTGTTCGGCCAGACGACGCAACTCCCCCCATCAAAAACTCCTCTCTGGCAGCGCCTCGCTCTGTCTTAGATTTCCAAACATCGGCGTGGCCGCGCACTCCAAGCAATTCTTTCTTAAGACTATGGATGCGATCATGAAGAAACACAAGCTGCGACGCACCATCCAAAGATGGCCACAACTGCGGTGTAGGCAAAGTGTCAACGGGATCATCACCCGAAGGTCCCTAGGGGAAAAGAAGGAAGCGATATGAACAAACACACGAATGAACAAAGAGCTCGAAGATTCATTATATGCAGCAAAAATACACTACGTGGCACAAGGACTATTCATAGACATAATTAAAACAAAAGAAACAAAAGCTATCCTACAACTACAAGGCCTGAGAAGCTGCATCCTGAGTTGCCTCGGAGCCGGATTGCCTGCTCTTGGCCTCCCCCTGCTGCCTCAACGCATACTCAGCCAGCAAGTCAATCAACTTCGGCCCATAACGTTTACAATGGGCAGCGTAGAGGGCGAAGGCTACCTCGGATCCGTCAGCAGTCGTTGGCATCTGGGAGGTGACCTGATGAAGATCCAGCTCCGCTCCAGACGCCAGGGCCATCGCCAGTCCCACGGATGCACCGATGCCTTTCTGCTTGTGCTTATACGCTGCAGGCGCGTCGACTGACAGCGCATCCGCCAACGAGTCGACATCCTCGAGGGTGACGCCTTTGGGGACGAGCTCCTTATAGAAGCGCCCAAGAACCTCCTTGGCCTTGGCGAGTGAGCCGACCACGGTACTACAGCGGTCCTCGACCGCCGCAGTGGAATCATCCAGAGCACTGCGGTCAAACTCGATGCCTGCGACATCTAAACGAACGGAAGAAACGACGTGAAAACCAAGTAACAAAAGAAAGACAAGGAAGCCGAAAAGGAACAGACGAAACCACTCACCCGAAATAGCCTTGGCAGCAGCCATCAGCTTGCCGGCTACCTCCTTCTCGCACAAGGCCGCAGCGGTGGCAAGTTGCTCCTCGCGGTCCGTAGCCTCCTACTGCAGGCACTCCTTGGCCGCAACTGCGTCGGCTAGCTCCTGCTCGAGGCTCTCCTCCGCACCAACGGCGTCCTCGGCTTTCTTCTCCGCTCGCCCAAGGCTCTTTTTGAGAGCATCAAGCTCACGGAGGGTGGTATTGTTATCTTCTACAAACAAAAGATCACGCATCGGATCGAAGGAAGAAGGAAGCAGAGGAAGACGAGAAAAGACCAACTCATGAACGTACCCTGAAGCTGCTTGAAGCTGGCCTCCAACACCAGGTGCAGCTGCAACAGCTCATTGGCACCTTGCACAAATGGCTGCAACAAGACACAACTTGTCAAAAGAAAGGCTCGGGGGCTGCGCCCAAGGAACGAGCAAGGAAAATTACACATACGAAAAGAACGCTCGGGGGCTCCCCCGAGACACGTACAAAAAAAAGAAAGGCACGATCATTAGATCATCCGACAGATGACTCGGGGCTCCCCCCGAGACACGAAGCAAAAACGATCAGCAGATCATCCGAAAATACTCGGAGATGCCCCCGCGGGAAGAACAAAAACACTTACGTGGTTAGACAGCGACTCCGAAGGTCTGACTGTAGTCTTCTGGGGGACAACCACCCGAGCCTCTTGCGGAGAAGGGTTCGGAGCAGCACCCTCAGAGGTGGCCACCGTCTAAGGAGGAGGAGGAACAACTTTCGACTCCCCCAGCATCTCCCGAGCGCCATCACTAAAGGAGCCATCGGAAGAGTGGCTACAAATAGAAAACGTCAGCCAAGTACAAGCAAGAAGATGAGAGAAAGCAAAAAGCAACTGAAGAAAACTTACGAGTCAAGATCGCTCAAGTCGAAGACAGGCGGGGTCCTCCTGCCCTTCTTCTCTTCCTTCTTCTGCTTCGCCAGCGGCTGCGGCGCCACAGCTCGCACAGGCATGGTCGGAATAGGAGAGGAAGAGCCACCATGACCCCCACTATGATGCTCAAGGCATGACGGGTTCCTACGGGTCGGCGGAGTCGAAGCATCCGACGTCTCGCTCGAGCTCCGCATCCGCTTCCGAGTCTGCTCCTCGCTAGACTCAAAAGTTTTTTCCGCTGGTGATCGCGCCGAAGGAAGCTCACACATGGAATCCACTACCTCATTGTCCGGTGCATTCGGAAACAGTTTGGGTAGTGGAGGCGACATGCCCGGTACCTTGAACTCCTGCGCAAAAGAAACAAACTTTCAGAACATAAGCAAGTTCAATAAAAACACAGTAAAAAAAAGCGCTACGCGCACGCTCCAGATCTACACCTGTGGAATTGGACGAGAGGCGGCGAATGGAGGAGTCAGCGAATTCCCCGGGAGATCCTCTCCAGCCTTGAACTTCAGCAGCGGCCGAAGAATCCTGTCAAGATCCCCCCTGGAGAACTCTTCATCCAAAACCCTAGTTGGATAGTGGCGACCAGAATAAAGGAACATCGGGTGCGCCCTAGCCTGGAGCGGCTGCACCCGACGTTTGATGAAGGTGCGGATGATATCCACACCGTTCACCTCTTTATCCGGAATCAACTGAATATCCTCCACCCGATGATAGAGCCCCTCTATCTCCGCCACCTCGCCATCCAAGATGTGGTTCTTCCAGGACCTTTTCGGCTCGATTTTCTGGGAAGGTCAAAAGGAGCAAGACCAAAGTTCTGCCAGGCCTTTGTGGAGTCACGGATGTAAAACCATCGCCTCCGCCAGTACTGGACAGATTCGGACATAGAAAAGGAGAAGAAAAGAAAGTTGGATCTAAGGGAAATGATGCAGCCGCCAATGGGATAAACACCATCGGAGCCAGATTGCCTCTTCACGGAATAGAGCTTCCGGAAGAGGCCAAAGTGCGGCTCGATACCGAGCCAGCACTCGCAGAATGTGATGAAGCAGGCGACATAAAGAAGAGAGTTTGGTGAAATATGATGAAGCTGGATGCCATAAAGGAAAAGCAATCCACGGAGAAAATCGTGGATTGGGAAAGAAAGGCCCCGAAGGACAAAAGCGATGAACATAACCTGAAACCCAGCAGGAGGACGGGGAATTACCTCGTCGCCAGGAACTCTGACGGCCTCCCTATCCCACGGGATAAGACCCCGCTCACGGAGCTTGCAGAGGTCACCCTCACGCATCTCCGATCGCCGCCAGCCACCATCGGTGACGCGAGTGGCGGCGAAACCCTTCTTGCCACCGGCGGCAGCACTGGTACCAACTGCGGTGGAGGCCTTCCTGGACTTCCCCATCGCAGTATGATGACGAAGACGACGAGCACGCAGAAACAAGGAAGGAAAGATTCGAAGAAATTCTAGCGCGCAGCGAGAAAAGCTCAAAGAAGATGGGAGCAGTGAAACAGGAATGGCTGTGGTGAAAACAAACTAACTTTTCCCCAATAATTATAAGGACGAGGACGATGCACGACGACCGTCCATCGGGAAGACCTAGAGCCAACATCAAGGTCTGGCCATCCACGTGTCAGCACAACAGCGAACCGTCGCTCACACGCCGTCCACTACGCACGGAAATCGAGGCGACGCCGTAATTATATCCACGCCGCGCGTGACCAGTCAACTCAAAGTCAGAAGGTGGGACCCATGTTCGTCCAGTCAAGTCATCTCTGGCGCCGCAACGCTTGAGGTCACCGATCGTTAGCACTGACGTCATCAAAAGCTATACTAGCAACGGTTACAATTTTTCGGCTATACAGCTTAGAGTACTCACTCGAATCTACGATTCGACTAACTACTCGGGGGCTACTCCTATCAGGAGCGCTGGTCACGCACCCAAAAAATAATCAAAGCACTATACCATGGAACTATTCTTCGAGTCCTACGTCGAGTTTGCGACTCCACTACGGACTCGGGGGCTACTCCCATAGGGAGGATGGATTCAAGCGTCCGAAAAATTTGTGTCCTACGGACCTGAAGCCAAACAACGACCGAATTAAAGTCTCTGCTCGAGTCTACGACTCGAACAGACACTCGGGGGCTACTCCCATAGGGAGCGCTAGTTGCGCACCCTATGAATTCTTCGACTGCGATCCTTCGGATCAGCGTGCAAAAACTTTTTGGCAACTCTGCCCCAATTAACGCTAAGTGAGTAACATCCTCCTTGGCCACCCGAAACACCTCCGCGGTGATAAACATTCGGATGTTGTGTCTGCAACACAAAGATAAGAACTACAGATATCATCTGATGGCCTGACAATGCACACGACTGCGCTCTGCTAGTAAGAATCCGTGCAATAGGCACGATGAAAAATCCCGACGGACGCGTTGGGTACATCATTTAAAATTCACTGGAATTCCACTCCTGTAAGTCCTCGGCCACCTGAGTCAAATTACGCCAGCATATGTTCCGGGTTCGAGTCGAGGGACTCGAATCTGAAGAAGATCGTGTTGTTTTGTCCTAAGATAGTTAACTGACCCTGATCTGTCGGGAGAGTCAGGTACACGCATCAACAATCCCTACACACTCAAATCATTCTCTAGACAAACAGAGGTAGCTGCACTTGAAGGATTGAAGAGTCCTCAGCCGAATCTACGATTTGACTAAACACTCGGGGGCTACTGACATGGTTATACCCTGCGAGTAAACGATCTTAGCATAACTAGTCCAGCCCAAGGAAGGCCCACGAGAACATGCGCCAGCCCATGAAGATTTTCGGGTGGCCAGGGCCCATGACGCCTTCGGATCCTTGGAGAGCAAGACTAGAGTAGATAGAATATTCAAAGGGGCAAACCCTAAAACCTGTAATCGACTCGATCTGTGCCTGGGACCTGCCTATCTATATATAAATCGAATGTTCCAACTCTGAGATGCTTGCTTCTGCCCATAAATAGACTTTAGAAGTTTGCATACCTTTCCAGCATTGTTTGGATCGACAAAACCTTCGGGCTGCATCATATACACGTCCTTAGTTAGGATTCCATTTAGGAAAGCCGTCTTGACATCCATCTGCCATATTTCATAGTCGAAATGTGCAACAATGGCTAGAATGATCCATATAGATTTAAGCATCGCTACGGGCGAGAAAGTCTCGCCGTAGTCAACTCCTTGAACTTGTCGAAAACCTTTTGCAACAAGTCAAGCTTTATGGATGTGAACATTTCCATCCATATCAATATTCTTCTTATAGATCCATTTGACTCGATGGCTTTAATACCATCAGGCAGGTCAACCAAGTTCCAAACTTGATTGTCTCCCATGGACTCTATCTCGGATCTCATGGCTATCCACCATTTCTCAGAGTCTGGGTCCACCATCGCTTCTGCATAGTTCGCAGGCTCATCATTATCTAACAATAATAATTCCCACGTTTCGTGGAGCCTCGTCGACCTTCGTGGTTGTGGTGCTTCTATTGCCACGGGATCCTCAACTTGTTCTGCTACAATAGCATCACTTGTAGAAGCATCCCCAACTAGCTCATCTTGAACTTATTCAAGTCGCACTGACCTTCCACTCTTTCCCTTTGTGAGAAATTATTTCTCTAGGAAAACACCACTACGACCGACAAACACTTTGCCCTCTTCTCGGTTGTAGAAGTAATACCCTAAGGTTTCCCTCGGATATCCCACAAAAATGCACTTATCCAATTTGGGTGTTAGCTTGTCCGACTGAAGTCGCTTGACAAATGCATCACAACCCCAAATCTTTAGAAAAGACAAACTCGGGTTCTTTCCAGTCCACATATCATATGGTGTCTTAACTACGGATTTAGATGGTACCCTATTAAGTGTGAAAGGTGCCGTTTCTAGAGCGTAACCCCAAAATGATAATGGTAAATCTGACTGGCTCATCATCGATCGAACCATGTCCAACAAAGTTCGATATGGCCGTTCGGAGACCTCCTTCCTTTGAGGTGTTCCGGGCGGCGTGAGCTGTGGAACAATTCCGCAACTCTTAAGACGATTGCTAAATTCGTGACTCAAATATTCACCTCCGCGATCAGAGCACAAGGCCTTTATTTTCTTGCCACGTTGATTCTCTACCTCATTCTGAAACTCCTTGAATTTTTCAAAAGTTTCAGACTTATGCTTCATCAAATAGACATAACCATATCTACTGAAATCATCAGTGAAAGTAATGAAGTAGTGATATCCTCCTCTGGTTGTCGTGCTCATTGGTCCACATACATCAGTATGTATGAGTTCTAACAAGTATGTCGCTCTCTCGGCTAAACCGAAAAAGGTGACTTGGTCATCTTTCCAAGTAAACAAGCCTGACATGTCTCGTATGATTCAAAATCAAACGAAGTTAGAAGACCATCACCATGGAGCTTCTTCATGAGCTTTTCACTTATATGCCCCAAACAACAATGCCATAAATAGGTAGGACTCAAATCATTAGGCTGAAGCCTTTTAGCACTAACATTGTAAACAGATGCATCATCAAGATTTAAAATAAATAACCCATTCACAATGGGAGCATCAGCCATAAACATAGCATTCTTAGAGATTACATAACCCAGGATACCACCAGATCAAGATGAGGAAGTCAGACCAATTGGCCACTTCGTTCACTACCCCATACGGCACGTTTTGCTATGTTACGATGCCCTTTGGGCTAGAAAATGCAGGTGCTACCTACCAGCGGACAATGCAACGTTGCCTTCACGACCAAATTGGTCGGAACGTTCACGCCTACGTGGATGATATCGCGGTGATGTCTGAGAAGTCAAACGACTTAATCTCCGACTTAAAAGAAACCTTTGATAATCTCCGGAAATACAACATGATGCTTAACCCTAAGAAGTGCGTCTTCGGGTTCCAGCCGGCAAATTGTTGGGTTTCATCGTTTCCCAGCGCGGAATCGAGGTCAACCCGGAGAAAATAAAGGCCATCTTGAACATAAACCGTCCGACATTCCTAAAGGACATTCAACGACTAAAAGGTTGTGTTGCAGCAGTTAGTCGGTTCATTAGCCGACTTGGAGAGAAGGCTCTGCCGCTGTACAAGTTGCTGAAGAAGGCGGACAAATTCACATGGACGGACGAAGCAGATGCATCATTGAAGCAGCTCAAGGAGATTCTTTCCTCAGCGCCTATCCTTGCAGCACCTGAGCCTGGATAACCCCTGTTAATCTACATGGCGGCAACCAACCGGGTAATCAGCATCATCGTCGTGGTAGAGCGGAAGGAACCAGGCTATGAGTACGGAGTTCAACGACCAGTTTACTATGTGAGCGAGGTCTTGACAGAGTCCAAGCAGCGTTACCCGTACTACCAGAAGATAGCTTATGGAGTATTCCTTGCTTGTTGGAAGCTAGGGCATTACTTTTAGGAGCACCCAATCACAGTGGTGAGCAAGACTCCACTGTCCGACATAATCAACAACAGCGACGCTACAGGAAGGGTCGCGAAGTGGGGCATTGAACTTGCCGCCTTCGAGATCACCTACAAGAGACGCGACGCTATCAAGTCACAAGCCTTGGCGGATTTTGTGGCAGATTGGATGGAGATGCCAGATGCTACTCCGTTGCCGGAACCAGAGTACTAGGTGATGCACTTTGACAGATCAAAGCTGCTCAACGGCTCGGGGGCTGGTGTATTGATACAGTCACCAACAGGAGACAAGCTACACTACGTTCTGCAGATCCACTTCGAGGCTACAAACAACATGGCGGAGTATGAAGCACTCATTCATGGACTACGTGTAGCCAAGGATATTGGCATCAAGCGCATAGTTTGCTGTGGAGATTCTGACTTTGTTGCCCAGCAGGTGGTTGGCACCTGGAATGCTCGAAACCCTATGATGGCGGCATATCGAGACGAAGTGGACGAGATAGCCAAGAGCTTCTTGGGCTACGAAGTCAAGTATATACCTAGGGAGCAAAACGAGGCGGCTGACCTGTTGTCTAAGCTTGGATCAGGGCGCAAGCGAATTCCGCCAGGAGTTTTCCTAGAGCATCTGCGCACACCATCCGTGAAGGGAGCCGACATCGACAACCCAGATAGAGCTGACTCTTTCGTCAACATGGTGACCAAGGTCCCTCCGGCTTGGACAAAACCGTTCATGGAGTATCTCAAACACGGAACTTTGCCCGACGACGAGGTCGAAAGACGGCAAATAGTACGACGAGCAAAGGGTTATACCATAATCAATGGACAACTCTACAAAAGGAGCACTACTGGTGTATACCTAAAGTGTGTTTCCCAGCTAGAAGGTATGGAAATCCTACACGAAATCCATCTCGGAGATTGCGGGCATCACGCCGCTCCTCGATCGTTGGTCGCGAAAGCCTTCCGGCAAGGATTCTACTGGCTGACCGCGAAGGCGGACACCGACAAGCTGGTTGAGACATGCATGGGATGCCAGTATTATGCCCGACAACCACATGTTCCTGCTGAAGAATTGCGAACAATACCAATAACTTGGCCGTTTGCAGTCTAGGGGCTAGACATGGTGGGACCGTTATAGACGGCACCTTGTGGGTTTACGCATCTTCTTGTAGTAGTTGATAAATTCACTAAATGGATAGAAGCTAAACCCATTAGAAAGCTTGATGGGGCAACTGCCCTCAGGTTTGTCCGGGATCTAGTGGTGATATTTGGTCTCCCACATAGCATTATCACTGACAACGGCAGCAATTTGTCACTCAGAGAAGTGGAGGCTTATTGTTGGGAGAAGGGCATCCGACTTGAACTTGCATCTATGGAATACCCACAGTCCAATGGCCAGGTTGAGCGAGCCAATGGATTAATTCTGCAGGGAATCAAGCCATGTCTTGAGGCACCGCTACACAGAGCAGCTGGAGCCTGGGCGGAAGAACTTCCATCTGTGCTGTGGAGTTTACAAACTACACCCAACAGATCCACCGGCTACACCCCTTACTTCATGGTATATGGAGCAGAAGCCATCCTGCCTTCCGACATACTTCACGATGCACCAAGGGTTGCCGCCTACGACGAAGATGACGCTGAAGAATCCAGACGCCTAGATGTGGACCTTCTCGAGGAGGAGCGCGTTTTGGCATGCCAAAGATCCGCCATCTACCAGCAGAAGCTACGCAGCTACCATAGTCGCCGCGTTCGGCATCGCTCGATTAAAGAGGGGGATTTGGTGCTCCGACTTAAGCAGAAGAAGTCACACAAATTATCCCCGCCATGGGAAGGACCGTTCATCATAAGCGAGGCGCTGCTCAATGGGTCTTACTACCTCGTTGAGAATCGAGAACTGAAGGATAGACCCAACTAGGATCATAAGCGTAAGCGACGTGACCCGGATGATGACTACCCGGAGCTTGATCGGCCATGGAACATAGCACAGCTACGTCCTTTTTACACTTAGCATTTTTTATCTAATTGTGTACCTGTTATATGATCAATGAAATAAATCTTTCTGTTTCACTCATATTTCTGAGTCTTTTACCTCCTTTAGTGTTCATTTTTGGATCATGTAAAACCTTTATGCACAAGTTTTGCAATTGCACTTGTGAAAATTCCGCCTACGGGCGTTAGCTTAAGTTTTCTGGTCAACACATTCTTTGTCGTTTTTATGTGGATTCTGGAGTAGTGACTTTTGGCACTTATTGTCGGCGATTTTGTGCTTAGGTTATTGAAGGTGCCATTGGGCATCATCACCTGAGCGCATGGTTCCGACAACGAATCTTCCGACTCACGAAAATTCAAGCATAAGAACCAAAGTAATGGATAAGCCAACACTTGCTTAAAAAAATATACATGCTGGAAACTAGTCCTTGAGTAGCAGGAAATAACAACCATTGTTTTCCGCCTTAAGTTACATCAATAAGTTTTTTCCGCATATGCACCAAAGGTGAAACAAATATTACAAAGTTGTTCTTCATTCCTTTGGCGCAGGAGACTTAGAAGCAGCGTCATCTCCAGCCGGAAAGTCACCCTCGAAGTCGGCGGTGTGAAGAGACTCGAAGGGGCTTTGGTTGCCGCCATCGATGGTGTTCATTGGCACGAAGACGTTGATGTCGACCAAGTCGACAACCCTGGTGTCATCACCCACGAGCGACGGCAAGATGGATTCATGGTTAATCTCTTTGCCATCGTCGTCTACGTCAGGAATGCTAGAGGTCACCGTGTCGATGTCGGCATCTTCGTAGTGTGCCTTCACCATTCACAACGCCATCCTTGCGCCAGCCCGTGCACATGAAGTTTTCCAGCTTGTGATGCGCTCGGGGGCTCGGCGCAGAATCTCCAAGTACTTCGCCATGGAGTCCGATGCCTTGATATTTATCTGGAGGGGCTTGGCGATCTCCTTAGCTTGCGTGATGGCGGTGTTGATGAAGTTGCCGGAAAGAACCATGCATTCATTGGCTGGAGGTGGCGATCGGGTTAAACCCATAGGAGCTGCAAATTCCAACAAGGAGCGCATGAGTTCAAAAATTCAGAGTACCCAGACTACAGAAATGCAAGACGGAGAAAACTTACTGAAGATGCTGGCCTCATCTTGCCAGAGGATGTCCTCCAAGGATTCTTTCTCTTGTTGGAGGAGATTATACGCCTCACTATGGCGTTGATTCTGCTTATCGGCAGCTTGCTTCTGATATCTTAAGATAGAGATCTCCTCCATCAAGAGATTAATTTCCTCGGTGGCGGAGTCCTGCAGGGCCTTCATTGACTCCTCATGCATTTTCAGCATGTCCTTCCTCTCCTGCTTAAGAATTTTGTTCTCGCTATCCAGCTCTTGAATATGCTTGGATTGCTCGACAATATTCTTGGCCTTGGCAATGGTTTCTGCAAGTCGGAGAAAGCAAAGTACACAGTGAGTACTCAGAGAATACGGGCACAAAACCAAGTCAGAATGCAAAAAATAAAACAGACGCTTGCTCTTGGTGATCTGTTCCTTCAAGAAGGCAGTTTTACCCTTTTCAGCTTCTAAGTCTGCACGCATCTTCTGGTACTTGTCATTGGCCATGCCCCTCCGAGCACTCTCGTTCTGTGTAAAAAAGGTCAATGATAAAACATTTTTTGGTCTGCTTGGAGCATCTAACCGGAAATTTTCCACCTAGACGCTCGGGGGCTACAGCGAGAGTTTTTAACTTAGTAATATGCTTAGCTTTCCTTTGAGCATCTAGTCGGAACTAATTCAGTTCTGGATTAGAAGCTTGGGGGCTACAGTATAAAGTTTTTTAACTCAGATATATGCTTAGCTTTTCTTTAAGCATCTAGTCAGAACTAATTCAGTTACAACTAGAGGCTTGGGGGCTACAGTATTGAAATTTATAAACACTGCGTATGCTACTCTTAAAAGCATCTAGTCGGAATAATTCATTCCACCTACATGCTTGGGGCTATAGTGAGAGGTTTTCTAACTTAGTCACTCTTAGAGCATATAGATGCAAAGACCTATGGTTTTTCATCTACATCCTCGGGGGCTACAGTGGGATACTCATATGAAATGCGAAAGGCAAATAAAACTTACAAGTGCAATGATCTTGAGGTTTTTAGCACTCTCGGCCAGCAGCTTGCCAAAGGATTCACTGTTTCCTTGCAAAATTTCTGCTTGTCGGTAGAGCACCTCTAGACCGCACGTTAGAGATGTCGGTGCCGCACCAGGAGCCAGAGCAGTGCTACCCGGTGTAAGTACCGGATATACTATCTTTGGATAAACTATGGCTTTCTTGGATGCGGGGGCGCTGCCAACGACAGAAGTACCTGCTTCCACCACCGCCTTACCGCCACTGATGGCATCCTTAGCCGGAGCTTCAGCCATTTGGTGGGCAGCACTCTCTTGCGTCGCCTGCTCGCCGACAACAGCAACCTCGGTAGAGGCACCTGAGTCCACTTCCATGGCGGAAGGGCCAGATGCCTCCTTAGTTTGTGAGCTTGTCGAAGCAGACGAAGGCTTGACGGAGGGAGTGGCAGTAGCGATGGCGGGAGATGCGTCGCGATGCAGCATGTCCTTAATGGTTCTAGAAGCCCCCAATTTGGAGGTATCCTTCAGGCTGGTCGTGGCTTTCTTCCTGAAACATGCAAAATGCATAAGTACAGGAGCAAGAAAATAATTAGACAATGTAGGAAAGAAAGAAGCTTACACAAGTGGGGGTGCTTTGGCAAAGGGGATCCCGGTAAATTTTCTCTTTTCCGCCTCTAGGGTGGCGGTAGTCTTTTTGGAGGCTCCACCCTCCGTCTTCTTCTTCTTGCCTCCGTCAGCAGCATCAGAGGTGGAGCTCTTCCACTTTCGTGCCAACGGAGCATCATCGTCGGACACGACGGTGACTTCCTTCATCCTTGGATCATAGATTTGAGGAGCCATGTTGTCCTCATCTATCTCGCTAAGTTGTAAGGTGAAGAACCACCGTGTTAGATGAGATGAAATTTGCAAGACGAAATAACTGGAGTACATGTCATACACAGAAAGTGAAAAACTACCTTTGGGCACTTGCCGTCTACGAACATGCCGTAGGTGATGGTGAAGCCACGCTTCTTGTCCTTCACCTTGACGATGTCCTTAAGGCGGAGCTTGACGGAGTCACTCAAGAAGTTTTCCACGGAGATGCGGAGGCTATCCCTTCTATCACTGGTATACTCGTGCATGAGCTTCACGTGGTGCTGCATAGGTTGGATTCGCCTGATGAACCAGCACATGGCTAGGTACAAGCCGGTCAAACCCGTCTCCACGAACCACTCTATCCGCCTTATGGCGCGGGAAGCATCGAGGTCGGAGGGAAGGGAGGCCTGGGATCTCCATGACGAGGCTTCAGCGGCGGCTCCGTCTACGAAGTCCGGGTACATTACTTGTCGGCCAGCCAGAGGAATATCTGGGCCGTAGAAGTAGGTACGCTGCCAGTTTTTGCAGGACTCGTGGCCGACGACGTCGGGGAACCGCCGGCCAGGTCGGATCTTGAAGCTTATGGTGCCGCAATTTATAAGTTCTTCCTTACTGGCTCCGGCTTCACGCTTGACGGTGAAGAAGTACACAAAGAGATCTAGCCTAGGCTTTATCCCTAAGTAACCCTCGTAGAGCGCCGCGTAGTTGCTAAGCGCTAAGATATTGTTGGGAGAAAGGTTTTGGGGATGGACTGTGTAGTGGTTTAAGACGGAGAGGAAGAAATTGGAGATGGGCAGGGATCCGCCGCGTACCAGTTGGGCTTTAAGGTACACCTTTTCTCCGGCTTGGGGAGAAGGTGTCACCTCGCCGGCCGGTGCCGCCCGCCAGTCGAGCCCCTCCGTCGCAGGGAGGTAGCCCTCGGCGATCAGCTCCTAGATATCACGGTTGGTGATGTCTGAGCGCGCCAGTCGCCCTTATGCGAGTCAAGCTCCTCCTCCAACATATCCAGCTCCGCTAGATTATGGTCGCCGCCGGTGGACTCAATCACCGTCATGACGGGGATGACCAAGCCCTCTGGGGGCACGACGATAGAGCTCGCCGGTTTCGCCGCGGCTTCGCTCGATGCCGCCATGGAAGGGGAAGTGCTGCTGCTAACAATAGAGTGAGTATGGAGGTGACTGGTGCAGATTGAGGCTAGGGTTTTTCGCGAGTTTTGCGCGGAGAGCTCGAGGAGGCACGCGCTGGAGGAAGAACATGATGCGAGGAGAGAATGAGGTAAAAGGTAGAAATTCCACCGCGGTTACTATTTATCATCTCCAGCATCAAGATTCGTGCATCTTGATCGGATGGTTGCCGCGTAGACAACATGTTTGCGAACGTGCGCGGCAATTTCGCCACGTCTCCAATCGTCACCGCCAACGGTTCGTATCGCTATCGCGGGAAAATCGGACATGATTGCGTTCTCTAGATGTGTGAGTTACGAGGCGTCACTGACCTAAGCCTACATCGCCCTAGCTGACATAGGCAGATGAGCCATCACATCAGAAGATTCCGGCATGGACGGATCCAGTCCGGCTATGGAAGAGTACGATGGAAGATTCAGCATTTCTCCGACTTACGTGTTGAAGACGGAGAAAACCTTGCAGGGTTCTTTGGGAGGACTACAAGATGTTGTTTGACGATTTGCCGACATTCATCTAGATGGAGCATTCCACACGAAGAGGCAAGACGGCGCAAGATCTCAGAGTTCTCCGGGGGCTACTATTGGGGATATGCTATATGGGTATCCTCATAGAATGTCTCCTATCCGGATAACCCGGGTGGCCCACAGTTGGTAGCATGGCCTATAGCCTGCTGGCGGCCCAGTTAGATGGATCCAGAAGGGAGGCCCATGCCGGATAAAGGAAGGCTACGGTTGGAGTCGCCGACGTACCCGGAGCCTTGGAGTGCAAGATACACAAGACTAGTAATAGACGGTGTAGGACTCTGTAACCTGTCCGGCTAGGACTTTTCCCTGTAACCCTAGGACCTGGCGAATATATAAGTCGGGCCTATGGGAGGCTTTAGGGAACGATCATAGACAACTTCAGACAACCTCGCATAGCGAACCAATCCCTGTAACTCGGCGTATTGCCCTTATAGTGATTTATAGCAGGAGTAGGATTCCGCCACCGTCGTGGGATCTGAACCTGGGTAAGCTGTGTTACCTCGTACACGTCAACCGTCCGTCTTCCCCCACTGTGAGTACCCCTCCATGGTGTACTCGTCGGCAATACCACGACATTGGGAGGGCATGGTCTAACTTAAATTTTGTGAGGGATCGTTCTACTTCTATCATCTAAGCATGCATAGAGTAAAACGCATAAGAATAGCATTCACATAGTTGTGACACAGTATGGCCCATTTTCTCATGCTGATCTCTATCGCCATAGAACATGTCCACCATGATGATCTCCATCTTCATCTTCCATGCGCGCCATCCTCCAAGTGATGAGTCCTCCAAGAACTAATACAAGCTATTACCCCTAACATCTAGTAATCAAAATTACATAGAATTGGGATCATCACAAGTTGGCACGCAGGCCATTACAATAATTGACAACACTTATGGCTCCAGCCATGTTGCCCTACTCACGACACGCAGGTCATGATAAATTTCATACATGCATCACATACATATATGGGCCATACTGATCACATACATCCTGCGAAAACAAGTTATGCATAGAATCGCATTCTACCGGATCATGTGACCTCGTAGCACCTAGTTACCTTAACGAGATACAAAAATGTGCTACGACTAGGGGGGTCAAGGGCGCCTCCTCCTGCAGGGTTCGAATCTACACAATTTTCTTTAAGGATTTTGATCGGCAAATCAAATTTACCATAAACCGTCAGTTGTTCTGATCTGATCAAACTCATTTGATCACGGTACATAGATTTTAGATCTAGGTTCCGATTCGATCAATCATATTGATCTTCGTGTGATTCAATGGGATTTATGTGTTACTGTCTACCCCGATGGCGGAAACCGACCGGTAGGGGTAAGTCGTTCGACTACCTCAGAATCACGATCACGGAAAGCAAGATCATAGATCAATCCTGAACCACCGCAATATAAACGATCACATCATTCATATCAATCTGCATATCACCATATACAAATATCCCGAACCTATAACTGAACAACATTGGCTCTGATACCACTGAAGGGATACGGGTAGGCTACACTAGCGCAAATCAAAATTTTCTACCGCGTAAACCAGGATTACTGTTGTCATAGATCATGAGATTACCACCAGACACGCAGTTGCGGAACTTGATGAAGCGCGTCGAGGGAGTGCAAACGATCTACGTCTCCTCCTCGTTCTCGTCCCACAAACAGCTCCCCTTTCGCGGCTCGTTCAAGCGCTACAGATGCAGCGCCTCCGAGGTATCCACACGTACAGGGTGGAAGCGTCAGACGCCGGATTGCTAGGTTCGCGCGTGCAACACAGGCGTGAGGAGTGGCGGCTGGGTGGAATGGTCTCACCCTGATCAGCTCGCCCCCACCCTCTCTTATATAGACGTCCCTAGTGGGCTTCTACATTAGCAGCCCATTAGTAGTCTAAGCCTGGTCTAATTCGGATCCTATCCTTATTAGGCTTCCAGCCCCTTAAGTGTGTGACCCTATAGGTTCATATACGTATAGACATGACACGAATACACTTATTCCGTCAATAGTTGGTAGTGGCCTCTAGCAAGACGTGCCAACTCCTAAACGCATACAAAGATCATATCGGACGAACCATCACAAGGTTTATTACATGTCTTTCCCTTTGCCTCACGATATTTGGTCTAGCTCCAAGCTGACCTCCCTTTCTCGATACTGGGATTCAGAATCCCTTTACTAGGTTAACTCTTAACCATATGTAGCACGGCCATGCATTTCTGGATCCGATCGCTCGAGAGGCCCAGAGATATCTCTCTCAAGTAGAGAGGGGCAAATCCCATCTTGATTGACCATGCCTTGCAGCATGCTTTAGGACAAACCCGAAAGCTACCTTTATAACTACCCAGTTACGGAGTAGCGTATAATAGCCCCAAAGTATGTCGATCCACATTGATGGGGATATGCCTACTGGGGTATACCCAGCAGGACGTTTCCGACTGGCCCAAGGCCCGGCGAGTGGGTCTGCAGAACGGCGAGTGGATCGAAGCCCAGCAAGGAACCGAGCGACTGGAAGCTGAAGGCCCAGGCGAGTAGATAGGCCCAGTCGGGTGAGGTTAAACGGCTACCGAAGCTTTAACCGAATCGGTTGAGATATGTAAACCCTAGGGGAGGTGAGCCTATATAAACCTCCCTATAGGGTGAGTAGACACACGTTCCCAGATACACCCAAGCGACTCGCTGCCTAGCCGCCGAGCTCGCCCATTGTAACACCTTGATAATACAATCTAGCAGGAGTAGGTCTTTACCCTCCGGGGGGCCGAACCTGGGTAAAACCCTGTGTCTTTGCCCTCATATCGCACCGCAGATGGCTGGCCGCCCTTGCCCCTCGTTCTACTACTCGCTGCCGATTGCAGCATCTGTCGTGACCATTCCCACGACAGTGGCGCCCACCGTGGGGCCTGGCCGGTCTGGCTGGTGTTCTGCGGCGGGATCCAATCTTCCCATCAACGAGACGGTCGCCACCGGCCACATGATAGCGATCGGCGAGATGCTCCAAATCTTGCCGAGCAGCTACGTCCTGGCGGCGCGACCCGTCACGCACAACGTGATCTTGCCGATCGGCACGATCAGCCTCTTCGTCGGCCTCACCGACGTCATCGCCTCGGAGGATTCGGCTCGCATCCGCGAGTCGCCGCCACGCGATCGGCTCTCCGAAAGCCATATCCGCACGATCCATCGCCTCGCCTCCGAGTACAACTCGGCCCACAGCAACGTGGCCGGGAACTCAGCGGCCACAGAGGATGCGGCCCTCACCGACGACGCCGACTCGGCGACCTCGGCGTCACTCGCCGGATCCATCACCGCGGCTTCGTCCGCGGGCTCCATCGTCCAGGTCTCCAACGCGGAAGACTTCGAGGATCCCTCCATCCTCGGGATATTCGAGTTCGACTCCGGATCGGAAAACTCCGGCGACCCCCACGACGGAGCCGCTCGCCACACCGTGACCTACATGGCGACCGGCACCGATCCGCCGGAGGACCCGTTCTCCACCCCAATCCCTCCTAACGCCACGGCAACGGAGGTCGAGGAACTCCGCTTGAAACTGGCGGAGGCGATACGCAAAGAGCAAGCCGAGCGCGAAAAATTTCGCCTCGAGCAGGTGACGGCGCAGGAGCTGTCACGCTACCACCAGCAACGGATCAGGTCACGCCTGAACCCCACCGTTCAGGGGCGCGCCCTGAACTTCGACGACGAAAACGACCCGGCCCGCGTGGCCGAGCGCGCGATCTGCGAGAACACGCCACCAGGAGGAAGTGCCCGGCCCCCGCCAGGATCAACTGCAATGGGCGCCCCACCGCCACCCAACCGCACCCCTCCCAGGGACCAGCCGCGGATAGTAGTCTCCTCATGGGAGCGAGACGCAAACGGCCTCCCACTATTCTCCTCCCCGATGGACAACCTCGTGGCAGGCCGAGCAGCAGCCGACAACATCATGGCCACCGGCAACGGCGCCCTGCAGATCGAATACGTCAAGGCCTTGCTCGCGAAGGCCGTCGAGCAGCAACGAGCGGGCACCGACTCGCAAGGACGAGTATACTCGCGCTCCTCAGGAAGCAGAGCGGCCTCCAGCGGCCGCCCAGCGGCGGCAAACACCCTCAACTGCCCGCCACCAGAGCCACTGCAGCTCCAGTACCAACCCGCGAATGCGGCACTCTCCACCAACGACCCCAGGCCGGCAACCAACCTTGTCGCCGCCAACGGGCAACCCATCAACGCCCGCACCCACATCATCAACAACCAAAGCTGGCGCGCACGCCAGCCCGACGACCTGCGACATACCCTAACCAATCGCCGCGACGGCGAGCCCATGGGGTCGCTCAGTCGACTCGGGCCCAAGTGCTTCGGACCAATGATCCGAGGCGAGAAGTATCCGCCAAACTTCAAGGCGCCAAGAGAAATAGAAAAGTACGACTCCTCGTACGACCCCGCCGTATGGCTCGACACATACCTCATGGCGATGGGGATCGCGGCCCACACTGACCTGCTCGCCGCCCGTTACCTCCCCCTGATGATGGAGGGGACGTGCAGGCAGTGGATCAACACTCTCCCCTAGGACAGTATCGACTCCTGGGAGGAAATGCGCGACGCCTTCGTCAGGCACTTCGAGTGCTCCTACACCCGCGCCACCACTATTGAGGACCTGGAACGGTGCGTCCAGGGACCCCGCGAGTCGACCCGCAACTGGGTCCAATGGTGGCAAGAGCTTTGGTACAACGCGGTCGGCATCCACCCGGACACCGCGATCCATTGCTTCAAGACCTCGTGCCGCTACGAGCCCCTAGTCGCCAAGCTTAAGCGACACTCCCGCACACTCGACAACATCCCCGACCTCCTCGAGATCGCCAAACGGTATGCCGAGGAAGATCCAAACCAGGAAACTGACGACGAGTCGGGAGGTGAACGCCGCACGGGCGGCAACGACGGCGGACGCCGATCCGACCTACGCTACAGCGGCCCTCGCCTCACCGGCAAGCGCCGCAGTGACGGGCGAGTCGACTTCGTCGCCAACGCCGGGCACGCGCAGCGCGAGCCCAAGAGCTTCCGCCGCGACGGAGGGCAACGCCGCGACGGCGGCAACTACAAGAACAAGCCAAGGTTCGATCCTGCGGCCCTCCTTAACCAACCATGTGCGTTCCATAGCAGGGAAGGGAAGCCCGCAACGCACACCACCGCCGACTGCCACACCCTCAGGGAAATCGAGAAGGCACGGAGAGCGCGGGAGGACCCCGACAACGACCCGCCAAATGGCGGCAAATTCGGCAAAGTGGCCGGCTCGCTCCACACCTTCACAGGCTTCAACACGAAGCGCGAGAAGAAGGTCATCGCCCGCGCCGTCGCCGTCAACGCGGTGGCCCAAATAGACGTCCCCCAGTTCCTGAACTGGTCGGAGCAGCCCATCACCTGGAGCCGCCAAGACCACTCGCCACGCATCGAGTACCCAGGACGAGTCGCCCTGGTGGTCAAGCCCAAGGTTGGCGACTACTGGCTCCCCAAGACACTGATGGACGGCGGCAGCTCCATCAACATCCTCTACCTCGACACCTTCAGGCGGCTGCGGCTCCCGCAGTCAATGATCGAGACGACTCACACCACATTCCACGGCATCGTCCCCGGTCGGAAGGCGTACCCGATCGGCAAGGTCACGCTGCCAGTAACCTTCGGCACACCGGCAAACTTCCGCACCGAGCGGATCGTCTTCGAGCTGGTGCCCTTCGAAAGCCCCTACCACTGCGTCCTGAGGCGCCAGGCGTTCGCTAAATTCATGGCAGCGCCCCACTACGCGTATAACGCGATGAAGCTCCCCGGGCCATGCGGCGTCATCACCATCCACGGCGACCCCGACATGGCCGCCGAGTGCGAGGCCAAAGGAGCCGAGCTCACCGACGCCGTCATCGCGGCGGAGACCAACCACGCCGATGAGCTCGCCAAGTACGCGAGCGGGGTCAACAACGACGACCCCACCATAATCAAGAAACCCAACTCAGAGGGCGCGAACACCTCAACCTTCGAGGCCACGACGCACACCCGCACCGTCGAGCTGGTCCCAGGCGACTCCAGCCAGACGGTGACGATCGGGACGGGCATGAGCCCACCATAGGAAGGCGCGCTCATCGAGTTCCTCCGTGAGAACAGGGACATCTTCGCATGGAAACCCTCCGACATGCCTGGTGTTCCCAGGGAGCTCGCTGAGCACAAGTTAAACGCCGAACCCAAAGTGCGACCTGTCAAGCAGTCGCTGCGGCCCTTCAATGAGGAACGCCGTCGAGCGATCGCCGAGGAGGTGCAGCGTCTACTCGCTGCCGGCTTCATTCGACCAATCAAATACTCCAAGTGGCTGGCAAACCCAGTCCTGGTCGAAAAGAAGAACGGGACCTGGAGAATGTGTATCGACTACACAAACTTGAACGGTGCCTGCCCAAAGGAGCAGTTCGTCCTCCCGCGGATCGACCAGATAATCAATTCAACCGCGGGCTCGGAGTCGCTCTGTTTTCTCGATGCCTACTCTGGATACAACCAGATCAAAATGGCTGTCGAAGACGAGGAGAAGACGGCGTTCATCACGCCGTTCGGAGCCTTCTGCTACACCGCCATGACCTTTGGCCTCAAGAACGCCGGGGCGACCTATCAGCGGTGCATGCAAGAATGCCTCGCGAGCCAAATTGGCCGCAACATCCACGTCTACATCGACGACGTGGTCGTGAAATCAGCTCGCCAAGGCGACCTACTCGCCGACCTGGCGGAAACATTCGCCAACCTGCGAAAATACAAGATAAAGCTCAACCCAGGTAAATGCACCTTCGGTGTACCCGCCGGACAACTACTGGGGTACGTCGTCTCCAAACGAGGGATCGAGTCGAACCCCACGAAGATCGACACGATCGCCCGGCTCGGCAAACCCGAGTGCCTGCGCGACGTCCAGAAGCTGGCCGGGCGGGTAGCGGCTCTCAGTCGCTTCATCCCCCGCCTGGGCGAAAAGGCGATGCCCCTATACCGCCTGATGCGCAAGAACCCCACCTTCCAGTGGGACAAGGAGGCGGACGACGCGCTCCGCGACCTCAAAAAGGTGTTACTCGCTGCACCACTACTCGCCGCCCCCGCCGACAAAGAACCCATGCTGGTTTACGTCGCCGCGTCCGAGCGCGTCGTCAGCGCCGTGATGGTCGTCGAGCGACCAGAGGAAGGAAAGGAGCGCCCAGTCCAGCGGCCGGTGTACTACATCAGCGAGGTCCTCACCGAGTCGCGCCAGCGGTACCCACAGTACCAAAAGCTAGTATACGCGGTCTTCAGAGCTCAGCGGCGCCTGCCGCACTACTTCCAGGAGCACCCGATCACGGTCGTCTCCTCAGCACCACTGCAAGACATCATCCGCAATCGCGAGGCGACCGGACGGGTCGCCAAGTGGGCTGTCGAGATCGGCGTCCACAACATCAAATACGAGCCACGAAAGGCGATCAAGTCACAGGCACTGGCAGACTTCATTGCCGACTGGGAGGAGGCCCAGCAACCAGAGAAGCTGCCGTACCTCCATTACTGGAGCCTGCACTTCGACGGTTTCAAGAACGCGGACGGTGCAGGCGCAGGGATAGTGCTGACTTCACCAAAGGGCGACAAGCTCCGCTACATCCTCTGCCTCGACTTCACGCCCTGCACCAACAAAATGGCTGAGTACGAGGCCCTACTCCACGGCATGCGAGCCGCCAAGGAGATGAACGTCAATCGCCTCTGCTGCTACGGAGATTCCGACCTTGTCGCGGGGCAAGTCGCCGGCACCTGCGACGCCGTCTCCCCTACCATGGCGGCGTACCGCCAAGCGGTGGACAAGTTGGGCGGCCATTTCACCGGCTACTCTGTCGAGTGGATCGACAGGCGAAAGAATGAGGAGGCCGACGCACTCTCCCGCATCGGGTCGGCTCGACTCGCACCACCCGCCGGCGTTTTCCTCGACACGATTACCAAGCCATCAGTCTCTCCCCCGAGGGAGATCGACATTGGGGTCCCACTCCAACCAGAGCCAGCCTTGGTTGCACTCGTCAACGAGCCAGACGACTGTACCAAGCCCTACATCGCCTACCTGGAAGCCGGCACCCTGCCAGCAGACGAGACAGACGCTCGAATGATCGCTCGTCGATGCAAGTCCTACACCATCATCGACGGCGAGCTCCACAAGCGCAGCGTCACCGGCGTGTTCCAACGCTGCGTCCAACCAGCTGAAGGACGCAAAATCCTCCACGACATTCACTCAGGTGACTGCGGCCACCACGCCGCCGCTCGCTCCCTGGTCGCCAAGGCTATGCGACATGGCTTCTACTGGCCCACCGCACACGCCGACGCTGTCGACATCGTCCAGCGATGCGCCGGGTGCCAGAAGTACGCCAATCAGACGCACGTACCGAGCTCGGCGCTCAAAACAATCCCCATCACCTGGCCATTCGCTGTGTGGGGCATGGACATGGTAGGCCCCTTCAAGAAGGCCCCCTCTGGCTACACCCACCTGCTAGTCGCCGTCGACAAATTCACGAAGTGGGTGGAGGCCAAGCCAGTCCGGAAATGCGACGGGAAGACCGCCACTAAATTCTTACGCGATCTCATATATCGCTACGGGTTCCCCAACAGCATCATCACGGACAATGGCACCAACTTCGCCAAGGGAGCCATGGCCGAATTCTGCGAAGAGCATCATATCCGGCTCGACCTCGCGTCAGTCGCCCACCCGGAATCCAACGGCCAGGCGGAACGGGCCAACCAAAGCATCCTCCACGGCCTGAAGCCGCGACTCCAAGTACCACTCGAGCGCACCGCCGGGTGCTGGGTCGAGGAGTTGCCCTCTGTCATATGGGGGATCCGCACCTCAGTCAACAGATCGACGGGATTCACTCCCTTCTTCATGGTCTACGGTGCCGAAGCAGTCATGCCCACCGACCTCGAACACGACTCGCCGTGGGTCGTCCACTATACGGAGGCTGAAAACGAGCTTGCCCGCCAAGACGGGATCGACCAAATAGATGAAGCACGCTACCTCGCTCGGTCACGCACTGCCATCTACCAGCAAGGACTCCGCCGCTACCACAGCCGGCGGGTGAAAGCTCGCACCTTCCAGGAAGGCGACCTGGTGTTACGCCTCATCCAGGACAAGAAGGGCATGCACAAGCTCTCCCCTCCGTGGGAAGGCCCATTCGCTATCGGGCGCGTACTCGGCAACGACGCCCACTACCTCATCGATGTCCGCGGGGACGGCAAACTCGACGTCAAGCGACCATGGAATGTAAACCTCCTACGGAAGTTCTACTCCTAGAACCCCACACATGTACTCTCTAGTCGCTATGAAATAAAAGGAAACGGTTACCGCAAATTGCGCCTACTCTCCATGACTTGTGCCACTCGCACTCGTAATAACAGCGTTACGATAACTGCAGAAGTCAACCTTTGGTACAGCGATCGGAACGGCTAAGTAGTGCGGTTTAAGAGCACTGGATCACCTCAGGTCTTGCATCGTCCACGAAAAACGCCCACCCGGAGCCCTATTGGAGTCGCCTAGCTCGACTGGTTCTACGAGCCAAGACAACTGCCCTCGCTTCTCACAGCGACCTTGGTCCTCCGCATCCTCGGCATAGAGACTCGAACAGCTAAGTACCACGCTCGGGGACTGAAGACCAGTTCGTCACGAGCGGCCAGGGAAAACGCCAAGTAAGAGAGCATGCCCAGGACTCGCCATGCGACTGACCCCACGGGCCAGGCAGGAGTGACGCGCTCACACCAACGCGCTAAATCCTCAACCACCCTCGAGTCGCGCCTAGAACAACCAAGTACCACGCTCGGGGACTCGGCCACCCGACCATGCGACTGGCTCTCCGAGCTCGGGCGAGTCGACAAAAACAACAAAACACTTGATAACAACACATATATCATACACGAGGTAAACCCCACAAAAGGGCGGACGCGCTCGGGGACTCGTTCAAAATCAATCAAAAGCACACAAACAAATACCAAAATAGACACGACGTCTCATTCAATCGCATATTGCATTGTTTCATGTTACAAAATATGCCCGCGCGGCAGAACTGCTGCTAACGCCACAAGGCAAACTACCCTACTCTGCAGGCTTCGATGACGACTCGCCAACATCCCGGCGATTGCGGATGAACGCCGTGTACGGGTTTGATGGATACGTCGTCAGTTCACCCGCCATCGCCGTGCGAAAATTTTGCTCGACCTTGAAGTCACGATGCGGCGGCTCGGGGTCGTTCGGCGCGACAACCGTCTCCTGGTACGGCAGGAGGTCGCCCATTGCCCAGACACGCTCCGAGTACGTGGCGGCACGTTCTTGCAACTTAAGGACCTCGGACAGCTCCACCGCGCCAGTCGACGATGGATACCCACTCGTCACATCGTCAATGTCGAAATCTTCGGGGAAGTGGGCGAGTCCAAGGCTCAGTGCCGTCGACGCTCCACGCCGAAACACCGACCGCGTCATGAAATCAACGACCGCGGGCGCCTTCTCCAAATACTTCCACACCTCAACGAGGTCGCTGGGAATCACCTCCGTGGGCGATATTTCTTGGAGGTAGGCACGGATGCACGTCGCCGACAACGTCGCCGAATCGACCAGCATGCTTACGCACTGCCTCGCGTCGAGCGAGCTCGCCTCTCCTTCGCTATCAATGATGCGACCTGCGAGTAGAAGACCATGATGAGTACGACGGACACCACAAAAGCCACAACCACTATAAAGGGAAGATGTACTCACCAAGCAACGGGCTGGCGAGTCCCGTGATGAAGCACTGAAGCGACGTGTGGTCGTCCTGAAGCCCAGCAATAAGGACTTCCGACACCTTGCGATCCTCCTCAGCGGCCGCAATGGCGGCCTTAGCTCGCCCGTCAGCCGAGCTCGCTTCTTCTCTCGCCTCCCGCAGTTCGCGCTCGAGGTCGGCGATCCGCTGTTCAGCGGCACCCAGAGCAGATCGCGCCGCCACCAACTCACCAGCGGGGACAAGCCCCTGACGAGCTTCCTCTGCCTTCGCAGCAACAGCTTGAAGCCCTTTGTTCGCCTCCTGGACGATGGCCAGCTCCCTCTCCGCCCGCTGTTTCGCGGCCAATCGGTCCGCTGACTCAAGCTGCAGACCCTGCACGTCACCCAAAGGTTAATCAAAGAAAAATTCCTAAGTGCCCACCCGCTGCAATTCAGCGAGTGCGCACTCGGGGACTGGCGGTCAAGAAATTCCTAAGTGCCCACCCGCTAAAATTTAGCGCGTGCGCACTCGGGGACTGGCGGTCAAGAAATTCCTAAGTGCCCACCCGCTAAAATTTTGCGCGTGCGCACTCGGGGACTGGATGCGACAAACAAAAAGATGAGAAATTATAAGAATCAGGCCGCTGCAAAGCACCGACCTGATCCTCGGGGACTGGATGTACCTGGATGGCCGTGCCAAGCATGCTGTGGAGTTGTACCGTGTCCACGGACGCGAGAAGTGCCGGCGTGTGCCCGCGACGTTGGTCGACTTCAGCGTCGCCGGTCCCAGGAGCGTGTCTCGAGGGCGCAGGTCCACTCGCCGTGGCCGCCTTGGTCACGAAGCGCGGAAAGGTAGCAATAGAGGCACCCGCTCCGAGAGAGGTCGCCTCCGCCGTTCCAGGCAAGGAAGCACCCTCCTTCGTAGACGCGGCTACCTCCATCACGGGCCCAGCTGGTGCGACCGCTGTATCATCAGAGATAGTGACGGTGTCGGCACCCTTGGCCTTCTTACTGCCATCCGCCGAGGCGACGACCTCGTCCGCCTTCCTCTTGCGGGAAGGATCCTCCTCGCTAGCGGCGGAGGGCACCTTAGCCACGGTCGTGTGGCCCATCCTTTTCACTCCGGTCCTGCGCATCAATCAAATCAATAAAAACAATCGAAATAGTTATGAAAAATAAGGAAGGGTGAACGCACTCACTTGGCGACTGGGATGAAACGTAGTCCCGTACGGAGGCCGGCCGGTTTTTCCAGTTCAGGGCCCAGTCGGCGACTGAGCCCCAGCTCCAGGACGTCGCGTGCCCAAGACACGGACGGCTTCTTCGTCGTTGAGGCCGCATCTGGCGCCTCTGGGACATCCTCGGCGGGAGCCTCCTTGCGAGGCGAAGCCGCTGTAACCGGAGCCTCCTTGCGAGGCGAAGCCGCCGCAGCCGGAGCCTCCCCCAGCCCAGAGACTGGGGCGAATGGCGGAGGCATTGAAGCCAGCGGCACTTCCACGGTCGCCGCGTCCAGCACGGCTGTCGCTGGCGGCGCGCCGTCACCGGCTGGACTGGGAGCGTCGGAGCTGCTCGCCGAGTGCGGCGGCGAGGCCGTCTTCGACGGCTTCGTCTTCTTCTTCAGGGGGGCCCTCGCCTCCCTTTCCTTCTTCTTCTTCTTTGACGGAGTGGCTTGACGGCGCGAGGTGGTCTCTGGGAGCTCGTCGTCGTCATCATGACGCTCGAGGCTTCTGCTTGCCTCGATCTCGCGCTGTCGTTGCCCGCGGGTCTTTCGGACCAGCGGGGCGACCTCCTCTTCGGACTCGTCCTCGTCGTCCTTGTTGCCCCAGGCAGGCGGCGATTCACCTATGTCCTGGGCGGATGGGCCCGAGCTCTCATCGTCCGAAGGTGGGAGCCACCCTTCCACCACCTGGAATAGCTGCAACGAATACAGAACGGAATCAGAATTACCGCGACTGCATAAACTGCGACTGCGAGCAAGGTAAAGTAATTACCGTTGGAGCCGGACGCTTCGCGGTGTAGGGGGCGACCCCAGCCTGCGCATCCAGGTACACCGCCTGGGTAATCTTCTTCAACGCTGGGAGATAATCCTCCAGCTTCCACTCGTCGAGGCAGGCCTTCGTCGAGTCTCCCCGGCCCGTGTACTGGTACATGTAGTGGTCGCGCTAGGCGAGTGGAACGAGCCGCCGCCCAAGCCAGCAATTGTACAAGTTTATCGTCTGAAGGCCCTTCTTTTTCAGACCACGGATGGTCTGGAGCATCTCGTCAACGACCATCCGCTGGTCGTCGGGGAGCTTGCCGACTTGGAGATGGCGCGGCTCGGAACGATTAGCGGAGTACCGCGGGATCGCCACCTCGCCCTCCGGGGTCGCCTCGGCCACGTAGAACCACGACTTCTTCCAGTCGCTCGCTGCCTTGGCGGGTAGCATCAGATCAAAGAAAGAAGCTTTGGACTTGAGCTGGAACGTCAAGCCGCCCGCGGCTAGCATTGGGCCGCCTGCCTCCTCGCGGCTGATCCGTCCGTGTAACAGATCTTGCCACAAGGGAAAGTAGGGCCGGCAGCCCAAGTAGCATTCGCAGAACGCCACGAAGATGGCGAGCTGCTCGATGCTGTGGGGACCCAGATCTGAAGGCTGGATCCCGTAGTAGGCGCAGAAGCGCCGTAAGAACAGGGACGTAGGAAACCCTAGCCCCTGCTCGAGATGACTGGTGAAACAGACGAATTCCCTCTCTCGCGGGTTTGGGGTCGTTTCTCCGGCTGCGGGGATACGCCAACAGCCGGCTCGCAGGATCCCGGCCTCCTCGAAAGAGGCCAGCTGTGCCCTCGTGCACTTGGATCTACCCCACGGCTCGACGGAAAGGGCCATGGCCGAGAGATTGGTTGGAGATCGGAGGATTTTGGGTCGGCTGGATCGCGGTGCGAAGGAAGGAAAATGCGCGCACTCGGAAGAAGTGGTGAGGAGTTGGCTCTACAATTGCCTGCCATTCCTCTTATGTAGCGGGAGTTACCCGCCAAATCAGAGAGCCGTTACCACGCGGTGATTACGCCAAAAGTTACCGTTGGATTATCCCAACGGCTAGTTTGACCACGGCTGACGGTCCAACTACGGCCACTCGGCTCGCCGACCCAATCACTAAGACAGTGTTTTCGCCGACTCGACTCGCCAAAGCCGCGACCTGGATCATTGGTTGTCTCCTTTATACAGGAGCCCGCCGACGATTCGACTGGATGCCTACTCTGAAGCCGTATACTCCGACTGCCAGCAGCCACCTACGCCTAATCGACGACGGCCTCGGGGACTACTGATGGGGATATGCCTACTGGGGTATACCCAGCAGGACGTTTCCGACTGGCCCAAGGCCCGGCGAGTGGGTCTGCAGAACGGCGAGTGGATCGAAGCCCAGCAAGGAACCGAGCGACTGGAAGCTGAAGGCCCAGGCGAGTAGATAGGCCCAGTCGGGTGAGGTTAAACGGCTACCGAAGCTTTAACCAAATCGGTTGAGATATGTAAACCCTAGGGGAGGTGAGCCTATATAAACCTCCCTATAGGGTGAGTAGACACACGTTCCCAGATACACCCAAGCGACTCGCTGCCTAGCCGCCGAGCTCGCCCATTGTAACACCTTGATAATACAATCTAGCAGGAGTAGGTCTTTACCCTCCGGGGGGCCGAACCTGGGTAAAACCCTGTGTCTTTGCCCTCATCTCGCACCGCAGATGGCTGGCCGGCCTTGCCCCTCGTTCTACTACTCGCTGCCGATTGCAGCATCTGCCGTGACCATTCCCACGACACACATCTCAAGTACATGCGACAATCTCAGGTCTAAGGACAAAACGTACACGATGTGTAGAGAGAGAGAGCTGCAACTAATTGCCAGTCTCAAGTTGGGTCAGTCCAACCCCATGTTCATAACATGTGTCCACATCATTGGTTTGACATCTCCATGTCTATGACTTGCGAAACATAGTCATCAACCAATCGGTGTTCTAGTCTAATATTCACAGTCCTCACATGAACTCCGACTAGGGACAACTATTAAACAACCATACAAGTAAAGAGTTTCACAAAGAATTCACATAATTGCCAATCAATACAAGTTGTCTGATATGGATATTCAACGAACATTACAATAACTCATGGATACATAAGAAATATAATCATCTCTATGATTGCCTCTAGGGCATATTTCCTTCAATGGTATGATTGAAAAGTACAAGGCTCGGCTTGTTGCCAAGGGTATACCCAAAAAGAAGGCGAAGACTTCTTTGATACTTATTCGCATGTGGCTAGATTGACCACTATTCGAGTTCTACTCTCATTGGCTGCCTCAGATGGTATTATCGTTCATCAAATGGACGTCAAGAAAGATTTTCTTAATGTAGAGTTGGATGAGGAGATTCATATGGATCAGCCAGATGGTTTTGTAGTAGATGGTCAAGAAGGCAAGGTGTGCAAGCTATTGGAGTGTTTGTATGGACTGAAACAAGCACCTAAGCAATGGCATGAGGAGTTTGATCAAACTTTAACATCTGCTGGCTTTTTTGTAAATGAAGCCGACAAATGTGTATACTATCGCCATGGTGGGGGCGAAGGAGTTATACTTTGTTTGTATGTTGATGACATACTGATTTTTGGGACAAATATGATTGTCATCGAACAGGTCAAGAGTTTCTTGTCTCAAAGTTTTGACATGAAAGACCTTGGAGAAGCTGATGTTATTCTAAACATAAAGCTGCTGAGAGATGAGAATGGCGGACTTACACTTCTGCAATCTCACTATGTAGAGAAGGTGTTGAGTCTCTTTGGCTACTCAGATTGTACTCCTTCGCTGACACCATATGATCCTAGTAAGATGCTTTGAAAGAACAAAAGAACAACTAGAGATCAGCTGAGATACTCTTAGATAATTGGCTCGTTAATGTATTTAGCTAGCGCAACAAGGCCTGACATCGCGTTTGCTGCGAGCAAACTTAGACGGTTTGTTTCCAATCCGGGAGATGATCATTGGCATGCTCTTGAGAGAGTAATGCACTATCTAAAGGGTACATCGAGTTATGATATTCACTATACCGAAGACCCTGCGGTACTTGAAGGGTATAGTGACTCAAATTGGATCGTTGATGCTGATGAGTTGAAGGCCACAAGTGGATATGTATTCACTCATGGTGGTGGCGCTGTTTCATGGAAGTCTTGCAAGCAGACCATCTTAACGAGGTCAACAATGGAAGTATAACTCACAACACTAGATACAGCTAGTGTCGAAGCAGATTGGCTTCGTGAACTCTTGATTGACTTGCCGGTTGTTGATAAACATGTGCCAGCTATCCTTATGAACTGCGACAATCAAACTGTGATCGTCAAAGTGAGTAGTTCAAAGGATAATATGAAGTCATCAAGACATATAAAGAGAATATTGGCATCTGTTAGGAAAATGAGAAACTCCGGAGTAATAGCATTGGATTATATCCAAATAGCTAAGAATCTAGCAGATCCTTTCACAAAAGGTCTATCAAGAAATGTGATAGATATTGCATCAAAGGAGATGGGTTTGAGATCCACATGAGTTACCATGGTAGTAACCCAACCTATGTGATCGTAGATCCCATGAATTAGGACCTGGGGAAACAAGCCAGTGGCTAACTGGAGGAGAGTAACTTTTACTAACCCACTCCGTTGAAGATGCATTACTCTCACGATCTATATGGCAGGTTGACTTAGTATTAATGTGTTCATAGTCTTGTATAAGCCAAGATTCTATCCTACAGAGCAGTCTTGAAAGAGCGCACCTATGTGAGCCCGACTGCTGGTCATAGTCTATGAGATAGGGTAATCTCTAGGAAGCTCATGAAAAAGGCTAGGAGTGTGACTTATATTCTCCACCCGAGGGGTAGCCTTCGGCAGCCTAGTATCAGTATGACATTAGGTAAAACTCATTTACACAAAACTAGCAATTCAAGGCTTAATCCATTGACAGTTGTTGATGAGCGTAGTCTAGTGCTCTTGGTGGAAGTTCAACTTAGCAGTCTCCACTGAAAAATGCTGGTATATCAAAACAGTGATTTGGAACAGAATGATGTGATGTGCCAATGAGACTTTGTGGGGGATTGTTAGAATTTGAGGCATATTTGATGTTAGGCTTTTGGCCCATAAGAAATACAAATTCTGAAATTCACTTTGGCCTATTATTATGGCAGCTCATGTGTGTGCTAGTGGAACCAAAGTTTAGTCTCACATTGCTAGTGGAAGGAGAGTTGGACCACCTTATATAGTAGAGTGTTGCACCACTCACTAAGGTGTGAGAAGAAGAGAAGCCCTCGCGCACTCCTCCTCCGACGCCGCCCGCCTCGCCTTGCCACGCCTCACCTCGCCTCGACGCGCGCGCGCCGCGGGTTGCGGGAATCTCGCTGAGCCGAGTTTTATTTTATTATTTTGGAAAATTAATTTGTATTAATTATGAGTCATTAACGTGTCATTAACGGACGCGTTAACCGACTGTTTCCACATCGTGGGCTGGTGTCGACTCGGTCGTGGGTTGTTGCCCACGTCCTACCTGACCCGAACTATATAAGCATGCATACGCGAACCCTAGCTGTCACCAGCAATCAGATTGCATCTGCCTACCTGCGCATCGCCGTTCTACCTCTCCGTGCTGCCTTCTTCTACTCCAATCCCACCGGCTGCGTGCACGGCCGTCCGGGAGAGCAGGCATCCGGAACCCCGTCTCTCTGATCCTGCACCGGGAGACAGGCGATAAGGTTTTTTAGGAGCGTTTAGGCACGACTGCTCAAGTTCTTCTCCATCCTCTATGTCCGGCTTCCTCGACTCCATCGTCATGTCTGACGAAGCTGCTAAGCTTGCTGCTGCCGCCGGTGGAGGATCCACTTCTGTTGCGCCGTTGGTCATACCATCGACGAGCTCGTACGTGCTTTTTGCCCTTCTGCTATTTCCTACGACGATTACTAGTATTGCAGTATGCGTAGATGTGCTAGGTTTTCATTTGCGTGTATGGTGCATCTACTATGCGTATAATAGTTAATCTTAGAAATTGTTCTGTCATGATTTATACTTGAATTAAATTAAAGCGAAAACTGCTAATTATTTCAACATATATTACTATAAATACTTATAATTCAAATATCTCCCCTTATTAATCATAAAAACGTTTGTGACTGCCCTTTCTCCAACCAAACACCTTGTGTAAGTTTGTGACTGCTCCTGGTCGCTCTGCGCGAGTATTAAACAGTAGCAGAAGGAAAGTCGCCCGCTGGAGCCAAAAATTTATGTTCTTTCCGTTTCTTTTCAGTGCCAGGATGACGCGTCCGAGCCAGCCAGTTCACGCGTTGATGCGATCATCCGAGCACAAGTGGCATGCAATTGCGTGGGATGAAAAATTATGTAGCTAGGCCAAGTGGCCCATCGAGTGAGCAAGTCGCTGTACCTACCTGCTCGTCGTGTCCATCGAGTCGGTCAGGGAACGCGAGGTCGCCTTAAAAAATTGTACGTGTTGCTCTCAGCGGCCTGCGGGACGTGGAGATATGCGTCGATCGGGGGAAGGCCGGGCTAAGTCAATATGGGGTGATTAGTTGTCGTGGTGGTATCACGGCAGATGCCATGGGTAGGCTAAAGTATGGGGCCAATAGATGCTAGAGGGATCTGGGGAGGGAAGATGTAGTTGATTCTACACACAGAAGACTAAGGCAAAGATCTTTATTTCTTCTTCCTTGGCCTACAAGTGCTCCTTGAGCTGTATACAGGAAGAAGAGAAGAACTTTACCAGCCTAACGGCTCTAACTTCAGTCGATCCCCCCTTCTGAGTCCAAGCCTCTCCTTATAAAGGAGAGCCCTGGGTTCCTCTAGGGCTGACGTGACAAGCATATTCGAGGAATATGCTTGTCCCAATATAGTAGTTCGGCGCCCCCTTTCCCTGTCGCCCCTCTAACGACGACAAGGTTCCAGAGGGCCCCTCATGTGTGCCTCGGTCTTCTGGACTGTCACCTCCGTGACCTCCTCCTGCCTCTCTGTCGCTCTGCGCCTTTGTCCGTAGCGCTTGGCTCCGCTCAGATTCTCCCTAGCTTGTAGCTAGGGTTTGACTTCAGGCTTCTCCTTCTCCTGCAAGCTTCATATCATTCGGTCCTTCCTCGCATAGCTCGGATCGTCCTTCACCTGCATCAAGATCACTCAGGCTAACCCGGCCGACTTACGTAATATCTTGGCCGGGTAATGTCTTAATATACATATACGGGTCTCTCGCCTCCATATGTCGGCCGACTTCTACAGGATTCGGCCGACTTAGACTGTAACTCGGAAACCATACGGGGATCGTACCCTCGTCTTTCCCCGTCTTTAACCTATCCGGGGTCACCCCCCAACATTAGTCCCCGAAGCTGGTGTGGCCCTGCCGATAACTTCGGCCGGGTCGTATCAGCTTCATCACATTTTTCTGTATTGTTTCCGAGTTATCTTTTTCTCGTTCGAGGTACCCATGTTCCTTCTCTCGTACGCCTTGTCCTACGTGTCACCCCCATCATTGTTCTTCTAGTTTTTGTTCTTCTACAGTATTTACTAACAGGCTACAGTTAACACTGTACCTGTCGCGCCGGCGCTGCGACGCCTCGTGTGCCGTTTCCCTTGGGGATCGCAACCTTCTTCGCTGTTGTGTGGCCGTTGGTGCGGTTCCACTTAACGTCGTGCGTTTGTGCCGTACCCACGATCTACACGGTCAACTGCTGCACCCACGATCCCACTACCTCGCTTGTGGCTCGATTATAAAGAGGGGCGCGGCGTCTGGGAATTCACTTTTCCCCTTCTCGTTCGCATGTGCCCTTCTTCTTCCTCTCGCTTCCGCGCCCTCTTGCAGCTCCACCGCCGCGCGCTCATCAGAACTTCCGACGACGAGGACTCCGCCGTGTTGTTCCGTCCGCCTCGCCTGCGCTCGCCAACTCCGGCACCGTCGCCGGTGAGTTCTTTCCGGCCGCGTTGCCTAGGTTTTATCCTAGATTTCTCCGTATCGATCTTGTATTCGTGCGGCGGTTCCTCTGCTCCTCCGCCGCCGCTCCCGTGCAAAATCACGACGGGGCCTCGTAGCTCTAAACTTCCCTCCGCCGCCAGCTCTTCTTCCGTCGATCTTTCCGGCGAACCCATGTCTAGCTCCTTTAGTGGTGCTCTGGTAGAGGATGATGACGCTGGCTCTGGGCCCGAGCGAGGATCGTGGCAAGGCTCTTCTGTTACACGCCGCGAGATTGAGTGGCTTATCCGAACTCGGAGGATTCCCGCCGAGGTCTCCTGTCGCTTACCCGGCAGCGAGTCCTCTCTGGATGTTGGGGAGGGCGAGTATGTAGTTTTTATGTCGCACTTCGCGCGTGGCTTTGGTATCCCTCTTAGCGATTTTGCTAGAGAGTTTCTCGACTACTTTGGCCTTCAGCCGCATCATCTTCCTGCGAATGCCATCGCTTCTCTTTCTTCTTTTATCTCTGCCTCGGAGGGATACTTCGGCCTATGGCCGTCCGTGCACGTCTGGTCGAAGTTCTTCCAGATTCGTTCTAACGTAGTCCCTGACAAGTCTCTGCACCCTTCCGATAAATTGCTTACTCAATGTTGGGCAGCGTCCATTACACCTCGGAGGAAATCCGTATTTCCTCGTGTCACCGGGTTAGAGTCGTGCAAGAAGTGGCACAAATCCTTCTTTTACGTCAAGAACAGAGGGACGGAGGACAAGATTCGGCTTCCTGCCTTCTCAATTGGTCCGCCTTCTAAGGTGAATTGGACTTACAATCCGAGGAAGAGTCATGCCTTGGCCGAGGCTTTTGAGATTCGGCTTAAAGAGCTGATCCGCGCCGGGTTATGCGGCGAAGACCTGATGGCTACCTTTATCAGTAGCCGAATCTGCCCATTCCAGAAGCGGACTCACAAACTGTGCTACATGAGCGGTCCTCTTGACCCTAACCGAGTCTCGACCGTGGAGCTGGACAATTACCTTATCTATAAGCGTGTCTGAGCTATCTTTAAGACGGAGATGCCTGAGGATTGGGCATAGGGATTGAAACCGTTCACCCGCGATCGTCCGCCTCCCGAAGTAAGCTTAATCAATAACGCTCTGCTATTCCATTGTTTTCATAACGGATTCCGCTAACTTTCTTTTTCCTCGTCTTGCAGAGGTTCGCAGAGCAGAAGAATGAGGATGCCGAAGTTTTGTTGCTTCCGTGGCCTGCGGACCGGAGCACCCCGGATACTGGTGAGCCGGACTCGGAAGAGTTTGTCCCTAAGTCGGATCCTGCCCCGGCTCGAGCTCGTGGCAAGACCTCGGCGCACGAGGAGGAAGGTGATTCGGACGAGGTCCAAGTTCTTGAGGTAGTTGCCGCAATGCCTATTTCTTATGCATTTCCGGCTTCTACTTTCCCAGCTAATCCGGCCGGTCAGGTTCACGACGCCGAGCCTATTTCTTCTCGACCCCCTGTTACCTCGGGGAAACGCGGGGCTCCTGCTAGTGCCTCAGAGGCAGTCCCCAAGAAACGAATGAAGAAATCCGCTCTGAATCCTCCCAGGCGCAAGACTATGCCTGGGGTCACCGGGTAAGTTCCTTTTGCTCGTATTTCTTGTTTCTCTCTTTCTGTTTTTCATACTGACACTCTTTTTTCTTTCTTATTTTTGTAGTGCTCCGCTTTCTGTTAAGCCCGGCGGTCCTAGCATGACTAGCCACCCGATTCGGCAGCCGTCTCCTCCGCCCGTCGATGATACTAGGATTCCCAGTCCTGCTCGTGCTGCCTCTCCTCTAGATCTGAATTCGTCGCCTCCTCGTCGCGACGTGCCTGAAACTCCTTTTGTCGACATTGATTCCAATCGGCCCTCCGAGATTTTCATCGAACCCGTTGCCCCTTTTGTGGGTCCCAGCGCCGCTACTGAGCCTCTATCTGCCCCAGCAGTTTCTACAGCCACTCCAGCCCCGGCCGAAGAGGTCGTTATCTTGGCGCCTTCTACGACCGTGACTCCTGCTGCTCCTGAAGACACCGTCCCCATTACCGAGGTATCGCTTCCTGCTGATGCCTCTTCTAAGGCGAGAAAAGCTGTTGCCACCAAGGCTTCCTCTTCCCAGAAAGGTCTTGTCGGCTCTTCTCAGCCAAGTATTGCCGACATGCTGCGCAAGGGAACTGCGCCTACCAAAGCCTTCGTTGCCTCGGCTGCCAGCACCCAGCTTGCTCTTCATAAGAGCCCTGCGGCTGCAGTGGTTACACAACATGTCCGGGGTAAGGTCTTAACTCGGACAGCTAGTGGGAACAGCCTCGGCTCGCTGGTGGAGTATGCCAATAATTGGAATGTTGCTGATCAGTTTGAGGGTAATCCCATCAATCAGCCCTTTCAGCTTTCCGACATCAGCGGCCGTTTCGATCAAGCCGCCAAGTTTATCCTTGACACTAACAAGATGAATGAGGTAATTGCTGTTTTGCGGAGTTTAGATTAGTTCCCTAGATATTACTATATGCTCTAGTCCCCGAAACTTGCAAGGAAATAACTTGTTATATGCTTGGAAGTTTAATGATGTTTTACTTAATTTAACTTTATTTCTAGGGTTCGAATATCCGGCCACCTAGATCCGAGTTAAGTTTTGCTTGACTCGGATCTGATTTAGCTTTGAATATCCAGCCACCTAGATCCGAGTTAAGTTTTGCTTGACTCGGATCTGATTTAGCTTCGAATATCCAGCCACCTAGATCTGAGTTAAGTTTTGCTTGACTCGGATCTGATTTAGCTTTGAATATCCAGCCACCTAGATCCGAGTTAAGTTTTGCTTGACTCGGATCTGATTTAGCTTCGAATATCCATTTATCGTTTTGCTCCATTGCTCAGGTTGCACATGACCGGCGGACTGCCGAATTTCAGAGGTTGCTTCTTTCGCACCGCAAACTGGAAGAGAAGTATGAGAAAATCCTTCCTGTGGTAAAAAAGGCTGGTAAGTCGATAGTTCCTTTTCGTTATTCTCGGCGGTCTTATTGATTTGTTCGCGAGATGCCGGCTCACTTTTTTGATGAACAGGTAATATCAATAACCTTAACATTCGTCTTGAGAAGAAAGTTAAGAGCTTGGAAGGTTAGTCTCCCTTTTACCTTACCTCTTTTCGCGCTTTAGAATACGTGCTAATTTTTTTTTATTTCATTTGGCTGTGGTAAAGCTGAGTTGCAAACCTTCGCAGTATCTCATCAAGACTGCACGCCCATGCCTGACGTGATGCTGCATTTTTTAGAACAAAGCGCTACTCATTTGGCGCAGCTAAAAGAAAAAGACGATGAAATAGCTCGCCTACGGGCCGAGGTGGAGACCCTTAAGCTTTCTCAGAAATCCGAACTAGAAAAGGTCGATCAAGAATTTTCCGAAGAGAAGAATCGGCTGGCTTTGGAGCTGCAGAAGAATAAAGAACTCCTCGACGCTGCCGAACTGAAAACTCAGTGAATGAGCGAGGAAATCGCTCGCTTTGAGAAGAGCAAGATTGATTGGGCCAAAGACCTCCAGATCATGATGAGTTACATTCATCGTAAGCTTCTTGGCACGGCCGAATTATATTTTTCTCTTTGTCCTTGCTGCCACCTGACACGTTCGTGTTTTACGCAGATCATTTTCCCGAAGCTAAACCTGTGAGTTCTAAAGCAGTTCTTGCGGCTCGTGTACGCCGAGGTGTCCCTGTTGCCGCTGATTCGGAGTATTTGATGGAGGATTTTCTGGTTGCTGTTGGTGCTGCGGTCGGTCCAATGAAGATTATGGGCCGGGATTTGGTGAAGGCAGCTATTCGAGCTTACCATGTTCTCTGGCCGAACACCTCTGGGACCCCTGATATCAATGAGGTTGAATTACTGGTGAAGAGACTGATGGCATCCGAGAAGCAACTAAGTCTCTGGAGGGAATCAGCCGGGCGAGTTGGCGCTGATATGGCTCTCACTGTTATTATGTCATGGTACGAAGACATCTCTCTTGATATCCTGAGAAATCTGCGCACTGGTTCTCGTTGGATTGAAGACCCCACTTTCGTCGCTCTTCGGCAAGCTCGCGCCTTCCAACTCGTCGAGTATGCCGACGTGCATACCTGGAATGAAGGGCCGAGTTTTCTTCCAAACCCGAATGAGGAGGTCGTAGTTGAGGATGCCTCGGATAACAATTCGGCTGATCAAGGGGAGGGTGAGGATGACTCGGCCACATCTGGCAGCTCCAGTTCAAGCTCGGACAGCGACGGCGATGCGCGGTCCTCCTCCAAAGGTACTGGGCATTCAACTGCACAGACTGATGCTCCTGAGCAGCCTCGGGCTTCCGCTGAAGTTGCACCTGGGTCTATGGAGGGCGAGGCAACCTCGGTCGAAGTTCCTCCTACGTCGGAGTGCCCAGCGCCTGACCAAGTTGCTGCCTCTCCAGCGAACAATGCTTAAGTTATTTCTTATCCCTGGCATGCCGGGCGCATGATGTACACGAAACATTTGTCCGCTATCTGTATGATTTGAATTTCTTTTGCCGTGTACTGCTGTGACATATACGCTTGTAGTTGTTATCATTTTGTTTAAGTGGGTGTTCGTCCGAATTCTTGCTTTGATGGCCCGCAATTTCCTGATTTTAGGATGTATCCTTGCCTTCATTTTTTCGTGGTTTAGCCAAGTAGTCTAAGCGTGAGCTCTGAATATCATATAATATTGATCTGTTCTGAACCGAGGTTGACTACTAATTTGGAACAATATATGGCAATCCCTGAATCACTGTTTATCGCGCCGAATTTCAATATGTAAACCAAATTTCAGAAATAATATAAGACCAATACCAAGGCGCTGCTCAGGGTAGTGCTCAACATAAAACTGGGGCAGCATATGGCAGTCCCCGAGTCGCTGCTTTGGACGCCGAGGTTCAAATATTTAGTATGAAATGGAAATAATATATGGCAGTCCCCGAGTCACTGCTCTGGGTGCCAAGATTTAGTACATAAGATGACATTGAAATAATAGACGACAGTCCCCGAGTCACTGCTCTGGGTGCCGAGGTTCAAATATATAACATGATATTGAAATAACACACGGCAGTTCCCGAGTCACTGCTCTGGGCGCCGAGGTTCAAATACATAACATGAAATTGAGATAACATATGGCAGTCCCCGAGTCACTGCTCTGGGTGTCGAGGTTCAAATACATAACATGAAATTGAAATAACATATGGCAGTCCCCGAGTCACTGCTCTGGGTGCCAAGATTCAATACATCATTGGTTCTTGACTTTGAGATACAATGCTACGAGTAAAATGGTCGAAGCAAAGCTACATTCCATGGACGCTTCGTTTCTTCGCCAGCTTTGTCTGCCTTGTTCCCTCCGGGGGGTTGAGCGTCGATTAGATAATAGGCATCGTTATGCAATGCTTTGCTCACAATGAATGGTCCCTCCCATGGAGGTGACAACTTGTGCATGCCGGCCGTGCGTTGCACCAGTCGGAGGACTAAATCTCCTTCTTTGAACACCCTTGGATTCACCTTCTTGCTGTGATATCGTCGCAGGTTCTGCTGATAAATAGCTGATCGTGATAGTGTCAGTTCTCTGGCTTCTTCTAGCAGGTCTACAGTATCTTGCCGAGCTATCTCGTTTATCTCCAAGGTTGTATACTGAGTAACTCTTGGCGAGTCATATATTATGTCGGCTGGAAGTACGGCCTCTGCCCCGTATACCAGAAAGAATGGTGTATAACCTGTTGATCTATTCGGAGTAGTCCTGAGGCTCCATAGTACGGCTGGGAGTTCCTCAATCCAACATCTTGCCGACCTTTGCAACGGTTCGACAAGTCGTGGTTTTATTCCTGATAGCACCAGTCCATTAGACCTTTCCACTTGCCCATTAGATGCTGGGTGAGCCACAGAGGCAATATCTAGTCTTATGTGTTTCTCTCTGCAAAATCTGGCGAAGGCTCCTTCTGCAAAGTTTGTGCCATTATCTGTAATAATACTGTGCGGATACCCATATCTTAAGATAATATCTTTGATAAATTTCACTGTTGTTGACCCATCGCATTTTTTTATTGGTTTCACTTCAATCCATTTTGTGAACTTGTCCACCATAACCAATATGTGGGTCATTCCTCCTCGTGCCGGCTTAAATGGTCCCACCATATCTAAACCCCATACAGAAAATGGCCAAGTGATGGGTATTGTTTTTAACTCGGCCGATGGCATGTGTATTTTGGTTGCGTATCTCTGACACCCATTGCATTTTTCAACTAATTCTTTCGCTTCTTTCAATGCCGTCGGCCAATAAAATCCATGCCTGAACGCTTTGGCTACCAAGGCACGAGATGAGGCATGGTGCCCACATTCTCCTTGGTGTATATCTAGGAGGATCTCCTGACCTTCTGCCGAACTCACACACTTCTGCAACACGCTTGTGACGCTTCTTTTATATAGCTCATTGTTTATGATTGTATAAGCTTTTGCTCTCCTTACAGTTTGTCTAGCTAATACCTCATTACTCGGCAACATCGAGTCTTTTAGGTAAGAGAATATGGGTTGCGCCCATAGCGGTGTGACTTTTTCTGGTGTGATCTCACTGTCTATTTCCATGTTTTCTGCCGACATACCTATCTCGGCTTTCCCCATGATTGTGCTTACTTCGGCTGTCCTCCTCTTGGGGGGTTCCGAGTTATATTGCTGATCTACTTCCATCGGCACGTTATCTTCTGCTGAATTTGCCGGGATAAAGATAGATTCGGATTCTGGTGATGGGATTATTGATGGTTTCCTAAGGTGTTCCAGGGCAATACCCGGAGGAATTGATTGCCGGGTTGATCCTAGTTTTGACAACGTGTCTGCGGCATCATTTTCTGCCCGAGGTATGTGGTGAAATTCACATCCTTCAAAGTATCCACTGATCTTTTGCACGTGAAATCTGTATAAAGCCATATTAGCATCTAATGCGTCCCAACTGCCTGAGACTTGTTGTACTACCAGATCCGAGTCGCCATAGCACAAGATTCGGCGTATGCCAATTTCTTTTGCTACTTTCAATCCATGGACCAGTGCTTCATATTCGGCTACGTTGTTGGATGCAGCAAAATGTATTTGTAGTACATACTTCAGTTGGTCTCTTTTAGGCGAGGTTAACACTATTCCTGCCCCCAAACCATTCCTTAGTTTGGAACCATCAAAATGCATAGTCCAATAATTTGGGTCTGGCAATGGTGGCTCATACTGCACCTCGGCCTAGTCTACGAAAAAGTCGGCGACCGCCTGAGATTTGATTGCATCTCTCCTATCAAATTGTGGAGCGTATGGTGACAACTCGATTGCCCATTTTGCTATTCGGCCACTTGCGTCTTTGTTGCTCAATATGTCGGCTATGGGCGCCTCACAGATCACTTTGATGGGATGCTCTTCGAAGTAATGTTTAAGCTTTTTTGCCGACATATATACCCCATAAGCCATCTTCTGATAAGGTGGGTAATTCTGCTTTGAAGTGGATAACACCTCACTTAAATAATACACCGGCCTCTGAACCGACTTACCATCTTCAAGTCGTTCCACTACGACTACAACACTCACTACTCTGTTGGTAGCCGCTACATAGAGTAACATAGGCTCTTTTGATAATGGAGAAGCCAAAATGGGTGCTGTGACCAACATCTTTTTCAACTCATGAAATGCGATGTCCGCTTGTGGAGTCCAAATGAATTTATCTGATTTCTTCATCAGCTGATAGAGTGGTAGCGCCTTCTCTCCTAGCCGACATACAAACCGGCTAAGCGAGGCCAGACAACCCGTGAATTTTTGTACATCATTTAAACATCTTGGCAATTCCATTCTTTCTACTGCCTTTATCTTTGTTGGGTTGGCCTCTATACCTCGGCTAGATACAAGAAAACCGAGTAATTTTCCTGCCGGCACGCCAAACGTGCATTTTTCTGGATTAAGCTTCATTCGGAACCTTCTCAGGTTCGCGAAAGTCTGCCGTATATCTTCCAGTAACGTTTTGCTTTCCTTGGTTTTGATGACCACGTCATCTACATATACGTGTACATTTTTTCATATCTGATCGTGTAGACATTTTTGCATGCATCTCTGATATGTTGCTCCTGCGTTTCGCAGGCCGAATGGCATTGTGCGATAGCAATAAGCCCCGTACGGGGTAATAAACGCGGTCTTTATTTGATCGGCCGGATTTAACGGTATCTGGTGGAAACCAGAATACGCGTCTACAAATGACAATAACTCACAACCAGCGGTCGAATCAATGACTTGGTCTATTCTAGGCAATGGAAAAGGATCTTTTGGACACGCCTTGTTCAGGTTGGTGTAATCGATACACATTCGCCATACAATGGCTACATTGGGATCATCTTTCTTCTTTTCTACTAGCACCGGATTCGACAACCAATCCGGATACAGCACCTCCATGATGAACCCGGCCGCGAGGAGCCGAGCTATTTCATCTCCTATTATTTTTCTCCTGTCTTCGGCGAAGCGGCGGAGAGGTTGCTTCACCGGCCTTGCACCTGGCCTTACGTTCAAAGAGTGCTCAGCCAACTCCCTCGGAACACCTTGCAGATCCTGAGTTGACCATGCAAATATGTCCCGATTCTCATAGAGGAAGTTGGTGAGCTCGCTTTCCTATTTAGCGTCTAGGCCTGCACCAATAGTAACAGTACGCTCCGGGAATTGCTCATCGATCTGAAATTTCTTCGTTTCTTTAGTCGGCTGAAAAGAGACACTTCCATGCGAGTTGGCTAGCGCCGGCATGTTCAGCTGTGCCGACTGAGCGAGGGCTGCTACCTCTTGAATCCTTCTCTTTTCTCTTGCTATAACCAATGATTCGGCCAAATTTGACCCGGCTGAAGCACACTCCATTGACTTCTTGTAATCCCCTGCAACTGTTATTACTCCTTGTGGTCCGGGTAGCTTCATTTTCAGATAACTTACATGACAAATGCCCATGAATTTGGCCAATGCTGGCCGTCCGAGTAAAGCATGATAGCAACTTTCTAGATCCACCACCTCAAACTCTAAGTTTTCCGCTCTGCAGTTATCCCTTGTGCCGAATAACACATCCACTCGGACCTTACCAATGGGTTCACATGAAAGCCCTGGCACTATCCCATGGAAAGTGGTCCTCGTGGATTGCAACATGTTCTGCGATATTCCGAGTTTATGCATGGTATCTTTGTACATGATGTTGATACTGCTTCCGTTGTCAATGAGTACTTTTGAGAATTTCACATTGATGCTCGGTCCAACAAATGTTGGGTCTAATACAAGTGCATATGACCCAGGATTCGGCATTATCTTGGGATGATCCTTTATGCTCCAAGTTACTTCTTGATCCGACCAAGGTATATATCTTGGTACTGCCGGCATAACTGCATTTACTTCCATATGTCGGCGCTGCACACTCTGCTTGTCTTGTTGTTCCGTTGTGAACACGCAATAAGACTGATGATGTTCTCTGTAATCATTGCGTCCAGTATTCGCTGGATTCGTCCTTCCATCCTGGACTTGGTTCATCACTTGATGTACCGCGTCTCTCCGATCTAAGTTATCGTACCTCGGGGGAGGGGGCGGTAACATCAGTTGCTGTGCATTTGCTCCAGTCAACTGTGGTTGATGCTGCTGATGTACTTGATGGGGTGCCTGAACTCCCGCGGGGTTCCCCATTGCATTTTTCATCCATGCACATTGGCGGTTCGTATGGTTGGCTGGCCTGGATGGGTTTGACGTGTGAAATTTGCACGGCTGATCTAACATGGATTCGAACGTGTATTTCGGCCTCTCCTGCCACTGTTTCTTTTGTTCTGGGGTCCACTGCCTTTTTCCTTCATTCTTTGGTGTCCACTGCTGAGGTCCATTCTTCTGCCGTGGAGTTGCTCCGTGACTCGGCTGATCTTGTGCTACTGTCGCCACTTGGGCCGAATTATATCTATAATCCGGCCTTTCCTCTCTTCTTCTTCCTCTGAAATCACTGCGCCTGGATGACCCGGCCAAATCTCTTGCATAATGGTCCTGTTGCTCGCGATAATCCGCCGACATTAATTCTGGTTGCGTTGGGTCTCCTAATGCGTAGGAGTCTGCTATTCTGATAGTTTCTGCCAGTGTGGTCGGCATATCTCTTTGCAGACATTGACACAATACGCTGCCATAGCGGCATCCTTGCGCGAACCAAGCTATTGCTTGCGATTCTATAACCCCTTCACATGAGTTTCTCAGGTTGCACCACCGAGTTAAAAATTCTCTATCTGTTTCATTCGGCCTCTGCTTGCACATGGCTAACTGTTGTGGCCTGTTTGGCCTCTTGTATGTGCTGGTAAAGTTGCTGACAAACATTTCCTCAAAATCCAGCCAACAGTTGATACTGCCCGCTGGTAGATTATTCAGCCACACCCTGGCTGGTCCTTCCAGCATTTGTGGTACGTACCGTACTGTCCATCGTAAGTTTCCACCCGCTATTTTCACAGTAGTGGCATAATCAATCAACCAGTCCTGCGGTTTGGTGCTCCCATTATACGTTTTTGTGCCCCTTGCTAGCTGAAAATTTGGCACAGGCGGTTCGCCCATGATCCGTGGTCCAAAGCATGTCGGCCCTGGTGGACCCTGTTCTTCCAACAGTTCGGAACGGTATAGCCGATCCAGCTTTACTCTTGCATCATTTGATGGCAAATCCCTGTACAGAATTCTATCTTGTACCCCATAGTGGTTGTTTCCGCCATGGATCGCATATTTCATCTCGGAATAACCATCATTGTATCTCTCATTAATTTGATTGTGGCGAGCTGGCCTTGTTTCTCTTTCCTGCCGGGGTTCATGCCTTGGTTGCGGGTTGAGCGGCAGCTCTCTCCTTACTTCGACCGGGGTATTGTTCTCATGATTGCCTCTTGCGGGTTCTCTTCTGCCGAGATCTCCATTGCCTCGGCTTCCGCCGTCCTTTTCCACACGGCCGTGGTTCCTCTCCCCACTGTTACCTCGGCTTGCATTGCCTCTGTTCTCATTTGCCTTTCCAGCCATTGCCGGATCATATGGAACAATTTGCTTGTTCCTCTTTCCTGAGGTTACTGCTTTGTCCCTTCGTGCATTATTTCCGGGTGAAGATGCTGCTGCCACGGATAAGGCAGGTGCTGCCCCTGCCGAGTGAACCATTCGCGAGGCCCCCGGCCTCGCCGGGTTTGTTCTGAGCATTTCTTCGTTTTGCTGGTTCGCGATGCGCACCAGCTCATTCACTCTTTCCTGCTGTTTCTGCCGGGCCTCGCCGGTCAACCCCTCTAATTCTAATGTTGCGGCATTTGCCGCTCTTAGGTTCTTTGCCGGGGTACTGTACCTCGGCAAGCCCAAATCCACCGATTCTGCTTTATGAGCATCATGCTCTTTGTTGATATCATCCATGAGGTTTTTCCCTCTCAATCTTAATTCGTCCACCCGTTCGGGTGCGACGTCCAGCTTATTAGCTTTGGCATATTCTCGCAGGGTCCTGTTTAAGGACTCCCGCAAGGCCGACACCTTTTTGGCCTCTACCAGCACCTTTTGCCTGGTTTCCTCCAACTCTGCCTGAGCATTTGCCGGATCAAGTATCGGCGCTACAGGCGTAGTCAGGTTTTCTATGGTCGCCTGAAGAATGTTCTCTGGCTTCTCCAGAGGTGGCCCTCTTACTCTTGGTGCTTTTGGGGTGGTGTCCTGCACCTCGGTCGGGTTGGTCACTGGTGGAATTACCTCGGTGGGTTGTGGTGCGGTCTGCCTGGGTGCGCCTTGTGCACCTGTGGCGGGTTCCCTGCTTGACCCGGCTGCTGCTGCTCCAGTTTGCACTCCGGCAGCGACCATCACCTCGACGCTGCCTGCAGGATGTGCTCTGGGCGGACGGCTTGCTGCGTTAAGAGGTGGCTCTCCTGCAACAACAACTCGGTGAGGGTAAACGCCGGAGATGTCGACGCCGACGTAAACCTTGTGCCCGCCCAGGCTGATGAAGACACCATTACGCGGGGGAGTTTTCCCCCTGAAGCTCCCTGCATTGTCGCTGACATAGTCACAGAGACCAAATCTCTGGACCAAGCTAGAAACAACGCGCTCGCCCGTGTTGATGAAGTTTCCCGTCCGGATCATAACTCCAGCTAGCACTGCTGCTGGCCCCACGGTGGGCGCCAACTGTCGTGGTGGTATCACGGCAGATGCCATGGGTAGGCTAAAGTATGGGGCCAATAGATGCTAGAGGGATCTGAGGAGGGAAGATGTAGTTGATTCTATACACAGAAGACTAAGGCAAAGATCTTTATTTCTTCTTCCTTGGGCTACAAGTGCTCCTTGAGCTGCATACAGGGAGAAGAGAAGAACTTTACCATCCTAACGGCTCTAACTTCAGTCGATCCCCCCTTCTGAGTCCAAGCCTCTCCTTATAAAGGAGAGCCCTGGGTTCCTCTAGGGCTGACGTGGCAAGCATATTCGAGGAATATGCTTGTCCCAATATAGTAGTTCGGCGCCCCCGTTTCCCTGTCGCCCCTCTAACGACGACAAGGTTCCAGAGGGCCCCTCCTGTGCGCCTCGGTCTTCTGGACTGTCACCTCCGTGACCTCCTCCTGCCTCTCTGTCACTCTGCGCCTTTGTCCGTAGCGCTTGGCTCCGCTCAGATTCTCCCTAGCTTGCAGTTAGGGTTTGACTTCAGGCTTCTCCTTCTCCTGCAAGCTTCATATCATTCGGTTCTTCCTCGCATAGTTCGGATCGTCCTTCACCTGCATCAAGATCACTCAGGCTAACCCGGCCGACTTACGTAATATCTCGGCCGGGTAATGTCTTAATATACATATACGGGTCTCTCGCCTCCATATGTCGGCCGACTTCTACAGGATTCGGCCGACTTAGACTGTAACTCGGAAACCAGACGAGGATCGTACCGTCGTCTTTTCCCGTCTTTAACCTATCCGGGGTCACCCCCAAACATTAGTACTGTTAATCACCGTTTAATTAAGGTCGGTTTGTGTCACTGTATGCCTATATAAGTCGCTACTTCTTCTCGGACCTCCTGCTTAAGCTAGCTAGTAGCAAGTTGTGAAGGAGAGTGGTCTAGCTGGTTCTTGCTTACTTCGCTCTGCTTTTGCTTTGCTCGCCGGAGTACCCAGGGGGGAAACAATATGAGGGTAAGATCTGCTTGGTCCCAGCTTTCTCCTGATTAGATTCCGTTCTTGCTCTTAGAGTACTGTACATGATTTGTGAGCAGTTATTTCTTTCTCTGCTTGTACTGTACGAATAGCAGTCTTGTTTCTTCTCTGCCGTTAGTTAATAAATAAAATTCCGTTCATGGATTGAAACCCTTTTGTGCAGACGCAGATGGTCATCAGGATCCACATCAACTCTGAGAAGGGCTATTCCAAAGCTATCAAGGTGGCTGCTGCAGTCAGCGGTACGTAAATCCCCTAGATCTCCCATATCCCCTGGGACGCAAAATCACCAAGAATGATGCACAATAACTGAACTGCATGTTGACTTTGGCATGAACCTCCCATATGATCCAGGTGTCGAGTCTGTGACCATCGCGGGCGAGGACAAGAACCTGCTGCTGGTGATCGGCGTGGGGATCGACTCCAACAAAATCACCGAGAAGCTGCGCCGCAAGGTCGGCCAGGCGGAGGTGGTGGAGCTGCGCACCGTCGACCACGACGGGTCAAACCACCACCCCGGCGACCACCACCCGTACCGCTACCACCAGAGCCCCAGCCCCTACAAGCACGCCGCCGCGCGCGACCTCCACTACTACACCGGGGGCTACTACCAGAACTCCGCCGGGGCCTACGGGCAGGACTACTACGGCTATGGCGACGGCGGCGGCGGTGGCTACCAGGGGCAGTACAAGCAGCAGGACTACTTCTACCCGCCGCCGCCAGGGAACACGCACACGGTGGTGCACCACGGCGGCAACGGCTACTCGGATGACAGCTGCTCCATCATGTAGCGGCAGCTAGCGACGACTGGAGGTAATACCGTTGTAGTATGGCGATCGGAAAATCGATTGGTGGTGTGTGTGTCAGCACTCGGCAGCAGTTTCTTTCCAAATCCATGTAGATACTGTACAGCAGCTCAGCAACCTGCGTGCGTTTCATGGTTGTGTCGTCTGTGAATATACGTAGCTCCCAAGCGTTCCATCCATGTACGGTGTGAAATGTTATCTAAGTTGTACTCTCTTATTAGAACAGAAAGAGATGGTAGAATCTGTAATTAGAAGATGATGAACTATGCTCCGAAGTCCGTTCAAATGTACATGGATGTTCCTTTTCTTAGATTGATATAACTGTATCCTTGAATAAAGTGCATATATTATGTACTAGTATGCCGAAGATTTAGGATTACAACCCAAACTCTAACACCAGGTAGATCTTTTCTCGATAATGATTGTTTTCATTAAACTCGAACGTTCGCATCAGGACGATACAAGCCAAAAATAAGTACTAATTGGATCCAGCTATCAGTGACAAAGCAGAGAGTGAGATAAAGCCATTATAAGCACTTGTTTTTTATGAAGATGATATCCTCTCACATGATAGTAATTATAATCTTGGGGATCAATCTTCACATGATGAGATATCAGCTATCAACAAAATATGCAAAGAATTTAAGATGATATCAACTCAAATAATGTGATTATTGGCTCTAGTTTGCTTCTCTGGAACGATCGAGTGCAGTCTTCCCCCTTAGCCGAATCAGGACGATGAGAAACTCTACTTATTTACTCCGTTTCACCCCCATTTGGCTATTCTACCGAAAAGTGACATTTGATGAAGTAAGCATCCTCCCGACAACAGAATAGAGGGTGTGCACCAAGGAAGCATTAACGTCTTTTCGAGAAAGCTTTGCTTCATAGGCTTTGAACTAGTTCTATCTTAACCCTTGACTTGCATGTGCTCACTTACTAATATGGTGAGGGTTTCGAATAAAAAACGATCAAACACTTCTTCGTTTCCTTGGTAAAAAGAAATTCACCCAAATAATCATTTTCTAACTGTATTATATAGAGGGATTACTTGGTCCATATGAATGTATATGTTTTCCAAAAAAGAAATAGAGACAAGAGAGCTAGTGAGTTTAGTCACACATGTAGCCATGATATTCTTTGTTTTGCGAGCTAGTATTATGGAGCGGAGGGAAGGGGGAGGTAAAGTGCCACCCCCTTGTTTTAATATGAGTTGTCTAGTCGTGTGTGGCATACCAATAAAGATTGAGTTGTTGAGTAGCAGACCCCCTATACTTTAAAGTTTATGAATGTCAATGAGAATTTTGTAATATGGTCCCCTTCCTTTGGTCCTCGCTTTCCTTGTTTCTTTCCTCACCTCGCCCCCCTCCCCTATTTGTATCCCTGCTCCACACCATTATTGTGCGATCTTTGTCTCATATCGATTGGGTTGTCACATGTTTACATTGCTACAAGAGGTTTAAGGGCTTATTTGAATTCCCTAGGAATTTTGGAGGATTTCTTGAGTTTTCTGATAGACCTTGTTTGATTTTGAGGATTTGAAAGCATAAGTTTGTCCTATGGTCCATTTTGTAAGTAATCCCTAGGAATATTTTCATTAGATCCAATCTTATGGAAAAGTTCCTTTCTTTCTATGACATCAATGTCATACACACTCCTTTAGAAAATTCATTCCTGCACTGCGGCCAAACAACATGTTAACGTGCCCTGATGAACTCAACATGTCATGACATTTATTCCAAAATTATTTCCAATTTCTCTTTTAAAAAAACTGCTAACCAAACATGTCTTTAGAGGAACATTTTTTGCAAGCTAATCTTGTATTGGAACCGATGTGTACCTTTTCTTCGGGTTTCTTAGATAAATCCTAAAGGGTGTACTAGCTAGTGAAGTTTCAGCCTTTTAGGCAGTAGCTTAATCTATGGCGCTATGTTGCTTTTGCACGGAGCAAGAGACGATTCAGTACATTTTTCCGCATCGTACTCCCTCATGATGTACAAATTTAGTCAAAAAATCAATGCTATCTAAGTTCTATAAAGTATGCAGAAATATGAAGATCTACAATAAGCAATCAATATGAATATATATATCAACCATAAGACATATTTTTGTTATGTATTTATTTGATATTATAGTTGTCTATATTTTCTTGTATATAGTGGACAGACCTAGAAATTTGTTGGCTTTTTTACTAAGTATATACACCATGTATTTGGTGACAGTGAGAATACTATTTTAGTGATAGCTCTGTCATTCTCGGAAGCTTTTAACATTACTCGCTGCGAGATATCTCTCACATTTTTCTGCTCAATTGAACAACACGAGATGGTCACTGCTTCATAGGATAAACACGCGTTTTTTTTTGCGAAATTTTACCGATCTATTAATAATCATCAATAGTAGTATAAAGAAGACTAAAAGTAATAAAAATTACAAATAGATCGACGAACCACCTAGCGACGACTACAAACACTAGCACGAGCCAAAGACGTGTCGTCGTCCTCGTCCCTCCATCACCGGAGTCGGGCAAAGCTTGTAGTATAGAGTTTGTTAAAATAGAGAGATGGGAAATCGTCGTGCTAAAATCCCAAAGAACCAGCGCACTAGAGTAGCAACCATCATCAATGATGACATCCGTAGTTTGGAAGAGACTGACCTGAAATTACACCAACTAACACGAAACTAACCAGATCCCAGGAGATCGTTCGGACACACGAATCCACACGCTCTTCGCCAGCGCTAGACGCACCACCGGAGCAAGGATAAGATGAGGAGGACCTTATTCTGACTTTAGGATGCAGACATCGCCTCGTCATCCTGAAAAATACACGAAAAACATACTTAACGAAGAACGAAAACCTCCCGCCAGCGATAACTGTGGTGTACCATACCTCCAAGACCCTAAGGCCGCTAGAGACAAAATGGACCGACGATATCGCCGATGGAAGAAAGAAAACCCTAGATGGGTTTTCTTGAGCAGCCGCCGCCTCTAGCCTCCTGCACAGCCACATGTACCGGTTCTAAACACGCGTACTCTACTCATACTCCCTGCGTCCTGCCTCCGCAAATAAGTGTACTTCTAGAATTGTTCCTAGTCAAACTTGGTAAAGTTTGACTAACTTTATAAGAAAAATAGCAATAATGTTGACACTAAATTTTTACCATTAGATTCGTTTTCAAATTTAGTTTCATAATATGTCAATTTGATGTAAAATATATTACTATATTTATCTATAACTAGTTGAATGTCCGTGCGTTGCTACGGTCTCTTTAAATTTTGAAAAGGTCAAAAATTCCACTTGAGGCATCCAATTACAGCAATGAACATCTCTATGTGACTTCTGGGTGTCAAGTTTTTTCCCGTGCTTCCCCGATGTAGTGCCCCTGCTATTATGACAACACTACAACGAACACCTGGAGATATTCTTTCTGCCCTCATTGCGAACCTTCCTCCCCGGCATGATTTCGACCTCCCTCGCCGACTCTCTAAAAGATGAAGACGGACCGATCCGCAAGTGTGATTAACAATCTAGAGACTTCCATCCATAACACTCAAGTAGTATTACCAATATAGTAGCAAACTCAAAGATTGAGCCAAATTCATATTTGTTCCTAAGACAATACGACATGAAGTATAAGATCTATTGTTCATATGTAAAGCGGCCGTGAAGGCGCAAGGTGTGAACACGCCCTCTGCCATATGGCCGATGCCGTCTTTGGCCCCCGAGTATAACAACCTCGAGGTGCTCAACTGAGTTCTTCACCCCGTCATGGTTGTGCTTTGATCCGTTCTGAATGTATTTCTCCTTCATGGGAACTCAAACTGTGTGTGTATTGCATTGTTTTCTCCAGTTTCATTTTTCATTGTTTTCTGCCTGTAGAATTTAAAATTGTTATATCTAAAGCATTCATCTTTTATCAAGATGGAGGCAACCATACCAACACCAGTGACTCAAGCGGAATGTACTTCTTTCCTTTTTATAAAGAATCAAATCAGCAAGTGTGCCACGACATCTCAAGAAAGCAATTAACATAAATAATCCCCAAAATGATGCACCGGATGTGAACTTTTCACTTCTCCAATACGCATCTCAGTATTGTCGGTCGCTGAAAATCGAGCACAGGACACGAGCACCGCCATGAGGGTTCTATAACTGGGGTCGTAGACAGACGACTTGTGCAACCCCATCTCTCTTGAGGTCAAGACGAACCCCTCCCCTCCGGTCACACATTCGAGCGCAACAGCATATAGTGCTGGCTCGACGCCGGCTTCCTCATCTGCCCCGTCACCAACTTGCTGCTTCCCTCGTCGCCGCCACTAATCCCCAACCACTCACAGCTTTGCCAGTTCGCCTGATAGCTTAAGTTTCGAACAGCGGAGTGACAAGGAGTGGTGTCATCTTCGTCTTCCTCCGTGTTGGGTATGCTCAGGCTAGCAAAGCGTTCTTTTACCGCACTACATCTCAACAAAATGTAAGTAAAAATACACATTTATGACAAATAGTCACATGGTACTCTAGAAGCACGAATGTTTCAATTTTTTAAGTACAATCCAGTAAAATGTATAAATATGAATATAAATCAAAACCTACCTAATTTCCTCTTTGAAAGCCAATGAATGGCGCTAGCATGATAGTTGTTCATTGCCACGGAGCCACAAGTCCAACTGAATGTCCACATTTTTTTGCGGGATAAGTGTTTCTACCTGTCGATGGTAAGGACCTCGTGAGAATACTCTCTATAGTTTTCACCTCTGTAGTTGGTATTTGCCAAATCACGGTACATCAGCAACCACGCTTTGCGATCAAAACCGATAGTATATGATGCAACACCTCATTATTTTCATGACAAGAACAAAAAACTGATATTTCTAAATTACTAAAAGACCACTCAATAACATCTCTCGGCAATACATTACCAAGCAATTTGCTGAAAGTTAAGGCTTCTTTTCAACGATGAAGGAAATTTATAAAATTTTACCCAGCCATAGATGGAGAAAAGAAGTAATCTCACTAAGATACAATTTTTCATGAAACTTCTACAAGCTCTTGAGCTATCATGAAAATATCGTCACATTGAACGGGTTATATACATGTGCAAACTTACCTTGATATGTGCTATCCTGATTGAAATCCATAGAGTTAACTGAATTTGTACATCCTGCATCCAGAAGACCACACTCCTACAAGAAAATGAGTATGTGAGAAAATAATTGCGTTGTTACCTTTTTGTTGGCACAACCAAACAATTTTTTTGCCTCTCAATTTTATATCCGAGTACCAATTTTACAAGGAAAAATCATTGTAACATAGTCATGCATGGCTTAATTAACATTAAGATTATATGAAGAGTATATAGATATAGAGGAATTATACCCCAACACATTGACCTATCATTGAATGATTAAGTTTCTTCACAACTAATCCAACCATGGTACATCATGCGACTGGGCTATTCTAATTTCTAAGGAATGCTACTTCTAAATTCCAGTCAGAGAAGGTAAGAGAAAATCATATACAATATATCCTCTTAGTTCCATGTCGTTGCAAGGATACAGAACCCGTCAGAGATGCATGTACACTTTGGTAGACACCACTTTGAGGTATTCCTACTGACTACTGAATATCCGAGAAGATGTAACACTAACACAATTGATCACCGTCGAACCCGTCCAGCCATTAAAATGTTGCGGTTGTAGTTTCAACATCAATCAAGTGTAGAACAAATGTTGGCTATCACAATACAAGAAATTGTGTTCCTTTTGATTGGAAAGAACCTCTGCATACCAACAAGGTTGGGTAAAATTACTCTATACTCTGGTGGATATAACTCTACAATGCGTTGTGTTTCTTTTGACTGAACCGAACTCTACATACCAATGTGATTGAGTAAAATTAGTCTATACTTCGTACTTTGGTGTGTGCAATAAATGTCAGTCAGATCAAAACTCACATGTAAAAGAAATGTTAGGGAGAAGCCTGCAATAGGAACCGTTTGATTTCCTTGTGAATCCTTCACCAATTTCAGAAGGAAAATATCATAACGGATTGGGCATGTATGCACGATTCATCTCACGCTAGCTAAACTCAATTCATTGGATCAAATCGACAAGAGCGCCAGCTAAACCCATCTATAGAAAATACAACACATGTGATTATCACTGAAATAGTCAGCGTTGACCACTGAAACCATGTTGCTAATGCATATAGGTGCTCCTAGAATAAGCCGCACAAGTGCAGTCAGGTACGGTCTATATTAGAAATTACCTCGTTTAGAGATTGTTTGGCAGGAACAAGCCAGATAGGAACACCTATACGCCATTTTCTCAGAAGTTGAAGTTTCCTTGCCGAGCACCTAGGCCAGAAGCTCCCTCCTGGCTCCACCCTCCCAATAGGTACCAATATCACCCCTCCCGCCACCCAGTGGCATGACGAGCTTGCGAGGAGCAGGGTCTGGGATCAATTGGAGAATAAAAGGGGGATCTCGGCGTCGTCGCGGTCGCCGGCGCGACGGAGCAGTGAGACGAGGGAGGCGGCTCTGGTATCTGGAGATCAAGGGGGTGGTGTTCCCTTCAAATCTCGCCCTAGAGTTAGCGCTCACCAGCGTCCATCACCTCTGTCTCCCCCATCTCTCCATTTATTATGCGGTAGCCTAGTCGGCTATGACCCCGCTACAACTGCTACTCCGAGCGGCTACGCCAGCTGCTCGAGATGCAAGGGATGGTATGTCAGCGCTGGTGGATTTCGTGGCAAATGGGAGCGCACCGCCGGTGGCCGGGATCCAGGCCAGAAGAGGAGGAAGTTAGGACGATGGTTTTTCCTCTCCCAGCAATGTTTTTTCTCGTATGTTCTGGATTGGCCCTTTCCACTTATAGGTGGCAGAGAGGTGTAATTAACAAAGCCAAGTTCTGGGAAGGCTCACTGTACCATTCGATGGAAATCTGATGGTCTAGATAGTTCTAATGTTTGATGTTTGAGGACGACCTACGATCACCAACTTCTTTCTAATAGTAAAGAAGTCGGTTAAATTTTATAAATTTTAACTTAAACAAAAGTTCGAAGTACACTTATTTATGGACAGAGGGAGTTTGTACTACTAGAACTGACCTGCGATTCTAAAAATGATAGGCTACAGTTAGCCTAGTACCAACATTTTCTTTAGTTCTAGTAATAACAACGATGACATGCGGATGCATGACAAGGCACTGCTTGCGCAAGCGGGAGACGTCGATCGAGCTTTGGTCAAACCAGTGCCATCTACGGTCTTGTCCTACCACTCAACCGTTAAAGTACGCACGAGACATAGTCACGGCCGTAGCTTTGGGCAAAATGACACGCCACTTATCTTGTTCCTGGATTCCACACCGGATCCTAAACGAATTTCCAATCAAACTGTGATTGCTCTGTTTCTGGTCTGCTGTTGCGTCGGCACTGTATGGCACGTGGTGTTTAGCTTGCCGCCTGCTTGTCCCCCTTTTCTCCTCCTCATTCTAGTGGTTTTGGGGTGCCCTTTTGCGTGTTTGAATTAGGCAAAGTCTACAACGTCGAGTCACTATCTCAAGTTACGAGCGAGGACCTCGTTTCGCTGAAACTGTCACATAATTCTCTGCCACGACAGTCTTCCGTTAGCAAGTTGTCTGTCTACCAGAGAAATTGGAAGAGAAACTTCCATCTCAAAGATAGTACAGTATATATGACTGGTCTCTAGCAAGCACACGTCTTGCCACTACCAGTAGTTCACAATTCAGCCATACACAGACGGCGAAACATTCTTTCCTTGCCTCAGCACCAAACTAGTTTATTCGGAATCCTTTGAGCACCTCCAACTTGCGAATACCATGAGAGTAAGTAGTTCTTAAATTTAATTTATGCTCATCTGAATCCAGCACACCTGGTTAACCGCTGGCCGAAATCCTGCAGAAGGAGATCATCATCCGGATGCAGCCAGGCTCGGAGAAGCACCACAAGAGAGCTCTGAAGGTGGCCGCCGACGTCAGAGGTATGTACGAGTACGACCCTGTTCTTGATCGATTCTTCCTCTTAGTCGCTGGACCGAATGCGTTAGACTGGGTTTGGTTTCACTTCAGGAGTAGAATCGATCACGGTGGCCGGCAGGGACAGGAACCTGCTGCTGGTGATCGGCGACGGCGTGGACGAGAGCGCTCTGACCAAGAAGCTGCGGAAGGAGGTCGGGGAGGCCGAGATAGTGGAGCTGCGGACGCTAGCCGCCGGCGCCTCGGGCTCGGGGTATCTGCCGGCCACGTCCACGGACGTCCTCGCCGCCGCGCAGTCCGGGTCTCCCCGCCACTGGCATTCGGCCAACACTCCGGGCCGGGACTTGCCTGTGGGCGGCCGCGTCTCGTCGTACGCGTCGCCACTGGCCAATCCCGGCGCCGCACGGTGGCCGAGCGAGCAGTACAGGCAAACCGAAGCGGGATACTACCCCCACGCTCCCAGCCCGTCCTACTACCACGCGTCGCCCGTGGCTGGGAACGGCGGGTACGGGGGCAGCAGCTACGCGCGCGCGGCGGCGCGCAGCCACCCGGCAAACTACTCCCCGATGATCGAGCGGCACGACTACCACGTGGCGGGGAGCTCGCATCGGCACGGCGGCGTTAGAGAGCCCAAGTGCTGCTCAATACAGTAGCACTCAGTTCGAGTCGTTTCCATTCTAGTGGGGATATTCGACGTGTATTTCTCAACTGCGAAATGTAGTGTTCTTTGGTTCATTCATTCGTACTACTTCATTGTCACTAAAAGCATCTCTAGTTGTGACTATAAAAGACCGGAAACTGTATTATTCCGGCGAGTTTACGGGCCGAAATGAAAACGGACGAGCTAGTCGAGTCCGTATAGCATCTCGGCCCGTGAACTCTTTTACCGTGGCCCGTAGGCGGCCCGTGTCGCTCGGTATATATACCGTCGCGGCGGCCGAGTGAGGGCTCAAACCCATACTTCTCCGCCGTCCCAACCCTAGCGCCGCCGCCGCCCTCGCGAATTCCGACGAGCAATCGCCGCCACCTCGCTCCCAGATCGACGCCGATGTACTCGCGTAGCGGCAGCCGTCGACGGCGCCTCACGCCGGAGGAGCTCGCCTTCAGCAGGTCGGAGGGGGAGAAGAAACGCGCCGCCCTCGCCTATGTGAACAAGAGGCGGTCATCGCCGCCGTCGCTATACGCCTACGCGCCGGCGTGGTAGCACGCGCAGCGGGAGGAGCGCCGCCGCGACTTGCTCCGGAGGTACGGCGTCCGCAGGGAGGGGTCCTCCTCCGTCCCTGCTCCTCCCTCTTCTCCCTCCTCTGACTCCTCCGACGCGCCGTCGCCGCCGCCTTCACGCATCGTCATCGACGCGGACTTTGCCAACGACTCCGACGAGGAGCGGATGGCGTTCGAGCTCGCGAGGAGCGAGTCCGAGCTCGCGGCCAAGACAGCCGGCGAGATGGAGGCCGCCGAGGTGCGCCGCGCCATCGCGCTGGTCGAGCGCCGCGAGGCGAGGGAGAGGGAGAAGGCCGCCGCTTCCACCACCGCCGGCGCGTCGACCTCCGCCGGCGCTTCCACCTCCACCGGCGTCGTCAAGAGGGAGCTCGCCGACCTCATCGACCTCACCGACGAGTGAGCTTGAGCTCGCCGTCGCGCCCTGTAGCTCCCCGGAGCTCGATTTTGGTCTAGGACGCGGCGGCGCCCTCCCCCGTAGTATTTGTGCGGCTTTTGATCTAGCCGATATGTAAAAAACTTTGTAATTATGCCGTGAACCTTGATCTCCGACGCTTGTTCGTCGACGAACTTGCCCGCGTTAATTTCAAATTCGTGTTTACAGTTTGAATCTATGGGCTCCATTCTGTGCCGTGCCAATTGGAACTGCGAATTTGATTTATCGTGCCCTTTACTCGCGTTTTACAGTTTTCAAATTTACACGCACGACTAGAGATGCTCTAAGCGTCGTGTACACCTGACAGGATTTGAAGATAGAGGTGTTCTTGATGTTTTGGAATGAAATACACATAAACGACTGACTTGACCTGCCTTTTCTTCTGAACATTTCTTCATCGAATTAAAATTTACTGTACAAGGTTTTCAAGTATTTCAACTGTGATGGGGCGTGGCGTTCTATGGTTCACTCCTACTTATTCATAAAACTAAAATTTAGTATTCACTTCGTCCCAAATGAATTGATCGCGGCTTTATCTAGATATGCATGTATCAATTAATTGGGGACGGAGAAAGTGCACAATGTTTCAAGTATTTCAAGTGTGAAATGTGGTGTTATTTGGTTCACTCCTACTCCTTCATCGAATTGAATTTAGTGCATGAGCTTTTCAAGTATTTTAAATGTGAAACCTGGTGTTCTTTGGTTCATTTGTACTTCTTCAATAAACTAAAATTTTAGTGCACAGGTATTTTCACTGCCACATGTTGTGTTCTTTGGTTCATGCCTACTTCATTAAATTAAAATTTAGAGCACAAGGTTTTTAAGTATTTCCACTATTAAACATTATCAACTTTTGTTGATTCCTACATCTTTATAAAATTAAAATTTAGCGCAAGTTTAATTAGCTCCGTGTACACTCAACAATTTTAACATAATGTTTTCGGTGTTTTGGAAGGAAATGGACATCCTATTTTTGGTCTTCAAATCATCCTACAAGGATCACTTAACCTTCTATACTATCATATCTCACTTCACTTTAGCCCGTAGCTAGTTTCTACAGCTCAAAAATCGCTTTAAAGAATTTTAGAGCATTTAAACCCCTTATATATGTAGGCTGAAGCTTTAATCAGACATAATCTTTTGACTAGGAATATGACAATTTACAAAGTGTGTAAAAAGGTAAAATGCTTACTCATATTTTTGCAGTGGTCGCAAATTCTCATGGCATACATTTTCAACAATCTAGGCGTACAATTTGTTAGATTTTTTAATAACCTTCTAGGCACGATTTATCTTTTTGAAAACTGGGTTTAGGAGGAGGGCGTGTAGCAAAAAAGGAGTTAGCCAAATCAATACTTTAGGGAGGAAAACGGATGTTCTAGCAAGGAATTTTGAATTCGCACGTGAGGAGCTGTATATTATTCAAATACACGGGTTAATAACACCCCAATAGTTTTTATAGGATGATATGAAATTTTTGTAAATGTTGGATATTATCTAGCCCTTTTTTATCATAATATCAACACAGTTTTTCGAAGAGTTCTTTTTATGTACACACATTTATATCAAAGTTGGAGTTTTGGCAAACTATCACATACAAACTTGAACCATCAATTGTCCAAATAAAATCGCCAACTAGTCAGTTGTGTTCTTTGTATTTATATCAAGTCAACTAGAGCAAAATCAAATTATCTAGGCTATGGGATGCGTGACGTTTCCTTGCAAAGTCAAACTATCTAGTCTAGGCTATGGGATGCCAGGACGTTTCCTTGCAAAGTCAACCAAAATCAATTTAATTTGTCCTTTGGCACGAAAGTCAATTTGTCCTTGGCAAGAAAAGTCTAGCCCTATCCATCCGAGAGGACTGCGTGTCCATTTGTGTGTGGCTGTGGTGTATGAAGATTATTAGATTGAGACATAATACCCGTAGCATTTTTCTTTAAACTACGGGGATGTTACTTGCAAGAAGCACTAAACAACAGAGAAAAACATTGATATGTTATACAGAAATGCTTTAAGATCCACATAGAAAACATTGCTATGTTATACAGAAATGCTTTAAGACCAACATGGAAAACATGGACGTTTCCTTGCTTTAAGTAGAGTCTAGCGTGGACCTAGGTATAATCCCACATTTGAAAACTTAGCAAAATTGTATCCCACATTTGAGTATCAAGTTTCAAAAATTTAAGAAAAAATCATGTATCTATATTTTTTTAATAAAGTAAATATATTAATATCATGAAGATACTAATTACATCTAACCTCTGCACCAACTAGAAATCCAAAGATATCAAGGATGCACACAGTCCAAAAAAAGGGGGGAAAAAGAAAACAAAGACCTCTCGCGATGATGAAACACTCACAACCGTAGCACTCTAATCACCAGACAATAACCGAACTACAAGAGGGACTCTACAAAAGCAACGTCTTCAAGAAGGAAAAAATACAACAACGTTATCATCGTCCGATCAAACATATTGAGTTTTTACCATAGAGAAAGTACTAGTTTCCAAAACGATGACTTCAGCAAAGTCATTATGAGGTACAAACAATAAAGGATAGAAATTGGATTTTCATCGTTGAAATCGTGACTTGATACTCGAAGAGCACCACCAAAATTGCAGTCCACATGTGCTACCACCCCTTCTAGCCAAGGCTAATGCTGCTGCAAGTCTCCAAGACACACATGAAGAACCTGTGCCACATAGTCTTTATCGCAACCAACACTCATCTCTGTCATTACCAACCTCTGATCGCAACCACCATAACTTTCTCTACCTCTGTCAGTACTATGGAAATCTATACTTAGACATGTCCCATGGCACCGACAAGCTTCACACCACACCCTCATGTAACCTCGTTGGCTGAAGATAAGGGCTCGCACGACCTGATCAATTCTGATCTTGATATATAGTGGTGCCCAAGTGTAGAGGTCTTCGACCGAAAGATCGGAAAGTGCATGCGGACAGATTGAGGAGGTCGACATCAATCAGATGAATGAGATGGTGCACGAAGAGAAGTAGGGCCAACCCACCCTTATTCAGCGAGCAGCCCCTAGCCCACTAGATGGCTCCCAACGGGAATGGCCACCCAATCCCCGCCAGCCACCCATAGGCCTAGCCGAAAGAGGAGCGGGGAACTCAGGCCGCCACAACAACGAGCACGTCAACCTCGAGACATCGATGCAAAATGTCACATCCCAAAATTTTCCAAATTTTGAAATTTGAAAAATAAACAAACAAAAGAAACAAATGTTGAAATTTAGGGTGAAAAGAAACTTTTTGCTTCTAATTGGAAACATCAAAACACTACTTGAACAAAATATGAATGAAAAGGCAATAAACAAATTTTGAAACAAGACAAATGCATCCCTGCAAGGAAAATATCTTGAATTTAAACACTTGGAAAAGTTAAACCAAAACCCTAAACCCTAATGAAAGAAATTATCTCCAAGACTATGGCTTTGTCCCATATAAAAATTTAGCAACAAACATTTCTAAATGACCAAAAATGGTAAACAAAAATATTATGAAACCATGGGAATTGGTTTCACTCAATTTGGAACCATGGATAAAAAACTTATGATTTTAATAAGATAAAAGAAAGTAATTTCCAAGGCTAATAAAGCTCCTAACTAAAATCAACACTAAATTGTGAGCAAAGTAATCCTAAAAGGATTTAAAAAGATAATTAATTATTAAATAAAATTATATAAATTGGAATCACCAATTTTGGAACTATAAATAAAAAGATATGAATTTTATAAGACAAAGAAAGAAATAAATAAATAAGAAATATTTAAAAGACAATTTAAACCTTGGCTAAATCCATAAGAAAATGGAATAAGTAATTCAAACAAAATAAAAGAATAAAGGTTATTTAAATAAAATTATATGGGTTTTTTAACCATATTCAATTTTATTTAAATAAAGACAAATTGCCTCACTTAATAAATATTAAATCACAAGAAAAATATTTGGATTATTCCAAAATGGACTAATTAAATAAACACATATTTTTAATAAACCTACTGAAAAGAATTGGACAGATTTGAATTCAAATTGTTGATTAAAACAATTGATTCAAATAAAACCAGAAAATAGAAATAGAAAAAGTAAAAAGAATAAGAAAAAAATAGAAAACAGAACCCAACCCAGCTAACCTACTCAGTCCAGCCCAGCTAAAGCCCACCCTGCTCCACCTCACTCTGTCCTTTCTTTTCCCACCGTGAAGAACACCCTCACCCTCCCTAACAACGCGACCCCACCTCCACGTCACCTCGTCGTCCTCACGCGCGCTGAACCCGCCCCCCATTCCTCCTCGCCGTTTCTGGCCAAATCAAGTCGCCTGAATTCGTTTTATTGGCGCAGTAATTCTTTCCCGCGACCACGCCCTCTTAACCGCCTCCCCCTCCTCTCCCTTTCCCCTCAGTCGCCGCGCCCAGTGAGCCCCCAGGCTGCCCCAATTTGACCTGCACCACCGCTGCCTTCGACGAGCTCCGGCTACAATTCCGGTGGACTCCGACCGCCCCTTTCCCCTGGTTCACGCAGGCTTGATCGCCAACATCGTGCGCACCTATCAGCAGTCCCCGTGAGCTCGCGCATGCCCCAGACGCTCGGCAACAACCTCGTCTACAAGCAACAGGCGACTGCCGCAACTCCGGCGAGTTTTCCTGGTGAGCTCCACCCGCCCCTCTCTCTCTGGTAGATGCTCTTGCACTCGCCATCCTCTCGCGCGTCTAACGCCGCCTTTGGTTTTCCTTCTCGGGCCCTGTAGGCTCGCGTCCGACGACGCTTGTACGTGCCCGACGATGAACCCGACTCCGACGAGAAATCCCCGTCAACCCCGTGCGCCCCTTCGCCAGCCACGACCCCCCCCGAATGCGGTAATGCCCTGCACCCCCTTACTTGCCTCCTGGTTTCTCCGGAACGCCACCACCCGACGCGCCGCCACCGCGCATCGTCGCAAGCGCCGCCCATCGGTGGTTAGTGCATCTTGACCCGTTAGATGTAGATCTAGTGGCTAGGATAGATCGTGTAGCGAATCGGTATCTATTGATCTGCGTCGTGCGATCCCACTTAGATCTAACGACATGTGTTGCTCGATCCACCCGAAACGGTATGGACCAATTAGAATCAGACACGTGGCCAGACCTTTCTGTTCAAAATTCCATAAAATGTTTTTAGATGTTTGAATTTGTAAAATCAATAACTTTTGATCTGTAACTCCAAAAAATGCAAATTTTCTGTCTATGGATTAATAAAAATGAAACCATTGCAACTATGGCTCTGGTTTGGTCATTTGCTTCTAAACATTTAGAGTTTTGTGTAGAAACAATGTTAGGACTATTTTGAGTATAAAAATTATTCTAAAAATTATTTTTGAGTGAATGCTTTTCCAAATGGATTTGTTTTGAACCCTCTGACCATAAACACTAACATTTTAGTTTAAAAATATATTTTTTTTGACACTAGGAATGATTCCTTTGAATAAAAGCATTTTTAGTAAAATAAAAATGATTTAAAAGGCTTGTTTTCACTAACTTGTTTCAAATGGAATTCGCACTTTTATAAAAGAACAGTAGGTGTTTTGAAATGTTTAGAACCTTGTTAGAAACCGCTTTTTCAATAAAACAACCTTTTTGCATGCTTGCATGAATTTATTTGTTTTATTGTTTTGTATTGTTATTTGATTGAGTGCTAGTTTTGAATATGTGCTTGTTTGATTGAATTGTAGTGAACCTTGGGAAGTGTGACAATTGCAAGATCAAGGAGAGTACCTATATTCTCTATTGAAAAGGCAAGTGATACTTTGGTCATCAAAAGTCCTATCTTTTCAATATTGCATTAGTGATATTTTTGTAGTATGCATGATAGGACTAAGTTTTATATATTGCTATGCTATAGTAGATCCTATAGAATATACCTTGGTAGGAATGTTCCTAAGTAAGAGACATGTTATGCTAGTATGCTTAGCCTAGCTGTTAGAAATCAAGGGTGGAATATCCATGCTATGATATTATGCAAAGTCTATGACTATGTTTTTGATTAATAAAACAACTATGTGAATGAATCACCTGGATGGAATGGGAAGTATGGTTTGTGTTTAGTGGTGCCCATTTCTATGGTTTACCCTAGTGTATCTCACTTGTGGATGGCCACCCAGGAAAAAAGATATTTGAGATGTTTTGTGTTGAGAAGCTTCCAGTGCAGCCACATGGCATATGGGCTCTGCCTTGACCAACTAGGTTGCAAGAACTCAGACAGACAGACAGTTGGTGGTAGTGATGATAGGATGGAACGCGTCTATGTTGATCTGAGGGATTTTTTCTGAAAAGTTTCGTCTCGATGCATGTCGAGTCTTGTGGGAAAAGTGCACCACCTCTCAAGAGGGTAAAACCTAAGTACTTAGCTGTGTCCCTGGTAATGGACATTTTGAGCATCAAAGACATTGAAATGATCAAGGATCTCCTCATCCCAATTTCTCTAAGTTAAAACTTGTTGGGTGAATAAGGGAAGCACCTGGTGTATCCAGTGTGCCTTGTGTGATGAAATGTTTTGAAAAAGAGAAAACTATTTTCAAAGGATGGGTAAACTTGTTTTATGCAATGGCTAGCCAAAACTCCACTTAGCCAAATATTCATGTACTCCCTCCGTTTGGAAATATAAGATGTTTTAGGTTTGTGAATGAGATGTATTTAGACACCTTTTAGCGTATAGGTTCAAACGAATCTAGACACTAAAAAGTGTCTAGATACATCTCATTCACAAACCTAAAATATCTTATATTTATAAACGGAGGGAGTAGATGTGAGATTCTCCATATCAATATGATATCACTTGCTAATACAATTCAAATGTATTGACCCTTGTGGCTGTAACTTATTATGTTGCAGGTTTGTTTGATGTTAGTGAAGTTTGTTGAGTAGGGATTACAAGTCTACAACCAACATGATTGCCTGTAGCACATGAAGATGAAGGACCCCATGCTTATAGATTTATCTACTGCTTTGTAATAAGATAGCCATATGAGCTATGTAAGTTGTAATGAATTATTTTATTCCTGGTTATAAGTTGTAATATGACCTTTTTCTTGATATTACATCTTAAACTGTGGGTGCTAGCTATTCGATCCAGGGACTATCATTGTAAACACAGGAATCTCTACCTTATCAGGTTGGTACCTCTACACAAAACCACCAAGGCATGACAAGTCGACCGTTGCTTGGGACACAATGGGCCAGGAACCCGATCGCGGCGCCACCACCAACGTGACCGCATGATACGTTGGAAACGTATCTATAATTTTTGATGTTCCATGCTTGTTTAGTATCTACTTTTCTTTACGTGTCCACACTTTGAGGTGCTTTTTACATGTTTTCTGGTACTAACCTATTAACAAGTTGCAACAGTGCCAGATGCCTGTTTTCTGCTATTTTTGGTTTTAGAAAATTTAGTAAAGAAATATTCTCGGAATTGGACGGGACGAAGGACAAAGTCAATAACTTTCCGTGGGGAACAAGAAGTCCAGAGGAGAGCCCGAGGGGCCAGACCCACCCCAGGCGCGGGTGGGCCCCATCCCGCGGCTGGCTAGGGTTTGGTCGCCCTGGCGGCCGCCTCGGTCTCCCCCTTCGCCTATAAGAATCCCCTGATGCAGAAACCCTGAGTACCCGATTAGAAATCCACGAAACCGTATGTAGCCACCGCCACCATCGTCCCTAGATCGGGGGCGTTCTAAAGTTCTTCCCGGCACCCTGCCAGAGGGGAGATCATCCCGGAGGCCTTCTTCATCATGCCAGCCTCCGGTATGAAGCGTGAGTAGTTCCACCTGACAAAGTAACAAGCAAAACAAAGCAAAATAAACTAATCAAAACAAAAACAAGGTTAAGAGGAAGGTTGTGAGAGACTCTGATACGTTGGAAACGTATCTATAATTTTTGATGCTCCATGCTTGTTTTGTATCTACTTTGCTTTGCTTGTCTACACTTTGAGGTGCTTTTTACATGTTTTCTGGTACTAACCTATTAACAAGTTGCAATAGTGCCAGATTCCTGTTTTCTGCTGTTTTTGGTTTCAGAAAAGTTAGTAAATAAATATTCTCGGAATTGGACGGGACAAACGTCAAAGTCAATTACTTTCTATGGGGAACAAGAAGTCCATAGGAGACCCAGAGGGGCCAGACCCACCCCAGGCGCGGGTGGGCCCAGCCCCGCTCCTGGCTAGGGTTTGGGCACCCTGGACGCCTCCTCGGTCTCCCCCTTGGCCTATAAGAAGCCCTCGATGCAGAAACCCTAAGCACCCGATCAAATATCCATGAAATCATCTGTAGCTGCCGCAACCATCGTCCCTAGATCTGGGGGATCTGAAGTTCTTCCCGGCACCCTACCGGAGGGGAGATCATCCCGGAGGCCTTCTCTCCGGTATGATGCGTGAGTAGTTCCACCTTGGACTATGGGTCCATGTAGTAGCTAGATGGTTGTATCTCCTCCTTTGTGCTTTCATGTATAGATCTTGTGAGCTCCGTTCATGATTAAGATCTAATCTATTTGTAATCATGCATGTTGTGTTTGCGGGGATCCGATGGATATTGAGACTATTATTTTTGTTTGATTAATGGTTTTATCTTTATGATTCTATCATGTCTCTGTTGTTTGTCATCTTGCATGCTCTCCGTTGCTAGTGGTTATCTTGGCCAAGTAGTTGCTAGTGACTCCAAGAGGTGGTATTTATGCTCGATAGTGGGTTCATGCCTCTAGTTTCCAAGGGAAGTGATAATAATGTCTTCGGTTGTAGATGTGTTGTTGCTACTAGGGAGAAAACAACGGTCTCTTGTTCATGGAACATGTGGACTGTTTACCTTACACACTTTTCTTAAAGCAGATGTCTGTTGCTTTCAACTTAATACTGGAGGGGGTTCGAATGATAACCTGAAGGTGGACTTCTAGTCATAGATGCAGTTGGATGGCGGTCTATTTATATTGTTGTATTGCCCAATCAACCTCATAGGATCTTTCTGACTAGTAATTGTATTGTTATGCCTTGCTTAGTTCCTGTCAATTGCCCCGTTGTAATTTGTTTAACCTTCATGCCATGTTGTTTATTTAAGGAGATCACCTCTAGTGAACTATGGACCCCGGTCCAATCTTTACCATTGATACATCTTCCACTGTTACTGTTTACTTGCTGCAAACCACCATTACCTTCCACACCATATGTTTAATCCTTTGTTACAGAAAACCGGTGAGCTTGACAACCTCACTGATTCGTTGGGGCAAAGTCTTGAGTTTGTGTTGTGCAGGTCTCCGTGTTGCTTGCAACAGCTGTGTGATGTTTCCTTCCTCCTACTGGTTCGATAACCTTGGTTTCTTACTGAGAAAAACTTGCTGTTGTGCTGCTTCATACCTTGCTCTTGGAGTTTCCAACGAAGCGTACCACGACAAGTGCTGGGCACCATCATCCGTGCTCTCGCTGCTACACACCCTGCCATGAACACCCACCACAGAACTCCACCCGTGGCCGCCATCTCCCACAAACACATCGCTGATACGTCCAATTTGCATCACCATTCTATATCATAATTTGCCTCAATTCATTGATATATGTCCTATTATGAGGTGTTACTTATGTATTTTCCTCTGTTTTTGCATGTTGGATGATTCTTGGAGGATGGACTGCCGGAGTCAGGTTTTTGATGGAAAAAGAGGTGTTTTGATGCAATTTCGCGACCAGAAAAATATTGGAAAATTATATTTTCCCAGAAGACGAAGGAAGCCAGAAGGGGAGGCGTAGCTGGGCCACACCCCCCCCCTAGGCGCGGGTCCCCTAGGCCGTGCCTAGGGCAGGTGTGGCCCACCTGGCCGGTGATACGTCGGAAACGTATCTATAATTTTTGATGCTCCATGCTTGTTTAGTATCTACTTTGCTTTGCTTTGTCTACACTTTGAGGTGTTTTTATATGTTTTCTGGAACTAACCTATTAACAAGTTGCCATAGTACGAGTTGCCTGTTTTCTTCTGTTTTTGGTTCCAGAAAGGCAGAAAATCAATATTCTTGGAATTGGACGGGACAAAATCCAAAGTCAATATTTTACCTGGGCGACACGTAGTCCAGAGGAGAGATGGAGAGGCGATCCAGGGCTGCCACACCCCCTAGGCGTGACCAGGGTGGGCCCGCACCTAGGCAGGGTGTGGCCCCCCTGGTCGCCTCCCAGCCTCGCCTCTTCGCCTATAAAAAGACCACGATGCAGAAACCCTAGGCACCCGATCAAAACTCCATGAAACCGTCTGTAGCCACCGCCACCATCATCCCTAGATCGGGGGGATCTGAAGTTCTTCCCGGCACCCTGCCAGAGGGAGATCATCCCGGAGGCCTTCTTCTCTAGTATGATGCGTGAGTAGTTACACCTTGGACTATGGGTCCATGTAGTAGCTAGCTGGTTGTATCTTATCCTTATGCTTTCATGTATAGATCTTGTGAGCTCCGTTCATGATCAAGATCTAATCTATTTGTAATCATGCATGCTGTGTTTGCGGGGATCCAATGGATATTGAGATTACTATGTTAGATTGATTAATGGTTTCGTCTTTATGATTCTATCATGTCTATGTTGTTTGTGATCTTGCATGCTCTCCGTTGTTAGTAGCTATCTTGGCCAAGTAGTTGCTAGTGACTCTAAGAGGGGATATTTATGCCCGATAGTGGGTTCATGCCTCTAGTTTCCAAGGGAAGTGACAGAAATCTCTTTGGTTGTAGATGTGTTGTTGCTACTAGGGAGAAAACACCGGTCTCTTGTTGATGGAAAAAGTGGATTGTTTACCTTACACACTTTGCTTAAAGCAGTTGTCTGTTGCTTACAACTTAATACTGGAGGGGGTTCGGATGATAACCCAAAGGTGTACTTCTAGTCATAGATGTAGTTGGATGGCAGTCTATGTATATTGTTGTATTGCCCAATCGAATCTCATAGGATCTTTTTGTCTGGTATTGCTTTGATATGCCTTGCTCGGTTCATGTCAAATGCCATGTTGTTTATCTAAGGAGAGCACCTCTAGTGAACTATGTAACCCGGTCCAATATTTACCATTGATACATCTTCCATTGTTTACTTGCTGCAAACCATCATCACCTTCCACACCATACAGTTAATCCTTTGTTACATCAGCTGGTGAGATTGACAACCTTACTGTTAGTTGGGGCAAAGTCTTGAATTTGTGTTGTGCAGGTTTCCACGTTGCTTGCAACACCTCTGTGACGTTTCCTTCCTGCTGGTTCGATAACCTTGGTTTCTTACTGAGGGAAAACTTGCTGCTGTGCTGCTTCACAACTTGCTCTTGGGGTTCCCAACTGGCTCCATGTCAACCACGCGTTAGCCATCAGCCGGCCTCCGACTCAGCCCTCTCACCTATAACTTCCTCTCGAAACCCTAATACCAGAAGAGCGACCACAGATAGATTTCCGCCACCTCTGTGGGGCGGAAAACACCAAGAGAGAAAGAGCTCTCCGGCAGACAGATTTCTGCCGGGGAAATTCCTTCCCGGAGAGGGCAGTCGTCGCCATCAACACCATCATCAAGCTAGGATTCATCGGGATCATCATCAACATCATCCACACCATCATCTCCACCAGCACCATCATCACCACTTCATCCCGCTATAACAATTGTGTTGAATACTTGCATAGTTCTTAGGGGGAACTTTCCCGTTGTTGATTACTATTGTAGTTGATGCTTGTGAGTGGAACCATTGGATTATTGTTTATGTTCAGATTGTTATCCATCACCATATCATCTTTGATCTTGATCCATATGATGTCTCGTGAGTAGTTCGTTTAGTTCTTGAGGACATGGGAGAAGTCATGTTGTTAGTAGTGGATTTGTGTTGAGTTATTATTCAATGGTTTAGTATTTAAGTTGTGGTGCTATTCTTCTAGTGGTGTCATGTGAATGTCGACTACATGATACTTCACCATTTATGGGCCTAGGAGAATGCATTGTGTATTTGGCTACTAATTATGGGGTTGCCAGAGTGACAGAAACCTGAACCCCCGTTAGGACACCTTTGCACAAGGGAGTGTAGGATCTCAGAGTTTAAGGCTATGGTTAGGTTTATATCTTAATTACTTTCCTATAGTTGCGGATGCTTGCAGGGGGTTTAATTACAATTATGTATTAGTCCAAGTAAGGTCGGTACATTAGCACAGGTTCACCCACACAACACTTACAACACCAAAGAATGGTACTCAGCTATTTGAAGCGAAAGCACTTGACAGAATTCCCATGTGTCCTCGAGAACGTTTGGTCCTTATAAGTATTTCCATCGTCTTGTCCTTTGCTAAGAAAGGATTGGTCCACTTGCTGTGTTTGTTCATTATCCTTATTACTTGCACTTTGTTTTGTTGCTTTATCAGAAAACCCCTAAAAATCCGTTTGCTAAGTATTTACAGAGATTTCCTGCTCCATACCACTAGTCAACACCTTCTGATCCTCGTTGGGATCGACACTCCTATTTATCGAAAGTACTACGATACACCCCATATACTTGTGGGTCATCAAGACTATTTTCTGGCGCCGTTGCCGAGGAGTGAAGCGCTATTGAAGAGTGGAACTGGTAAGGGAAACTTCTACTGTGAGTATTACTTTTTGTTTCTGTTTGTTACTTTGTTTCCATTATGGATAACCCACTTGGTTTTCTGTTTGGGAAAACTACTACCACTGTTAGGGTACTAGATGAACCACCACCTGTTGAGATAGATCCTTTTAAGATACCTACAAGTATTGTTGATCGTGTTATGGATAATTATTATTTAGGGGATGGAACTGTCCATCCTAGTGATCATTTGCTTTTTATCCATGAATTATGCGGGTTGTTTAAGTGTGTAGGTATCACAACTGAACAGGAGAAGAAGTTACTCTCCATATCCTTGAAAGGGAGAGCTGAAAAATGGTATAAGCTGCTGAAGAATGGACAATCCATGGAATGGGAGGAGATGGCATCTCTCTTTTATTCTAAATTATATCCTCCCAATGAGATTCATAAGGGTAGAAATCTGATATATAACTTTTGGCCTCGTGATGGAGAGAGTACAACTCAAGCTTGGAGGAGATTGAAGTTACTAATGCTTAAATGTCCTATTCATGAAATCGCTAACAATATTATTATCAATAACTTTTATGCTAGGCTTTCTCTTCATGATAAAGATTTACTAGATGCTTCTTATGCTGGATCATTCACACGTATGAAGGAAGAAGCTAAATGGGATCTACTAGACCGTATTCAAGAGAACACTGAAGCCTAGGAGAATGACAAAGGAGGAAAGTCAGGTATAAACTATGATTATGAATGCATAAAATCTTTTATGGGGACTGATGACTTCCGTGATATTAGCAATGAGTTTGGTCTTGATTCCCAAAGTATTGCCAACTGTTTTAACGCCTTTGCCTCTTACATAGAAATTCTCAAAAAGAAGTGGAATAAGTACCATGCACCTTATAAAGATGTTGTTAGTCATGTTCGTGTTAGAAGTACTGAAGTTTGTACTACTGATCATATTATGCATGAACCCTATGTTGAGAAAATACCTTTCCCAGCTAAGGTAAAGGAGTATTCTATGATGATTAGTGTAGATAACAAGGGTACAAAGAAAACTGTGGATCCCGATGAGCAATTGAATATTGAACCTGTGGTAGCTATTGTGAAAGACCAAGTCACTAGAAATATAGAGGTTGAGCACATTGTATTCTATGAAGATGCTTTTAATATTATCTCTCATCCTACTAAGGCTAGAAAAGCTAGTGTCCCTGTGCTTTCTGTTAAAATTGGTGACCATTGCTATTATGGTTTATGTGATATTGGTGCTAGTTATAGTGCTATTCCTTATGAGATTTACAGGGAAATTATGAATGAAATTGGTCCTTTTGAGCTTGAAGACATTGATGTGGTTATTCACCTTGCCAATAAGGAAACCATTTGCCCCATTGGTATTGTAAGAGATGTGGAACTACTATGTGGTAAGATTAAGTATGCTGCTGATTTTCTAGTGATTAATTATGCAGCTAGTAAAACTTGCCGTATCATTTTTGGTAGACCTTTCTTGAACACTTGTGGAGCTATTATAGATCGTAAGAAGGAGAAATTTTTAACTAAGTTTGATGGAGATTCTTATGAGTTTAACTTTCTTGAACACTTACTTCTATTGATCCGGTTTATGACCTTGGACCTCTTTTTGATGACTGTAAGTATGCTCATTCTGATGATAAATTTGTTGCCAATGACAGTTATATTATCAACTTTATTCAAAGTGCTACTGAAATTTATTATGAGAGAGGGAAACATGGTTTTATGCATCTCAATAATGTTAAGTTTCCCTGTTTTATGTTGAAAGCTTTGAAAGTTGCATCTGTTTTGTCTTCCTATGCTAGTGGATTTTTTTTCAACAATTTGTTTTCTCATGATACCCCCATGCATAGGAAGTGGGTTGGACTCAAATGTGTTGGATATTTGCTTCTTGATGCTCTCTTTCACTTCAAATATTTATCTCCCATGTGAGCATCTTTGAAATTTTCAAGTCTAACTTAAAGGCATTAAAGAAAAGTACTTCTTGGGAGATAACCCAATAGTTTTGTCGAGTCTTGGAAGTTATTACCTCAGTAATAACCTCTCCTTATCATTTTTGTTTTGGTTTTTGTGTCAAGTTCAACAACTTTTGTGAAGTAGAGGAGTTGTGAAAAGTAGCTATCCTGGGACAGATTTTTGTGCTGCATTGTGAAAATTCATGAGGGAGCTTAGCACGTCGGATGGAGCTGTATTTTTCTGAGCTTGTTCTCCAAGTTGTTACCCAACTTCCATTAGTTTTGCACTTTTTGATTTGAGCAACAGAAGGTTTTTGAAAAAATCAATCTTTACCTGCTGGTCTGTTTTGACAGATTTCTGCCATCATTTGCATTTGCCTCTTATAGTAGCTTTTGCTTTGATGGATTTCAGTTGAAGTGTGAACCTAAAGGTTTGTTGTTTTTACTTACACTAATGTTGCCATTGAAGTTTGTGTATTGCCTTGTGAAGAAAGGAATTTCCAGGAGAAGGAGGAAAGGAGTCTACAGAGTTCGTCTTTGCGTAGGTAAAAGTGGTGAAAACAGAAGGTTCGTGAAAACCAATTCTTTTTATATATTTGATGTTTTTAATACATATGGAAGATTACGAGATGAAACAGAGTTGGAAACGGAGGCCAGGGTGGCCACACCCACCCCAGGCATGGGCCCCAGCTCGCCGCGCCTGGAGGGGGTGAGACCCCCTGAGCTCTGTCTCCGCCTCGTTTTCATACCAGTATCTTCCTTATGCATTGAAACTCCGTAATATATAACCCCCTGGGTCCCCCGATGTTCGTGCATCGTGTTCTCGTCGTGTTTTCGTTTTGATCTGTTTCTGTCAGGAAATCTTCTCAAGTTTAGAGCACCATGGTCTTCACCAACAATAAAGGCAAGAAGCCCGTGGAAGAAGAAAGGATCGCTGCAAGGTACGAAGACATGGATTGGAGCGTCGAGGAGGATATTTTGGTTGGGGATGAAGAAGACATGGAAAAGTACAAGCATCCGGATACCCGCGCTACCGTCGCAAGCATTGGAGTGGTGGCAAAACCTACCAAGCTTAGGAGGATAGTACGGATGTCTACATGAGGGAAAACTCCGCGTCATATCCTCGCTCCACGGTCATCTCCTCCACGTACCAAGATACCCTTCCATACTCTTATACATGAGCATCAATACCAACAGGTTCACAAAGGTAACTTGCCCTCGGTTTGGGATATGCCTCGTTCTAACCATGCAGGGGAAGAACACAATAAGAAAGAAGAGTGGGGGAAGAATAACAAGGACTGTAACTCTCAGTCCGATATGATCATGAACCGCATTGAGCAGAATTCAGAGTTGATTCGTACTCTGACCTTTTATATTGATGATTTGAGGAAAATTATTGAAGAGCTTATCAAGAGAACACCACCTCCACCGAAGGAGTAATTCATCATCAGGTTTGGCATCCCCTTGGCTTCTTCCAAGCTTGGGGGGAGTGTCGGGGTATCACCATCATTATCTTTTATCTTTTACCTTTTTAGTGGATTCATATCGTTGGTAGAGAGGTTATCTTATAGATTGGTTTTCATGTGGAAGTATCTCTCCTTTAGTTGATTATCTATGTATCCCTTGGTGTGAGTGCCTTTATGGAATATTAATGAGAAGTCTCATCTTTTACTTTTTGCACTTCTTAGTTTGCAATCTCTATTATATGATGGATCTTGTTGATCAGTATTGGCATCACTTTGGGAGCATCAAGTAAATCTAAATTGGTTTTGGCAAACCGAGCTCTGGTCAGTAGCAACACTTTTTGAGGTTTAGAAGGAAAAGAGAAAATCTTACAAGTATTTTGTATCATTTATTTTTCTTTCTTGTTGGCTCATAAGCTCAATATTCTTTATTTAATATCTTTTGTGTCTTCAAGGAAGATTACTTGTTTGGCTTTTTCACTTGTATGTTTGCTTGTTTCTTTCAACTCTTTTGCTTGCTACCCAGCCTTGCTAGCCAAAAACCTGTTTTGGGAAGGCATACTTCTCATGTTTCCAATCCCTTTGAACCAAAACCTGTGCCATTTGTGTCCACCATATCTGCCTATTAGCATTATTGCTATTCCAAGCAAATTCTCAAGCTTCATCTATCTTTCGAATAAAAAAGTATGTTGTTATGTGAAAACTAGTTAGTAAAGCTCCCACGAACTTGATGGCACACCTTATATTCTTTGCCCCTAATAGACTTGAACCATTGTGTCATCGAAGTTGTATATGTTTGCACCTATACGTTGGAATTAGCAGAACCGTGCTATCACAGGGAACACTTTCAACACCTTTGGATACATATCCATTTGATATCATGCTGTTTTGTTTGCGGATGTCGACGGTGTGAAATAAAGAGGGAACTTGTAAGTCCATGGAGTGATGTCTGTGTGTTAGAGAAACGCCTGGGCCGCTAGCCTAAGCCATGCCTAATCATGGTGGAAACTTGCAGCATCACCATAATGAGCATTCTGTGAAGCATCCTCAATAAAAAGCTATGCACATAGTAAATAAAAAGATCGCTGAGATGCTCATTGTCTGCTTGCCTTGTCATTTTGGTTATGGGATAGCTCATGTACCATGTGCAAGGGGTACCTCGTTGGCGGTTCTTCATGATACACATGTACTTACAATGACAAGAACTTACCGGTGACTAAAGTTGAGTAGCATGAGGAGTGGCCCTCGTACTCAAGGGACATGAGATTGCCAACTTATATTTCGTCAAGCATATACTCCATCTTTGTTCACTTTAACCTTAATCATCTCAAGATTCCTATGATAGGGCAATGAGGGCTCAAAGCTAGTAAGTACCATAATCTTTTGGAAGCTCTTTATGAGTTGTAATCCTTGCTTCCCTCTATAAAGGAACCTTTCTCCTATTTTCTAAGTTGACCAGTAAACCTACTTCCTCTCTATCTCCAGCAAGCGTTTGAGTTGTTGTGTTTCAAGCATTCATATGGTGATTTATTCGATCATGTTCTTTATCTTCCTTGTTTGCACAAAACTCTTATCTATTGAGTATTACTTTGCAAGACTTCTTTGTGAAAACCTTTTTGAGCAAATAGTACTCCTATTTTGAAGACTTATACAAAAAGCTTTTTTGTGAAACTGTTTGCCGGCTGTTCTCTGACCAAGAACAAATTTTTCCAATTCCAATTATGATTTATCTTTATGCATCTCTATTGTGACTCTCGTACTTGTTGCAAGCCAAGTTATATAATGGTGAGTTGCTTTCTTCTATTAGTTGTGTAATGGTAAGTGTGATGCTTCTTGTCTGTATTCTTTTATCGACACTTCACTCCATAAACCTGTGGACATGTTTACTGAGCTTAGTTTTTTCTTGGGGACATGCGAAGGTCTAATCTTGGGGGGAGTTGATACGTCCAATTTGCATCACCATTCTATATCATAATTTGCCTCTATTCATTGATATATGTATTATTATGAGGTGTTACTTATGTCTTTTCCTCTGTTTTTGCATGTTGGATGATTCTTGGAGGATGGACTGCCGGAGTCAGGTTTCTGATGGAAAAAAGAGGTGTTTTGATGCAATTTCACAAAGATCATAAAAATACCAAAAAAATATTGGAAAATTATATTTTCCCAGAAGATGAAGGAAGCCAGAAGGGGAGGCGTAGCTAGGCCACAGGGGCCCCACCCCCTAGGCACGGGTCCCCCCTGGGCCACGCCTAGGGCAGGTGTGGCCCACCTGGCCGGCCTCTGACTCCGCCCTCTCGCCTATAACTTTCTCTTGGAACCCTAATACCAGAAGAGCGACCACAGATAGATTTCCGCCACCTCCGCGGGGCGAAAAACACCGAGAGAAAAAGAGCTCTCCGGTAGACAGATTTCTGCCGGGAAAATTCCTTACCGGAGAGGGGAGATCATCGCCATCAACACCATCATCAAGCTAGGCTTCATCGGTATCATCATTATCCACACCATCATCTCCACCAGCACCATCATCACCACTTCATCCCACTGGAACAATTGTGTTGAATACTTGCATAGTTCTTAGGGGAAACTTTCCCGGTGTTGATTACTATTGTAGTTGATGCTTGTGAGTGGAACCATTGGACTATTGTTTATGTTCAGATTGTTATCCATCACCATATCATCTTTGATCTTTATCCATATGATGTCTCGTGAGTAGTTCGTTTAGTTCTTGAGGACATGGGAGAAGTCATGTTGTTAGTAGTGGATTTGTGTTGAGTTATTATTTAATGGTTTAGTATTTAAGTTGTGGTGCTATTCTTCTAGTGGTGTCATATGAACATCGACTACATGATACTTCACCATTTATGGGCCTAGGAGAATGCATTGTGTATTTGGCTACTAATTGTGGGGTTTCTGGAGTGACAGAAACCTGAACCCCCGTTAGGACACCTTTGCACAAGGGAGTGTAGGATCTCAGAGTTTAAGGCTGTGGTTAGGTTTATATCTTAATTACTTTACTATAGTTGCGGATGCTTGCAGGAGGTTTAATCACAAGTATGTATTAGTCCAAGTAAGGTCGGTACATTGGCACAGGTTCACCCACACAACACTTACAACACCAAAGAAGGGTACTCAACTATTTGAAGCGAAAGCACTTGACAGAATTCCCATGTGTCCTCGACAACGTTTGGTCCTTATAAGTATTTCCACCGGCTTGTGCTTTGCTAAGAAAGGATTGGGCCACTTATTGCGTTTGTTCGTTGTCCTTATTACTTGCACTTTGTTTTGTTGTTTTATCAGAAAACCCCTAAAAATCCGTTTGCTAAGTATTTACAGAGATTTCCTGCTCCATACCACTAGTTAACACCTTCTGCTCCTCGTTGGGATCGACACTCCTATTTATCGAAAGTACTAAGATACACCCCCTATACTTGTGGGTCATCAATCGCGCTCCCGGCGGACATCGCCCCTAGCAAGGGAGAGGGATCCCCTCGCTGCCTTCCCTGGGGCGAGCCGCTTTAGCCAACAGCCCCACCGAGAATGGTGAGAGGCGGGGAAGGGAATGAAGGGAGAGTCAGCAGCGTCTAGGGTTTCCCCCATGTCACCACAAAGGGGCAACATGGGGGTTTGCAGCAAAAGCCACCAGCTTCTTTAGATTGAGTTGAAGCTTATTCATGCATTGTTACTACTCCCTCTTTCTATAAATATAACATGTTTTAGCTTTATAAAATGAATGTATCTAGATGACTTTTGTGTATAGATTCGGACTGAACCTATACACTAAGAGACAACTAGATACATTTGTTTCACAAAGCTAAAATATCTTATATTTCTGAATGGAGCGAGTATTATTTAATTGTATATATATTATATAATTGTATATCAATGACTCTTTTGTCTCATTTGGAAGGGGTATCCTTACTGCATAATTATCTGCTTTTGGTAACTGATGTCTACGCATGCTTCTATTATTGTAGACAGTGTTGGGCCTCCAAGTGCAGAGGTTTGTAGAACAGCAGCAAGTTTCCCTTAAGTGGATAACCCAAGGTTTATCGAACTCAGGGAGGAAGTGGTCAAAGGTATCCCTCTCAAGCAATCCTACAATCAAGATACAAGAAGTCTTTTGTGTCCCCAACACACCCAATACACTTGTCAGGTGTATAGGTGCACTAGTTTGGCGAAGAGATAGTGAAATACAAGTAATATGGATGATTATAAGTGGTAATTGCAATCTGAAATAAATATGGCAGCAAACTGATGACCCACAAGTATAGGGGATCACAACAGTCTTCGAGGGTACTATTACCAATTTATTGATTCGACACAAGGGTAGCCAAAGAATACTTGCAAGCCTTAACAACTGAGTTGTCAATTCAGCTGCACCTAGAAATAGTTCTTGCTCACAGAAGTTTATTAGTAGCAATAGTTTGTAGTAGCAACAACAAAGCAACAACAATAGTAGAACAAGAGCAATAGTAACAGTAACGGTAGTAGTAGGATTCGAGTGCGGTAGGCATAGGGATGGATGGACGGGCGTTGCATGGACGAGTCTAAACATGTAACTTCAAGATCTAGGGCATTGTAGATAAATAAGGATAAGCATCCAAGTACTAAAAATCCTAGGCATGTGCTCCATATATAGTCATGCGTGCTCGCAATGAGAACTTGCACAACATATTTTGTCCAGCCAGCCCGTTGCAGCGGGGCCTCAAGGGAACTACTGGCAATTAAGGTGCTCCTTTTAATAGAGCACCGGAGAAAAGCATTAACACTCCATGAACACATGTGATCCTCACACCATAGCCATCCCCTCCGGTTGTCCCGATTTCTGTCACTTCGGGGCCTTTGGATCCAGAAAATGATATGTGTACACAACTTGCAGATAAGATCACAAACAATACTATCATAATGATTCAATAATACATTCAGATCTGAGATCATGGAACTCGGGCCCTAGGGACAAGCATTAAGCACAACAAGTTGCAACAAAGTCAAATAGCACTAATAGAGATACTAGGCACTATGCCCTAACAATCTTATTCGATTACATGATAGAACTCATCCAATCCCTACCATCCCCATAGCCTACATCGGGGGATTACTCACTCATGGATGAGGGAAACATTGATGGTTGATGGAGAGGAGTTGGTGATGACGATGGCAATGATCCTCCCCAAATTCCCCGTCCCGGCAGGGTGCCAGAACGGACTTTCTGGTTCCGAATCTTGGTTTCCGGTGGTGGCGGCGCAGCGGAACTCTTTCTGGAAAAACGACGAACCCCCCTCGATTTTTTGGTCAAGGGGTAACTTATAGGTGCAGAGGGAGGCCGAGGGGGTGCCTGGGGTGGCTGCACCCCCCTAGGCACGGCCAGGGTTGGCCCGCGCCTGGTATGGGTGTGGGCCCCCCAGGCATCCACTTCGTCTAGTACTCTGGCTCCATGGATCTTCTGGTGAAATAGGATTTTTGGCATATTTTCTCAGATTTTTCCTCATAGTTGATTTTCTGCACAAAAATGAGACACCAAGGTAATTCTACTGAAAACAGCGTCAGTCCGTGTTAGTTGTATCCAAATCACACAAGTTTAGAGGAGAAACAATAGCAAAAGTGTTCGGGAAAGTAGATACGTTTTGGACATATCAAATCCCCTAAGCTTATCTTATTGCTTCTCCTCAAGCAATTCAGTTGAAAACTGAGTGTGATAAAAGAGATTTAGCGAACACATTTGCTTCATATGATGTATATATTCTCAGCACAGGAGTAGATGCTTAAACCATTCATGATAAGAAGTATGCAACTAAGTCTACTCAATAGTCATTGCAAGCTATGAAGAGAAACCAACTCAATAATAATAAGTAGCATGAAACATAAACATAATGTAAGACCCCACCTTTATAAGGTAAAGGATCCCTGTGATTGCAATGCTAGTCCCTGGATCAATTGCTAGCATCCACAGTTTAAGATGAAGTACTCAGATACAAAGGTATTCATTACATCGTCATTCCAGAGATAACATAGTCTTTTACAACTCCATAGACAAAGGCTAGTACAAGAGTTCATAACATAAGTAAATAAAGTAAAGTCTTCATCTTCATGTGCCACATGCAAACATGTTGAGTGTAGACTCATAACCCTAATCCTCATCAGAGTAACCTGCAACATTATAAATTACAACCACAGTGGGTCAATACATTGGAATAGTATTGGCAAGTGATACCATAGTTGAATAGTAGTTTCTAACTTCTGTATGAATTTGGCTAAGTGTAGCTTAGGCTTGCCTTGCTCAAAATAGGTTTGTCCTATCAGTTGAAAACACTAAGTTTTTGTTTGTCAAAAACTCCCAAGGAACCACCAATGAATATTGAGGAACCTTTAACCCTTGTTCAACCACAAGTTTTTAACTTAGAAGTTGGGATGAGGAGATCCTTGATAGCTTCAATGTCTTGATGCTCAAATTGTCCATTGCCGGGGACACGGCTAAGTACTTAGATTTTTCCTTCTCGAGAGGTGGTGCACTTTACCCACAAGACTCTACATGCATCGAGACAAGATCTTTTAGAAGCCTTCCCTTATACCAAATGGACGTGTTCCAACCTATCACCCCCTACCACCTTTTGTCCATCTGGCCAAGTTATTGCAACCTATATGATCCAGGAAGAGCCCATATGCCATGTGGCTGCACTAGAAGCTTCTAAACACTAAGTATCTCAAATCCCTTTGTACGTGGGTGACTTTCCACAAGTGAGATACATAGGGTAGGCCATGAATATGGGGACCTGGGTAACCACTCAACATAATCCATTCTTTCCATTCCACCCAGGTGATTCATTCACTTAGTTGTTTTATTAAGCAAAAGCATAATTCAGAAGACTTCGTAAAATTTCCATAGCATGTGTATATAATACACCCTTGTTTACTAATAGCTAGGCTAAGCATGATATCAACAAGTATATTAACTTAGAGAATATTTCTACCAAGGCTACATCTACTAGGATTTTCCATAGCATAGCATATAGATACTTAGTAAAAATTTCATGCAAGCCCTATACAAAATAACACTAGTCCATAGTAAAAATAATGGGAAAAATACATGAAGCACCACTTGCCTTGTTAGTTGGGGGAGTAGCAACAATCTTCACAATCACAATCACCACTAGCACCAAAATATATACATAAAATAACAACACCAAATTCACATTCCAATATTCAATCAAAAATATTATGAATGCATGCAAATGCCATGTGATGATTTTTTTAAACTAAACAACACAAGTCAAATAGAACTGAACACAAAACAAACTAAATATAGTCTAAATAAACTTAATTTGGCCATATAAACATTTTCAAAATAATTTATATAGTCAAAATAAGTCTATATTTGTTTCTGCACAAAATTCCATTTTTACAGAAATAAAATACAAAAATAAGCCCACAGTAGTTTAGGATTTATTTTTCTGAATCCAATGGTATCTTATTTGCATTTTTTTGGATAAACAAAACAAAATATATGGATTTTACAAGTTTGAATCTCTAATAGATTCAAAAAAAGATTTTAAATCGAAATCCTGTCCACATGGTTGTGTCTGATTGGCTGATACCGTTTCGGTTGGATCAATCATCCAGAGCCGTAGGATTTAAGTGACACTATGCGGCTCAGATCTAAAGAAAACGCTTTGTTAAGTGATCTATTTGTGGCCACAGGATCTAGATCTAACGGCTGCTTTGCACGCGACCATTGCCTAGCGGTGCTAGCGACGGTGGCGCGATGGCGGCGCACTGCCAGTGGAGTTTCGGAGGCTATAGAGGGGGCTGGGGTTTGCAGAGACGCTTACCAGACTCGCGAGGTCACGCTGATGCTCAACGTCTCGCTGGTGTGGACGGGGGCGTGTTGTGCTGGCCAGAGGAGCTCATCGGAAAGCTTGCAGACGTCGGGCACCGCTTGATGGAAACGACGACGATGCTCTGGGCCTCCCTAGGACAAATAAATCGCATGAGTGGTTGCACAAAGACAAGGCGCACACGGGCGTTTGATCTAGGAGTCAAGGGGCGCTCGATTTCTTACCGAATTTCTCACCAGAGATGAGAGGGGTGTCGGGCACTTGCGGTGGTTGATGAATCCATCGACCTGGGTCACGAGCAGACAAAATAGGGGCATGAGGTAAAGTGCACGAGCAAGGGGAGTACGACAGTATGCAACAGAGAGCAAGGGGTGGCCGGAGTTAGTCGGAATAGCTCACGGGAGCAGGTCAGACAGCGGCGTTGCGAGGCGAAAGTCTGGCAGCCCGGTGGCGGAGAGAGTGTGTTGTGTGAGGGGAAATGGTCGCGGGGCGTAGGGGTTTAAGTATCCGGAGCTGGGCAGGGAGTTACTCGACGAATCAACGACAATTATTCGCGCATTCAACGGCAGTGACGGGGGGAAGGAAATGGCCGGAGCTGGTCGCGGGCGCGTGATTTGGGGACGATGCGGAGGTGGAGCTGGTGGGGCCTGGGTGTCAGTGGGGTGAGGGTTGGTTTGCGCATGAAAAAAGTGGAGAGGGGGAGATGGCCGGGTGGGCTTAGTGGGATGCTTCTGCTGCTGGTATGATTAGGTGGCGTGGCCCTTTTCCTTTTCTTCTCTCTTTTTCTTTTTATATTTTGATTTTCAGGAAACAAATCAAACCATTTGAATTTCAAATCAACTCTAGATTTTTGTAGTGCAAGCCTTGCATCCAATTGTGTATAAAACAACACTGATCAATAAAATGCACTTTCATACTTCGAAAAATAAAATAAGACCATTGCCTTATTTGCATAAAGTAATAGGCATAACATGGTTTCTAATATGAAATTTTGTTTGGAAAATTTTGTGCAAACCAAGGATGCTATGAATGAATGAATGAAATGCAAACCTTTACAAATCATGATTTTTGGGATGTTACAAATCTAACCCCCTTAAGATGAATCTCTTCCTCGAGATTCGGATTGGCTAGCAAATAGGTGAGGGTGATCTTTCCGAATGTCATCTTCTCTTTCCCAAGTTGCTTCTTCTTCGGAATGATGGTTCCACTGAACTTTGCAGAATTTGATAGTCTTGGTTTGAGTAACCCTTTCTGCAGTATCAAGGATCTTGATAGGTTTCTCCTGATAGGTGAGATCACTCTCTAACTGAACCTCTTCCAAAGGTATAGTATCCTTCAAAGAAGTTTCTTCCATCTCTGGATGGCATTTCTTAAATTGACTCACGTGAAACACATTGTGAATGGCAGACAGTGATTTGGGCAATTCAATCTCATAAGCCACTTCTCCTTTGCGGCTCAAAATCTTGAATGGTCCAATATACCTTGGATCCAATTTTCCTTTGATCCCAAATCTCTTCACACCACGGAGTGGTGAGACTCTAAGATAGGCTCTATCACCTACTTCATAGGTGACCTCTCTACGCTTTGAATCCGTGTAGCTTTTCTATCGGGGCTGTGCTATCTTCAATTTATCCCTTACTAATCTGACTTTCTCTTCAGCTTCCTTAATCAGTTCTGGTCTGAACAAGTTTCTTTCTCCTACACCACTCCATAGCAATGGTGTAGTATACTTCCTTCCATAGAGAAATTCAAACAGTGCCATCTCAATACTGGCTTGATAGCTGTTATTGTAAGAGAATTCTGCGTAAGGCATACTTTCATCCTAACTAGCACCATAGTCTAGGGCACATGCCCTCAACATATCCTCCAGAATCTGATTGATTCTTTCTGTCTGTCCATCAGTTTGGGGGTGAAAAGTTGTGCTGAACTCCAATCTTGTTCCCAATGACTCATGCAATTGTCGCCAAAAATGCGAAGTGAATTGAGTTCCTCTATCAGACATAATACTCTTGGGTACTCCATGCAGACATATAATTCTGTTCATGTAGATTTTGGCTAACTTAGCACTTGTATAAGTGGTCTTTACGGGTATGAAATGAGCCACCTTAGTTAGGAGATCTACAACAACCTAGATAGAATCATATCCTGATCTAGTCCTTGGCAGTCCAGTGATGAAATCAATACCAATCTTGTCCCACTTCCAATCAGCTATAGGTAGTGGTTGCAGTAATCCTGCTGGCTTCTGATGTTCCGCTTTCACTCGACTACACACATCACACAATGAAATATGTTCTGCGATGTCCGTCTTGAGATTACTCCACCAGAATCTTTCCTTCACATCCATGTACATTTTGGTGTTACCCGGATGAATGGAATATGGTGAGTTGTGTGCTTCTTGTAGAATCAGTTTCCGAAGTTCCGGATCTTGCGGAATACAGGTACGTTTTCCATACCATAAAGTACCCTATTCGTCTTCATGGAAACCTTTAGCTTTCCCCTTATTCATCAATCCTTTGATCTCATCAATTTCCTTGTCCATCTTTTGGGCTTCCTTGATCCTGTCCAACAATGTGGGTTGAACATCCAATGACATGAGATGTCCTTCCGGCACTATCTCCAATCTGAGATCTTTGAATTGGGCACACAGATCTTCTGGCAATTCTCCCTTAGTAAGGCCATTCACATAAACCTTACGGCTTAAAGCATCTGCTACAACATTTGCTTTACCGGGATGGTATTGCAAACTCAAGTCATAGTCCTTGATGAGCTCAAGCCATCTTCTTTGTCTCATATTGATTTATTTCTAAGTGAAGATATACTTCCAACTTTTGTGATCTGTGAACACTTCACAACATTTTCCCAAAAGATAATGCCTCCATGTTTTGAGTGCATGGACAACAGAGGCTAACTGTAAGTCATGAGTAGGATAATTCACTTCATGAATTTTGAGCTGTCTCGAGGCACAAGCCACAACTTTACCTTCTTGCATCAAGAATCCACCTAAACCTTGGTGAGATGCATCACAATACACTTGAAAATCCTTTTTAAAATCTGGCAGACATAAGACCGATGCTGACACTAGTCACTTCTTCAGTTCTTGGAAACCAAGTTCACATCCTTTAGTCCAGTCAAACTTCTTGTCTTTGTTAAACAACTCCATCATCGGCTTAGCTACCTTTGAGAAATTCTCAATGAATCTTCTATAGTATCCTGACAAGCCGAGGAAACTACGAACTTCTTTCACTGACTAAGGAGATTCCCACTCAGTTACAGCTGACACTTTTGTGGGATTGACAGCTACACCATTTCCTGACACAATATGTCTAAGAAATCCCACTTCATTCAACCAGAATTCACACTTGCTGAATTTGGCATACAGCTTGTGCTCCCTGAGCTTCTCAAGTATCAAACGCAAATGCTCTTCATTCTCTTCTTTGCTCTTGGAGTAGATCAAAATGTCATTGATGAATACGACAACAAATTTGTCAAGAAACTCCATGAACACTTTGTTCATCATGTTCATGAAATAGGCTGGTGCATTTGTCAAACCAAATGGCATCACGGTGTACTCATACAAACCATACCTAGTGGTGAAATCATTCTTAGGTATGTCTTGCTCTCTAATCTTTAGATGAAAATAGCCTGATCAGAGATCAATCTTTGATAACACACAGGCTCCTTCTAGCTGATCAAACATGTCGTTGATTCTAGGCAGAGGATATTTGTTCTTGATAGTCACCTCATTGAATGAACGATAGTCTATGCACAACCTTTGACTTCTATCTTTCTTCTCAACAAACAGAACTGGTGCACCCCAAGATGAAGAACTTGGTTGAATAAATCCTTTCTGCAACTGTTCTCCAAGTTTTTTCTTGAGTTCTTTCAACTCATCAACTGACATCTTGTAGGGTCTCTTTGCTATTGGTCCAGATCCTGGTAGCAAGTCAATCAGAAACTCTACATCTCTATCTGGTGGCATTCCAGGCAATTCCTCCGGGAACACATCCGGATACTCTCTCACAATTAGCACATTGTCTATGATAACCCCCTTAAGAGAATTTAACTTACTCCCTTTAGATTCAAAATTAGACTTGAACCTAATCCGCTTCTTATCCGGGGTGGTGAGCATGACAGTACGATTGGCACAATCTAGTACTCCTTCATACTTACTCATCCAATCCATTCCCAAAATTACATCCAATCCTTGGGAATCTAGGATTATCAAACTAACCGGAAACTTATACTTTCCAAACTCTATTACTACATCATGACATCCAAGGTTCACTATCATCTCTCCACCGGGAGATCTTACTTGTATAGGACACCTAATAGTTTCAGTTGGAAGTCCATTTTTATCAAAAAATGCTCTTGATATGAATGAATGCGATGCGCAAGTATCGAAAAGAACAAGTGCTGGAAAATAATTGAGCTTGGACTTACCAACCACAACATCAGACTCCTCATAGATATCTTCCACACTGATGTGGTTCACTTGTCCCTTCTGTAAAGGGTTGGGTTTTTTGGCTCCTTCAACTTACTTTTCTGGACACTCATTAGCATAATGCCCCATCTTCTTACACTTGTAACACTCAACCTGACTGAGATCTTTCTGTACAGGCTGACTTCCATTACCACTTCCACTGTGGTGGTTCTTGTGTCCACTCTTGTGGCTCTTATACTTGTCATTATCATGACTGCGATAGTGCTTATTGTCATGGTGATGGTTGTGGTTGTGGTGGCTGTTGTATTTCCCATGCTTGTGGAATCCAGAACTTCTACTATCATCATTATGGGAACGCCTGTGAGACGAACCCGAGCTGTGCTTATCAAAGTTATGTTTCCTCTTCCTGCCCTCAACCTGTTTCATCTTGTTTTACAAGATGGTGGCCTTGTCACAAAGTGATTGATATTTTGGGACATAGGCAACAGATAGCTGCAGGTTCAATTCATCATTCAATCCTTCGAGGAACTTCTCCTTTCTCTTAGCATCAGTATCAACTTCATCCGGTGCATAGCGCGCTAGATTGTTGAACTCTCAATGTACTTTACCACACTGCGATGACGGTGCTTCAAATTGTGGAACTCCTTATTCTTCAAGTTCATCACTCCGGATGAGATGTGAGCTGTACAGAAACCATCCTCGAAAATAGCCCAAGTCACATCCTCAAGGGGAGTGGTGATCTGAAAGTTGTCCCACCAGGTTGCTGCTGGTCCTTCGAGCAGATGTGCTGCAAACCTGACTTTTTCCTTGTCGGTGCAGCCAACAGTGACTAAGTCCTAGTTCACCGAACATAACCAGTCATTAGCTACCATTGGATCTGTGGTTCCCGAGAACTTTGCAGGCCTCAGTCTCAGAAATCTGGTGAGCATGTCGAATGCTGGAGGATTGTTCTGATTATTATTGTTGTTGTTGTTATTGTTGTTCTGATTCTGATTTTGCATGAACCGTGTCATCATCTGCAACAGTTGAGCTTGAGATGTCATCAACTGCTGCATCTTGGGAGTGACGTTATTGTTGTTGTTTTGGTTGGGATTGGCACGACGGGGAGGCGTCTGTGGTTTCAATAAGGATAAGAATGATATACTCATAGATGCTTAACATGCAAAATACATCACATAGAAACAATCACAATAACCAAGCTCAAAATAACATAGAGTTTGAACAACATAAACAACATGTTTTGAAAATGCAAACACACAATAGCACGCGATCCACATGTTGGATGGTCATTGCGACTCAGTAATCAAAGTAAGATAGATAAATGATAGTCGAGTAGTCTATACTACTCCTCCATGTCGACCTCCACGTCAACAAGTATAAGTCCGGCTACCTCCATGGCTGTCTTGTACTCATCGACATTGGTGGTCAAGGCCTCGACCTTCTCGTGGAGAGCTCTCTTATGTGAGCGTAGCCTCTCGATCACTCCCTGCTGGTGCTCGAGCTCGAAGTCCTTGGCCTCTATCTCAGCCTTCATCTCCCGGATCTTCTTGTTTCTGTCTTGGACCCTTTTCTCCTGATTCTTGAACTTCTTGTCCTGGCTCTCGAATTTGGCCTCCATCTCCTTGACGATATCATCTTGCTCCGCGAAGAGCTTATCATTCTCCCTCAACTGAACCTGGAGCTCGTCATTACTAAGCATGACGTCCGTCCTCTCCGTGTCGAGGTGTCTAATAAGACCCTCTAGGTCCTGAAGGTACAAACGAACTGGCTCAATCGTCTCTCTAGTGGCGTCATCGTACTCTACAGCCTCACTCTGCTTGTCACGTCTCCCGAACGGGTGAAAGTAGAGGCCTCTAAGCTCGGTGGAGTGCCTCCCAACCAGGCGTCCAAGTAACTCCTGCATGACTACATCTAAGCCCTTCTCCTTGTCATCATGCATCAGCTTGAAGGTGATGTCCTCCGTGGGTGGCTCCGTCTGGCATCCCGGCCATGTGACTCTAAAACCCCAAAGGTCCTTCCTCTCAAACTTGGTGAGCTGGAGCGTCGTGATACTAGGAAGTGGGAGGTTGAGCACACTATTGAGCTCCACAAGACGAGAACCGAAACGAGTTCCCTTGAACGCCTTGACAGTGTTGATAAAAATGTTAGGCATCTATTGTATAAGATAGAGAAAGGTTAGAATCAATACAAGTAGAGAAAAATTCACAAGACAATAAAAACACAAGCACATTTTTAACAATAAACACACAAGTCATGGCATACAAAATCCAATACAAACTTTAAGGTCCAAACATAACTTAGACAATTTTTTGGCGAGAAAACAACAAGTGTGGTGGTCCAACTAACGGAGTACATTACAATTCCCACTCACTTGCCAAATTAGCTATCAGGGCATCCCTAGAGGCAATCTATCGATCTTGATCACATGATTCCATTGCTAAGTCTATGATGTCTTCTCTTAAATGTTGGTTAGCAGCCTCTAAGTCTTGGGTACGCTTTTTTTCTTATCTAAGGTCATTTTGAGTGTTGAGCATTCTACACTTGAGTCTGTCACCAACCTCCTTGATGGCATTCCAAGCTGCATTCCTTGCAGAGTCAAATAATGACTTGTGCATCTCTGAGTTGGTGATCATGCAGAATCTCGACTCCTTGTGGTTGTCTTCCTTGTTTTTGTACAAGTGAAGTTGCACCCACCAATATTCTTCTCCTTCATCCATCACGGGAAATCCCTTGTACACTGCTGCTCCATGTATCCCCATGGTAACCATAAGGTTCTTGAGTGCTTTGGGAAAGTACGACTCACACTCCAAAGTCATAGTCATGAGTGGTCCCTTCCTCACGGCTTCGTTGATGGAGTTCATCTACAATGAAGATGAGAAATAAGATTAGAAAAGTTTACGAGAAGAAAAAGACAAGTGTGGAATTTTTGCAAAGAGTTGTATATTTCCTTAGTTGTTTTCTTAGTCTAATCCAACCTAGGTTCATAATACTTCTGGCAACACAGTGCTCTAATACCATCTGTAATACCCCACCGTTATAAGGTAAAGGATCCCTGTGATTGCAATGCTAGTCCCTGGATCAATTGCTAGCATCCACAGTTTAAGATGAAGTACTCAGATACAAAGGTCTTTATTACATCGTCATTCCAGAGATAACATAGTCTTTTACAACTCCATAGACAAAGGCTAGTACAAGAGTTCATAACATAAGTAAATAAAGTAAAGTCTTCATCTTCATGTGCCACAGGAAAACATATTGAGTGTAGACTCATAACCCTAATCCTCATCAGAGTAACCTGCAACATCATAAGTTACAGCCACAATGGGTCAATACATTGGAATAGTATTGGCAAGTGATACCATAGTTGAATAGTAGTTTCTAACTTCTATATGAATTTGGCTAAGTGTAGCTTAGGCTTGCCTTGCTCAAAATAGGTTTGTCCTATCAGTTGAAAACACTAAGTTTCTGTTTGTCAAAAACCCCCACGGAACCACCAATTAATATTGAGGAACCTTTAACCCTTGTTCAACCACAAGCTATTAACTTAGAAGTTGGGATGAGGATATCCTTGATAGCTTCAATGTATTGATGCTCAAATTGTCCATTACCGGCGACACGGCTAAGTACTTAGATTTTTCCTTCTCGAGAGGTGGTGCACTTTCCCCACAAGACTCTACATGCATCGAGACAAGATCTTTCAGAAGCCTTCCCTTAGACCAAATGGACGCATTCCAACCTATCACCCCCTACCACATTTTGTCCATCTAGCTAAGTTATTGCAACCTATATGATCCAGGCAGAGCACATATGCCATCTGGCTGCACTAGAAGCTTCTAAACACTAAGTATCTCAAATCCCTTTGTTCCTGGGTGGCTTTCCACAATTGATATACACAGGGTAGGCCATGAATATGGGGCCCTGGGTAACCACTCAACATAATCCATTCTTTCCATTCCACCCAGGTGATTCATTCACTTAGTTGTTTTATTAAACAAAAGCCTAAGTCAGAATACTTAGTAAAATTTCCATAGCATGTGTATATAATTCACCCTTGTTTACTAATATCTAGGCTAAGCATGATATCAACAAGTATCTTAACTTTGAGAATATTTCTACCAAGGCTACATCTACTAGGATTTCCCATAGCATAGCATATAGATACTTAGTAAAAATTTCATGCAAGCCCTATACAAAATATCACTAGTGCATAGTAAAAATAATGGGACAAATACATGAAGCACCACTTGCCTTGGTAGTTGGGGGAGTAGCAACAATCTTCACAATCACAATCACCACTAGCACCAAAATCTACACATAAAATAACAACATCAAATTCACATTCCAATATTCAAGCAAAAATATTATGAATGCATGCAAATGCCATGTGATGATTTTTCTAAACTAAACAAGACAAGTCAAACAGTACTGAACACAAAACCAACTAAATATAGTCTAAATAAACTTAATTTGGCCTTATAAACATTTTCAAAATAATTTATATAGTCAAAATAAGTCTATATTTGTTTCTGCACAAAATTCCATTTTTACAGAAACAAAACACAAAAAAAAAATCCCACAGTAGTGTAGTATTTATTTTTCTGAATCCAATGATATCTTATTTGCATTTTTTGGATAAACAGAACAAAAGATATGGATTTTACAAGTTTGAATCTCTAATAGATTCAAAAACAGATTTTAAATCGAAACCCTGTCCACATGGTTGTGTCTGATTGGCTGATACCGTTTCGATTGGATCAATCATCCAGAGCCATATGATTTAAGTGACACTGTGCGGCTCAGATCTAAATAAAATGCTTCCTTAAGTGATCTATTTGTGGCCACAGGATCTAGATCCGACGGCTGTTGAGCACGCGACCATTGCCTGGCGGCGCTAGCGATGGCAGCGCACTGCCAGTGGAGTTCCGGCAGCTACAAAGGGGGCTGGGGTTGGCGGAGACGCTTACCAGACTCGCGAGGTCACGCTGATGCTCAATGTCTCGCTGGTGTGGACGGGGGCGTGTTGTCCTGGCCAGAGGAGCTCGTCAGAAAGCTTGCAGACGTCGGGCACCACTTGATGGAAACGACGGCGACACTCTGGGCCTCCCTAGGACAAATAAATCGCATGAGTGGCTGCACAAAGAAAAGGCGCACATGGGCGTTTGATCTAGGAGTCAAGGGGCGCTCGATTTCTTATCGAATTTCTCACCGGAGATGAGAGGGGCGTCGGGCACTTGTGGTGGTTGACGAATCCGTCGACCTGGGTCACGAGCAGACAAAATAGGGGCATGAGGTGAAGCGCACGAGCAAGGGGAGTACGACAGTATGCAACAGAGGGCAAGGGGTGGCCAGAGTTAGTCAGAATAACTCACCGGAGCAGGTCAGACAGCGGCGTTGTGAGGCGAAATTCTGGCAGCCCGGTGGCAGCGAGAGTGTGTTGTTTGAGGGGAAATGGTCGCGGGGCGTAGCGGTTTAAGTAGCTGGAGCTGGGCGGGGAGTGTTGGGGATATGCTATATGGTTATCCTCATAGCATGTCTCCTATGCGGATAACCCGGGTGGCCCACAGTTGGTAGCAAGGCCTATGGCCTGCTGGGCGGCCCAGTTAGATGGATCTAGAAGGGAGGCCCATGCCGGATAAAGGAAGGCTACGGTGGAGGCACCAGCGTACCCGAAGCCTTGGGGTGCAAGATACACAATACTAGTAATAGACTGTGTAGGACTCTGTAACCTGTCGGGCTAGGACTTTTCCCTGTAACCCTAGGACCTGGCGACTATATAAGTCGGGCCTATGGGAGCCTTTAGGGAACGATCATAGACAACTTCAGACAACCTCGCATAGCGAACCAATCCCTGTAACTCGGCGTATTGCCCTTATAGTGATTTATAGCAGGAGTAGGATTCCACCACCGTCGTGGGATCTCAACCTGGGTAAGCTGTGTTACCTCGTACCCGTCAACCGTCCGCCTTCCCCCCACGTATCTAAACACGCACTGTGAGGACCCCTCCATGGCGTACTCGTCGGCAATACCACGACAGTTGGCGCCCACCGTGGGGCAAGAGGCGCTTCAGGCTCTTCAGCGGGCGGGGACCAAGATCTTCGCGGGAATCGGCGAAACCGTAGCCATCGGTCATGTTCTCTTCTCCGGCAACGTTCCGATCGTCCTTCCTGACGAGTTCTGGATCCCAGCGAAGACGAACCCTACGCGGTGTTCGATCGTTTCTATCAGAGACATCCACCTCTTCATCGGCGAAACCGACTCGGGCACTAGTTCCCTAGAAGTCGGAGGAGCATCAAGGCCCGCACGGACCGCCTATGGGCAGGATACGTTCGCGGAAGGATCGTTGTCGGATCTCTCTTCGAAGTTTGCCGACAAAGATCAGAAAAATTAAAGGCCCACCCAAACCGCCCCTGTGCAGGATATAAAGGTGGAAGATCACTGCAAATCCACCGGCTTTGCCCATGCGTCTGGACAACAGAGATCCAAGTTCGTCGGCGTGGTTACCATCTTTGATCTGGCGCGCTGCATTCAGAGAGAAGGCGAAAACCCCCGCGATTACCTGGCCAGGTGGCTCCGTATACGAGCCGATCTGGCCCACTACCCCGATGATAACGCTTTGTATCACTTCGTGGAAGGATTGGACTGTGGCACGCTTCTCCGACATTCTTTAAGATGGCAGCAGGCAACATGACGCCTTACCCTTGAACAGATGGTGAGCACCGTCAACAACTACGCGGAGGCTGACGCGGAAGCCCAGAAAGCACTCGCGCTCATCGACGGAGAACCTCCGATTTAGCCACCGCCACCACCACCGCCTCCAGCCGCCATCGTCGCAGCGACACCACCACCTCCAGTCATCATCGCTGCCGTTGCACCTCCACCGCCCGTCATCGAGGAAGTCCTGGCACTCTCCGACTCTGTCATTGACGCGCTTTATGCTGATTTCAGTGCAGATTCAGAGGAGATAGATTTCAGTCCAGAAGAGCTAGACTCCGCTATGCAGGAGATGGAGGAGGAGTACTCGCGCAACGAGCAAGCCAACAACACCGTCACGTCTCGAGGGGTGTTCGTCACCATTGGGACGGCGATGGATGAATATCAACCCGGACGAGCTCCGCCTATAGCGTTGGAAAAGGGGAAGGGGCCACTTATTGCTGCTGACGATGATCGCGCAAAAGTCATGCCTCCTCCGCCTAACCCAGTGCAACAACCGCAGGAACTCGGCACCGGCCCGAGCAACAACAACACCGCAAACTTGCCGCCTCCGACATCTACGTCTACAGCAGCCCAAGTTACTCCAGTTGATAGAGTGATGTACGGCAATATCCTCGTCGAGCCACTGACCGTTGCTCATATCCGGAACGTGACCCAGCTTGACAAGAAGTGCCAGCAGCTGCTGGAGGAAGCGCAGGCCATCGCGCAGCAAGGCGCTAAGCTAGATCGAGATCTGGTCAACACGCAGAAGTCCATAGAGAAAGCTAGAGCAGTGGAGGCCGAGTACAAAACTTTGCTGCAACAGCAGAAGGCCAAGAAAGCTTTGGCTCACGTCATCAACGATCCTGGTGTACGGCGCAACCTAGGATGGGCTCCCTCGAAGCCGGCACAAGCCAAGCCATACATTGATAGTGAAGGCAAGCAGGTGATGCCCACCCCACTCCTTAACCTCGTCGTCGCCAAGACCCTTCTGGAGCAGGATAGATCACCCGAGGCAGTGGAGCAGGTCTATGACCTAGTGGCCAAGGCGGTGAAGCAGCAGGAAAAGACCACCTCTAAGAGGCTTGAGTCTGACCCAGCGCTCTGCCAATCTAGCTAGTACAAGCCGCCAAGGGACAGATCTCCTCTTGATGTCGGGTCTCGGACGGGTTCATCAGAACGAAGACGGAGGGATGCGCGCAATAGGAAGGATGCTATCCCCATATCCTCCGACCACGGAGAAAAGGCCTGACCTCGTCACCCATCGCCACCGCCCCGGTCCCCCCGACATCGCAAAGATTACAAGGCTCACCATCGTACGGATATGCCCCCACCAAAGCAGTGCGGCATCGTCATCCGCGACAACACGGAGCAGACCCATCATGACGGAGAGGGCAACCAAGGGCACAAGAGCAGGTCACGCCATGACCCTCCGCGTCCAACAAGCAACCGTGGCAGGCGTGAGGCGTCGCAGGAGGGTAACAGCAAGAAGGCTAACCCACCGCCACCTCCGCCTCTGTCACCACCAAGCAGTCACCATGGTGGAGGAGGCCCGCGTCGTTCACGCAGCCCATCCCCTGTTGACAAGAAGAAGAACCCGGAGCCATACGATGCATGTTCGCGGATCGACAAGATCCACGAGGCCCAGGAAGGACCATACTTGGGACCACGTTGTTTTGGACCTGCAATACGGTCCGCAACTTACCCCAAAGGTTTCCGGATTGACAATACCATCAAGCCCTATGATGGCACCGCCAAGCCAGCCACATGGTTGCAGGACTACGGCAACGCGGGGGATATTGCCGGAGGCAACCCCAACGTCACCGTCAAGTACCTCCCGTTAATGTTGGCAGGCATGACCCGTCAATGGATTGACGACTTGCCGGAGAAATCTAACTACAACTGGTTGGACATGCAAGAGGCGTTCACCAAGAACTTTGAGGGTACATACAAGCGTCCCTGCACTGTGGCGATCTACAGCGGTGCGTGCAAGAGAAAGACGAGACATCTCACGCCTACCTCTCCTGCTAGCTGGACATGAAGAATCCCTGCGCAGGTGTGCACGCTCAGACCACCATGGCCGCCTTCATCGACGGGTTGGAAAGGGGCACGTTGCTCCGACATAAGCTAAAGCGCTTGCAAGACAATCACCAGCTTGACTTGAACCAGATGATTCAGTTGGCTAGTGAGTTCGCAGCTGCCGATGACGATGCTCGCGGCTCCTTGCCGGCAATAGCCGTTCCAACTCAAGCTCAGAGGAACAGCAGTACAAAGCAGAAAACTGCTCCAGAAGAAAAGTAATCTACCAACATGGTCGCTATGACTTTTGCAGGACGAGGTGATGGCGGACAACGTGGCCGAGGAAGGGGAGCTGGTCGTGGGCAGCAACGAGGAAGTGAAACCACCTCCATACCGGTCCGTGTTCCCCAAACCTACGAGGAGTACCGTGATATGCCGTGCCTCGTACACCTCGACGTCAACGGCAAGGCCAGCCATACCAATCGACACTACAAGTTCGTCAACAACCTCAAGGAAGACCCAGAGTCCGGCTACAAGCAAAGTCGGAAGAACAGACCGCGAGGCAAGGGGAAGAAGAAGGAAGAGGAGTCCAAGGATTCAAGTGACATGGACGAAGACGTTGACACCAAGAACGCTGCCAAGAGTGACGACAAGGTCAAGAAACCCTTCACAAAGAAGGCTCTAGTCTACCACACTTTCCTTGGCACCCCTACCGTCCGGCAACAGAAGACCTCTCTGAGGATCCTGATGGCTACTCCCTCCCCCTAGTTCCCCAGTACCTGCGCTGGTAGGAGGTTCTAATCACTTGGGACTGGACGGACCACCCAGACCTTATACCTACGGAGAACCAGTACGCCATGGTCATCAACCCCCTGATTGACAGCGTGGAGTTCACCAAGTGTATGGTGGATAGTGGAAGCAGCATCAACATCATGTACCTGGATACACTGCAGAAGATGAACTTGACGGAGGCAAACCTAAGGCGGACCAACACCATCTTCCACGGCGTAGTTCCTGGTCGGGAGGCTCGGTCCCTTGGGTGCATTACACTTCAGGTTGCCTTTCGCGATGTTAACAATTACCGCCAAGAGCGCATGACCTTTGAGGTGGTCCCCTTCAAGAGCGTGTACCACGTCATATTCGGCCGCGACATATTCCACACGTTCATGGCCAAGCCATGCTTCGTCTACAACAAACTCAAGATACCCGGGCCAAACGGTGTCATCACCGTATCCGGAAGCTTTACCAAGGCAAGGGACTGCAAGATCAATGAAGCAGCCGTTGCAGAAGCTGTCCTCTACAGTGAAGAATTCAAAGAGATCCAGAGCAAGGACGATGACTCAGAGATGCCCGCGTCGAAGAAACAGATCTCCGACTCCGCTCCTGCGTTCATGGCCGCCATCGAGACCAAGCCGGTGGAACTTGTGGTAGGCGATGCCTCCAAGGTCACCGCCATTGGGACGAACCTGGACCCCAAATAGGAAAGCGCGCTCGTCGAGTTTCTCCGTGAGAATAGGGACATCTTTGCCTGGCACCCTGCCGACATGAAAGGTGTACCTAGGGAACTTGCCGAGTACAGCTTAAACATTGATCCAAAATGCAAACCAGTGAAACAACCTTTAAGACGCTTTGGAGATGAGAAGAGACGCGCCATTGGCAAAGATATAGCTAGGTTACTTAAAGCTAGATTTATCCGAGAAGGCCTTCACACCCGATGGCTGGCCAATCCTGTACTTCTCCCCAAAAAGGGAACCAATGAATTAAGAATGTGCGTTGATTACACTGGCTTGAACAAAGCATGTCCCAAAGATCCATTCGCTTTGCCTCGCATTGACCAAGTCATTGACTCACCAGCTGGCTCGGAGCTTTTGTGTTTTCTCGATGCATACTCAGGATACCACCAGATCAAGATGAGGAAGTCGGACCAATTGGCCACTTCATTCACTACCCCATATGGCACGTTTTGCTATGTTAAGATGCCCTTCGGGCTGAAAAACATCGGTGCTACGTACCAGCGGAAAATGCAACGTTGCCTCCACGACCAAATTGGTCGGAACGTTCACGCTTACATGGACGATATCGCGGTGATGTCTAAAAAGTCAAACGACTTAATCTCCTACTTAAAAGAAACCTTTGATAATCTCCAGAAATACAACATGATGATTAACCCTAAGAAGTGTGTGTTCGGGGTACCAGCCGGCAAATTGTTGGGTTTCATCGTTTCCCATCGCGGAATCGAGGTCAACCCAAAGAAAATCAAGGCCATCTTAAACATAAATCGTCCGATATGCCTAAAGGACATTCAACGACTAACAGGTTGTGTTGCAGCAGTTAGTCGGTTCGTCAGCCGACTTGGAGAGAAGGCTCTGCCGCTATACAAGTTTCTGAAGAAGGCGGACAAATTTACATGGACGGACGAAGCAGACGCATCATTGAAGCAGATCAAGGAGATTCTCTCCTCAGCACCTATCCTTGCAGCACCCGAGCCTGGTGAGCCCCAGTTAATCTACATGGCGACAACCAACCGGGTAATCAGCATCGTCGTCGTGGTAGAGCGGAAGGAACCAGGCTATGAGCACAGAGTTTAACGACCAGTTTACTATGCGAGCGAGGTCTTGACGGAGTCCAAGCAGCGTTACCCGCACTACTAGAAGATAGCTTATGGAGTATTCCTTGCTTCCCGGAAGCTGAGGCATTACTTTCAGGAGCACCCAATCACAGTAGTGAGCAAGACTCCGCTGTCCGACATAATCAACAACAGTGACACTACAGGAAGGGTCGCGAAGTGGGGCATTGAACTTGCCGCCTTCGAGATCACTTACAAGAGACACGACGCTATCAAGTCACAAGCCTTGGCGGATTTTGTTGCAGATTGGACGGAGATGCCGTATGCTACTCCGTTGCCGGAAACAGAGTAATGGGTGATGCACTTTGACAGATCAAAGACGCTCAATGGCTCGGGGGCTGGTGTATTGCTACAGTCACCAACAGGAGACAAGCTACACTACGTTCTGCAGATCCACTTCGAGGCTACAAACAACATGGCGGAGTATGAAGCACACATTCATGGATTGCGTGTAGCCAAGGATATTGGCATCAAGCGCATAGTCTGCTGTGGAGATTCCGACTTGGTTGCCCAGCAGGTGGCTGGCACCTAGAATGCGCGGAACCCTATGATGGCGGCATATCGAGACAAAGTGGACGAGATAGCCAAGAGCTTCTTGGGCTACGAAGTTAAGTATGTACCTAGGGAGCAAAATGAGGCGGCTGATCTGCTGTCTAAGCTTGGACCAGGGCGCAAGCAAATTCTGCCAGGAGTTTTCCTAGAGCACCTGCGCACACCATCTATGAAGGGAGCCGACATCGACAACCCGGATAGAGCTGACTCTTTCGTCAACATGGTAACCAAGGTCCCTCCGGCTTGGACAAAACCGTTCATGGAATATCTCAAACACGGAACTTTGCCTGACGACGAGGTCGAAAGACGGCAAATAGTACGACGAGCAAAGGGTTATACCATAATCAATGGGCAACTCTACAAAAGAAGCACTACTGGTTTATACCTAAAGTGTGTTTCCCAGTTAGAAGGTATGGAAATCCTACACGAAATCCATCTCGGAGACTGCGGGCATCACACCGCTCCTCGATCGTTGGTCGCGAAAGCCTTCCGGCAAGGATTCTACTGGTTGACCACGAAGGCGGACGCCGACAAGCTGGTTGAGACATGCATGGGATGCCAGTATTATGCCCGACAACCACATGTTCCTGCTGAAGAATTGCGAACAATACCAATAACTTGGCCGTTTGCAGTCTGGGGGCTATACATGGTGGGAGCGTTACAGACGGCACCTTGTGGGTTTACGCATCTACTTGTAGCAATTGATAAATTCACTAAATGGATAGAAGCTAAACCCATTAGAAAGCTTGATGGGGCAACTGCCCTCAGGTTTGTCCAGGATCTAGTGGTGAGATTTGGTCTCCCACATAGCATTATCACCGACAACGGCAGCAATTTGTCACTCGGAGAAGTGGAGGCTTATTGTTGGGAGAAAGGCATCCGACTTGACCTTGCATCTATGGCACACCCACAATCCAATGGTCAAGTTGAGCGAGCCAATGGATTAATTCTGCAGGGAATCTAGCCACGTCTTGAGGCACCGCTACATAGAGCAGCTGAAGCCTAGGCGGAAGAATTGCCATCTGTGCTGTGGAGTTTACGAACTACACCCAACAGATCCATCGGCTACACCCCTTATTTCATGGTATATGGAGCAGAAGCCATCCTGCCTTCCGACATCCTTCACGATGCACCAAGATTCGCCTCCTATGACGAAGATGACGCTGAAGAATCCATACGCCTAGATGTGTACCTTCTCGAGGAGGAGCGCGTTTTGGCATGCCAAAGATCTGCCATCTACCAGCAGAAGCTACGCAACTATCATAGTCGCCGCGTTCGGCATCGCTCGTTTAAAGAGGAAGATTTAGTGCTCCGACTTAAGCAGAAGAATTCGCACAAATTATCCCTGCCATGGGAAGGACCGTTCATCATAAGCAAGGCGCTACTCAATGGGTCTTACTACCTCGTTGACAATCGTGAACTGAAGGATAGACCCAACGAGGATCATAAGCATAAGCGACGTGACCCAGATGATGACTACCTGGAGCTTGATCGGCCATGGAACATAGCACAACTACGTCCTTTTTACACTTAGCATTTTTTATCTAATTGTGTACCTCTTATATGATCAATGAAATAAAGCTCTCTGGTTCACTCATATTTCCGAGTATTTTACCTCCTTTAGTGTTCATTTTTGGATCATGTAAAACCTTTATGCACAAGTTTTGCGATTGCACTTGTGAAAATTCCGCCTACGGGCGTTAGCTTAAGTTTTCTGGTCTACACGTTCTTTGTCGTTTTTATGTGGATTCTGGAGTAGTGACTTTCGGCACTTATTGTCGGCGATTTTGTGCTTAGGTTATAGACGGTGCCATTGGGCATCATCACCTGAGCGCATGGTTCCGACAACGAGTCTTCCGACTCACGAAAGGTCAAGCATAAAAACCAAAGTAATGGATAAGCCAGCACTTGCTTAAAAATATATATACATGCTAGAAACTAGTTGTTGAGCAGCAGGAAATAACAACCATTGTTTTCCGCCTTAAGTTAAATCAATAAGTTTTTTCCGCCTATGCACCAAAGGTAAAACAAATATTACAAAGTTGTTTTTCATTCCGTTGGCGCAGGAGACTTAGAAGCAGCGTCATCACCAGCAGGAGAGTCACCCTCGGTGTCGGCGGTGTGAAGATACTCGGAGGAGCTTTGGTTTCCGCCATAGATGGTGTTCATCGGCACGAAGACGTTGATATCGACCAAATCGGCAACTCTGGTGTCATAAACCGTGAGCAACGACAAGATGGATTCATGGTTAATCTCTTTGCCATCGTCGTCTATGTCAGGAATGCCAGAGGTCACCGTGTCGATGTTGGCATCTTCGTAATGTGCCTTCACCATTGACACCACCATCCTTGCGCCAGCCCATGCACATGAAGCTTTCCAGCTTGTGATACGCTTGGGGGCTCGGCGCAGAATCTCCGAGTACTTCGCCACGGAGTCTGATGCCTTGATATTTATCTGGAGGGGCTTGGCGATCTCCTTGGCTTGCATGATGGCGGTGTTTATAAAGTTGCCGGCAAGAACCATGCATGTTGGAATTATGCCCTAGAGGCAATAATAAAGATGTTATTATTATAATTCTTGTTCATGATAATGTTTATATTCCATGCTAGAATTGTATTAAGCGGAAACTTTAATACTTGTGTGGTTTGTGAACAACACCGTGTCCCTAGTACGCCTCTATGGACTAGCTCATTGATTAATGATGGTTAAGGTTTCCTAACCATGGACATGAGTTGTCGATTAATAATGAGATCATATCATTGGGAGAATAATATGGTGGACAGACCCAAACTAAGCGAAGCAATTAGATCGTGTCATCGTGTTCGTCTTTGCAAAGCTTTTCTTATGTCAAATATTGTACTCCTTAGACCATGAGATAATACAACTCCCTGGTATTGGAAGAAAGCTTTGAGGTCATCAAACGTCATCCTATAATAGGGTGATCATAAAGGTGTCTCTCAGGTGATCGGAAAGTATCTGTTGGGTTGTATGTATCGAGATGGGATTTGTCCCTCCCAAGTCGGAGAGATATACTTCGGGCCCACTCGGTAATCGATATCAAAACCGCTTGCAAGAATGTGGTTAAGGAGTAATCACAAAGTGATATCGGATTACGGAACGAGTAAAGTACTTGCTGTGAACGAGATTGAACTAGGTATGAAGGTACCGACGATCGAATCTCGGGCAAGTAAAATATCGCGAGACGAAGGGAATATATATATGGGATTGATTGAATCCTGGCATCGTGGTTCATCCGATATGATCATCGATGAATGTGTGGGAGTCAATATGGGTGCCCAGACCCCGCTGTTGATTATTGATAGAAGATCATGTCTGCATATTCTCGAACCCGTAGGGTCACACACTTAACGTGTCTCGACGCTAGGATAGATTGGATAATTGGTTTATGAGTTTTTGTTCGGAGTCTTGGATGGGATCCGGGACATCACGAGAGGTTCCGGAGTGGTCCGGAGAATAAGATTCATATAAGGCAGTGCAGTTTTTGGAGTTCGGAATTGTTTCGGGTTAATCGGTATTGTACCAGAAGCTTCTAGAACCTTCCGGAAGGGGACCAACATGGCCCCACCTTCCGGGAGGGGGCATGGGCCTATGAGGGAGTGTCCTGGCCGCATTGGGCCAGGGGCACAAGGCCCCATAGGGCCCAGCCGGCCTAGAAAGGTTTAAACTCGAGATAGAGTTTCTAGAAGGGGGGTTTCCTTGCCCCCCACTCCTTATCCTTTGGGGCCACCGGTTTGGGCTTGGGGGAGGGGCTAGGGCTGCGCCCCCCCCTTCTATATAAAGAGGGCTGGGGCGCACCAACCCCTCACACCTTCCCCTCCAACCCTAGCCGCCCTGCTGCCCTCCTCTCTCCCTCCCGACTGTTTGTAGGCGAAGCCCTGCTGCAGAAATTCTCCACCATATACACCACGCCGTCGTGTTGTAGATCCAATCCATATCTCCACCATACTTGCTAGTCCGAGGAAGGAGGAGACGTCGAGGTGCTGCACGTGTGCATCTCACGGAGGCACCGCCACTTGTGGTGCTAGATCGGATCGGATCGCGAGGAGGAGAAGCGAGTACGACTACATCACCCACGTTCCAACGAACGTTCCGCTGTGCGAATCTTCAAGGGTATGAAGATCTAATCCAATCTCTCTCGTTGTTTGCATCTCCTAGATTAGATCTTGGCTTCCCTCTGTTCGCATCCGTAGAAAATTTTGATTTACTATGCCGCGAAACCCTTCTGTGGTATCAGAGCTAGATCTATGCGTAGATGTGTTTCACGAGTAGAACGCAACATGGTTGTTGCGGGCGTTGATGTTTTCTGTTGCAAGCCTCTTGTTTGTGTTCTTCTTATGACGCGGGATAGTAAGATTGAAGCAGTCCAGGCCAACCTTACGCGACGTCGTTCGCGAGACTGGCTCCGCACTTGACGTGTGGCTTGTTCCACACATGCGGCTGGTGGATGCCAGTTTCTCTCACTATAGTTGTCATGGGATTAACACCGGAGTTTGGCAACCATAATATCACCGTTGTGGCTTTCCGTAGGTAAGAATCGTTCTTACCATCTACTCCCATAAGCCACGTAAAACATGCAACAACAAAGTAGAGGCGTCTAACTTGTTTTTGCAGGGAGTGTTTTCTGTGATATGGTATGGCCCAAGATGTGATGTGTATAATGTACGATGATCATGTTTTGTAATGTTTCATGACTTGCATGTCGATGAGTACACAACCGGCAGGAGCCATATGGTTGTCTTTATAATTGTGTATGACCTGCGTGTCAACTTCTTATACGCCATGTAATAGTTTCACTTTATCGCTAAGTAGTTAGCAATAGTTGTAGTTGCTATTCGTGGTGGAGGCAATCATGGTGGAGTGATGGAGATCATGCCGGCACACACAAGATGGAGATCATTGCGCGAAGATTGGCTATACCATGTCACATAAAGTTATATGCATGTGATGTTTATCCTTTTATGTATCTTATTATGCTTAGATCGCGACGGTAGCATTATAAGATGATTCCTCACTTAAAGATCAAGATAAAAACTGTGTTCTCCCCAAGTATGCACCGTTGCGAAAGTTTGTCGTGTCCAAGCATCACGTGATGATCGGGTGCTATAGACTCTACGCTCACATACAACGGGTGCAAGCCAGTTTTGCACACACGGAAATACTTGGGTCTAACTTGACGAGCGTAGCATGTACAGACATGGCCTCGGAACACAAGAACCGAAAGGTTAAGCATGAGTCATATGAATGATATGATCGACACTTTGTTGTCCACCATTGAAGCCACATCTCTTCTCGTGATGATCGGATTAGGTGTGGTGAATTTGGATCGTGTTCACTAAACAACTTGAGGGATGTTGAATTTAGTGGGAGTTCATCTAGTAATTTGATTAAGTTGAACTAGTTATCATGAACATAGTCTAAATTGTACTTGCAAATACTGTAGATCACATGGCCAAGTCCAACTTCAACTTCAACGTTTTTGCTGAGAAAGAAAAGCTTAGAAACAATGGGTCTAACTTCACCAATTGGTTCCGCAATCTAAGAATCATTCTCTCTGGCGGTCAAAAGGACTATGTCCTTGGGAAAGCGTTAGGTGACCCCCCTGCTGCAACTGCGCCGGCTGATGAGAAAGCTGTCTATCAGTCACGCAAAGATGATTATGGTGTGATTAAGAGCACCATGTTGTTTGCTATGGAACCGGAACTTCAAAATCGTTTTGAAGACTATCCCGGGCCTTTTGAGATTCTCGAGGAGCTGAAAACCATGTTTCAGACTCAGGCCCGTTCTGAGAGATATGAGATCTCTGAGAAGTTCTTTAACTGCAAGATGGAGGAAGGGAGTTCCGTTAGTGAGCACGCCATTAAGATGACGGGCTACACTCAACGCCTTGAGCAACTGGAATGCACGATTCCAGAGGAGCTCAAGATTGACAGGGTTCTGCAATCACTCCCTCCCAGCTACAAAAGTTTTGTAATGACTCATAATCAGATTGGTTCCACTGATACGATCACCGAGCTCTTCGCAAAGTTGAAGGCCGCGGAAGTGGACATCAAAAAGGATAATCATGTGTTGATGGTCAACAAGCCCACCTTTAAGAAAGGTAAGGGAGCAAAGAAGCCCTTCAAGAAGGGCGGCGGCAAGCGCACTGCCCCTGCTGAGAAGAAGCTCAAGTCTGGTCCTAAGCCGGACACTGAGTGCTTCTATTGCAAGGACAAGGGTCACTGGAAGCGCAATTGTCCGAAGTACTTAGCGGACAAGAAGGCTGGCACCATCAAAGGTATATTTGATATACATGTTATTGATGTTTTCCTTACTAGCCCTCGTTGTAGTGCCTGGGTATTTGATACCGGTTCAGTTGCTAATATTTGTAACTCGAAACAGGAGCTACGGAATAGACGGCGGCTTGCGAGGGATGAGGTGACGATGCGCGTTGGCAACGGATCAAGAGTTGATGTTATGGCCGTTGGCACGCTCTCCTTAGTTTTACCTTCGGGATTAGTTTTAAACCTTAATAAATGTTATTATGTGCCCGCGTTGAGCATGAACATTATTTCTGGATCGTGTTTATTGCAAGACGGTTATTCATTTAAATCGGAGAATAATGGTTGTTCTATTTATATGAGTAACATATTTTATGGTCATGCACCTCTTGTGAATGGTTTATTTCTTCTAAATCTCAAAAGGGATGAAACACACATCCATAACATTGAGGCTAAGAGATGCAAAGTAGATAGTGATAATACTACTTATTTGTGGCACTGTCGTCTAGGTCATATTGGTGTAAAGCGCATGAAGAAACTCCATTATGATGGACTTTTGGAGTCTCTTGATTTTGAATCATTTGACACATGCGAACCATGCCTCATGGGCAAGATGATCAAAACACCGTTCTCCGGTATGATGGAGCGAGCAACGGACTTGTTGGAAATCATACATACCGATGTATGCGGACCGATGAGTGTTTCGACGCGCGGTGGATATCGCTATTTTCTCACTTTTACCGATGAATTGAGTAGATATGGGTATATCTATTTAATGAAACATAAATATGAAATGTTTGAAAAGTTTAAAGAATTTCAGAATGAAGTGGAGAACCATCGTAACAGAAAGATTAAGTTTCTACGATCTGATCGTGGAGGTGAATATTTGAGTTATGATTTTCTCACGCATCTTAAAGCAAGTGGAATCGTTTCACAACTCACGCCACCCGGAACACCACAGCGCAATGGTGTGTCTGAGCGCCGGAATCGAACCTTATTAGATATGGTCCGATCAATGATGTCTCTTACTGATTTGCCGTTATCATTTTGGGGTTATGCATTAGAAACCGCTGCATTCACTTTAAATAGGGCTCCATCTAAATCCGTTGAGACGACACCGTATGAACTATGGTTTGGTGCTAAACCTAAGTTGTCGTTTCTTAAAGTTTGGGGATGCGAATCTTACGTCAACAAGTTGATGCCGGACAAGCTCGAACCCAAAGCGGAGAAATGTGTCTTCATAGGATACCCTAAGGAAACTATTGGGTATACCTTCTATCACAGAACCGAAGGCAAAGTGTTTGTCGCAAAGAACGGTTCCTTTCTTGAGAAGGAGTTTCTCTCGAAAGAAGTGAGTGGGAGGAAAGTAGATCTAGACGAGGTTATTGAACCTTCTCTTGAATTGGAGAGTAGCGCGGCACCTGAAATTGTTCCAGTGCCGCCTGCACCAACAATAGAGGAAGCTAATGACAAGGATCATAAAGCTTCGGACGATGCTGCTACTGAACGTCGCAGGTCGACAAGGTCGCGTGCCCCTCCTGAGTGGTACGGCAACCCTGTCTTGACTGTCTTGTTAGTAGAAGACAGTGAACCTACGAACTATGAGGAAGCGATGATGAGCCCAGACTCTGAGAAATGGCTAGAAGCCATGAAATATGAATTGGGATCCATGAGCGAAAACCAAGTATGGACTTTGGTGGACCCTCCTAGCGACCGAAAGGCCGTTGAGTGCAAATGGATCTTCAAGAAGAAAACGGACGCAGATGGTAATGTTACCGTCTATAAAGCACGGCTTGTCGCGAAAGGTTTTCGACAAGTTCAAGGTGTTGACTACGATGAGACTTTCTCTCCCGTAGCGATGTTTAAGTCCATTCGGATTTTATTAGCAATTGCTGCGTTTCATGATTATGAAATATGGCAGATGGATGTCAAGACTGCATTCCTCAATGACAACATTGATGAAGAGTTGTATATGATGCAACCCGAAGGTTTTGTCGATCCTAAGGATGCTGATAAAGTATGCAAACTTTAGCGTTCCATTTATGGACTAAAGCAAGCATCTCGGAGTTGGAACCTTCGTTTTGATCAAGAGCTTTGGATTTGTTCCAAATTGCTACGAAGCTTGTATCTACAAGAAAGTGAGTGGGAGCTCGGTGACGTTTCTGGTACTATATGTGGATGACATATTGATTATTGGAAATGACATCAACATGCTTAACGATGTGAAGAGTTATTTGAACAAGTGTTTTTCAATGAAAGACCAAGGTGAAGCTGCTTATATATTGGGCATCAAGATCTATAGATATAGACAAAGACGCCTGATAGCTTTATGTAACATCCCAAAAATCATAGTTTCAAAACTCATTCATATCATCTTTACATCATTCATTCATTTAGGGTTTTCTCAAAAATCACTTAGAAACAGAAATTGGGGCTATGATTTCATGTGGGCAATTTATCCCCAAATGACCATCACCCTTTGGATTTTGAGAGCTTAAATACTTGATTGCTTGACTCCATTGTTGGAAAGATTAGGTGAAGCTTTTAACCAGGATTTAAAATTTAGAAATGATTTCAAAACCCTAATTCAAATATTTGCAAACTAGAGCAACTCTCTGTCTACTTTGAAAAAACAAGCTTGACCAAGCCTTGCAGGATAAACACTTAGTGAGAATGAATGTTTTTGAACCCATAAAACCTTGCAAAAAGTTCCCAAAACAATTGAACTCCAAAAGGATTTGAATTCATATCAAATTCATTCCAGAAAATAGAGAAAGAAAAAGAAAAGGAATAAACAATAGAAAAGGGCCGCGCGGCCAGAATCTGGCCCAGCAGCCAAGCAAGCCCAGCAAGCCCACCCGGGGATCCTCGTTTCTTCTCACACGCGCGAACACACGCAGACAGACGCTGACAACACGACCCCACAATCACTTTGCGCGTTACGCTGACAAGCGGGACCAGACCACGTCACCCTCGTCTTCCCCAGACTGCGCCTGTGACCACGTCGCTGCGGCAGTGATGGCCGGTAATGGCGCGGAGTAAATGGGCAGTAATCCTCGAGCGTTTCTTGTCGATTCCCCGGCTATAAGACCCTCTCTGCCCCGCGATCTTTTTTCCCCAAACACCTCACTCACTCCGCCACCAGGCTGCCTGCAATCCTCCACGAATCGCCGCTGACAGAACCCTCTCCGGCGAGCGATTCAGGTGAGCCTCGCGTTCCCCTCTGCCTATCGTTCTTGCTGCCTGACTCAACGCATCTTTGCGCATCTCCTGACCTCACTAGTCCGCCTTGTACTGCCCCAGGTCGCCGGTTCCACTCGACACCGTGAGCACTGACGGCGACATCAACTCCGACGAGTTTTCCCGGTAAGCACAGACCGCCCCTCGCCTCCCCGTTCATGCACACAACTTCCCCTTGACCCTGTGAACCTAATCGTGTCGCTCTTTTGCCCTGAGGTGGTTCACAGCAACGTCCACGACGACCACCTGACGCAACCAACGCCGCCACAAACTCCGGTGAGCAATCACAGCCGTGCCCGAGCGCCCCCTGACCAACCACGAGTACGTCGAGCCTCGCCAAGATCTCCTGAGCACGGTGAGCTACTCCTCGCTCTCTCTTACCCTCTGTAGCGCCGCCTCCGTCAACGACTGACAGTCCCGCCGCCGGTAGCCGCCGCTCCGCCGCCGGATCTTAGTCAGTACAATAGCAGCCGTCGGATCCTTATCGTAGCGCTAGGATAGAATCACTTACTCTGAAACGGTACGCGATCTGAGCCGCCTGATTTCATTTAAATCCTACGGCTGTGGATCTTGATCCGATGCGAAGCGGTACGGGCGAATGAAAACACGACGCGTGGCAAGGTTTAGATTAAAAACAGAATTTAAAACCAGATTTAGATTCAAACTTCAAATGCTTATAACTTTTGAATGCCACGTTGGATTTTTGCAAACTTTATACCGTTGGATTCAGTGAAACAAGGCCTTTCTGAATATCCAATTTGTTTAGCATATAGTAATAGATAAAATGATTTTATTTGTGGGACAAGTTTTAGGCTAATTTAGGTATAGATTTAATTTGGTAAATTAAAATGGGGCCAAATAAATTTAGTTGGCAAACTTGTGACATGTTAAGTTTCTGTACCCATGAGCATACTTGGTAGAATTCTCAAAAATCACCACTTAGTAAATTCTTGCATACATGCATTCATATTATTTTTGGTTGTATATATATTTGTGTGTAATTGTATGCTATTGTTTCTTGTGTAGATTTTTCTAGTGATTGTGATTGTGAAGAGTGCTACTCTCCCCACTACCAAGGCAAGTGATATTTACATGAATAAATTTGTCCTATATATTTTGAACTAGCATTAGATATTTTGTTATAGTGTTGCATGCTATTTTTGTCTAATATAAGAGATGGGGAAATCCTATGTAGTCTAGTAGAATTGCTAAGGAATCATCCCTAAGATATGTTGCCATACTTTGCTTAGCCTAGCTTATAGCAAAACAAGGGTTGGTGAAAAACTACTCATACTATAAAGAAAATATTCTAAGTCAAGAGACTTATACTTTTCTAATAAAACCACTAAGTCAAATGAACCTCCTGGGTGGAATGGAAAGTATGGGTTATGTTGAGTGGTTACACAAGGCCATGGACTTGGGTTGTGTATCTCACTTGTGGTAAGCCACCCAGGCACAAAGGGATTTGGAGGCCAAGTGTTGAGAAAGCTTACAGTGCAACCACTTGGCAATATGGGCTCTGCCATGATCATATAGGTTGCTAGAACTTAGTCACTTGGACAGTTGGTGGTAGATGGGATGATAGGATGGAACGCGTCCATTTGACTAAGGAAAAGCTTCTGAAAGGTCCTGTCTTGGGAAACCAAGTCTGGTGGGGAAAGTGCACAACCTCTGCAGATGGAAAACCTAAGTACTTAGCCTTGTCCAAGGAAATGGACACTTTGAGCATCAAGACATGGAAGCTACAAGAATCTCATCACTCCAACTTCTAAATAAAATTGATGGGTGAACAAGGGTGAAGGACCTCAATGTCTATTGGTGGTTCCTTGGGAATGTTTTTGACAAAGAAAAACTTAGTGATTTCAACTAATAGGAAAAACCTATTTTCAAGCAAAGCAAGCCAAGCTACACTTAGCCAAAATGCATATAGTAGTATAGTCCACCTAAAATATAATAAGGTATCACTTGCCAATACTATTCCAAAGTATTGACCCTCTGTGGCTGTAACTTGTGGTGTTGCAGGTTACTCCGATGATGAATAGGAGTCATGAGTCTACACTCAACATGCTTGCCTGTGGCACATGAAGATGAAGACTTATGTTTATTTACTTGTTCCTTAAAACTCTTGTATTAGGCCTATGGCCATGAGTTGTAAAAGACTATACTTTATCTCTGGAATGAATGTAATAAACGACCTTTGTATCTGTGTACTTCATCTTAAACTGTGGATGCTAGCATTGATCCAGGGACTAGCATTGCAATCACAGGGATCCTATCCTTTATAAAGGAGGGGTCTAACAGATGGTATCAGAGCACTGTGTTGCCTGTAGGATTATGACCCTAGGATTGGTAAACCACTAAGGGAAAAGTTTTTCAAATACTTCTACACTTGTCTATTCTTCTCGTAAAACTTTTCTAAACTCTTTCAACTTCCTTTGTAGATGAACTCCATCAACGAAGCCGTGAAGAAGGGACCACTCATGACCATGACCTTGGAGTGTGAGACGGAGTTTCCCAGTATTCTCAAGGATCTCATGGAAGCAATGGATGCACATGGTGAAGCCGTGTACAAAGGATTTCCAGTGATGGATGAAGGAGTGGAGTATTGGTGGGTGCAACTTCACTTGTACAAAAACAAGGAAGACAACCACAAAGAAAGGGGATTCTGCATGTACACCAACACTACAATGCACACCACATTCTTTGAGTCAGCCAGGGATGCAGCTTGGAGGACTATCAAAGAACTAAGTGCTAGAGTCAAGTGCAGAATGCTCAACCTCCAAAAGGACTTAGAGAAAGAGAAGGAGCTTACTCAAGAATTAGAAGACACCAACCAAGAGATAAGGGGAGATGTTATAGACTTAGTGATAGAGTCAAGGGAGCAAGATTGGTGGATTGCCTCTAGGAACATTGTGTTTAATAATAGATCCCGTGAGATTGGATTGTAAGAACACTTCGTTAGTTGGACCACCACTTATCACCTTATTTTCCAAAATGATACCTTAAATAAGTTGGACCTTGTTTGATGTAATGGATTTATGTAAGCATGACTTGAGTGAAATTGTGTTCCATGGTTATGTATGAGATGATTGTTTAATGTTCATTTTAAATAAGTGTTGTTCTAACTTTTCAATGTTATAAATAGATGCCTATTGCCGTCAGCACCGTTGAGGAGTTCCAGGTTACTCGTTTCGGACCCCGTATCGTTGAGCTTACCACTCTGCTCGATCTCCCTCTTCCTACCATCACGGTGTACCCACTCACCAAGTTTGAGAGGAAGGACCTCTGGGGCTTCAAGGTGAGCCAGCCCGGACACCAGACTGAGCCTACTACGGAGGCCATCGTCTTCAAGCTGATGCACGACGACAGGGAGAGAGGCATGGAGGTAGTCATGCAGGACCTGATAGGACGACTGTTAGGCCGTCACTCCCGACAGGTTAGGGGCACTCACTTCCACGCCTTCGGAAGGCGTGATGTTGATGGAGATTCCATCGACTTTGAGGACGACTCGAGGAGCACTGCAGAGCCGATACGCCTCTATCTTCAGGACTTAGAGACTCTTCTCAGGCACGTAGATACGGATAGGACGAACGTCATGCTTGGCAATGACGAGCTTCAGGTGCAGCTACGCGAGAAGGACAAGCTTTTCGCACAGCAGGATGAGATGATCAAGGAAATGGAGACAAAGTTCGAGGCTCAAGATCGCAAGTTCAAGAATCAGGAGAAACGCGTCCAGGATAGGAACAAGAAAATCCGGGACATGACCGAGGAACTGAAGTCCAAGGACTTCGAGCTTGAGCAGCAGCAGATGGTTATTGAGAGACTTCGCTCCCAGAAGAGGGCTCTCAAGGCCAAGGTCGATTCCTTGACCACTACTATTGAGGAGAACAAGACCGCGATGGAGAACGCAGGTCTTACCTTCGTCGAGGAGGAGATTGACGCTGATGAGTAGACTTGACTACTTGTTTACCTTTCATATTCATACTTGTTATTGTGAACTTATTATTGGACCATCCGACATGTGGATGGCTTGCCACTTGTGTGTTCTACTTCATGAGCTTATTATGTGGTTGTTGAACCTTTGTTCTTATGTTGCTTGTTATGTGTTTGCTTATATTGTATTGTGCATGAAACATCTATGGGTATCTCATTCTTACCTATTTGAACAAACCACAGATGCCTCCCCGTCGCGCAAACCCCAACCCCAACAACATCACCCCGGAAATGCAACAAATGATGAATGCACAAACGCAGCTTATGCAAATGATGACAACATTCATCCAAAACCAGAATAACAACAACAACAACAACGACCCAACAACAACAACAACAACCCTCCGGGTTTTGATATGCTCACCAGATTTCTGCGTCTGAGGCCAGCAAAGTTTTCGGGAACAACTGATCCCATGGTAGCCAATGACTGGTTACGTTCTGTGAACAAAGACTTAGTGACCGTGGGCTGCACGGATGCTGAAAAGGTCAGGTTTGCAGCACATCTGTTGGAAGGACCAGCCGCCACATGGTGGGACAACTTCCAAATCACCACTCCTATTGATGAGGTGACTTGGGCCATCTTTGAAGATGGATTTCGCACAGCTCATATCTCATCAGGGATAATGAGCCTTAAAAAGAAAGAGTTTCACAACCTGAAACAGCGCCACCGCAGCGTGGCAGAATACATAGAAGAGTTCAACAATCTGGCGCGCTACGCACCGGATGAGGTTGATACAGATGCCAAGAGAAAAGAAAAGTTCTTGGAGGGTTTGAATGATGAGCTGAACCTACAGTTGTCTGTGGCGTATGTCCCAACTTATCAGTCGTTGTGTGACAAGGCTGCTATTTTGGAAAGTAAAATGAAGCAAGTCGAGAGTAGAAAGAGGAAACACTCCGACAAGCACAACTCGGGATCGTCTCACAAACGATCTCACTATGATGACAGTGGCAACTCAGGATCCCATAAACATGGGAAATTCAGCAAGCACAACCGTCATGACAACAAGCATCACCGCAGTCATGACAAGGACAAGTACAAGAACAACAAGGGTGGACATAAGAGCCACTATGGTGGAAATGGTAGTGGAAGTGGAGGCCAACCTCCTAAAAAGGACATCAGTCAGGTTGAATGCTTCAAATGCAAGAAGATGGGACACTATGCAAATGAGTGCCCCGAAAAGAAGGTGGAAGGACCTAACAAGCCGAATCCTTTTCAGAAAGGACAGGTTAACCACATCAATGTGGAGGAGGTCTATGAAGAACCGGATGCCGTGGCTGGTAAGTTCAGACTCAATTCAATTTCAGCATTTGTACTCTTTGATACCGGTGCATCTCATTCATTCATATCAAAGGCATTTGTTGAAAGAAATGAACTGCCGGTAGAAACCATTGGGTGTCCTATAAGAGTAAGTTCTCCGGGGGAGAAATGATAGTAAACTCAGGTTGTCATGACTTAGTCATAGAGTTTGGAAAATATAAGTTTCCAGTGAACCTAATAATTCTGGATTCCCAAGGACTGGATGTGATTTTGGGAATGGATTGGATGGCTAAGTATGAAGGAGTATTAGATTGTGCCAACCGTTCAGTTACCCTCACAACCCCAGAAGGGAAAAGAATAAAATTCAAGTCAAGCTTTGAATCCAAAGGAAGTAAGCTGAATTCTCTTAAGGGGGTTAGCATGAACAGCGTACCAATAGTATGTGAATATCCGGATGTGTTTCCGGAGGAATTACCAGGAATGCCACCGGATAGAGATGTGGAGTTTTTGATAGATTTGGTGCCAGGATCAGGACCAATAGCTAAGAGACCGTACAAAATGTCTGTTGATGAATTGAAAGAGCTCAAGAAACAACTAGGTGAACAGTTACAGAAAGGTTTTATTCAACCAAGTTCTTCATCTTGGGGAGCCCCAGTATTGTTCGTGGAGAAGAAAGATATAACCCAAAGATTATGTATTGACTACCGTTCTCTTAACGAGGTTACCATCAAGAACAAGTATCCTTTGCCAAGAATCAACGACTTATTTGACCAGCTAGAAGGAGCATGTGTATTCTCGAAGATTGATCTTCGGTCAGGTTATTTTCAACTCAGGATACGAGAGCAAGACATACCAAAAACAGCATTCACCACAAGGTATGGATTGTATGAGTATACTGTGATGCCTTTTGGATTAACCAACGCTCCAGCATACTTCATGAATATGATGAACAAGGTGTTCATGGAATTCCTTGACAAGTTCGTTGTCGTTTTCATCGATGACATCTTGGTTTACTCCAAGAGCAAGGAAGAACATGAAAGACACTTACGTTTGATACTTGAGAAACTGAGGGAACATAAACTATATGCCAAATTCAGCAAGTGTGAGTTCTGGTTAGAAGAAGTTGGTTTCCTTGGTCATGTGATGACAAAAGATGGTGTGGCAGTTGATCCTGCTAAAGTTTCAGCTGTGACAGATTGGGAATCACCTAAGAATGTAAAAGAAGTTCGTAGTTTCCTTGGCTTAGCAGGTTACTACAGAAGGTTCATTGAAAATTTCTCGAAGGTTGCTAAGCCAATGACAGAATTGTTAAAGAAGGACAAGAAATTTGCTTGGACTGAAGGTTGTGAAGTCAGCTTCCAAGAATTGAAGAAGAGACTTGTGACAGCACCAGTTCTGTGTCTGCCAGATTTGGAAAAAGATTTCCAAGTGTATTGTGATGCTTCTCATCAAGGTTTGGGTGCCGTACTTATGCAAGATGGTAGAGTCGTAGCCTATGCATCGAGACAACTCAAAACACATGAAGTGAACTATCCTACTCATGATTTGGAGTTAGCCTCTGTCGTCCATGCACTCAAAACATGGAGGCATTACCTTTTGGGAAAGCGTTGTGAAGTATTCACCGATCATAAGAGTTTGAAGTATATCTTCACCCAGAAGGAAATCAACATGAGACAAAGGAGATGGTTAGAACTTATCAAGGATTACGACTTAAGTTTGCAATACCACCCCGGTAAAGCAAATGTAGTAGCGGATGCTCTAAGTCGTAAGACATTTGTAAATGGCCTTACCAAAGGGGAATTGCCAGATGACTTGTGTAAGCAATTCAAAGAACTCAGATTGGAGATTGTGCCAGAAGGACATCTCATGTCCTTAGATGTTCAACCCACTCTATTGGACAAGATCCGAGAAGTCCAGAAGACTGATGAGGAAATTGAAAAGATTAAAGTAAACATTGGTCGAGGGAAAGCTAAGAGTTTTCATGTTGACGAACAGGGTACTTTATGGCACGGGAAACGTATATGTGTTCCACAAGACCCAGAATTGCGGAAACTGATCTTACAGGAAGGTCACAACTCTCCGTATTCTATTCACCCGGGAAATACCAAGATGTACATGGACATGAAGGAAAGGTTTTGGTGGAACAATCTCAAAAGGGACATCGCCGAACATATTGCTTTGTGTGACGTGTGTAGCAGAGTCAAAGCGGAGCACCAGAAACCAGCAGGTCTGCTTCAACCACTGCCTATTCCTGAATGGAAGTGGGAAAATATTGGTATGGATTTCATTACCGGATTACCAAGGACCAGATCAGGGTATGATTCCATATGGGTAGTAGTGGATCGCCTAACTAAAGTGGCTCATTTTATACCAGTGAAGACAACCTATACAAGTGCCAAGTTAGCTAAAATTTACATGAGCAGGATTGTATGCCTTCACGGTGTGCCAAAGAGTATTGTGTCAGATAGAGGAACCCAGTTCACATCTCACTTTTGGAGACAGCTTCATGAATCCTTAGGAACGAGATTGGAGTTTAGCACTGCTTTTCATCCTCAAACAGATGGTCAAACAGAAAGGACCAACCAAATTCTTGAGGACATGTTGAGAGCTTGTGCTTTAGACTATGGAGCAAGTTGGGATGAAAGCTTGCCTTACGCAGAGTTCTCTTACAACAATAGTCATCAATCTAGTATTGGAATGGCACCGTTTGAATTACTCTACGGAAGGAAGTGTACCACCCCATTATTATGGAATGGTGTGGGAGAAAGAAGCTTATTTGGACCTGATCTTATCAAGGACGCCAAAGAGAAAGTCAAATTGGTTAAAGACAGATTGAAGATAGCACAGTCCCGACAGAAAAGCTACGCGGATTCTAAGCGTAGAGAAGTCACCTACGAAGTTGGGGATAGAGCTTATCTCAGGGTATCACCACTTCGTGGAGTGAAAAGATTTGGAGTCAAAGGAAAGTTGGCACCAAGATATGTTGGGCCATTCAAGATTCTAAGTCGCAAGGGAGAAGTTGCATATGAAGTTGAATTGCCAGAATCTCTATCAGCAGTCCATAACGTATTTCATGTGAGTCAGCTTAAGAAATGTCACCCAGAAATGGAAGAGTCTTCTTTGAAGGATACCATACCTTTGGAAGAAGTTCAGCTGGAAAGTGATCTCACTTATGAGGAAAAGCCTGTCAAGATTCTAGAGACAGCAGAAAGAGTCACTAGGACCAAGACTATCAAGTTTTGTAAAGTACAATGGAACCATCACTCCGAAGAGGAAGCAACATGGGAAAGAGAAGATGATCTTCGGAAAGACCACCCTCACCTATTTGCTAGCCAAACCGAATCTCGATGGCGAGATTCATCTTAAGGGGGTTAGATTTGTAACATCCCAAAAATCATAGTTTCAAAACTCATTCATATCATCTTTACATCATTCATTCATTTAGGGTTTTCTCAAAAATCACTTAGAAACAGAAATTGGGGCTATGATTTCATGTGGGCAATTTATCCCCAAATGACCATCACCCTTTGGATTTTGAGAGCTTAAATACTTGATTGCTTGACTCCATTGTTGGAAAGATTAGGTGAAGCTTTTAACCAGGATTTAAAATTTAGAAATGATTTCAAAACCCTAATTCAAATATTTGCAAACTAGAGCAACTCTCTGTCTACTTTGAAAAACCAAGCTTGACCAAGCCTTGCAGGATAAACACTTAGTGAGAATGAATGTTTTTTAACCCATAAAACCTTGCAAAAAGTTCCCAAAACAATTGAACTCCAAAAAGATTTGAATTCATATAAAATTCATTCCAGAAAATAGAGAAAGAAAAAGAAAAGGAATAAACAATAGAAAAGGGCCGCGCGGCCAGAATCTGGCCCAGCAGCCAAGCAAGCCCAGCAAGCCCACCCGGGGATCCTCGTTTCTTCTCACACGCGCGAACACACGCAGACAGACGCTGACAACACGACCCCACAATCACTTTGCGCGTTACGCTGACAAGCGGGACCAGACCACGTCACCCTCGTCTTCCCCAGACTGCGCTTGTGACCACGTCGTTGCGGCAGTGATGGCCGGTAATGGCGCGGAGTAAATGGGCAGTAATCCTCGAGCGTTTCTTGTCGATTCCCCGGCTATAAGACCCTCTCTGCCCCGCGATCTTTTTTCCCCAAACACCTCACTCACTCCGCCACCAGGCTGCCTGCAATCCTCCACGAATCGCCGCTGACAGAACCCTCTCCGGCGAGCGATTCAGGTGAGCCTCGCGTTCCCCTCTGCCTATCGTTCTTGCTGCCTGACTCAACGCATCTTTGCGCATCTCCTGACCTCACTAGTCCGCCTTGTACTGCCCCAGGTCGCCGGTTCCACTCGACACCGTGAGCACTGACGGCGACATCAACTCCGACGAGTTTTCCCGGTAAGCATAGACCGCCCCTCGCCTCCCCGTTCATGCACACAACTTCCCCTTGACCCTGTGAACCTAATCGTGTCGCTCTTTTGCCCCGAGGTGGTTCACAGCGACGTCCACGACGACCACCTGACGCAACCAACGCCGCCACAAACTCCGGTGAGCAATCGCAGCCGTGCCCGAGCGCCCCCTGACCAACCACGAGTACGTCGAGCCTCGCCAAGATCTCCTGAGCACGGTGAGCTACTCCTCGCTCTCTCTTACCCTCTGTAGCGCCGCCTCCGTCAACGACTGACAGTCCCGCCGCCGGTAGCCGCCGCTCCGCCGCCGGATCTTAGTCAGTACAATAGCAGCCGTCGGATCCTTATCGTAGCGCTAGGATAGAATCACTTACTCTGAAACGGTACGCGATCTGAGCCGCCTGATTTCATTTAAATCCTATGGCTGTGGATCTTGATCCGATGCGAAGCGGTACGGGCGAATGAAAACACGACGCGTGGCAAGGTTTAGATTAAAAACAGAATTTAAAACCAGATTTAGATTCAAACTTCAAATGCTTATAACTTTTGAATGCCACGTTGGATTTTTGCAAACTTTATACCGTTGGATTCAGTGAAACAAGGCCTTTCTGAATATCCAATTTGTTTAGCATATAGTAATAGATAAAATGATTTTATTTGTGGGACAAGTTTTAGGCTAATTTAGGTATAGATTTAATTTGGTAAATTAAAATGGGGCCAAATAAATTTAGTTGGCAAACTTGTGACATGTTAAGTTTCTGTACCCATGAGCATACTTGGTAGAATTCTCAAAAATCACCACTTAGTAAATTCTTGCATACATGCATTCATATTATTTTTGGTTGTATATATATTTGTGTGTAATTGTATGCTATTGTTTCTTGTGTAGATTTTTCTAGTGATTGTGATTGTGAAGAGTGCTACTCTCCCCACTACCAAGGCAAGTGATATTTACATGAATAAATTTGTCCTATATATTTTGAACTAGCATTAGATATTTTGTTATAGTGTTGCATGCTATTTTTGTCTAATATAAGAGATGGGGAAATCCTATGTAGTCTAGTAGAATTGCTAAGGAATCATCCCTAAGATATGTTGCCATACTTTGCTTAGCCTAGCTTATAGCAAAACAAGGGTTGGTGAAAAACTACTCATACTATAAAGAAAATATTCTAAGTCAAGAGACTTATACTTTTCTAATAAAACCACTAAGTCAAATGAACCTCCTGGGTGGAATGGAAAGTATGGGTTATGTTGAGTGGTTACACAAGGCCATGGACTTGGGTTGTGTATCTCACTTGTGGTAAGCCACCCAGGCACAAAGGGATTTGGAGGCCAAGTGTTGAGAAAGCTTACAGTGCAACCACTTGGCAATATGGGCTCTGCCATGATCATATAGGTTGCTAGAACTTAGTCACTTGGACAGTTGGTGGTAGATGGGATGATAGGATGGAACGCGTCCATTTGACTAAGGAAAAGCTTCTGAAAGGTCCTGTCTTGGGAAACCAAGTCTGGTGGGGAAAGTGCACAACCTCTGCAGATGGAAAACCTAAGTACTTAGCCTTGTCCAAGGAAATGGACACTTTGAGCATCAAGACATGGAAGCTACAAGAATCTCATCACTCCAACTTCTAAATAAAATTGATGGGTGAACAAGGGTGAAGGACCTCAATGTCTATTGGTGGTTCCTTGGGAATGTTTTTGACAAAGAAAAACTTAGTGATTTCAACTAATAGGAAAAACCTATTTTCAAGCAAAGCAAGCCAAGCTACACTTAGCCAAAATGCATATAGTAGTATAGTCCACCTAAAATATAATAAGGTATCACTTGCCAATACTATTCCAAAGTATTGACCCTCTGTGGCTGTAACTTGTGGTGTTGCAGGTTACTCCGATGATGAATAGGAGTCATGAGTCTACACTCAACATGCTTGCCTGTGGCACATGAAGATGAAGACTTATGTTTATTTACTTGTTCCTTAAAACTCTTGTATTAGGCCTATGGCCATGAGTTGTAAAAGACTATACTTTATCTCTGGAATGAATGTAATAAACGACCTTTGTATATGTGTACTTCATCTTAAACTGTGGATGCTAGCATTGATCCAGGGACTAGCATTGCAATCACAGGGATCCTATCCTTTATAAAGGAGGGGTCTAACACTTTAAGCCAGAGTACATACCTAGACAAAGTTCTGAAAAGGTTCAGAATGGATAAGGCAAAGAAAGGTTCAGTTCCTATGTTGTCAGGTAAGATATTGAGCAAGGCTCAGTGTCCAGCTACGGTAAATGATAGGGAAGCTATGAGCAAAGTGCCTTATGCCTCGGCCATAGGTTCTATCATGTATGCCATGATGTGTACTAGACCGGATGTGTCCAATGCTCTTAGTTTGACGAGCAGATATCAAAGTGATCCAGGAGTGGAACACTGGACAGCCGTGAAGAACATCCTAAAGTACCTGAATAGGACTAAAGAAATGTTCTTAGTCTATGGGGGTGATGAACAGCTCGTCGTAAAAGGTTACGTCGACGCTAGTTTTGACACCGACAAGGATGATTCTAAATCTCAGACAGGATACGTTTATATTTTGAATGGAGGAGCTGTGAGCTGGAGAAGCTGCAAGCAAAGCGTGATCGCGGGATCTATAGTAGAAGCGGAATACATGGCTGCTGCAGAAGCGTCAAGTGAAGGAGTTTGGATCAGGAACTTCATCACTGAGCTTGGCGTGGTTCCAAGTGCATTGGACCCACTGGAGATATTGTGTGACAACACTGGCGCCATAGCACTCGCTAAGGAACCAAGATATCATCCAAAGACCAAGCATATCAACCGCAAGTTTCATATAATCCGAGATTATATAGCAGATGGAGATCTGAAGATTAGCAAAGTACATACAGATCTGAATGTCGCAGATCCATTGACTAAACCTCTTCCACGTGTAAAACATGATCAGCACCTCAGTGCCATGGGTGTGAGATTGTTGCCAGATGTAAACTAGATTATTGACTCTAGTGCAAGTGGGAGACTGTTGGAATTATGCCCTAGAGGCAGTAATAAAGATGTTATTATTATAATTCTTGTTCATGATAATGTTTATATTCCATGCTAGAATTGTATTAAGAGGAAACTTTAATACTTGTGTGGTTGGTGAACAACACCATGTCCCTAGTACGCCTCTATGTACTAGCTCATTGATTAGTGATGGTTAAGGTTTCCTAACCATGGACATGAGTTGTCGATTAATAATGAGATCATATCATTGGGAGAATGATATGGTGGACAGACCCAAACTAAGCGAAGCAATTAGATCGTGTCATCGTGTTCGTCTTTGCGAAGCTTTTCTTATGTCAAATATTGTATTCCTTAGACCATGAGATAATACAACTCCCTGGTATCGGAAGAAAGCTTTGAGGTCATCAAACGTCATCCTATGAGAGGGTGATCATAAAGGTGTCTCTCAGGTGATCGGAAAGTATCTGTTGGGTTGTATGTATCGAGATGGGATTTGTCCCTCCCAAGTCGGAGAGATATACTTCGGGCCCACTCGGTAATCGATATCAACACCGCTTGCAAGCATGTGGTTAAGGAGTTAATCACAAAGTGATATCGGATTACGGAACGAGTAAAGTACTTGTTGTGAACGAGATTGAACTAGGTATGAAGGTACTGACGATCGAATCTCGGGCAAGTAAAATATCACGAGACGAAGGGAATATATATATGGGATTGATTAAATCCTGGCATCGTGGTTCATCCGATATGATCATCGATGAATGTGTGGGAGTCAATATGGGTGCCCAGACCCCGCTGTTGATTATTGATAGAAGATCATGTCTGCATATTCTCGAACCCGCAGGGTCACACACTTAACGTGTCTCGACGCTAGGATAGATTGGATAATTGGTTTATGAGTTTTTGTTCGGAGTCTTGGATGGGATCCGGGACATCACGAGAGGTTCCGGAGTGGTCCGGAGAATAAGATTCATATAAGGCAGTGCAGTTTTTGGAGTTCGGAATTGTTCCGGGTTAATCGGTATTGTACCGGAAGCTTCTAGAACCTTCCGAAAGGGGACCAACGTGGCCCCACCTTCCGGGAGGGGGCATGGGCCTATGAGGGAGTGTCCTGGCCGCATTGGGCCAGGGGCACAAGGCCCCATAGGGCCCAGCCGGCCTAGAGAGGTTTAAACTCGAGATAGAGTTTCTAGAAGGGGGCTTTCCTTGCCCCCCACTCCTTATCCTTTGGGGCCGCCGGTTTGGGCTTGGGGGAGGGGCTAGGGCTGCGCCCCCCCTCTATATAAAGAGGGCTGGGGGCACACCAACCCCTCACACCTTCCCCTCCAACCCTAGCCGCCCTGCTGCCCTCCTCTCTCCCTCCCGACTGTTTGTAGGCGAAGCCCTGCTGCAGAAATTCTCCACCATATACACCACGCCGTCGTGTTGTAGATCCAATCCATCTCTCCACCATACTTGCTGGTCCGAGGAAGGAGGAGACGTCGAGGTGCTGCACGTGTGCATCTCACGGAGGCATCGCCACTTGTGGTGCTAGATCGGATCGGATCGCGAGGAGGAGAAGCGAGTACGACCATCACCCACCTTCCGACGAACGTTCCGCTATGCGAATCTTCAAGAGTATGAAGATCTAATCCGATCTCTCTCGTTGTTTGCATCTCCTAGATTAGATCTTGGCTTCCCTCTGTTCGCATCCGTAGAAAATTTTGATTTACTATGCCGCGAAACCCTTGAATGCATTCCTTAGCTGGAGGAGGCGATCGGTTTAAACCCATTGGAGCTGCAAATTCCGACAAGGAGCGCATGAGTTCAATAATTCAGAGTACCCAGACTACAGAAATCCAAGACAGAGAAAACTTACTGAAGATGCTAGCCTCATCTTGCCAGAGGGTGTCCACCAAGGATTGTTTCTCTTGTTGGAGGAGCTTATACGCCTCGCTATGGCGTTGATTCTGCTCATCGGCAGCTTTCTTCTGATCTTTTAAGATTGCAGTCTCATCCTACAAGCGATTGATTTCCTCGGTGGCGGAGTCCTGCAAGGCTTTCATTGACTCCTCATGCATTTTCAGCATGTCTGTAAGGTTCCCAGCCTTTAATAAGGTAGAGATCCCTGTGTTTACAATGCTAGTCCCTGGATCAATAGCTAGCATCCACAGTTAAGATGTAATATCAAGAAACAAAGGTCATAATACAACTTTATAACCAGGAATAAAATAATTTATTACATCTTATATAGCTCATTTGGCTATTTCATTACAATGCAGCAGAATATAACAATAGCATGGGGTCCTTCATCTTCAAAGTGCCACAGGCAGTCATGTTGGTTGTAGACTTGTAATCCTAATCAATAAACTTCTCTAACATCAAACAAACCTGCAACATAATAAGTTACAGCCACAAGGGTCAATACATTTGAATTGTATTGGCAAGTGATACTATGGTAGTATAGTGGAGTCTATCATCTATATGCATTTGGCTAAGTGGAGCTTAGACTTGCTTTGCTCAAAATAGATTTTCCTTATCTTTTGAAAAACACTAAGTTTTTGTTTGTCAAAAAATCACCCAAGGCATCTCCCAATAGAAATTGGTGATCCTTTAACCCTTGTTCAACCACAAGTTTTTAACTTAGAAATTGGGATGAGGAGATTCTTGATAGCTTCCATGTCTTGATGCTCAAATTGTCCTTTGCCAGGGACATGGCTAAGTACTTAGATTTTTCACTCTGCAGAGGTGGTGCACTTTCCCCACAAGACTTGGTTTCACCAAGACAAGATCTTTCAGAAGCCTTCCCTTAGACCAGAATGGACGCGTTCCAACCTATCATCCCCTACCACCAACTGTCCATTTGGCTAAGTTATTGCAACCTATATGATCCAGGCAGAGCCCATAATGCCAAGTGGCTGCACTTGAAGCTTCTCAACATTTGACATCTCAAATCTCTTTGTTCCTGGGTGGCCATCCACAAGTGAGATACACAAGGTAAACCATAGAAATGGGCCTTGTATAACCACTCAACACAAACCATTCCTTCCATTCCACCCAGGTGATTCATTCACTTAGTTGTTTTATTAAATAAAACACAAGTCCTTGACTTAGAAATATTACATAGTATGAATATATTCCACCCTTGTTTTTTACTAGCTAAGCTAAGCATGATAGTAGTAGGAATCTTAACTGAGGAAGTTTCTACTAAGGTTTCATCTACTAGGATTTCCCATGGCATAGTTTATACTTAGCAAAAATTCCATGCAAGTCCTACGTTAGAAATATCACTAATGCATAGTGAAAATAAAGGGACAAAAGTATGAAGCATAACTTGCCTTTTTGGTAGATAATATAAGTTCACTCCTTGATCTTGCAATATTCACACTCTTCAAATCACTACAATTCAATCAAGCAAGCAATATTTCAAACTACCATTCAAGCAAACATCACATAAAATAATAGAAACAAGGTAATGCATGCAAGCATGCTAAAGATTGTTTTATTTGGAAAAGTGATTTATAATAGGTTATAAACATTCTAAAACACCTATAAGTCATTTTATATAAGTGGCAAAATCATTTGCAAAAGAGTTTACTTATAAACCATTTTAAACCAAATCAATATTTTATGTGGTTGAAAATGATTTACCAAAGTAATAATCTATAGGGTTCTTCAAAATATATTTTTATCATAACACCTTGTGTTTAGGGTCAGAGAGTTTGAACCAAAACATTTCCCAAAGGTTTTCCTCAAAAAGCATTTTTAATAAATAAACATTATTTTTATTTGACTAGAAATGTTTCAAATCAAAGATTTATTCCTTTGCTTCACCAAATATATTTGTGAAACCACAAATTGATTTCTATGGTCAGTAGGTTCAAAACAAACTATTTGCCAAAGATTTTAACATAAAAATAATTTTAGAAAGAATTTTATATTCAAAATATGCCTACACAAGTTTCTGCAAAAACAACCATTTTTCCAGAAGCATTTTACTAAAAAAAGTGCATGGTTGGGTAGGATTTGTCTTGTTGATTCCATTGATATAAAGTTTGCAAAATTTGGACGTGTAGATTAAAAGTTATGCAATTTACAAGATTGAACATCTAATAGCACATAATCTATGTTTTAAATCAACTCTAGCCACGTGGCTGCTTCTTATTCGTCGATAACGGTTCGGTTGGATCGACAGAGCACAGCTGTTAGATCTAAAGTGGATCGTGCGGCACAGAGCACTACTTACCCCTTCGGTTAAGGTTCTATTGGATCCGCTGGATCTACATCGGACGGCTACTAACGCCTTGCCAAGATCTGGCGGAGCTCAACGGTGGCTAGCGGCGGCGGTGCTCTGGCTACGTCGTAACGACGAGAACAGGAAGCAAGAGGAGTAGGGCACATGCTCACCAGAATCGCCACGACGTACTAATGATCAACGTGGTCTTCTCCGTCGAAGGGGCGCTCGGGGTGGACGGCAATCGCTCACCGGAGTTCGTGTCCGCGTCGGGCTCCTCTGGCTGTCGACGTGGGAGACGTTTTAGACCGCGCTAAGACATGATGAGGGCTGCGTTAGGTGCGCACGATGCTGGGGATCACACACGTATCAAACAGAGGGAGAGGGGAAGCTGGGGCTTACGGGGAATGGTCGCCGGAGTTCGAGCAGACGGTGGCGAAGCTCAGTCGAAGATGTTGCCGAGGATGGGGGCACGCGCGAGCGAGCTGAGGCCGCTGGGATATGCGCAGGGGTCTGGGGAACACGCTTGTGTGGTCAAGGGGGCGAGGGGCGATGGGGTTTGTCCGGAATTGATGGAAGTGCTCGCCGGAGCAGTGGGTGTTGCCTCGAGGAATTCAGGCAGCCCTGGGGCGGAGGAGGTGCGGTGAGTGAGGGAAAAGAGAGAGGGAGGGCAGGCGCTTATGTACGCATGATCGCGGGGCTGAATCAACGCGCGATTAAAGAGGAATCAAGCGAGCTTTTAACGGGTAGAAACCGCCGGCGAGGTTAGCGCGCGGGTGAGAACGACGGGAGCTGGCGGTGGGGCCTGGCGTCAGCGAGTGAGAGAAAGTGGGGGTGGGGTCCGGTTGTCATTCACTGAGTGGGTTCATTCGTGAGTAATATAAAACGGTTCGGGGAGAGAGGAGCTTGCTGGGCTGGACTGGGCTTAGTGGGCTAGCTGGGTTGGGCTGGCTCTGTTTTATTTTTTTCTTCTTCTGTTTATTTTTCTTTTTCCATTTCTTTTATTCTGTTTTGATTTTAATTCAAACATTACAAACTCCAAATGAATTCAAACCACCACCAAATTTGGGTGAATTTTAATTCTGTTTATCAACATATTCCAAAGTCCAAAATAGAACAATTATTTTTAGGGTTTATTATTTATTTAAAATAAATAAATAGACTTTAGTCTTTAATTCAAAATAGGATTCAAATATGTTTAAAACTCTATTTGACTTTCTAAATTTTTCCAACCCCTTTTCAGTAGGTTTTAATTGAAATTATAAAACACTTTGAAATTTTATTTAAAACACTTTAATAAGTTTCAAATGTTTATTTTAAAATGGAAAAAACCTTTACTCAAATATAATTGGGTATAATAAATCCTTATTATTTTATTTAAATAATCCTTTACTCTTTTTATCAAATAGAAATATTATTATTTCATTTGCTTGGTCAAGATTTAATTTGGCTCTTTAAAATAGTCCTTATTTATATTTCTACCTTTGCTTTTGTAAACCATATCTTTTTATTAAAGGATCCAAAAATAGTGATTCCAACTATTATAACTTTATTTATTATTTTGTTTATCTTTTTAAATCTCTTTAGGATTTTATTTGATCAAAATAGGTTTTGATGTTTCCAATTGGAATCAAAAAGTTTCTTCTCACCCTAAATTTCAACAATTATTTATTTTGTTTATTTATTTTTCACATTACAAGATTTGGAAAATCTTGGGATGTGACAGGCTACCACCCTTAAAGTAAATCTCGTCCCGAGATTTGGGAAGGCTAGGGTTACAAGTTGGCTCCAAAACAACTAGGGTACTTCCACCCTTAAAATTTTTCCATCTAGATTACTTCTTGGCTTGCTTGGAATCTTGTTGAAGCTTCTCTGGACACTTGTCTGCATAATGGCCTAGCTCTTTGCATTTGAAACACAGCACTTGGCTATTATCCTTCTTCTTCTTTGGTATCAATTCCTCTTGTTTATTTCCTTGGTTCTTTTTCTTTTCTAGGCAATCACTAGCATAGTGTCCCTTTTCTTTGCAATTGTAACATTGCAACTGGCTTATGTCCTTCTTCTTCTTTTTGGGTCTCTCCAAAGCTAGGAGTTCTTCTAGTTCATGCTCTTCGTACTTCACCACAAAGGTGGGAAATCTTTCTCTCTTCTTGGGGCATTTACTAGAGATATGACCTTCTTCTTCACAAGAGTAGCAACACTTTGTGGTCACTTTAGATTTGGCCTTATGATGCATAGTTTTGACTTTGCCTTCATCCTTATTGGTAGAAGTTGTTCCTTCATGAGGGTTTACAATCTGTTGATGCACTCCACCTTGTTTCCTTTGTTGAACTATGGAATAGATGGGGCATTGGATAGGGACATGATTATTTCCTTCACATAAGAAATAAGTAGCTTGAGATGTGGGGCATTGATTAGTTGGATGTTTCTCTTCACAATTAGGGCATTGATCTTCATGCTCTTTGGAAGTGTGATCCTTGTCTCAACAAATATTGCAAGCTTGAGTTCCTTCTAGAATATCATCCTTGACATCCTTGTTGTCACAAATTCTTTGGGAAGGGTTGTCTCCCATGTTGATCATTTGATTTGTCACCTTATGCAACAATTGGGTTTGGGTTTCCAAAAAAGTTTGCATGGTTGGATCTAACTCACTGGTGTTGGCTAAAAATTGAGCTGTCACTTGGTTCAACTAGGTTTGGGTTACTATGAGTTCTCTCATGTTGATCCCTTGGTTGTTGTTGTCACCATTCTTGATGTTGGAGTTTCTTGGAGTAGTCATCTGTTTGGGTTGGATTGGGATTAGAATGGGCAAGATATTTCTAAGGAATAACTCTAATCACACACACAATTTCACACAAGCAATGTGCAAGCAATCACATACAAACATTCCACTCAACAACAAGTTGCAAGCACATTTTTAGGCAACAAAATATTTTTGCTACCACATAAGTTGGTGGGTTTGATCTAATCACTAGTATGGTGGTCCAACTATATTCCATCCTTCTTGGTTGTTTCTTCTTGAATGAGATCATTGTACCCTTGGAAAAATTCTTGTATTTTGGTCACAAAACTTCAAAGTTGATGATGGTTCCTTCTAGGTTGTGTTCCCTTAGTCTTCAAATCTTGAGGAATATTTCTTGTCTCACTTGTAGTGCTTAGTCATATCCAAGTTGAAGTCCTTGGTGAAAATAAAGTTGAAGTCTTTGATGATGTCGAAGTCATTTGAGTTGGTGAAGTCCTTTGCTCATATTGAAGTCTTTGCTCATGGTGGAGGTTTTTGTCCATCAAGTTGAAGTATAAAAGATGTAGAGTTAAAATCAAAAAGGTTGAGGAAAGAGTTTAATAGATTGTTTGTAAATAACTTTTGGAACAAATACAACTCCTATTTTTCTAAGGGGTTTTGTCCAATCCTAGGGTTATAATCCTACAGGCAACACAATTCTCTGATACCATCTGTAAGGTTCCCAACCTTTAATAAGGTAGAGATCCCTGTGTTTACAATGCTAGTCCCTGGATCAATAGCTAGCATCCACAGTTAAGATGTAATATCAAGAAACAAAGGTCATAATACAACTTTATAACCAGGAACACAATAATTTATTACGTCTTACATAGCTCATTTGGCTATTTCATTACAATGCAGTAGAATATAACAATAGCATGGGGTCCTTCATCTTCAAAGTTCCACAAGTAGTCATGTTGGTTGTAGACTTGTAATCCTAATCAATAAACTTATCTAACATCAAACAAACCTGCAACATAATAAGTTACAGCCACAAGGGTCAATACATTTGAATTGTATTGGCAAGTGATACTATGGTAGTATAGTGGAGTCTATCATCTATATGCATTTGGCTAAGTGGAGCTTAGGCTTGCTTTGCTCAAAATAGATTTTCCTTATCTTTTGAAAAACACTAAGTTTTTGTTTGTCAAAAAAATCACCCAAGGCATCTCCCAATAGAAATTGGTGATCCTTTAACTTTGTTCAACCACAAGTTTTTTACTTAGAAATTGGGATGAGGAGATTCTTGATAGCTTCCATGTCTTGATGCTCAAATTGTCCTTTGCCAGGGACATGGCTAAGTACTTAGATTTTTCACTCTGCAGAGGTGGTGCACTTTCCCCACAAGACTTGGTTTCACCAAGACAAGATCTTTCAGAAGCCTTCCCTTAGACCAGAATGGACGCGTTCCAACCTATCATCCCCTACGACCAACTGTCCATTTGGCTAAGTTATTGCAACCTATATGATCCAGGCAGAGCCCATAATGCCAAGTGGCTGCACTTGAAGCTTCTCAACATTTGACATCTCAAATCTCTTTGTTCCTGGGTGGCCATCCACAAGTGAGATACACAAGGTAAACCATAGAAATGGGCCTTGTATAACCACTCAACACAAACCATTCCTTCCATTCCACCCAGGTGATTCATTCACTTAGTTGTTTTATTAAATAAAACACAAGTCCTTGACTTAGAAATATTACATAGTATGAATATATTCCACCCTTGTTTTTTACTAGCTAAGCTAAGCATGATAGTAGTAGGAATCTTAACTGAGGAATTTTCTACTAAGGTTTCATCTACTAGGATTTCCCATGGCATAGTTTATACTTAGCAAAAATTCCATGCAAGTCCTACTTTAGAAATATCACTAATGCATAGTGAAAATAATGGGACAAAAGTATGAAGCATAACTTGCCTTTTTGGTAGAGAATATAAGTTCACTCCTGGATCTTGCAATATTCACACTCTTCAAATCACTACAATTCAATCAAGCAAGCAATATTTCAAACTACCATTCAAGCAAACATCACATAAAATAATAGAAACAAGGTAATGCATGCAAGCATGCTAAAGATTGTTTTATTTGGAAAAGTGATTTATAATAGGTTATAAACATTCTAAAACACCTATAGGTCATTTTATATAAGTGGCAAAATCATTTGCAAAAGATTTTACTTATAAACCATTTTAAACCAAATCAATATTTTATGTGTTTGAAAATGTCTTTACCAAAGTAATAATCTATAGGGTTCTTCAAAATATATTTTTAAATCATAACACCTTGTGTTTAGGGTCATAGAGTTTGAACCAAAACATTTCCCAAAGGTTTTCCTCAAAAAGCATTTTTAATAAATAAACATTATTTTTATTTGACTAGAAATGTTTTAAATCAAAGATTTATTCCTTTGCTTCACCAAATATATTTTTGAACCCACACATTGATTTCTATGGTCAGTAGGTTCAAAATAAACCATTTCCCAAAGATTTTAACACAAAAATAATTTTAGAAATAATTTTATATTCAAAATATGCATACACAAGTTTCTGCAAAAATAACCATTTTACAGAAGCATTTTACTAAAAAAAGTGCATGGTTGGGTAGGATTTGTCTTGCTGATTCCATTGATATAAATATTGCAAAATTTGGACGTGTAGATCAAAAGTTATGCAATTTACAAGATTGAACATCTAATAGCACATAATCTTTGTTTTAAATCAACTCTGGCCACGTGGCTGCTTCTTATTCGTCGGTAACGGTTCGGTTGGATCGACAGAGCACAGCCGTTAGATCTAAAGTGGATCATGTGGCACAGAGCACTACTTACCCCTTCGGTTAAGGTTCTATCGTATCCGCTGGATCTACATCGGATGGCTACTAACGCCTTGCCAAGATCTGGCGCAGCTCAACGGCGGCTAGCGGCGGCGGTGCTCTGGCTACAGCGTAACGGCGAGAACAGGAAGCGAGAGGAGTAGGGGAGATGCTCACCAGAATCACCACGACGTACTGATGCTCAACGTGGTCTTCTCCGTCGAAGGGGCGCTCGGGGTGGACGGCAATCGCTCGCCGGAGTTCGTGTCCGCGTCGGGCTCCTCTGGCTGTCGACGTGGGCGACTTTTTAGACCGTGCTAAGACAAGATGAGGGCTGCATTAGGTGCGCACGATGATGGGGATCACACACGTATCAAACAGAGGGAGAGGGGAAGCTGGGTCTTACGGGGAATGGTCGCCGGAGTTCGAGCAGACGGTGGCGGAGCTCAGTCGAAGATGTTGCCGAGGATGGGGCACGCGCGAGCGAGCTGAGGCCGCTGGGAGATGCGCAGGGGTCTGGGGAACACGCTTGTGTGGTCAAGGGGGCGAGGGGCGACGGGGTTTGGCCGGAATTGATGGAAGTGCTCATCGGAGCAGTGGGTGTTGCCGAGAGGAATTCGGGCAGCCCTGGGGCGGAGGAGGTGTGGTGAGTGAGGGAAAAGAGAGAGAGAGGGAAGGCGCTTATGTATGCATGATCGCGGGGCTGAATCAACGCGCGATTAAAGAGGAATCAAGCGAGCTTTTAACGGGAAGAAACCGCCGGCGAGTTTAGCGCGCGGGTGAGAACAAAGGGAGCTGGCGGTGGGGCCTAGCGTCAGCGAGTGAGAGAGAGTGGGGGTGGGGTCCGGTTGTCATTCACTGAGTGGGTTCATTCGTGAGTAGAAGAAAACGGTTCGGGGAGAGAGGAGCTTGCTGGGCTGGACTGGGCTTAGTGGGCTAGCTGGGTTGGGCTGGCTCTGTTTTATTTTTTTCTTCTTCTGTTTATTTTTCTTTTTCCATTTCTTTTATTCTGTTTTGATTTTAATTCAAACATTACAAACTCCAAATGAATTCAAACCACCACCAAACTTTGGGTGAATTTTAATTCTGTTTATCAACATATTCCAAAGTCCAAAATAGAACAATTATTTTTAGGGTTTATTATTTATTTAAAATAAATAAATAGACTTTAGTCTTTAATTCAAAATAGGATTCAAATATGTTTAAAACTCTATTTGACTTTCTAAATTTTTCCAAACCCTTTTCAGTAGGTTTTAATTGAAATTTTAAAACACTTTGAAATTTTATTTAAAACACTTTAATAAGTTTCTAATGTTTATTTTAAAATGGAAAAAACCTTTACTAAAATATAATTGGGTATAATAAATCCTTATTATTTTATTTAAATAAACCTTTACTCTTTTTATCAAATAGAAATATTTTATTTCATTTGCTTGGTCAAGATTAATTTGGCTCTTTAAAATAGTCCTTATTTTATTTCTACCTTTGCTTTTGTAAACCATATCTTTTTATTAAAGGATCCAAAAATAGTGATTCCAACTATTATAACTTTATTTATTATTTTGTTTATCTTTTTAAATCTCTTTAGGATTTTATTTGATCAAAATAGGTTTTGATGTTTCCAATTGGAATCAAAAAGTTTCTTCTCACCCTAAATTTCAACAATTATTTATTTTGTTTATTTATTTTCACATTACAAGATTTGGAAAATCTTGGGATGTGACAGGCTACCACCCTTAAAGTAAATCTCGTCCCGAGATTTGGGAAGGCTAGGGTTACAAGTTGGCTCCAAAACAACTAGGGTACTTCCACCCTTAAAAATTTTCCATCTAGATTACTTCTTGGCTTGCTTGGAATCTTGTTGAAGCTTCTCTGGACTCTTGTCTGCATAATGGCCTAGCTCTTTGCATTTGAAACACATCACTTGGCTATTACCCTTCTTCTTCTTTGGTATCAATTCCTCTTGTTTGTTTCCTTGGTTCTTTTTCTTTTCTAGGCAATCACTGGCATAGTGTCCCTTTTCTTTGCAATTGTAACATTGCAACTGGCTTATGTCCTTCTTCTTCTTTTTGGGTCTCTCCAAAGCTAGGAGTTCTTCTAGTTCATGCTCTTCGTACTTCACCACAAAGGTGGGAAATCTTTCTCTCTTCTTGGGGCATTTACTAGAGATGTGACCTTCTTCTTCACAAGAGTAGCAACACTTTGTGGTCACTTTAGATTTGGCCTTATGATGCATAGTTTTGACTTTGCCTTCATCCTTCCTGGTAGAATTTGTTCCTTTATGAGGGTTTACAATCTATTGATGCACTCCACCTTGTTTCCTTTGTTGAACTATGGAATAGATGGGGCATTGGATAGGGACATGATTATTTCCTTCACATAAGAAACAAGTAGCTTGAGATGTGGGGCATTGATTAGTTGGATGTTTCTCTTCACAATTAGGGCATTGATCTTCATGCCCTCTGGAAGTGTGATCCTTGTCTCAACAAATATTGCAAGCTTGAGTTCCTTCTAGAATATCATCCTTGACATCCTTGTTGTCACAAATTCTTTGGGAAGGGTTGTCTCCCATGTTGATCATTTGATTTGTCACCTTATGCAACAATTGGGTTTGGGTTTCCAAAAACCTTTGCATGGTTGGATCTAACTCACTGGTGTTGGCTAAAAATTGAGCTGCCACTTGGTTCAACTGGGTTTGGGTTACTATGAGTTCTCTCATGTTGATCCCTTGGTTGTTGTTGTTGTCACCATTCTTGATGTTGGAGTTTCTTAGAGTAGTCATCTGTTTGGGTTGGATTGGGATTAGATTGGGCAAGATATTTCTAAGGAATAACTCTAATCACACACACAATTTCACACAAGCAATGTGCAAGCGATCACATACAAACATTCCACTCAAAAGCACATTTTTAGGCAACAAAATATTTTTGCTACCACATAAGTTGGTGGGTTTAATCTAATCACTAGTATGGTGGTCCAACTATATTCCATCCTTCTTGGATGTTTCTTCTTGAATGAGATCATTGTACCCTTGGAGAAATTCTTGTATTTTGGTCACAAAACTTCAAAGTTGATGATGGTTCCTTCTAGGTTGTGTTCCCTTAGTCTTCAAATCTTGAGTAATATTTCTTGTCTCACTTGTATTGCTTAGTGATATCCAAGTTGAAGTCCTAGGTGAAAATAAAGTTGAAGTCTTTGATGATGTCGAAGTCATTTGAGTTGGTGAAGTCCTTTGATCATATTGAAGTCTTTGCTCATGGTGGAGGTTTTTGTCCATCAAGTTGAAGTATAAAAGATGTAGAGTTAAAATCAAAATGGTTGAGGAAAGAGTTTACTAGATTGTTTGTAAATAACTTTTGGAACAAATACAACTCCTATTTTTCTAAGGGGTTTTGTCCAATCCTAGGGTTACAATCCTATAGGCAACACAATGCTCTGATACCATCTGTAAGGTTCCCAACCTTTAATAAGGTAGAGATCCCTGTGTTTACAATGCTAGTCCCTGGATCAATAGCTAGCATCCACAGTTAAGATGTAATATCAAGAAACAAAGGTCATAATACAACTTTATAACCAGGAATACAATAATTTATTACGTCTTACATAGCTCATTTGGCTATTTCATTACAATGCAGTAGAATATAACAATAGCATGGGGTACTTCATCTTCAAAGTGCCACATGCAGTCATGTTGGTGTAGACTTGTAATCCTAATCAATAAACTTATCTAACATCAAACAAACCTGCAACATAATAAGTTACAGCCACAAGGGTCAATACATTTGAATTGTATTGGCAAGTGATACTATGGTAGTATAGTGGAGTCTATCATCTATATGCATTTGGCTAAGTGGAGCTTAGTCTTGCTTTGCTCAAAATAGATTTTCCTTATCTTTTGAAAAACACTAAGTTTTTGTTTGTCAAAAAAATCACCCAAGGAATCTCCCAATAGAAATTGGTGATCCTTTAACCCTTGTTCAACCACAAGTTTTTTACTTAGAAATTGGGATGAGGAGATTCTTGATAGATTCCATGTCTTGATGCTCAAATTGTCCTTTGCCAGGGACATGGCTAAGTACTTAGATTTTTCACTCTGCAGAGGTGGTGCACTTTCCCCACAAGACTTGGTTTCACCAAGAAAAGATCTTTCAGAAGCCTTCCCTTAGACCAGAATGGACGCGTTCCAACCTATCATCCCCTACCACCAACTGTCCATTTGGCTAAGTTATTGCAACCTATATGATCCAGGCAGAGCCCATAATGCCAAGTGGCTGCACTTGAAGCTTCTCAACATTTGACATCTCAAATCTCTTTGTTCCTGGGTGGCCATCCACAAGTGAGATACACAAGGTAAACCATAGAAATGGGCCTTGTATAACCACTCAAAACAAACCATTCCTTCCATTCCACCCAGGTGATTCATTCACTTAGTTGTTTTATTAAATAAAACACAAGTCCTCGACTTAGAAATATTACATAGTATGAATATATTCCACCCTTGTTTTTTACTAGCTAAGCTAAGCATGATAGTAGTAGGAATCTTAACTGAGGAATTTTCTACTAAGGTTTCATCTACTAGGATTTCCCATGGCATAGTTTATACTTAGCAAAAATTCCATCCAAGTCCTACTTTAGAAATATCACTAATGCATAGTGAAAATAATGGGACAAAAGTATGAAGCATAACTTCCCTTTTTGGTAGAGAATATAAGTTCACCCCTTGATCTTGCAATATTCACACTCTTTAAATCACTACAATTCAATCAAGCAAGCAATATTTCAAACTACCATTCAAGCAAACATCACATAAAATAATAGAAACAAGGTAATGCATGCAAGCATGCTAAAGATTGTTTTATTTGGAAAAGTGATTTATAATAGGTTATAAACATTCTAAAACACCTATAGGTCATTTTATATAAGTGGCAAAATCATTTTCAAAATATTTTACTTATAAACCAATTTAAACCAAATCAATATTTTAAGTGGTTGAAAATGTATTTACCAAAGTAATAATCTATAGGGTTCTTCAAAATATATTTTTAAATCATAACACCTTGTGTTTAGGGTCATAGAGTTTGAACCAAAACATTTCCCAAAGGTTTTCCTCAAAATGCATTTTTAATAAATAAACATTATTTTTATTTGACTAGAAATGTTTTAAATCAAAGATTTATTCCTTTGCTTCACCAAATATATTTTTGAACCCACACATTGATTTCTATGGTCAGTAGGTTCAAAATAAACCATTTGCCAAAGATTTTATCACAAAAGTAATTTTAGAAATAATTTTATATTCAAAATATGCATACACAAGTTTCTGCAAAAACAACCATTTTCCAGAAGCATTTTACTAAACAAAGTGCATGGTTGGGTAGGATTTGTCTTCCTGATTCCATTGATATAAAGTTTGCAAAATTTGGACGTGTAGATTAAAAGTTATGCAATTTACAAGATTGAACATCTAATAGCACATAATCTATGTTTTAAATCAACTCTAGCCACGTGGCTGCTTCTTATTCGTCGATAACGGTTCGGTTGGATCGACAGAGCACAGCTGTTAGATCTAAAGTGGATCGTGCGGCACAAAGAACTACTTACCCCTTCGGTTAAGGTTCTATCGTATCCGCTGGATCTACATCGGACAGCTCCTAACGCCTTGCCAAGATTTGGCGGAGCTCAACGGTGGCTAGCAGCGGCGGTGCTCTGGCTACGGCATAACGGCGAGAACAGGAAGCGAGAGGAGTAGGGGAGATGCTCACCAGAATCGCCACGATGTACTGATGCTCAACGTGGTCTTCTCCGTCAAAGGGGCGCTCGGGGTGGACGGCAATCGCTCACCGGAGTTCGTGTCCGCGTCGGGGTCCTCTGGCTGTCGACGTGGGCGACGTTTTAGACCACGCTAAGACAAGATAAGGGCTGCGTTAGGTGCGCACGATGCTGGGGATCACACACGTATCAAACAGAGGGAGAGGGGAAGCTAGGGCTTACGGGGAATGGTCGCCGGAGTTCGAGCAGACGGTGGCGGAGCTCAGTCGAAGATGTTGCCGAGGATGGGGGCACGCGCGAGCGAGCTGAGGCCGATGGGAGATGCGCAGGGGTCTGGGGAACACGCTTGTGTGGTCAAGGGGGCGAGGGGCGACGGGGTTTGGCCAGAATTGATGGAAGTGCTCGCCGGAGAAGTGGGTGTTGCCGAGAGGAATTTGGGCAGCCCTGGGGCGGAGGAGGTGCGGTGAGTGAGGGAAAAGAGAGAGAGGGGGCAGGCGCTTATGTACGCATGATCGTGGGGCTGAATCAACGCACGATTAAAGAGGAATCAAGCGAGCTTTTAACGGGAAGAAACCGCCGACCAGGTTAGCGCGCGGGTGAGAACGAAGGGAGCTGGCTGTGGGGCCTGGCGTCAGCGAGTGAGAGAGACTGGGGGTGGGGTCTAGTTGTCATTCACTGAGTGGGTTCATTCGTGAGTAGAAGAAAACGGTTCGGGGAGAGAGGAGCTTGCTGGGCTGGACTGGGCTTAGTGGGCTAGCTGGGTTGGGCTGGCTCTGTTTTATTTTTTTCTTCTTCTGTTTATTTTTCTTTTTCCATTTCTTTTATTCTGTTTTGATTTTAATTCAAACATTACAAACTCCAAATGAATTCAAACCACCACCAAACTTTGGGTGAATTTTAATTCTGTTTATCAACATATTCCAAAGTCCAAAATAGAACAATTATTTTTAGGGTTTATTATTTATTTAAAATAAATAAATAGACTTTAGTCTTTAATTCAAAATAGGATTCAAATATGTTTAAAACTCTATTTGACTTTCTAAATTTTTCCAAACCCTTTTCAGTAGGTTTTAATTGAAATTTTAAAACACTTTGAAATTTTATTTAAAACACTTTAATAAGTTTCTAATGTTTATTTTAAAATGGAAAAAACCTTTACTAAAATATAATTGGGTATAATAAATCCTTATTATTTTATTTAAATAAACCTTTACTCTTTTTATCAAATAGAAATATTTTATTTCATTTGCTTGGTCAAGATTAATTTGGCTCTTTAAAATAGTCCTTATTTTATTTCTACCTTTGCTTTTGTAAACCATATCTTTTTATTAAAGGATCCAAAAATAGTGATTCCAACTATTATAACTTTATTTATTATTTTGTTTATCTTTTTAAATCTCTTTAGGATTTTATTTGATCAAAATAGGTTTTGATGTTTCCAATTGGAATCAAAAAGTTTCTTCTCACCCTAAATTTCAACAATTATTTATTTTGTTTATTTATTTTCACATTACAAGATTTGGAAAATCTTGGGATGTGACAGGCTACCACCCTTAAAGTAAATCTCGTCCCGAGATTTGGGAAGGCTAGGGTTACAAGTTGGCTCCAAAACAACTAGGGTACTTCCACCCTTAAAAATTTTCCATCTAGATTACTTCTTGGCTTGCTTGGAATCTTGTTGAAGCTTCTCTGGACTCTTGTCTGCATAATGGCCTAGCTCTTTGCATTTGAAACACATCACTTGGCTATTACCCTTCTTCTTCTTTGGTATCAATTCCTCTTGTTTGTTTCCTTGGTTCTTTTTCTTTTCTAGGCAATCACTGGCATAGTGTCCCTTTTCTTTGCAATTGTAACATTGCAACTGGCTTATGTCCTTCTTCTTCTTTTTGGGTCTCTCCAAAGCTAGGAGTTCTTCTAGTTCATGCTCTTCGTACTTCACCACAAAGGTGGGAAATCTTTCTCTCTTCTTGGGGCATTTACTAGAGATGTGACCTTCTTCTTCACAAGAGTAGCAACACTTTGTGGTCACTTTAGATTTGGCCTTATGATGCATAGTTTTGACTTTGCCTTCATCCTTCCTGGTAGAATTTGTTCCTTTATGAGGGTTTACAATCTATTGATGCACTCCACCTTGTTTCCTTTGTTGAACTATGGAATAGATGGGGCATTGGATAGGGACATGATTATTTCCTTCACATAAGAAACAAGTAGCTTGAGATGTGGGGCATTGATTAGTTGGATGTTTCTCTTCACAATTAGGGCATTGATCTTCATGCCCTCTGGAAGTGTGATCCTTGTCTCAACAAATATTGCAAGCTTGAGTTCCTTCTAGAATATCATCCTTGACATCCTTGTTGTCACAAATTCTTTGGGAAGGGTTGTCTCCCATGTTGATCATTTGATTTGTCACCTTATGCAACAATTGGGTTTGGGTTTCCAAAAACCTTTGCATGGTTGGATCTAACTCACTGGTGTTGGCTAAAAATTGAGCTGCCACTTGGTTCAACTGGGTTTGGGTTACTATGAGTTCTCTCATGTTGATCCCTTGGTTGTTGTTGTTGTCACCATTCTTGATGTTGGAGTTTCTTAGAGTAGTCATCTGTTTGGGTTGGATTGGGATTAGATTGGGCAAGATATTTCTAAGGAATAACTCTAATCACACACACAATTTCACACAAGCAATGTGCAAGCGATCACATACAAACATTCCACTCAAAAGCACATTTTTAGGCAACAAAATATTTTTGCTACCACATAAGTTGGTGGGTTTAATCTAATCACTAGTATGGTGGTCCAACTATATTCCATCCTTCTTGGATGTTTCTTCTTGAATGAGATCATTGTACCCTTGGAGAAATTCTTGTATTTTGGTCACAAAACTTCAAAGTTGATGATGGTTCCTTCTAGGTTGTGTTCCCTTAGTCTTCAAATCTTGAGTAATATTTCTTGTCTCACTTGTATTGCTTAGTGATATCCAAGTTGAAGTCCTAGGTGAAAATAAAGTTGAAGTCTTTGATGATGTCGAAGTCATTTGAGTTGGTGAAGTCCTTTGATCATATTGAAGTCTTTGCTCATGGTGGAGGTTTTTGTCCATCAAGTTGAAGTATAAAAGATGTAGAGTTAAAATCAAAATGGTTGAGGAAAGAGTTTACTAGATTGTTTGTAAATAACTTTTGGAACAAATACAACTCCTATTTTTCTAAGGGGTTTTGTCCAATCCTAGGGTTACAATCCTATAGGCAACACAATGCTCTGATACCATCTGTAAGGTTCCCAACCTTTAATAAGGTAGAGATCCCTGTGTTTACAATGCTAGTCCCTGGATCAATAGCTAGCATCCACAGTTAAGATGTAATATCAAGAAACAAAGGTCATAATACAACTTTATAACCAGGAATACAATAATTTATTACGTCTTACATAGCTCATTTGGCTATTTCATTACAATGCAGTAGAATATAACAATAGCATGGGGTACTTCATCTTCAAAGTGCCACATGCAGTCATGTTGGTGTAGACTTGTAATCCTAATCAATAAACTTATCTAACATCAAACAAACCTGCAACATAATAAGTTACAGCCACAAGGGTCAATACATTTGAATTGTATTGGCAAGTGATACTATGGTAGTATAGTGGAGTCTATCATCTATATGCATTTGGCTAAGTGGAGCTTAGTCTTGCTTTGCTCAAAATAGATTTTCCTTATCTTTTGAAAAACACTAAGTTTTTGTTTGTCAAAAAAATCACCCAAGGAATCTCCCAATAGAAATTGGTGATCCTTTAACCCTTGTTCAACCACAAGTTTTTTACTTAGAAATTGGGATGAGGAGATTCTTGATAGATTCCATGTCTTGATGCTCAAATTGTCCTTTGCCAGGGACATGGCTAAGTACTTAGATTTTTCACTCTGCAGAGGTGGTGCACTTTCCCCACAAGACTTGGTTTCACCAAGAAAAGATCTTTCAGAAGCCTTCCCTTAGACCAGAATGGACGCGTTCCAACCTATCATCCCCTACCACCAACTGTCCATTTGGCTAAGTTATTGCAACCTATATGATCCAGGCAGAGCCCATAATGCCAAGTGGCTGCACTTGAAGCTTCTCAACATTTGACATCTCAAATCTCTTTGTTCCTGGGTGGCCATCCACAAGTGAGATACACAAGGTAAACCATAGAAATGGGCCTTGTATAACCACTCAAAACAAACCATTCCTTCCATTCCACCCAGGTGATTCATTCACTTAGTTGTTTTATTAAATAAAACACAAGTCCTCGACTTAGAAATATTACATAGTATGAATATATTCCACCCTTGTTTTTTACTAGCTAAGCTAAGCATGATAGTAGTAGGAATCTTAACTGAGGAATTTTCTACTAAGGTTTCATCTACTAGGATTTCCCATGGCATAGTTTATACTTAGCAAAAATTCCATCCAAGTCCTACTTTAGAAATATCACTAATGCATAGTGAAAATAATGGGACAAAAGTATGAAGCATAACTTCCCTTTTTGGTAGAGAATATAAGTTCACCCCTTGATCTTGCAATATTCACACTCTTCAAATCACTACAATTCAATCAAGCAAGCAATATTTCAAACTACCATTCAAGCAAACATCACATAAAATAATAGAAACAAGGTAATGCATGCAAGCATGCTAAAGATTGTTTTATTTGGAAAAGTGATTTATAATAGGTTATAAACATTCTAAAACACCTATAGGTCATTTTATATAAGTGGCAAAATCATTTTCAAAATATTTTACTTATAAACCAATTTAAACCAAATCAATATTTTAAGTGGTTGAAAATGTATTTACCAAAGTAATAATCTATAGGGTTCTTCAAAATATATTTTTAAATCATAACACCTTGTGTTTAGGGTCATAGAGTTTGAACCAAAACATTTCCCAAAGGTTTTCCTCAAAATGCATTTTTAATAAATAAACATTATTTTTATTTGACTAGAAATGTTTTAAATCAAAGATTTATTCCTTTGCTTCACCAAATATATTTTTGAACCCACACATTGATTTCTATGGTCAGTAGGTTCAAAATAAACCATTTGCCAAAGATTTTATCACAAAAGTAATTTTAGAAATAATTTTATATTCAAAATATGCATACACAAGTTTCTGCAAAAACAACCATTTTCCAGAAGCATTTTACTAAACAAAGTGCATGGTTGGGTAGGATTTGTCTTCCTGATTCCATTGATATAAAGTTTGCAAAATTTGGACGTGTAGATTAAAAGTTATGCAATTTACAAGATTGAACATCTAATAGCACATAATCTATGTTTTAAATCAACTCTAGCCACGTGGCTGCTTCTTATTCGTCGATAACGGTTCGGTTGGATCGACAGAGCACAGCTGTTAGATCTAAAGTGGATCGTGCGGCACAAAGAACTACTTACCCCTTCGGTTAAGGTTCTATCGTATCCGCTGGATCTACATCGGACAGCTCCTAACGCCTTGCCAAGATTTGGCGGAGCTCAACGGTGGCTAGCAGCGGCGGTGCTCTGGCTACGGCATAACGGCGAGAACAGGAAGCGAGAGGAGTAGGGGAGATGCTCACCAGAATCGCCACGATGTACTGATGCTCAACGTGGTCTTCTCCGTCAAAGGGGCGCTCGGGGTGGACGGCAATCGCTCACCGGAGTTCGTGTCCGCGTCGGGGTCCTCTGGCTGTCGACGTGGGCGACGTTTTAGACCACGCTAAGACAAGATAAGGGCTGCGTTAGGTGCGCACGATGCTGGGGATCACACACGTATCAAACAGAGGGAGAGGGGAAGCTAGGGCTTACGGGGAATGGTCGCCGGAGTTCGAGCAGACGGTAGCGGAGCTCAGTCGAAGATGTTGCCGAGGATGGGGGCACGCGCGAGCGAGCTGAGGCCGATGGTAGATGCGCAGGGGTCTGGGGAACACGCTTGTGTGGTCAAGGGGGCGAGGGGCGACGGGGTTTGGCCAGAATTGATGGAAGTGCTCGCCGGAGAAGTGGGTGTTGCCGAGAGGAATTTGGGCAGCCCTGGGGCGGAGGAGGTGCGGTGAGTGAGGGAAAAGAGAGAGAGGGGGCAGGCGCTTATGTACGCATGATCGTGGGGCTGAATCAACGCACGATTAAAGAGGAATCAAGCGAGCTTTTAACGGGAAGAAACCGCCGGCCAGGTTAGCGCGCGGGTGAGAACGAAGGGAGCTGGCTGTGGGGCCTGGCGTCAGCGAGTGAGAGAGACTGGGGGTGGGGTCTGGTTGTCATTCACTGAGTGGGTTCATTCGTGAGTAGAAGAAAACGGTTCGGGGAGAGAGGAGCTTGCTGGGCTGGACTGGGCTTAGTGGGCTAGCTGGGTTGGGCTGGCTCTGTTTTATTTTTTCTTCTTCTGTTTATTTTTCCTTTTCCATTTCTTTTATTCTGTTTTGATTTTAATTCAAACATTACAAACTCCAAATGAATTCAAACCACCACCAAACTTTGGGTGAATTTTAATTCTGTTTATCAACATATTCCAAAGTCCAAAATAGAACAATTATTTTTAGGGTTTATTATTTATTTAAAATAAATAAATAGACTTTAGTCTTTAATCCAAAATAGGATTCAAATATGTTTAAAACTCTATTTGACTTTCTAAATTTTTCCAAACCCTTTTCAGTAGGTTTTAATTGAAATTATAAAACACTTTGAAATTTTATTTAAAATACTTTAATAAGTTTCTAATGTTTATTTTAAAAATGGAAAAAACCTTTACTCAAATATAATTGGGTATAATAAATCCTTATTATTTTATTTAAATAATCCTTTACTCTTTTTATCAAATAGAAATATTTTATTTCATTTGCTTGGTCAAGATTTAATTTGGCTATTTAAAATAGTCCTTATTTATATTTCTACCTTTGCTTTTGTAAACCATATCTTTTTATTAAAGGATCCAAAAATAGTGATTCCAACTATTATAACTTTATTTATTATTTTGTTTCTCTTTTTAAATCTCTTTAGGATTTTATTTGATCAAAATAGGTTTTGATGTTTCCAATTGGAATCAAAAAGTTTCTTCTCACCCTAAATTTCAACAATTATTTATTTTGTTTATTTATTTTTCACATTACAAGATTTGGAAAATCTTGGGATGTGACAGGCTACCACCCTTAAAGTAAATCTCGTCCCGAGATTTGGGAAGGCTAGGGTTACAAGTTGGCTCCAAAATAACTAGGGTACTTCCACCCTTAAAAATTTTCCATCTAGATTACTTCTTGGCTTGCTTGGAATCTTGTCGAAGCTTCTCTGGACACTTGTCTGCATAATGGCCTAGCTCTTTGCATTTGAAACACATCACTTGTCTATTATCCTTCTTCTTTGGTATCAATTCCTCTTGTTTATTTCCTTGGTTCTTTTTCTTTTTCTTGGGCAATCACTGGCATAGTGTCCCATTTCTTTGCAATTGTAACATTGCAACTGGCTTATGTCCTTCTTCTTCTTTTTGGGTCTCTCCAAAGCTAGGAGTTCTTCTAGTTCATGCTCTTCGTACTTCACCACAAAGGTGGGAATTCTTTCTCTCTTCTTGGGGCATTTACTAGAGATATGACCTTCTTCACAAGAGTAGCAACACTTTGTGGTCACTTTAGATTTGGCCTTATGATGCATAGTTTTGACTTTGCCTTCATCCTTCTTGGTAGAAGTTGTTCCTTCATGAGGGTTTACAATATGTTGATGCACTCCACCTTGTTTCCTTTGTTTAACTATGGATTAGATGGGGCATTGGATAGGGACATGATTATTTCCTTCACATAAGAAATAAGTAGCTTGAGATGTGGGGCATTGATTAGTTGGATGTTTCTCTTCACAATTAGGGCATTTATCTTCATGCTCTTTTGAAGTGTGATCCTTGTCTCAACAAATATTGCAAGCTTGAGTTCCTTCTAGAATATCATCCTTGACATCCTTGTTGTCACAAATTCTTTGGGAAGGGTTGTCTCCCATGTTGATCATTTGATTTGTCACCTTAGCAACAATTGGGTTTGGGTTTCCAAAAACCTTTGCATGGTTGGATCTAACTCACTAGTGTTGGATAAAAATTGAGCTGTCACTTGGTTCAACTGGGTTTGGGTTACTATGAGTTCTCTCATGTTGATCCCTTGGTTGTTGTTGTCACCATTCTTGATGTTGGAGTTTCTTGGAGTAGTCATCTGTTTGGGTTGGATTGGGATTAGAATGGGCAAGATATTTCTAAGGAATAACTCTAATCACACACACAATTTCACACAAGCAATGTGCAAGCAATCACATACAAACATTCCACTCAAACAACAAGTTTCAAGCACATTTTTAGGCAACAAAATATTTTTGCTACCACATAAGTTGGTGGGTTTGATCTAATCACTAGTATGGTGGTCCAACTATATTCCATCCTTCTTGGTTGTTTCTTCTTGAATGAGATCATTGTACCCTTGGATAAATTCTTGTATTTTGGTCACAAAACTTCAAAGTTGATGATGGTTCCTTCTAGGTTGTGTTCCCTTAGTCTTCAAATCTTGAGTAATATTTCTTGTCTCACTTGTAGTGCTTAGTGATATCCAAGTTGAAGTCCTTGGTGAAAATAAAGTTGAAGTCTTTGATGATGTCGAAGTCATTTGAGTTGCTGAAGTCCTTTGCTCATATTGAAGTCTTTGCTCATGGTGGAGGTTTTTGTCCATCAAGTTGAAGTATAAAAGATGTAGAGTTAAAATCAAAAAGGTTGAGGAAAGAGTTTACTAGATTGTTTGTAAATAACTTTTGGAACAAATACAACTCCTATTTCTCTAAGGGGTTTTGTCCAATCCTAGGGTTACAATCCTACAGGCAACATAATGCTCTGATACCATCTGTAAGGTTCCCAACCTTTAATAAGGTAGAGATCCCTGTGTTTACAATGCTAGTCCCTGGATCAATAGCTAGCATCCACAGTTAAGATGTAATATCAAGAAACAAAGGTCATAATACAACTTTATAACCAGAAATACAATAATTTATTACATCTTACATAGCTCATTTGGCTATTTCATTACAATGCAGCAGAATATAACAATAGCATGGGGTCCTTCATCTTCAAAGTGCCACAGGCAGTCATGTTGGTTGTAGACTTGTAATCCTAATCAATAAACTTATCTAACATCAAACAAACCTGCAACATAATAAGTTACAGCCACAAGGGTCAATACATTTGAATTGTATTGGCAAGTGATACTATGGTAGTATAGTGGAGTCTATCATCTATATGCATTTGGCTAAGTGGAGCTTAGGCTTGCTTTGCTCAAAATAGATTTTCCTTATCTTTTGAAAAACACTAAGTTTCTGTTTGTCAAAAAAATCACCCAAGGCATCTCGCAATAGAAATTGGTGATCCTTTAACCCTTGTTCAACCACAAGTTTTTTACTTAGAAATTGGGATGAGGAGATTCTTGATAGATTCCATGTCTTGATGCTCAAATTGTCCTTTGCCAGGGACATGGCTAAGTACTTAGATTTTTCACTCTGCAGAGGTGGTGCACTTTCCCCACAAGACTTGGTTTCACCAAGACAAGATCTTTCAGAAGCCTTCCCTTAGACCAGAATGGACGCGTTCCAACCTATCATCCCCTACCACCAACTGTCCATTTGGCTAAGTTATTGCAACCTATATGATCTAGGCAGAGCCCATAATGCCAAGTGGCTGCACTTGAAGCTTCTCAACATTTGACATCTCAAATCTCTTTGTTCCTGGGTGGCCATCCACAAGTGAGATACACAAGGTAAACCATAGAAATGGGCCTTGTATAACCACTCAACACAAACCATTCCTTCCATTCCACCCAGGTGATTCATTCACTTAGTTGTTTTATTAAATAAAACACAAGTCCTTGACTTAGAAATATTACATAGTATGAATATATTCCACCCTTGTTTTTTACTAGCTAAGCTAAGCATGATAGTAGTAGGAATCTTAACTGAGGAATTTTCTACTAAGGTTTCATCTACTAGGATTTCCCATGGCATAGTTTATACTTAGCAAAAATTCCATGCAAGTCCTACGTTAGAAATATCACTAATGCATAGTGAAAATAATGGGACAAAAGTATGAAGCATCACTTGCCTTTTTGGTAGAGAATATAAGTTCACTCCTTGATCTTGCAATATTCACACTCTTCAAATCACTACAATTCAATCAAGCAAGCAATATTTCAAACTACCATTCAAGCAAACATCACATAAAATAATAGAAACAAGGTAATGCATGCAAGAATGCTAAAGATTGTTTTATTTGTAAAAGTGATTTATAATTGGTTATAAACATTCTAAAACACCTATAGGTCATTTTATATAAGTGGCAAAATCATTTGCAAAAGATTTTACTTATAAACCATTTTAAACCAAATCAATATTTTATGTGGTTGAAAATGTCTTTACCAAAGTAATAATCTATAGGGTTCTTCAAAATATATTTTTAAATCATAACACCTTGTGTTTAGGGTCATAGAGTTTGAACCAAAACATTTCCCAAAGGTTTTCCTCAAAAAGCATTTTTAATAAATAAACATTATTTTTATTTGACTAGAAATGTTTTAAATCAAATATTTATTCCTTTGCTTCACCAAAAAAATTTTGAAACCAAAAATTGATTTCTATGGTCAGTAGGTTCAAAACAAACCATTTTCCAAAGATTTTAACACGAAAATAATTTTAGAAATAATTTTATATTCAAAATATGCCTACATAAGTTTCTGCAAAAACAACCATTTTCAGAAGCATTTTACTAAACAAAGTGCATGGTTGGGTAGGATTTGTCTTCCTGATTCCATTGATATAAAGTTTGCAAAATTTGGACGTGTAGATTAAAAGTTATGCAATTTACAAGATTGAACATCTAATAGCACATAATCTCTGTTTTAAATCAACTCTGGCCACGTGGCTGCTTCTTATTCGTCGATAACGGTTCGGTTGGATCGACAGAGCACAGCCGTTAGATCTAAAGTGGATCATGTGACACAGAGCACTACTTACCCCTTCGGTTAAGGTTCTATCGTATCCGCTGGATCTACATCGGACGGCTACTAACACCTTGCCAAGATCTGGCGGAGCTCAACGGTGGCTAGCGGCAGCGGTGCTCTGGCTACGGCGTTATGGCGAGAACAGGAAGCGAGAGGAGTAGGGGAGATGCTCACCAGAATCGCCACGACGTACTGATGCTCAATGTGGTCTTCTCCATCGAAGGGGCGCTCGGGGTGGACGGCAATCGCTCGCCGGAGTTCGTGTCCGCGTCGGGCTCCTCTGGCTGTCGACGTGGGCGACGTTTTAGACCGCGCTAAGACAAAATGAGGGCTGCGTTAGGTGCACACGATGCTAGGGATCACACACGTATCAAATAGAGGGAGAGGGGAAGCTGGGGCTTACGGGGAATGGTCGCCGGAGTTCGAGCAGACGGTGGCGGAGCTCAGTCGAAGATGTTGCTGAGGATGGGGGGCACGCGTGAGCAAGCTGAGGCCGCTGGGAGATGCGCGGGAGTCTGGGGAACACGCTTGTGTGGTCAAGGGGGCGAGGGGCGATGGGGTTTGGCCGGAATTGATGGAAGTGCTCGCCGGAGCAGTGGGTGTTGCCGAGAGGAATTCTGGCAGCCCTGTGGCGGAGAAGGTGCGGTGAGTGAGGGAAAAGAGAGAGAGAGAGAGAGAGGGCAGGCGCTTATGTACGCATGATCGCGGGGCTGAATGAACGCGCGATTAAAGAGGAATCAAGGGAGCTTTTAACGGGAAGAAACCGCCGGCGAGGTTAGCGCGCGGGTGAGAACGAAGGGAGCTGGCGGTGGGGCCTGGCGTCAGCGAGTGAGAGAGAGTGGGGGTGGGGTCCGGTTGTCATTCACTGAGTGGGTTCATTCGTGAGTAGAAGAAAACGGTTCGGGGAGAGAGGAGCTTGCTGGGCTGGACTGGGCTTAGTGGGCTAGCTGGGTTGGGCTGGTTCTGTTTTATTTTTTTCTTCTTCTGTTTATTTTTCTTTTTCCATTTCTTTATTCTGTTTTGATTTTAATTCAAACATTACAAACTCCAAATGAATTCAAACCACCACCAAACTTTGGGTGAATTTTAATTCTGTTTATCAACATATTCCAAAGTCCAAAATAGAACAATTATTTTTAGGGTTTATTATTTATTTAAAATAAATAAATAGACTTTAGTCTTTAATTCAAAATAGGATTCAAATATGTTTAAAACTCTATTTGACTTTCTAAATTTTTCCAAACCCTTTTCAGTAGGTTTTAATTGAAATTATAAAACACTTTGAAATTTTATTTAAAACACTTTAATAAGTTTCTAATGTTTATTTTAAAATGGAAAAAACCTTTACTCAAATATAATTGGGTATAATAAATCCTTATTATTTTATTTAAATAATCCTTTACTCTTTTTATCAAATAGAAATACTTTATTTCATTTTCTTGGTCAAGATTTAATTTGGCTCTTTAAAATAGTCCTTATTTATATTTCTACCTTTGCTTTTGTAAACCATATCTTTTTATTAAAGGATCCAAAAATAGTGATTCCAACTGTTATAACTTTATTTATTATTTTTTTTATCTTTTTAAATCTCTTTAGGATTTTATTTGATCAAAATAGGTTTTGATGTTTCCAATTGGAATCAAAAAGTTTCTTCTCACCCTAAATTTCAACAATTATTTATTTTGTTTATTTATTTTTCACATTACAAGATTTGGAAAATCTTGGGATGTGACAATGTCCTTCCTCTCCTGCTTAAGAATTTTGTTTTCGCTATCCAGCTCTTGAATGTGCTTGGATTGCTCAACAATATTATTGGCCTTGGCGATGGTTTCTACAACTCATAGAAAGCAAAGTACATAGTGAGTACTCGGAGAATATGGGCACAAAACCAAGTCGGAATGCGAAAAAGAAAATAGACGCTTACTCTTGGTGATATGTTCCTTCAAGAAGGCAGTTTTACCCTTTTCAGCTTCTAGGTCTGCACGCATCTTCTGGTACTTGTCATTGGCCATGCCCCTCCGAGCATTCTCGTTCTGTGGAAAAAAGGAAAAAAGTTAAACGTTGTTTAGTCTGCTTGGAGCATCTAGCCAGAAATTTTCCACCTAGACGCTCGAGGGCTACAGCGAGAGTTTTTAACTAAGCAATATGCTTAGCTTTTCTTAAAGCACCTAGTCGGAACTAATTCTGTTTTTGATTAGAAGCTTGGGGGCTATAGTATAAAGTTTTTTACTCGGATATGTGCTTAGATTTTCTTTAAGCATCTAGTCGGAACTAATTCAGTTACAACTAGAAGCTCGGGGGGCTACAGTATTGAAATTTATAAACACTGTGTATGCTACTCTTAAAAAGCATCTAGTCGGAATATTTCATTCCACCTATATGCTTGGGGGCTACAGTGAGAGGTTTTCTAACTTAGTCACTCTTAGAGCATATAGATGAAAAACCTATGGTTTTCCGTCTACATCCTCGGGGGCTACAGTGGGATACTCATATGAAAAGCAAAAGGCAAATAAAACTTACAAGTGCAATGATCTTAAGGTTTGTAGCACTCTCGGCCAGCAGCTTGCCAAAGGATTCGTTGTTTCCTTGCAAGATCTCTGCTTGACGGAGGAGCTCCTCTAGACCGCACGTCGGAGATGTCGGCGTCGCACCAGGAACCATAACAGTGCTACCCGGCGTAAGTACCGGATAGACTATCTTCGGATAAGTTATGGCTTTCTTGGGTGCGGGGACGCCGCCTACGGCAGAAGTACCTTCTTCCACCATCGCCTTACCGCCACCGATGGAATCCTTAGCCGGAGCTTCAGCCATTTGGTGGGCGGCACTCTCCTGCGTCGCCTGCTTGCCGACAACAGCAACCTCGGTAGAGGCACCTGAGTCCACTTCCATGGCGGAAGGGCCAGATGCCTCCTTAGCTTGTGAGCTTGTCAGGGCAGACGAACGCTTGACGGAGGGAGTGGCAGGGGCGATGGCGGGAGATGCGTCGTGATGCAGCATGTTCTTGATGGTTCTAGAAGCCCCCAATTTGGAGGTCTTCTTGAGGCTGGTCGTGGCTTTCTTCCTAAAACATGCAAAATGCATAAGTACAGGAGCAAGACAGTTGAATAGACAATGTCGGAAAGAAAGAAGCTTACACAAGTGGGGGTGCTTTGGCAAAGGGGATCCCAGTAGCTTTTCTGTTTTCTGCCTCCAGGGCGGCGGTAGTCTTCTTGGAGGCTCCACCCTCTGTCTTCTTCTTCTTGCCTCCGTCGGCAGCATCAGAGGTGGAGCTCTTCCGCTTTCGCACCAACGGAGCATCATCGTCAGACACGACAGTGACTTCCTTCATCTTTGGATCATAGATTGGAGGAGCCATGCTGAACTCATCTATGTCGCTAAGATGCAAAGTGAAGAGCCACCGTGTTAGATGAGATGATATCTACAAGACGGAAGAACTGGAGTATATGTCGTACATGGAAAATAAATACCTACCTTTGGGCACTTGCCGTCTACGAACATGTCGTAGGTTATGGTGAAGCCATGCTTCTTATCTTCACCTTGATGATGTCCTTAAGGCGGAGCTTGACGGAGTCGCTCGAGAAGTTGTCCACGGAGATGCGGAGGCTATCCCTTCTATCGCTGGTATACTCGTGCATGAGCTTCGCGCGGTGCTGCAGAGGTTGGATTCGCCTGATGAACCAGCACATGGCTAGGTCCAAGCTAGTCAAACCCGTCCCTACGAACCATTCTATTCGCCTTATGGCGTGGGAAGCATCAAGGTCAGAGGGAAGGGAGACCTGGGATCTCCATGACGAGGCTTTAGCGGCGGCTCTGTCAACGAAGTCCGGGTACGTTACTTGTCGGCCGGCCAGAGGGATGTCTGGGCCGTAGAAGTACGTTTGTTGCCAGTTTTTGCAGGACTCGTGGCCGACGATGTCGGGGAACCGCCGGCCAGGTCGAATCTTGGAGCTTATGGTGCCGCAGATCCTAAGTTCTTCCTTGCTATGGCCGACTTCACGTTTGACGATGAAAAAGTACACAAAGAGGTCTAACCTAGGCCTTATCCCTAAGTATCCCTCGCAGAGCGACGCGTAGTTGCTAAGCACTAAGATACTATTGGGGGAAAGGTTCTGGGGCTGGACTCTATAGTGATTCAAGACAGAGAGGAAGAAGTTGGAGATAGGCAAGGAGACGTCGCGTACCAGTTGGGCTTTGAGGTACACCTTTTCTCCGGCTTGGGCAGAAGGTGTCACCTCGCCGGCTGGCGCCGCCCGCCAGGCAAGCCCCTCCGTCGCAGGGAGGTAGCCTTCAGCGATCATCTCTTGGATATCACGGTTCGTGATATCTGAGCCGCGCCAGTCGCCCTTGTGCGAATCTGGCTCCTCCTCCAATGGCTCCAGTGCCGTCATATTAAGTTCGCCGCCGGTGGACTCGATCATCGCCGATGCGGGGATGACTAGGCCCTCCGGAGGCACGACAATGGAGCTCTCCGGCTTCGCCGCGGTTTCGTTTGACGCCTCCATGAAGGGAGAGGTGCTGCTGCTGGCCATGGAGTGAAGTTGGGTGTGACTGGTGCGGATTGGAGGCTAGGGTTTTTCGAGAGTTCTCGCGGAGAGCTCGTGGAGGCACGCGCTGGAGGAAGAAGACGATGCGAGGAGAATGAGGTAAGAAGTGGAAATTCCACCACGGTTACTATTTATCATCTCCAGCGTCAAGATTTGTGCAGCTTGATCGGACGGTTGCCACGTAGACGATGTGTTTGCAAACGTGCACGGAAATTTCGCCACGTCTCCAACCGTCGCCGCCAACGGTTCATATCGCTCGCGCGGGAAAATCGGACATGACTGCGTTCTCTGCATGTGTGAGTTACGAGGCGTCGCTGACCTAAGCCTACGTCGTCCTAGATGACATAGGCAGATGAGCCATCACATCGAAAGATTCCGGCATGGACGGATCCAGTCCGGCTACGGAAGAGTACGATGCAAGATTCAGCATTTCTTCGACTTACATATTGAAGACGGAGAAAACCTTGCAGGGTTGTTTGGGAGGACTACAAGTATTGCTTGACGATTTGCCGACATCCATATAGACGGAGCATTCCACACGAAGAGGCAAGACGGCGCAAGATCTCAGAGTTCTCCAGGGGCTACTGTTGGGGATATGCTATATGGGTATCCTCATAGCATGTCTCCTATCCGGATAACCCGGATGGCCCACAGTTGGTAGCAAGGCCTATGGCCTGCTGGGTGGCCCAGTTAGATGGATCCAGAAGGGAGGCCCATTCTGGATAAAGGAAGGCTACGGTGGAGTCACCAGCGTACCCGGAGCCTTGGGGTGCAAGATACACAAGACTAGTAATAGACGTTGTAGGACTCTGTAACCTGTCCGGCTAGGACTTTTCCCTGTAACACTAGGACCTGGCGACTATATAAGTCGGGCCTATGGGAGCCTTTAGGGCACGGTCATAGTCAACTTCAGAAAACCTCGCACAGCGAACCAATCCTTATAACTCGGCGTATTGCCCTTATAGTGATTTATAGTAGGAGTAGGATTCCGCCACCGCCATGGGATCTGAACCTGGGTAAGCTGTGTTACCTCGTACCCGTCAACCGTCCGCCTTCCCCCACGTCTCTAAACACGCACTGTGAGGACCCCTCCATGGCATACTCGTCGTCAATACCATGATAGGGAGTTACTCGGCGAATCAACAGCAAGTATTCGTGCATTCAACAGCAGTGATGGGGGGAGGAAACGGCCGGAGCTGGTCGCGGGTGCGTGATTTGGGGACGATGATGAGGTGGCGCTAGTGGGTCCTGGGTGTCAGCGGGGTGAGGGTTGGTTTGCGTGTGAGAAAAAGTGGAGAGGGGGAGATGGCCGGGTGGGCTTAGTGGGTTGCTTCTGCTTCTAGGATGATTAGGTGGCGCCGACCCTTTTCCTTTTCTTCTCTCTTTTTCTTTTTCTATTTTAATTTCCAGGAAACAAATCAAACCAAATTCAAATGGATTTGAATTTCAAATCAACTCTAGATTTTTGTAGTGCAAGCCTTGCATCCAATTGTGTATAAAACAACACTAATCAATAAAATGCACTCTCATACTTTGGAAAATAAAATAAAACCATTGCCTTATTTGCATAAAATAATAGGCATAACATGGTTTCTAATTTGAAATTTTCTTTGGAAAATTTTGTGCAAACCAAGGATGGTATGAATGATTGAATGAAATGCAAACCTTTACAAAACATGATTTTTGGGATGTTACACATAAGCAACATTGCAATGCTCATAATAAGGTATGATAGAGTGGTATCTCGCTTGCTGTTGGGGATATGCTATATGGGTATCCTCTTAGCATGTCCTCTATCCGGATAACCCGGGTGGCCCATAGTTGGTAGCATGGCCTATGGACTCCTGGGCGGCCCAGTTAGATGGATCCAGAAGGGAGGCCCATGCCGGATAAAGGAAGGCTACGGAGGATTCACCGACGTACCCGGAGCCTTGGAGTGCAAGACACGCTAGACTAGTTATAGACAGTTTAGGACTCTGTAACCTGTCTGGCTAGGACTTTTCCCTGTAACCCTAGGACCTGGCGACTATATAAGTCGGGCCTATGGGAGCCTTTAGGGAATGATAACTTAGACTTTCTAGTCACCTCGCACAGCGAACCAATCCATGTAACTCGGCGTATTGCCATTATAGTGATTTATAGCAGGAGTAGGATTCCGCCAACGTCGTGGGATCTGAACATAGGTAAGCTGTGTTACCTCGTACCCGTCAATCATTCGCCTTCCCCCATGTATCTAAACATGCACTATGAGGACCCCTCCATGGCGTACTCGTTGGCAATACCACGACAGTTGGCGCCCACCATGGGGCCAGAGGCGCTTTAGGCTCTTCAGCGGGCGAGGACCAAGATCTTCACGGGAATCGGCAAGACAGTATCCATCGGTCGTGTTCTCTTCTCCGACAACGTTCCGATCGTCCCTCCCGACAAGTTCTGGATCCCGATGAAGACGAACCCTACGTGATGCTCGATTGTCCCCATCGGAGATATCCACCTCTTCATCGGCGAAACCGACTCGGGCACTAGTTCCCTAGGAGTCGGAGGAGCATCAAGACCCGCACGGACCGCCTACGGGCAGGATAAGTTCGCGGAAGGACCGATGTCGGATCTCTCTTCAGAGTTTGCCGGCAAAGATTAGAAAAATTGAAGGCCCACCCAAACCGCCCCTATGTAGGATATAACGGCGGAAGATCACTGCAACTCCGTCGGCTTTGTTCGTGCATCTGGAAAGCAGAGATCCAAGTTCGTCGGTGTGGTTACCATCTTCGATCTGGCGCGTTGCGTTCAGAGAGAGGGCAAAAAACCCCGCGATTACCTTGCCAGGTGGCTCCGTATACGAGCCGATCTGGCACACTACCCCAATGATGATGCCATGTATCACTTTGTAGAAGGACTGGACCATGGTACGCTTCTCCGGCATTCTCTAAGGCGGCAGCAGGCTTCGGGACATCTCACCTTCGAAAGCATGGTGAACACCGTCAACAACTACGCAAAGGCCGAGGAGGCAGCTCAGACAGCGCTTGCGCTCATTGATGAAGCCCCTCTGATTCAGCCACCACCACCACCGCCTCCCGCCGCCATCACCGCAGCTGCGCCACCACCTCCAGTCATCGTTGCTTCTATTGCACCTCCACCCTCCGTCATCGAGGAATCCCTGGCACCCTCTGGCTCTATGATTGACGCGCTCTACGCCGACTTTAGTGCAGATTTCAGATTCCGACTCTGCCATGCAGAAGATGGAGGAGGAATACACGCACGACGAGCAGGCCAACAACGCCGTCACATCCCGTGAGGTGTTCATCACCATTGGGACGGCGATGGATGAAGATCAACCCAGGAGAGCTCCGCCTATAGCACTAGACAAGGGGAAGGGACCACCTGTTGCTGCCGACATTGACCGCACAAAGGACATGCCCCCTCCGCCTAACCCAGTGCAACAGCCGCAGGAACTCGGCACCGGCCCGAGCAACAACAACACCGCAAACTTGCCGCCTCCGGCATCTACGTCTGCTGCTGCCCAAGTTACTCCAGCTGATAGAGTGATGTACGGCAATCTCCTCGTCAAGCCATTGACTGTAGCTCATATCCGGAACATGACCGAACTTGACGAGAAGCGCTAGCAGCTGCTGGAGGAGGCACAGGCCATCGTGGAGCAAGGCGCAAAGCTAGATCGAGATCTGGTCAACGCGCAGAAATCCATAGAGAAAGATAGAGCAATGGAGGTCGAGTACAAGACTCTGCTGCAGCAGCAGAAGGCCAAGAAAGCTCCGGCTCGCGTCATCAACGATCCTGGTGTGCGGCGAAACCTAGGATGGGCTCCCCCAAAGCCGGCACAAGCCAAGCCATACATTGATAGTGAAGGCAAGCAGGTGATGCCCACCCCACTCCTTAACCTCGCCGTCGCCAAGACCCTTCTGGAGCAGGATAAATCACCTGAAGCGGTGTACCAGGTCTATGACCTAGTAGCCAAGGCGGTGAAACAGCAGGAAAAGGACACCTCTCAGAGGCTTGAGTCTGACCCAGCGTTTTGCCAGTCTAGCCAGCATAAGTCGCCAAGGGACAGATCTCCTCTTGATGTCGGGTCTCAGATGGGTTCATCGGAACAAAGACGGAGGGATGCGCGCAACAGGAAGGATGATATCCCCATATCCTCCGACCATGGAGGAAAAGCCCAACCTCGTTGCCCATCGCCACCGCCCTGCTCCCCCCAACATCGCGAAGAAACCAAGGCTCACCGTCGTATGGATATGCCTCCACCAAGGCAGAGCGGCATCATCATCCGCGATAACATGGAGCAGACCCGTCATGACGGAGAGCGCAACCAGGGACACAAGTGTAGGTTGCGCCATGACCCTCGGCGTCCGACAAGCAACTGCGACAAGCGTGAGGCGTCGCAGGAGGGTAACAGCAAGAAGGCTAACCCACCGCCACCTCCCCCTCTATCGCCACCTAGCAGACACCATGGCAGAGGGGGTCCGTGTTGTTCATGCAGCCCATCCCCTGTTGGCAAGAAGAAAAGAAGCCCGGAGCCATACGACGCACGTTCGTGAATAGACAAGATCCATGAGGCCCGGGAAGGACCATACCTGGGACCATGTTGCTCTGGACCTGTCATACGGTCTGTAACTTACCCCAAAGGTTTCCGGATTGACAAGACCATCAAGCCATATGACGACACCACCAAGCCAGCCACATGGTTGCAGGACTACGGTAATGCGGTGGAGATCGCCGGGGGTAAACCCCAACGTTGTCGTCAAGTACCTCCCATTGATGTTGGCAGGCACAGCCCGTCAATGGATTGATGACTTGCCGGAGAAATCCATCTGCAATAGGTTGGACATGCAAGAAGCAATCACCAAGAACTTCGAGGGTACGTACAAGCGTCCCTGTACTGTTGGCGATCTACAGTGGTGCATGCAAGAGAAAGACCAGACATCTCGCGCCTACCTCTCCCGCTGGCTGGATATGAATAATTCCTGCGCAGGAGTGCACGCTCAGACCGCCATGGCCGCCTTCATCGATGGGTTGGAAAGGGGCATGTTGCTCCGACATAAGCTGAAGCGCTTGCAGGACAATCACCAGCTAGACTTGAACCATATGATTCAGTTGGCCAGTGAGTTCGCAGCTGCCGACAACGATGCTCGCGGCTCTCTGCCGACAACGGCCGTTCCAACTCAAGCTCGGAGGAACAGCAGCACAAAGCGGAAAACCACACCAGAAGAAAAGCAAACTCCCGACATGGTCGCTATGACCTTCGCGAGACGAGGTGATGGCAGACAACGTGGCCGAGGACGGGGAGCTGGACGTGGGCAGCAGCGAGGAAGTGAAACTACCTCGGCAGCGCTCCGCGTTCCCCAAACCTACAAGGAGTACCGCGATATACCGTTCCTCGTACACCTCGATGTCAACGGCAAGGCCACCCACACCAATCACCACTGCAAGTTAGTCAATGACCTCAAGAAAGACCCGGAGTCTGGCTACAAGCAAAGTCGGAAGAATAGACCGCGGGGCAAGGGCAAGGGGAATAAGAAGGAGGAAGAGTCCAAGGATTCAAGTGACATGGACGAGGACATTGACCCCAAGCACGCCGCCAAGAGCGACGGCAAAGGCAAGAACCCCTTCGAGAAGAAGGCGGCAGTTTTCCATACTTTCCTTGGCACACCCACCGTACGAAAACAGAAGACCTCCACGAGGATACTGATGGCTACTCTACCCCCAGTTCCTGCGCTAGTCAGAGATTCCAATTACTTGGGACAGGAAGGATCACCCAGACCTCATCCCTACGGAGAACCAATACGCCATGGTCGTCAACCCTTTGATTGACGGCAATGAGTTCACCAAATGTATGGTGGATAGTGGAAGCAGCATTAACATCATGTACCTAGATACACTGCAGAAGATGAACTTGACGGAGGAAAACCTAAGGCGGATCAACACCATCTTCCACGACGTAGTTCCTGGTCGGGAGGCTCGGTCCCTTGGGTGCATTACACTTCAGGTAGCCTTTGGCGATGTTAATAATTACCGCCAAGAGCGCGTGACCTTTTAGGTGGTCCCCTTCAAGAGCGTTACCACGTCATATTCGACCGCGACATATTCCACGCCTTCATGGCCAAGCCATGCTTCGTCTACAACAAACTCAAGATACCCGGACCAAACGGTGTCATCACCGTATCCGGAAGCTTTGCCAAAGCTAGGGACTGCGAGATTGGAGAAGCAGCCTACGCGGAAGCTGTCGTCTATAGCGAAGAACTCAAGGAGATCCAGAGCAAGGTCGATGCCTCGGAGATGCCCGAGTCAAAGAAACATATTTCTGACTCCGCCCCAACATTCAAGGCTGCTATCGAGACCAAGCCGGTGGAACTTGTGGTAGGCGATGCCTCCAACACCACCGCCATTGGGACGAACCTGGATCCCAAATAGGAAAGCGCACTCGTCGAGTTCCTTCGTGAGAATAGGGACATATTTGCGTGGTAACCTGCCGACATGAAAGGTGTACCTAGGGAACTTGCCGAGCACGGCTTGAACATCGATCCAAAAATGCAAACTAGTGAAGCAACCTCTACGACGCTTTGGAGATGAGAAGAGATGCGCCATAGGCAAAGAGATAGCCAGATTACTTAAGGCTAGTTTTATCCGAGAAGTCCTTCACACCCAATGGGTGGCCAATCTTGTACTTGTCCCCAAAAAGGGAACCAAAGAATTAAGAATGTGCGTTGATTACGCCGGCTTGAACAAAGCATGCCCCAAAGATCCGTTTGCTTTGCCTCGCATTGACCAAGTCATTGACTCGACGGTTGGCTCGGAACTTTTGTGTTTTCTCGATGCATACTCAGGATACCACCAGATCAAGATGAGGAAGTCGGACCAATTGGCCACTTTGTTCACTACCCCCTACGGCACGTTTTGCTATGTTACGATGCCCTTTGGGCTGAAAAACGCAGGTGCTACGTACCAGCGGACAATGCAATGTTGCCTACATGATCAAATTGGTCGGAACATTCAAGCCTATGTGGACGATATAGCGGTGATGTCTAAAAAGTCAAATGACCTAATCTCTGAATTAAAATAAACCTTTGATAATCTCCAGAAATACAACATGATGCTTAACCCTAAGAAGTGCGTCTTCGGGGTTCCAGCCGGCAAATTGTTGGGATTCATCGTTTCCCAGCATGGAATCAAGGTCAACCCGGAGAAAATCAAGGCCATCTTAAACATAAACCGTACGACATGCCTAAAGTACATACAACGACTAACAGGTTGTGTTGCATCAGTTAGTCGGTTCGTCAGCCGACTTGGAGAGAAGGCTCTGCCACTGTACAAGTTGCTGAAGAAGGCGGACAAATTCACGTGGAAGGACGAAGCAGATGCAGCATTGAAGCAGCTCAAGGAGATTCTTTCCTCAGCGCCTATCATTGCAGCACCCGATCCTGGTGAGCCCATGTTAATTTACATGGCGGCCACCAACCGGGTAATCAGCATCGTCGTCGTGGTAGAGCGGAAGGAACCAGGATATGAGCATGGAGTTCAACAACTAGTTTACTATGTAAGCGAGGTCTTGATGGATTCCAAGCAGTGTTACCCGCACTACCAAAAGATAGCTTATGGAGTATTCCTTGCTTCTCGGAAGTTGAGGCACTATTTCCAGGAGCACCCCATCACAGTGATGAGCAAAACTCCACTGTCCGACATCATCAACAACAGCGACGCTACATGTAACATCCCAAAAATATAAATCAATGATCATCAAACTCTAATCACTAAAATTAGGGTTAACAAAAACTTTGATTAATTAAAATCATATGAATGCATATGTGTATGTGATGATTTGATAAATGCATGAATGAACTTGTGTGTTTCAACTAAATAGTAAGGAATGGTTCAAACATGAATATAACATCATATAAAACATTTCTAAGCAGAAACAAATCAAGAGAAAATCACAAACAATTCAAATAAGGCAAATGGTCATTTTTGCCAATCTTGCTCACTAGGTCACTTTGAGTGTTTCTAGTCCAAGATTTCAAACAGAAACTTTTCCAATTCTTTTCACCCCTTGCTAGACCAAGTAAAAGTGAATCAAAGCCCACCTTTCAAACATGCAGAAACATTTAGCAACCCCATTCAAATGATAATTCAAAATTGAATCTTTAACATATGTGAAGATCACACATTTTCAAAACCCAACCAAACAAGTGCCCCTTGACCAATACAACTAACCAGATACTCCCTAGTATGTGCCTAGCAAACCCACCAAGTTTGAATCCAAAATTCAAATTTGAATTTCTTTCGGCCATTTCATCAAACACCTTGTGATCAGCAAACAAACAAACAAACAACAAACAATATAGTGTGCAGTGATTTTGGCCAACCTTGTTCCCTCTCTAGCTCACTCTATACTCTCAGTAGATGAACTAGCCAAATTAACAAGCCTTAGCACCACTGTGAGCTTGGCATAGCCATTAATGGTGACCATGCCGAGCCCCTTTGCCACCCCCAATGTGGATAGCAAGCTACATGCCTCTCTAGCCTCGCCAACCTTGTCTCACAGACGCAGCACCGTCCATCGCCACTCCATGTCCCAGCCCCGAGCGCAGCCAGCCCCTGGACCACCCGCCAAGCACGTGCCCAGTTTCTCTGCGGCCATGCCGAGAGCGCGCCAGAGCGCCCCGCTCGACATGCTCGCATAGACCGCGCACCGCCCTTGTCGCTTGCGTACGTGATCACCACCGCCCCATCAACCCCGCAGACATGCCCGTTCGCCGCCGCGTGGACCACGCACGTTGTGCGCCATTAAAATCACCGTCGGACCCGCCCAGAGCGTCGACGTGTTCCGACCGATCAGCACCACCCCACGCCTCGCCACCATGCCGTTGAGCTTCGCCAGGGAGCACAGCACCACCCCCTATCGTCTCCCATGCCATTAGCCCTCTGTGCCGTCGACCACGATGATCTCAGCCCGCAACCTTCGGTCCCCTCGCCGCACTATAATAGGAGGCCTCCTCCGCTTGTTTTCTTCACACCAGTTCACTCCCCACACCTCACTGATCACACCCACTCACTCCCGGAGCAAGGCAAGCACCAGGTGGCCGGAATTTCACCGGAGTTCACTGCTGCAGAGGAGGAGAGGCGCCGTCGACTAGAGCCGCCCCGGGAGAAGCTGCCGGTACCAGGAGGATCGCCATCGTTGACTTCGTCATTCGCCCCCGTCGCCGACCATCGCCGGAGCCCTGGTGAGCCTCCCACGACCCCCACTGACCGCGCTAGGGTTCGTGCTCGTTCTGTCCTATTCAGGCATGGACGATGAACTCGATCCATTCGATTAGAATTAGATACTATGGCCTAGATCAACCCATACCGCTTTGCCCCTCACTGTCTCACTGACGCGTGGGGACAGCCACTTAACCAGCCCGCGCGTGCGCTGTGCATAGTGGGCCGGCCCAGTTAACCGTCCCGCGCGACCCAACAATTCAAATTTACTTTTATTCATTTATTTTCAAACACAGTTCTATACCTAGATTCAAAAAACAACCCAGCTCAATCACTAAACCTAAATGCATGAAACCAATTTTGTTAGAAAGGTACTGGAAAGCTTAATCCAAGCCTGTTGGATTCAAACCATTTAGATTTATAGATCACCCTGGTAAAAATAACAAGGCAGAAGCATTTCTGCATGCAAACATTTTTCAAAATTCAACCATAAAAGCTTTTGAGTTGATTCCAACTCTCAAAAATCACATTTGACCATGCCTTTCAGAATATATAAAAATATATAGGTTTACTTACAGAAATAATGATCAAGTAATAAAAGAATGCCACATAGGCATTTCTAGTCACTTTAATTAAATAAAATAAAAGGTTAAACCTTATTAAATTGTGACACCACTTTAAATCACATTCCCATGTACCGAAATATGTGGTGATGACATGTGTCAACATGATCCCATGTTTGAGATGGAGAATATTAAATCTTAAGTAGTTTTTCAATGAGTAGAAATTACTTTTCTCAAAATAAAATAAATGGGACAAGTGCTTTAATCTTGTAATGTTAGTGATGATGATAGATCATCTAGTGTGAACCTTTGTGTGATGATTATAAATAGTTAAGTATTGTTTGGTGATTGTGTACCTCGTATTTATTTATAGACGCTAGTACCGACCAAGGATACGAGGAGGAAGGAGGATACTACGAGGTAGAAGCCGAGGAGAACTTCAACCACTGCTCTGGACAAGGCAAGCTAACACTTGCAAGATACCCTACTTATGCAAGCTACTACTTGTTTGTTACTATGCCAACTATATGCCTTAATCATATGTGATTATACTCACTTGTCACACCATCCTAGTTTTACTTGCAAGCTTAGTATTTTATTTTCTTTCTTAAAAGCTTTCTATCAAAAGTTTACTTAGTTACTTGTAGATTCTAGAAGGATAATTGAAGGTAGCATAAAGAGCATAAAACTTGGCCTAAGATAGATAATCTTGATGTCATCCTAAGGCATGAGATTGAACTTAGATCGTTCACCTTTGTTACCACACCTCATTAGTGTTTACCTCCACTTGTAGATGCTAGTGCTAAGCATAAAACTTGATCAACTTTAGATGGGAATACTTGGTGACAATGGTTAAGAAAACCTTAGAATGATGAGTCATTCTACTGAAATATTTTGACATGTGTTCTTGAACACCAGATGATTTGGAGGATGAAAATGTTGAGGCATGAGCCTTAGCCCTTTTTAAAACCGATGGTTGTTTGGATGCGATACCATTCCAATTTTACCGTATAACCACAATACTCGAAAATTGGGTAGGGATTGACTGGAAATGTATATACCTTAGTATGGGTTCCCTTGCGGCCAAGGTCTGAGCTGAGGCTACCTTGTGAAGAGTGTCCACATGTGCAGTTCCCAAGATGACAGTTGGTCATGGTTGGGAGGCCAAACTCACAGGAGAGGTGCCTATACTAGGGCGCGTAATTGAAAGGTTAGAATTGATTATCCGCATACAGAGTATGGTGAATTCAGGATTGATTCCTGATGGATGTATCAAATGTTGTGGTGAAAGTGTACAATCTCTACAGAGTGTCAAACTATTCGAATAGCCACGTCCGCGGTTATGGACAGTTGGAGTGGCCATACTGTTCTAACGTCAGATGTTTTCAAAATGACTTATGTAATGATATATGACTTTGACTTGACCATAACAGAGTTGTGACATGAAATGCAAGTTCCCACTTAGGTGTTATAAAACTTTCAACTAGCTTTCTTTGCTTCTGACTTAGTAGTGGTAAATATGGCTTTTTGCAAAACAACCCTAGAGCTTAGTATATCCTATTCAAAACCACTTCACTTATTAGTATTAGTTTGCGAGTACTTAAAGAGTACTCATGGCTTTGTCCCTGGCTATTCCCATGGCCAGACTATGAAGAGGAGTATCAGGATGACAGACCACAGGAGGGTTACGACAACTAGGATCATCTCCCATCGTCAGCATTGCCTGTGACCCTGAAGATGGAGCTTCGCCTATGCTATCGTTATTATTAGGTTATTCCGCTGCTTGAATTTTATTAAGAACTGGATCATGAGATCCTTATTTGTGTAAGACCTTATGTACGGTTTGTAATGGATGATGTACTGTGATATCAAATCTGTTATGTCTCGCAAAAATGGTAATCCTGGGACAGGCATCTGGGATTAAAAATCCGGGTGTTGACACTAAAGGAAGGGTCGCGAAGTGGGGCATTGAACTTGCCGCCTTTGAGATCACCTACAAGCAACGCGGCGCTATCAAATCACAAGCCATGGAGGATTTTATTGCAGGTTGGACGGAGATGCTAGATGCTACCCCATTGCCGAAACCAGAATATTGGGTGATGCACTTTGACGGATCAAAGCTCCTCAACGGCTCGGGGGCTAGTGTTCTGCTACAGTCACCAACTGGCGACAAGCTACACTATGTTATGAAGATCCACTTCGAGGCTACGAACAACATGGCGGAGTATGAAGCACGCATTCACGGATTACGCGTAGCCAAGGATATTGGCATCAAGCGCATAGTTTGCTGTGGAGATTCTGACTTGGTTGCCCAGCAGGTGGCTGGCACCAGGAATGCGCGGAACCCTATGACGGCGGCATATCGAGACGAAGTGGACGAGATAGCCAAGAGCTTCTTGGGCTACGGGGTCAAGTATGTACCTAGGGAGCAAAATGAGGTGGTTGATCTGCTTTCTAAGCTTGGATCAGGGTGCAAACGAATTCCGCCTGGAGTTTTCCTAGAGCATCTACGGACACCATCCGTGAAGGGAGCGGACATCGACAACCCGGACAGAGTAGACTCTTTCGTCCACATGGTGGCAAAGATCCCTCCGGCTTGGACAAAACCATAATCAATGGACAGCTGTACAAAAGAAGCACTACTGGTGTATATCTTAAGTGTGTTTCCCAGCAAGAAGGTATTGAAATCCTCTGTGAAATCCATCTCGGAGATTGCGGGCATCACGCCTCTCCCCGATCGTTGGTTGCTAAAGCTTTCCGGCAAGGATTCTACTGGCTGACCACGAAGGCGGACGCCGACAAGCTGGTTGAGACATGCATGTGATGCCAGTATTATGCCCGACAACCACATGTTCCTTCTGAAGAATTGTGAACAATACTAATAACTTGGCCGTTTGCAGTCTGGGGGCTAGACATGGTGGGTCCGTTACAAACGACACCATGTGGGTTTACGCATCTGCTAGTAGCAGTTGATAAATTCACTAAATGGATAGAAGCTAAACCCATTAGAAAGCTCGATGGGGCAACTACCCTTAGGTTTGTCCGGGATCTAGTGGTGAGATTTGGTATCCCACATAGCATAATCACCGACAACGGCAACAACTTGTCACTCGGAGAAGTGGAGGCTTATTGTTGGGACAAAGGCATCCGACTTAACCTTGCATCTGTGGCACACCCACATTCCAATTGTCAGGTTGAGCGAGCCAATGGACTAATTCTGCAGGGAATCAAGCCACGTCTTGAAGCACCGCTGCATAGAGCAGCTGGAGCCTGGGCGGAAGAATTGCCATCTGTGCTGTGGAGTTTACGAACTACACCCAACATATCCACCGGCTACACCCCTTACTTCATGGTATATGGAGCAGAAGCCATCTTGCCTTCCGACATCCTTCGCGATGCACCAAGAGTTGCCGCCTATGACGAGGATGACGCTGAAGAATCCAGACGCCTAGATGTGGACCTTCTCGAGGAGGAGCGCGTTTTGGCATGCCAAAGATCCGCCATCTACCAGCACAAGATACGCAGCTACCATAGTCGCCGCATTCGGCATCGCTCGTTTAAAGAGGGAGATCTGGTGCTCCGACTTTAGCAGAAGAAGTCACGCAAATTATCCCTGCCATGGGAAGGACCGTTCATCATAAGCAAGGCGCTGCTCAATGGGTCTTACTACCTCGTTGACAATCGTGAACTGAAGGATAGACCCAACAAGGATCATAAGCGTAAGCGACGTGACCCGGATGATGACTATACGGAGCTTGATCGGCCATGGAACATAGCACAGCTACGTCCTTTCTACATTTAGCATTTTTTATCTAATTGTGTACCTCTTATATGATCAATGAAATAAAGCTCTTTTGTTTACTCATATTTCTGAGTCTTTTACCTCCTTTAGTGTTCATTTTTGGATTGTATAAAACCTTTATGCACAAGCTTTGCGATTGCACTTGTGAAAATTCCGCCTACGGGAGTTAGCTTAAGTTTTTTGGTCTACACGTTCTTTGTCGTTTTTATGTGGATTCTAGAGTAGTGACTTTTGGCACTTATTGTCGGTGATTTTGTGCTTAGGTTATTGACGGTGCCATTGGGAATCATCACCTAAGCACATGGTTCCGACAACGAGTTTTCCGACTCATGAAAGGTCAAGCATAAAAACCAAAGTAATGGATAAGCCAACACTTGCTTAAAAAATATATACATGCTGGAACCAGTTCTTGAGTAGCAGGAAATAATAACCATTGTTTTCCGCCTTAAGTTACACACATAGTTTTTCTGCATACACATTACAGAGGAAACAAATATTACAAATTGTTTTTCATTCCTCTGGCGCAGGCGACTTGGAAGCAGCATCGTCGGCACCAGGAGAGTCACCTTCCTCGAAGTCGGGAGTGTTGAGGTACTCGGAGGAGCTTTGCTTGCCGACATCGATGGTTTTCATGGGCACAAAGACATTAACGTCGACCAACTCGGCGACTCTGGTGTCATAACCCACGAGCAACGCCAAGATAGATTCGTGGTTTATCTTTTGGCCTTCGTCATCTATGTCGGGGATACCGGAGGTCAGCGTGTCGATGTCGGAATTATCATAATGTGCCTTGACCATGGACAGGGCCATCCTTGCACCGGCCCGTGTACATGAAGCTTTCCAGCTTGCGATATGCTCGGGGGATCGGCGCAGGATCTCCGAGAACTTCGCCAGAGAGTCTGATGCCTTGATATTAATCTGGAGGGGTTTGGCTATCTCCTTGGCCTGCTTGATGGCGGTGTTGATAAAGTTGCCGGCAAGGACCATGCATTCCTTTGGCGGAGGAGGTGACTGGATTAAACCCATAGGAGCTGCAAATTTCCGACAAAGGAGCACATGAGTTCAATAACTCAAAAAGTTCAGAGTATCTAACTTACAGAAATCTAAGACGGAGAATCACTTACTGAAGATGCTAATCTTAGCCTGTTGGAGAGTCTCCGCCATGGAGTCCCATTCTTGTCGGAGGATCTTGTACGCTTCATGATGACGTTCATTTTGCTCATCGTCAGCTTTCTTCTGCTCTTTCAAGATCGCGATTTCCTCCTTCAAGCGTTACATCTCTTCACTAGCGGAGTCTTTCGAGGCTTTCATCGAGTCTTCATGCATCTTCAGCATGTCCTTCCTGTCCTGTTTAAGGATCTTGTTTTCGCTATCCAGCTGCTAAATATGCTTGGATTGCTCAACAATGTCCTTAGCCTTGGAAATGGTTTCTGCAAGTCGGAGAAAGAAAAGTACATAGTGAGTACTCGGAGAATGTTTGCACAAGACCAAGCCGGAATACGGAAAAGAAAGGAAAAATAGACGCTTGCTCTTGATGATCTGTTCCTTCAAGAAGGCAGTTTTACCCTTTTCATCTTCCAAGTCCGCGTGCATCTTCTGGTATGATGGGGATATGCCTACAGGGGTATACCCAGCAGGACGTTTCCGACTGGCCCAAGAACTGGCGAGTGGGCCTGCAAGACAGCGACTGGATTGAAGCCCAGCGAGGAACCAAGCGATTGGAAGCTGAAGGCCCAGGCGAGTAGATAGGCCCAGTCGGATTAGGTTAAACGAGTACCGAAGCTTAAACTGAATCGGTTGAGATATGTAAACCCTAGGGGAGGTGAGCCTATATAAACCCCCCTGTAGGGCGAGTAGAGATACGTTCCATCATACACCCAAGCGACTCGCCGCCTAGCCGCCGAGCTCGCCCATTGTACCACCTCCATAATACAATCTAGCAGGAGTAGGTCTTTACCCTCCGGGGGGCCGAACCTGGGTAAAACCCTGTGTCTTTGCCCTCATCTCGCACCGCAGATGGCTGGCCGCCCTTGCCCCTCGTTCTACTACTCGCTGTCGATTGCAGCATCTGCCGTGACCATTCCCACGACAGTGGCGCCCACCGTGGGGCCTGGCCGGTCTGGCCGGTGTTCTGCGGCGAGATCCAATCTGCCCATCAACGAGACGGTCGCCACCGGCCGCATGATAGCGATCGGCGAGATGCTCCAAATCTTGCCGAGCAGCTACATCCTGGCGGCGCGGCCCGTCACGCACAGCGTAATCCTGCCGAACGGCACGATCAGCCTCTTCGTCGGCCTCACCGACGTCATCGACTCGGAGGACTCGGCTCGCATCCGCGAGTCGCCGCCACGCGATCGGCTCTCCGAGAGCCAGATCTGCACGATCCATCGCCTCGCCTTCGAGTAAAACTCGGCCCACAGCGACGTGGCCGAAAACTCAGCGGCCGCAGGAGACGCGGCCCTCGACGACGACGCCGACTCGGCGACCCCGGCGTCACTCGCCGGGTCCATCACCACGGCTTCACCCGTGGGCTCCATCACTCAGGTCTCCAACATGGGAGATTTCGAGGACCCCTCCATCCTCGGGATCTTTGAATTCGACTCCGGGTCGGAGAATTCCGCCGACCTCCGCGACGGAACCGGTCGCCACGCCGCGACCTACATGGCGACCGGCACCGATCCACCGGAGGATCCATTCTCCACCCCAATCCCTCCTAACGCCACGGCAACAGAGGTCGAAGAACTCCGCCTAAAACTGGCAGAGGCGGTGCGCAAGGAACAAGCCGAGCGCGAAAAATTCCGCCTCGAGCAGGTGACGGCGCAGGAGCTATCACGCTACCACCAACAGCGGATCAGGTCGCGCCTGAACCCCACCGTTCAGGGGAGCGCCCTGAACTTCGATGACGAAAACGACCCGGCCCGCGTGGCCAAGCGCGCGATCTGCGGGAACGCGCCACCAGGAGGAAGCGCCCGACCCCCGCCAGGGTCTACGGCGATGGGCGCCCCGCCTCCACCCAACCGCACACCCCCCAGGGACCAGACGCGGATAGTAGTCTCCTCACGGGAGCGAGACGCAAACGGCCTCCCACTATTCTCCACCCCGATGGACAACCTCGTGGCAGGTCGAGCAGCAGCTGACAGCATCACGGCCACCGGCGACGGCACCCTACAGATCCAATACGTCAGGGCCCTGCTCGCAAAGGTCGTCGAGCAGCAAAGAGCGGGCGCCGACTCGCAAGGTCGAGTATATTCGCATTCCTCGGGAAACACGCTCAACTGCCCACCACCGGAGCCACTGCAGCTCCAACACCGACCCGCGAACGCGGCACTCTCCACCAACGACCCCAGGCCGGCGACCAACCTCGTCGCCGCCAACGGTCAACCCATCGACGCCCGCACCCACATCATCAACAACCAAAGCTGGCGCGCACGCCAGCCCGACGACCTGCGACACACCCTAACCAATCGCCGCGACGGCGAGCCCATGGGGTCGCTCAGTCGACTCGGACCCAAGTGCTTCGGACCAATGATCCGAGGCGAGAAGTACCCGCCAAACTTTAAGGCGCCGAAGGAGATAGAAAAGTACGACCCATCGTACGACCCCGCTGTCTGGTTCGACACATACCTCATGGCAATGGGAATCGCAGGCCACACCGACCTGCTAGCCGCCTGTTACCTCCCCCTGATGATGGAGGGGATGTGCAGGCAGTGGATCAACACCCTCCCTCAGGACAGTATAGACTCCTGGGAGGAGATGCGCGACGCTTTCGTCAGGCACTTCGAGTGCTCCTACACCCGCGCCACCACTATCGAGGACCTGGAGCGGTGCGTCCAGGGACCCCGCGAGTCGACCCGCAACTGGGTCCAACGGTGGCAAGAACTCTGGTACAATGCGTTCGGCATCCACCCGGACACCGCGATCCATTGCTTCAAGACCTCGTGCCGCTACGAGCCCCTGGTCGCCAAGCTCAAGCGACACTCTCGCACACTCGACAACATCCCCGACCTCCTCGAGATCGCCAAACGGTACGCGGAGGAAGATCCAAACCAGGAAACTGACGACGAGTCAGGAGGTCAATGCCGCACGAGCGGCAACGACAGCGGACGACGGTCCGACCTACGCTACAGCAACACTCGCCTCACCGGCAAGCGCCGCAGTGACGGGCGAGTCGACTTCGTCGCCAACGCCGGGCACGCGCAACGCGAGCCCAAGATCTTCTGCCGCGACGGAGGACAACGCCGCGACGGCGGCAACTACAAGGCCAAGCCAAGGTTCGACCCCGCGGATCTCCTTAACCAACCATGTGCGTTTCATAGCAGGGAAGGGAAGCCCGCAACGCACACCACCGCCGACTGCCACACCCTCAGGGAGATCGAGAAGGCACGGCGAGCGCGGGAGGACCCCGACAATGACCCGCCAAACGGCGGAAAATTCGGCAAAGTGGCCGGCTCGCTCCATACCTTCACAGGCTTCAACACGAAGCGCGAGAATAAGGTCATCGCCCACGCCGTCGCCGTCAACGCGGTGGCCCAGGTGGACGTTCCCCAGTTCCTCAACTGGTCGGAGCAGCCCATCACCTGGAGTCGCCAAGACCACTCGCCACGCATCGAGTACCCAGGTCGAGTCGCCCTGGTGGTCAAGCCCAAGGTCGGCGACTACTGGCTCCCCAAAACATTGATGGACGGCAGTAGCTCCATCAACATCCTGTACCTGGACACCTTCAGGAGGCTACGGCTCCCGCAGTTGATGATCGAGACGACCCACACCACGTTCCACGGCATCGTCCCCGGTCGGAAGGCGTACCCGATCGGTAAGGTCACGCTGCCAGTCACCTTCGGCACACCAGCAAACTTCCGCACCGAGCGGATCGTCTTCGAGCTGGTGCCCTTCGACAGCCCCTACCATTGCGTCCTGGGGCGCCAGGCGTTCGCCAAGTTCATGGCAGCGCCCCACTACGCGTACAACGCGATGAAGCTCTCCGGGCCGTGCGGCGTCATCACCATCAACGGCGACCCCGACATGGCCGCCGAGTGCGAGGCCAAAGGGGCCGAACTCGCTGACGCCGTCATCGCGGCGGAGACCAACCACGCTGACGAGCTCGCCAAGTACGTGAGCTTGGTCAACAACGACGACCCCACCATACTCAAGAAGCCCAACTCAGAGGGCGCAAACACCTCAAACTTTGAGGCCACGACGCACACCCGCACCGTCGAGCTGGTCCCAGGCGACTCCAGCCAGACGGTGACGATCGGGACGGGCATGAGCCTAGCATAGGAAGGCGCGCTTATCGAGTTCCTCCGTGAGAACAGGGACATCTTCGCATGGAAGCCTTCTAACATGCCCGGTGTCCCTAGGGAGCTCGCTGAGCACAAGCTAAACGCCGACCCCAAAGTGCGACCTGTCAAGCAGTCGCTGCGGCCCTTCAATGAAGAGCGCCGCCGAGAAATCGCCGAGGAGTTGCAGCGTCTACTCGCTGCAGGCTTCATCCGGCCAATCAAATACTCCAAGTGGCTGGCAAACCCAGTCCTGGTCGAGAAGAAGAACGGGACCTGGAGGATGTGTATCGACTACACAAACCTGAACAGCGCCTGCCCAAAGGAGCAGTTCGTCCTCCCGCGGATCAACCAGATAATCGATTCAACTGCGGGCTCGGAGTCGCTATGTTTCCTCGACGCCTACTCTGGGTACAACCAGATCAAAATGGCTGTCGAAGACGAGGAGAATATGGCATTCATCACGCCATTCGGAGCCTTCTGCTACACCGCCATGACCTTCGGCCTCAAGAACGCCGGGGCGACCTACCAGCGGTGCATGCAAGAATGCCTCGCGAGCCAAATTGGCCGCAACATCCACGTCTACATCGACGACGTGGTTGTAAAGTCCGCTCGCCAGGGCGACCTACTCGCCTACCTGGCGGAAACATTCGCCAACCTGCGAAAATACAAGATAAAGCTCAACCCAGGCAAATGCACCTTCGGTGTACCTGTAGGACAACTGCTGGGGTACGTCGTCTCCAAACGAGGGATCGAGGCGAACCCCACGAAGATCGACACGATCGCTCGGCTCGGCAAACCCGAGTGCCTGCGCGACGTCCACAAACTAGCCGGGCGAGTAGCGGCTCTCAATCGCTTCATTCCCCACCTGGGCGAAAAGGCGATGCCCCTATACCGCCTGATGCGCAAGAACCCCACATTTCAGTGGGACAAGGAGGCGGACGACGCGCTTCGCGACCTCAAGAAGGTGCTACTCGCCGCACCGCTACTCGCCGCCCCCGCCGACAAAGAACCCATGCTGGTTTACGTCGCGGCTTCCGAGCGCGTCGTCAGCGCCGTCATGGTCGTCGAACGACCAGAGGAAGGAAAGGAGCGCCCAGTGCAGCGACCGGTGTACTACATCAGCGAGGTCCTCACCGAGTCGCGCCAGCGGTACCCCCAGTACCAAAAGCTGGTATACACGGTCTTCAGAGCTCAGCGGCGCCTGCCGCACTACTTCCAGGAGCACCCGATCACGGTCGTTTCCTCGGCACCACTGCAGGACATCATCCGCAACCGTGAGGCGACCGGGCGGGTCGCCAAGTGGGCCGTCGAGATCGGCGTCCACAACATCAAATACGAGCCGCGAAAAGCAATCAAGTCGCAGGCCCTAGCGGACTTCATCGCCGACTGTGAAGAGGCCCAGCAGCCAGAGAAACTGCCATACCTCCATTACTGGAGCCTGCACTTCGACGGTTCCAAGAACGCGGACGGTGCAGGCGCAGGGATCGTGCTAACTTCGCCAAAGGGCGACAAGCTCCGCTACGTCCTCTGCCTTGACTTCACACCCTGCACCAACAACATGGCTGAGTACGAGGCCTTACTCCACGGCATGCGAGCGGCCAAGGAGATGAATGTCAACCGCCTACGCTGCTACGGCGATTCCGACCTCGTCGCAGGGAAAGTCGTTGGCACCTGCGACGCCGTCTCCCCCACCATGGCGGCGTACCACCAAGCAGTGGACAAGCTGGGCGGACATTTCACAGGCTACTCCGTCGAGTGGATCGACAAGCGGAAGAACGAGGAGGCCGACGCACTCTCTCGCATCGGGTCGGCTCGACTCACACCACCCGCTGGCGTCTTCCTCGACACGATTACCAAGCCATCAGTCTCTCCCCCGAGGGAGATCGACATCGGAGTCCCGCTCCAACCAGAGGCAGCCCTGGTCGCACTCGTCAACGAGCCAGACGACTGGACGAAGCCCTACATCGCCTACCTGGAAGCCGGCACCTTGCCGGCAGACGAGACGGACGCCCAGATGATCGCTCGCTGATGCAAGTCCTACACCATCATCGACGGCGAGCTCCACAAGCGCAGTGTCACCGGCGTGTTCCAACGCTGCGCCCAACCCGCCGAAGGACGCAAGATCCTCCACGATATCCACTCCGGCGACTGCGGCCACCACGCCGGCGCCCGCTCTCTGGTCGCCAAGGCTATGCGACATGGCTTCTACTGGCCCACCGCACACGCCGATGCTGTGGACATTGTCCAGCGGTGCGCCGGGTGCCAGAAGTACGCCAACCAGACGCACGTGCCGAGCTCAGCACTCAAAACAATCCCATCACCTGGCCATTCGTGGTGTGGGGCATGGACATGGTAGGCCCCTTCAAGAAGGCCCCCTCCGGCTACACCCACCTGCTGGTCGCGATCGACAAATTCACAAAGTGGGTGGAGGCCAAGCCAGTTCGGAAATGCGACGGGAAGACCGCCACCAAGTTCCTACGCGAGCTCATATATCGCTACGGGTTCCCAAACAGCATCATCACGGACAACGGCACCAACTTCGCCAAGGGAGCCATGGCTAAATTCTGCGAAGAGCACCACATCCGGCTCGACCTCGCATCAGTCGCCCATCCGGAGTCCAACGGCCACGCAGAACGAGCCAACCAAAGCATCCTCCACGGCCTAAAGCCGCGACTCCAAGTACCCCTCGAGCGCACCGCCGGGTGCTGGGTCGAGGAGCTACCCTCCGTCATCTGGGGCATCCGTACCTCGATCAACAGGTCGACAGGATTCACCCCCTTCTTCATGGTGTACGGCGCCGAGGCAGTCATGCCCACCGATCTCGAGCACGACTCGCCACGGGTCGTCCACTACACGGAGGCTACAAATGAACTCGCGCGCCAAGACGGAGTCGACCAGCTCGACGAGGCACGCGACCTCGCTCGGTCCCGCACCGCCATCTACCAGCAGGGACTCCGCCGCTATCACAGCCGGCGGGTGAAAACTCGCACCTTCCAAGAAGGCGACCTGGTGTTACGCCTCATCCAGGACAAGAAGGGCATGCACAAGCTCTCCCCTCCGTGGGAAGGGCCATTCGCCATTGGGAGAGCACTCGGCAACGACGCCTACTACCTCATCGACGTCCGCGGGGACGGCGAACTCGACGTCAAGCGACCATGGAATGTAAACCTCCTACGGAAGTTCTACGCCTAGAACCCCACATATGTACTCTCCAGTCGCTACGAAATAAAAAGAAACGGTTACCACAAATTGCGCCTACTCTCCATGTCTTGTGCCACTCGCACTCGTAATAACAGCGATACGCTAATCGCAGAAGTCAACCTTTGGTACAGCGATCGGCACGGCTAAGTAGTGCGGTGCAAGAGCACTGAGTCACCTCAGGTCTTGCATCGTCCATGAAAAACGCCTACCCGGAGCCCCATCGGAGTCGCCTAGCTCGACTGGTTCTACGAACCAAGACAACTGCCTTCGCTTCTTACAGCGACCATGGTCCTCCGCATCCTTGGCATAGCGACTCGAACGGCTAAGTACCACGCTCGGGGACTGAAGACCAGTTCATCGCGAGTGGTCCGGGAAAACGCCAAGTAGGAGAGCATGCCCAGGACTCGCCACGCGACTGACCCCATGGGCCAGGCAGGAGTGACGCGCTCAAACTAACGCGCTAAGTCCTCAACCACCCTCGAGTCGCGCCTAGAACAACCAAGTACCACGCTCGGGGACTCGGCCACCCGACCTCGTTCGCGCAAGGAAAAACGGCAAAGTACAGAGCACTCAAGGGAGTCGCCTAGCGACTGGCTCTCCGAGCCCGGGCGAGTCGACCACAATGACAAAACACATAAAAACAACAAACATATCACATACGAGGTAAACCCCACAAAAGGGCGGACGCGCTCGGGGACTCGTTCAAACATCAATCACAAACACATGACAAATACCAAAATAGACAAGATATCTCATTCGATTGCATGTCGCATTGTCTCATGTTACAAAATATGCCCGCATGGCAGAACTGCTGCTAACGCCACCAGGCAAACTACCCTACTCTGCAGGCTTAGACGACGACTCGCCAACACCCCGGCGATTGCAGATGAACGGCGTGTACGGGTTCGACGGATACGTCGTCAGTTCACCCGCCATCGCCGCGCGGAAGGGTTGCTCAACCTTGAGATCACGATGCGGCGGCTCGGGGTCGCCAGACACGACGACCGTCTCCTGGTACGGAAGGAGGTCGCCCATCGCCAAGACATGCTCCGAGTACTTGGCGGCGCGGTCCTGCAACTTGAGGACCTCGGAAAGCTCCACCGCGCCAGTCGACGATGGGTAGCCACTCGTCACATCGTCGATGTCGAAGTCTTCGGGGAAGTGAGCAAGTCCAAGACTAAGCGCCGTCGCCGCCCCGCGCCGAAACGCCGACCGCGGCATGAATTCAACGACCGCGGGCGCCTTCTCCAAATACCTCCACACCTCAACGAGGTCGCTGGGAATCACTTCCGTGGGCGATATCTCCTGGAGATAGGCACGGATGCACGTCGCCGACAACGTCGCTGAATCGACAAGCGTGCTCACACATTGCCGCGCGTCGAACGTGCTTGCTTCTTCCGCGCTGTCGATGATGCGACCTGCGGGTAGAAGACAATAATGAATACGACGGACACCATAAATGGCATAACTATTTAGAGAGGCGGATGTACTCACCAATCAGCGGGCGGGCGAGTTCCGTGATAAAGCATTGAAGCGACGTATGGTCGTCCTGAAGCCCAGCAATAAGGACTTCCGACACTTTGCGATCCTCTTCAGCGGCTGCAACGGCGGCCTTAGCTCGCCCGTCAGCCGAGCTCGCTTCTTCCTTTGCCTCCCGCAGCTCGTGCTCGAGGTTGGTGATCCGCTGTTCAGCCGCACTCAAAGACGATTGCGCCGCCGCCAATTCACCAGCGGGGACAAGCCCCTGACAAGCTTCCTCTGCCTTCACGGCAATAGCCTGAAGCCCTTTGTTCGCCTCTTGGACGATGGCCAGCACCTTCTCCGCGCGCTGCTTCGCGGTCAATCGGTCAGCCGACTCAAGATGCAGACCCTGCACATCACCAAAAAGGTTAATCAAAGCAAAATTCCTAAGTGCCCACCCGCTGAAATTCAGCGAGTGCGCACTCGGGGACTGGCGATCAAAAAATTCCTAAGTGCCCACCCGCTGAAATTCAGCGAGTGTGCACTCGGGGACTGGCAAATCAAAAAATTCCTAAGTGCCCACCCGCTGAAATTCAGCGAGTGCGCACTCGGGGACTGGTACTCAAATAAATTCCTAAGTGCCCACCCGCTGAAATTCAGCGCGTGCGCACTCGGGGACTAGATGCGAAAATAAAAATAAGACATTAAAAGAATCAGGCCGCTGCAAAGCACCGACCTGATCCTTGGGGACTGGATGTACCTGGATGGCTGCGCCAAGCATGCCGTGGAGTTGTATCGCGTCCACGGACGCGAGGAGAGCCGGTGTATGCCCACGACGTTGGTCGACTTTAGCATCGGCGGTCCCAGGAGCATGGCTCGAGGGTGAAGTTCCACTCTCCGCGGCCGCCTTGGTCATGAAGCGCGGAAAGGTGGCGATAGAGGCACCTGCCCCAAAGGAGGTCGGCTCGGCCGTTCCAGGCAACAGAGCGCCCTCCTTCGTGGACGCGGCCGCCTCCGTTGCGGGTCCAGCTGGCGCGACCGCCGTGTCGTCAGAAATCGTGACGACATCGTCACCCTTGGCCTTCTTGCCGCCCTCCGCACAGACGACGACCTCGTCCGCCTTCCTCTTGCGGGAAGGGTCCTCCTCGTTAACGACGGGTGGCACCTTAGCCACGGTTGGATGGCCCATCCTTTTCACCCTGGTCCTGTTCAATAATCATGTAAGCAAGACAATTCAAGCGACTATGGAAGACAAAGGAAGGCGAGTGTACTCACTTAGCGACCGGAATGAAGCGTAGCCCCGTACGGAGGCCGGCTGGATTCTCCAGTTCAAGGCCCAGTCGGCGGCTGAGCCCCATGTCAAGGACGTCGCGTGCCCAAGACATGGATGGCTTCTTCGTCGTCGAGGCTACAACCGGAGCTTCTGTGACCTCTTCGACAGGAGCTTCCCTACGAGGCGAAGTCGCTATGGCCGGAGCATCCCCCAGCCCAGAGACTGGGGCGAATGGCGGAGGCATCGACGCCAGGGGCACCTCGATGGTGGCCGTGTCCAACGCGTCTGTCGTTGGCGGTGCCTCGTCCTTGGCCGGGCTGGGGGCGTCAGAACTGCTCGCCGAATGTGGCGGTGAGGCCGGCCTCGTCGGCTTGGTCTTCGTCTTCCTCGGAGGCGCCTTCACCTCCTTTTCCTTCTTCTTCTTTTTCGACGGAGTCGCCTGGCGGCGCGAGGTGGTTTCTGGAAGCTCGTCGTCGTCATCGTGACGCTCGAGGCTTTTACTTGCCTCAAGCTATCGTTGACGTTGCCCACGGGTCTTGCGAAGCAGTGGGGCGACTTCCTCTTCGGATTCGTCGTCGCTATTTCCCTCGTCGCTCCCGGCATTACCCTTGGCGGGAGGCGACTCGCCCACGTCCTGGACGGACGAGCTCGAGTTCTCATCGTCCGAAGGTGGGAGCCATCCTTCCACCACTTGGAATAACTGCAATGAATACAAGATGAAATTAAAGTTACCGCGACTGCATAAACTACGACTACGAATGAAGTGAGGCGATTACCGTTGGGGCTGGACGCTTTGCGGTATAGGGGGCGACCCCAGCCTATGCGTCCAGGTACACCGCCTGGGTGATTTTCTTCAGTGATGGGAGGTAGTCCTCCAGCTTCCACTCGTCGAGGCAGGCCTTCGTCGAGTCTTCCCGGCTGGTGTAGATATGCCCAAGAGGCAATAATAAAGTGGTTATTATCATATCTTCACACTTATGATAAATGTTTACATACCATGCTATAATTGTATTAACCGGAAACATTAATACTTGTGTGATTTGTAAACTAAAATAAGAGTCCCTAGTGAAGCCTCTTGTTAAACTAGCTTGTTGGTTAATATATGATCATGGTTTCCTGATCATGAACATAGAGATGTTATTAACAACAAGGTCATATCATTAGGAGAATGATGTGATGGACATACTCCTATAGATAAGCGTAGCATAAAGATCAAGTCATTTCATTAGTTCATTTGCTATATGCTTTCTGATACATAGTAACCTAATTCCTTCGACCATGAGATCATGCATATCACCTTTACCGGATGGATGCTTTGATGCCATCAAACACCACACCGTAACAGGGTGGCTATAAAGGTGGCATTGAGTGTTCAGAAAGTATTGGTTGAAACACATGGATCAAGAGTGGGATTTGTCCATCCATATGACGGATAGATATACTCTGGGCCCTCTCGGTGAAATGTCATCCAATTAGCTTGCAAGCATGTGACTGGCTCACAAGGGATCACATATCACGGGAACGAGAAAAGAGTACTTATCAGTAACGAGGTTGAACTAGGTATGCAGAGATACCAACGATCATAACCTCGGATAAGTAAACTATCGTGAGACAAAGGGAAATTGGTATCGTATGTAAGTGGTTCATTCGATCGCAAAGTAATCGTAGAAATATGTGGGAGCCATATGAATTTCCATATTCCTCTATTGGTTATTGTTCGGAGAAGTGTCTCGATCATGTCCGCATAATTCACGAACCGTAGGGAGACACACTTAAGGATTCGACATTGTTTGAGTAGTTATGGTATTATGAGAAAGAGACCGAATGTTGTTCGGAGTCTCGGATGGGATCCGGGATATCACGAGGTGATCCGGAATGGTCCGGATAATAAGATTCATATAAGGAAAGTCCCGTTTCGGAGTTCGGGAATGATTCCGGTATTTTCATCGGGAATGTTCTAGAAGGTTCCGGATTGTCCGGCACTCCGGGGGGGGGAGGGTACATGAATGTGTCATTGAATGATTGCATCATGTACTAAGTGTTCTTGCTGTTCCAAAAAACTTGAAAGTCAAACTGCCAGTTTGAAAGTCAAACGGCTAAAACAGGAAACTGTGGAAAACAGGAAACTGTGGGAAACAGGAAACTGTGGGAAACAAGCAAGAGGAGTTTGAAACCAACTTGGAGGAGGAGTTCCTCTCCTCCAAGCCGGCGCCCAGCCCTAGGCCGAGTTGGGGAGGGACTCCCCTCCCTCCCTGGCGCGCCTAGCCCCTCCACCTATAAAAGGAGGGGCAGGGCCTCCTCCTTGAGACACACAAGTTTCTACCTCTAATCTCCGGTTTAGAGCCGTTTGGTTTAGAGCTTCTAATTGCTTTAGCCTGCGGTTTAGAGCCTTCTAATTGGTGTGTCTAATCTCTAGACCACTAATAGCCCTCTCTCATAATCCACCATACTCGCTCCGGCTTAAGGCGAAGCCCTGCGAGATCTCCCCTCTACTTCCGGTACCACGCCGTTGTGCTGCCGGAATCGTGAGGAGAGTGCTACAACCTCCGCTGCCTGCTGGAACAAGGGAGAGGAAGGTCTTCGTCGAGTACCGAACGTGTGACCGACTGCGGAAGCGCTGCCGGAACGCAGCGCCGGAAGGATCGTCTACGCGATCTTGAGATCAGCAAGTGTACGACTACATCACCCATGAGAATCTGCTCTCGTTAACCGCTTTGGAATCTTCGAGGGTAAGTTATTCCATCGACTCGTTGCTACAATCTAGTAGATAGATCTTGGCTTGTTTGTTTGTATGCGATAGAAAATTTTTGTTTTCCATGCTACGAACCCCTACAGTGGTATCAGAGCCGTGTCTATATGTAGATCTGTTGCACGAGTAGAACACAATGGTCATTGTGGGTGTTGATGTTTTTATTGTTGATTGCTTCTTGTGTACTTTGTATCTTGCGGTATGTTGGGATGAAGCGGCCCGGGCTAACCTTACATGACATCGTTCATGAGACTTGCTCCACGCTTGACATGCAACTTGTATTGCATAAGTGGCTTTGCGGGTGCCTGTTTCTCCTAGCATAGTTAAGATCCAATTTACAATGGGTGATTAACAATACTAGTATCAATGTTGTGGTTCTTGTTCGTAAGTTAGAACGACACTTATTGAAAGCCCCAAACCACGTAAAATATGCAAAGAAAGTAGAGGCGTCTAACTTTGTTTTGCAGGGGTGTGCAGTGATGTGATATGGCCATGATTGTGATTATATATGATGTATGCAATGTTCCTTATTGTAAGTCGGCAACCGGCAGGAGCCATATGGTTGTCTTTAATTTCTGTTAAGACCCGCGTGTCTATTCAAAGTAGTTGTAATAGTTGAAGCCGGTGGACGACAACCATGGAGAAGCATCATTGACCTTGATGCAATGTCGGTGATGATGGAGATCATGTTCGTGCTAGAAGATGGAGATCGGAAGCACAAAGAAGAAAGGCCATATCATATCACATATTATGAATTGCATGTGATGTTAATCCTTTATGCATCTTGTATTGCTTAGTAGACGACGGTAGCATTATAAGATGATCCCTCATGCACATGAATTTCAAGTCATAAAGTGTTCACCCTTAGTTAGCACCGTTGCTAAAGCTTGTTGTTTCGAAGCACCACGTGATGATCGGGTGTGTTAGATTCTGCAAGTGTATACAACGTGAGCAAGCCATATTTGCTCGTGCGGAAACTAAGGTTTGATCTTGACGAGCCTAGCATGTACAGACATGGCCTCAGGAACACGGATTACCGAAAGGTAGAGCATGAGTCATATAGTAGATATGATGAACATGTTGATTGTTCGCCATTGAAGCTATATCAACTCTCGTGATGATCGGTTTTGATGTGGTGGATTTGGTTCGTGTAATCACTAAAACAATGTGAGGGATATTGTTTTGAGTGGGAGTTCACCTAGATTAATTTAATTATTAATTAGAACTCAATTTATCATAAACTAAATCAAAGTGAATTTGCATAGTTGTTGTAGTCATTGGCATCCGTTTACCACCTTGCGCTTAGTTATAATTGAGATGATAGAACTATAGAATTCTGGTTAGATACTTTACGAACTGGTATTGTATTGTTTGAAGTGTTAATCTAAAGTTTAAAAGTCCTATTGCAAACTTTCAGTAAGTTCCGGTTACTCCATAAAGTTTAATAATTAGTATTAAATCAAGAGTAACAATTCCAAGTGTTAGTATATAAGTATCATGTTTGTCTCCATGATTCTTGATATTCAAAGGATTCTCTTAATATCAAGGTTATCTAGGATCTGAAAGAGTTATTTCAGAAACCATGATGTGTGGAAGATATTGTGATATCTGAAACGAAGTTTTGGTTACAACATGATAGAGTATAATATGGCAAAGTTCATGTTCTTATATTTTGATGAGAATTTGCAAAAGGTTGGAGACACTTGTTGTCCTAATCCACCAAAAGGTTTTAGATAGCAACATTATACTCACGATTCATCTTTATAAGCTAAAAGTAGCTTGATCATGGATAATTCCATGATAAGGGTGAATATTTGATGTAGGTAAAATGTTTACTACGCCAAGAGATTACTAAAGAAAGGAATTTGAAAGAACACCAAACATTTGATGATGGTGATCTACTTCAAAGTGCAAGTCCAAAGACATTGGTATTTAACTATACACGCTTTGGACTAAATATCATATGTATGACTCCACTATTGATGTTGATAGATTCTTTCAAAACAGAAAAGGAAATATTGAAAGAAAATCTCATAAGTATATGGCAGAAAGGAAAAGACTAGAATTGTTCAGCTTAAGTATATAGATGATATACATGTTATGGCTATATTCTTTGCTTATTAAACAATGTGGTTCTCAAGTATTTGATACTGAATTTGTTGGTGTGAATCGTCATACGAAACAACACAATTCATGAACTACAATGGCCTAAGTAACTAGCAAAAGAATATGTGATGATGTTCATCGAGAACAAATAAAGGGTTATTGTGTTGCTCGTTAAACATCAAAGCTTGCCTTCAAGATTTGTTTTATCAGGTATTATGAGAACAAAAGGGTTGTTCAAATAATTGCCGTAATTCATAAAAGATGGATGATTCACAAATCTCGTTGGAGAAATCACATCCATAAAACTAGTGCTAAAAATGTCGAAAGACAAATTGATTAAAAGATCACTTAGGAAGTGACATCGCCGTTTAAATTATATTGGAAAGAAAACATGAAGAAAGTCCATGTGGATGGAATTTTGGAGTCTTTTGATTTTGATCAAATAACGCTTGTGAAACTTTCCTAGAGATAATTAAAACTTCGTTCATAGGCCAAAAGGGAACGAATGACTAGCTTATTTGAACTTGTCCATATTGTTGTACAAAGTCCATTATGTGTAGTCAAAAGCGATGGATTTCAACTTCATATGTTTTCTCCGAAAATTTGAGTGAATATATGAATATTTACTTAATAAGGATAAAGTATGAAACACTTGAAAAGTTCAAAGACTTTCAAGATGAAGTGCAAAATCATTGTAACAAGAATATAAACAGTTTATGATAAAGATCATAAAGGAAGATATTTGAGTTACAGAGTTTAGCATAATACCTAAGATTTAAGGAATCGTTCCGTGGATTTGCATTTTTCCGAAAACACCATAAGAGTATGGAGCGTTCGAGATATGTAATTAAACCTTGTTTGACATGGTTAGATCAAAGGTATAATTCATAAAACTGCCATTATATTTTAAAGATTAAAAGCTTTAGAGATTACCGTTTTTTCCACTGAAAAGAGCTCCATCATAATTCGTTGAAATGACACCATATCAAGTTATGGTTTGGGATAAAACCCAAGTAGTCCTTTCTTAAAACATTGGTATGCTATGCATAAGAAAGATGTGTGCAACCAAAGTCGGATGAACCTGTCTTTGTATAACTATTAAGTATTCCTCCATATACACCGGAGACAAAAGTGTTTGTTGCTTAGAACGTCAAGTTTCTTTGAAAAGGAATTTTTCGTGAAAAGTTAAGTGGGAGGACAATAGAACTTTGATAAGGTTAAAAGAACCTTAGCTATATGTGCAAAGTTGCGCAGCGCCGAAAAGTGTTCCGGAGTTAGCAAACAATGCTCATGGCTCGCGTACTTCAAAGGTTGTGGTCACGGAGATCTAAGTTCCTATTGAAATAAGTAGGTCGGATGAACAATCAAATACCAAGATTTGAGAGTTAAATCATTATTTGGCAATAATGATCTGACTACACACAAAGAAGCGATGATGGGCCCTGACTCCGTCAAATGGCTTGAAGCCATAAAATCCGTGATAGTTTCATATGCGAGAGATCAAGCTTTGAACTTGAAAGACCCTCTGAAAAGGTACAAGACCTTACAGTCGTATTTGGATCTATAAAATAAATAGACATGGATGTTTTACATCTATGAAATAGTCGACATGTTGGGAAAGAGTTCACAAAATGTTCAAAGGTTGACTATGACAAGATTTGATCTTTCATAGTGATATTTAGTCTAGACGGATTAATGTAGCAACCACTACATATAATTTGTTATATGGTAGTTGAATAAACAAAACAAGTTCTTCTAATAGAATCGTTACCTAGGACATGTGCATAACACGGTCCATAGGGTTTTGTTAATTCAAAGGATGCTAAAAGCATATGCAAACTTCAATGGTTAAAGTGAGCATCGCGGAGTTGGAATCTTCACTATGATGAAACTGTTAAAGGAGTTTAAAAGTTCATTAGAGACAATGAAGATGCTTGCATTTGCAAGAAATTAAGTGGGAGCGCTAAGACATGTTTCTAATACATTATGTGGAAGACATATTGTTGATTGGAAATAATGTATCTTTTATTAACACATATTAAGAATTTCATCCCGATGAAAGACTTAGGCAAAACCCAAATATTTGGCATCAATAGACGCTAATATGGTTGTGCCAGAAGTACATAGACAAGATATTGAATGAGTTCAATATAGAAACTACAAGAGAGGTTATTGTCGCACAGAAAGGATTGAATGAGTTCAATGTTGATGATATATTCAAGTGTATTGACATTTGGTAAAGTGAAACAAATAATCAAGTATAGATTGATACTTGATGTATGAAATCACAAAGAGTATTTATATCAATCATATTGTGATATGTACAAATCCAGATATGTCCTATGCTCTAAATGTTGTGAGCATATACCAGAATGATTCGTAAGATGATCATTGGACAATAGTAAGGATATTCTTATGATCTTTTGGAAGAACTAAGAGTATAATATTTGTAGAAGTGACAAATAGATGGTTAGTTCATTGTAAAAGTACTACATTGATACTAGTTTTGTCACAAAGTACAAATTAAGTTTATCTCAATCTAAACTAAGGGTGGCACAATATAATGGAAAGTGAGTTCCATAATGGATTTGGATGAGTTCCAAAGTTAAGACATTGTGACAGATACTACAACAAAAGGCTAAGTATATGACTGCTATAATAGCAGCTAAAGAGGGCGTTTGTGTCAAGTAGTTTGTTATCAAACTAGGTGTAGTTCACAGCGGGATAATACTATGAAGATATATTGTACGACAATATTATCAACATGTTTTAACCCCAAAGAGCTAAAGGTCACACCGAAAGACCAAATTTATACAAAGCCATCTCATTAGAGAATGAGTGATGCGTAGAGACGCAAAGACATGCAATTACACACGGACCTGGAAGTGTCAGATCTGGAGATCAGTTGACCACTAGCAATCGTGTACATACAACACCGGAAAGCCATAGGTGTTGAATACACAAAGGTTTGAAACTAGATTATTGACTCTAGTGCAAGTGGGAGACTGTTGGAGATATGCCCAAGAGGCAATAATAAAGTGGTTATTATCATATCTTCACACTTATGATAAATGTTTACATACCATGCTATAATTGTATTAACCGGAAACATTAATACTTGTGTGATTTGTAAACTAAAATAAGAGTCCCTAGTGAAGCCTCTTGTTAAACTAGCTTGTTGGTTAATATATGATCATGGTTTCCTGATCATGAACATAGAGATGTTATTAACAACAAGGTCATATCATTAGGAGAATGATGTGATGGACATACTCCTATAGATAAGCGTAGCATAAAGATCAAGTCATTTCATTAGTTCATTTGCTATATGCTTTCTGATACATAGTAACCTAATTCCTTCGACCATGAGATCATGCATATCACCTTTACCGGATGGATGCTTTGATGCCATCAAACACCACACCGTAACAGGGTGGCTATAAAGGTGGCATTGAGTGTTCAGAAAGTATTGGTTGAAACACATGGATCAAGAGTGGGATTTGTCCATCCATATGACGGATAGATATACTCTGGGCCCTCTCGGTGAAATGTCATCCAATTAGCTTGCAAGCATGTGACTGGCTCACAAGGGATCACATATCACGGGAACGAGAAAAGAGTACTTATCAGTAACGAGGTTGAACTAGGTATGCAGAGATACCAACGATCATAACCTCGGATAAGTAAACTATCGTGAGACAAAGGGAAATTGGTATCGTATGTAAGTGGTTCATTCGATCGCAAAGTAATCGTAGAAATATGTGGGAGCCATATGAATTTCCAGATTCCTCTATTGGTTATTGTTTGGAGAAGTGTCTCGATCATGTCCGCATAATTCACGAACCGTAGGGAGACACACTTAAGGATTCGACGTTGTTTGAGTAGTTATGGTATTATGAGAAAGAGACCGAATGTTGTTCGGAGTCTCGGATGGGATCCGGGATATCACGAGGTGATCCGGAATGGTCCGGAGAATAAGATTCATATAAGGAAAGTCCCGTTTCGGAGTTCGGGAATGATTCCGGTATTTTCATCGGGAATGTTCTAGAAGGTTCCGGATTGTCCGGCACTCCGGGGGGGAGGGTACATGAATGTGTCATTGAATGATTGCATCATGTACTAAGTGTTCTTGCTGTTCCAAAAAACTTGAAAGTCAAACTGCCAGTTTGAAAGTCAAACGGCTAAAAGAGGAAACTGTGGAAAACAGGAAACTGTGGGAAACAGGAAACTGTGGGAAACAAGCAAGAGGAGTTTGAAACCAACTTGGAGGAGGAGTTCCTCTCCTCCAAGCCGGCGCCCAGCCCTAGGCCGAGTTGGGGAGGGCCTCCCCTCCCTCCCTGGCGCGCCTAGCCCCTCCACCTATAAAAGGAGGGGCAGGGCCTCCTCCTTGAGACACACAAGTTTCTACCTCTAATCTCCGGTTTAGAGCCGTTTGGTTTAGAGCTTCTAATTGCTTTAGCCTGCGGTTTAGAGCCTTCTAATTGGTGTGTCTAATCTCTAGACCACTAATAGCCCTCTCTCATAATCCACCATACTCGCTCCGGCTTAAGGCGAAGCCCTGCGAGATCTCCCCTCTACTTCCGGTACCACGCCGTTGTGCTGCCGGAATCGCGAGGAGAGTGCTACAACCTCCACTGCCTGCTGGAACAAGGGAGAGGAAGGTCTTCGTCGAGTACCGAACGTGTGACCGACTGCGGAAGCGCTGCCGGAACGCAGCGCCGGAAGGATCGTCTACGCGATCTTGAGATCGGCAAGTGTACGACTACATCACCCACGAGAATCTGCTCTCGTTAACCGCTTTGGAATCTTCGAGGGTAAGTTATTCCATCGACTCGTTGATACAATCTAGTAGATAGATCTTGGCTTGTTTGTTTGTATGCGATAGAAAAGTTTTGTTTTCCATGCTATGAACCCCTACAACTGGTACATGTAGTGCTCGCGCCGAGCGAGCGGAACGAGCCGCCGCCCGAGCCAGCAGTTGTACAGGTTTATCGTCTGGAGGCCCTTCTTCTTTAGACCACGGATGGTCTGGAGCATCTCGTCGACGACCATCCGCTGGTCGTTGGGGAGCTTGCCGACTTGGAGACGGCGCGGCTCGGACCGATTGGCGGAGTACCGTGGGATCGCCGCCTCGCCCTCCGGGGTCGCCTCGGTTACATAAAACCACGACTTCTTCCAGTCGCTCGCTGCCTTGGCGGGCAGCATCAGGTCGAAGAATGAAGCCTTCGACTTGAGCTGGAAGGTTAGGCCGCCCGCGGCTAGCATTAGGCCGCCCGCTTCCTCGCGGCTGATCCGTCCGTGGAACAGATCTTGCCACAAGGGGAAGTAGGGCCGGCAGCCCAAGTAGCATTCGCAGAACGCCACAAAGATGGCGAGCTGCTCGATGCTGTGGGGACCCAGATCCGAAGGCTGGATCCCGTAGTAGGCGCAGAAGCGCCGGAAGAACAGGGACGTGGGGAACCCTAGCCCCCGTTCAAGGTGGCTGGTGAAGCAGATGAACTCCCTCTCTTGCGGATTCGGGGTCGTCTCTCCGGCTGCGGGAATGCGCCAACAGCTGGCTCGCAAGATCCCGGCCTCCTCGAAGGAAGCCAGTTGCTCCCTCGTGCATTTAGATCTGCCCCACGGCTCGGTGGAGAGGGCCATGGCAGAGAAATTTGCTGGGGGTCGGGGGATTTCGGGTCGGCTGGATCGCGATGCGAAGGGAGACGAAAGGTGTGCGAAGTCGGAGGAAATGGCGAGGAGGTGGTTCTCTGATCGCCTGCCATTCCTCTTATATAGCGGTTGTTACCCGCCAAATCAGGGAGCCGTTACAACGCGGCGATTACGCCAAAAGTTACCGTTGGATTACTCCAACGGCTAGTTTGACCATGTTTAACGGTCCAACTTCAGCCACTCGGCTCGCCGACCCAACCACTATGACAGTGATTCGCCGACTCGACTCGCCAAAGCTGCGAGCAGTATGATTAGTTTTTCCTTTATACAGGAGCCCGCCGCCGATTCGACTGGATGTCTACTCAGCAGCCGTATGCTCCGACTGCCAGCAGCCACCCACGCCTAATCGACGGCGGCCTCGGGGACTACTGATGGGGATATGCCTACAGGGGTATACCCAGCAGGACGTTTCCGACTGGCCCAAGAACTGGCGAGTGGGCCTGCAAGACGGCGACTGGATTGAAGCCCAGCGAGGAACCAAGCGATTGGAAGCTGAAGGCCCAGGCGAGTAGATAGGCCCAGTCGGATTAGGTTAAACGAGTACCGAAGCTTAAACTGAATCGGTTGAGATATGTAAACCCTAGGGGAGGTGAGCCTATATAAACCCCCCCTGTAGGGCGAGTAGAAATACGTTCCATCATACACCCAAGAGACTCGCCGCCTAGCCGCCGAGCTCGCCCATTGTACCACCTCCATAATACAATCTAGCAGGAGTAGGTCTTTACCCTCCGGGGGGCGAACCTGGGTAAAACCCTGTGTCTTTGCCCTCATCTCGCACCGCAGATGGCTGGCCGCCCTTGCCCCTCGTTCTACTACTCGTTGCCGATTGCAGCATCTGCCGTGACCATTCCCACGACATGGTACTTGTCGTTGGCGACACCCCTCCGAGCATTCTCATTCTATGGAAGAAGAAAGTTAAAACATTGTTTGGTCTACTTGGAGCATCTAACCAGAGAATTTCCACCTAGAAGTTAGGGGGCTACAGCGAGAGTTTTTAACTTAGCAATATGCTTAGTCTTTCTTTAAGCATCTAGTCGAAACTAATTCAGTTTTCGATTAAGAAGCTTGGGGGATACAATATAAAGTTTTTAACTCAGTCATATGCTTAGTTTCTCTTTAAAGCATCTAGTCGGAACTAATTCAGTTACAACTAGAAGCTTGGGGGATACAGTATTGAAATTTATAAACACTACGTATGCTACTCTGAAAGCATCTAGTCGGAATAATTCATTCAAACTATATGCTTGGGGGCTAGAGTGAGAAGTTTTCTAGCTTAGTCACTCTTCGAGCATTTAGATGCAAAGATGTAACTACCTCGGTGAATTACGCTCCTAGATACAAGCCTGGATGAGCGGAAGTGGTTGAAATAGTACGGTGGGGCCCCAAAAGCCACTCACGGGTAGACCTTTCGGCCGTCCCAACCACTTCCAATTCATCGGGACCTATACGGGCGGCGTAATCGGCAGGCGAAGGGATCAACTACATACACAAATGAGTATGTATGCAAGCCACCATACAAAAGTACATCAGAGCCATTCCATCTAGAAAGAAAGGAAAATATAGCAACGCCATACGGCAAGATTCAAATGACCTAGATAGATATAATATTTTAGGATAATTCCTCATACATCACACATCAGAGTATCAAGCGGAAGCGGCAAAACAAGTCCGAGTACGGATAAGAAGCAAATCGGCATAAGATGCCACAGAAATAAGCACATCCCGCCCACAGATCTCACGGATCCCCGTTCCCGGAATCTCTACACCGAACGATCGTTGCCCACATCATCAGCCTCTTCCACCCAGTATCCGTCCTGCGAGTGTACCTGTTCATCTGAACCAAATAATTTATCGTGTGAGACCCTAAGGGTACTCAGCAAGTCTTTATGACTCTAAAGGGGACACAACCTGGGGTGGACGCAATTGCAGCAAAAGATAAACCTAACAGTTCTAAAGATAAACGCTAACCATCCTCCTAACCAAAGATAGACGGATGTCCGTGAATTAATGACAACAGTTATAACAGTAATTTCATCAGATCCATCCTCCTCCTCGCTTACCAACGAGGAAGCGGACGAACAAATTCCCCATCCGTTGGCAATTTTATTAACCATTCCATGAGTGTTGCACTATTTACTAGTCATTTACTTAGTCAGATTAAAGCGGTACTTTAGTTATGCTTGTCTATGATCGAGAAACTGTGCTCCAAGTCGTCCATAACCGCGGACACGGCTTTCAGAAAGTTTTACCCTGCAGGGGTGCACAAATAGCAACACACACTCGATCAACCTCGGAAAAACCAAATCAAAACCCAACGAGGCCTTCACGACAAAGCAATCACAGGATTCAGAAATATTTCAGGGGGGCCACCCCATTGAGTAGACCCGCAACAAAGCTAGCTGACTCCGAGACGGACTCAAGGTGTGCGACAATGGCTGTAAACGACTAGGAACCCAAAACTGGGATTGTCGATACCGCGAAAACATTCCGCTTACCTAAACAGTACAGTGTGCTCCTCGCACAATCGTAAATAAAGCAGTAAAGCATGGCATAAGTACAGGATCGTAAATAAAACCTCAAACTAGTTTGTGGCCCCAAGAAATAAGAATGAATCAAGATCTGGCTCAGGGGGGTCCCATAAGCCTCCCGGATGTGGATAGCGCGAATATTCAAGGAACAGGTTTCAAGTACTCGGGGTCCTACGGGACACAAGTGAGCAGGAAAAACCAAATAGCAGATATTGCCCACCGGTGCCGCTTTCATTAGTTATCCCATTACTACTCAGGTTAAGTTGTTTAGGTACCTCGTTATCCATCAGACTCTCACATACCCTACACATGCTGTTCTACGACTCGCATGGCTCAAACAACTCCTGTAGTAATGGCTCATGGGATGGGGGAACAAGCTTGGTGGGGTTTAAAAGTAAGGGCTATGCAATACTTGGGATTCAGTTTAATGCAATCGCGACTCAATGATGCAAGAGTAAGATAGAGGCAATAGGTACTGTATGTATGCAAGCATGTGGTAGTGCTTGCCTGGCAACTCAGTTGAAGCGAGAGACGGATCTGGGTAGTGCTCCTGGTTCTCTTGATATATCCCCTGCTCAGTGTCTATTCGAAGAAGAACCAAACAAACAAGGGCCAACATAAATAAAGTGCACAAGCATAGTAATAAAATGCGTCAAGCAAACAATCATGCCATGATGAATGATGCACAAGTTGCATGGCAATAATGTGGCATGGCATGGGTGAAGTGTAGAATACAAGAAATAACATTTTTATTGGGTTTTGGTCACATTTTATTATCATATTAGTTGCTGTATACTATATGTTTATATGATGCATGCTGCAATTGAAGCCATGGATAGCATAAACAGAAAGTTCTCGTCGAGCTGATCATTTTAGACATATCATTTGTTAAATTCGGAGTTATATATCAAAAGTTATTAATTTATTAAGTTCCAGTGGCATTTGTTGTAATTTTATCAACTTGGAATTTTAAATGTGCAAAAGGTAATTTGAATAGCATATTTGAAATCCTCACATTTTTCTGATTCAAATTCATATATCATTTGCATTATTTGGATTTATAATTGAAAAGTTATTTGAAATCAGATTTATATTTGAATTTGAATTAATTTGAATCAGTTTTGAATTTAAACAGACAACCAAAAACTTTTGTTACACACCCTGTGCTAACCGTAGTCGCTGACAGGTGGGGACACGGTAGGCTCGGGGCCACACGTGGGCGCGCCAGCGGGGGCGTGCCACGTGGAGGGGCCGGGACCGCGGGTTGGTTTTGAGAAACGTGGGGAGCCTTTTTATAAAAACGCCACCGACGCTGACTGGTGGGGCTACGGGGACGGCGGGTTTAGGCGGGAGAATCTACAGGGACCTAAACGCAAAACATGCATCGGCTGCTGCTGGACGCGGTGCTGCGGCGTGGATCTGGCCGGGTTTCGGTCGACGATGGCGACGCCGTCGCCGGCCTAAATGCCACGACCCTAAAACGAAAAACGAAGAGGGGTTCATGGCCTACAACATCTGTTCGGGGTGCTAGCGCGGAGGAGGGCCGCAGCGCGCGGGGCAGGGCGATGAACAGAGGCGGAAAAGAACTGCTGCGGGTGCTGCTGTCGGCCAGACGCGCGGCGCGCGCGCAGAGCGTTCGGCGGACGGCGGCGACACTACGGGGCAAGAGAGGGCAAGGGAGCATGTCCAGGGGATCGAGGAGCTCACCAGGATCCCGTCAGAGGTGAAGGTTTGGCCGGAGGGACTGCCGATCTGCAAGGAGGCTGACGCACTGGGGAGCTAGGGTTTCGTCGGCGGCGCTGGTGCTCCTCGGCCTGACGCTCTCCTCCTCCGTGGCTCCGTGAATAGGGTGAAGCAGCGGATCCACACGGCTTCACCGACAACCTTAGTGCCGCGCCCGCCGCCTGGATCGACGTCGACGAGAGGGAGCCGTCGGTGTCGGGGTAGATGGTGGTGGGGAGGGAGAAGGGAGGTGAGGCAGGGTCTCTGGGGAATCTGGAAGGGCAGAGGGGCAAGGTGGGAGTAGAGGGGTGGATAAGAACGGGAGGGGCAGGTGAGGATTGCGTGGGGGAGGGGAAGGTGGCTTCGGCCACCTTTTTGCACCCCTCCTTCACGTGCTCGGCATGGGGCCAGGGGATGGCGCAGGCAGGGCTAAGGGAGGGCTGCCAAGTGGGGTCGGCGAGTGCAAGGGGGCAGGGGCAGGCTCGGTTAGAGGGGCCCCTAGGGCAGGGAGAGAAGAGAGGGAGAGAGGTGGGCTCGGGTAGGAGGTCTAGGGTAGTAGGGAGGGTGGCTCGGCTAGGGTTTGCTTATATGGGGTAGGAGGGTAGCTGGGGGGCCTACTGGCAGAGATGGGGAGGGTAGGTCGAGAGAGAAAGAGAGGGTGAGATGGGGTGTGATTAACTAGAGGGGTAGGTTTAGGGTTGCTAGAGTGGAGAGGAAAAGGTGAGAGCTAGGTTTCTAGATGCTTGCATTCTCCAACTAGATCAAGCAAGGTCGACACAAACTCAAACAAGATGGCCCACTGAGAAAGAAGAAAAAGAGGTGATCCATGCAAGCAAAACAATTAAAAATTCAAATGTCAAGTAAAAGGTGGTACTTGCATGGCTCTAGCTAGATCAAGCAAAGAAGGAGAGAGAGAGAGGGTATGACCCACTCCCAGAACTTCAAATAAAATCCAGATGACCTAGATGTGGTGGTTTTGCATGGCCCATGCAGATGCATTAAATGCTAGGTATTATCCTGTGAAAACAAAACAATATCTCATGGCATTTATTTATTTGCATCCTCCAAAGTTGGAGTAAGGGCCAAGCAAAAGGATTGGTAATGGATCCACCCAACCCACATGAGCTAGGTAAACTCAAATAAATGCCAGCTCATATTAATTGGATGGTGGAATTATAACGTGGAGAAAGAAAGGGTGGTGGAGTCAATAAAGATATGCCCCCAACTCAACTTGGGCATTTAACAATATATCAAGAACCAAATACAATATCAAGAGGCAAATACAATTAATAATGCATATGAGGTAAGAACCAAAACAAAGAGGGTTTTTGTATGATGCTCAAATGCAAGGTGGCATGAAGACATGAGCATGATATGATGATGATGCAACAATTATATGTAGGAAGTGGCCCTTTTATTACTAGATCAAGTAGCATTACAGATGTTAGACAACTGGGATGCTACAACTCTCCCCCACTAAACAGGAATCTCGCCCCGAGATTCTAGGAAGAAGAAGAAGACACAAAGAGGGTAGGATAGTTGACACGGAGTTCATCTTCACGCTCCCAAGTGGCTTCATCAACAGAATGGTGTGACCACTGCACCTTGCAGAACTTGATGGACTTGTTGCGAGTCCTTCTTTCTGCGGTCTCAAGGATTTTGGTGGGGTGTTCTTGATAAGACAGGTCTTCTTGGAGATTGATTAGCTCATGATCCACGGTCCTACCGGGATCTTTGAAGCACTTCTTGAGCTGAGAGATGTGGAAAACATCATGAACCTTGAGTTTTTCCGGGAGCTCCAGGGCATAAGAAACTTCTCCTCTTCTTCCACGAATTTTGAAGGGACCGATGTATCTAGGAGCCAGCTTTCCTTTGATACCAAAGCGGTGTGTGCCTTTCATGGGAGTGACACGAAGGTACACGAGATCACCAGGGACATACACCATGTCCGTGTGCTTCCTGTCATAATTGCTCTTATGACGACTTTGAGCAATCTTTAGGTTTTCAAGAATGATATGCACCTTCTCCTCCGCTTGAGTTACAATATCAGGGCCAAACCATATTCTTTCTCCTGCACCTGACCAACCAATCGGAGTTCTGCACTTGCGACCATAGAGAGCCTCAAATGGTGCCATCTTCAGACTCTTCTGGAAGTTGTTGTTGTAAGAGAATTCAGCATAAGGAAGACATTCTTCCCACTTCATGCCAAAAGAGATGACGCAAGCACGAAGCATATCCTCCAGAATCTGATTGATCCTTTCAACTTGTCCTTGCGACTGAGGGTGGTAAGTTGTGCTGAAGTTCAACTTTGTTCCCAAAGCATTTTGGAAACTTTCCCAGAACTTGGAAGTGAAGATGCTTCCCCGGTCTGAACTGATCTCAAGCGGAACCCCATACAGAGAGACAATTCTGTTGATATAGAGCTTAGCCAACTGAATTCTAGAAATTGTTTCCTTGACGGGGAAGAAATGAGCCACTTTAGAAAGCCTGTCGATGACAACAAAGATTGCATTGTTGCCCTTCTGCGACCTTGGAAAACCAGTGATGAAGTCCATCTCTACTTTCTCCCATTTCCATTCCGGAGGTTTCAATGGTTGTAGAAGACCGAAAGGTTTTTGATGGACAGCTTTCACTCTGCGGCAGACATCACACTCCGAGACATACTTTGCACAATATCGTTTCAGACCAGGCCACCAATATTGTGTTTTCAAGTCCATGTACATCTTTGTGCTGCCAGGGTGGATAGATAGAACAGAATCGTGCGCCTCCTTAAGAACTTGCTCTCTCAAACCCGGGTAGTTCGGAACAAACATCCGGTGTTCAAAGAAAAGCGTGCCTTGATCATCGACGTGGAAGGACTCATACTTCGGAAGCTGAAGTTGGGAGGTGATCTTTCTGGTGTGCGGATCACCACGCTGACGAAAACGAATCTTTTCTTCCAAGAGAGGAGTAGCCAGAAGGTTCAGAAGATGCCCTTGTTCCACAATTCCCAGGTTGAGCTGACGGAATTCCTTGCACAAAAGAGGTTGCTGTTCTTCCATCATGAGGTTGTTGACATAAGCTTTGTGGCTGAGAGCATCGGCCATGACATTAGCTTTGCCCGGTGTGTAGTTGATGGTCAAATCAAAATCATTGATTGCTTCAATCCATCTCCTCTGCCGAAGGTTGAGATCGGGCTGAGTGAAGATATACTTCAAACTCTTGTGATCAGAAAAGATTTCACAACGGTTGCCAAGCAAGTAGTGCCTCCAAAGTTTCAAAGCAAAGACAACTGCTGCTAGCTCGAGGTCATGTGTGGGATAGTTGATCTCATGCGTCTTCAACTGTCGAGAGGCATAAGCAACAACTTGTCTTTCTTGCATCAGGACCTCACCCAATCCTTGCAAAGAGGCGTCACAGAATATCTGGAAAGGCTTAGATGTATCCGGAGGGACCAAGACTGGTGTGGAACTGAGCTTCTCTTTGAGTGTCTCAAAGCTTGCTTGGCATGCAGGAGTCCAAAGGTATTTCTTGCCTTTCTTGAGGAGATCGGTAAGAGGCTTCGCTATCTTCAAGAAGTTCTGAACGAAGCAACGGCAATAACTAGCCAAACCGAGGAAACTCCGCACTTCTTTGACATTAACAGGAGGAAGCCATTCAACAATTGTCTTTACCGTTTTCGGGTTTAATGCAATGCCCTTGGCAGAGATGACGTGACCAAGATAGGTTACTTGAGGCAGCCAAAACTCACACTTTGAGAACTTTGCATACAAGCGGTTCTCGCGAAGCTTGTTTAGGACACAACGAAGGTGTTCTTCATGCTCTTCCTTGGACTTAGAATAGACTAGGATGTCATCCAGATAAACCACAACGAACTTATCAAGGTACTCCATGAAGACCGAGTTCATAAGCCTCGAGAAGGTAGCAGGTGCGTTGGTGAGACCGAAAGACATGACTGTGTACTCATACAGGCCATAGCGGGTGGTGAAAGCTGTTTTAGGAACATCTTCCTTGCGAATCTTGATTTGGTGATAACCACTTCTCAAGTCAAGCTTAGAGAACACCACAGCTCCAGCTAGCTGATCGAAGAGATCATTAATCCGCGGAAGGGGATATTTGTTCTTGATGGTTTTAGCATTGAGAGCCCGATAGTCAACACAAAGTCTATCAGTCATGTCACGCTTCTTCACAAAGATTGTTGGGCTACCCCAAGAGGAAGTACTGTGTTGAATGAAACCCAACTTCTCTTGTTCATCAAGCTGTCGTTTGAGTTCAGCCAACTCAGAAGGACCCATTTTATAAGGCCGCTTGGAGATAGGAGCCGTTCCAGGTTCAAGCTCAATTACAAACTCAACCTCACGATCTGGAGGCATACCCGGCAACTCTTTAGGAAAAACATCCGGAAACTCACAGACCACTGGGACTCTCTGAATAGCTTCCATAGCATCATCATTCAGAGCCGCCAAAGAGAAAAGCTGGACAGCAGGAGTCAGACTTGGAGAAAAGACTATATGGCCTTCAGGAATCTTCAGAGAAACCGAGCGTTCAGCACAATCAATCGCAGCTGCATTTGCTGTCAACCAATCCATGCCCAAGATGACATCAATGTCAGAATTGCCCAGAAGAATTAAGGAAGCCGAGAACGAAGAGCCACCAATCTCAATTTGATTGCCATGGCTGACTTTAGAAGCTACCATATTTGCTCCAGGAGAAAGGACCATTAACTTCTTAAGAAGAGGATCCGCCGCTAACCCATTGTCACTTGCAAACTTGAAAGAAACAAAAGAGTGCGATGCACCAGAATCGAACAAAACTCGTGCAGGGACTGAGTTAACGGAAAGCATACCCATCACAACTCCAGGTGCATGCTCAGCTTGAGCGGCGTTGACACAATTGGCACGAGCAACAGTAGACCCGGGCTTAGTGTTGATGTTGAGAGCCCGAGGTGGTGGTGCACGAACCATAGGAGAGCTTGCCGCAGATCTTGGAGGGGGTGGAGGAAGAGCTTTGTTCTTCAACGGACAGTTCCAGTTCAGATGTCCAGGATCTCCACATGTGAAACAAGCACCAGGTGGACGTGGAGCAACGTAGCCAGGGACTCCGCCAGGCGCTCCAGGGTAGTTGTGGGTGTAGCCCCTGGGAGCAGCAGTGACGAAGTTTGGTGGCCTTGACGCGTAGCTTGCAGGTCTTGGTGAAGCCGGGAGCGACGGTGGGGTGTTAGGAACCCAGACTCGCCGCTTAGAAGGAGCTGACATAGCTGAAGAGCTTGGTGCATCACGGTTGTGTTTCTTGGACTCCTCAAACACTTGCCTACTTGCTTCCTCCTGCAGAGCTGTATGATGAAGTTCCAGGAAAGATGTCGGCCTTGCATGTGTGATTGCATATTTGATCGATGCATTGAGCCCTTGCCTGAACCTCTTTTGCTTCTTCTTGTCATCGGAGACCTCATCGCCACCATAACGAGAAAGGTTCATGAAGTTCCTGATGTAGGTGTTGACATTATCATTTCCCTGCTTGAGGTTGAGAAACGCTTCCTTCATCCTTTCCATGACAATCTCTGACAGGAATTGCTCTTTGAAAGCTCCAGAGAACTGTTCCCAAGTGGGCTGAAAACCAGTGCAGCTTGCCTTCAAGTAATTCTCCCACCAGAGAGCTGCATCTCCCTTTAGAAGGTGAGTAGCACACTTTACCCACTCCTGCTCAGGAACATCAGCAGTCTCGAGTAACCTTGACATCTCACGCAACCAATCATCTGCGTCCAGTGGTCGATCGGAAATATCAAACTGGCGAGGGTTGAACTTCAGGAAGCTTTTGATGTCGCCCCGCTTGGGAGGTGGAGGTAATGGAGCAAACTCATTTCTCCTGACACTTTCTTCCAAACGCTGCTGGTTCTGCTGCATTGCTGTCAAGGCATTGGCTATGTTTGACAACGCGGCCCCCAACTCCGGTGGTATGTCCTCATCTGAACGGCGTGGTGGAGCCATCCTGAGATTGATATAAAACACAAGTCAGTACTATAATGGAGAATAATAATAATCCAAAATAGTACCAAGATGGAATTAACCAAGATTAAAGGATACAATTTACTAAGATGATATTAAAATATCAACAAAGTTCAAAGCACCTAGAAGATATTAAGCATATCGCACACGACTGAAAAGGAGTGTGGTACACAAATATATCAAAGAAAAATTTTCCACAAATTTCGGCATTAAAATACCAATAGATGCGCAAAATTACTTTAACGAATCAAGATTAGTGACTCTACCAATTCAATATACAAAAGCGAATGATAAGAGTAGTGGTATGGTCGCGACTCCATCCCGCACTCAAATCATTACTCCGCACATGAATAAGTGGAACACATATCCTAACCCCTTCTTCTCACGTTGAACCTAAGATTAGCACTACGGAAACGAACACCCCAAACAAGATAACGTCGGATAACAAAGAGTAAGACAGATCGCGTCGGTATACAACGAATCAAATAGATCGCGTCGGTTTGCAAAGCCTGTCGGTATGGAATGTACCAACAGTTGATAACCAAAAGGCCGATTAGATAACAACTTGGATGCAACAGATAGACAAAGAATTACACACACACACACACACAAACACACAACCTATGGTACTACGGAAACCCAGAACACGTGAATCCTAGTTTGAACTTTAAGGAGAGGATTGAAAACGTTACACTTCCTTACCAGAAAAGGGTGGGTGGGAGGGTAAGAAGAAAAATGGAAGCAATCCTACTCTCACGTTTTATTTTTCCCTAATATACATAACTACCAAAAATATTACTAGACTGACAATGACCGTTTGGCTGAGACCCTGAAGGTCGGGATGGTTCTGATACCAATTGTAACTACCTCGGTGAATTACGCTCCTAGATACAAGCCTGGATGAGCGGAAGTGGTTGAAATAGTACGGTGGGGCCCCAAAAGCCACTCACGGGTAGACCTTTCGGCCGTCCCAACCACTTCCAATTCATCGGGACCTGTACGGGCGGCGTAATCGGCAGGCGAAGGGATCAACTACATACACAAATGAGTATGTATGCAAGCCACCATACAAAAGTACATCAGAGCCATTCCATCTAGAAAGAAAGGAAAATATAGCAACGCCATACGGCAAGATTCAAATGACCTAGATAGATATAATATTTTAGGATAATTCCTCATACATCACACATCAGAGTATCAAGCGGAAGCGGCAAAACAAGTCCGAGTACGGATAAGAAGCAAATCGGCATAAGATTCCACAGAAATAAGCACATCCCGCCCACAGATCTCACGGATCCCCGTTCCCGGAATCTCTACACCGAACGATCGTTGCCCACATCATCAGCCTCTTCCACCCAGTATCCGTCCTGCGAGTGTACCTGTTCATCTCAACCAAATAATTTATCGTGTGAGACCCTAAGGGTACTCAGCAAGTCTTTATGCCTCTAAAGGGGACACAACCTGGGGTGGACGCAATTGCAGCAAAAGATAAACCTAACAGTTCTAAAGATAAACGCTAACCATCCGCCTAACCAAAGATAGACGGATGTCCGTGAATTAATGACAACAGTTATAACAGTAATTTCATCAGATCCATCCTCCTCCTCGCTTACCAACGAGGAAGCGGACGAACAAATTCCCCATCCGTTGGCAATTTTATTAACCATTCCATGAGTGTTGCACTATTTACTAGTCATTTACTTAGTCAGATTAAAGCGGTACTTTAGTTATGCTTGTCTATGATCGAGAAACTGTGCTCCAAGTCGTCCATAACCGCGGACACGGCTTTCAGAAAGTTTTACCCTGCAGGGGTGCACAAATAGCAACACACACTCGATCAACCTCGGAAAAACCAAATCAAAACCCAACGAGGCCTTCACGACAAAGCAATCACAGGATTCAGAAATATTTCAGGGGGCCACCCCATTGAGTAGACCCGCAACGAAGCTAGCTGACTCCGAGACGGACTCAAGGTGTGCGACAATGGCTGTAAACGACTCGGAACCCAAAACTAGGATTGTCGATACCGCGAAAACATTCCGCTTACCTAAACAGTACAGTGTGCTCCTCGCACAATCGTAAATAAAGCAGTAAAGCATGGCATAAGTACAGGATCGTAAATAAAACCTCAAACTAGTTTGTGGCCCCAAGAAATAAGAATGAATCAAGCTCTGGCTCAGGGGGGTCCCATAAGCCTCCCGGATGTGGATAGCGCGAATATTCAAGGAACAGGTTTCAAGTACTCGGGGTCCTACGGGACACAAGTGAGCAGGAAAAACCAAATAGCAGATATTGCCCACCGGTGCCACTTTCATTAGTTATCCCATTACTACTCAGGTTAAGTTGTTTAGGTACCTCGTTATCCATCAGACTCTCACATACCCTACACATGCTGTTCTACGACTCGCATGGCTCAAACAACTCCTGTAGTAATGGCTCATGGGATGGGGGAACAAGCTTGGTGGGGTTTAAAAGTAAAGGCTATGCAATACTTGGGATTCAGTTTAATGCAATCGCGACTCAATGATGCAAGAGTAAGATAGAGGCAATAGGTACTGTATGTATGCAAGCATGTGGTAGTGCTTGCCTGGCAACTCAGTTGAAGCGAGAGACGGATCTGGGTAGTGCTCCTGGTTCTCTTGATATATCCCCTGCTCAGTGTCTATTCGAAGAAGAACCAAACAAACAAGGGCCAACATAAATAAAGTGCACAAGCATAGTAATAAAATGCGTCAAGCAAACAATCATGCCATGATGAATGATGCACAAGTTGCATGGCAATAATGTGGCATGGCATGGGTGAAGTGTAGAATACAAGAAATAACATTTTTATTGGGTTTTGGTCACATTTTATTATCATATTAGTTGTTGTATACTATATGTTTATATGATGCATGCTGCAATTGAAGCCATGGATAGCATAAACAGAAAGGTCTCGTCGAGCTGATCATTTTAGACATATCATTTGTTAAATTCGGAGTTATATATCAAAAGTTATTAATTTATTAAGTTCCAGTGGCATTTGTTGTAATTTTCTCAACTTGGAATTTTAAATGTGCAAAAGGTAATTTGAATAGCATATTTGAAATCCTCACATTTTTCTGATTCAAATTCATATATCATTTGCATTATTTGGATTTATAATTGAAAAGTTATTTGAAATCAGATTTATATTTGAATTTGAATTAATTTCAGTTTTGAATTTAAACAGACAACCAAAAACTTTTGTTACACACCCTGTGCTAACCGCAGTCGCTGACAGGTGGGGACACGGTAGGCTCGGGGCCACACGCGGGCGCGCCAGCGGGGGCGTGCCACGTGGAGGGGCCGGGACCGCGGGTTGGTTTTGAGAAACGTGGGGAGCCTTTTTATAAAAACGCCACCGACGCTGACTGGTGGGGCTACGGGGACGGCGGGTTTAGGCGGGAGAATCTACAGGGACCTAAACGCAAAACATGCATCGGCTGCTGCTGGACGCGGTGCTGCGGCGTGGATCTGGCCGGGTTTCGGTCGACGATGGCGACGCCGTCGCCGGCCTAAATGCCACGACCCTAAAATGAAAAACGAAGAGGGGTTCATGGCCTACAACATCTGTTCGGGGTGCTAGCGCGGAGGAGGGCCGCAGCGCGCGGGGCAGGGCGATGAACAGAGGCGGAAAAGAACTGCTGCGGGTGCTGCTGTCGGCCAGACGCGACGCGCGGCGCGCGCGCAGAGCGTTCGGCGGACGGCGGCGACACTACGGGGCAAGAGAGGGCAAGGGAGCATGTCCAGGGGATCGAGGAGCTCACCAGGATCCCGTCAGAGGTGAAGGTTTGGCCGGAGGGACTGCCAATCTGCGAGGAGGCTGACGCACTGGGGAGCTAGGGTTTCGTCGGCGGCGCTGGTGCTCCTCGGCCTGACGCTCTCCTCCTCCGTGGCTCCGTGAACAGGGTGAAGCAGCGGCTCCACACGGCTTCACCGACAACCTTAGTGCCGCGCCCGCCGCCTGGATCGACGTCGACGAGAGGGAGCCGTCGGTGTCGGGGTAGATGGTGGTGGGGAGGGAGAAGGGAGGTGAGGCAGGGTCTCTGGGGAATCTGGAAGGGCAGAGGGGCAAGGTGGGAGTAGAGGGGTGGATAAGAACGGGAGGGGCAGGTGAGGATTGCGTGGGGGAGGGGAAGGTGGCTTCGGCCACCTTTTTGCACCCCTCCTTCACGTGCTCGGCATGGGGCCAGGGGATGGCGCAGGCAGGGCTGAGGGAGGGCTGCCAAGTGGGGTCGGCGAGTGCAAGGGGGCAGGGCAGGCTCGGTTAGAGGGGCCCCTAGGGCAGGGAGAGAAGAGAGGGAGAGAGGTGGGCTCGGGTAGGAGGTCTAGGGTAGTAGGGAGGGTGGCTCGGCTAGGGTTTGCTTAGATGGGGTAGGAGGGTAGCTGGGGGGCCTGCTGGCAGAGATGGGGAGGGTAGGTCGAGAGAGAAAGAGAGGGTGAGATGGGGTGTGATTAACTAGAGGGGTAGGTTTAGGGTTGCTAGAGTGGAGAGGAAAAGGTGAGAGCTAGGTTTCTAGATGCTTGCATGCTCCAACTAGATCAAGCAAGGTCGACACAAACTCAAACAAGATGGCCCACTGAGAAAGAAGAAAAAGAGGTGATCCATGCAAGCAAAACAATTAAAAATTCAAATGTCAAGTAAAAGGTGGTACTTGCATGGCTCTAGCTAGATCAAGCAAAGAAGGAGAGAGAGAGAGGGTATGACCCACTCCCAGAACTTCAAATAAAATCCAGATGACCTAGATGTGGTGGTTTTGCATGGCCCATGCAGATGCATTAAATGCTAGGTATTATCCTGTGAAAACAAAACAATATCTCATGGCATTTATTTATTTGCATCCTCCAAAGTTGGAGTAAGGGCCAAGCAAAAGGATTGGTAATGGATCCACCCAACCCACATGAGCTAGGTAAACTCAAATAAATGCCAGCTCATATTAATTGGATGGTGGAATTATAACGTGGAGAAAGAAAGGGTGGTGGAGTCAATAAAGATATGCCCCCAACTCAACTTGGGCATTTAACAATATATCAAGAACCAAATACAATATCAAGAGGCAAATACAATTAATAATGCATATGAGGTAAGAACCAAAACAAAGAGGGTTTTTGTATGATGCTCAAATGCAAGGTGGCATGAAGACATGAGCATGATATGATGATGATGCAACAATTATATGTAGGAAGTGGCCCTTTTATTACTAGATCAAGTAGCATTACAGATGTTAGACAACTGGGATGCTACAAAAGACCTATGGTTTTCCATCTAAATCCTCAGGGGCTATAGTGGGATACTCATATGAAGAGCAAAAGGCAAATAAAACTTACAAGTGTGATGATCTTGAGGTTTGTAGCACTCTCAGCAAGCAACTTGCCAAAGGACAAACTGTTTCCTTGCAAGATTTCTGCTTGCCGGAGAAGCTCCTCAAGGCCACACGTTGGAGATGTCGGTGCCGCACCAGGAACCAGAGCAGTGCTACCCGGCGTAAGCACCGGATAGACTATCTTCGGGAACTCTATGGTCTTCTTGGGTGCGGAGGCGCCGCCTTCGGCAGACGTACCACCTTCCACCACCGCCTTACTGCTACCGATGGCATCCTTAGCCGGAGCTTTAGTCATTAGGTTTGTGGCACTTTCCTGCATCGCCTATTCGCCGACAACAGCAAGCTCCATGGAGGCACAAAAGGTATAAGTACAGGAAAAAGATAAACAATGGACAATGTTGGAGAGAAAGAAGCTTACACAAGAGGGGGTGCTTTGGCAAAGGGGATCCCTGTAATCTTTCTTTTCTCCGCCTCTAGGGCGGCGGTAGTCTTCTTGGAGGCTCCACCCTCCGTCTTCTTCTTCTTGCCTCCGTCGGCAGCGTCAGAGGTGGATCTCTTCCGCTTTCGCGCCAACAGGGCATCATCGTCGGACACGACGGTGACTTCCTTCATCTTTTGATCATATATTTGGGGAGCCATGCTATCCTCATCTATGTCGCTAAGCTGTTAAGTGAAGAACCACCGTGTTAGATGAGATGGTAATGGCTAGACGGAAGAACTGGAGTATATGTCATACACGGAAAATAAACAGGTAGCTTTGGGCACTTGCTCTCTACGAACATGTCGTAGGTGATGGTGAAGCCACGCTTCCTATCCTTAATCTTGACGATGTCCTTGAGGCGGAGCTTGATGGAGTTGCTCGAGAAGTTGTCCTCGGAGATGCGGAGGCTATCCTTCCTCTCGTTGGTATACTCGTGCATCAACTTCAAGCGGTGTTGCAGAGGCTGGATCCGCCTGATGAACCAGCACATGGCCAGGTCCAAACCGGTTACACCCGTCTCTACGAACCACTCTATTCACCTTATAGCGCGAGAAGCGTCGATGTCGGAGGGAAGGGAGGCCTGGGATCTCCATGTCGAGGCTTCGGCGGCAGCTCCATCGACGAAGTCCGGGTACGTTACTTCTCGGCCAGCCAGAGGGATATCTAGGCTGTAGAAGTACGTCTGTTGCCAGTTCTTGCAGGACTCGTGTCCAACAATGTCGGGGAAGCGCCGGCCAGGCCGGATCTTAAAACTAATGGTGCCACAATTCCTGAGCTCGTCCTTGCCGGCTTCATGCTTGACGGTGAAGAAATAGATGAAGAGATCTAGCCTAGGCCTAATCCCTAAGTAACCCTCACAAAGCGCCGCGTAGTTGCTAAGCGCGAGGATGCTATTGGGGGAGAGGTTTTGAGGCTGTACTCGGTAATGATTGAGGACAGCTAGGAAGAAGTTGGAGATGGGTAGGGAGACGCCGCGTACCAGTTGTGCTTTGAGGTACACCTTTTCTCCGGCTTGGGGAGAAGGTGTGACCTCGCCGGCCGGCGCCGCCCGCCAGGCAAGCCCCTCCGTCGCAGGGAGGTAGCCCTCGATGATCAATTCGTTGATATCGCGGTCCGTAATATCTGAACCGCGCCAGTCGCCCTTGTGGGAGTCATACTCCTCTTCTAGCAGCTCCATCACCGCTGAGTTATGGTCACCGCCGGTGGCTTCGACCATCGCGGATTTGGGAATTACCAGACCCTCTGGAGGCACGACGACGGAGCTCGCTGGCTTCGACGCGGCATCGCCTGACGCTGACATGGAGGGGGCGGAACTGTTACTCGCCATGGAGAGATCGGTGGTGACTGGGGAAGGTCGAGGGGCTAGGGTTTTTCACACTGTGCGTGGAGAGCTCGAGGAGGCGCTCGATGGAGGAAGAAGACGATGCAGAGGGGAATGAGGTGAAAAGTAAAATTTCCATCGCCGTTATAATTTATAACCTCTGGCATCAAGATTCATGTGGAATGATCGAACGGTTGACGCGTGGACGACGTGTGCGGGTGCATGCGCGGAAATTTCGCCACGTTGCCAACCGTCGCCGCCAACGGTTCGTATTGCACGCACGGGAAAAACAGACATGATTGCGTTCTCTGCATGTGTGAGTTACGAGGCATTGCTGACCTATGTCTACGTCGCCCTAGCTATCACTGGCAGGTGAACTATCACATCGAAATATTCCGGCATGGACGGATCCAATCCGGCTACGAAGAGTACGGTAGAAGATTCAGCAATTCTCCGACTTACAAGTTGAAGACGGAGAAAACCTTGCACGGTTCTTTGGGAAGACTACAAGATGTTGCTTGACGATTTGCCGACATCCATCTAGACGGAGCATTCACCCTGAAGAGGCAAGACGGCGCAAGATCTCGGAGTTCTCCGGGGGCTACTGTTGGGGATATTCTATATGGGTATACTCATCGCATGTCCTCTATCCGGATAACCCGGGTGGCCCACAGTTGGTAGCATGGCCTATGTCCTGCTGGGCGGCCCAGTTAGATGGATCCATAAGGGGGCCCATGCCGGATAAAGGAAGGCTACGGAGGAGTCACCGACGTACCCGGATCCTTGGAGTGCAAGACACGCTAGACTAGTTATAGACAGTGTAGGACTCTGTAACCTGTCCGGCTAGGACTTTTCCCTATAACCCTAGGACCTGGCGACTATATAAGTCGGGCCTATGAGAGCCTTTAGGGCACAATAACTTAGACTTTCTAGTCACCTCGCACAGCGAACCAATCCCTGTAACTCGGCGTATTGCCATTATAGTGATTTATAGCAGGAGTAGGATTCCGCCACCGTCGTGGGATCTGAACCTGGGTAAGGTGTGTTACCTCGTACCCGTGAACCGTCCGCCTTCCCCCACGTCTCTAAACACGCACTGTGAGGACCCCTCCATGGCGTACTCATCGGCAATACCACGACACTTGCATGTGTTTGTAGAGCACAATATAAATGCCAAGGTACCTCTGAAGTTCAAGTGGAGACTAGAGATAAAGATATCAGAGATACAAGCATCAAATTCATGACATAATTAACCAAGTTTTGAGAAAAACACAAGAATGACAACTATGCTCTCAAGAAGGTGCTCATAGAATAAGTGGTGACTCAACAAGGATGTGAAAAGGTTTTGAAAAGTTTGAAAGGCTTCCAAATGCTGAAAGTAAGGTACTCATTATCTTTGAGCTCTCATTGCTCTATCATAGGCATCTTCATGTGGTTAAGGTGAAAGTGAGGTCCACTCTGAATTATATGCTTAACAGACCATAAACTGGAAATCCCAAGTCCCTTGAGTACGAGGGCCGCTCCACATGCTACTCAACTTTGGTTACCTGTAAGTTCTTGTCATTGTAAATACATGCATATCATAGAGAACCGCCAACGGGATACCCCTTACACATGATACATGAGCTATCCCGTGATCAAAATGACAAGACAAGCAGACAATGAGCATCTCAACGATCTTTTTATTTACTATGTGCATAGCTTTTTATTGAGGATTCTTCACAGAATGCTCATTATGGTGATGCTGCAAGTTTCCACCATGATTAGGCATGGCTTAGGCTAGCGGCCTAGACGTTTCTCTAACACAATGTATAGACTCCATGAACTCACATTTTCCCCTTTTTTTCACACCGACGACATCTGCAAACAAAAGAGCAAGGTATCAATTGGATATGTATCCAAAAAGTGTTGAAAGCGTTCCCCGTGACAGCACGGTTCTGCTGACTCCCAGCATATAATTTGTAAGCATATAACTTTCATGGACAGGTCACAATGGTTTAGGATTATTAAGTGCAAGGAATAAAGTGTGCCATCAAGTTTGTGAGAGCTTTACTAACTAACTTTCTCAAAACAAACAAACATTTTATTTGGAAGAAAACAAGGCATAATGAATATGCACTGAAATAGCAAATGATGCTAATAGGTAGGTATGGTGGACACTGTTGGCAATATTGGTTTTGGGGAGTTTGATGCACAAGTAGAACTCATACTCAGTGCAAGTGAAGGCTAGCAATAGAGAGGGAGCGACAAACGAGAGAGCAATAGCTGTTATAATCATGCTTGCAAGAAAACAGGACTAATTATGGCATGAAAGTGATACAAGAACTCTGAGGCAAAATAAATCATCGAGGCTTACTGACTATTGTTTAGTCATATGCATGCGTGAGCATGTGCCAAGTCGATTCACATGAAACATTCAAAGGAGGATACCACAATATCATACCAAAATATGAATAAAACAATGTAAGCAAACATTCATATGACATGCTACAAACTATTAGCAAGCTGAAGCTAATCACAAGAAAGCAAGAACTACTAAGCATCCATAATAACATACACCCTACATGAATAGACTAAGCATGCTCGCAATGATGAGTACATGTACAAAAATGAAAACAAATAGAGTTCATTACCATCCTCTTACCACACCTCAAGTTGTCTTAATCTTCATTATTGCTCTTCACTTGTGTGACTTGAATAATAACATGAAACCAAACTCCACTGAGGACAGCTGAACCCTGCAAAGAACTCACAAAACCAAAGAAGAACAACAAATATTTTTGGTGTTTTAGAATTTTTCAAACAAGCAAACAAAACCAAAACAAACAAAGAAAAAACAAACCAAACAAAACAAACAAAGCAAAATCTTTTTGGATTTTTATTTTAAGGCAAACCAAAGATAAAAAGCAAAGAAACAAACCAAGAGAAACAACGAAAATATTTTTGGTATTTTTGTGTTTTGAGAAAGCAGCAACAAGAACCAGAAAGAAAGCGAAACAACGGATATATAAAGAACCGACGAAACATGATATATAGATGAGTGTGATGTTGGTGTACCTCCCCCCAAGCTTAGGCTTTTGGCCTAAGTGGGGCTCAATAGCGCGGTTAGTACCCCCAAGCTGGTGGGTTATCATAGGAATGATCATAGTCAGGCGCTTGCGATGAAGAAGAAGACGCGCCCCAATCATAAGAAGCCTGCTGGTATGAAGACTCCCCCAAGTTGGAGGGCTGAACCAAATCATCTTCGGCATCCTCTCCAACATTCTCTTCTTGCTGGGAAGTCTCCGCCATGTATGTGTCAAACTCCACCTCCGTGAGCGACCATCCTTGCTTGTTATCAAAATTAAACAAAACAGGTGCAGACAAATAAACTATTTTCCCAGTCCTACCCCCTCTCCAACCACGCTTGGCAAAAGATAATTCGTACGGTAAATTCTCAAAGTAGCCCCCAAAGAAACAAAATTATGCTGAACCATGGAACCAAGATCAAGTTTGTCAATGGGGAACTGATAATCTGAATGGTGAGGCTCTAAACCATGGAAAGCTAGCAACCTAGAGACAATGAGACCTCCACAAACTCCACCCTTCTCGCGGTTAGTAGTAAGACGGTAAGCTATCAAGGCACCCAGGTTATAAGATCTATCCCTATTCAAAGTAGCTGCGATAAAAGCTAGATCAAAGGAGGATAACTTCCTAGCAATCTTTCTAGCAAGAACACAATTGGTAATGAAATAGGCAAAATATCTAATAGATGGGAACTGAATGTTCCGAATTTTACCACTTTCCTTCGAGAAGTCGAAACCTTGGCAAATCTCAGCATATAAATCCATAAGTAACTTGGGCCTCTCCTTGATCTTCTCACAAGATCCCTAACAAGGCACTCTAATAGTTGCACAGAAATAAGCAAACGGCAGGTCGACAGCTATATTGTATATTTTATAATGGACCATGGGATTATATGAAGACCAAGTAAACCGGAAGTCCTACACAAAAGCCATGGTTAGCATAACATATTGAAAAGGTTCACCTTCAACAAAGTGTTCCAGCCCTGCATCGGTAATCATAGTTTGGAAATCCTGGATTCCCGAAGCTCTCATAAATTCCTAGCATGGATATATGGAAGGGAAGACTCCTTCCTCATGATGAACTTTCATTGGCTCAGGTACCATCAAGTCATATTTATTCAGTGGATAGGCACTCATATTCCTTGCTGAAATTTTTAGACAAACATCAAACCAAGTGATTTCCAAGTTGATAAATGATGAGAAACTACTATAGGAACTTGCTAGAGGGCTACACATGCATCAAAATGAAATATCTAAGCATAGAACAAGCATGCAAGCTCACACAACCTGACACCTATAGCAACAAAATACTCAATATACAATCTACCAATCACAAATCTAATTGGACAAGCGGAGGAGGCACATACCAAGGAGCAATCCTTCCAAAAATCAGCAGCAAAGATGGGTTGAGCAAGGAGATCGAAAATCATAAGCAAGAACAGCAAGAACTCGATCTTGAGAAAGTATTCTGGTGTTTTTTGGGAGAAAGAAAGAAGATGGCTGGGAGGAGGCACCTTGGAGGGTCCCAGGTGGGCCACACCCCACCCAGGCACCACCTGTAGGGAGGCCGCGCCTACGAGGGGTGTGGGTGCCTGGAGTGGCCCCCTGGGTCACTCCAGGTGTCCCTCTGCCCCTTTTTTGAGGAAAAAATTATTTTGAATTTTATGGGATTTTTTGGGAAACTTTATTTTTGGCCAATTTTCAGGGTATGAAAATTGATTTTCTCGCAGAAACAGACTTTTTTTTAGAAGAAGCAAAAGCAAACAAAAACCAAAGTACAGAAGTTCAAAGACACTCTAACAAGCAAACAACTAGCAAAACCAAAGCTAACAAGAGAAAAGGCAAAGACTAGGAAGGAGAAAAGTAAAAGGGAGCAAATATAACCACAGTGAAAACATTATTTTATTCATAAAAATCCTTTTGTTAACAAGGTTGATCAAGTCTTGTTACCAAAACAATCTTATATAAAACAAAACTTTGCATTCCACATGGTGATTATGTTACCTCAAACTTGATAGCAATGGTCCCAATCATAATAGTTTCAAAATTTCCCTGTGGAATGGGACAGTATATTTCTCCAACCTTGATGCTCTCAATATTTTCAATGGAATTCAGGCAATAGCTCTTAGCAACCTTCTTGGGGAAATAGACAGTATGCTCTTTGTCATTAATATTGAATGTTACTTTTCCTTGATTACAATTGATGATAGCACCTGCAGTATTAAGAAAAGTTCTTCCAAGAATAATAGACATATTATCATATTCAGGCATCTCAAGCACAACAAGATCAGTTAAAACCAAGCAATTATGAGCAACTTGAACAGGAACATCCTCACATATACCAACAGGAATAGTAGTTGACTTATCAGCCATTTGCAAAGATATATTAGTTGGTATCAACTTTTCTAGCTGAAGTCTCTTGTAGAGAGAAAAAGGCATAACACTAACTCCAGCTCCCAAATTTAATAAAGCAGTTCTAACATAATTATTCTTAATAGAGCAAGGAATAGTTGGTATACCTGGATCACCAAGTTTCTTTAGAACCTTACCATTGAAGGAATAATTAGCAAGAAAAGTAGAAATCTCCTCATTAGGAATCTTCCTTTTATTAGATATAATATCCTTCATATACTTTGAATAATGAGGCAACTTAATAGCATCAGTCAAAGGAATTTGCAAAAATAAAGGCTTCATCCACTCACAAAACTTATTGTAGTGTTCTTCCTCCTTTGACTTGTGTTTATTACCTGGAAAAGGCATAGGTTTCTGCACCCAAGGTTATCTCTTTACCATGTTTATTAGAAATAAAATCTTCCTTAGTGTACCTAGTGTTCTTAGTGTGCTTCTCAGGTTCTTCCTCAACTTACTCCTTATCAGGAGCATCATTTTTATCATTACCACTCTCGGTTTTAGCATCAGAAACAAATATACTATTAGGATCTACAGCAGGTTTAAGTGGTTCCTCAACTATCTTATGTTTCTTTTTCTTTCTCTTACGAGGACTACCACTACTTTCACCTTGTTGAGAATCCCGCTCAATTCTTTTAGGGTGTCCTTCAGTATATAAATGATCTTGAGTAGCTATACCACTCCTAGTTCTAATTCCATAAGCATGTTTATCTCCTGAGGCATTAACTAGCATATCCTTTTGTACCTTAGAAAGTTGATCAAGTTGGGTTTGGACCATTTGAAAGTGTTTACAAAGAATTTTAATATCATTTGAAGTTCTTTCCACAATATCTTTCAACTCTTTAATAGCTCTAGAGTTTTCCAATAAATGATTTTGAACTTGTTTATTAAAATTACCTTGCTTAACAATAAAAATGTCAAGTTCCTCTAAGCATTGATCGGGAGGCTTACCATAAGGAATATCACCTTCATCAAAGTGTTGGAGAGAGTGTACCTCAATAGTAGATGAATGGGGAATTGGCTTACATAATTCTTCTATAGGAGGTAGATTCTTCACATCTTCAGCTCTAATACCTTTCTCCTTTAGAAACTTCATAGATTCCTTCATCACTTCATCATTTAATGCAATAACTCCTCTCTTCTTTGGTGTTGGTATTGGAACTGGTTCAGTCACAACTGGTTCAGGAGTAATAGGATCAGGTGTATTTAGCTCAGTTGAAGTCCAATCGTCATAATTCTTGCTTATTATAGCCATTAATTCTTCAGCATCTGTAGGAGTTCTTTTCCTGAAAACACAATTAGCAAAGCTATCTAGGTATTTCCTAGAATCATCAGTTATTCCATTATAATAAATATCAAGAAGCTCATTTTTAGGCAATGGACATCCAGGATGTGCATGAATCAAGGCACAGAACCTTGTACATGACTCAGGCAATTTCTCTTCTTCTCCCTGTTTAAAATCAAAAAGTCTCTGCAAAGCAGCATGTCTCACAAAAAGGTTCTTTCTCAACAATGTCCAAATAGGATAAATCAAGATAAAAATCATAAACTTTATCTTTAATATCTATGGGAGAAGTGGCAAACTTAGGATCAGAGGACAACTTAGGAATAATGGTATGTCTTGCAAGGAGACTCTTAATAGCACTAGTACCATGTGTGTTTCGGCACTCTTCAACAAAATCATCAGTGAACTCAATGTAGCCATCATTAATATCATATATCTCTCTAGAATCAGGTGAGCTAACAGGTGTAACAGTGTCTTCACTAGGATTTTTAGTATTTCCTAGACTAGCCATAGTAGCATCTAGGAAAGGACCTAATGAACCACTCGCATCAAGCACATTAGAAGTAACATCATGAGTATCAAAAGCAGTTTCAGACTCAGCAGTAGTAGTAGTGTGTGTAGCATTTGTATGTGGTGGTGGTGTAACAAGCTTACTTATAATAGATGGTGAATCAAGAGCAGCAGAGGTCTTTAGGACTGTACCTCTTCTTGTAGTGGATGGTAAAATAGGGAACTTTCCATCACGAGACTTCCCCATGATGAAAGGAGTAGCAATGAGCAATAATAGATCCAAGTGAACTTACAAAAAAGCTATGCTCCCCGGCAACGGCGCCAGAAAATAGTCTTGATGACCCACAAGTATAGGGGATCACAATAGTCTTCGAGGGTAGTATTACCCAATTTATTGATTCGACACAAGGGGAGCCAAAGAATACTTGCAAGCCTTAACAACTGAGTTGTCAATTCAGCTGCACCTGGAAATAGTTATTGCTCATAGAAGTTTATCAGTAGCAATAGTTTGTAGTAGCAACAGCAACATCAATAGTAGAACAAGAGCAATAGTAACAGTAACGGTAACAGTAGGATTCGAGTGCGGTAGGCATAGAGATGGATGGACGGGTGTTGCATGGACGAGTCTAAACATGTAACTTCAAGATCTAGGGCATTGCAGATAAATAAGGATAAGCATCCAAGTACTAAACAATCCTAGGCATGTGCTCCATATATAGTCATGTGTGCTCGCAATGAGAACTTGCACAACATCTTCTATCCAAACAGCCCGTTGCAGCGGGGCCTCAAGGGAACTACTGGCAATTAAGGTGCTCTGTTTAATATAGCACCGGAGCAAAGCATTAACACTGCGTGAACACATGTGATCCTCATACCATAGCCATCCCCTCCGGTTGTCCCAATTTCTATCACTTCGGGGCCTTTGGATCCGAACAATGATATGTGTACACAACTTGTAGATAAGATCACAAACAATACTATCATAATGATTCAATAATACGTTCAGATCTGAGATCATGGCACTCGGGCCCTAGTGACAATCATTAAGCGCAACAAGTTTTAACAAAGTCAAATAGCACTAATAGAGATACTAGGCACTATGCCCTAATAATCTTATTCGATTACATGATAGAACTCATCCAATCCCTACCATCCTCATAGCCTATAGCGGGGGATTACTCACTCATGGATGAGGGAAACATTGATGGTTAATGGAGAGGAGTTGGTGATGACGATGATCCTTCCCAAATTACCCGTCCCGACAGGGTGCCAGAACAGAGTTTCTGGTTCCGAATCTTGGTTTCTGGTGGTGGCGGCGCAGCGGAACTCGTTCTGGAAAAATGACGAACCCCCCTCGGTTTTTAGGTCAAGGGGTAACTTATAGGTGCAGAGGGAGGCCGAGTGGGTGCCTGGGGTGGCTGCACCCCTAGGCGTGGCCAGGGCTGGCCCACGCCTGGCAGGGGTGTGGGCCCCCCAGGCATCCACTCCCCTAGGCGTGGCCAGGGCTGGTCCATCCGAGGAAAAAGACAACAACTTTAAAAAAAACATAAAAGATACTATTTTTAGGGGCATTTTTTATAGTGTCACTAAAGAGATTTAAGGGCATTTTGATCAAAGTGCCCCTAAAATATTTACCGACATGAGTATTAAAATGCCCCTAAATCATTTAGGGACATTTTGATCAAAGTGCCTCTAAAACTTTTAGGGACATGAGTATTAGTGTCATATTTCAAAGTGCCTCTACAACCCTTTAAGGCATTTTGATCACATATAGGGGCACTTTAAAGTGCCCCAAAATGACTACCGTGATGTAGTGTTAGTACCAATTGATTACTCCGCAATCATTCAACCCGTAGATGCATGTTGAACCCAAAACATTCCAGACTCCAGAAGACCAGGTTGCCCTGATATTCGGCGAGATCCGGGCCTTGCATGGCGGCGATAGCGGCCTGGATCTCTCCGGCCAGTTCTGCGTCTTCCATGCGGCGATAGCGGCCTGGATCTCTCCGGCGAGGTCGTCTCCGTCCGGCACCGGCGGAACGGGGATCCCGCTGGTGCTGAGTTTCTAGCCTACGGGGAGACGAGTGTCCGGCGGCGCCGTATAGCGTGCCTCGTGGAGTAGCCGGGCTTGCCACGACGACAGTGTGCATCGTCCCTCAGCCATGGCTTCTCGGCGGAGTTGAGGAGGAAGAAAGGTGCGAAGTTCGCCGGAGTTGTGGTGGTTTGAGGAACTATGAAGAGAGACGGCGAGATATACGACTTTTATAGGCCGGAAGAATGGCAGGAGGGGTGTAGCGACGAGGGCGGGAAAAGGAAAACGACGGGAAGGATAGCGGCGAGTCGGCTCTGTCGCTGACAGGCTGGTCCACTTGCTGAATTTGCTTTGTCCGGCGTCCCCAGGGCGTACCCGGGATCCTGGGTTCGGCCTGGGTAGTCCGGACCAAAGTTGGCCCAAATCCGGCCGAAAAGAGGTCCTTGGTTACGTGACTGGACTGATTTTCGGCGTCCGAACGTAATTTCGGCGTCCGGATCAGCCTCCTAGTTAGGAGGGTGGAGATGCTCTAAGTTAAGTGAGTCTTTATGCTGTGTTGTGTGGCGAGATGTGCCTTCGGATTGTATCGGTGAGTCTTTGTAATAATATTATAATTTGTGATCAATAAAGTCCTAAATTCTCCCCAAAAAAAATTAGCCAGATATGCTCAGCTGCCACCGCACACGGGCGGTCCCGCATGCCATAATCCACACTCCCGGTCTACTGCAATGATACACAATTAAAGCCACATGCAGTACTAACACTGACGCAGCGCTGCATGGGTGTTGGATCTCATCTGACCGTTTGAAACTTTGAATCCCTCGCGAAATCAGACAGAAACAAGACGGTAAAAAAGGTGATTTGAATATCTGGGGCTCCGAGAAAATAAATACTACTCCACCGAGCTGCAGGCAGACCGCACCGCCCACACCATGTGTGGGCGTCCCGAACAGCGAACACCGCGGCCGCCGAATCCTGGTGCCAACGGAGCACGTGGGCTGCAATTCCATTGGCCAGTGACGCTGCGCGCTGTTGGGCGCCCCGCTGCTGGTCGCTCCTATCTTTCAGCGTGGCAGCTCGGGCCACGGGCACACTCGCTCGACCACCCCCGCGAGTTCAAAATGCTATACGAGGCCAGCGACCTTGGAAAGTTTCAGTTAAAGCCCACCACACCACACCCCCTCCGCCCATCCTGCCACTGCCTCGGGGTCCTCCGAGTTTTTCAAACACTCCCACCCTGCCTGCCGTTGGGATACCGTACAACAAGCTCCTCCAGTCCCGTGCGATCTGCCCGGCCGTGAGCGTCAGCGCCTTCGCGAGAGATCGGGAGCCGGCCGAGGAGTGAAGGGCGACGCGGCGGCGGCGGCGGCGGACGGGATGAGGCTGCTCGGCGGCGCGGCGGCGGAGGACGAGGGGATGGCGCTGCGCAAGGCCGAGGAAGCCGGTGAGTTTTTCTCATCCTGTTGCGCGTGTTTCGCATCTACCATTGCAATGCCGTGATCTGCACCTTGAGCGTCGAGCCCGAGGTTCGGCCGGCGGCGAGCGCTGGGCTGAGAGTGCTGCCTTGACCTGAGGACGGCGATCACCTGTGTGTTCAGCCGCAGCGTTTGCAGCCCTGGGATTAGTGGATCATCGCTAGTACATTCGAAGCCCCCTCGCTTAACCACCTTCAGTTGGAGTAGTAGTAGTAAGCTTTGGTGTTTATTGCAGTGCTTGTTCGTAATTACTACTCTGGCTTGCGATGCATTTAGTGCGCGCGACATTCCCGTTGCTTTAAATCGGAAGTGCTCCAGTTACTAGTACTCCGATTGATTAGTCCGCATAAATTCGACATGTTGAATCCAAACATTCCAGACTTCCTCTTTCTGTTCTGCATTCGGGATTCCGAAATAAATCTGTAATCGCAAGGGAGCCGCACGATCGTGTACGTCTGCACAAATCGCGAGGCGAAATTAGCAGTAACTAAACCTCACTCTGATTTGTTTGACAATACGCAGCCACGCGGAGGTGCGAGGCGGCGCGATGGCTGCGGCAGATGGTGCCGGCGGCGGTGGAGGCCCTGCCGGAGAGGCCGTCCGAGGAGGAGTTCTGCACCGCCCTGCGCAACGGGCTCATCCTCTGCAAGGTCCTCAACCGCGTCAACCCCGGGGCCATCCCCAAGGTACAACCCCTGACCGATTGGGTTCAGAACTTCAGATAGGGGAAACGGGGGATTCAAATGCTCAAACGTGTCTAGCTCGTGGTGGTTGATACTTGGGATCTCAGCGCTTGTTGGTTTGCTGTTTTGGCAGGTCGTTGAGAACCCCATTGACGCGGTCCAGTCGTATGATGGGGCGGCGCAGTCCGCGATCCAGTACTTTGAGAACATGAGGAACTTTCTCGTTGCGGTTTGCGAGATGAACCTGTTGACGTTTGAGGCTTCCGACATTGAGAAGGTACGGGATTGGCATAGCACTAGCATTGCGCCATTGCTCCAAGTAGTACTGCCATGTTGTTCTTGTCTCCCTGTTGTTAGGAGTACCTTGATTTGCTCAATTGTATAGCCTGAGATGATTCACTAAATTTATTCCACATCTGCAAGAGAATGCGTTAAAAGTCTTCACCGTTGGAAATTGTTGTGGTTCACCTGTTAGTACTCATTTGTAGTTCACTATAACAAAAGGAACAGAATATATTTCAGCAGTATCTTAGTGAGATAAATGGAGCAAATATATTCAAGAAAGTAAGTTAGCGAAGAGTTGACTACAACTCCACCACTATGTTTCAAGTCCGTGCGGATTTGGGGTTCTTATTTCTTAGTTCTTATAATTGTGCCTCCTACAGGTTTCCATTGAAAAATCTTCAACCAAGTTATCGAATCTTTAAATTTGGTAACACAAAGTATATGATGCTGCTAGTTTGGAAATCAGCTTTGATAGTTTGAAGATGTGGTGTCTGAATTATGCCTACAATATTGACAGGGAGGTTCATCGATGAAAGTTGTGGACTGCATACTTTGTCTCAAAGCATATCACGAGTGGAAGCTCTTGGGTGGAATTGGTATATGGCGGTATGGAGCTATTGTTAAGATTGCGCCCTCAAGCAAGAGGTTGCCTTCACACTCATCCAGGTTTGGGGGCTCAGCTGACCAGAACCAACAAATGCTGGAATTTGTGCATCTCCTCTCCGAGGTCTCCCTTGAGGAAACTAGAGTTGAAGAAACTCAGCATTCACTTTTCCAGCAGTTTGTTCTTCGAGTTGTGCGGGCATTCCTTCTGGAATGGAGTGAAGCTGATGAGTTGCCTTTAGATGATATGGTAGGTAAGTTCTGCTCATTCCTATATATTTATTGATCCTGTTAGTGCTAGTGCCGTCACCAAATAATGCTGAACCTTGACCAAAGTAACCTGTGGGCTAACTTGTTGTGGTGTATTTTTCAGGTCCTTGAAACAATACTTGAGCAAGCCTCGAAAGAATTTACCATTCTGCTAGTGTCCCACCGGAATCAGGTGCGGCATAATATTTGTATTCCTTGATGTATTTTGTTGTGATTATATAAACTTATGTGCACCACTCAATAGGCAATAGGTAGCATTTGTCGAAATTTGACAATTTTCCTGCCTAATAACTTTGCAGTTTGCACTGATGATTGAAACCTTACTTTTAAAATTTATTATATCTAACAGGTCAGATCACTTTTAAGGAAGTTGATGAAAGATGAAAGTGGAGTATGCTCTAAACTGGAGTTGATCGAAGCTATCTCAAAATCTTTGAAGGAGACTACCATGTCCTTATCCTCTCCACTGCAATTACCGTGTGATAGCCGCAAACGCCTGGATGGTGGTGGAGGACTTGAACGTCAACAAGAAGAGCTTGAGGTAGCTGAGTGTTCTGCAATCCATTGTGCTGCATCACTTGTTAGCTGTCAGTTTAACAAGAGCGAAACAAACACTGCTCTTTTTCCTTTATAACATAAATCATTAGCTGGCAATCTATCATGCAGCATATTAATTACTTAGTACCAACTCCAGGTTTTCCTTATCATGGTCCTTTTCGGAAACAAAGATAACAGTAAAGCAATGAAGTTCACCCAACACTTTTCTACTATTCTAATAACAAATGTCATGTTCTATACGCATCTATATTATGAATATTCTTGCATTATGCTGAGTATGAATTTTCTTTTGAAATTGACATATTTCAGAAGTTAAAGCTGTCCTTCAATGATATGAAGTCTGAAGTTGAATCTACCCGAGCTAAATGGGAGGAAGACCTTACGAGGCTAGGTGTGTGATGGTTCTGGGTTTTGGTCTATCATCATATTCTTCGGTCTCAAAAAATTATCCTAATATTGCAGAAAGCTACTACGAGGCTCAGAACCATAATGCTTACCACAAGCTACTGGAGGAAAACCGTAAGCTGTACAATCAAGTCCAAGATCTTAAAGGTAAACCACAGATGGATTTACTTCATTCTATTAGTAGTAAGATGTATTGCTACTGACAGCTTTAATATGCTTTTTAGGTAGCATTCGGGTGTACTGTAGAGTGAAACCTTTCCCAAAGACACAACTTGATCAACGATCGACTGTTGATCATATTGGGGAAAATGGGGAGATCATTATTATGAACCCCGAAAAGCAGGGAAAGGATGGACGAAAGATATTCTCATTCAACAAAATATTTGGACCTAATGTTTCACAATGTACATCATCAAACTTTTCTCTGTTTTTGTTCCTCATATACTGTTCAATTTCCTCAAGTAATTTTCTGAAAAAAGAGTGATGATTAACCAGAACGTTATACTCCCTCTGTCCCCAAATAAGTGACTTGAGTTTGTCTAGATTCACATGTATCTAGACGCGTTTTAATGTATAGATAAATGCGAATCTAAACAAACCTAAGTCATTTATTTTGGGACGGAGGGAGTACTAAATTCCTTAGTTATTTCTAAAAAGGAACTGATGTAAATTGCTTAGTTGTAGAGTTATTCAAAAGATAAAATTATTTAATGATTGTGCACAGTCTTATATGATTAGAAAAATAGTGATTTATGACTTTGATTGCAACTTCTAAATCAACCAATCTACTCACCTTTATTTTCTTTGTGACAGCTGAAGTTTTTGCTGATACACAACCACTTATAAGATCCGTGATGGATGGCTATAATGTCTGCATATTTGCGTATGGTCAAACAGGATCTGGAAAAACATATACTATGGTAATTCTTCACATTTAATTTTACTTTGAAATTCAAACCATTGCTTTTCTGGAACATGTCCAAATCAATGAACACAATAGCAGAAAGTTAATTACTCCTATAACGAAAATATGAAGATATCTAATACTGGAAGAGGATAATAGCAACAATTTTCTATCGGAAGTTTTGTTTCGCTACATTCCATGGTTATATTATATGTTTGCTTTCTTAATGTATTGTGTGTTTATGTTTCTCAGAGCGGTCCGGATATAACAGCAGAGGAAAACTTGGGTGTGAACTATCGGTCGCTAAATGATCTGTTTGATATTTCTCAGAACAGATCAGATACCACAGCATATGATGTGAGAGTTCAGATGATTGAAATTTATAATGAACAAGTGAGAGATCTTTTGATGACCGACGGTTCAAGTAAAAGATATCCTTTCATGATTGCCCCCCAAAAAACTTATTTCAAGTTGGCAGTGCGCATAATATCTCTTTATGCTTACTTTTCTTGCTTCACTCTCGAACTTGTTTCACTAAAATTTGTTTCTGAATTGTTTCTTAACCATTAACACATTAGAGATTCGTAACAATTCTCATGTAAACGGGCTCAACATCCCTGATGCCAATTTAGTGCCAGTAAAGTGTGCACAGGATGTTCTGGACCTGATGAAACTTGGCCACAGAAATCGGGCGGTTGGATCAACTGCTCTTAACGAACGAAGTAGCCGCTCACACAGGTACTGCAAAACTAATCCAATGAATTATATCACATACCAATGTTATATCATTAGTACAATGTCCTTATACATTGTCATTTCTGGAGATCCACTCTTGAGTGACAGGCATAATCACTGCATGCTGTAATTTTTCTGCTCTTCTTCAGTGTATTGACAGTTCATGTGCAAGGGAAAGAGATCGTTTCTGGTTCAACTCTAAGAGGATGCCTTCATCTTGTGGATCTTGCGGGAAGCGAGAGGGTAGACAAATCTGAGGCCGCCGGTGAAAGGCTGACTGAAGCCAAACACATAAACAAATCATTATCCGCACTTGGTGATGTCATAGCAGCACTTGCCCAAAAGAGTTCACACGTTCCATACCGAAACAGCAAGCTAACACAAGTGCTGCAAGATGCCTTAGGTACACAAAATCTCTTAAAAGATTCAAGACTTGTTTTATCGGCGAGGTGGACATTGCTAATTATTTGTTTTTTATTCTTGTGATATAGGTGGTCAGGCAAAGACATTGATGTTTGCGCATGTGAATCCTGAAGCAGATGCTTTTGGTGAAACAATTAGCACCCTCAAGTTCGCCGAGCGTGCAGCCACGATAGAACTTGGTGCAGCTCGTGTTAATAAAGAAGGCACGCAGGTCAAAGACCTGAAGGAGGAGGTATGGCATTGTATATTGTTGAATTCTGGAACATTAGCGGGCGTTGGAACTTTGTTTTCATCACTCATGGTAAGCAACTGTCTTTGTCAGATTGTTAAACTAAAATCTGCACTGGATGAGAAGGAACGTGAAGCAGCGCAGCTAAAAGATGTCACGAACCGTATAACTTCCGAGACAAGAAATGCAAGAGCGAGATCACCTATGACCGCCGGCTTGCGCTTAAAACCTGAAGCTAGGCAGGATTCCAGTGTTGATACTTGCACAAGCGAGGTACTTTACTTTTGTTTAAACCTTGCTTAAATCCCATATGGTTTTCTTTTCTTTTCGAAATGCGAGGCGGGATTTCTGACGATTCTGTAGGAGGAACCAGTTACTCCATCAGTCACATCATATATCATACATTACTCTCTTGTTTCAAACATACAGCTTCTTTCTGACAGAAAAGGTCTAACTGTATGGCTTGTTCCGTTGTACAGATCAGAAGTTCGTCGTCTGGAAAGCAGAGAAGGTTCCAGTCTCCACTGTCGGTGAGAGAGCTGGGCGACAAGTCACCCGTCATCGGGAGGGAACTATACTTCAGTTCACGGAAGTTCAAGACTCCGCCTCCTACAGTACGAAGCTCATTCTCTTCCGAGAGATCCGGCACTGCGAAAACCGAGAGCATCGAGTGCACACCTGCAACGAAGGTTGATCTGCCCGCGAAAGAACGACAGGGCAGCATCAGCGCCAGGAAGACACCTGCGTCCATTCTGACGGAGCAGAGCCTGCGGAAATTCCGAGACTCGGAAGAGAACAGGAGCGCGAAGCCGCCACCTGTTCGAGAAAGCATGACCAAGAGCAGGCTTGACAGCGCACGGAAAGAAGAGCAGCAGCAGCAGCAGCAGACTTCAGGTAGCGCTAGAGTGAGGTCGGAAGCCAGGGTCAGGAAGAACTGGTCTGACATGGAGAATGAGTTCGGCGGCAACGGCGAGCCGACCTTCCATTCCGGCCGGAAGGCGAAGAAGCTCCTGCCGCAGCAGGCGACGAGGCAGTCCCAGAGCATTGACCTCAGGTACGAACAGTTCTGCAGCTGATCGCATGGCACTTTTTGTTTGTATCACTTGGGCATGGCAGTCACTCACAAGAGGGCGTTCTGTTTGGGTGTTGCCAGGGCGTCGGTCCGGGAGGTGGAGGCCGTGACCGAAGGGAAGCATCGCCGGAACAGGCCGCCGCACGCCGCCGAGAGGACCAACGCCCCCTTGCCGGAGACGCGCCGGAGCGTCTCCCTGCCGCGCGGGAAATTGGCGCATGTGTGAATCTCGTAGTCGTAGCTGGATTTGTTTGCTTGCCATTCTTTGATTGTTTCGACGGCGTCGCGCGCGCGCGTGTGTGTGTGTGGGATGCCACATATTGTCTGTCATCCGGTCCGGTCCTGCAGGCTTCTACGGCTGGGTAGAAGAAACCTGATGAGGATCGAACACACAAATCGTTGGTTAAGTTCGTTCGCGGAGTTCACGCGTGTCTATTAAGGGAAGGCGATACTAATAAAGAGAGGGTGTAATCCATGTAGGAGCAGGTGTATCTAGCCAAGGCTGGAGAGGCCACACATCGCCCAGCTTCCGCATGGTGGAGCTCCCCAAGTCAAAGACCCCGACGTCTTGCCGCCTGATCGGGGGATCAAACGAGTCGTCATGGTCTGTAGTCAAGTAGGCGCTGTCTCCGCTGAGCATGGGATAGTCACTGGTGGGAAGGCACAGAGGCGAGTTGTTACGTCCAAGGAACAAGACGTTGTCTCCCACGCCTGTCAATCTCACCAGCATCTGCCTATCAACGTCGACCTTGTCGACCCATACATCGGTCGTGGCGACGCTGTACTCCACGCGACGTCGTCCTTTGTTTGAATAATCCTCCGCCCAGGTCGTGCGCCGACGCCGTGTCACGAGCAGGAGGTCGCCGCAGCCGGCGAAGACGAGGTAGTGGATGTCCTGAGGGTCAGGCCAGAATACCGTCGTCGGCGGTAAAACCAAAACTTTAGATCGTGCGACCAGCCTTCTTGGACTGCCCAGGTCCAGAGCATGCACGGCGCCGGTCTCTACCATCACGTAGAACAAGCCGTCCCTGTCGTTGTGAACGGCACTGATGATGAAGCCAAAGTCCTCGTCGGCGTGGTTCAGCGGGTCCTGTACGGACACCGTTGTCCAGCGCTCGTCGCCTGTCCTGGCGAAGGAGAGCGCTCCGCACGGCCTGTGCACGACCAAGACGATGCACGCCGCCGCGGCCGGAGAGGATATGGCCACCTGCTGGTACAGATAGTACATCGCCTTCCTCGCGCTGATATGGCATATATCCGCGGCGCCCTTGGAGAAGCCAATGTCGACGCTGTACCTCACGCCCCCATCGTTGCCCGAGAAGCTCCTCTTCACGCGCTCGAAGCTGCTGGCAGGCGGGAGCGCGGCACGGGCGCCAGTGAGCGGGTTGAGGAGGTGCGGATTGGCCGCCTCGTCTGTTATAAACAGCCACCCATGGGCAGACCCGTGGATGGTGTGGCGCCCAAGGTCAGGGAAGCCGACGCGGAAGGTGGCGTTGCCGGACGGGGAGTAGAGGGCGGCGGCGTCCGCCCCGTAGCCGTGGCAGGCGTAGAACAAGCAGGGGGGTTGCTTCGGCGTGGAGAGGCGGAGACGGCGGAACGTGCCGTACGCGGCGTGCCACGAAGAGCAGACAGCGCCCGAGCGGACGACGTCGGGGACCTCCATTGCCGCCATGGCGATGAGCAGGAGGTCCTCCGGCAGCCGGGACCAATCTCGAGCAACTGTTCCCGTGGAGTTCATGTGTGATGCCGACCCGTACTGTAATACTGGCGGATTTATCGCGGCTGCTGGCGCAGATCATATAGACCAGCTCTAGCCTGTAGCCTGTATATATAGGGTAAATAAAAGGGTGCAAACCGGTTCCAAATCATCAGATCACAAAGATACGACGTGCAAGATTGTTTGGCTGACGCGCGTTTTCGGTAAACGATCTCGATCAAGCAAACGCAGTGTTAGATGTAACCCTAGCTAGCCGTATCGTATAAGACTAGGAGTCCGTCTCATATACGTTTGCCCCCGTATCCTGTCATGTATTCCTAGCTCTCGGAAAAGCAATTCCACATACCCATAGACGTTCCGGTCTTATCACACACATCCATTCCTCTCAGTCTCAGCTGCTTCAAGATTGGGAATTTTTGTAAAGAAGTCCAGCAGCCTAATCTAATTCACATCAAGAAGTCTCTCAAATTTTGAGGAACACGCCCCTCGTTTTTTCAATATACTGTTGTTAAGATCTTTTTTTTTGCAGGCAAGTACTACCTCCATTTCAAGGCTTAAGGCCTGTATTTTTTTTTTCAAAAGTCAAACTACCTCAAATTTGACTAAGTTTTTAGAGAAAATATTAATATTTATAATACGTAATCCATACCCTTTTATACATCATGAAACATATTTACACATGGTATCTATATAATATAATAGTTCTTGATAGTTTTTTCTAAAAGTTTGATCAAACTTTCTGTGGCTTGACTTTTAAAAAAAATATAAGTCTTAAGCCTTAAAATGGAGGGAGTATCACATAAAAATTTCGGATACATGATTTTATTTGTTCTAGACCATGGACAGTACACCCTCCATCTCAAAATAGATGTCACGGGTTTATCAAAATTTAGATGAATCCACTACCTCCTCGAAATAGGCTATTCGCTTCGCTTTATAAATAACCACCTCATATAAGAAATTGAACGAACAAAAATGCTTGGACAACAGCTACAACATGCCCAAAAGGAAAAGAAATGAAAGAAACAGTTAATCGACAAGACTAAGGTAACCCGCCACCGTTGCGCCCTCTGAATTTGTCCCACCTCACTCCTGGTACACTGAATCGCCTAGTTCCAAACAACACCTTCAAGAAGGGGGCGTCATCGACACGGGGCTGCTGTCCGGACCAACGGACTGGACCTAGAGTTTCCCCCAATACTCGAAGTAGAGTGGATTGGGGATATCCGCAATGCCATTCAGGAAGGAATGGCGCCCCCGAAGGCGGCACCACACCAGAGTCGGACGGGCCGACAAGGATTTCTCCCTAACCCCATACATAAACAACCCCGAACAATTCGAAGCACCCCCACCAAGCTCGCCACCCACTAACTCGCGCCACCACGGTTTTGCCATCACCATCGTCATCGTCTAGCTTTATACATATCAAATTTCACCCCACATAGATCATTTTTTTGATTTATTCTCCTCTAAACATGCTTTCGCCACAGTATATTAATATATAAACCAACCGATACAACTGTGATACCACAGCTGGGGCAAACAACAAAAAATCATCACAAAAGAAACAATAAATAAAACAAAGAGAAAACAATGTTGACACCGATAGTTCAATGAAAATGGAGATGATTCGCCACCGTTGTGGCTCTAGAGAATTTCCACCATGCTCCTAGAACTCCGAAGCATACCAAGCATCACCTCCAAGAAGGGAAGCGATGATGATGATGACGCTGCTGCCCGAGCCAATCCAAGGGTTTCGGGGGACGGGGAAGAGGTACACCTTGCACCCTTCGGGAAGGACGATGATACATGCATGTGTCCCCACATCTGTGCTAAGACGACAAGGATTTCTTCCGACCCCCAAAAAACCAAACCCCTAGATGCTCAGTATCGCTCCACCAAACATGCCACCCACCAGCACACGCCACCACGGTCTAGCAGCCATCCCCTTCTTCTCACCTTGGCCTAGGTTGCGAGGCTAGTAAACCGAAAAGAAGAAGCTTTTGCAAGGTTGGCGGAGCAATAGCAAGCAGGAGGAAACTACCTCCTTCGTCGGAAGGCGTACAACGACCATATGCAGCAGTAGGGGAAAACCAGTCCCTCACCGGCCCAGCCAAGCCCGAATGGGCCCGTAAAGCCCTCGTCGTCGCACTACAGCAGGGGCGCCATCGATATCGCCAAACCCAACACCAGCTCTCGCTTCACCGTCCACCAGGGGAGCTGCCACCGTGCAAGAGACAGCCCACCTAGACCTAGTTGGGGCATTAGCGGGCCTAAATCTGGACCAGGAGGGCGGGTGTCGCCAGCCGCATAGACCACCTGACCTCTGACTAGCACATCTCCCCGTGCGCGAAATGACTGCCCCACTGCCATTCACCGAACCGACGCCAAACTGAGGTGCTCTGTTGCGGGGGTGATGAAGTTTTATCCAGTTTGCTCGCACGAGGGCAAGACTATAGGATTCGTAGCATGGAAAACAAAATTTCTATCGCAAGAATACACAAAACCAAGATCTAATCTATGGCAAAGCCAAGATCTAATCTACAAGATCAGTGCAACGAGATTGTAGAGAACTAACCCTTGTAGATCCAAAGCATTAACGAGATTAGATCTCATGGTTGATGTAGTCGATCACTTGTCGATCTCAAGATCGTGTAGACGATCCTTCCGGCGCCGCGTTCCGGCAGCGCTTCCGCACTCGATCACACGTATGGAGTCGATGAAGACCTTCCTCTCCTCGTTCCAGCGGGGCAGCGGAGGTAGTAGATTTCCTCGGAATCCCAACAGCACGACGATGTTGTGGTGGTGGAGGAGCGATTTCTATAGCGCTTCGCCTAAGCCGTATAAGGACAGTGGAGAAGAGAGGGAAAGTGGTGTCTAGGGTTAGGCGACAAGAACCAGGGGTGTGGGGGTGCGCCCCCAACCCTCCTTATATAGGTGGGGGGCGGGCGGCCAAGGGTTCCCAGCCCTATCCTTGTCCCCCCACACACACACACACACACAACTCGGCCACCAAGGTGAAGAGTTGGGAACTTCCCTCCAAGTCTTCCCTCTTATCAAAACTAGAGTTTGACTTTTCAAAGTAGGATTTAACTATTCAAACTAGGGTTTGACCTTTTTACTAGTGTTGCTCGGCTGGCCCCTAGGGCTTTAGGGCTTGGTACGGCTGGCCCCTAGGGCACTCCATGTGGCATCCCGCAAAACCACTACTAGAAAATCGCGTTGTTTTTTTTGCATTGCATCATCATGACCGCATGCTCATGTCATCATGCCACATTGCATTTGAGCATCGTCATCATCTTGCATTTGCTTGCATAAAACTATTTTTGAAAAACCTGGTATTGTTTTCTAAACGCCCCGTCTTTTATTCAAACGCCAAACCCGGGTCTCCGGATTATTTTGTTTTGGCTGCTATCGGTTTGCAAACGGCCCGTTTAAAACAAATAAAATGTTTAATTATTTTTAGTGGGGGCAGTCGAACGGACCGACCCGACCCGAACGACCACCCCCAGAACCAAAAACGGTCCACCTAATCAGCCCCCTCTAAATCCTAAAGCTACCAACCTATCTGCCCACACCCACCGGCCACCTCACCCGGACCAGTCCCACGCTGCCACCTCATCTCTCTCCCTCACCCCCTCCAACCAGACGCTGCCACATCACCCCCTGGCCTCTCCCCCTCTCTTCACCCAGCCGGCCGCACACAGACGCACGCAGTACACCCCACCCTGCCAGCCGGGCCCGCCCCTGCCCCGGTCCCGCTCACCAACCGCGGCCACTCCCTCCCTCACCCGGTCAACCCCGCACCGACCGACCCGGCCCCACGCCCGGCCCCACCCCCACGCGCCCCACCCCGCTCTCTCCCTCTCTCCTCTCCCTCCCTCATCTTCCTCCTCTCCCTCCCCAGTTCCACCTTCCTCTGCCACCGACCGCGCGTCTGCCCGCCCCTTTTCCCCTCCGGCGCGCCGCCCCCCCTGCCGCGCCTGCTTCCGCCGCCTTCGTCGTTCCCCGGGCGCCACCGCCGGCCGCCCGTCCTCGCGCGGTTCCCCTTCCCTTCCCCGGCGTCTGCGCCCGGCCCGAGCCCGCGCAACCCCGTCGAGCCCAGCGCGTCCGCCGCCAGGTTCTCTGTCGCTAGCGGACCCGGCGCCCCGAGCTTCCTCTGCGCTCGCCTCCCAGGCCCGCGTCCGGCCGCCGTCCCCTCTCCTCGCGCAAGATCAACGTCGCCCCCCCGTCGGTCGCATCCCGTGCGAGGCCCTCTGCCCGGCCTCCGTCGTCTTCCCGACCACCTGCCTGCAGCCGCGTCGTCCTCCTCGCCTCTGCTCGCCAAGCCCCGCGACCGGCTGCCTCCCGCTGCCTCCGAGCGTTGCCACTCGGTGTCTCCCGTCGTTGTGGTGGCTTCTAGTGTGCACATCATGGTGATGTTTTTACTTGAGGCCACCGGGTTCTTCCTCTGTTTGCGCGTGGGACCCTGCAGTGAAGTTTTGTCTATGGATGTCAGCTGTGTGGTTTCATCGTCTCTTCGCTGTTCTATACAACAACAAGGTCCCCTTCCGCCCGCATGTCTACCGAGAACTCTGTCCCGGAACATCAAGTCTTGGCCACGACACACCAAGGCCTTCTCCCCGAAAACCGAAGCCCGATCCCGGCGCCCGAAGCCGAGGACCCCGACAAGAACCACGACACGGATACACCGAGATCTTCCTCGAGGACGCCAAGATCTTCACCCCGGATGCCGAGGCCGACGCGATGGCGCGGACCCGACAAGACCCTCGCAACGGCAAGATCGACCCTGTGGGACTCGACAAGATCGGCACGACGACAAGAACGACAGCGACCAGGAGAATCCGATGCGCCCCCGGCGCCGAACCAAGTCCTGCTTCCCGGATGCCGAGGTCACCGACACAGAACAACAAGATCTACCCAGTAATCCGAGAACGATCCCGCCGAGGCCGTCGAACCTCGAACCCCGGAAACCCAAGATCGCCGAACCCTAATGTGTGAACCCTTCCCGAAACCCTATTTTATAATATAATACACCTGGTTGCATATTAATTGTTCATGCATGCATATTTGTCATGTGGTCTGGGGTCCTTATGCCGATTCACCTAATAATTAAATATGGGGCCCATATGCGGGCAAATCTAGCCTTATATTGGCCTCATTTAAATTTGTGTAGCGAACCCGTGCTATCTTTTGCCATGTTAATACCACATTTAAATTGCGGGGTAGATAAATAACTTGAACCATTTAATTAATTGTCGGGACCCCGGTTCCGCTTAATATGACCTAATTGCATCGCACCTTTGCCATGTCATGCATCATACATGCATCATGCCGATCTTCTGCCGTTGTATTAAATATAGCATCCGGTGTTTCTTCTAGTGTTTTGCTTCTTCGCGGATAAGGCCGTTGAGTTGATGCGAGTGTCGACCCGATCTTCGGTCGAACCTTCGACAATGTTTTCAGGCGAGCATCTTCCCCCTTTCTACCTATCTTAATTTTATAGTATTTATTCCCTCCTGTTGATCTATTGCTATCTGTGTTGCGATGCTCTAGTTTTCGTACCCGTGATATCTCTTGCAGCCCTATATTGCCATGGCCACCTCCTATTACCTGTTGTTTGGTAGATAGTTGGACTTGCGCGTCGTAGTCGCTTGCTCAAGTGCTGTTGCGTGTCGCCATGTACCACAGTTGTTGGAGTATTGCCACATGTTTGATGTTGGAGATGATCTCGGCTTTATTTATCGTTCACTTTAATTCCTGTTTAACAACTAAAATTGAAGTAAGTAAGCAGAGGCATCGGTGGGTGATAGATAATATTTGGTTTCCGAACGCCCACTTGTGTCCCGTAGGACCCCGAGTACTTGATACCTGTTCCTTGATTTATCGCGCTATCCACATCCGGGAGGCTTATGGGACCCCCCTTAGCCAGAGCTTGATTCAGTCTTATTTCTTGGGGCCACAAACTAGTTTGAGGTTTTATTTACTATCCTGTACTTATGCCATGCTACTGCTTTATTTACGATTGTGCGAGGAGCACACTGTACTGTTTAGGTAAGCGGAATGTTTTCGCGGTATCGACAAGCCCAGCCACACTTTCGGGTTCCCAGTCGTTTACAGCCATTGTCGCAAACCTTGAGTCCGTCTCGGAGCTAGCTTACTTCGTTGCGGGTCTACTCAATGGGGTGGCCCCCTCAAATATTTCTGAATCCTGTGATTGCTTTGTCGTGAAGGCCTCGTTGGGTTTTGATTTGGTTTTTCCGAGGTTGATCGAGTGTGTGTTGCTATTTGTGCACCCCGGCCGGGTTAAAACTTTCTGAAAGCCGTGTCCGCGGTTATGGACGACTTGGAGCACAGTATCTCGATCATAGACAACTATAACTAAAGTTTACTGCTATAAATATGACTTTATAATGACTAGTAATCAGCTTCACTATAATGGAATGGCTAACTAAAACTGCCCACAATTGCTTGTTTGGTTTGTCGCTTGCGACAATTGTATCTGACTAGTAAGTACTGCAACTACAACGGAATGGCTAAATAAAAGTACCAACAACTGCTGGGTTTTGGGTTATCTCATGTTAATTGTATCTGACTAGTAAGTGATGCCACTACAACGGAATGATTAACTAAAATGGCCCACTGCTTATTTTATCAGGATGATTATCTACATCTGACTAGTAATAGCTACAATGATAACTGAATAAATAAAACTGCCAACTGTGTGAGTTCCTCGGTGGACTTCCTCGTTCGGTCTCGAGGGGGAAACACCAGGATGGGTTTGTTTGGTGTTCGCTTCAGGTTGGATCCGAATAGGTCTTTCTTACCCCTCTCTGATAGCCGTCAGTTGAGTCGAGTCCCTATAGGTTGTTTAGTGCATGCTGCCGCTGCCGCTTCAGTCCACCATACCTATGTAGGCGAGGACCGCCGAATTCTAGTCTCGCCGTGTACTGGCCTCAGTACTGACGCTCCTCTTTTTCCTTTGCCCTTTGTCGGCACCCCTTTTGTTTAAGCAGGTTTTGAGATCGACGTCGTTAGCAGGGTTACCCTTCCGGCTTGGCCTGGGCAGGGTTATGGGCGCCATTGGTTATTCTTCAGGGCTCTCAGCCCCATTTGCATCTTGTCCGTAGTCGGACGCTCTATCATTTTCAAGGTGATTTGGATCTTTGTATATTATATCTGTATTCTTGACTCTTTGAGTCGCTGTTGTATATATCTGTTCTGTGGGTCCCATCGAGGACTGTTGTGTAATGTTATTACTTCGTTTTCCACCCGCACGAAAGTGCCTGGTGGGCACCTTTGAATCGTTTCTATGCGAGTTTTGGCGGGAATCGCTGAAACTTGCATAGGTCCGATTCTGAGGGTGTTACACTCCACAACCCAAGTGACCCCCTCCCGGGGTGGTGGAACCACTTGTGGTCCCTCTAGAACATTCTAGAAGCTTCTAGTCAAAACACTGAAAACATTTCCGATCCCCGGAAATTGACTTTCCTTATATGAATCTCATTCTCCGGACCATTTCGGATATCCTCGTGATGTCCTGGATCTAATCCGAGACTCCAAACAACATTCGGTCTCCAACTCACATTCCATATCTACTTAAACAACATTGATTACTTAAGTGTGTCTCCCTACGGTTCGTGAACTATGCAGACATGATCGATACACCACTCCAATCAATAACCAATAGCGGTACCTGGATATCCATAGTGGCTTCCACATATTCAACGATAACTTCGTGACCGAATGAACCATTCACATACGGTACTGATTCCCTTTGTTGCGTGATACTTTACTTATCCAAGGTTTGATCGTCGGTATCTCTATATCTAGTTCAACCTCTTTACCGATAAGTATTCTTTACTCGTTCCGTGATTTGACATCCCTTGTGACCTAGTCACATGCTTGCAAGCAATTTGGATGATATTCCACCGAGAGGGCCTAGAGTATATATATTCGTCATATGGATGTACAAATCCCACTCTTGATCCATGTGCTTCAACACATACTTTCAGAATACCCAATGCCACCTTTATAACCATCCAGTTATGGAAGTGGCGTTTGATGTCATCAAAGTACTCATCTAGTGACGGTGATTAACATGATCTCATAGTCGAAGGATTAGGTTACTATGTATCTGAAAACTTGTAGCAAAATGAACTTAATGACTTGATCTAATGTTATGCTTACTATGGGTGTGTGTCCATCACATCATTCTCCTAATGATATGATCTTGTTATTAACAACATCCAATGTCCATGATCAGGAAAACATGATCATCTATTAATCAACAAGCTAGTTTAACAAGAGGCTTACTAGGGACTCTTTTATGTTTATAAAATAAACAGGTATTAATGTTTCCGGTTAATACAACAATAGCATGGGATGTATACATTTTTTATAAACATAAAGATATACTAATTGAAGGGTTTTGCAGCATAGTAAATCAAAAAAATTCTACGGATGCGAACGGGAAAGCCAAGATCTAATCTAGGAGATGCAAACAACGAGGGGGATAGATGAGATCTTCATACCCTTGAAGATTCGCACAGCGGAACGTTCAACGAACGTGGTTGATGTAGTCATACTCGCTTCTCCTCCTCGCGATCCGATCCGATCTAACACCGCAAGTGGCGATGCCTCCGAGAGATGCACACGTGCAGCACCTCGACGTCTCCTCCTTCCTCGGTCCAGCAAGTGGGGTGGAGAGATGGATTGGATCTACAACACGATGGCGTGGTGCAAGCGGTGGAGAGTTTCTGCGGCAGGGCTTCGCGTACACGCAGTCAGGAGGGAGAGAGAGAGGAGGGCAGCAGGGCGGCTAGGGCTTGAGGAGGAGGTGTGGGGAGGGTGCGCCCCCAGCCCCCCTTCTAGAAGCTCCCCTAGGGTTTCCCCTAGGCTTGGCCGGCTGGGCCTATAGGGCCTTGTGCCCTGGCCCAATGCGGCCAGGGCACTCCCCCGTAGGCCCACGCCCCCTCCCGACAAGTGGGGCCATGTTGGTCCCACTCCGGAAGGTTCTAGAAGCTTCCGGTACAATACCGAATAACCCGAAACAATTCCGAACTCTAAAATCTGATTTGCCTTATATGAATCTTATTCTCCGGACCATTCCGGAACCTCTCGTGACGTCCTGGATCTCATCCGAGACTCCAAACAAAAACTCATAAACCAATTATCCAATCTATCCTAGCGTCGAGACACGTTAAGTGTGTGACCCTTCGGGTTCGAGAATATGCAGACATGATCTTCTATCAATAATCAACAGCAGGGTCTGGAAAACCATATTGACTCCCACACATTCATCGATGATCATATCGGATGAACCACGATGCCAGGATTCAATTAATCCATATATATATTCCCTTCATCTCGCGATATTTTACTTGCCCGAGATTCGATCGTCGGTACCGACATACCTAGTTCAATCTCGTTCACAGCAAGTACTTTACTCGTTCCGTGATATCACTTTGTGATTAACTCCTTAACCACGTGCTTGCAAGCGGTGTTGATATCGATTACCGAGTGGGCCCGAAGTATATCTCTCCGACTTGGGAGGGACAAATCCCATCTCGATACATACAACCCAACAGATACTTTCCGATCACCTGAGAGACACCTTTACGATCACCCTCTCATAGGATGACGTTTGATGACCTCAAAGCTTTCTTCCGATACCAGGGAGTTGCATTATCTCATGGTCTAAGGAATACAATATTTGACATAATAAAAGCTTCGCAAAGATGAACACGATGACACAATCTAATTGCTCCGCTTAATTTGGGTCTATCCATCATATCATTCTCCCAATGATATGATCTCATTATTAATCGACAACTCATGTCTATGGTTAGGAAACCTTAACCATCATTAATCAATGAGCTAGTCCATAGAGGCGTACTAGGGACACGGTGTTGTTCACAAACCACACAAGTATTAAAGTTTTCGCTTAATACAATTCTAGCATGAAATATAAACTTTATCATGAACACTAATTATAATAATAACATCTTTATTATTGCCTCTAGGGCATAATTCCAACAATAATAACCACTTTATTATTGCCTCTTGGGCATATCTCCAACAGTCTCCCACTTGCACTAGAGTCAATAATCTTGATTACATTGTAATGTACCTAACACCCATGGCGTTCTGGTGTTGGTCATGTTTTGCTCTAGGGAGAGGTTTAGTCAATGGATCTGCCACATTTAGATATGTGCGTACATTTAAAATCTTTATGTCACCATCTTGGACATGCTCGTGAGAGCATGAAAATGTAGCTTGATATGCTTCAGCTTCTTGTGTGACCTTGGCTCCTGTGCATTGGCTATGGCACCCATGTTGTCACAATAGATAGCCATAGGGTCCAACGCACTAGGAACCATACCAAGCTCCATAATGAACTCCTTCATACATATCGCTTCATGTGAAGCCTCCGAAGCAGCTATGTATTTCGATTTAGTTGAAGATCTCGCCACAACGCTTTGCTTAGCACTCCTCCAGCTCACTACTGCACCATTCAAAGTAAATATGTATCCAGACTATGACTTAGAGTCATCCGGATCGGTGTTCCAACTAGCATCAGTGTAACCGTTTACAACAAGCTCTTCGTCACCTCCATAAGAAAGAACCATATTCTTAGTCCTTTTTAGGTACTTTAGGATATTTTATACCGCTATCCAGTGTTCCACTTCTGGATCACTTTCATATCTGTTGGTGATACGTCCATTTTCCATCACTGTTCTATATCATAATTTACTGATATTCATTGATATATATCATATTAAGAGGTGATACTTATGTTGTTTCATCTATTTTTGCATGTTGGATGACTTTTGGAGGATGAACTGCTGGAGTCAGGATTCTGATGGAAAAAAGCGGTGTCCAGATGCAATTTTCGCGAAGATCATAAAATTCAAGAAAATACACGAAAAATCCTATTTTTTCAGAAGACGAAGGAAGCCAGAAGGGGAGTCAGAGATGCCCCCCCATGTGCGGGCCACCCTGGGCCATGCCAGCAGGGGTGTGGCCACCCTGGCCCACCTCCTACTTCGCCCTTTCATCTATATCTTCTCCTCGAAACCCTAATATCGGGGGAGCAGCTACAGAAAGATTTTGCTGCCTCTGCGGGACGGAAACTATAGAGAGAGAAAGAGCTCTCCGACAGGCAGATTTCTGCCGGGGAAATTCCTTCCCGGAGAGGGGAGATCATCGCTATCAACACCGTCATCAAGCTAGACTTCATCGGGATCATCATCATCATCCTCACCACCATTTCCACCAGCACCATCATCACCACTCCATCCTTCTATAAAAATTGGGTTGAGTCTTGAATAGTTCTTAGTGGAAACTTTCCCGGTGTTGATTACTTTTGTATTTGATGCTTCTGAGTGGAACCGTTGAATTATTGTATATGTTCAGATTGTTATTCATCATATCATTTCTGATCTTGATCCATATGATGTCTCGTGAGTAGTTCGTTTAGTTCTTGAGGACATGGGAGAAGTCATGTTGTTAGTAGTGGAATTGTGTTGAGGTATTATTCAATGGTTTGATATTTAAGTTGTGGTGCTATTCTTCTAGTGGTGTCATGTGAACGTCGACTACATGATACTTCACCATTTATGGGACTAGGGGAATGCATTCTGTATTTGGCTACTAATTGTGGGGTTGCCGGAGTGACAGAAACCTGAACCCCCGTTAGGAAACCTTTGCACAAGGGAGTGTAGGATCTCAGAGTTTAATGCTGTGGTTAGGTTTTTATCTTAATTACTTTCTTGTAGTTGTGGATGCTTGCAAGGGGTTTAATCACAAGTATGTATTAGTCCAAGTAAGGTCGGTACATTAGCATAGGTTCACCCACACAACACCTATCAAACTAAAGAAGATTAATCAACTATATGAAGCGAAAGCACTTGACAGTATTCCCATGTGTCCTCGAGAACGTTTGGTCCTCATAAGTAATACAACCGTCTTGTCCTTTCCTAAGAAAGGATTGGGCCACTTGCTTCAATTATTTGTTGTCTTTATTTACTTGCACTTTATTTCTTTGCATTATCAAAAAACCCTAAAAATCCGTTTGCTAAGTATTTACAAAGAATTCCTGCTCCAAACCACTAGTCAACACCTTCTGCTCCTCGTTGGGATCGACACTCCTATTTATCGAAAGTACTATGATACGCCCCCTATACTTGTGGGTCATCAAGACTATTTTCTGGCGCGTGTTACCGGGGAGTGAAGCGCTATTGAAGAGTGGAACTGGTAAAGGAAACTTCTATGGTGGGTATTGCTTTTTATTTCTGTTTGTTACTTTGTTTCCAATATGGATAACCCACTTAGTTTCCTATTTGGGAAAGCTACTACCACTACTAGGGTAGTATATGAACCACCACCCGTCGAGATAGATCCTTTTAAGATACCTACAAGAATTGTTGATCGTGTTATGGATAATTATTATTTTCGGATGGAACTGTCCATCCTGGTGATCACTTGATTTTTATCCATGAATTATGCGGGTTGTTTAAGTGTGCAGGTATCACAACAGAGCAAGTTAAAAAAAAGTTACTCTCTATATCATTGAAAGAAAGAGCTGAATAATGGTATAGGCTGCTGAAGAATGGACAAGCTATGGAATGGGAGGAATTTGTACCTCTCTTTTATTCTAAATTCTATCCTCCCAGTGAGATTCATAAGGATAGGAATCAAATATATAACTTTTGGCCTCGTGATGAAGAGAGTACAGCCCAAGCTTGGGGGAGATTGAAGTTACTAATGCTCAAATGTCAATTTCATGAACTCCCTAATAATATTATTATTAATAACTTTTATGCAAGGCTTTCTCTTAATGATAAAGATTTATTAGATGCTTCTCGTGCTGGATCATTCACACGTATGAAATAAGAAGCTAAATGGGATCTTCTATACCGTATTCAAGAGAATACTGAAGCATGGGAGAATGACAAAGGAAGAAAGTCAGGTATAAATTATGATTATGAATGCATTAAATCTTTTATGGGAACTGATGACTTTCATAATATTAGTACTGAGTACGGTCATTATTCTCAAAGTATTGCCATTTGTTTTAAGGCTTTTGCCTCTTATATTGAAATTCCCAAAAAGAAGTGGAACAAGTACCATGCACCTTACAAAGATGTTGTTGATCATATTCCTGTTAGAAACACTAAAGTATGTACTATTGATCATATTTTGCCTGAACCTTATATTGAGAAAATACCTTTCCCTGCTAAGGTAAAGGAACATTCTGTTATAGCTAATGTGGTTAGCAAAATTACAAAGAAAGCTATAGAACCTGATGAACAAATAAATATTGAACCAGTAATAGTTATTGTGAAAGATCTTGTCATTAAAAATGTATAAGATTGATGTCTGCGCACTTCTATTCTTGTAGACAGTTGTTGGGCCTCCAAGTGCAGAGGTTTGTAGAACAGCAGCAAGTTTCCCTTAAGTGGATTACCCAAGGTTTATCGAACTCAGGGAGGAAGTGGTCAAAGGTATCCCTCTCAAGCAACCCTGCAATCAAGATACAAGAAGTCTCTTGTGTCCCCAACACACCCAATACACTTGCCAGGTGTATAGGTGCACTAGTTCGGCGAAGAGATAGTAAAATACAAGTAGTATGGATGATTATAAGACAACGGTGCTATAAAAGAGATTGACGGGAGGAAGAGACTAAAGGCAATCTGAAATAAAGGTGGAAGCAAGCAAACATGTAGCAGGACTAGTTGTAAACGGTGTTTCAATGCTTAGAAACAGGTCCTAGGAATCTTACTTTCACTAGTGGACACTCTCATATAAATATCTTCTCTTCATTATACTACTCTGAACTACTCTCTGGTTGGACATCTCTAATCCACGGTAGGGCTACAAAAGCACTCCTTAAAGTTCGTATTCCCCATCTAGATAACCCCACACTGTCACCTTGAGCGCTAGATGGTTCCAACAAACACCACAATTTCATAGATACATCCAACTCCAAATATAACTCATGATAAGTATTTATGTAATCTTTAGCCTAAGTGCCACATGGTGTGCACGCTGTCACTTTCACACATGTGGGGATAGCCGGAGATTAATTAAAGCACTTAAGTAGCAGGGTAGATCCACTTGATTACAAAGCTCGTGACCACAATATGATCACGCATAGAGAGAAAGATGAACACATAGCTACCGGTAGAGCCCTTAGCCTCGAGGAAGAACTACTCCCTCCTCATAATGGGAATCAGCAACGGCGATGGAGATGGTGGTGGAGATCGATGGAGATGGCTCCGGGGGCAATTCCCCGTCCTGGCAGGGTGCCGGAATAGAGACTTCTGTCCCCTGAATCTCCCCTTCGGTGGCAGCAACGCTGTGGAAGTTTTCGTGGCTTTCTCCAAGATGTTTCAGGGTTTTTGATTTGGGAGGATTTTATAGGCGTAAGGGGAACGTCGGTGGCTGCCAGGGTGGCCCACACCTGGTGGTGGCGCGACCTAGGGGGGCACCACCCTAGGGTGTGCCCACCCTGGTGTCCCCCTCCGTCTCTGCTTCGTGTTTCCGTATTGCTCCGGAAAAAATAGGCAGACTAGCTTTTGTCCCGTTCAATTCTGAGAATATTCATTTTTTAGCTTTTCTGAAACCAAAAACAGCAGAAAACAGGCAACTAGCACTGGGGTATCTTGTCAATAAGTTAGTTCTAGAAAGTGTATAAAAATACCTCAAAGTGTAGACAAAACATAAGACAAATGGTATAAAACAAGCATGGAGCATAAAAAATTATAGATACATTTACGACGTATCAAGCATCCCCAAGCTTAACTACTGCTCCTCCTTGAGTAGGTAAGTGATAAAAAGTATAATTTTTTAGGTGACATGCACCATCACAATCTTGATCAAACCATTTTCAAGCATTGAAAGCTGGGATCAAAGTACTCTAAACATGAGCATGAAAGATGAAATTCTAACAATAAGACATAGCAACTAAGTTGTAACATGAAAAGGTAACACAAACAAAAGATCATGAATAACAATGCATTGAAAGACATTTGTTTGTTTCACATATAGAAAACATAATAAGAATGGTATTCATCTTGTCCCTCATGGAATAGAAAAACATAAATGCATAGGACACCTTCAAATTTCATAATGGTGACTAGATACAAATAATTTAAGAACAAGCAATACCATCATTATGAATCAATCAATAATAAGTTTTGGGACAATGCACATAGAACTAAGAATGACAACTATGCTCTCTCAATTGGTGCATAAAGATAGAAGGTGGAGACTCAATATAAAAGTAGGAAGAAAGGCCCTTCACAGGGAAGCAGGGATTTCAAGTTTCATAAAGAGCTTCCAAAAATTATGGTACTTATTAGCTTTAATCTCTCATTGCCCCTATCATAAGCATCTTGAAGTGATTAAGGTTAAAGTGAACAAAGCATGGAGTATATGCTTGACAAAGTATAAGTTGGCAATCTCATGTCCCTTGGGTACGAGGGCCGTTCCTCATGCTACTCAAATTTAGTTACCAGAAATTTATTGTCATTGTAAGTATATGTGTATCATAGAGAACCGCCAACGTGGTACCCCTTGCCCCATGACACAGGAGCTATCCCATATCAAAATGACAAGGAAACAGACAGTGAGCATCTCATATTCTTATTTACCATGGGAAAATGGTGCTTTTTTCTCTTCTTTCCTCTTTTTCTCTTTTTTTCTCTTCCTTGTATCTCTTTTTTTATAAGAAGAATGCTTCATAGATTGCCCACTATGGTTGTGCTGCAAGTTTCCACCATGATTAGGCATGGCTTAGGCTAGCGGCCGAGGCGTTTCTCTAACACATATACATAACTCCATAGACTTACAAGATCCCCTTTTATTTCACACCGCCGACATCAATAAACAAAAGAGCATGATATTAACTGGATAGATATTTACAGGTGTTGAAAGCGTTCCCCGTGAGAGCATGGTTCTGCTAATTCCCAACTTATAAGTGCAAGCATATACAACATAGATGACACAATGGTACAAGTTTATTAGGGGCAAGAAAAATAAAGTGTGCCATCAAGTTTGTGAGAGCTTTAATCACTAATTTTTCACACAACAAAATGACTTTTTAAATGGAAGATATATAAAACAAGAATTTACTTGGAATGGTGTAACACACCATGCATAGGAATTTATAGTGGATTCTTTGGAATAACTTGGTTTCTTGGGAGTTGGATGCATGAGTAGATATTACTCAATAGAAGTGGAGGCTGGCAAAAGACTGGGAGCGACCAACTAAGAGAGCAATAATTGTCATAATCATGCAGAGCGATAAAACATTATCAACTAAAGCATAAAGTGGTATCACAAGTCAAAAACTAAATTATCATAGAGGCTAAGGTGACTGGTTCATAGTTATAACATGGTGTGAGCATGTGCCAAGTCAACCCAAACAAAGCATCAAAGGAGAATACCACAATGTTTTGCTTTTGTATGCTAAAACAACACATGATTCTTTCAAGGCACATTAAGCACTTTCAATTGTTTGGAACAAGTCATGCTATAGCAATAATTACTAACATCTAGCATGACATGATAAAGTCTAAGCCACAGTCAAAACAAGCTCCCTTTTGTACCACTATAAGCATGAAGCTTCCTACTCTTTTCCAACACCAATCGACTTATTTGAAGCAACTCACAAAGATAATAATGAATAAAGATCAGTGAGCATGTCTCACAAATCCACAAAGAAGAACTAAAAAGTTCTAAGCAAAAAGCATAAGAAAACTAAGGCTAAACACAATGCTAGCAAAAGAGAACACTCACAAAATAATAAGAATGAAAACTAGAGTGTTCTAGGTAATGAAAACAGAGTGTGTGTCTCTCCAAAAGAAGTGTGCTGGGGTCCAACCAACTTATTGCATCAAACCAAGCAAAATAAAACTAAAAACTAAAACAAATACGCTCCAAGAACAACACAATAGTGCATGAAACAATAAAAACAAAGTGTCTAGAAAGAGACCTGAGATTTTTATTGATGAAGAAGGGGATGCCTTGGGCATCCCCAAGTTTTGACGCTTGTGCCTCTTGAATATTTCTTGGGGTGACACAAGGTGTCATCCCCAAGCTTGATATTTTTTCCAATCTTTATCTCATCATATCATTCTTCCCCTACACTTGAAAATTTCCTTCATACAAAACTTCACACAATCTTCATTAGTAACATTAGTGCATTCAAAAGTAATAAACCTTTGGTTTTAGTTTCAACACAGCAAAACTTCCATTAATAACACATGCTACTAAAGCAATTCCTTTAAAAATCTCAATGTACCAAAGAGAACTAAAAAAGAAATCGATAAGAGGCAAATGCAAATAATGGCAGAAATCTGTCAAAACAGACCAGCAGGTAAAATCCGATTTTTTCAAAGACCTTATGTTGCTCAAATCAAATGTGTTGAACTAACGAAAGTTAGATAACAACCTGAGGCATTTACTCAGAAAATTACAGCTCAATCTGACATATAGAGATTTTTCACAATTTTTTTACAGTGAAGCACAAAAATCTGTTTCGGGAAGGCAACTTCCTCAAATCTTACTTATCTCTCATTAGAGGTTATTCTTGGCATAAAAACCACAAAAAAAAGGATAAGGATAAGTTATTATAGAAGTAATAACTTCCAAGACTCAATAAAACTGTTGGGTTATCTCCCAAGAAGTACTTTTCTTTAACGCCTTTAAGTTAGGCTTGATAGTTTGAGAAGATGCTCACATAAGAAATATGAATTGAAGTAAAAGAGAGCATCAAGAAGCAAATTAAAACACATTTAAGTCTAACCCACTTTCTATGAAAAATCATCTTGTAAAGAAACTATTCATGAAAGCACAAAGCAACGAGCATAGGAAAGCAAAACAAGTGCAACTTCAAAATTTTCAACATAAAGAGGGGAAACTTAATATTATTGAGATGTATAAAACCATGTTTCCCTCTCTCATAATAACTTTCAGTAGCATCATGAATAAAATTAACAATATAACTATCACATAAAACATTCTTATCATGAGCCACATGCATAAAATAATTATTACTTTCCATATAAGCACAGTCATTCTTATTAATTGTAGTGGGAGCAAATTCAACAAAATAGTTATCATTATTATTCTCATCACCATAATCATCAAATATAGGAGGCATATTATAATCATAATTAATTTTCTCTTCAATAGTAGGTGTACTAAAAATATCATACTCATCGTTGTAATCATCATATATTAGAGGTTTAGTATCATCATAACAAATTTTCTCCTCTAAAGCCGAGGAACTAAAAAGATCATTTTCATAAAAACTAGCTTCTCCAAGCTTAGACGTTTCCATAGCATTAGCAATAATGGTTTTCAAAGCATTCATACTAATAATATTGCTATTAGCATGCAAATAAAGTTCCATAGGTTTTTTAATTTTATCTTCAAACACTTCACGTCGTAACTCAAGAAAATGCTATAAAGCTCTCTAATTTTGTTGTTGTTTTCCATTAAGCCTAACTAGTGAAAACAAGAAATAAAAAGACAAAATTTCAGAATCTAAAGGGAATAACGTCGAGCACTCACACACTAGAAACAGTACTAGAAGATAGCTTAGTGGCCAGAGGATGTGAGTACCTTTTACCTTACCTCCCCGGTAACAGCGCCCGAAAATAGCTTGATGTCTACGCACTTCTATTCTTATAGACAGTTAGTGGGCCTCCAAGTGCAGAGGTTTATAGAACAACAGCAAGTTTCCCTTAAATGGATTATCTAAGGTTTATCGAACTCAGGGAGGAAGTGGTCAAAGGTATCCCTCTCAAGCAACCCTGCAATCAAGATACAAGAAGTCTCTTGTGTACCTAACACACCCAATACACTTGTCAGGTGTATAGGTGCACTAGTTCGGCGAAGAGATAGTAAAATACAAATAGTATGGATGATTATAAGACAACGGTGCCAGAAAAGAGCTTGACGAGAGGAAGAGACTAAAGGCAATTTGAAATAAAGGAGGAAGCAAGCAAACATGTAGCAGGACTAGTTGTAAACGGTGTTTCAATGCTTAGAAACAAGGCCTATGGATCTTACTTTCACTAGTGGACACTCTCATATAAATATCTTCTCTTCATGATACTATTCTAAACTACTCTCTGGTTGGACAACTCTAATCCACGATAGGGCTACAAAAGCACTCCTTAAAGTTCGTATTCCCCATCTAGATAACCCCACACTGTCACCTTGAGCGCTAGATGGTTCCAACAAATACCACAATTTCATAGAGACATCCAACTCCAAATATAACTCATGATAAGTATTTATGTAATCTTTAGCCTAAGTGCCACACAGTATGCACGCTGTCACTTTCACACACGTGGGGATGGCCGAAGATTAATTAAAGCACTTGAGTAGCAGAGTAGATCTACTTGATTACAAAGCTCATGACCACAATATGATCACGCATAGAGAGAGATGAACACATAGCTACTGGTAGAGCCCTTAGACTCGAGGAAGAACTACTCCCTCCTCATCATGGGAATCAGCAACGGCGATGGAGAGTGTGGTGGAGATCAATGGAGATGGCTCCGGGGGCAATTCCCCGTCCTGACATGGTGCCGGACAGAGATTTCTGTCCCCTGAATCTCCCCTTCGGTGGCGGCGGCACTACATAATTTTTCGTGGCTTTCTCCCAGATGTTTTAGGGTTTCTGATTCAGGAGGCTTTTATAGGCGAAAGGGGGACGTCGGTGGCTGCCAGGGTGGCCCACACCTGGTGGTGGCACGGCCTAGGGGGCGCGTCACCTAGGGTGTGCCCACCCTGGTATCCCCCCTCCGTCTCTGCTTCGCATTTTCGTATTGCTCCGGGAAAATAGGCAGATTGACTTTTGTCCAGTCCAATTCCGAGACTATTCATTTTTTAGCTTTTCTGAAACCAAAAACAGCAGAAAACAGGCAACTGGCACTGCGGCATCTTGTCAATAGGTTAGTTCCAGAAAGTGTATAAAAATATCTCAAAGTGTAGACAAAACATAAGACAAATGATATAAAACAAGCATGAAGCATCAAAAATTATAGATACGTTTACGATCGTATCAAGCATCCCCAAGCTTAACTCCTACTCGTCCTCGAGTAGGTAAGTGATAAAAATAATATTTTTTTTAGGTGACACGCACCATCACAATCTTGATCAAACCATTTGCAAGCATTGAAAGCTGGGATCAAAATACTCTAAACATGAGCATGAAAGATGAAGTTCAAACAATAAGACATAACAACTAAGTTGTAACATGAAAAGGTAACACAAACAAAAGATCATGAATAACAATGCATTGAAAGACATTTGTTTTTTTTCACATATAGAAAACATAATAAGAATGGTATTCAGCTTGTCCCTTATGGAATAGCAGAACATAAATGGATAAGACACCTTCAAAGTTTATAATGGTGACTAGATACACATAATTTAAGAACAAGCAATACCATCATTATAAATCAATAATAAGTTTTAGGACAATGCACATAGAACTAAGAATGACAACTATGCTCTCTCAGTTGGTGCATCCAAAGATGTAATTGGTGCACCCCCATGGGGCTCTCAGAGCGATCTGATGATGTGGACCGTTGGATCGGGCTTCCAAACGACATCTGTGCCGTTGGCTGATGTTAAGATGATTTTGCCCACGCGTGCAGTAAAAAAGCAAATGTGTTGCATGCATCCGATTTTCGTACACAGGCTGCTGCTGCAGTCTTCTTAGGCTAATTTAGTTCTGGCCGGCGAATGGCAGACCCCGCATGTCAGTCTCATGGGTAAAGTTTTCCTTGGCTACTATACCCGAGTGTTGCTCGTCCGGAGGGACAAAGCCGTGGTGGAAAAAGCCCAATCGCCTCCCCCAGTCCCCTCCCCCGTCTGTCCTCCCCAATCCCCCTTGCATATCGCCTCCCCCAATCCCATGCGCCTCCACTCCTTTTCTTGGTCGAGCCACCGCCACTGCATCTATTTCTGGCTGCCGCCTCTCTCCTTCGGCCTCCTCCCCGCAGATTCTTCACCATGCTGCCGACCTTAAGTGTCCGCGCACGGGCCACTGCCGCGCCGCATCCGTGTCGCATGAGGTAGCCAGCCTCTGCCGTCGTCCCTGCTCCCCCTCCTCCTACGTCCTCTCCCCATGGTTGTTTTGTGCCACTTCTCCTCATTCGTATTTGGCTTCTTCTTCCTCCGTAACAAGGTAATGGAGGCCCCTAGTGGTGGTGCTGACTGTGCTCAGCCGCACCATGGTGAAAACCCTAGCCGCCTCCAGATCTTGTGGATGGGATGGACGCCCAGCTTCCATGTCCATGGCATTGTCCTCCTCGCATTGACAAGGTTGTAGGTATGCCCAGTGGCTCGCGGTCCAGCCGGCGGCAGAGGGGACTCGGGGGATCTCGTGACCTGGCCGGCGGAGGGTATCTGGAGGCGCTTTGCTCGGTCGGCTATTCAAGGTTCACATACCAGACCGGAAGTAGGAAGGACGACCGTGTCCATGGCGCCGGAGCGAGTATCCGCCTACAAAGGTAAAGCATGTTGTGGTCTCCTTCCTCTTCCGTACAGGTTGAACCCCTTCTTGCACTAGTTCCTCTAGCTGAGATTTCTTCCTTTGTAATTTACTTTATATTTTGAACAGGTAGGCTTGATGAGTGATTGATGGAGCATATCGTAAGGTCAAAATCAGGCAAGGGTTGATATTACAATTTAAAATGTTAATTCTTATCATTACAGTGATTTCTACATAATATTTGTGATTTGAAACATAGATACATGCCAGTGTTAATATTGGTTTGGCACTGCCAGTTAGAGAAGCATCGGAAGCAATCAAGCAAAAGCAGTTAAATAATAATAAGTAAATTCCTTATTTACATACCCGAGTCTTACTAATTTTTGTTAATAATAACTGGAACATCTTTTCAGGATTGCGTAGCGCTCTGGATTTGCTCCTCTATTCGACCAAGAGAGCACTGATCTCGCTGCAGGAAGACCGAATGTTCAAAATAAAACCTTAGTTTTTGAGGATTGGTGGAGATCTGGCATTCTGCATGCAAAAGTCTGGATGTCCGACAAAAACGATATGCATATTGGATCTGCAAACAATGATTGGAAGTCCTTTCCCCAGATATTAGGAAAGCTAAATTATCATATATGGAGTGCTATTATATGTACATTGTAGTTTCCGAAATAGTGATGAAACAAGAAAATTTGCGAAGTGGAGGTGTTTGATACTATTTCTGTTTCTTTTTTCATTGCAGGTGAAGGAGCTTGGGATTTATTTTGCTGGTTGTCCACAGATAGCAAAACTTTTGAAGTTTTCAAAATCTTTGGACACTTTCAACACTTAATTCAAGTACTTACACTAGAGTTGCCTGGGATAAGCAGTGGCAGACTTTCAGAAAAGTGCCATGCTGGTCACGTTTCCTACAACCAAAACAAAGATGCAGGTTTGTAGCCTTCACTGTAATTAAGGGGCGATCACCTAAATGGCAATGTATTATGTATAATTGTTTTGACAATTGTAGTTATGATTTTCTCTATATAGGCCAACGTTTTGGTCAATCTGCTGACAACATTCGTGGTTGTTCATTTTATCTTCACCATTTTTGTAATGTGCATAAGGATGCAACAATTGCTATTATTTGAGAGGTGTGCTTCGGTCCCCCACCCCTAAACTTAAGCTACATGGGCCTTGTTATTTTTTTGATTGGTCGAAACCCATATCGAGATCACGTATATCTCTGTATATATGTACTCGGTCGAACTGGGTATAATCCACGTTCCGATCGGCTGATCTCACCTCCTATTATCGCGATATACGTCTTTGTATGTCATATTTTTAATTTTTTTATTATTGTTATATAACTTCTGATTTTTGCTATTCCGCAGACACACGAGCATACGTATATGGTGAGTATACGTCTAAAAGGACCATATGGAGTTCGGATGGGTTTGTACGATCCTCTAAACAATTGGAATCGAGTTTTTGTTTGTCAAAATTTGAAAGAGGGGAAGAGGGAGGGGGTGGGGGACCGAAGCAAAAGTGATTATTTGATCAAAGTTGTGCTGTGTTTTCATAAATTTTCTCAAAACAATATTAGTCGGCATAAATGCTCTAATTCTTTTACCCAGTTTTCCTATAGTTAATAATAGAAAATAGAAATTCGATCATAATCTAATATTAGAAATCTTATTATTAGAGATAATTACTTCCTAATCCAAGCGTTACTATTTTGGATTCTGTAGGAGGTGAGAAGATGTAACATGTACTGAGGTTGGACTAGATGAACAGACCACAATTCCATCATTTTTTTTGGTTACTTGGCTTAGATGTATATCAGGTTATATAACTAATACATTTCATATGCTTTAATATATATTATTCTATTATGTAAGCCAATTCCTTGCCATTGGCATGATTATTGCCTTTCCCTATTTATTAATCCACGGATGACCCTATTGTATACTGCCAACATCTTTTTTTGGGCAAAGATAACTGGCTTATTTGAGTGGCCAGTTTCTCTGAATCCGTTGTGGTTCTCGATGGCATGTTGTTTCCCAGTTGTTTTCTCTACATGGGGTGTATAATACTCTCTAGGATGATGATTAGTACAAATGAATCTGTTGTGGTTCTCCATTTGATAAGATTGTGCTTCAGTGATCTTCTCTTGGTGACTTAGATCGTCAACCTCATCATAGTTACCCCTGAAACATGAATGCATATTCCTTTCTTACTTCCACCTGGTCAATAAATGCAGGAGCCAGCAGCTTGCATCTTCTCCTGGTCTACAACACAGACCTAAATTCAGATCATCATTTCAAGGATGCTACCACCACCATACTGTAGAAAAAGCATATCAGTTTTTATTGTTTCACTTTCTTTACATGTGCATTCAGTACTTCGAGACATTCCATAATTTTTTCTCCCCGCATACAAGTTTTGCAATCTTTAAGCTCAGCTAGATCGACTCTATATGGCTTACAAGGCAGAACACCTAATCTTGATTTTCACGTGCAAAGTTCCTAATTGTTGATTTTACTGAACTATCTAGGGCGTGCCTTGTCGGTTCGTCAGACTAAATAGAGATTACCGTGTACCTTTGTACTACACTGTACCATCTTCCAGCAGCTCTTCACACCTATGCTAAGATCAATGTTACAAATACATGTCACAGCCAATTTGAGCCGGCTACTTGCATCTCAGCTCCAGCTATTCCTGAGCTCTCTGCATCCACTGAAGGCCTCTTGAAGAAACAAGGTTCATTTCACCCGGTAATCTTCCTTATGCTCTCCTTACATGTTGTTCTTAGCAATACTTCCTTTCGGCAGTGCTCACGTGCAAACTCTCTTTGTCACAGCCACCTCAAAATCCCAAGAGAAAGGAGATTGAAACAACAAACAGGTGATCCAAGCTTCACTCTTTCTGCAGTTTAATAAATCATGTTGCACGCCCTCTCAGACGTAGACTGGATGTCCTCTTCTTTCTCAATGACAGCAATCTTGTAAAAGAAAACTGTCCCGACGCTCTGGAGACTACAGATGGCCTTCTCACGTGTCCAAAAGCAGCTCACAACCTTGAGAGTATAAAGTCTGAAGCTCCAGCACACAAATACAAGGGAAAATGTAACTGAAGGTAAATCAACTTACAAATAGAAAACATCCTATCGTTCTGCAATTCATAGCAAAGGAAAACAAAAATATTCTGATCAATTTTGTTCACCTTTTATCTCTCTAGAACTAAGCAATTTCTTACTGAATAATATTCCTAGATAATAAAGAATGTTGCTTACAGCAATAAATGCATGCCTCATCTTAGCCTCAGAAATCCTTGACGCCTTTCTTCAGCCCTAGGATACTTATGACTCACCTGTTTCGCATTCTCCTTATATCATAGGCACCCCCAGCAGATCCAAAGAGTCAGTACAAAGAGTGCTATGTCTCCCTCGCCCAGAAGGAGGCCCGCAGCACACACTCCATTTCCTTCCCAATGGTGGCGAGATGTTGCGACATCAGCGATGGACACGCTCTGCCACAGAGCAATGCATCCTATGCTCTGCGAAACAGGAACCATTAACATCCATTCATCCCTTTTCAGGTGTATCATAAGAAAGAAACATGGTACTATTCACTCTTGAGAATTTAAGCCGCATACAACTATGAATATATACCGGGACGGTGTGCCAAGACGCACCCCTAAATCTTAGAAGGTGGAGACTCAATATAAAAGTAGGAAGAAAGGCCCTTCACGGGGAAGCAGGGATTTCAAGTTTTATAAATATCTTTTAAAAATTATGGTACTTGTTAGCTTTCAGTTCTCATTGTCTCTATTATAAGCATCTTAAAGTGATTAAGGTTAAAGTGAACAAAGTATGGAGTATATGTTTGACAAAGTATAAGTTGGCAATCTCATGTCCCTTGAGTACGATGGTCGTTTCTCATGCTACTCAACTTTAGTTACCGGTAAGTTATTGTCATTGTAAGTATATGTGTATCATAGAGAGCGGCCAATGGGGTACCCCTTGCCCCATGACACAAGAGCCAACCCATATCAAAATGACAAGGCAACACACAGTGAGCATCTCAACGATCTTATTTACCATGAAAAAATTATGCTTTTTTCTCTTCTTTCCTCTTTTTCTCTTTTTTCTCTTTCTCGTATCTCTTCTTTTTATAATGCTTCATAGATTGCTCACTATGGTTATGCTGCAAGTTTCCATCATGATTAGGAATGGCTTAGGCTAGCGGCCCAGACGTTTCTCTAACACATATACATTACTATATGGACTTACAAGATCCCCTTTTATTTTACACCGCTGACATCCATAAACAAAAGAGCATGATATCAACTGGGTAGACCATTTGTCCCATTGGTATTATAAGAGATGTGGAAGTTCTTTATGGTAAGATTAAATATCCTGCTGATTTTCTAGTACTTGGTTCAGCAGCTAGTAAAACTTGTCCTATCATTTTTGGTAGACCTTTCTTAAACACTTGTGGAGCTATTATAGATTGTAAGAAGGAGAAAGTTTTAACTAAATTTGATGGAGAATCTTATGAGTTTAATTTTTCCAAATTTTCTAAAGCTCCATATGAAAATGAATTGCCTAATGAGGATTTTAGAGTTGAACAACGTGCTTCTATTGATCCAGTTTTTGACCTTAAACCTCTTTTTGATGATTTTAAGTATGCTCATTCTGATGATAAGAATGTTTGTTGTGACAGTTACATTGTTAACTTTACTCAAAGTGCTACTAAAAGTTATTATGAGAGGGAAACATGGTTTTATGTATCTTAATAATATTAAGTTTCCATGCTTTATGTTGAAAGCTCTGAAGTTGCATTTGTTTTGTCTTCCTATGCTAGTAGCCTTTTGTTTCAACAATTTGTTTTCTTACGAAACTCCCTTGCATAGGAAGTGGGTTAGACTTAAATGTGTTGGATATCTGCTTCTTGATGCTCTCTTCCACTTCAAATTCATATCTCTTATGAGAACATCATTGATATTATCATGCCCATCTTAATGGCTATAAAGAAAGAGCTTTTGGGAGACAACCCATTTTAGTTTGCTTTAGGTTTTATTTCCTTGAGTCTTGAAAGTTATTACTTCTGTAATAACCTCTCCTTATCCTTTTTATTTGGTTTTTATGTCAAGATTTGTCTCTTTTGAGAAATAGGTGAGTTGTGGAAAGTTGATGTTCTGGGATAGATTTTTGTGCTTCACTGTAAAAATTCGTAAAAAATCCCAGTACGTCGTATGGAGCTTTAATTTTCTGTTCTTATGACCCAAGTTGTTATCCAACTTTCGTTAGTTTTGCACTCTTTGATTTGAGCAACAGAATATTTTAGAAAAAACAATCTTTACATGTTGGTCTGTTTTGATAGATTTCTGTCATTATTTGCATTTGCCTCTTAAATCAATTTCCTTTCAAATTCTTTTTGGGAGTTTGAAAGGAGTTGTTTCAGTAGTTTATGTTTTGATGGTTTTCAGTGGAAATTTGAACCCAAAGGTTTATTGTTTTTGCATACACTAATGTTGCTAATGAATATTGTGTGGAGCTTTGTCTGAAAGGAATTTTCAAGTGTTGGAGAGAAGGAATCTGCAGAGTCCGTTTCCGAATAGGTAAAAGTGCTGAAAATAGAAGGTCTGCGAAAAACTTTTCTTTTTATATTTTTGCAGTTTTTATTCCATATGGAAGGTGACAAGACGAAAAAGGGAAGGAAACGGAGCCCGGGTGGCCCACACCACCAAGTGGCGCAGGCCCTTCCTGGCCGCGCCACCAAGGGGGTGTGACCACCCCGGAGTCCGTCTCCATACCGTTTTCGCTCGGTACCTTCCTTATGTCATAAAACTTCGTAATATATAACCCCCCCTCCCGAGGTTCGTATATCGTGTTCTCGTCGTGTTTTTGTTTCGATCTATTTCTGACAGGCAGATTCTTAGTTTTGGAGCCACAGTGTCTTCCCCTGGATAACCCAAGGAGGATTCCTCCATGGACATCATCAACCCTTACATGTATGAGTTGAAGATTCACCCCAATGAGTTGTTACTCAAGGATGGGATGGTACAGATAAAATAAGTTCAGGGCCTTAAACGAGAAGGCAGTCTGGAAGATAGGATGGAAGCATTGGAGCAGGAAGTTTTTAGGTACAAGAAGATGGCGGAACGCGAAGTGGACGTCGCCCATAAGATAAGTTCAGAACTCATCATCGAGCACAAGAGGGAGATTGCCAAGCTTCGAGATTAAATCATCTCGCTCCATCAGACCACCAACCAATTATAAGCACAGCTCTACGATATGCAAACTCAAAACTGTGAGTATGAGGCTAGGTTTAAACGCATAAGTTTTGCTGCTAGTTTCAGGATATTTGAAACCAAGACATCCTTTGTGGATGGGGAGCCTTTACCTTGGAAGTCTGATGATGGCAAGGGAACACCACAACCACCAAAAGAGTGATTTTTCATCAGGTTTCGACATCCCCATGGTTTGTTCCAAGCTTGGGGGAGTGCCGTGGTATCACATCATTATCTTTCATCTTTTTACGTTTTTAGTAGAGTCATATCATGAATAGAGAAGTTATCATATAGGATGGTTTGCATTGTGGAAGTATCTCTCCTTTAGTTGGTTATCTATGTATCCCTTGGTGTGAGTGCCTTTATGGAATATTAATGAGAAGTTTCATCATTTACTTTTTGCACATCTTATTTTAGTTTGAAATCTCTACTATATGATTGATCTTGTTGATTAGTATTGGTATCACTTTGGGATCATCAAGTAAATCTAAATTGGTTTTGGCAAACCGATCTCTGGTCAGTAGGAACACTTTTTGAGGTTTGAAAGGAAAAGAGAAAAGCACTTACAGGTATTTTATACTATTTTCCTTCTTTCTTGATTGGATCATAAGCTTAGTATTATTTAGTGAGATCCTTTGAGTTTTCAAGGAAGATTGCATGTTTTTTCTATCACTTGTATGTTTGTTTGTTTCCTTCAACTCTTATGCTTGCTACCCAGCCTTGCTAGCCAAAAACATGTACTGATAGGGAATACTTCTCGTGCATCCAATCCTTGAACCAAAACCCTTGCCATTTATGTCCACCATATCTACCTATTAGCACTATTTCTATTCCGAGTAAATTCTCAAGCTTCATCTACCTTTCAAATTAAAAAAAATTGTTATGTGAAAACTAGTTAGTAAAGCTCTCACGAACTTGATGCCACACCTTATTTTCCTGCCCTTAATAAACTTGAACCATTGTGTCATCTATGTTGTATATGCTTGTACTTATAGGTTGGGAATTAGCAGAATCATGCTGTCACGGGGAACACTTTCAACACCTGTAAATATCTACCCCGTTGATATCATGATCTTCTGTTTGCGGATGTCGGCGGTGTGAAATAGAAGGGGAGCTTCTAAGTCCATGGAGTTATGTATATGTGTTAGAGAAACGCCTGGGCCGCTAGCCTAAGACATGCCTATTCATGGTGGAAACTTGCAGCATCACCATAGTGAGCAATCTATGAAGCATCCTCAGAAAAAATATACAAAAAAATAAGAGAAAAAATATATGTACCATTCTTATGGTAAATAAAGGATCGCTGAGATGCTCACTGTCTGTTGCCTTATCATTTTGATATGGGATAGCTCCTGTATCATGGGACAAGGGGTACCCTATTGGCGGTTCTTTATGATACACATATATTTACGATGACAAGAACTTACCGATAACTAAATTTGAGTAGCATGAGGAATGGCCCTCGTACTCAAGGGACATGAGATTGCCAACTTATATTTTGTCAAGCATATACTCCATATTTGTTCACTTTAACCTTAATCACCTCAAGATGCTTATGATAGGGGCAATGAGAGCTCAAAGCTAGTAAGTACCATAATCTTTTGGAAGCTCTTTATGAAACTTGAAATCCCTGCTTCCCTTTGTGAAGATCCTTTCTTTTACTTCTTAGTTGAGTCAGTAAACATATTCCTTTATATCTCTAGCAAGCATTTGAGTTGTTGTGTTTCAATCATTCATATGATGACTTATTCAATCATGTTTATTATCTTCCTTGTTTTGCACATTGCTCTTATCTGAATGAATATTACTTTGAAAGCTATTGTTGTGAAAAGCCTTTTATGTTCGAGCAAAAGGGTTCCTGTTATAAACTTCTTTACAAAAGCTTTGCTTGAAAACTAAGTATGATTTGTCAACTGTTCTCTGACCAAGAACAAAGTTTGCCATTACCAATTATGATTTATCTTTATTGTGACTCCCATACTCGTTGCAAGTTAAGTTATATAGTGGCAAGTTGCTTTTTGTTATGAGTTGTGTATTGGTGAATGTGATGCTTCTTGTCCGTATTCTTTTTATAGACACTTCACTCCATAAACCTATGGTCATGTTTAATGAGCTCAGTTTTTGCTTGGGGACAAGCGAGGTCTAAGCTTGGGGGGAGCTGGTACGTCCATTTGAAGGGAATATGCCCGAGAGGCAATAATAAAGTGGATATTATCGTATTTCTTATTTATGATAAATGTTTATTTTGCATGCTATAATTGTATTAATACGGAAATGTTAATACATGTGTGTTTAATAAACAAAAATAAAGTTCCTAGTTATGCCTCTCTTATAAACTAGCTCGTTTATTAACAAGATAATCAAAGGTTTCCCGATCATGGACATTGGATGTTGTTAATAACGAGGTCACAACATTGTTGGAATGATGTGATGAACATTCATCCTAAGTATAGCATTACGATCAAGGTCATTGTGTTTATATTGCTATAACATCATACGAAGTAATCTTAGTCCTTAGATCATGAGATCATGTCAATCACTAACATCGGAAGAGTATCTTGATAACATCAAACGTCACACCGTAACATGGTGATTATAAATATGGGTTCAGTGCTATGAAGGTGTTATGTTGAGGCTCATGGTTCAAGAGTGGAATTTGTCCATCCCGATGACGGATAGATATACTTTGGGCCCTCTCGGTGATATCACATTAGTTAGCTTGCAAGCAAGTGATTTGATCACTAGAATATTATATCACGGGAACGATAAAAGAGCACATGTCAGTAACGAGAACAAACTAGGTATGAGGATACCTATGATCGAATCTCGGACATGTAATATATCGCGAGACAAAGGGATTGAGTTACATGCGTATAAGGTTCACACGATCACAGAAGTCATTGTTGAATGTGTGGGAGTTAGTCGCTGCTGATTATTGATCGAAGAGGGGTCTCGATCATGTCTACATTATTCTAGAACCATAGGGTGACACACTTAACGGATACCGACACCATTCAGAGCAAATGATATGCCAGAGAAAGAAAAATAAAGCGCAGGAATTTATTTCACTAGACACCGGAATCGTTTCGATTGAAATTGCTGAAACTGGTTCTGCATGTGAAATTGAAATGTTATAAGGGGTTTTATGTGAATGTTTGTTAATTAGAGTAATTAAAAAATTCTTAATAAAATAAATAAAAGAGTTTTATTAAATGAGAGCTTGCATTAATTTTGGTTGAAAATTAGTGCATGTGAGTGGAATTGTGAGTGGAGGTGTGTTTATGTGAGTGGAGGTTCCACCACATGAATGAGGGATAGGTGGGGGCACCCTCCATGGCCGGAGGCCATGCCCCCTTGGGCTGCCCCCTCCCCTATAAAAGGACCCCCTCCTCTAACTTCTCACTCACACCTCCTCGCGAAGGATCTCTCTCCCATCTTTAGAATTTCCCCATGGTCTCGGATCAGCGAGATACATGTTCCCGATGGCTTTTTCTGGAAGGATTTGTTGCTTCGCTGGAGCGAGAGCATGGAGGTTGTCGGGGTACCCGGACGTTTGTGCGATCACGGATGCACCACTGCTCTGTGGTGCTGGACTTGATGGTGTTGGACCGGTTGGACCAGATGGACTTCATCATGATCTTGAGATCGGCAAGCGTTTGACGACATCATCCACGAGTACAACCTCGTTAGCGCTATTTGGTCTTTGGGGGTATGTATTCTATGGATGTATATCCACCTGTTGCTTATATCTAGTAGATAGATCTTGGTACTTAGTTCCCATCATAGGAATTTTTTGTTTTCTATGCTGCGAACCCTAAAGTGGTATCAGAGCCGGATCTATGCGTAGATGCTTTGCATGGGTAGTACACATATGAGTATGTGGGCTCTGATGGTCATGTTATTACTTCTTCCTTGTACTTTGGATATTGGTGGAATAGTGGGATGAAGAGGCCCGGACAAACTTTACATGTCCTCGCACATGAGACCTGTTCCACGCTTGACATGCAACTAGTTTTGCATAAGTGTCTAGCGGGTGTCTGTCTCTTCTACTATAGTCAATATCTGATTTACAACGAGTTGTAAATAATTTGATTATCATCATTGTGGTTCCATGTTTGTAAGTAAGAATGGTTCTATCTCCGAAAGCCCTCAGCCACGTAAAACTTGCAATGGATAAATTAGAAGCGTCTAGTTTAGATTGTTGTTGGGCTAGAGTCATGATATGCTGATGTTGTAAGTAAAAGTATAAGTTGATACTCTTACAACACACATAACGTGTAAGTTCCATAGACCTTGGCCTTACACATAAAGGAATTATGAAGATCATACCATGATGCACATGATAACGATCAAGTGCAAGGACCATATCATTTCACTTTTCACATAAGTTTTGTTGCATCTTATATTGCTAGTTTGGTGTTTTATTAGCATAATAAGATGATCCCTCATTTAGATATCAAGATAAAAATGTGTTCTTCCTTAAGTATGCATCGACTATGTTTTGCCGCTTCAAGACATCACGTGATGATCGGGTGTACTTGAATCCACGAGCATATCTCGGGTGTAAGACAATTTTACACACGTGAATACTAAGGTTCTTACTTGGCGAGCCTAGCATGTGCAGACATGGCCTCGGAACACGGACCGAAAGGTTAAGAATGAGTCATATGTTTGATATGATGACCATATGGATGCTCGCCTTTGAAGATACACCGACTCACGTGATGATCGGACTTGGTGTAGTGGATTTGGTTCATGTAATCACCAAAAATACACGAGGGTTGTCGTTTTTGAGTGGGAGTTCATTTCTAATTTGGATTAGTAGAACTCAATTTATCATAAATTAAATCAAAGTGAATTTGCCTAATTTGTTGTAGTCATTGGCATTCGTTCACCACCTTATGATTAGTTGAAATTGAGATAATAGAACTATAGAATTCTAGATATTTACTTTATGAACTGGTATCGTATTGTGTTGAGTGTCAATCTAAAATTTAAAGTCCTATTGCAAACTTTTAGCAAACTCTGTTTACTCCGTGAAATTTAATAATTAGTATTAAATCGAGAGTAACAATTCTAGTGTTAGTATCTTAAGTATCATGTTTGCCTCCATGATTCTTGATTGTTTTTAAATATCAAGGTTATATAGGAGCTGAAAGAATTGTTTCAGAAACCATAATGTGTGGCAGATATAACGATATCTGAAACAATGTTTTGGTTGCAATATGATAGAGTATAATGTATGTTCTCATATTGGATGAGAATTTGCGAAGGTTGGGTATGCTAGACATCCTAAGCATCCAAAAGGGTTTTAGAAAGTAATGTTATACTCAAGATTCGCCTTTATAAGCTACATTAGATCGATCATGAAAGTCATCATGATAAAGATGAATAGAAGATGTATGTAAAGTGTTTACTACACTAAAAGATTACTAAAGAATGGATTTTGAAAGAACGCCAATCATTTGATGATGGTGATCTACTTCAAAGTGCAAGTCCAAAGGTATTAGTATTTGAATACACATGCTTTGGACTATGTGTCATGTATATAGCGCCACTGTTGATGTTGATAGATTCTTTTAAAAAGGAAAATAAATGCTGAAAGAGAATCTATAAAATATATTTGGCAGAAAATAAAAGATTGGAAACATCCAGTTTAGGTGTATAGATGATATACATGTTATGGTTGTATTCTTTGCTTGTTAAACAATGTGGTTCTTAGGTATTGAATACAGAATTGGTTGGTATAAAATTTCATACAGAACGATGCAATTCATGAACTACAATGTCCTAAGTAACTAGCAAGAGAATATGTGATGATGTTCATCGAAAACAAATAAGCTGTTGTTTGTATTTCTCGTTGACATTAAAGCCTGCCTTCAAGATTTGTTTTAATCAGGTATTATGAGAACAAAGATTGTTTAAATAATTACCGTATTCCATATAAGATGGATGATTTACAAATCTAGTTGGATAAATCACATCCATAAAACTAATGCTAAAATGTCGCAAGACAAATGATTGAAAGATCACTTACAAAGTGACATCGCCGTTTAAATTATATTGAAAAGAAAACATGAAGAAACTCCATATTCATGGATTTTTGGAGTCTTTGATTTTATCAAGTGACGCTTGTGAGACTTTCCTCGGGATAATTAAAACTTCGTTCAAAGTCCAAAGAAGAACGATTGACTAAATTATTGGAATTTATACATATCGATGTATGTAGTCCATTATGTGTAGTCGTAAGCGATGGATTTCAACTTCATATGCTTTCTTCGGAAATTTGAGTGAATATTCATTTAATGAGAAAGAAGTATGAAATATTTGAAAATGTTCAAAGATTTTCAAGATGAAGTGGAAAATCATTGTAACAAGAAAATAAATAATTTATGATTTTATCATAAAGGGATTTATTTGAGTTGCAAGTTTAGCAAAATACCTAGATTTGCATCTCCTGAAACACCATAGGAATATGGAGTGTTTGAGATTTGTAATGAAACCTTGTTTGACATGGTTGGATCAAAGGTGTTACTTATAAAACTGCCATTATGTTTTAAAAGATTAAAACTTTAGAGACTACCGCTTTTACACTGAAAAGGGCTCCATCTTGATCCGTTGAAATGACACCATGTAAGTTATGGTTTGGGGTAAAAACCCAAGTTGTCCTTTCTTAAATTTTGGTATGCTAAGCATAAGTAAGATGTTTACAACCAAAGTCGGATGAGCATGCCTTTGTAGGTTGTTTCGAATAACCATTGGGTATTCCTCCATAACACCGAGGACAAAAGGGTTTGTCGCTTGAAACGTGAAGTTTCTTGAAAAATAATTTTTTTTGCAAAAGTTAAGTGGGAGGACAATATAACTTTGATAAGGTTTACGAACCTTAGTTATATGATCTGAGTTGCGCAGCACCAGAAAATGTTTCGGAGGCAGCCATAATGCTCATGGCTCACGTGCCTCAAGGGTTGCGGTCATGGAGGTCTAAGTTCCTATTGAACCAAGTAGATCGGATAAACAATCAAATGCTAAGATTTGAGAGTAAATCATTGTTGTTTGACAAGGATGAACCGACTACATGCAAAGAAGCGATGATGGGTCCTGACTCCGTCAAATGGCTTGAAGCCATAAAATCCGTGATAGTTCCACACACGAGAAATCAAGTTTTTTGAACTTGGAAGACCCTCCAAAAAGTAAGAACCTATCGGTCGTATTTGGATCTATAAAGAAACAGACATGGATGTTTCACATCTATGAAATAGTCGACATGTCGTAAAGTATTTTATGAATTTTCAAGGAGTTGACTATGACAAGATTTGATCTTTCATAGCGATATTTAGTCTGGACGGATTAATGTAGCAACCACTACATATAATTTTGGTATATGGTATATGAATAAACAAAACAAGTTCTTCTAATAGAATGGTTACCTAGGACGTGTACAAGACACGGTCCAAAGGGTTTTGTTAAATTCAAAGGATGCTAAAGGGGCATACAAACTTCAGTTTTTCAAGTAAGCATCGCGGAGTTAGAATCTTCACCGTGATGAAACTGTTAAAGGAGTTTTCATCTGGAGACGATGAAGATGCTTGCATTTGCAAGAAATTAAGTGGGAGCACTGAGACATATTTCTAATACATTATGTGGAGGACATCTTGTTGATTGGAAATGATGTATCTTTTATTGACAAAGGTTAAGAATTTCATTTTGATGAAAGACTTAGGAAAAATCCAAATATTTAGCATGATTGTCTATATGGATAGACTGTGACGCTAATATGGTTATGTCAAACGTACATATATGAGATATTGAAGGAATTCAATATGAAAATGACGAGAAGAGGTTCTTGTCACATGTAAAAGAATTGAATCAAGATTCAAGTGTATCGACACTTGATAAGTGAAACAAGATTCAAGTGCTTTGACACTTGATGAGTAAAATCACAAGAATGATTTGATCAATCATACCATAATATGTACACATCCAGATATGTCCTATGCTCTAAGTGTTATGAGCATATACCATAATTAATCATAAAATGATCATTGGACGATGGTAAGGATATTCTTATAATATTTTGGAAAAATTAAGAATATATTCTATTGGTATAAGAGACAAATAGTTCATTGAAAAATGATACTAGTTTTGTCACGAGATACAAATTAAGTTTATCTCAATTTAAACTATGAGTGGCACAATGTAATGGAAAGAAGTTTCCATGAGGGTTTGGATGATTTCCAAAGTTAAGATATTGTGACGGATACTACAACAAAAAGGCTAAGTATATGACTGCTATAGTAGCAGCAAAGGAGGGTATTTGTGTCAAGTAGTTTGTTATCAAACTAAGGTGTGGTTCACAACGGGCTAACACTAAAGATATATTGTACGACAATAGTATCGACATGATTTAACCCCAAGGAACTAAAGGTCTCACCAAAATACCAAATTTATACAATTCCATCTCATTAGAGAAATGAGTGATGCGTGAAAACACAAAGACATGCAAATACACGCAGACCTGAAAGCGTCAGATCCATAGATTATGTTAATCACTTGCAATCGCATATATGGAACACCAGAAAGCCATAGTTGTTCAATACGCAAAGTTTCTAAACTAGATTATTGTCTCTAGTGCAAGTGGGAGACTAAAGGTAATATGCCCGAGAGGCAATAATAAAGTGGTTATTATCATATTACTTATTTATGATAAATGTTTATTTTGCATGATATAATTGTATTAACACGGAAACATTAATACATGTGTGTTTAATAAACAAAAAGAAAGTTCCTAGTTATGCCTCTCTTATAAACTAGCTCGTTGATTAACAAGATGATCAAAGGTTTCCTGATGATGGACATTGGATGTTGTTATTAACGAGGTCACAACATTGTTGGAATGATGTGAACATTCATCCGAAGTATAGCATTACGATCAAGGTCATTGTGTTTATATTGCTATAACATCATACGAAGTAATCTTAGTCCTTAGACCATGAGATCATGTCAACCACTAACACTGAAAGAGTATCTTGATAACATCAAACGTCACACCATAACAGGGTGACTATAAAGATGGGTTCAGTGCTACGAAGGTGTTATGTTGAGGCTCTTGGATCAAGAGTGGAATTTGTCCATCCTGATGACGCATAGATATACTCTGGCCCTCTCAGTGACATCATATTAGTTAGCTTGCAAGCAAGTGATTTGATCACTAGAATGTTATATCACAGGAACAAGAAAAGAGTACATGTCGATAACGAGAACAAACTAGGTATAAGGATACCGATGATCGAATATCAGACATGTAATATATCGCGAGACAAAGGGATTGAGTTACATGCGTATAAGGTTCACACGATCACAGAAGTCATCGTTGAATGTGTGGGAGTCAATACGGATCTCCAGGCCCCGCTGCAAATTATTGATCGAAGAGGGGTCTCGATCATGTCTACATTATTTGCGAACCGTAGGGTGACACACTTAAGGGATACTGACACCATTCGGATCAAATGATATACCAGAGAAAGAAAAAGAAAGCGCAGGAATTTATTTCACTAGACATCGGAATCGTTTCGTTTGAAATTGCTGAAACTGGTTCTGCATGTGAAATTGAAATGTTATAAGGGGTTTTATGTGAATGTTTATTAATTAGAGTAATTAAAAAATTCTGAATAAAATAAATAAAAGAGCTTTATTAAATGAGCGGTTGCATTTAATTTGGTGGAAAATTAATGCATGTGAGTGGAATTGTGAGTGGATGTGTGTTTATGTGAGTGGAGCTTCCACCACATGAATGAGGGAGAGGTGGGGGCACCCTCCATGGCCGGCGGACATGCCCCCTTGGGATTCCCCCTCCCCTATAAAAGGACCCCCTCCTCTCACTTCTCACTCACACCTCCTCGCGAAGGATCTCTCTCCCCCCTTTAGAATTCCCCCATGGTCTCGGATCAGCGAGATACATGTTTCCGATGGATTTTTCTAGAAGGATTTGTTGCTTCCGCTGCTTCGCTGGAGTGAGGGCGTGGAGGTTGTCTGGGTACCCGGACGTGTGTGCGATCACGGATGCACCACTGCTTTGCGGTGCTAGACTTGATGGTGCTGGAATGGCTGGACCAGATGGAGTTCATCAAGATCTTGAGACCGGCAAGCGTTCGACTACATCATCCACGAGAACAACCTCATTAACGCTATTCGGTCTTCGAGGGTATGTATTCTATGGATGTATATCCACCTGTTGCTTGTATCTAGTAGATAGATCTTGGTACTTAGTTCCCATCGTAGGAAATTCTTTGTTTTCTATGCTGCGAACCCTACACATTTTGCATCACTATTCTATATCATAATTTACTGGTATTCATTGATATATTTCATATTAAGAGGTGATACTTATGTTGATTCATCTATTTTTGCATGTTGGATGACTTTTGGAGGATGAACTGCCGGAGTCAGGATTCTGATGAAAAAGCGGTGTCCATATGCATTTTTCGCGAAGATCAGAAAATTCCAGAAAATACACGGAAAATCCTATTTTTCCAGAAGACGAAGGAAGCCAGAAGGGGGGGCAGAGATGGGCCACAGGGGGGACACACCCCCCATGCGCGGGCCACCCTGGGCCGCGCCACCAGGGGGTGTGGCCACCCTGGCCCACCTCTTGCTTCGCCCTTTCGCCTATATCTTCTCCTTGAAACCCTAATACTGGGGGAGCGACCACAGAAAGATTCTGCCGCCTCTGCGGGGTGGAAACTATATAGAGAGAAAGAGATCTCTAGCAGACAGATTTCTGTCGGGGAAATTCCTTCCCGGAGAGGGGAGATCATCGCCATCAACACCTTCATCAAGCTAGACTTCATCGGGATCATCATCATCCTCACCACCATATCCACCAGCACCATCATCAGCACTCCATCCCACTGTAAGAATTGGGATGAATCTTGCATAGTTCTTAGGGGAAACTTTTCGGTGTTAATTACTTTTGTAGTTGATGCTTATGAGTGGAACCATTGAATTATTGTCTATGTTCAGATTGTTATTCATCATCATATCATCTCTGATATTGATCCATATGATGTCTCGTGAGTAGTTCATTTAGTTCTTGAGGACATGGGAGAATTCATGTTGTTAGTAGCGGAATTGTTTTGAGGTATTATTCAATGGTTTGATATTTAAGTTGTGGTGCTATTATTCTAGTGGTGTCATGTGAACATCGACTACATGATACTTCACCATTTATGGGCCTAGGGTAATGCATTGTGTATTTGTCTACTAATTGTGGGGTTGCCAGAGTGACAGAAACCTGAATCCCCGTTAAGAAACCTTTGCACAAGGGAGTATAAGATCTCAAAGTTTAATACTATGGTTAGGTTTTTATTTTAATTACTTTCTCGTAGTTGTGGATGCTTGCAAGGAGTTTAATCATAAGTATGTATTAGTCCAAGTAAGGTCTGTACATTAGCATAGGTTCACCCACACAACACCTATCAAACTAAATAAGATTAATCAACTATATGAAGCGAAAGCACTTGACGGTATTCCCATGTGTCCTCGAGAACGTTTGGTCCTCATAAGTAATACAATCGGCTTGTCCTTTGATAAGAAAGGATTGGGCCACTTGCTGCAAATATTTTCTATCTTTATTTACTTGCACTTTATTTCTTTGCATTAACAAAAACCCTAAAAATCCATTTGCTAAGTATTTATAGAGAATTCCTGCTCCAAACCACTACTCAACACCTTCTGCTCCTCGTTGGGATCGACACTCCTATTTATCGAAAGTACTACGATACACCCCCTATATTTGTGGGTCATTAGTTGGTCAAACTAACAACATGTGCTATATCTGGTCTTGTACACAAAATGGCATACATGATAGATCCTATGGCCGAGGCATGGGGTATCTTTACTCATACTTTCTCTATCTTATGTCATAGCTGAACATTGAGTTTTACTCAAGGTCTTACCTGGCAACATGGGCAAGAACCCTTTTCTTGCTTTCTTCCATTCTAAACCTTTTTAGAACCTTCTCCAAGTATGTACTTTCTGAAAGCGCTATTAAGCGTCTTGATATATCTCTATAAATCTTGATGCCTAAGATGTATGCTGCTTCGCCAAGATCTTTCATTGAAAAACTATTATTCAAATATCCTTTGATACTTTTAAGAAGTTCTATATCATTCCCAATCAACAATATGTCATCCACATATAGTATCAGGAATTCTACAGATCTCCTACTCACTTTCTTGTAAATACAAGCTTCTCCATAAGTTTGTATAAATCCAAAGTTTTTGATCACCTTATCAAACCATTGATTCCAGCTCCGGGATGCTTGCTTCAATCCATAAATGGATCGTTGAAGTTTGCATACATTGTTAGCATCTTTAGGATCGAAAAAACCTTTGGGTTATACCATATACAACTCTTCTTCAATGTCACCATTGAGGAATGCCGTTTTGACATCCATCTGACATATCTCAAGATCGTAATATGCAACGATTGCTAACAAAATCCTCACAGAATTTAGCTTCACTACCGGTGATAAAGTCTCATTGAAGTTAACTCCTTTATTTTGTCGGAACCCTTTTGTACAAGTCAAGCTTTATAGACAGTAACATTATCATCAACATCTGTTTTCTTTTTGAAAATTTATGGCTCGGTTGATATAAAGCCTGTTGGGAACCCCTAGAGCAAGGTATGATGAGCATAACAGCAAGTTTTCCCTCAGTTATGGAACCAAGGTTATCGAACTAGTAGGAGAAAGAAACCACTTCCGAAGGTGTTGCTAGCAAAGTGGAACCTGCACACAACACAACCAAAATACTTTGCCCCAACTTATCAATGAGGTTGTCAAGCTCACTGGTTTTGCTGAAAACAAAGGATTAAACGTATAGTGTGGAAGAAAGTAATTGCTTGTATTAATTGCAGAAAGTAATCAATAAACAGTAGATGGAATATCAATGGGAAGGAATGGACCAGAGTCCACAATTCACTAGAGATGTTTTCTCCATAAGATAAATAACATGTTGGGTGAACAAATTACAGCGGGGAAATTGACAAATAGAGAATGCATAACAATACATGTACATAACGTGATGATCACTATGAGATTTATTTGGGCATTACAACATGATACATAGACCGTAATCCAACTGCATCTATTACTAATAATCCACCTCCGGGATATCATCCGAACAACCCTCGGGTATTAATTTGCAAGCAACAGATAATTACATTAAGCAAAGTGTGTAATGTAAATAGTAAAATTGCCCTTGGACAAAGGATTGTTGTTTTCTCCCTAGTAGCAACAGCACATCTACAATCTTAGAAGTTTTTGTCACTCTCCCAGATTACTAGAGGCATGAACCTACTATCGAGCATAGATACTCCCTCTTGGAGTCACAAGCAAATACTTTGCCAGAGTAACTACTAGCAATGGAGAGCATGCAAGATCACAAACAACATAGACATGATAGAACAATAATCAATCTGACATAATACTCAATATCTATCGGATCCTCTCAAACACAACATGTAGCATTACAATAAGATGATCTTGATCATGATAGACAGCTCACAAGATCTAAACATGGTGGCACAAATAGGAGAAACAACCATCTAGCTACTTCTATGGAACCATAGTCCAAGGATGAACTACTCACACATCACTCCGGAGGCAGGCATGGTGATGAAGAAGGCCTCCGGAATGATCTCCCCTCTCTGGCAGGGTGCCGAGAAGAGCTTCAGATCCCTCCTGATCTACAGACGATGGTGGCGGCGGCTACAGACTTTTTCATGGAATTCTGATCTGGTCTTTAGGGTTTTTATCTCGAGGGGTTTATATAGACGAAGGGGCAAGGTCGGTGGAGCACCAAGGGGCCCACACCCTAGGGCCACGTGCCCCCCTGGCCGCGCCTGGCCTAGGTGTGGCCGCCCTGGGGTGCGTCTCCCCCTATCCTCTGGACTCCGTGTCGTGTCGGAAAAAATAGGAACTTTGGCTTTTGTTTCGTCCAATCCCGATAATATTTATTTACTAGTTTTTTGAAACAAAAAACTGCAGAAAACAGGAAACTGGCTCTGTGGCACTTGTTAATATGTTAGTTCCAGAAAATTCATAAAAATGCCACAAAGTGTAGACTAAAACATAAGATAATCGGTGCAAAACAAGCATGGAGCATCAAATTGATACATTTACAACGTATCAAAAATCCATTTGTTCTCGACAACCTTGCGGCCATCAGGTAAGTCCACCAAAGTCCACACTTGGTTTTCGTACATGGATACAATCTCGGATTTCATGACTTATTGCCATTTGTTGGAATATGGGCTCATCATTGCTTCCTCATACGTCGTAGGGTCGTCGGTGTTGTCCACCCACATGACATTCATAACAGGATCATACCAATCAGGAGAGGCACAAACCCTTGTTGACCTGCGAGGTTTAGTAGCAACTTTGTTCGAAGTTTCATGATCATCATCATTAGCTTCCTCTCTTATTGGTGCAGGCGTCATAGGAACATCTTCCGGTGTTACACTACTCTCAAATCCGAGAGAAGGTTCAACAACCTCGTCGAGTTTCTACTTTCCTTCCAGTCACTTATTTCGAGAGAAACTCCTTCTCAAGAAATGATCCATTCTTGGCAACAAAAACTTTGCCTTTGGATCTAACAAGGGTTCGACTCGTCAATGCCCATTGTTATGGACTTGGGTTTTGGAGAATATGGGGATGCTGGAAGGGGTGAGACAATTAACAGGCAAGCAACAAGGGGACACGAGGTTTACCCAGGTTCAGGCCCCCGGAGAGAAAACCCTACTCCTGCTTGTCTGTTCTTGATTATGGTGGAACCGAAGGTTACAGGGGTGCGCATATGCGATCTGGTGTGAGTTGTGTGTATGAATTGGATGATGTAGATCATAGATATGTTGTGGTGGTGGAGATCATAGATCTGTCTATTGGGTGGTTTATGACGTGCATGTACTCCTTGTTGGAACCTCCTAGCCTTTATATATAGGGACGCTAGGTATCATGTATCGATACGAGTTGGTTACAAATTGTATTCAAACTCTAGTCTTGAGGTTTCCTTGTCTTGTGCGCTTGGGAGTCCGTGTCCATATGTGCTCCGTACATCCGAACCGGCATAGGCGTCATGGACCTTGACAGATCATGGAGTGGGCCTCCATTGGTCCGAACCAGGTAGCCTGTAGTCGGGTGCCTGTTGGGCATACCCATGCTAGTAGCCCTCGAGTGTTCATTTGAATCATAAACTCGGGTGGAGACTTAGTTGCCTTTGAGCCTTGCATTTGGATGTCGGAGTTGAAAGTTGTGTCGAGTGCAAAGCACTTCACCTGAAAGTTCATCGGGTCAGCTGAATTTGTTCGGTTGTTGTAAAGGAGTCGCCATTATGGAAGTAGTTAACACAATGGACTATAGGGTGCGTGACTAGTGCTCCCTATGGGAGTAGCCCTCGAGTGTCTGTTCGAGTCGTAGACTCGAGCAGAAACTTATAGTCATCGGTTGCGTGATACGGTTATCTAGAAGTTCTTAGGATGATCTTGCAAATGCCATCAATGCCGGTGATTTTTCGAATGCGCGACCAGCGCTCCCTATGGGAGTAGCCCCCGAGTCCTTGTTCGAGTCGTAGATTTGAATGAGGAATCGTAGCATGTCACTCGAAGATCTTGTATGTGCGCAGCCAGTGCTCCAGTTTGGAGTAGCCCCCGAGTGTCTGGTGGAGTTGTAGACTCGGGCAGAGACTCGAGACTTGTACCGTTCAGTTGTAGACGACAATCTCGTGGGCGTACCGCTGACCCGGAAGTACATCGGGTGCGCGACCAGCGCTCCTGATAGGAGTAGACCCCGAGTGTCTAGTCGAGTCGCAGACTCGAGTGGAGACTCATGCGAGAAGAAACCACTAACCCAGAAATGAATCGGGTAAGCGTCTCACACATAAGGATCCAAGAGTCGACCTAGCGGAGTAGAGCGACGTTTAGCCGGAAGGACTCGACATTTCGGATGAAGTCGACACCATTGCTTCTGTCGGGTGCGCGACCAGCATCGCGTATGTCGGGCACGTGGACAGCGTCGGATCCCTCGGGTGCGTGGCTAGCGTCGTGTCTTTGTAGCATAAAGAGATGCAACCATCTGAGGAGTGACTCGACTCGAGTTTTGAGTGTATGGCGTAGCCAGTTGTTTTGCTAGCTCCTGTTGGAGGAACCAATAGAATAGCTCGACGCAGTTGATGTCCTTGTAAGCTGCAGAAAACATAAAGAATTGTGAAGTACTTGTATCTTGTAAGGAATATTTGCATGTCGGCTTGTATAGTAAGATTCTGGTGCCGATCAAGTCGACACTTTTGCACTGTATGCTAGGCCTTTTCGTTAGCCTGATTACCCTTAGCCTCAGTACATTGCCGAGGTACTCGGAGTTCAAGGATTCGACGATCATGCCGAATCAGCTACTCGGTCTGTCGCGTATGAGGTACTCAAGTGCGTGGAGCCGATGGCATACTCGAAGAGGGCGCAACCCCTGAGTGTTTTGAGTGCGAGTTAAAAAAGAAATCAACTCTAAGTAGAGGGAAAGTTATTGTAACATCCAAGGATTAGCACCTAGAATTATACAGAACACATGTGTGTGCATTGCATTCATGCATAAGAAAATCCAGAGAATTTTCACGCAAAACAAAAAGACCTATAGAGGGATCGAGGTCTCTCTTGTTTTAAAGGAAACAATAGAGCAAGTGCGACGGATTTCGACATGACCTCTATTGAATGTTTATGTTTGAGGGAAAACAACTTGAGTTGAATATTCAAATACTTTATTTGAATTCAAAAGTAAATTGAAAAGAATTAATAATAGAATTGGAATGATAAATTCTTGAATAAACAAATAGATATCATCATATTCACAATACATTTGAACAATAATTTGGAATTATTATTTCAAAAACAATAAATATTACATAATATTTAATAATACAAGTGTATAAGAGGTACAACAATTAATAACTAGTACAATTTATAAATGAAATAAAATAAAGCATTTACTTTGTTACAATTACAATAATCCAAAGTTTAAAAAATGGATAAAGAAAATTACAAGTACAAAGAATAAAAAGAATTTATTTATTACAATTATATTGAAATTACAATGCTTTCCACCTCACCAAAATAAATAAATAAAAGGGTAAATTACAAAAGAATAAAGTGAAAACCTAAAACTATTTCTAAACCCAAGTTCCTATTCATCTCTGGTATCTTCTTTTCTTCTTATTCCTTTGTCCCTGCAAAACAACACAAAAGATAACAAAACAAAAGAAAAATAATAAAATAAAGAGAATTGTTTAAGGTGAATGCTACTCTCAGTCTGGCATAGTGTTGCTATGCTAATCTCATCATTGAGTATGGGGTAAAGGGGCCACATAGGATATGTTCTTATCAAATTTAGGCTTCAGCCTTGAGAATCATTAGCATAGATTTAATATTACACTTGGCAACACCAAAAAAAATAAAGCTTATCTTAGTATAAGGTCAAGTTAGTTGAACTGATCAACATGGAAAAGATCTCAGCACTGAAACCTACACCAGGACAAGGTCCAGCAGGCTAGCAGCTTACACAACACATGCATAGCTCTGTGATGTCAACACTACAAGAGAGCACCACATAGAGAAAAAGCATAGCCGTAGCTAGCAAGACTATACAATTCCACATCCAACCAGTCCATATCCACAATTCCAGAGCACAAGTTTCAGCACCAAAACCTTCCCAATGCACCATAACCACATCACCAGTACCCTAGTTGCTTGGGGTAGCCATCCAGGAGCACCAGAAGGAGGACATGAGCAGGGAGGAGAAGGTTTACCAGAAGATTCAACAGCAACTGATCAATATCCATTACTAGAACAAGCCTCAGGAAGCTCAAGGTAAGAAGAAAATAAGAACCTTAGAAGATATAGTGCATGTTGTATCTGTTCTTGTATATTTTAGATAAAAGGGCAAGAAGAGGAAATAATAAAGTATATAAAGGAGGGGATTTCTCTCAGTCCTGCATAGAGGTGCTATGCAAAATCATCATCAAGAAAAGAAAACCATAGCACAATATTTGCCCTTATCTAGAGCTGTGCCTCAGCGTTTGCATCCTTGGCAGGGACAAATAGCAGCAAATCAAACTGTTTGAATCCACTGTTGTGCACACTCCACATGGAGGCACCACAACAGCAGATTCAGTAATAGTAGAAGCCACTAAGTTGTTTAACACTAAACATCAAGTACCAAATCTGTTCTTATTAAAAAGAAAGCTTCAGACTTTTGCATCACTAGTTATAAGCCTATCTCCATACTATACCACTCAGGTTACATCATAGTAGTATTTTCCAACAGCAGTTTATGCTAATTAAGATTCACTACTGTGCACACTCTTGAATGAGGCACCACAGTAGTTAATTCCAGTTAGAAGAAGCCACTATTCTAAGGGCCACTGATCATAAATATGACTGCTTGATGGATAGTAAGTGACAAGGAAACATATACAAGTTTACAAATCATTTTCCTAGCTTAAATTGCTAGGAATCATTCCCAATATACTTTGTCATATAGACAGTATAGATTAAGCAACTAATTTCACTTGCAGATAATCACCAAAGAATTCTTATCATTTCCCTAGTCAACCAACATTAAAATTTTAGATCGTTTTCCTAGCTATATGGATAGGAATCATTTGTGTGTAACAACTTTGTCATATTGACAGACATATAATTCAGTTGAACATTATGAATCCATAACTTATAAAAAATATGAGTACCACCACAAGACTAGATTGGCAGTGCCAATGCATAGCTTACACATATCCTAATTCAATTCCAAGAGCAGCCCATAGTTTCTGTAATAAATCCAGGAAGTCTACTTATATCATTTCCCTGAATACTTGCTTCCAGGAATCATTTGGAACACCAGCTGTCAACATTGATAACTAAGTTTAGTTCAATGCAGACTTCAGATCATCATTGAACCAAAGGTTCAATAACTCAAGGCCTAGCATATTATCATCTTAACCAACTACCAATTTAACCTCATTCTTTTAGCAAAACCAATTGTTTTCTGATCAAACTAACAGCCAAAGGTAGCTGTACAAGTGACAACTACCAAGTACTGGTACTGTGAAATTGAGATACCTGTGCCACACTTTAGACCTGAGGATATCAGTAATCACAAACCTCTCTTCTAACAATAAATTTCACAGGCTATCCAATATATTTCATCAACACGATTTCCTCCACTTAGCAATTCAAAGGAAATCAGATCCTTATCATACAAACACTAGGACAGCGCATTTGTGCTACTTAGGATAATCCTATCATCTCAAAGAGAAATCTAGAGAGGATTCAAGTGGAGAAAAGAAAAGGAGAATCCCCACTTACCCGTGGTCCTCGCTTAGAGATTGGAGAGGAAGCAGACCGGCGGTGAAGATTGGCGTGGCGGCACGAGGAGCATCGGTGGCGCTCAACCCGCGCCAAGCCTTACCAATAGCACCCAAGGGGAATCGACAACGAGCCACAGCAGCATGGTAACACGAGGAGCGCTGCTACCCGTGCCAAGCCGCATCAGCTCCAACAGCGCGTCGTAAAGCCATCATCAACACCAGGAGGAGACAGGGGTATCACCGGCTCACGACTGAGTCGAGATGGCGAAACCCTAGCTCTAGGGAGGGGTCAGTGCAGCCAGAAGGAGAAGCGGCGAGAAACAGAGGAAGGAGGTCGGTCTAGACAACGCCAGCAAGCGTCTGTGGTGGGCGCTGACGGACGACTGCGCCAGAGGCGGCTGGCGGCGGCGCTGGCGGCGCATCGCGCGCAGGAGATGAACGCGAGAGGGATAAGGTTGCATCTGTGTGCGTCAGTCTGAGCATAGTGTGGTGAGGGTTGGGCCGGAGGTGAGGGGTCTGGCATGGTCCAGTTGGGCCAGGCCATCCCACACACCCAACCAAACGGCCCAAGCTGATTAGGTTAGGAAATAAAATAAAAAAGAAAAATGAATGAATTACTAAAATAACCTCCAAACATTTTTAGCTATAGAAACTTATAGAAAAATCATAAAAATACATTTAACATGTTAGAATTATCATAAAGGCAAAATCTATCTAATAAAAATATAACTTTATTTATTTAAAATAAATATAAAGTAAATAATTATTAACACCAATAAATACTAAATGAAATTTTATAAAATAAGAAAAAAAAACCTATAAATAAATAAAAAATTATTTTTGTATATAAAAATAACTCTACTATTTTATAAAAATACTAACTTAGAGTTTTACAAATAAAACATAAAGCAAATATTTAAAGAAACTTAATTCTTTGATGAATTTTATAAAAATAAATATAATACTTAAAATAAATAAAATTCATTTTAAGGTCTTGAATAAATATATTACACTAGAAAAATATTAAATATATTATTAGAAAAGTCTATAATATTTTAAATAATAAATCCTTACCTAATACCTATTTTGTGAATTATTTAAATATAATTGTTAAGTAAGAAATAATCACAATTCTTATAAAACCTTGATCAATTAGTGTCTTCGTACTAAATTCCAAACCCATAACTTAAATTCATAATCAAAATTAAGTATAACTTTTAACTTCAAAATATCCTTTTAAAAATCTTATTAAGAATCCTTTTAAATAAACATTGGGTATCATCCATTTATATAATATGGTGAATAATCATTATATCTTAACCACTATTAACATAACTTTAAATTCTTACAAATTACTAAGATCATCTAATTATGCTTCCATTAAATAAATACATATTATTCATTAAAAAGCAAAACAAATTTAATCTAAGCATTCACTTAAATGTAAAATGAATAAATCCACACCTTAGTCATACTTACCATAAATCCAAAACTTGAGAATAATCAAAGCATATTACACCTTAAGTTTACTTACCCTTTTAAAGTTAACTTTAGTATCAAAGTTTATAAACATCATGTCTAATAACCACTTATGTTTTTATAGTTAACTTTGGTATATTTAACCTAAGACATAAAGCATCTCAAATCCAAACTAAGCAATCAAACATCAAAAGATATTAATTATGTTCTATTAAACAATAAGGATTGTTTAAACCTTAGAAAGGAAATCGTTTCTTCAAATGTTATTCTTTTTGCCACTTCAAACAATAATTTTATAATAAGTTCCTCAATTCTTAACAACTCAATTCCAAGGATGTTTATCAATACACACCAAATGACAATTAACCATAAAACATTATTTTATACTTTACTTGTATATTTTGGGTTTATAACACTTAAGTTCTTTATAAATACCATTACTTGTAAAGTAAAACTTGAAGATAAATCAACTTTTAAAAGAATTACCTAAACTCACTTCACTCAAAGTATTAGGATTCACTTTCGGAGTTGTACAAAATGTATAGCATTACTTATGCATGATCGCATATTGCTTCTTTAAACATTAGTCCTTACCATACCAATGATGCTGATTTCAGATATTGGATCTTACATCGTCTCGAAGATCGTGAGTGCATAATCTTGCAATCACAACAGGAAAGTTCACACTTGCTCATGTCCTTTGATTATTTTCTGTAAAGTATTTTACAAATCCAGTGTTGTCATCACCTGCATTTGAAAAAGGTCAGAAAACACTATTTTCGTAATAATATGATTATAGGTTATTTACCATGAGGTAATAACTACTATAAGAGTTCCGGTGGTAAAGGAACTTATTACCTAGGACTTAACAACCCATGTTGCCAGTGATTCTTGTGCCGTATATTACGTGTTGACCATGAGATTTGGAATGGGACGAAGAAGTCAGCTGTATCTTTTCCCTCTCGCATGGAGCCGGATGTGAGGGTCGTGGCTGTTATCACTCGTAGCATGCATATTATATGGTAATTTGTAGAGGATGTGCAGCATATGGGTGGGAGCCCTCAACGTCCCACGATAGTTCCGGCATCTGAACGGTCTGTACTACCAATTGCCGTAATTCAATAGGTGGGCTGGCGTACACCAAGGAGACATGCAGGGTCGCGGAGAAGGCAGTGATTGGCTTGGGTCTTAGTGTGGGCCTCACACCAAGGAAGTGTGAACGGGTTCGCGGCCCGGATGTGCAACAAAGCTAAGATCTCTCATGGGTAAAGTGACGCACCTCTATAGAGTGTAAGAACTGTCACTTGTTACTCCCTATTCCGGGAAGGAGCTGCGAACGCGGCGGGAAAGGAACTCCATGAAAGTTCTGGTAAACCCGTGAAGGCTGACGGACATAGCTTTTCAGAATAAAGGCAACCTTTGAAGAAATGTTTACGAAAACTTGCATTGCCCACGACCTACGGTCTGTGGGTGTAGTTATAGTGCATCAAACACTCCTTTTCTAGTGAACTTGCTGAGTATGCTCGTACTCAAAGTATCTTCTTAACCCTTGCTAGGTTCTAAAGCCAGTACGGATGATGTATACATCGAGTTATGCTCCAGGAATTATCACTAGAATCCAAAGTTCTTCAATGAAGTCAAGGAAGTCAACATATACATCAACTCAAGTGCAGACAAAGTTACTAATTAGATAGGAATATAACCTCTAGCCATAGAACCTATTTCTGTAGTGTATTGCAATAGCAGCAATGTCAGACCATTAGTTAAGATACTAGTCTTAATAGTATGATAGTTTTTGAGTTGTTTATTTCTGATTCTTCTTTGTAAGAAGTTTCTTTCTCTCTCTTTAACCTAGAGTGTTCTCTGGATCTTGTGTAAAGAGTTGAGTTGTAACCTGTAGTCATGTCTTGGACCTGCTGTGTTTCTGTTGTACCACTCTGAGGGATGTAATACTAGTGAACGGTGTTTCATTGGTGTTATGTCAACGACTATAGTGTACTACATCATGCAGTGGTATGCTGGGTCACCACAGTTGGTATCAAAGCATATGCTTTGACCTTAGGTTGGAAACCTAGTAAATGGGAAGAACCTGTAGGAAATATATCTGCAATAATAAAGAGTTCTCTAGTGATATGATGGATATTCAACTGAGAATAATTCTGTCATGTTGCTAGTGCGATAATTCTTTAGTATGATGGCAATTCTGATCATTACCAAGAGTTTTAACTCTATGTGACTGATGATAAATTCTTATCTACAGTTCCACATGGCACCTCGAAATCCACCCCGGAATGTTCAAGTGATGAACAGGATGCTAAATGACTAAAGGATCCATCTTATCTAAACCAAATATTCTTATGACCTGTGATGAGTATCCACTTGAGGATAACCTTGTCACACCTAAGTCAGATGCTTAAATCATTCTTTCTTATGAGTAATTATTTTATCTTTTCTCAGTATAGTGCTCTTTTGTGTCTTCCAAGGGAGACACAAACCACCAAGATACTGTAGGGAAGTGTAAGATATCATATGGAAGTAGTCGTAATGATGTAGCCTAACTCTAGAATTCAAGTAGCATAGTGGAATTTTATTGTTAGTTGATAACCAAAGACAACATGATGAATATCATCAGGATAGATGTTGATGTAATGAGTAGTAATCATGTGGGATTCACTTGAGAATTCTACGTGATGAAGTGAAATTATGTTAAGATTTAATAATAGTGTAGTGTGAAACAAAGTCATCATGGTTAGATTAGCTCTTAAATCATGATAAAGAGGCAAAACATAACAAGATCATGGTGAGATTAGCTCTAAAACCCTTGTGAGGGTATTAATATGACATGTAATTAGTAAATCGTTTTGAAGTAGAAGTAAGAAATAACATGGTAAAACTATGATAGAAGCCATATATATCATAATTCCTAATAAAATTTAGTTTTAGGTGTTCAATAGAAATTTTTAGTTTTTTGAGAGATCATATCAGGTTAGTTACTAATAAAGAAAGGTTGGTTATAGTTAATCCTTTCATAAGTGAGACAGAAGGTTAGTCGAAACCAGATTGAAAACCACTTTGTTTAAGATTATCCTATTGCAAATGAGCAATTTGGGTGTAGGTTGAGACAAAGAATAGTTTGACCCTATGTGCTAAGTATCACAATATAAACCTATATGAGGAGGTGTTATATACTACACAACTAAGCCTGAATTCTAGAGATATTATACTCAAGTACTATATTCCGGGCTTAGAATATTGTGTGTTATATGTACCACATTTGAATTTCTTGGTTTTTCTTGGATCTTTTTGATTGACTAGATTTGTACATGAAGTTTGACTTGTTGTGCAAATGCATGTTGCAACATCCAGTTATTACTTGATGTTATAGACCTATATACAAAAGGGAATTCGTGTAAGGGAGTTACGATTTTCAAAGACCAAGATGAAGACTTACATGAAGGATGAAGCAAAGTATAAGGGATATTAGCGTAGTTTTAAGGATTGATCAAGTTCAGATCATTACTAAGCAGTAATAAGTAGAAAATTTAATGTAGAAAATACATGGAGCAACAAGAAGTGATGAACTTAAAGTTCAACGAAAGTAGGTGATGTTGCTAAGAAGTTGATGGAGTAGTAGTATCTAGTTCACGGAAGTCTCATGAATTAGTACAAAGGATAAGCTTTGGAACCAAAATGGTATTCAAGCTCTGACAATTTAGAGAGAATGCCAATAGTACGTCGAAGAACAATAGGGTAACACCTACAACCTAGGATGATCCGCAGCTGGTATTTGATCCATAATTGGTATTCTGATCCATAGTTGGCATCTTGTCTGTAGCTGGTATTTGGATGACTTAGTTAAGCAGATCATCTTAGTATTGCATAAAGAGCATAAAACTTGGCCTAAGTTAAGAAAAATATAGAGAAGTATAAATATTAAAGCGATTGTCTTTCGAGACGCTTCGCGAAATTAGACTTACCAAAGATAGAATGTCCAAACAGGAAGTAAGCTCATTAATGATGAAAGATTCACTTCGGAGATCCACACTTGTGTAGATACACCGTATAATCTTTCATGAGACCCTAACTAGGTAGAGTATAAGCTAGACAAAGATCAATGGTTATTATATAGGCAGTTTAGAGACCATTAGTAAACCCTAAGGGGGAGAGTAAACAATAAGTGAACGTATTGTTATCTGGGTTTAGATTAAAGGTTAGAAAATAAGTACTAACTTGTGACAACGTTAAGCTTTAGTTTCATAAAGTAAAAAAAGGCATCATGATAAAAGTACTTTCAAAAGAATGTCTAGATGAAAGATTGAAGTTTAATTTTCAGATAGTAGGACTCAAACCTTAAGGTAATTAATAATGGAAGTTGAAAACGTACTTAAGGTAATGACAAAATATTATTTAAATCTTGATAAGGTAAAAGATTGAAGGAAAATAAAATAGGTTAATCCAATAGACAGATTCTAGAGAAAACAATTCTTAAGTGATCCTTAAGAGGGAATAGAGCACATCCAATTGGACATGTGTAGAGGAACAAGAAATTCCGTTGAGTATGGACTAAATATGTTTAAAAACAATATTCGAAAGGATTACCAGTATAAACCCTACATTGGAAAACCAAAAATTTAGTCTTTTTGCTACAACTATTGTCTAATAGAATCTAAAACCCTATTTTAGTGAGACTTCCTAGACCTTACACAGTATAGTAAAGAAGCTCGATAATCAAGTAAAGGAGTTGGATTAGAATACCTAACCAGGGAAATAAACTAAAATAAGAGACTCCAATTTAAGGATTTTATAATCAAGACTTATCCTTAAGTGATAATAGCAAAAGGAACTTTGGAGTGTTGGAGACAACAAGTTTGAGAATTTTCAAGTATGATGAGAATTCAAGAAAAAGATTTGGATATGGGATATTACAATTATTCCCATTTGAGGTTAACCTGGAGTGGAGAAATGCAGTAACCAATACAAGTCAATTCCTTACTCCGAAACGTGAGAGTTTACGAACTTCGAGGACGAAGTTTATTTTAAGGGGGAGAGTCTGTAACATCCCAGGATTAGCACCTAGAATTATACATAACACATGTGTGTGCATTGCATTCATGCATAAGAAAATCCGGAGATTTTTCGCGCAAAACAAAAATACCTATAGAGGAATCGAGGTCTCTCTTGTTCTAAAGGAAACAATAGAGCAAGTGCGACGGATTTCGACATGACCTCTATTGAATGTTCATGTTTGCGGGAAAACAGCTTGAGTTGAATATTCAAATACTTTATTTGAATTCAAAAGTAAATTGAAAAGAATTAAAAATAGAATTGGAATGGTAAATTCTTGAATAAACAAATAGATATCATCATATTCACAATACATTTGAATTATACAATAATTTGGAATTATTATTTCAAAAACAATAAATATTACATAATATTTAATAACACAAGTGTATAAGAGGTACAACAATTAGTAACTAGTACAATTTATAAATGAAATAAAATAAAGCATTTACTTTGTTACAATTAGAATAATCCAAAGTTTACAAAATGGATAAAGAAACAAGTACTAAGAATAAAAGGAATTTCTTTATTACAATTATATTGAAATTACAATTCTTTCCACCTCACCAAAATAAATAAATAAAAGGGTAAATTACAAAAGAATAAAGTGAAAACCTAAAACTATTTCTAAACTCAAGTTCCTATTCATCTTTGGTATCTTCTTTTCTTCTTATTCCTTTGTCCCTGCAAAACAGCACAAAAGATAACAAAACAAAAGAAAAAGAATAAAATAAAGAGAACTTTTTAAGGTGTATGCTACTCTCGGTTTGGCATAGTGTTGCTATGCTAATCTCATCATTGAGTATGGGGTAAAGGGGCCACATAGGATTTGTTCGTATCAAATTTAGGCTTCAGCCTTGAGCATCATTAGCATAGAGTTAATATTCCACTTGGCAACACCAAAAAAAATAAAGCTTATCTTAGGATAAGGTCAAGTCAGTTGAGCTGATCAACATGGAAAAGATCTCAGCACTGAAACCTACACCAGGACAAGGTCCAGCAAGCTAGCAGCTTACACAACACATGCATAGCTTTGTGCTGTCAACACCACAAGAGAGCACCACATGGAGAAAAGCACAGCCGTAGCTAGCAAGACTATACCATTCCACATCCAACCAGTCCATATCCACAATTCTAGAGCACAAGTTTCAGCACCAAAACCTTCCCAATGCACCATAACCACATCACCAGTACCCTGGTTGCTTGGGGTAGCCATCCAGGAGCACCAGAAGGAGGACATGAGCAGGGAGGAGAAGGTTTACCAGAAGATTCAACAGCAACTGATCAAGATCCATTACTAGAACAAGCCTCAGGAAGCTCAAGGTAGGAAGAAAATAAGAACTTTAGAAGATATAGTGCATGTTGTATCTGTTCTTGTATATTTTAGATAAAAGGGCAAGAAGAGGAAATAATAAAGTATAGAAAGGAGAGGATTTCTCTCAGTCCTGCATAGAGGTGCTATGCAAAATCATCATCAAGAAAAGAAAACCATAGCACAATATTTGCCCTTATCTACATCTGTGCCTTAGCCTTTGCATCCTTGGCAGGGACAAATAGCAGCAAATCAAACTGTTTGAATCCGCTGTTGTGCACACTCCACATGGGAGGCACCAAAACAGCAGATTCAGTAACAGTAGAAGCCACTAAACTGTTTAACACTAAACATCAAGTACCAAATCTGTTCTTATTAAAAATAAAGCTTTGGACTTTTGCATCACTAGCTATAAGCCTATCCCCATACTATCAGGTTACATCATAGTAGTATTTTCCAACAGCAGTTTATGCTAATTAAGATTCACTACTATGCACACTCTTGAATGATGCACCACAGTAGTTAATTCCAGTTAGAAGAAGCCACTATTCTAAGGGCCACTGATCATAAATATGACTGCTTGATGGATAGTAAGTGACAAGGAAACATATACAAGTTTACAAATCATTTTCCTAGCTTAAATTGCTAGGAATCATTCCCAATATACTTTCTCATATAGACAGTATAGATTAAGCAACCAATTTCACTTGAAGATAATCACCAAAGAGTTCTTATCATTTCCCTAGTCAACCAACATTAAAATTTTAGATCATTTTCCTAGCTATATGGCTAGGAATCATTTGTGTGTAACAATTCTGTCATATTGACAGACATAGAATTCAGTTGAACATTACGAATCCATAACTTATAAAAAAATATGAGTACCACCACAAGATTAGATTGACAGTGCCAATGCATAGCTTACACATATCCTAATTCAATTCCAAGAGCATCCCATAGTTTCTGTAATAAATCTAGGAAGTCTACTTATATCATTTCCCTGAATACTTGCTTCCAGGAATCATTTGGAACACCAGCTATCAACATTGATAACTAAGTTTAGTTCAATGCAGACTTCAGATCATCATTGAACCAAAGGTTCAATAACTCAAGGCCTAGCATATTATCATCTTAACCAACTACCAATTTAACCTCATTCTTTTAGCAAAACCAATTGTTTTCTGATCAAACTAACAACCAAAGGTAGCTGTACAAGTGACAACTACCAAGTACTGGTACTGTGAAATTGAGATACCTGTGCCACACTTTAGACCTGAGGATATCAGTAATCACAAACCTCTCTTCTAACAATAAATTTCACAAGCTATCCAATATATTTCATCAACACAATTTCCTCCACTTAGCAATTCAAAGGAAATCAGATCCTTATCATACAAACACTAGGACAGCGCATTTGTGCTACTTAGGATAATCCTATCATCACAGAGAGAAATCTGGAGAGTATTCAAGTGGAGAAAAGAAAAGGAGAATCCCCACTTACCTGTGGTCCTCGCTTAGAGATTGGAGAGGAAGCAGACCGACGGTGAAGATTGGCGTGGCGACACGAGGAGCACCGGTGGCGCTCAACCCGCGCCAAGCCTTACCAATAGTACCCAAGGGGAATCGACAACGAGCCACAACAGCATGGTAAGACGAGGAGCACTACAGCGCTGCTATTCGTGCCAAGCCGCATCAGCTCCAACAACGCGTCGTAGAGCCATCATCAACACCAGGAGGAGACAGGGGTATCACCGGCTCACGACCGAGTCGAGGCGGTGAAACCCTAGCTCTAGGGAGGGGGTCAGCGCAGCCAGAAGGAGAAGCAAAGAGAAACAGAGTAAGGAGGTCGGGCTAGATAGCGCCAGCAAGCGTCTGTGGTGGGCGCTAACGGACGATTGCGCCGGAGGCGGCTGGCGGCGGCCGGGGCGACAAGCGGTGGTGCTGGCGACGCATCACGCACAGGAGAGGAACGCGAGAGGGATAAGGTTGCATCTGTGTGCGTGAGTCTGAGCATAGTGTGGTGAGGGGTTGGCCGGAGGTGAGGGGTCTAGCATGGTCTAGTTGGGCCAGGCCATCCCACATACCCAACCAAACTGTAAGGTTCCCAACCTTGAATAAGGTAGAGATCCCTGTGTTTACAATGCTAGTCCCTGGATCAATAGCTAGCATCCATAGTTAAGATGTAATATCAAGAAACAAAGGTCATAATACAACTTTATAATCAGGAATAAATTATTTCATTACATCTTACATAGCTCATTTAGCTATCACATTACATTGCAGCAGAATAATTATAAAGCATGGGGTCCTTCATCTTCAAAGTGCCACGGGCAGTCATGTTGGTTGTAGACTTGTAATCCTATTCAACAAACTTCACTAACATCAAACAAACCTGCAACATAATAAGTTGCAGCCACAAGGGTCAATACATTTGAATAGTATTGGCAAGTTTCACTACTATGTAAAATTTAGTGGATCCTATCATTACATGCATATTTGGCTAAGTGGGGTTTAGGCTCATTTGCAGAAAGCAATATAGTTTTATCCTATATTTTCAAAATAGTTTTGATCTTTTGTCAAATCTTTCTGAACTTCTTGGAAAACTCCAAGTGCTTCAAAATCCCTTGTTGTCACCATCAAGTTTTACTTTGAGAAATTGGAATGTCGAGATCTTCCATAGCTTCAAGCCTTAGTTGCTCAGTATTGTCCATAACCGGGGACACGGCTAAGTACTTAGAATTTTGATCTTCTGCAGAAGTTGTACACTTTACCCACATGACACAATCTCATCTTGATACCACCAGTGGCCGCTGGATAAGTACTGACCAAGATGGAGTACTGGCAGATTGATATTGTGACAAAGTCTTTCCATAGGAGTCCTCCCAATACACAATGCTAGCTTGTCTTCCAGGCACCAATGTAGGGTTCCAATTTCCCTAGCACAACTCTAGTTAACCTGAAGATGCCAATGCATGGGTCTTCCACTATGTAGTTGACTAAGCCAGAGCCCATTTAGCATGTGGCTGTACATGGAAGCCACTGTACGAGAAACATGTTCAATCTCTAAGTCCCTGGGTGGTTTCCTTCTAGTGCACAACAAAAGAGATAGCCATATAAACATGGTTCCTTTTGTTGCCACCTTGTCCAACCTTGAGTATCCTTGTCCACCCAGGTGGTTCATTGAGTACTTGTTTTATTATATAAAACATAAGTCTTTTCAATACCTCATATAATTATAACATGTATCCCTTCCCAAACATATAGTTGGGCTAAGCATACTACAACTACAATGTTTCCACTAAGGAATATATAAGGGTATCCTATTAGGATTTAGCATAGCATAAAAATATAGTAAACCTTATCATGCATGTTTCAAAAATCCACCAAGTGTAATGAAAATAGTAGGACTTGGATGATAGTGTCACTTGCCTTTTTAGTAGAGAATGTTGGTTCACTTATTGATCTTGCAAATATCACACTCTTCTAATTCCACTACAATACAATCAAGCAAACACATATTCAACACATCATTCAAACAACTTAACACTCATAAAATAACAAAAACAAGGTCATGCATGCAAGCATGCAAAAGATAGTTTTATTTGCAAAAATGGTTTCTACTAGGCTCTAAATATTATAAGGTTCAAAAGCGGTTATTTACTAAAGTGGTAAAACCATTTTCAAAAGGTTTTATCTAAAAACCATTTTTAAGTCAATTCATTATTCTTTGTGTTTGAAAATGCTTTTATGAAAGCAATAATTTTATATTGTTCATCCAATAAGTTGTTAATTCACAAAACTTGGTGTTTAGGGTCAGAAGGTTTGAATCAAATCATTTCCCAAAGGTTTTACTCAAAAATCATTTCCATATCAAAATCAATATTTTTATTTGACTAGAAATGAGCTAATTCAAGTATTTATTCCTAAACTTCACAAAATTCATTTTTAAAACCATGAGTTGGTTCCTAAGGTCAGTAGGTTCACAACAAACCATTTTGCAAAGATTTCACATTAAAATTATACCTAGAACAATTTTTATATTCATAATAAGCCTACACATGTTTCTGCAATTTAACCAATTTTCCAGAAGCAAATCATTAAACAAATTGCATGGTTGCAAATACTTCTTCTACTGAATCCATTGATATAAAATTTGCAAAATTTGGACGTGTAGAACTAAAGTTATGAATTTTTCAAATTTGCAAATCTAATAGAACATATTTCTGTTTTTAATCCTGAGTCTGGCCACGTGGCTGTTTCCTATTGGTTGAAAACATTTTGGTTGGATCGACTGTTACAGACCGTAGGATTTTATTTATATCACACGGTGCAGATTGACTGATACCCCTTCGTTAAGTGATCTGTACCTACGTGTCAGATCTAAATCTAACGGTGCAGAACCATGCGACCAAATAGTGGCGGCGCATGCTCGGGCTGCGGCGGTGCCGACGGTACAGGATGCAAGAGAGGTAGTGGGGGTGCTCACCGTGCTCTCAAGGCGGTGACGAAGCTCAACGTGCTGTTGGTTTGACGAGGGGCGCACAGAAACGATGGCAATTCCTCGCCGGAGTAGCTCCTGGCGTCTGGCGGCTCTGGTGGTCGTCGGGGATGGAGCTACAGATCGTGCCGAGGCATAACAAGGACAGGGTCAGATGCGGAAGAGCGTGGGAAGTACGGGAGTGTCAACAGGATGGCTTGGGGCGGTCGGAATTACCTGGGAAAGGTCGCCGGAGTAATGGCAGACGGTGGTGGTGAGTTGAGCTTGAAGTTGCCAACGTTCTGGAGCGGGCGCGAGCGAACCAGTGGCACGGGGAGATGCGCCAGGAGGTGGAGAATGTGCTAGCGTGCAGAGGGAGGCGAGGGGTGGCTGGACGGCGCCGGAATCGGCCAGGAACCTCGTCGGAGCAGAAGATTTCGAGCTCAAAATTTATGCAGCCTGGTGGCAGAGGGGGGCGCTGTGTGGGGGAAAGAGGGAGCGGAGAGGGGCGTTTATGCACGCGTGGTCGCCGGGGGAGTTAAAGCCACCATCAACGCGAATTCAACGCCGGTGTTACTGTCAGAAACGACGAGGAGGAATTGTCGCGGGTTGAAGACGATGTGTTGGCGTTGTGGGACCTGTCTGTCAGTTAGGGAGAGAGAGTGGGAGTGGGTCCTCTGCGTCAGTGGCTGTGTGGGTTCTTTTCCTGGTGAAAACGTTTCGCGCGTGGGGTATGCCGGGTGGGCTCTTGCTGGGCTTAGTGGGTTGGCCAGTTGGGTTTGGTCAGATTCATTTTTTTATACTGATTGCCTTTTTCTTTTTCTATTTGATTTTCTGTTTTGAATTTCAACCAAACAATTCAACAACAAATGGATTCAAACTTTTGCTAAACTTTGTATTGATTTTAGTTCTGTTTAACAAAACAATTCAAAGTCCAAAATAAAATAACACTTTTATCCTTTTAGTATCTATTTAATAATTAAATAAAATATTCCTTAATTATTAATTCAAATAGGATTTGATTTATTAAAATCTCCATTTGAAATATAAATAATACCAAAATCATTTCACTAGGTTTTATTTGAAAATATAAAACACTTGGAAATCTTGTTAAAAATAATTTTAACAAGTTTTAGTGTAAAATGTCAAAGCCTTTACTTTAATAAAATTGGATATTAATAAATCCTCATTATTTTATTTAAATAGACTTTTACTCTTTTTATCAAATAGAAATATTTTATTTCAAAAGTTTGGCCAAGATTTAATTTGGTTCTATAAAATAATCTTTATTTATAAATTCTACTTTGCTTTTGAAATCCAAACCTTTTTACTAAAAGATCCAAAAATGGTATTTCCAATTATTAAAACTTTCTTTATCAATTGTTTATATTTTTAAATCCCTTTAGGTTTTTATTTGATCCAAATAGGTTTGAAAGTTTCCAATTGGATTCAAAAAGTTTCTTCACACCCTGAATTTCAACAAAGTTTTATTTTGTTTATTTATTTTTCACATTTCAAAATTTGGAAAATTTTGGGATGTGACAGGCTACCACCCTTAAAATAAATCTCGTCCCGAGATTTGGGAAGGCTAGAGGTTACAAGTTGGCTTCAAGGCAACTAGGGTACTACAACCCTTAAAAATAAAGTCTCATAGGGTTACATTGATGGTTCACTTGACTATGGGTTCAATACTTAATATCCAGATAAGGAATCCTTATTTGACTCAACTGAGTTAACTAGTTTCTGACATCCACTTCTTATATCTCTTCAAAATTTCCATCCATGTCAATGTGGTTCACATGTCATTTCTAGGTCACATTGGAGTCATTTCCATTTGCTCTTCTAGCATCCTTGTTCTTTTTCTTCTCAGGACAGTCTGATGCATAGTGTCCAAGTTCCTTGCAATTATAGCACTGCAACTGGCTAATGTCTTTCTTCCTGAAAGTGTCTTGTTGGTTCTGACCAAGGTCATCACCATTGTCAGCATCGTTTTCATTATTCTCACTTCCATTGTTGTTGTGGTGATACTGAGGTGATTCAGAATCTTCATTGCTCCTTTTAAATGAATGCTTCTTCTTTGATGATCCTTAATGATTCTTGAGTTTATGCTTCCTCTTTCTGTTCTCAACTTGATTCATCTTGTTTTCCAATATTGTGGCTTTGTCACAAAGTGATTGATAAGTTGGGACATAGGCAACAGCTAGATGCAGGTTCAACTCATCATTAAGTCCTTCAAGAAATTTTTCTTTTCTCTTAGCATCTGTATCAACTTCATCCGATGCATATCGTGCCAGATTGTTGAATTCTTCAATATACTCAGCCACACTGAGGTGACGTTGTTTCAGATTGTGAAACTCCTTTTTCTTCAAGTACATTACTCCAGGTGAGATGTGGGTTGTTCTGAATCCATCCTAAAAAATAGCCCAAGTTACATCTTCAAGGGGAGTGGTGATCTGAAAGTTGTCCCACCATGTTGCTGCTGGTCCTTTAAGCAGAAATGCTGCAAACCTTACTTTTTCTTCATCGGTGCAGCCAACAGTCACTAAGTCTTTGTTCACTGAACGTAACCAATCATCAGCTTCCATTGGATCAGTTGTTCCAGAGAACCTTGCAGGCCTAAGTTTCAGAAACTTGGTGAGCATGTCAAGTGCTGGAGGGTTATTCTGATTGTTGTTGTTGTTGTTGTTGTTGTTGTTGTTCCGATTCTGTATATATGTGGTCATTTGTTGCATCAACTGTGTCTGAGCTGCCATCATCTGCTGCATCTCAGGGGTGATGTTGTTGTTTTGGTTGGGGTTGGCACGACGAGGAGGCATCTGTTGGTTTGATAGGGATGAGTATTGGTGGACAGATTTTTAAGAAGTTCTAGCACACAACTCTAAAACCAAACATGTTCAATCAAACAATCAAGCAATCAACAAGCAACTATTCACTTATCAAATTATGGGTTTAACTCATGAGTTGAAAGAAATAACAAGTTTTCTTGAAATAATCAACCTAGTATAGTCATACCTCATAGGTCAATATGATCCATACTCTAACTTGATATCAACATCTTTGGTGGGCAATCTAATGTCTCTTGGTTCTCACTTGTAGTCCTTAGTGATATCCAAGGTTGAAGTCCTTGGTGAAAATGTTGAAGATGTTGAAGTCATTAGAGTTGAAGATGTTGAAGTCATTAGAGTTGATGAAATCTTTTGCACATGGTAAAGTCTTTGGCCATGGGGTAGGCTTTGTCCATCAAGTTGAAATAGAAGAGATGTAGAGTCAAAACCAAAAATGGTTGAGGAAAGGGTTTACAAGATTGTTTGTAAATAAGTTTTGGAACAAATACAACTCCTATTCTTCTAAGGGGTTTTGTCCAATCCTAGGGTTACAATCCTACAGGCAACACAGTGCTCTGATACCATCTGTAAGGTTCCCAACCTTGAATAAGGTAGAGATCCCTGTGTTTACAATGCTAGTCCCTGGATCAATAGCTAGCATCCACAATTAAGATGTAATATCAAGCAACAAAGGTCATAATACAACTTTATAACCAGGAATAAAATATTTCATTACATCTTACATAGCTCATTTAGCTATCACATTACATTGTAGCAGAATAACTATAAAGCATGGGGTCCTTCATCTTCAAAGTGCCACAGGCAGTCATGTTGGTTGTAGACTTGTAATCCTATTCAACAAACTTCACTAACATCAAACAAACCTGCAACATAATAATTTGCAGCCACAAGGGTCAATACATTTGAATTGTATTGGCAAGTTTCACTACTATGTAAAATTTAGTGGATCCTATCATTACATGCATATTTGGCTAAGTGGGGTTTAGGCTCATTTGCAGAAAGCAATATAGTTTTATCCTATCTTTTCAAAATAGTTTTGATCTTTTGTTAAATCTTTCTGAACTTCTTGGAAAACTCCAAGTGCTTAAAAATCCCTTGTTGTCACCATCAAGTTTTACTTTGAGAAATTGGAATGTCGAGATCTTCCATAGCTTCAGGCCTTAGTTGCTCAGTATTGTCCATAACCGGGGACACGGCTAAGTACTTAGAATTTTGATCTTCTGCAGAAGTTGTACACTTTACCCACATGACACAATCTCATCTTGATGCCACCAGTGGCCGCTGGATAAGTACTCACCAAGATGGAGTACTGGCAGATTGAGATTGTGACAAAGTCTTTCCATAGGAGTCCTCCCAATACATAATGCTAGTTTGTCTTCCAGGCACCAATGTAGGGTTCCAATTTCCCTAGCACAACTCTAGTTAACCTGAAGATGCCAATGCATGGGTCTTCCACTATGTAGTTGACTAAGCCAGAGCCCATTTAGCATGTGGTTGTACATGGAAGCCACTGTACGAGAAACATGTTCAATCTCTAAGTCCCTGGGTGGTTTCCTTCTAGTGCACAACAAAAGAGATAGCCATATAAACATGGTTCCTTTTGTTGCCACCTTGTCCAACCTTGAGTATCCTTGTCCACTCAGGTGGTTCATTGAGTACTTGTTTTATTATATAAAACATAAGTCTTTTCAATACCTCATATAATCATAACATGTATCCCTTCCCAAACATATAGCTGGGCTAAGCATACTACAACTACAATGTTTCCACTAAGTAATATATAAGGGTATCCTATTAGGATTTAGCATAGCATAAAAATATAGTAAACCTTATCATGCATGTTTCAAAAATCCACTAAGTGTAATGAAAATAGTAGGACTTGGATGATAGTGTCACTTGCCTTTTTAGTAGAGAATGTTGGTTCACTTCTTGATCTTGCAAATATCACACTCTTCTAATTCCACTACAATACAATCAAGCAAACACATATTCAACACATCATTCAAACAACTTAACACTCATAAAATAACAAAAACAAGGTCATGCATGCAAGCATGCAAAAGATAGTTTTATTTTCAAAAATGGTTTCTACTAGGCTCTAAATATTATAAGTTTCAAAAGTGGTGATTTACTAAAGTGGTAAAACCATTTGCAAAAGGTTTTATCTATAAACCATTTTTAAGTCAATTCATTATTCTATGTGTTTGAAAATGCTTTTATCAAAGAAATAATTTTATATTGTTCATCAAATAAGTTGTTAATTCACAAAACTTGGTGTTTAGGGTCATAAGGTTTGAATCAAATCATTTCCCAAAGGTTTTACTCAAAAATCATTTCCATATCAAAATCAATATTTTATTTGACTAGAAATGAGCTAATTCAAGTATTTATTCCTAAACTTCACAAAATTCATTTTTAAAACCATGAGTTGGTTCCTAAGGTCAGTAGGTTCACAACAAACCATTTTTCAAAGATTTCACATTAAAATTATACCTAGAACAATTTTTATATTCATAATAAGCCTACACATGTTTCTGCAATTTCAACCAATTTTCCAGAAGAAAATCATTAAAAAAATTGCATGGTTGCAAAGTACTTGTTCTACTGAATCCATTGATATAAAATTTGCAAAATTTGGACGTGTAGAACTAAAGTTATGAATTTTTCAAATTTGCAAATCTAATAGAACGTATTTCTGTTTTTAATCCTGGGTCTGGCCACGTGGATGTTTCCTATTGGTTGAAAACGTTTCGGTTGGATCGACTGTTACAGACCGTAGGATTTCATTTAGATCACACGGTGCAGATTGACTGATACCCCTTCGTTAAGTGATCTGTTCCTACGTGTCAGATCTAAATCTAACGGTGCATAACCACGCGACCAAATAGTGGGGGCGCTGCGCGGCGGCGACTGGAGGTGCACGCTCGGGCTGCGGCGGTGCCGGCGGTACAGGATGCAAGAGAGGTAGCGGGGGTGCTCACCGTGCTCGCAAGGCGGTGATGAAGCTCAACGTGCTGTTGGTTTGACGAGGGGCGCACAGCAACGGTGGCAATTCCTCGCCGGAGTAGCTCCTGGCGTCTGGCGGCTCTGGTGGTCGTCGGGGATGGAGCTACAGATCGTGCCGAGGCATAACAAGGACAGGGTCAGATGCAGAAGAGCGTGGGGAGTACGGGACTGTCAACAGGATGGCTTGGGGCGGTCGGAATTACCTGGGAAAGGTCGCCGGAGCAATGGCAGACGGTGGTGGTGAGTTGAGCTTGAAGTTGCCGACGTTCTGGAGCGGGCGCGAGCGAACCAGTGGCACGGGGAGATGCGCCAGGAGGTGGAGAATGTGCTAGCGTGCAGAGGGAGGCGAGGGGTGGCTGGACGGCGCCGAAATCGGCCAGGAACCTCGTCGGAGCAGAAGATTTCGAGCTCAAAATTTCTGCAGCCTGGTGGTAGAGGAGGGGCGTTGTGTGGGGGGAAAGAGGGAGCGGAGAGGGGCGTTTATGCACGCGTGGTCGCCGGGGGAGTTAAAGCCACCATCAACGCGAATTCAACGCCGGTGTTACTGTCAGAAACGGCGAGGAGGAATTGTCGCGGGTTGAAGACGATGTGCTGGCGCTGTGGGACCTGTCTGTCAGTTAGGGAGAGAGAGTGGGAGTGGGTCCTCTGCGTCAGTGGCTGTGTGGGTTCTTTTCCTGGTGAAAACGTTTCGCGCGTGGGGTATGCCGGGTGGGCTCTTGCTGGGCTTAGTGGGCTGGCCAGTTGGGTTTGGTCCGATTCATTTTTTTATACTGATTGCCTTTTTCTTTTTCTATTTGATTTTCTGTTTTGAATTTCAATCAAACAATTCAACAAAAAATGGATTCAAACTTTTGCTAAACTTTGTATTGATTTTAGTTTTGTTTAACAACACAATTCAAAGTCCAAAATAAAATAACACTTTTATCCTTTTAGGATCTATTTAATAATTAAATAAAATAGTCCTTGGTTATTAATTCAAATAGGATTTGATTTATTAAAATCTCCATTTTAAATCTAAATAATACCAAAATCATTTCAGTAGGTTTTATTTGAAAATATAAAACACTTGGAAATCTTGTTAAAAATAATTTTAACAAGTTTTAGTGTAAAATGTCAAAGCCTTTACTTTAATAAAATTGGATATTAATAAATCCTCTTTATTTTATTTAAATAGACTTTTACTCTTTTTATCAAATGGAAATATTTTATTTCAAAAGTTTGGCCAATATTTAATTTGGTTCTATAAAATAATCTTTATTTATAAATTCTACTTTGCTTTTGAAATCCAAACCTTTTTTTTAAAAGATCCAAAAATGGTATTTCCAATTATTAAAACTTTCTTTATTAATTGTTTATCTTTTTAAATCCCTTTAGGTTTTTATTTGATCCAAATAGGTTTGAAAGTTTCCAATTGGATTCAAAAAGTTTCTTCACACCCTGAATTTCAACAAAGTTTTATTTTGTTTATTTATTTTTCACATTTCAAAATTTGGAAAATTTTGGGATGTGACACAAATGGCCCAAGCTGATTAGGTTAGGAAATAAAATAAAAAAGAAAAATGAATGAATTACTAAAATAACCTCCAAACAGTTTTAGCTATAGAAAATTATAGAAAATCATAAAAATACATTTAACATGTTAGAATTATCATAAAAGCAAAATCTATCTAATAAAATATAACTTTATTTATTTAAAATAATTATAAAGTAAATAATTATTAACACCATTAAATCCTAAATGAAATTTTATAAAATAAGAAAAAAAAACTAAAATAAATAATAAATTATTTTCGTATATAAAAATAACTCTAATTTTATAAAAATACTAATTTAGAGTTTTACAAATATAACATAAAGCAAATATTTAAAGAAACTTAATTCTTTGATGTATTTTATAAAAATAAATATAATACTTAAAAATAAATAAAATTCATTTTTAAGGTCTTGAATAAATATATTACACTAGAAAAATATTAAATATATTATTAGAAAAGTATTTAATATTTTAAATAATAAATCCTTACCTAATACCTATTTTGTGAATTCTTTAAAAATAATTGTTAAGTAAGAAATAATCACAATTCTTATAAAACCTTGAACATATAGTGTCTTCGTACTAAATTCCAAACCCATAACTTAAGTTCATAATCAAAATTAAGTATAACTTTTAACTTTAAAATATCCCTTTAAAAATCTTATTAAGAATCCTTTTAAATAAACATTGGGTATCATCCATTTATATAATATGGTGAATAATCATTATATCTTAACCACTATTAACATAACTTTAAATTCTTACAAATTACTAAGATCATCTAATTATGCTTCCATTAAATAAATACATATTATTCGTTAATAAGCAAAACGAATTTAATCTAAGCATTCACTTAAATGTAAAATGAATAAATCCACACCTTAGTCATACTTACCATAAATCCAAAACTTTAGAATATTCAAAGCATATTGCACCTTAAGTTTACTTACCCTTTTAAAGTTAACTTTAGTCTCAAAGTTTATAAACATCATGTCTAATAACTACTTATGTTTTTATAGTTAACTTTGGTCTATTTAACCTAAGAAATAAAGCATCTCAAATCCAAACTAAGCAATCAAACATCAAAAGATATTAATTATGTTCTATTAAACAATGAGGATTGTTTAAACCTTAGAAAGGAAATCTTTTCTTCAAATGTTATTCTTTTTGCCACTTCAAACAATAATTTTATAGTAAGTTACTGATTAGATTGGAATATAACCTCTAGCCATAGAACCTATTTCTGTAGTGTATTGCAATAGCAGCAATCCCAGACCATTAGTTAAGATACTAGTCTTAATAGTATGATAGTTTTTGAGTTGTTTATTTCTGATTCTTCTTTGGAAGAAGTTTCTTTCTCTCTCTTTAACCTAGAGTGTTCTATGGATCTTGTGTAAAGAGTTGAGTTGTAACCTGTAGTCATGTCTTGGACCTGCTGTGTTTCTGTTGTACCACTCTAAGGGATGTAATACTAGTGAACGGTGTTTCATTGGTGTTATGTCAACGACTATAGTGTACTACATCATCCAGCGGTATGCTGGGTCACCGCAGTTATCTTTATTGGTAGTTGTCATGGACAAAGTTGACGCGGTAGCGGGTCGCCACAACCGAAGATTAGTCGAAGACCGTAGCTGTTCACTGCAACCGAAGACTGAAGTGTGTCGTGGTCATGGGAACCGAGGCGACCGATGGGTCACGGGAGCCTATGTATCCAGCAGGTTGTGGTCGAGGTCGACGGAGTCTCGCAGTGGACGGAGCTGACACGACAGATGTGATGTCGCACAGTGGATGAATACAGCGTGGCAGGGGGTCGCCGCACCCAAAGACTACAGCGGATTGCCAAAGCCGATGGCGGCCGTGGGTTGACGCAGCCAAGATTCAGCGGGTCACCGGAGCCGAGGGATCCCTCGAGTCACCGAGATCGAAGACCGCAGCAGGTCGCTAGAGCCGAAGTCCAAAGTGGGTCGAAGGATCTGAAGGAGCCGATATGACCCGGCGGGGCGCATGAGAAGATGCGATCAGTGGATCGTGGGAGTCGAAGTAACCTATAGGTCGTGGTCACCATAGTCGAAGGAGCCCCCAAGTGTACCGTGTGGTCGACGGAGACGACGCGGCAGACGTTTGGTTGATGGAGTCGCGCGATGGACATAGTCGATGTGACAAACTTGTCATTTTCACGGTTTCGGATTTCTCTTCTAATGATCATATGATCCGAACTTTTTTTTCCTCCTTCACGCGAGGACACGAAGTCCCTTGATTCTTTTTATTTTAGTTGATCTCCGCTGATTGATCCTGACGTACCAGAAAAACAATTTCTTGTCATCGATCCTGGTGGAATCGAAATCTTTGCGGGTGTCCGGCGAGTGGACGGTGAGGTCGAAGGCACCGAAGAGGAGGTGATTCTCCATCGCCGAGGAATCGTAGATTGCTCCGGATGGAACCGTCACGACCACACGATCAACATCCCTAGTTCCCACAGGCGGTGCCAATTGGCGTGGGTTCGACTCGTCAATGTCCATTGTTATGGATTTGGGTTTTGGAGAAGATAGGGATGCTGGAAGTCGCAAGAAGGTTAACAGGCAAGCAACAATGGGACACGAGGTTTACCCAGGTTCAGGCCCCCTGAGGGAAAACCCTACTCATGCTTGTCTATTCTTGTTTATGGCAGAACCGAAGGTTATAGGGGTGCGCAGATGCGATCTGGCGTGAGGTGTGTGTATGAATTGGATGATGTAGATCGTAGATCTGTTGTGGTGGTGGAGATCATAGATCTATCTATTGGGGGGTTATGACATGCTTGTCCTCCTCGTTGGACCCTCCTAGCCTTTATATATAGGGAGGCTAGGTCTCAGGTACCGATACGAGTTGGTTAGAAGTTGTATTCAAACTCTAGTATTGAGGTTTCCTTGTCTTGTGCGCTTGGGAGTCTGTGTACTTATGTGCTTTGTACAGCCGAACCGTCATAGGCGTCACGGACCTTGGCAGATCATCGAGTGGGCCTCCACTGGGCCGGTCCAGGTAGCCTATAGTCGGGTTCCTGTTGGGCATACCCATGTCAGGATCTATGATAGAAGGTATACCCAATTGTTTCTTTAGGGTATCCTATGAAGACACATTTCTCCGCTTTGGGTTCAATATTGTTGGGCTCTAACTTCTTTACATAAGCTTCACAACCCCAAACTTTAAGGAACGACAACTTAGGTTTCTTACCAAACCACAATTCATATGGTGTCGTTCCAACGGATTTAGATGGTGCCCTATTTAAAGTGAATGTGGCTGTTTGTAATGCATAGCCCCAAAATGATAACGGCAAATCTGTAAGAGACATCATAGAATGAACCATATCTAAGAGAGTTCGATTACAATGTTCGGACACACCATTACGTTGTGGTGTTCCCGGCGGTGTCAATTGTGAAAGTATTCCACATTTGTTCAAATGCATGCCAAACTCTTAACTTAGATATTCACCTCCACGATCATATCACAGAAACTTAATCTTCTTGTTACGTTGATTTTCTATTTCACTTTGGAATTCCTTAAACTTTTCGAAAGTTTTGTACTTATGCTCCATTATTCCAACGAATGGTGTCTTTGTCATTTTTCCCATTAGACATGCTTCACATCTTTCAAGTGATTCAAAATCAAGTGATTCAAGAAGTCCATCGGAATGGAGTTTCTTCATGCGCTTCACTCCAATTTGACCAACACGGCAATGCCACATGTATGTGGAATTATCATTCAATTTCATTCGTTTAGCATCTATATTATGAACATGTGTATCACTACGATCGAGATTCAATAAGAATAGACCATCCATCTCATGTGCATGACCATAAAAGATATTACTCATATAAATCGAACAGCCATTATCCTCGGACTTAAACAAGTAATCGTCTTGCAATAAACAAGATCCAGATATAATGTTCATGCTTAACACAGGCACCAAATAACAATTATTTAGACTTAAAACTAATCTCAGCAGGTAGATGAAGAGGGAGCATGCCGACGACGATCACATCAACCTTGGAACCATTTCCAACATGCATTGTGACCTCGTATCTCGCTAGTCTTCACTTATTCTGCAACAACTACTTCCACTTACAAATATGAGCAATTGAACCAGTATCAAATACCCAAGCACTACTACGATTACTAGTAAGATACACAGCAATAACATGTATATCAAATATACTTTTCTTCTTGATGTTGCTGTTCTTCCGATCTGCCACGTACTTGGGAAAATTCCGCTTCCAGTGACCTTTGCCCTTGCAATAAAAGCACTCAGTATTAGGCTTAGGACCAGCCTTGGGCTTCATGGCAGGCACGGCAGCTTTCTTGTCGCCCTTCTTGAAGTTTCCCTTCTTTTTAGGCTTGCCCTGCTTCTTGAAATTGGCGGTCTTATTGACCATCAACACTTGATGCTCTTTATTGATCTCCACTTCTGTAGACTTCAACATGGAGAAGAGTTCAAGCAATGACTTATCCATGCTGCATGTTGTAGTTCATCACAAAGTTCTTATAATTAGGTGGCAGTGATTGGAGGACACGATGAATACCCAACGCATTAGGAACCGTTATTCCCAAATCTACGAGTTTGTTCACATCCCAGACATTTTAAGCACGTGGTCGCTAACAAAGTTGCCCTCTTCCATCTTGCAGTAAAGAACTTCTTGGAGGCTTCATAGCTGCGGTGACCCAGCATACCACTGCATGTGTAGTACACTATAGTCGTTGACATGACATCCACAGAACACCGTTCCGTAAATATCACATCCCTCAGAGTGGTACAACAGAAACATTGCGGGTCCATTTTACAAAAGTACACACATTATTATTATTACAATACCGGAAGTTCAAGACTTCCAAAAGATCCAACTTACAAACCAAAATATAAAGTGTTTAGCGGAATTTAAAGTAGCAACTCCGACTAGGAGTTGAGCTCAGCAGCTTATTCTATAGAGTTCATGCTGCTCGGCTCCGTTAGTTACTAATAACTAGGTACTTAGTTGGACACGTTCTCATCGACACCGTAGCGGATCTCGTAATCCACTCCTTCAACTCCTCCGGACAGATTAGGTTCCTCGGAGAACACATCTTCTTGGCATTCGGTTGCATACATTGGCACGTCTTCGGGATCCTCAGAGTCTAAGCAAGGGATCAAAGGAAAGAATGAGTAATAAAGTTACCCAACAAGTTCATTATATGCAAGGTGGGAAGTTTGATGCTCTAACTACCACCTCGGATTATAAATCCTTGGTACTATGCAGTTTTTGTAAATCTTTCTTCAAAGATTGATTTTATTCTGAAAAACTATGACAATCAGCCTTCACAGGTTGACCAGAACTTTCATGGAGTTCCTTTCCTGGCGCGTTCATTGCTCCTTCCCAGAACAGGGAGTAACAAGTTACAATTCTTACACTCTGCAGAGGTGCGTAACTTTACCCATGAGAGATCAACTCCTTGTTGCACAACCAGACGTACTTTCCCGTCCACAATTCCATGATGTGGGGCCCAGTAGTTGGTCCAAGCCTATCACTGCCCCCTTCGCGACCCCGCATGCCTCCTTGGTGTACATCATGCCCACATAACGAATTACGGCAATGGTTTGTACAAACCATTAGATGCCAGAACTATCATGGGACGATGAGGGTTCCCACCCATATGCTGCATATCCTCTACGAATTACCAATTAATATGCATTCAACAAGGATAATAGCCACGACCTGCACATCCGGCTTCATGGGAGAGGAAGAAGATACGGCTGACTTCTCTGTCCCATTCCAAATCTCATGGCTAACGCGTAATATACGGCGCTAGCATCACTGATGTCAGGGGTTATTAAGTCCCTACTTGATCACCATTGTTGCAATTAGAACCCTAAGTTCTATTGCTCCATTATACATCACTTAGAATGATATCTATAATTTCTTTATTTGTGAAAATAATATTTTATTTCTTTTATAGCATATATGATAACACACAATTTTCAAATACTTTGATAAAGACTCTTCAAAGGACATGGGCAAGTGATGAACTTTCCTTGTGATGGCAAGGTAGTGAAGTCTGATGCTTGCACTGGACATTGAGCTTCTAGTTCTACAAAAACATCATTATTGCCCGGTAAGGACAATATTTAAAGAAGCAAAAATGATTATGCAAGTAATGTAATGCATTGTTTAATTTTATAAGCATTTACCCCCAAAAGTTCCTTTTTAGTAATAAAGGATTTATAAATATTACTTTTTAATATTTTATAACATACTGAATTATTTTATTTATTTCCCTTTTATTTAATTTTTTATTGATTTAACAATTATTTTAGGAATTATTAATTAAACATTAAAAATTGTGATTAAATATTTATTTAGTATTTTCAAAAATACTACAATATTAATACATAATGAAAGTGAATTTTAATTAATTTTATCACCTTTCAATAATTTTGTAAAATTCCATAAGGAATATATAATTTACAAAATTCCTAATAAAATTTAAATGTCTAAAATTTTATATTTTAATTTATTTGGGTAGTATTGATTATTGTGAATCCAAAAGTATTTTATTTATAATTTTTTGACTTTTATTTTATTTTCTAGAATTTTATTAAGTCTAGGGGTATTTTGGTCTTTTCCTTTTTATTAGAACAGGCCTGGAAATGTTTCTGGGCTGGTTATTCTTATTGGGCCCCAGTGGCCCATTAGTCCTGGTCAAAAGAGCCACCCCGAAGGGTTTGGCCCAGCTTGGCCCACTCCTCACTGCGTTTATCTCTCTCCCGAGTTCATCTTCCTCATGTGACCCCGACCCTGTGGTCGGCGATGCCGCCGCCGGCGGCCGTTATGGTCGCCGCCGTGGTGTAACAGGGGGGTATGCATCGAGGTGATGCTCGTTCGTTCTATCCTATTAGATTCGAGCCTAGGCGTGCGTCGAGGTGATGCTCTGCATCTCCAGGCGTGATCAGGGTCGCTGCCATGGCACCGTGCGGGTTGCAGCGCCCCCTCTGGGGTGCTCCCCGTGCCGCCATGGCCGTCGGCCCCTCTGCTTCCTCTTCTATTCTTCAGCAAGGACCTATGGTGAGTTTGATTCCTCTCCCCTGGTGCTCTCTATGCTTGCTGATTTGGTGCTAGATGTTGGCAGTGTCCTTTCTGGCTACTGTCTGATTCAGATTGGGATGATTATCCATTTAGGGTTCCTGTTATGTGATTGGTCATGTATTGGATGAATTAAATCATGTTTGTATGGTTTGTACACATGCTAAATGATTATTGGCCTGAGGCTTGTTGCTTAAGATGATCTATACTGTTTCTGGTGGCTTCTTAGATGTTTGTATGCATGGATTGCATCTGATTCAGATGATATAATTGCTTGGGAATTATGCTTGATTAAGTCAGTGACTTGATAAGTTTTTACTGTCATCTGATTTATGGTCATGATTAAGATAGGATGAAACAACTGTCTTAGTGTTGTTGGCTTGGGAATTAACATATGGTTTGAGATGATCTCAAACAGTGAAGTTTAACATAAGAATCCTAGTTATGATTCCTGTGTTAACAGGAAAATGATTAGTAGGTTGGTTGTCTGGATTTATGATGATTTAATGTCTATCCTGATTCATAATGGATTGTTCTTGTGACACCAGCATGTATGGCACACAAGTCTGATTATAAACCATGGATTTGGTTAGTTTATGCTTAAGACAATCTTGGCTTTGAAAGATAAATAAAGATGCTCTTATATGAATTCCCTAAGACCAATGATGTTGGTCTGAGGCTTAGGGATTCAAATCTTATCTAATTGATTCAACTAGATAGTCCTGGTAGTGGTACCAGCTATTCTTTATTGGATCAAAGCTTGGGAAAAATGATAGTGAGCTTGATCAATCTATGGATCCTAAAGATTTGTTTCTAAGGTGCTACCCTTCCTTTAGGGATGTGCCTAGAATAGATCATAGGTATATGTATGTTTGAATTGTAAAATATAGTTTGACAACCAGAGCAAGGATGTTGCTCTGAGCTCTGGTTGGATCTTGGTACTTTGTTGTTTTCCTTTAGAGTTTCAGAAATCCCTATGATGGATTCACCCCACTTGGGTGCTTTCTGAGGGTTTGTTTTATAAAACAACACATGCTTTTCTCTAAATAAGATGATTAAATTCTGTGAAGGTTTTATGAAACTCACCACAGAATCTGATGATGGTGTAGTAAGTTGGTGATGATGATCTTGATTTGGTTCTTGCTGGACTTCTGTGCTTGATCTTGAGCTAACCTGCTCCTCCTAGCTCCTGGGCTTGATCTTCCTGTCCACCTGATCCATTCCCCTCCTTATGTCACCATTCTGGTGATGTTTGGTTGATCCTTGGTTGGTGTGGTTGCTGGCTGTGGTGCTTGGTTTAGCTGCTATCTACACTGGTTGTTCTTGTGTGCTGTGAAGTGGGGTGATGCACTAGTGCCTCCCACGGCTGTACTTGTGGTTTTGTGAGATTGGGTTGTCCTGTGAGGTCGACAACACACCACATGCATGCTGGTGTGTGTCCTGTCTGTGTGCTTGCTATGCACTTGTGGATATGTTCAGAATTTTGAACTTACTCTTACCAGGTTACTTTCACCTGGCTGGTGAATTTGTCCCTCTTGGCTGTCATTTGACTTCTGGCTTTGAATTTATGAAAGATGGATTCTTTCATATTGGTGAAACTTGCCCTTTTATATAAATTTCTCAATGATGAATTTGTCAAGTGCATTTCACTGACATATCTAAGAGAAATAATACTAACACTAACCTTCTTTTGTTTTTATTAGTCTTTGACTTGCAGGTACAGATATGAAGATGAAGATTTAGTTTAGGTTTAGATATAGAATATTTATAGAATAATCCAATGTAATTTTCTTATTCTTTTGTAATTTTATTTTTATTCTATTGTAATAGAGATTGTATTATTCTTAATAAAGAATATTCTTATTCTTTATTCTTTTGTAATTGTGAAGTTTGAAAATGGTTTCAGTAAGTTACATTCTTTGTAACTTGTTTATATATTGATAATATGAAATAAGTTTCATATTCATTATTGTTTTTCTTTGGATAGAATTTAAGTGGTAATATTTATTTCTTAATTAAATTAAGATTCAAACTTATAACTAATTCATTTAAATTATTATTCTAACACTCAAGTTTTAAAATTCAAACTCATTTCAAAACACACATAATTCCTTAAAGATCATATCAAAGTTTATAACAATCCTCCTTTAAGACTAAACCTAATCTCAAAGTAAGAAAGAAACATTGATCACTCAAGGTTTTATTTGGCGAAAATTTTACCCACATTTTCACAAATGAACGCATGTAACATTCCATATTCCTAAATCTACCCTTCGTTAGTTCCTAAATGTTGGGATGTTACAGACTTCCCCCCTTAAATTAAACTTCGTCCCGAAGTTTGTGGAGATGTACCTGAATAGTTTTGGATAAGCTTTTCTTAAATCCTCTTCCTTCTCCCATGTGGCTTCCCTCTCAGGGTGATGTTCCCACTGTACCTTGCAATATTTGATTGCTCTGTTCCTTAATCTTTTCCAGTTTTCTTCCAAAATCTTACAAGGCCTTTCAATATAGGTCAGGTCTGCTTGTAGTTCTATCTCTTGATGTGTGATTGCATCATATGGAACTTTTAAACATTTACGAAGTTGTGATACATGGAAAACATTATGCACTTGAGCCAATCTTGATGGTAACTCTAAAGCATAAGCTATAGTTCTGTTTTGACTCAGTATCTTAAATGGTCTGATGTATCTTGGACTCAATTTTCCTTTAACTCCGAACCTTTTCACTCCTTTCATTGGACTTACTTTCAGATAGACCATATCTCCTACTTTCGGATGCCATGATCTTTGACTTTGATCCGCATAACTTTTCTGCCTGCTCTGGGCTATTTTCAGTCTATCCCTGATCTTATCAATGATGTCTTGTCTTTCCTTGATATAATCTGGCGCAAACTCTTTGCTGCTTCCCGGTTCATACCAACATATTGGTGATCTACACTTTCTTCCATACAGAACCTGATATGGAGATGCCTTCAGACTACTCTGATAGCTATTATTATAAGAAAATTCCGCTAATGGTAGATGATCTTCCCATGTTCCTCCAAAATCTAGTGCACAAGCTCTTAACATGTCTTCTAGTATTTGATTTGTTCTTTCAGTTTGACCTCATGTCTCAGGATGATATGTCGTGCTGAAATCTAACTTTGAACCAAGTGCTTCATGCAATTGCTTCCAAAATGCTGAAGTAAACACTGATCCCCTATCAGTTACGATCTTCTTGGGTACTCCATGCTTACTTACTATCTCTTTAACATATACTTCAACTAACTTCTCGGCATTATCCTTTTGATTCACCGGAATAAAATGTGCACTCTTAGTGAGTCTGTCCACAATTACCCATATCATATCTTTCCTTTTTGGTGTCATAGGCAATCCTGTAATAAAGTCCATACCTATTTCCTCCCATTTCCATTCAGGAATTTCTAAGGGTTGTAATGGTCCTGCTGGACTCTGATGTTCAGCTTTTACCCTTTGACAAGTATGGCATTCAGATACATATTTGGCAATATCTCTTTTCATGTTATTCCACCAGAATAGTTGTCAACACCCGGATTTTTAATGCCAGATGCCTGTTATGCCATACATCGCAATCCCAGGATTACCATTTTTGTGAGACATAACAGAATTGGATACCACAGTACATCATCCATTACAAACCATACATAAGGTCTTACACAATTAAGGATCTCATGATCCAGTTCTTAATACAACTCAAGCAGCGGAAATATGTAATAATAACGGTAGCGTAGGCGAAGCTCCATCTTCGGGATCACAGGCAATGCTGACGATGGGAGATGATCCTAGTTGTCGTAACCTTCCTGGGGTCCATCCTCCTGGTACTCCTCTTCATAGTCTGGCCACGGAAATAGCCAGGGACAAAGCCATGAGTACTTTTTAAGTACTCGCAAACTAATACTAACAAGTGAAGGGGTTTTTGTAGTAGGACACTAAGCTCTAGGGTTGTTTTGCAAAAATTCAGATTTACATCTACTAAGTTCAGAAACAAAGAAAGCTAGTTGAGGTTTGATAACACCTAAGTGGGAACTTGTATTTCATATCACAACTCTGTTGTGGTCAAGTCAAAGTCTTAATTCATTTCACAAGTCGTTTTGAAAACATCTGACGGGGGAACAGTATGGCCACCATACTCAGTATGCGGATAATCAATCCTAACCTTTCAATTACATGCCCTAGTATAAGTACCTCTCCTATGAGTTTGGCCTCCCAACCATGACCAACTGTCATCTTGGGTACTACACAGGTGGACAATCTTCACAAGGTAGCCTCAGCTCAGACCTTGGCCGTGAGGGAACTAATACTAAGGTATATAAGTTTCCAGTCAAGCCCTACCCAATTCTCGGGTATTGTGGTTGTACGGTAAAATTGGAATGGTATCGCATCCAGACAACCATCAGTTTTATAAAGGGTTAAGGCTCATGCCTCTACATTTTCATCATCCAAATCATCTAGTGTTCGAAAACACATGTCAAAACATTTCAGTAGAATGACTCATCATTCCAAGGTTTTCATAACCATTTTCACCAAGTATTCCCATCTAAAGTTGATCGAGTTTTATGCTTAGCACTAGCATCTACAAGTGTGGGTAAGTACTAATGAGGGGTGGTAAACTAGGGGAGTTTTACTAAGTTCAATCTCCTGCCTTACGATGACACAAGGATTATCTAGCTTAGGCCAAGTTTTATGCTCTTTATGCAACCTTCAATTATCTTCCTATAATCTACAAGTAACTTAAGTAAATGCTAAGAGAAAGCTTTGATACAGAAATAAAGTATAAAAATGGCAAGTAAAACTAGGATTGGGTTATCAAGTGGGTATGATCACATATGCTTAAGGCATATAGGTGGCATGATAACAAGCAAGTATTTGCTTGCATAGGTATAGTATCTTGCAAGTGTTAACTTGCACAATCAACTAGTAGTATTAGGCTTGCATCAGTATCAGTATAAGCTTGCTAAGTTGCAAGTGTTAGCTTGCCTTGTGCAGAGCAGTGGTTGAAGTTCTCCTCGGCTTCTTCCTCGTAGTATCCTCCTTCCTCCTCGTATCCTTGGTCGGTACTAGCGTCTATAAGTAAATACGAGGTACACAATCACCAAACAATACTTAACTACTTTCAATCATCACACAAAGGGGTTGTATAGATGATCTAGCATCATCACTAACATTACAAGATTAAAGCTTGGTTTAATTTCTTTTATTTTTAGAAAAGTAATTTCTACTCATTGAAAAACTACTTAAGATTTAATATTCTCCAAACCAAACATGGGATCATGTTGACACATGTCATCACCACATATTTCAGTACATGGGAATGTGATTTAAGGTGGTGTCACAATTTAATAAGGTTTAACGTTTTATTTCAATTAAATAAAGTGACTAAAAATGTCTATGTGACATTCTTTTCTTACTTGAACATTATTTCTGTAAGTAAACCCATATATTTTTATATATTCTGAAAGGTATGATCAAATGAGATTTTTGAGAGTTGGAATCAACTCAAAAGCTATTATGGTTTAAATTTGAAAAATGTTTGAATGCAGAAAAGCTTCTGCCTTGTTATTTTTACCAAGGTTGATCTACAGATCCAAATGATTTGAATCCAACGGGCTTGGATTAAGCATTTCAAAACCTTTCTAACAAAATTGGTTTCATTCAATTTGGTTCACTGAATCGAGTTGGGTTGATTTTTGAAACTAGGTATAGAACTAGGTTTGAATTAAAATGGAAAAGGTTAAATTCAAACGAGTGGGCTGCGCGGGAAGAGAAAATGGGCCGGCCTGCTATGCACAGCGCTTACGCGGGCTGGTTAAGTTGATGTCCCCACGCGTCAGTGAGACGGGGGGTGCGAAGCGGTACGGGGCAACGTGGTGCGTTGGATCTAGTTCTAATCCAACAGCTCTGGTTCATCGTCCACGTCGGCAGCGCCAGCGAGACAGAACCCTAACGCGGCAGGTGGGGGTCGTGGGAGGCTCACCGGGGCTTAGGCGAGGGTCGGCGAGGCGGACAAACGACGAAGTCGATGACGGCGAACCTCCTGGTACCGGCAGCTCCTCCTGGGGCGGCTCAAATTGCTGGCTTCCTTCTTCTCCAGCAGCGGCGGGCTCCGGCCAAATTCCGGCGATGCGCTGCTCGCCTTGCTCCGGGAACATGGTGGAACGATCAGTGAGGAGAGGGGAGTGAGATGGTGTGCTCAATTCGGATGGGGGTAGTCTCCTTTTATAGGCCCAACGGTGAGACCGAACGGGATGGACAGGCGATGGTGGCGACATGGCTACGGGATGCTAGAGGCATGGCTGAGGGTGGCGATCGATCGGTGGTATCCTAGCGATGCTCTATGGATTTAATGCGTGTGTAGGGGCGGTGGCAAATGGTCTGGAACGCTCGACGTTCTACGAGGCAGAGGCGGCGAACTCTGCGGCGAGCGGTGGCTACGGGGCACGGGCGGTGAAATGGGCATGTCTGGCGGTCTCCTGGGACGGTGGGGAGCATGTTGGCGGGTGGCGAGGGCTCGAGGTGGTCGGGTTGCGTGGGAACGGTGCGTGCTCTGCGGTGCACGTCGACATGGTCGACAGCGGCACGGGCGCGGTGTTCCTGGCTGTTCTGGGCGTTGTCTGCGAGGCAGGGCTGGTCGAGAGGGGGCGGTGAGACACGGGCTACCTCCCAGACAAGGTTGGCACGGCTAGTTCTTCCTCTAGCCTGCTATCCACACTGGGGTGACATGGGTGCTCTCGGCTATTCACCATTGATGGCATTGGCAAGCTCACAGTGGTGCTAGTGATTAGTTAAGATTGTTAGATGATCTACTAAGGCTAGTGGTGAACAGAGAGGGAACAAGTTAGGCCAGAATCACTGCTCACTAAAGTGTTTTGATTTTGTTTGATTTGAATCAGCAAGGTGCTTGATGAAATGTCCGCATGAATTCAAGTTTTGAATTTTGAAATTATTTTTGGTGGGTGTGCTAGGCATGTGCTGGTGAGTCTGTGGATGCTTGGGTTTTGCAAATTGAGCTTGTTTGAGTGGTTTTTGAAAAAGTGTGATCTTCCCATATGATATAGATTCAATTTTAAACTGTTATTTAAACTATGCAATTAAATGTTTCTGGATGATCACAAGGTGGGCCTTGTTACTTTGTTATGAGTACTATCAAGGGGTGCAAAGATCCAAACAAGTTTCTGTTAAGTTCTGAAAGTTAGAGACAGCCAAAGTAGGCATGGGAGTTAATTTGGCCAAAGTGACCATTCACTTATTTTGTTTGTTTTGATTTATTTGGCTTTGGGAAAAGTGTGGGGATTGTTTAGATGATGTTTATTTCACCTAAGAATCATTTTAGAAGCAAAGAAACACATAATCATGGCAATTCAAAAGAATCCAAATTCTAATGCACACTCATATGAATGCTTTCATATTTTATTTAGAAAAGTTTTTGTTAACCCTAAATTTGATGATTAGAGTTTGATGATTCTTGTTTAATATTTTTGGGATGTTACAATAGTTCTTTCAAATCCATATACATCTTAGTACTCCCTGGATGTATAGAATATGGTGTATCATGTGCCTCTTTGAGTATGACATTTCTAATCTTCGTCACATCTGGAACACAAAGACGGTCTTGAAACCATAAAGACCCATAATCTCCAATGCGAAAAACTGATTTTTGCCCTTGAGATATCCTCCGAATTTCCTCAGCATTAAAAGGATCTTCTTCTTGATGTCTAAAAATTTCTTGCTTAAGATTACTATCATGTTCTGCAACTACCTGCATAGTAGCTAATCCTCCAAGAACCTCTGTTCTGATGAATTGAAGTTCTAATCTTTCCAAGTCCATTTGTAACTCTTTTGGTAGCTCCCTATTGCTAGGCTGAGTATCTGCACTCTTTCTGCTTAAAGCATCTGCCACAACATTTGCTTTCCCTGGAGTGTAGTTGATTGTTAAATCATAATCCTTGATTAGTTCTAACCAACGCTTCTGTCTCATATTCAATTCCTTTTGAGTGAAGAAATATTTGAGACTTTTATGGTCAGTGTATAACTCACATCTGGCTCCATAAAGAAAATGCCTCCATCCCTTCAGTGCAAAAACTACTGCTGCTAACTCTAAATCATGAGTTGGATAGTTGACTTCATGTGGTTTCAGTTGTCTTGAACCATAAGCAATCACTTTCCGATCTTGCATTAATACACAACCCAAACCTTCCTTAGACGCATCACAGTATACGGTGAAATCCTTCCCTATTTCAGGAATTGCTAAGATTGGAGCTATGGTTAATATAGTCTTCAACTCTAGGAAACTTGCTTCACATTTCTCATCCCACTTGAATGGTGTATTCTTCCTTAATAATTTGGTCATTGGTCCGGCTATTTTGGAGAAACCTTCAATGAATCTCCGATAGTAACCAGCCATTCCTAAGAAACCTCGAATTTGCTTCACATTGGTCGGTGCAGTCCACTCTAGTACTGATTGAACTTTAGATGGATTCACAGCAATTCCATCCTTACTAATCACATGACCGAGGAATTCTACCTCATCAATCCAAAATTCACATTTACTGAACTTAGCATAAAGCTTGTGTTCTCTTAAAGTCTGCAAAGCTATCCTCAAATGATCAGCATGCTCTTCCTTATCCTTGGAATATATCAAAATATCATCAATAAAGACTATGACGAACTTGTCCAAATATGGCATGAAGATCTTGTTCATCAGATTCATAAATATTGTCGGTGCGTTGGTCAAACCAAATGGTACTACCAGATACTCATGGTGTCCATATCTTGAGACAAATGCTGTTTTTGGAACATCTTCCGGCTTGATTTTTATTTGATGGTATCCAGATCTTAAATCGATCTTTGAAAATACTCCAGCTCCTTTCACTTGATCAAACAAATCTTGAATTCTTGGTAAAGGATACTTATTCTTGATAGTCACGTTGTTCAGGTTTCTATAATCACCACACATCCGTCTTCCACCATCCCTCTTATCCACAAAGATTACTGGTGTTCCCCATGGAGATACACTTTCCTGAATAAATACTTTTCTTGCTAACTCATCAATTTGCTCCTTGAGTTCTTTCAACTCTTTGGGTCCCATTGTATATGGTGCTTGAGCTATTGGTGTTGTACCATGTATTAGGTCAATGGTGAACTCTATCTCCCGGTCCGGTGGCATTCCCGGTAACTCTGTTGGAAAAACATCTTGGAATTCATTAACTATAGGAATTTCTTCCAATTTAACTTATTTCATTGAATTCAACTGTAGATCCACCATGTATGACTGTGTTTAGCTGCTTGGTAAACTATCCTTTCTCCACTTGGAGTTTTGATTGAGACAGTTTTCTCCTCACAATTTATCTGAGCTCCGTGTTCCATCATACAATCCATCCTCAGCACTACTGCAATTCCCTTCAAAGGAATCACATAAACGTCTACGAAATATGTACAACCACAGATCGAGATAACCTGATCTTGTTTTATGTGGCGTACAATCACATTCCCTCCTGCCGTAACTACGGTCATACGACTTTCTAACGTTGCCCTTCTAATCCCAAACTTATCACAAAATTCTTCAGAAATGAATGAAGTAGTTGCACCAGTATCAAATAGAACTTTGCCGGGATTGGTAAGGATATTGAGCGTACCTATCACTGCATGCTCCGAAATATCTACCTCCTCGAGGGTTGCACAATTCAGTTTTCCGGTAGGTCGGTTCCTCTTGCCATTGTTGTTCTTGCCATTATTTCCTCCTTTATTGGGCTATCCATTTCCTCCACTGGCTTGTCCTCCTCCCTTGGTAGGCCATCCTCCAGGTGGTTTGCTCGGACAATCTGGCTTTATATGCCCCTTTTGACCACAACCGTAACAAATCACTACAGGCTTTTTGCATTCCCTCTGGAAATGCCCTAGAATTCCACAATTGTTACAAATCACATTTCTTCTCGGATTGGATTGATTTCCACCACTGCCCTTGTTATTGTTATTGTTGCCATAATTCCTATTCCGAGGTTTGAACTCTAGGTTAGGTTTAGGTTTGCTTGCCTGAATCCTCTTGGTTTCCTTCTTGGCTCTCTTCCTCCGGTCCTCTTGGACATTTTTGTAGTCATCTTCAAAAGTAATTGTTGCATCCGACAACTGCTGATATGTTTGCTTATTGGCTAACCTTAGTTGCATCTTCACAAATGGATTTAATCCATGCAGGAAACGCTTCTTCCGCTTCTCTTCAGTGTTGACATCCTCCTCAGCATAGCGAGACAGTTGACTAAACTCCCGGATGTACTTCATGACACTAGTATATCCTTGCTGAAGCTCCTCAAATTCTCTCCGCTTAAACTCCATAACACTTTCCGGAACATGATATTCACGGAATCTCTGCTTGAACTCTTCCCAGGTAAACTCTCTTCCTGGTTGTTGCATGGATAACTGATTTTCCCACCATGATGCTGCAGGTCCAGTCAAAAGATGAGTGGCATACCTCAATTTCTCCTCATCATTGCAACCTACAGTTTTCAACTTCCTTTCCGTATCTGCTAACCAGACTTCTGCATCCATTGGTTCAGGAGCTGATGCAAAAGGTAACGGTCTTGCATTCTAGAAATCGGATAAACTCACTCCTCCACCTTCAGGTGCCCTCTGATTTGCTCGTCCCAGCAGCTCTTCCATGAACTTATTCTGGGTTTCTTGCATCATTTGCATGCATTGCATAAAATTTTGTTCCATTAACAGCCTCATTGGTGGTGGTGGTAATGCTTCTTGGTTTGTTGCATCTGCATTGGCCTTTTCCTTGGCCTCTCGCTCCATTCGCTGCTGCTCAGTTTCCATTCCTACACCCGTATCCATGACCCTCTAGTCCTGCAACATAAAGTGAATACTCATAATTACATCATGCACATGTGTTCTGAGCTCGACTTTACGCACAGAACTAGTCACACAATGAAGATCCAAGAAAATCCAAATATGCATTTCACATATGATACATAATATCATAATGATACAAAGTCATTACAACATATACCATAGAGGTATAATTACAAAACTACCTTATTACTTGGGGTACAATACATGGTACTTGATACTACTAACTAATTGTCCCCTTCTAGTAGTAACTATGCTCATCGTACATGCCTGATGTCCAACCGTGATGACGTGTCGTTCATCGCACAGTTTGTGGAACATATGGCCTTCTAGAAGGAACATACTCCATATCTGCAGTGTCGGGACTTGATTCATTACTCAACCTGAGCATATTGACTCCCTCCAGCTCAGCTGAAAAGTCTTTAGAAACATATTCAACATTATATCCAGCCTGCATCTCCTGAGCTTCATTTCTTGAGTTGTCAACAGGATATGCAGATCCTGCTGCTTCACAGGTGCTCTCGTGGGCAAGATAATTAAACACTGGATAATGTATATTCCATGGGTTTTGAGAAGATGTTGATGATTCAAACATTCTCTCTTCAGGATCTTCTTCTTCATCCTGATTATCGATTGACGTGGTATTTCTACTACTATTATTAGGGTTCATTCTTGCACCCATCCAACTAGATTGTCCAACATTCCTGTCGGAACCATCTGTGGACATCTGGTGTTCATGAGATCCATTATATGATCCCATTCTCCATCCATCCGAATTCTCAATAGGAAGTTCTGAGTCAGAACCATCCTCTGAGCCCTGTGGTACTGCATACCGCGTATCTGAAGTAGGATCATTTATAGGTTCAGGTCTTGGTGAATAAGGATATGGTATAAAAGATTCAGGATCTATAGGTATATCCTTGAAGATAGGTGTTTCACTACTACTTGCTTCATTCTCTAGCTGTAATGCTAACTTCTTCCTTCTTTCCGGATCAGTTAGATCCTATAACATGTCATTTTTATCTTTAATAATCACCTGATGTGTCTTATAAAAAGACGCAACGAGTGTTCGATATCTATCCATAAACTTGGAAGCTAACTTAGGATGCTTCTTAACCAACGTAAGATGATCTGGTATAGGCTCCGAGTATATAGAATCATGAGGTATCACGGAGAATGTGCTACCTTCTAACTCCTTAGTTTTTTGCTCTAGGATATTAGCGATCGCCTCCACAACAGCAACATGATATGCTGCTAAATGACTCCTACCTTCTCCTATAGGTAGATCGTGATATAATCCAAGCTTATCTGGAAGTTGGATACTCACATGATACTTGGATAACATTCGACCATCAAGGTAAGTGGTAGTGTTCACTGGAATTCTAGTTGTACAACTAAAGAGCTTTAAAAGTTGACGAAGTTGGTCTATGAATGATCCTTGATAATCATCAAGAGTCTCCTCTTTCCTTACCAAAGTCTGTTTTGGAAACTTTGGTGCCATATCTCTGTATATCATAAAAATATTTTTGATTAGTATCCAATGACATATTGCATCATAACAAAGAATTATCGCACTAAAATATATAACAGAATATTCTCATTTTAATACCCATTATATTACTTTTAGAGAATTCTTTATCGTTGCTAAATTTTCCTACAGGTAATATCCTTTACTAGGTTTCCAACATAAGGTCAAAGCAATTTGCTCTAATACCAACTGCGGTGACCCAACATACCACTTCATGTGTAGTACACTATAGTCGTTGACATGACATCCACAGAACACCGTTCCGTAAATATCACATCCCTCAGAGTGGTACAACAGAAACATTGCGGGTCCATATTACAAAAGTACACACATTATTATTATTACAATACCGGAAGTTCAAGACTTCCAAAAGATCCAACTTAAAAACCAAAATATAAAGTGTTTATCGGAATTTAAAAGTAGCAACTCCGACTAGGAGTTGAGCTCAGCAGCTTATTCTATAGAGTTCATGCTGCTCGGCTCCGTTAGTTACTACTAACTAGGTACTTAGTTGGACACGTTCTCATCGACACCGTAGTGGATCTCGTAATCCACTCCTTCAACTCCTCCGGACAGATCAGGTTCCTCGTAGAACACATCTTCTTGGCATTCGGCTACATACATTGGCACGTCTTCGGGATCCTCAGAGTCTAAGCAAGGGATCAAAGGAAAGAATGAGTAACATCATTACCCAACAAGTTCATTATATGCAAGGTGGGAAGTTTGATGCTCTAACTACCACCTCGGATTATAAATCCTTGGTACTATGTAGTGTTTGTAAATCTTTCTTCAAAGATTGATTTTATTCTGAAAAACTATGACAATCAGCCTTCACAGGTTGACCAGAACTTTCATGGAGTTCCTTTCCTGTCGCGTTCGTAGCTCCTTCCCAGAACAGGGAGTAACAAGTTACAATTCTTACACTCTGTAGAGGTGTGTTACTTTACCCATGAGAGATCAACTCCTTGTTGCACAATCGGGCATACTTTCCCGTCCACAATTCCATGATGTGGGCCCAGTAGTTGGTCCAAGCCAATCACTGCCCCCTTCGCGACCCCGCATGCCTCCTTGGTGTACACCATGCCCACATAACGAATTACGGCAATGGTTTGTACAAACCGTTAGATGCCAGAACTATCGTGGGACGATGAGGGTTCCCACCCATATGCTGCATATCCTCTACGAATTACCAATTAATATGCATTCTACGAGGATAACAGCCACGACCTGCACATCCGGCTTCTTGCGAGAGGAAGAAGATACAGCTGACTTCTCTGTCCCATTCCAAATCTCATGGCTAACGTGTAATATACGGCGCTAGAATCACTGATGTCAGGGGTTATTAAGTCCCTAGTTGATCATCATTGTTGCAATTAGAACTCTAAGTTCTATTGCTCCATTATATCATCACTTAGGATGATATCTATGATTTCCTTATTTGTGAAAATAATATTTTATTTCTTTTATAACATATATGATAACACACAATTTTCAAATACTTTGATAAAGACTCTTCAAAGGACATGGGCAAGTGATGAACTTGCCTTGTGATGGCAAGGTAGTGAAGTCTGATGCTTGCACTGGACCTTGGGCTTCTAGTTCTACAAAAACATCATTATTGCCCGGTAAGGACAATATTTAAAGAAGCAAAAATGATTATGCAAGTAATGTAATGCATTGTTTAATTTTATATGCATTTACCCAAAAACATTCCTTTTTAGTAATAAAGGATTTATCAATATTACTTTTTAATATTTTATAACATATATTGAATTATTTTATTTATTTCCTTTTATTTAATTTTTTATTGATTTAATAATTCTTTAGGAATTATTAATTAAGCATTAAAAATTGTGATTAAATATTTATTTAGTATTTTTCAAAAATACTACAATATTAATACATAATAAAAGTAAATTTTAATTAATTTTATCACCATTCAATAATTTTGTAAAATTCCATAAGGAATATATAATTTACAAAATTCCTAATAAAATTTAAATGTCTAAAATTTTATATTTTAATTTATTTGGGTAGTACTGATTATTTTGAATCCAAAAGTATTTTATTTATAATTTTTGGACTTTTATTTTATTTTCTAGAATTTTATTAAATCTAGGGGTATTTTGGTCTTTTCCTTTTTATTAGAACAGGCCTGGAAATGTTTCAGGGCTAGTTATTCTTATTGGGCCCTAGTGGCCCATTAGTCCTGGTCAAAAGAGCCACCCCGAAGGGTTTGGCCCAGCTCGGCCCACTCCTTACTGCCTTTCTCTCTCTCTCGAGTTCATCTTCCTCCTCTGACCCCAACCCTGTGGTCGGCGATGCCGCCGCCGGCGATTCCCGCCGCCGTCAGCCGTTCTAGTCGCCACCGTGGTGTAACAAGGGGTTATCGACAACGCTTGTTCGTTATATCCAATTAGATTCGAGCCTAGGGCTCTCCTGCGATGGATCGATGTCGTCCCGAACCCTAGGGTTTGGGGGTTGGCATGGATTCAAGTGCTGACGTGGTCGTCGTGCGTCGAGGTGATGCTCTGCATCTCCAGGCGTGATCAGGGTCGCTGCCGTGGCACCGTGCGGGTTGCAGCGCCCCCTCTGGGGTGCTCCCCGTGCCGCCATGGCCGTCGGCCCCTCTCTTCCTCTTCTATTCTTCAGCAAGGACCTATGGTGAGTTTGATTCCTCTCCCCTGGTGCTCTCTATGCTTGTTGATTTGGTGCTAGATGTTGGCAGTGTCCTTTTTGGCTACTGTCTGATTCAGATTGGGATGATTATCCATTTAGGGTTCCTGTTATCTGATTGATCATGTATTGGATGAATTGAATCATGTTTGTATGGTTTGTACACATGCTAAATGATTATTGGCCTGAGGCTTGTTGCTTAAGATGATCTATATTGTTTCTGGTGGCTTCTTAGATGTTTGTATGCATGGATTGCATCTGATTCAGATGATATAATTGCTTGGGAATTATGCTTGATTAAGTCAGTGACTTGATAAGTTTTTACTGTCATCTGATTTATGGTAATGATTAAGATAGGATGAAACCACTGTCTTAGTGATGTTGGCTTGGGAATTAACATATGGTTTGAGATCATCATGATCTCAAGCAGTGAAGTTTAACATAAGAATCCTAGTTATGATTCCTGTGTTAACAGGAAAATGATTAGTAGGTTGATTGTCTGGATTTATGATGATTTAATGTCTGTCCTGATTCATAATTGATTGTTCTTGTGACACCATCATGTATGGAACACAAGTCTGATTCTAAACCATGGATTTGGTTAGTTTATGCTTAAGACAATCTTGGCTTTGAAAGATAAATAAAGATGCTCTTATCTGAATTCCCTAAGACCATTGATGTTGGTCTAAGGCTTAGGGATTCAAATCTTATCTAATTGATTCAACTAGATAGTCCTGGTAGTGGTACCAGCTATTTTTTATTGGATCAAAGCTTGGGAAAAATGATAGTGAGCTTGATCAATCTATGGATCCTAAAGATTTGTTTCTAAGGTGCTACCCTTCCTTTAGGGATGTGCCTAGAATAGATCATAGGTATATGTATGATTGAATTGTAAAATATAGTTTGACAACCAGAGCAAGGATGTTGCTCTGAGATCTGGTTGGATCTTGGTACTTTGTTGTTTGCCTTTAGAGTTTCAGAAATCCCTATGATGGATTCACCCACTTGGGTGCTTTCTGAGGGTTTGTTTTATAAAACAACACATGCTTTTCTCTAAATAATATGATTAGATTATGTGAAGGTTTTATGAAACTCACCACAGAATCCGATGATGGTGTAGTAAGTTGGTGATGATGATCTTGATTTGGTTCTTGCTGGACTCCTGTGCTTGATCTTGAGCTAACCTGCTCTTCCTAGCTCCTGGGCTTGATCTTGCTGTCCACCTGATCCATTCCCCTCCTTATGTCACCATTCTGGTGATGTTTGGTTGATCCTTGGTTGGTGTGGTTGCTGGCTGTGGTGCTTGGTTTAGCTGCTGTCTACACTGGATGTTCTTGTGTGTTGTGCAGTGGGGTGATGCACTAGTGCCTCCCACGGCTGTGCTTGTGGTTTTGTGAGATTGGGCTGTTCTGTGAGGTCGACAACACACCACATGCATGCTGGTGTGTGTCATGCCTGTGTGCTTGCTATGCACTTGTGGATATGTTCAGAATTTTGAACTTACTCTTACCAGGTTACTTTCACCTGGCTGGTGAATTTGTCCCTCTTGGCTGTCATTTGACTTCTGGCTTTGAATTTATGAAAGATGGATTCTTTCATATTGGTGAAACTTGCCCCTTTTATATAAATTTCTCAATGATGAATTTGTCAAGTGCATTTCACTCACATATCTGAGAGAAATAATACTAACACTAACCTTCTTTTGTTTTTATTAGTCTTTGTCTTGCAGGTACAGATATGAAGATGAAGATTTAGTTTAGGTTTAGATATAGAATAGTTATAGAATAATCCAATGTATTTTTCTTATTCTTTTGTAATTTTATTTTTATTCTATTGTAATAGAGATTGTATTATTAATAATAACGAATATTCTTATTCTTTATTCTTTTGTAATTGTGAAGTTTGAAAATGGTTTCAGTAAGTTACATTCTTTGTAACTTGTTTATATATTGATAATATGAAATAAGTTTCATATTCATTATTGTTTTTCTTTGGATAGAATTTAAGTGGTAATATTTATTTCTTAATTAAATTAAGATTCAAACTTAAACTAATTCATTTAAATTATTATTCAAACACTCAAGTTTTAAAATTCAAACTCATTTCAAAACACACATAATTCCTTAAAGATCATATCAAAGTTTATAACAATCCTCCTTTAAGACTAAACCTAATCTCAAAGTAAGAAAGAAATATTGATCACTCAAGGTTTTATTTGGCGAAAATTTTACCCACATTTTCACAAATGAATGCATGCAACATTCCATATTCCTAAATCTACCCTTCGTTAGTTCCTAAATGTTGGGATGTTACAATAGCTTTCCACGGTCGCATGAGTTTCAAATATCATTTTGAGCTCATTGATAATATCATAAGAATCGCGGTTCTCAAAGCGCTTTTGAAGATCCGATTCCAAACCGTACAAGATGGCATACTGAACCGTGGAGTATTGATTCTTCCGAGTGAGGTAAACATTTTTCACCTCATCGGTAGCATCAGCTGCAGGCGGGTCACCCAGCGGTGCATCCAGCACATAGGTCAACTGACCAGTATTGAGGACAATCCTCATGTTACAGAATCAGTCCGTGAAGTTGCTTCCATTGTTTTTCAACTTTTATCTCTCTAGAAACACATTAAAATTGATGGTAGGGGCCGCCATGATCTATACCATATTTGCAAGTGTTTAGACTAAGTTTATGATAAATTGAGTTCAAATTCAATTCTTAAATTAACTAGGTGAACTCCCACTCAAAACAACATCCCTCACATTGTTTTAGTGATCACACGAACCAAATCCACTACACCAAGTCCGATGTTCATGAGAGAAGATGTAGCTTCAAAGGAGAACAATCAACATGTTCATCATATCATTCATATGACTCATGCTTTACCTTTCAGTACTTTGTGTTCCGGGACCATGTATGTACATGTTAGGCTCGTCAAGATTAACCTTAGTATCCGCATGTGCAAATCTGGCTTGCACCCGTTGTATGCACACGTAGAATCTATCACACCTGATCATCACGAGATGCTTCAAAACGACGTGGATTAGCAACGGTGCCTACTAAGGACGAACACTATTACTTGATATTTAGTGAGAGGAATCATCTTATAATGCTATCGTTGTGATCTAAGCAATACAATATGCATAAAAGGATTAACATCACATGAAATTCATAATATGTGATATGATATAGCCTTTCTTGTTGTGCCTTTGATCTCCATCTCCAAAGAACGAACATGATATCCATCATCACCGATGTGGCGTCAAGGTCAATGGCGCCGCTTCATGGTTGTCCACCAATGACAACAACTATTACAACTACTTGATGAATAGACACACATGTCTTAACAAAATTAAAGACAACCATAAGGCTCCTGCCGGTTGCCAACTTACAATAATGATCATTACATACACCAGATATAATCACAATCACATCATGGCCATATCACATCACATCACATGCCCTGCAAAAACAAGTTAAACGCCTCTAACTTTCTTTGCATGTTTTACGTGGCTTAGGTGTAACACCCTCAGAATCGGCCCTATGCAAGTTTCAGCGATTCCCGCCAAACATAGAAACGATTCAAAGGTGCCCACCAGGCACTTTCGTGCGGGTGGAAAACAAAGTAATATATTTACACAATAGTCCACGATGGAACCCACAGAACATATATATACAGCAACGACTCAAAGAGTCAAGAATACATATATACAATACAAAGATCCAAATCACCTTGAAAACGATACAGCGTCCGAGTACAGACAAGATGCAAATTGAGCTAAGAGCCCTGAAGAATAACCAATGGCGTCCATAACCCTGCCCAGGCCAAGCCGGAAGGGTAACCCTGCCAACAACGTCGATCTCAAAACCTGCTTAAACAAAAAGGGGTGCCGGCAAAGGGCAAAGGAAAAAGAGAGCAGTCAGTACTGAGGCCAGTACACGGCGAGACTAGAATTCGGCAGTCCTCACCTACAAAGGTATGGTGGACTGAAGCGGCAGCGCAACATGCACTAAACAACCTATAGAGACTCAATACAACGAGCGACTATCAGATAGTGATAAGAAAGACCTATTCGGATCCAACCTGAAACTATCACCAAGCATACCCATCCTGGTATTTCCCCCTCGAGACCAAACGAGGAAAATTATCCGAGGAACTCACACAGTTGGCAGTTTTATTCGTTCCGTTATAGTTGCGGCAATTACTAGTCAGATGTAGATAGCATGAGTCATCCTGATATTATAAACAGTGGGCAGTTTTAGTTAACCATTCCGTTGTAGTTGCAATACTTACTAATCAGATACATATAACATAAGGCATCCCAAAACCAACAGTTGTTGGTACTTTGATTTAGCCATTCCGTTGTAGTGAAGCTGATTACTAGTCATTATAAAGTCAAATTTATAGCACTACTTTAGTTATAGTTGTCTATGATCGAGATACTGTGCTCCAAGTCGTCCATAACCGTGGACACGGCTTTCAGAAAGTTTTACCCTGCAGAGGGGCACAAATAGCAACACACGCACGATCAACCTCGGAAAGAACCAAATAAAAACCCAACGAGGCATCACGACAGAACATTCGCAAGATTCATATTTGATTTCAGGGGGCCACCCCACCAAGCTACCCGCGACGAAGTTGGCTGGCTCCAAGACGGACCCAGAGGTTTGTGCCAATGGTTGTAAACGACTGGGAACCCGAAAGTGTGACTGGGCTTGTCGATACCGTGAAAACATTCCACATTTGTTCCTAAACAGTACAGGCGCTCCACGCGCAATCGTAAATAAAGCAGTAAAGCATGGCATAAGTACAGGATAGTAATAAAGCCCCAAACTACTTTGTGGCCCCATGGAATTAAATATGACTCAAGCTAGGGTTAGGGGGATTCATGGTCGCACATGCGGATAGTGCGAATATTCAAAGAACAGGTATCAATTACTCAGGGTCCTACGGGACACAAGTGGATGGTTAAAAACCAAATAACATCTATTGCCCACCTGTGCCTCTACATTATTTACCTACTTCAATTTTAGTTATTAAACGATAATTAAAGCCATGATCATCTCCAACATTAAACATGCGGCATTATTCCAACAACTGTGGTACTTGACGACACGCAACAGCACTTGAGCAAGCGACTACGACACGCAAGTCCAACTATCTACCAAACAACAGGTAATAGGATGTGTCCAAGGCAATATAAGGCTGCAAGGGATATCACGGGTACGAAAACTAGAGCATCGCAACACAGATAGCAATAGATCAACAGGAAGAAATAAAGACTATAAAGTAAAATAGGTGGAAATGGGGAGAATGCTCGCCTGAAAAACATTGCCGAAGGTTCATCCGAAGATCGGGTCGACACTCGTATCCACTCATCGGCCTAATCCGTAAAGAAGCAAAGCACTAGAAGAAACACCGGATGCAATATTTAATAATACGGCGAAAGATCCGGCATGTTCATGATATGATGCATGGCATGACAATATGTGGTCTAACTTAGCAATATTAAACGGAATCGGAATCCCGATAATTTATTATAGCGTCCAAGTTATGTTTCTAACCATCAAAATAAAATGTTCATTAGCATGTGAACATCTGACATAATGTGATTTCCACAAAGTTATATAGATACCATATTTATTTATTAGGTGATGTGCATGGCAAGAATGCATGAGGATGTCAAATTAATATACAGTGCCTTTTTTAAAAAATAAAACTGTATGTACAAGCGTTTTCTATTTAGAGCTAAATATCAAAGATTACAAGATAACCCAAACTTGCAACATAGAAAGAATTAGCAAAGAGGGCGTCGCTGGAGTTGTAAGCAGATGGGCTGAGACTCAAGATAGCCGGATCGAAGCTACAGGAAGGAGGAAAAACAAGGAAGGGAACCTTCTACGGCTGGTATTTGAATCGGGCTTTTGTGGGATCGAAAAGCAAGGGAGCATCCAGTGCAGCTGGCTTCGATTGTTGATATAGAAAAGGTGCAAACCTCTTTTGTACTATGACAAAAAAATGATACGTTACTTGGACAAGCAAGCACACAGGCTGCTAAATCAAATTCCCTCCGTGCAAAACTAGACAGCTCAAGCTAGCTAGAAGGCAGGTGAAAAAGACAACAGTATAGCTGGGTTCAGATACAGAATGGCATGACTGATGGCGTGCGCGTGCGTCAGACATCAGAGGATTTAAACTGCGCCTTCTGGAATTTGATCTCTTGATCGACTAAGTGGGAGGCAAGATGCTGAAATAAAGTGAACTCCACGTTTTGAACTAGACCTAGAGCGGTGATGGGTTTATTGACGAAACTGACTACTGCGGAGGCCAAACTCTGAATTTTGTGGAGATGTCAAGTGCGCGGCCTGCTCTGCCCGACGAGGTTGCGCAGAAAAAGGATGCGATCCTCCCGGGGCCAAACGAGATGACAGAGTGGGGTAAACTGGAGAGGAAGCTCACCACGGCTATTGGCTGTTGAAGTGTATAAGTGGATTGCACTAGCCCTTTCCATCAGTTCGGACTTTTGGTTGCGTTGGCTAGTGCATGAAGCTTGACATGGTATCAGAGCCTAAGGTCTCGAGTTCGAGTCCTGGCTTTCGCAATTTATCCTAAAATTGTTGTAGACCCCTCTGTGTCCACGTATAGGCCTCTTGAGTCATAGGTGAGTTTCGCGCGCCGTCGCTCTCTTTCGGTTGCACGTGCTGACTTTTCCCCGTAACCCGTGAGAGGGAGTGTTGAAGTGTATAAGTGGATTACACTAGCTCCTTTCATCAGTTCGGACTTTTGGTTGCGTTGGCTAGTGCATGAAGTTTGACACTGGCGACCTTGGCTTGGACGGGGGAGGACGGATGCGACGGTGGCGGCAGAGAGTGGAGCATGCGCCGTCATGAAGATGCTCCGATGAGCTGAAGTAGACAGAGGAGGGTTCCTAAAGGTAAGCCGGAGATGGAGGGAGCCAGAAGACGTGACGGCGGCACGGGGCGGTGAGCATGGTGGCAGGGACGGCAAGGCGACGGCGGTGCACGACAAGCGTTCGACACAACGTGTGCACGGAGGAGGAAAACAAGAGGGGTGAGAGGATGTCGGGAAGGTTGGGGAGCTCACCGCGGTTGACGACCGAGGAGCAGAGCTCGCTGGAGTGTACAAGGACGGCGGCGCGGCAGCAAAGACGTCAGCGGGTGCGCAGGGGCGGCAAGGTCAAATGCGAGGGGATCCAGCATTCTCCTCCTCGCTCCCTGGTGCGTGCTGTAGCAGTAGGTCGACGCGCAGCTTCTCCTCTCGGTTACAGCTCCGGTAAGCGGGGACGCTGGGCTTGGGTAGAGGTGGAACGGGGTGGCGACGGCGGCGGGGCGGTCATGGTTTTGGTCTTCCTTGCGGGAGGGGAAGATGTGTTGTTTAATCAAGTTGCTAGTAGTATGGTATGCAAGTAGTAGTTTGAAAGTAGCCATCGTGAGTGTGAACATGAAGCTTGCATGGATAGCTAGAAGAAGCAAGTAGGCGTCAGGAGCAAGTGGGCATGAGAATCATGACCTGCAAAGCTGAAGGAGATAAGCTGCAGGGATAAAACTGACTACCTGACGATAAGCTGAAAAATAATCTGCAATGCTGCAGACTGCAGGAGATAAGTCGGCTGGACTTCTTGGACTTCAAGGTCAAGAGTTCACACCTTGAAGAGAGTAGTATGTGATCTGGTTTACTAGCTCACTAGTAGTATAAATAGGACACCCTTTGTATCATTTCAGCACACCGAGTAGCAAGTGAAGGAATAAATATAAACTTTGCTTCAGCTCCTTGTGTCCTCTCGTGAGAGAGTTTCTCCCAGTCTTCCTCTCGTGTGTGTGTGTGTTCTTGCCATCCTTTCAGTGTGTAGGTGGAGTAGAGGCTAGGGGCTAACAATTGGTATCAGAGCCAAGTTAGTATCCATGTCGCAAGGCAATGGGAGAGGCAATAACGGCACACCACCGCCACGCCAATCCGCAACACCTTCGCCCGGGCAGCGACGACGATCGCCGAGCCGTGGGCGCAGCAGGGTGTGGCGCAATGGCGGTGAGATTGCCGTGCAACAAGTGGTGCGCGAGACCGGAGGAGGCAGCGGCACCAACCTCTCCTTCCCGATGTTGACGCGCTCCAACTACACCAACTGGGCGATGGTGATGGAGGTGAACCTCCAGGAGACATCGCTCTGGGAAGCGATCGAGGACGAGACCGTACCTCGTAGGGAGGACAAGCTACTGGGTTTAGTAATATAATGCTACTGGGTTTAGTAATATAATGGCTACTTCCTACATATAATTGTTGCATCATCATGTTATCATGCTCATGTCATCATGCCACCTTGCATTTGAGCATCATACAAAACCCCTTTTGTTTTGGTTCTTATCTCATATGCATTATTATTTGTATTTGCCTCTTGATATTGTATTTGGTTCTTGATATATTGTTAAATGCCCAAGTTGAGTTGGGGGCATATCTTTTATTGACTCCACCACCCTTTCTTTCACCACTTTATAATTCCACCATCCAATTAATATGAGCTTGGCATTTTAATTGAGTTTACTTCTAGCTCATGTGGGTTGGGTGGATCCCACTCATAATCTTTTGCTTGGCCTTACTCCATCTTTGGGGATGCACATAAATAAATGCCATGGGATATTATTTTGTTCTCACAAGATAAAACCTGGCATTTAATGCTTATGCATGGCCCATGCAAGCTTGCACCAACCTCTTAGGGAGTGCATTAAATGTAATGCATGTCCCATGCAACCATCATCAACTTTGGTCATCTTATGGTTTTATTTGAATTCTTGAGTGGGTTATCTCTGCCTTTGTTCCTGCTTTTGGGCTTGACCCATTTCAATCTTGCTCCTCCCTCATCACCTTTTTCTTCTTTCTCTTTTGGCCATCCTGTTGAGCTTGTGTGGATCATGCTTGATCTAATCAAGACACCAAACCCTCTCTCTCTCACCCTCTAGCTAAACCCTACCCCTAATCACCATACCTCATCTAACCCTAAACCCCTCCCCCTCTCTCTAACCTCCTACCACTCCTAGTGCTTGATCATGTGATGCCCTTCATGTGCTTAAACATGAGTACCTCTCCTTCCCTCTCATATCATCTCTCCCGTAAAACCCTAAACCTACCCCTCTAGTTAATCACACCCCATCTCACCCTCTCTTTCTCTCTCGACCTACCCTCCCCATCTCTGCCAGCAGGCCCCCCCGAGCTACCCCTCACTTGCCAAGTCCAACCCTAGACCGAGCATACCCCCCCTCTCCTTTCTCTCTCTTTTCTCTCTCTGACCTGTGGCCTAACCGAGCCTGCCCCTGCCCCTTACTCTCTCGCCGACCCCACCTGGCAGCCCTTCCCCAGACCTGCCTGCGCCACCTCCCTGGCCCCATGCCGAGCACGTGAAGGAGGGGTGCAAAAAGGTGGCCGAAGCCACCTTCCCCTTCCCCACGCCATCCTCCTCTCTCCCCATCCTTATCTACTCCCACCTCGCCCCTCTGCCTCTTCCAGATCCCCCAGAGGCCCTGCCTCACCTCCCTTCTCCCTCCCCACCACCATCTACCCCGACACCGACGGCTCCCTCTCGTCGACGTCGATCCAGGCGGCGGGCGCGGTGCTAAGGTTGTCGGTGAAGCCCGTGTAGAGCCGCTGCTTCACCCTGTTCACGGAGCCACGGAGGAGGAGAGCGTCAGGCCGAGGAGCACCAGCGCCGCCGACGAAACCCTAGCTCCGCCAGTGCGTCAGCCTCGCCGTCAATCACGACCGTTCCTGCCTGAACCAGCCACACCGACGCACTCGCGGTAAGCGTCTTTCCCTTCCAGACAACCTCGCCTGCACCGTCGCTTCCTGGCGTCGTCGATCCGTTCGACGAGCACCCTCGGTGGGCCGCCGCCGCGTCTGTCCACTCGCTGCCGCGACGCGCAACGCCTATCTAGCCGCCTGCACCCCTTCCTGCAACCACCCCAGCCCTACCGCAGCGGTAGCCGCCTCCGCTAGCGCGCCCGAGGTCACGGGTTCGAGCCCCCCTCCCCCCCGCAGCGCTCTGTCCGCTGTCGCGCGCGTGCCTGGCGACAGAGGGTTCAGAGAAGAGGAACAGGGCCCTGATGCCTTTTTCCATAAAACCCCCCTCTCTTTTGTTTTCCCTCAAACCGCGGTCCAGCCCAGGCCCACAGTCGGTGGCTGTGGTCATCTTCTAAATAGGCTCCTCGAGTTTGGGCTTATCAACCCGCGGTCCCATGCCCCCACCTATCAGTCCCTGGCCCGCTCGCCTCTGTCTCGTGGTCCCCTGTGGCCCTGACCCCACCTGTCGGCCTCTGTGGCTGGTTTATCTCGCGGTGACAGAAGTATCTGCGCGCGCGTGTGTCCCAGTCAGCAGAGAGGCCCACCCGTCAGCGTCTAGGGCTAGTTCTGGCTGAGTATAAAAAGTCTGCCTGTTTGTCTGTTTAATAAAAATGTTTCTAGAAAATGTTTAAATTCAAAATTCAAATCCGTTTTAGAATATCTTTTAAAATACAACTCCAAATAATACAAATAATATATGTTTTTAAATCAGAAAAATGTGAGGATTTCAAATATGCCATTCAAATTATTATTTGAACACTTTGAATCCCAAGTTGAATTAAATTGCAACAAAATGCCCTCACCTTAATTAATTAATAACTTTGGTTCTACAACTCCGAATTTAACAAATGATATGTCTAAAATGATCAGCTCGACGAGACCTTTCTGTTTATGCTATCCATGACTTCATTGCAGCATGCATCATATAAATATATAGTATACAGCAACTAATATGACAATAAAATGTGACCAAAACTCAATAAAAATGTTATTTCTTGTATTCTACACCTCACCCATGCCATGCTACATTATTGCCATGCAACTTGTGCATCATTCATCATGGCATGATTGTTTGCTTGACGCATTTATTCCTATGCTTGTGCACTTTATTTATGTTGGCCCTTGTTTGTTTGGTTCTTCTTCGAATAGACACTGAGCAGGGGATATATCAAGAGAACCAGGAGCACTACCCAGATCCGTCTCTCGCTTCAACTGAGTTGCCAGGCAAGCACTACCACATGCTTGCATACATACAGTACCTATTGCCTCTATCTTATTCTTGCATCATTGAGTCGCGGTTGCATTAAACTGAATCCCCAGTATTGCATAGCCTTTACTTTTCAACCCCACCAAGCTTGTTCCTCCATCCCATGAGCCATTACTATAAGAGTTGTTTGAGCCATGCGAGTCGTAGAACAGCATGTGTAGGGTATGTGAGAGTCTGATGGATAACGAGGTACCTAAACAACTTAACTTGAGTAGTAATGGGATAACTAATGAAAGTGGCACCGGTGGGCAATATCTGCTATTTGGTTTTTCCTGCTCACTTGTGTCCCGCAGGACCCCGAGTACTTGAAACCTGTTCCTCGAATATTCGCGCTATCCACATCCGGGAGGCTTATGGGACCCCCCTGAGCCAGAGCTTGATTCATTCTTATTTCTTGGGGCCACAAAACTAGTTTGAGGTTTTATTTACTATCCTGTACTTATGCCATGCTTTACTGCTTTATTACGATTGTGCGAGGAGCACCTGTACTGTTTAGGATAGTGGCACGATTCCGCGGTATCGACAAGCCCAGTTTTGGGTTCCCAGTCGTTTACAGCCGTCCCCACAACCTTGAGTCCGTCTCGGAGCCGGCCGTCTTCGTTGCGGGTCTACTTTAAGGGGTGGCCCCCTGAAATATTTCTGAATCCTGTGATTGCTTTGTCGTGAAGGCCTCGTTGGGTTTTGATTTGGTTTTTCCGAGGTTGATCGAGTGTGTGTTGCTATTTGTGCACCCCTGCAGGGTAAAACTTTCTGAAAGCCGTGTCCGCGGTTATGGACGACTTGGAGCACAGTTTCTCGATCATAGACAAGCATAACTAAAGTACCGCTTTTAACTTGACTAAATAACTGACTAGTAAATAGTGCAACACTCATGGAATGGTTAATAAAACTGCCAACGGATGGGGGGGTTGTTCGTCCGCTTCCTCGTCGGTAAGCGAGGAGGAGGATGGATCTGATGATATTACTGTTATAACTATTGTCATTAATTCACGGACATCCATCTATCTTTGGTTAGGCGGATGGTTAGCGAGTATCTATAGAACTGTTAGGGTTTATCTTTTGTTGCAATTGCGTCACCCCAGGTTGTGTCCCCTTTAGAGGCATAAAGACTTGCTGAGTACCCTTAGGGTCTCACACGATAAATTATTGGTTCAGATGAACAGGTACACTCGCAAGATGGATACTGGGTGGAGGAGGCCGATGATGTGGGCAACGATCGTTTGGTGTAGAGATTCCGGGAACGGGGATCCGTGAGATCTGTGGGCGGGATGTGCTTATTTATGTGGCATCTTATGCCGATTTGCTTCTTATCCGTACTCGGAACTTGTTTGCCGCTTCCGCCTGATACTCTGATGTGTGATGTATGAGGAAATATCCTAAACTATTAGATCTATTGGAACATTTGAATCTTGCCGTATGGCGTTGCTATATTTCCTTTCTTTTTAGATGGAATGGCTCTGATGTACTATTGTATGGTGGCTTGCATACATACTCATTTGTGTATGTAGTTGATACCTTCGCCTGCCGATTACGCCGCTCGTACTTGTCCCGTTGACTGGAAGTGGTTGGGACGGCCGAAAGGTCTACCCGTGAGTGGCTTTTGGGGCCCCACCGTACTATTTCAACCACTTCCGCTCATCCAGGCTTGTATCTAGGAGCGTAATTCACCGAGGTAGTTACAATTGGTATCAGAGCCATCCCGCCCTTCAGGGTCTCAGCCAAATGGTCGTTGTCAGTCTAGCAAATATTTTGGTAGTTATGTATACTAGGGAAAAACAAAACGCGAGAGTAGGACTGCTTCCATTTTTCTTCTTACCCACCCACCCACCCTTTTTCTGGTAAGGAAGTGTAACGTTTTCAATCCTCTTCTTAAAAGTTCAAACTAGGATTCACGTGTTCTGGGTTTTCCGTAGTACCATAGGTTGTGTGTTCGTGTGTGTGTGTGTGTGTATTTTCCTTGTCTATCTGTTGCATCCAAGTTGTTATCTAATCAACCTTTTGGTTATCAACTGTTGGTACATTCCATACCGACAGGCTTTTGCAAACCGACGCAATCTGTCTTACTCTTTGTTATCCGACGTTATCTTGTTTGGGGTGTTCGTTTCCGTAGCAATCATCTTTAGGTTCATCGTGAGAAGAAGGGGTTAGGATATGTGTTTTACTTGTTCATGTGCGGAGTAATGATTTGAGTGCGGGATGGAGTCGCTACCATACCACTACTCTTATCATTCGCTTTTGTATATTGAATTGGTAGAGTCACTAATCTTGATTCGTTAAGTGATTTTGCGCATCTATTGGTATTTTAATGCCGAAATTTGTGAAAAAAATTTCTTTGATATATTTGTGTACCACACTCCTTTTCAGTCGTGTGCGATATGCTTAATATCTTCTAGGTGCTTTGAACTTTGTTGATATTTTAATATCATCTTAGTAAATTGTATCCTTTAATCTTGGTTAATTCCATCTTGGTACTATTTTGGATTATTATCATTCTCCATTATAGTACTGACTTGTGTTTTATATCAATCACGGGATGGCTCCACGCCGTTCTGATGAGGACATTCCACCGGAACTGGGTTCCGCGTTGTCAAACATCGCCAATGCCTTGGCAGCAATGCAGCAGAACCAGCAGCGCTTTGAAGAGAGTGTTCGGAGGAATGAGTTTGCTCCACTACCTCCACCTCCCAAACGAGGAGACATCAAAAGCTTCCTGAAGTTCAACCCTCGCCAATTTGATGTTTCTGATCGACCACTGGATGCGGATGATTGGTTGCGTGAGATGTCAAGGCTACTCGAGACTGCTGATGTTCCTGAGCAAGAGTGGGTAAAGTGTGCTACTCACCTTCTGAAGGGAGATGCAGCTCTCTGGTGGGAGAATTACCTGAAGGCAAACTGCACTGGTTTTCAGCCTACCTGGGAACAGTTCACTGGGGCATTCAAAGAGCAGTATCTGTCAGAAATTGTCATGGAGAGGATGAAGGAAGCGTTTCTCAACCTTAAGCAGGGAAATGATAATGTCAATACCTACATCAGGAACTTCATGAATCTTTCTCGTTATGGTGGCGATGAGATCTCTGATGACAAGAAGAAGCAAAAGAGGTTCCGTCAAGGGCTCAATGCATCGATTAAATATGCAATCACACATGCAAGGCCGGCATCTTTTCTGGAACTTCAGCATACAGCTTTGCAGGAGGAAGCAAGTAGGCAAGTGTTCGAGGAGTCAAAGAAACACAACCGTGATGCACCAAGCTCTGCAGCTATGTCAGCTCCTTCTAAGTGTCGTGTCTGGGTTCCTAACACCCCATCGTCGCTCCCGGCTTCACCAAGACCTGCAAGCTACGCGGCAAGCACTGCTGCTCCCAGGGGCTACACCCACAACTACCCTGGAGCGCCTGGCGGAGTCCCTGGCTACGTTGCTCCACGTCCACCTGGTGCTTGCTTCACGTGTGGAGACCCTGGGCATCTGAACTGGAACTGTCCGTTGAAGAACAAAGCTCTTCCTCCACCCCCACCAAGATCTGCAGCAAGCTCTCCTATGGTTCGTGCACCACCACCTCGGGCTCTCAACATCAACACTAAGCCCGGGTCTACTGTTGCTCGTGCCAACTGTGTCAACGCCACTCAAGCTGAGCATGCACCTGGAGTTGTGATGGGTATGCTTTCCGTTAACTCAGTCCCTGCACGAGTTTTGTTTGATTCTGGTGCATCGCATTCGTTTGTTTCTCACAAGTTTGCAAATGAGAATGTGTTAGCTTTGGATCCTCTCCTTAAGAAGTTGATGGTCCTATCTCCTGGTTCAAACATGAGGGCTGCTTATATCAGCCATGGCAATCAAATTGAGATTGGTGGCTCTTCGTTCTCGGCGTCCTTAATTCTTCTGGGCAATTCTGACATTGATGTCATCTTGGGCATGGATTGGTTGACAGCAAATGCAACTGTGATTGATTGTGCTGAACGCTCGGTTTCTCTAAAGATTCCTGAAGGCCATATAGTCTTTTCTCCAAGTCTGACTCCTGCTGTCCAGCTTTTCTCTTTGGCGGCTCTGAATGATGATGCTATGGAAGCTATTCAGAGAGTCCCAGTGGTCTGTGAGTTTCCGGATGTCTTTCCTGAAGAGTTACCGGGTATGCCTCCGGATCGTGAGGTTGAGTTTGTAATTGAGCTTGAACCTGGAACGGCTCCTATCTCCAAGCGGCCTTATAAAATGGGTCCTGCTGAGTTGGCTGAACTCAAACGACAGCTTGATGAACAAGAGAAGTTGGGTTTCATTCAACACAGTACTTCTTCTTGGGGTATCCCAACAATCTTTGTGAAGAAGCGTGACAGGACTGATAGACTTTGTGTTGACTATCGGGCTCTCAATGCTAAAACCATCAAGAACAAATATCCCCTTCCACGGATTAATGATCTCTTCGATCAGCTAGCTGGAGCTGTGGTGTTCTCTAAGCTTGACTTGAGAAGTGGTTATCACCAAATCAAGATTCGCAAGGAAGATGTTCCTAAAACAGCTTTCACCACCCGCTATGGCCTGTATGAGTACACGGTCATGTCTTTCGGTCTCACCAACGCACCTGCTACCTTCTCGAGGCTTATGAACTCGGTCTTCATGGAGTATCTTGATAAGTTCGTTGTGGTCTATCTGGATGACATCCTGGTCTATTCTAAGTCCAAGGAAGAGCATGAAGAACACCTTCGTTGTGTCCTAAACAAGATTCGTGAGAACCGCTTGTATGCAAAGTTCTCCAAGTGTGAGTTTTGGCTGCCTCAAGTAACCTATCTTGGTCACGTCATCTCTGCCAAGGGCATTGCAGTCAACCCGGAAACGGTAAAGACGATTGTTGAATGGCTTCCTCCTGTTAATGTAAAAGAAGTACGGAGTTTTCTTGGTTTGGCTAGTTATTGCCGTCGCTTCGTTCAGAACTTCTCAAAGATAGCGAAGCCTCTTACCGATCTCCTCAAGAAAGACAAGAAATACCTTTGGACTCCTGCATGTCAAGCAAGCTTTGAGACACTAAAAGAGAAGCTCACTTCCACACCAGTCTTGGTTCCTCCGGACACATCTAAGCCTTTCCAGATATTCTGTGACGCCTCTTTGCAAGGATTGGGTGCGGTCCTTATGCAAGAAAGACAAGTTGTTGCTTATGCCTCTCGACAGTTGAAGACGCATGAGATTAACTATCCTACACATGACCTCGAGCTAGCAGCAGTTGTCTTTGCTTTGAAGCTATGGAGGCACTACTTGCTTGGCAACCGTTGTGAGATCTTTTCTGATCACAAAAGTTTGAAGTATATCTTCACACAACCTGATCTCAACCTTCGGCAGAGGAGATGGATTGAAGCAATCAATGATTTTGATTTAACCATCAACTACACACCGGGCAAAGCTAATGTCATGGCCGATGCTCTCAGCCGCAAAGCTTATGTCAACAACCTCATGATGGAAGAACAACAACCTCTTATGTGCAAGGAATTCCGTCAGCTCAACCTGGAAATTGTGGAACAAGGGCATCTTCTGAACCTTCTGGCTACTCCTCTCTTGGAAGAAAAGATTCGTTTTCATCAGCGTGGTGATCCGCACACCAGAAAGATCATCTCTAAACTTGAGCTTCCGAAGTATGAGTCCTTCCACGTCGATGATCAAGGCACGCTCTTATTTGAACACCGGATGTTTGTTCCGAACTACCCGGGTTTGAGAGAGCAAGTTCTCAAGGAGGCGCACGATTCGGTTCTTTCTATCCACCCTGGCAGCACAAAGATGTACATGGACTTGAAAACACAATATTGGTGGCCTGGTTTGAAACGATATTGTGCAAAGTATGTCTTGGAGTGTGATGTCTGCCGCAGAGTGAAAGCTGTCCATCAGAAACCTTTCGGCCTTCTACAGCCATTGAAACCTCCGGAATGGAAATGGGAGAAAGTAGAGATGGATTTCATCACTGGTTTTCCAAGGTCACAGAAGGGCAACAATGCAATCTTTGTTGTCATCGACAGGCTCTCTAAAGTGGCTCACTTCTTCCCCGTCAAGGAAACAATTTCTGGAATTCAGTTGGCTGAGCTCTATATCAACAGAATTGTCTCTCTGTATGGGGTTCCGCTTGAGATCAGTTCAGACCGTGGAAGCATCTTCACTTCCAAGTTCTGGGAAAGTTTCCAAAATGCTTTGGGAACAAAGTTGAACTTCAGCACAGCTTACCACCCTCAGTCGCAAGGACAAGTTGAAAGGATCAATCAGATTCTGGAGGATATGCTTCGTGCTTGCGTCATCTCTTTTGGCATGAAGTGGGAAGAATGTCTTCCTTATGCTGAATTCTCGTACAACAACAGCTTCCAGAAGAGTCTAAAGATGGCACCATTTGAGGCTCTCTATGGTCGCAAGTGCAGAACTCCGATTGGTTGGTCGGGTGTAGGAGAAAGAATTTGGTTTGGCCCTGACATTGTAACTCAAGCGAAGGAGAAGGTGCATATCATTCTTGAAAACCTGAAGATTGCTCAAAGTCGCCAGAAGAGCAATTATGACAGGAAGCACACGGACATGGTGTATGCCCCTGGTGATCTCGTGTACCTTCGTGTCACTCCCATGAAAGGCACACACCGCTTTGGTATCAAAGGAAAGCTGGCTCCTAGATACATCGGTCCTTTCAAAATTCGTGGAAGAAGAGGAGAAGTTTCTTATGCTCTTGAGCTCCCGGAAAAACTCAAGGTTCATGATGTTTTCCACATCTCTCAGCTCAAGAAGTGCTTCAAGGATCCCGGCAGGACCGTGGATCATGAGCTAATCAATCTCCAAGAAGACCTGTCTTATCAAGAACACCCCACCAAAATCCTCGAAGTCGCAGAAAGAAGGACTCGCAACAAGTCCATCAAGTTCTGCAAGGTGCAGTGGTCGCACCATTCTGTTGATGAAGCCACTTGGGAGGTTGAAGATGAACTCCGTGTCAACTATCCTACCCTCTTTGAGTCTTCTTCTTCCTAGAATCTCGGGGCGAGATTCCTGTTTAGTGGGGGAGAGTTGTAGCATCCCATTTGTCTAACAACTGTAATGCTACTGGGTTTAGTAATATAATGGCTACTTCCTACATATAATTGTTGCATCATCATGTTATCATGCTCATGTCATCATGCCACCTTGCATTTGAGCATCATACAAAACCCCTTTTGTTTTGGTTCTTATCTCATATGCATTATTATTTGTATTTGCCTCTTGATATTGTATTTGGTTCTTGATATATTGTTAAATGCCCAAGTTGAGTTGGGGGCATATCTTTTATTGACTCCACCACCCTTTCTTTCACCACTTTATAATTCCACCATCCAATTAATATGAGCTTGGCATTTTAATTGAGTTTACTTCTAGCTCATGTGGGTTGGGTGGATCCCACTCATAATCTTTTGCTTGGCCTTACTCCATCTTTGGGGATGCACATAAATAAATGCCATGGGATATTATTTTGTTCTCACAAGATAAAACCTGGCATTTAATGCTTATGCATGGCCCATGCAAGCTTGCACCAACCTCTTAGGGAGTGCATTAAATGTAATGCATGTCCCATGCAACCATCATCAACTTTGGTCATCTTATGGTTTTATTTGAATTCTTGAGTGGGTTATCTCTGCCTTTGTTCCTGCTTTTGAGCTTGACCCATTTCAATCTTGCTCCTCCCTCATCACCTTTTTCTTCTTTCTCTTTTGGCCATCCTGTTGAGCTTGTGTGGATCATGCTTGATCTAATCAAGACACCAAACCCTCTCTCTCTCACACCCTCTAGCTAAACCCTACCCCTAATCACCATACCTCATCTAACCCTAAACCCCTCCCCCTCTCTCTAACCTCCTACCACTCCTAGTGCTTGATCATGTGATGCCCTTCATGTGCTTAAACATGAGTACCTCTCCTTCCCTCTCATATCATCTCTCCCGTAAAACCCTAAACCTACCCCTCTAGTTAATCACACCCCATCTCACCCTCTCTTTCTCTCTCGACCTACCCTCCCCATCTCTGCCAGCAGGCCCCCCCGAGCTACCCCTCACTTGCCAAGTCCAACCCTAGACCGAGCATACCCCCCCTCTCCTTTCTCTCTCTTTTCTCTCTCTGACCTGTGGCCTAACCGAGCCTGCCCCTGCCCCTTACTCTCTCGCCGACCCCACCTGGCAGCCCTTCCCCAGACCTGCCTGCGCCACCTCCCTGGCCCCATGCCGAGCACGTGAAGGAGGGGTGCAAAAAGGTGGCCGAAGCCACCTTCCCCTTCCCCACGCCATCCTCCTCTCTCCCCATCCTTATCTACTCCCACCTCGCCCCTCTGCCTCTTCCAGATCCCCCAGAGGCCCTGCCTCACCTCCCTTCTCCCTCCCCACCACCATCTACCCCGACACCGACGGCTCCCTCTCGTCGACGTCGATCCAGGCGGCGGGCGCGGTGCTAAGGTTGTCGGTGAAGCCCGTGTAGAGCCGCTGCTTCACCCTGTTCACGGAGCCACGGAGGAGGAGAGCGTCAGGCCGAGGAGCACCAGCGCCGCCGACGAAACCCTAGCTCCGCCAGTGCGTCAGCCTCGCCGTCGATCACGACCGTTCCTGCCCGAACCAGCCACACCGACGCACTCGCGGTAAGCGTCTTTCCCTTCCAGACAACCTCGCCTGCACCGTCGCTTCCTGGCGTCGCCGATCCGTTCGACGAGCACCCTCAGTGCGCCGCCGCCGCGTCTGTCCACTCGCTTCCGCGACGCGCAACGCCTATCTAGCCGCCTGCACCCCTTCCTGCAACCACCCCAGCCCTACCGCAGCGGTAGCCGCCTCCGCTAGCGCGCCCGAGGTCACGGGTTCGAGCCCCCCCGCAGCGCTCTGTCCGCTGTCGCGCGCGTGCCTGGCGACAGAGGGTTCAGAGAAGAGGAACAGGGCCCTGATGCCTTTTTCCATAAAACCCCCCTCTCTTTTGTTTTCCCTCAAACCGCGGTCCAGCCCAGGCCCATAGTCGGTGGCTGTGGTCATCTTCTAAATAGGCTCCTCGAGTTTGGGCTTATCAACCCGCGGTCCCATGCCCCCACCTGTCAGTCCCTGGCCCGCTCGCCTCTGTCTCGTGGTCCCCTGTGGCCCTGACCCCACCTGTCGGCCTCTGTGGCTGGTTTATCTCGCGGTGACAGAAGTATCTGCGCGCGCGTGTGTCCCAGTCAGCAGAGAGGCCCACCCGTCAGCGTCTAGGGCTAGTTCTGGCTGAGTATAAAAAGTCTGCCTGTTTGTCTGTTTAATAAAAATGTTTCTAGAAAATGTTTAAATTCAAAATTCAAATCCGTTTTAGAATATCTTTTAAAATACAACTCCAAATAATACAAATAATATATGTTTTCATATCAGAAAAATGTGAGGATTTCAAATATGCCATTCAAATTATTATTTGAACACTTTGAATCCCAAGTTGAATTAAATTACAACAAAATGCCCTCACCTTAATTAATTAATAACTTTGGTTCTACAACTCCGAATTTAACAAATGATATGTCTAAAATGATCAGCTCGACGAGACCTTTCTGTTTATGCTATCCATGACTTCAATTGCAGCATGCATCATATAAATATATAGTATACAGCAACTAATATGACAATAAAATGTGACCAAAACTCAATAAAAATGTTATTTCTTGTATTCTACACCTCACCCATGCCATGCTACATTATTGCCATGCAACTTGTGCATCATTCATCATGGCATGATTGTTTGCTTGACGCATTTATTCCTATGCTTGTGCACTTTATTTATGTTGGACCTTGTTTGTTTGGTTCTTCTTCGAATAGACACTGAGCAGGGGATATATCAAGAGAACCAGGAGCACTACCCAGATCCGTCTCTCGCTTCAACTGAGTTGCCAGGCAAGCACTACCACATGCTTGCATACATACAGTACCTATTGCCTCTATCTTATTCTTGCATCATTGAGTCGCGGTTGCATTAAACTGAATCCCCAGTATTGCATAGACTTTACTTTTCAACCCCACCAAGCTTGTTCCTCCATCCCATGAGCCATTACTATAGGAGTTGTTTGAGCCATGCGAGTCGTAGAACAGCATGTGTAGGGTATGTGAGAGTCTGATGGATAACGAGGTACCTAAACAACTTAACTTGAGTAGTAATGGGATAACTAATGAAAGTGGCACCGGTGGGCAATATCTGCTATTTGGTTTTTCCTGCTCACTTGTGTCCCGCAGGACCCCGAGTACTTGAAACCTGTTCCTCGAATATTCGCGCTATCCACATCCGGGAGGCTTATGGGACCCCCCTGAGCCAGAGCTTGATTCATTCTTATTTCTTGGGGCCACAAAACTAGTTTGAGGTTTTATTTACTATCCTGTACTTATGCCATGCTTTACTGCTTTATTACGATTGTGCGAGGAGCACCTGTACTGTTTAGGATAGTGGCACGATTCCGCGGTATCGACAAGCCCAGTTTTGGGTTCCCAGTCGTTTACAGCCGTCCCCACAACCTTGAGTCCGTCTCGGAGCCGACCGGCTTCGTTGCGGGTCTACTTTAAGGGGTGGCCCCCTGAAATATTTCTGAATCCTGTGATTGCTTTGTCGTGAAGGCCTCGTTGGGTTTTGATTTGGTTTTTCCGAGGTTGATCGAGTGTGTGTTGCTATTTGTGCACCCCTGCAGGGTAAAACTTTCTGAAAGCCGTGTCCGCGGTTATGGACGACTTGGAGCACAGTTTCTCGATCATAGACAAGCATAACTAAAGTACCGCTTTTAACTTGACTAAATAACTGACTAGCAAATAGTGCAACACTCATGGAATGGTTAATAAAACTGCCAACGGATGGGGGGTTGTTCGTTCGCTTCCTCGTCGGTAAGCGAGGAGGAGGATGGATCTGATGATATTACTGTTATAACTGTTGTCATTAATTCACGGACATCCGTCTATCTTTGGTTAGGCGGATGGTTAGCGAGTATCTATAGAACTGTTAGGGTTTATCTTTTGCTGCAATTGCGTCACCCCAGGTTGTGTCCCCTTTAGAGGCATAAAGACTTGCTGAGTACCCTTAGGGTCTCACACGATAAATTATTGGTTCAGATGAACAGGTACACTCGCAAGATGGATACTGGGTGGAGGAGGCCGATGATGTGGGCAACGATCGTTTGGTGTAGAGATTCCGGGAACGGGGATCCGTGAGATCTGTGGGCGGGATGTGCTTATTTATGTGGCATCTTATGCCGATTTGCTTCTTATCCGTACTCGGAACTTGTTTGCCGCTTCCGCCTGATACTCTGATGTGTGATGTATGAGGAAATATCCTAAACTATTAGATCTATTGGAACATTTGAATCTTGCCGTATGGCGTTGCTATATTTCCTTTCTTTTTAGATGGAATGGCTCTGATGTACTATTGTATGGTGGCTTGCATACATACTCATTTGTGTATGTAGTTGATACCTTCGCCTGCCGATTACGCCGCCCGTACTTGTCCCGTTGACTGGAAGTGGTTGGGACGGCCGAAAGGTCTACCCGTGAGTGGCTTTTGGGGCCCCACCGTACTATTTCAACCACTTCCGCTCATCCAGGCTTGTATCTAGGAGCGTAATTCACCGATGTAGTTACAGCTCTGCACTCTCTCGGCGACTCGGTCGACGAAGAGAAGGTTGTCAGAAAATTCCTCTCTGTTGTCCCTACGCACTTCGTTGAAATTGCCTTCTCCATCGAGACACTCCCCGACCCAGCAACGCTCACTGTCGAGGAGGTTGTTGGCCATCTCCGAGCCGTTGAGGAACGACTGGACGATGATCAAGGAGGCAGCTCCAGCGGCCAGCTCCTACTCACTGAGGAACAGTGGGAGGCGCGAAAGAGACAGCCGCGGGGAGGCGGAACAAGTGGCATTGGGGGTGGCCCCAGCAATGGTCGTCTTGGAAATGGGCGAAAGGGCGGTCAGCCTCAGCAGCAGACCACGCCGACGCAAGGTTCCGGCAACAACATCGGCAGGAATAACTGCCGGTACTGTGGGAAAAAGGGCCATTGGGCCCGTGAATGCCGCAAGAAGCAGCGGGATGAGGCGGCGGCGACGGCACCGTCGGCCGCTGCCAATCTTGTCCAGGCCGAGGAAGATGAAGGCCCTGGACTGATGATGGCGTGCGTCGAGGAGGTGCTCAAATGCCCCGAGAACACCTTGACACGCACCGGTGGTCAAGTGTTCCTCAACGAGGAAAGGGCCATCGTCACCCCTGCCCACGGCGACGACCAAGGTGGCGAGGTATGGTTCCTCGACACTGGTGCAACGAACCACATGACAGGCTCCGTCGATGCCTTTGCTGAGTTGGACCGTTCGGTCACCGGCAAGGTGCGTTTCGCGGACAACTCGGTGGTGGATATCCACGGGCGTGGCACCGTCGTGTTTGCCATCGACGGGGGAGATCACCGCGCCTTCACCGAGGTCTTATTCATCCCGGCGCTCAAGAGCAGCGTCGTGAGCCTCGGCCAGCTCGACGAGAGCTGGTATGACATCCACATACGTCGTGGAATCCTTAGCGTGCGAGACCAGCGAAATCGTCTGCTGATGAAGGTACAACGGTCGCCCAATCGCTTGTACAAACTTCGGTTCACACTTGTACGTCTAGTGTGCCTCGCCATGGGTCACGTGTCCGATTCCTGGCGCTGGCATGCGCAGCTCGGGCACCTGCACTTCGATGGCCTGTAGAGGATGGCTCGTGGAGGCTTGGTGCGCGGTCTTCCGCACGTCGAGCACGCCGACGAGCTGTGCCAGGCGTGCCTTGCCGGGAAGCAGCGGCGCATGCCTTTCCCGTAGAAGGCACACTACAGGGCCTAGAAGCCACTTGAGCTCGTACACGGGGACTTGTGTGGCCCGATCACGCCACCGACGCCAGGAGGCCGACGCTACATCTTGCTGCTAATTGACGATCGCAACAGGTACATGTGGATGGATCTTTTGACATCCAAAGACGAGGCTGCACGCGCCATCGTCAAGTTCCAGGCGGCAACTGAGGTGGAGTGCGGGCACAAGCCGCGTGTGCTGCGCACTGATCGTGGCGGCGAGTTCACGTCAGCCACTTTCTATGAGCACTGCGCCGAGAGCGGCGTGCAACGTCACCTCACCGCGCCATACACGCCGCAACAGAATGGCATTGTCGAGCGGCGGAACCAGACAGTGTTGGGCATGGCACGCAGCATGCTCAAGGCTAAACGGGTGCCAAACCTGTTTTGGGGAGAGGCGGTACTCACAGCCGTGTTCATCCTCAACCGGTGCTTCACAAGGAGCATCGACAGCATGACGCCGTATGAAGCATGGCACGACAAGAAGCCGGACGTGCGCTTCCTCCGCGTCTTTGGCTGCATCGGACACGTCAAGGTGGCGCGCCCGCACCTGCAGAAGCTCGATGACAGGAGCACTCCCATGGTCTTCATCAACTATGAGACGGGTTCTAAGGTGTATAGGATGTACGATCCTGTCTCCAAGCGCCTACACGTGTCACGCGACGTCAACTTTGACGAAGAGGCACGGTGGAACTGGGAGGCGCCCGGGGAGGCCCCGACAAGCAGCTCCTTCACAGTTGAGTACCCCGTCTACGTCACGCGTGCGGACACATCGACCACGACTCGTTCCCGGGACACAACTCCCGCAAGCATTCGTGTCGCCGTCACGCCTTCAGGCACACCGTCTCCGGCACAGCAAAAGCTCTCGACAATGACGCCTAGCAAGGATGTTGAGATTCCCCATCTAGCTCCACTCAGGTGCGGTTCGTGACGCCCCCGTCGGCGCAATCGGCTCTCTTCGACGCCCAAGACAGCGCCACCGCACCACACCGGTTTCGGCTCGTCGATGACCTGCTTGGAGCTCCTGCCGGTACACCGCAACTAGCGGAGCAGTTCTTCGACGACGAGGTGTTGCATCTCATGGCCGGAGAAGAACCAACATCGTTTGGTGAGGCGGAGCGCGAGGACTGTTGGCGTCGTGCGATGTTAGACGAGCTTCAGTCCATCGACGACAACAACACCTGGACTCTCACCTCTCTCCCTCCAGGCCACCGTGCGATCGGCCTCAAATGGGTGTTTAAGGTGAAGAAAAATGAGCATGGGCACATCGTCAAGAACAAGGCCCGGCTTGTCGCAAAGGGCTATGTGTCAAGGTGTGGACTTCGAGGAGGTATTCGCGCCAGTGGCAAGGCTCGAGTCTGTGCGGCTCATACTTGCTCTGGCGGCACACCACGGCTGGGAGGTTCATCACATGGATGTTAAATACGCGTTCCTAAACGGATATCTCGAGGAGGAGGTCTACGTGTCCCAGCCACCAGGGTTCATCGCCGATGGACACGAACACGGCGTCTACAAGCTCCATAAGGCCCTGTATGGGTTACGACAAGCACCAAGGGCGTGGAACGCCAAACTAGATGCAAGTCTAGCTTCGCTCGGCTTCACGCGCAGTGTCACGGAACACGGCGTGTACGCACGAGGAACTGGGAATGCACCGTTGATTGTCGGGGTCTATGTCGATGACCTGGTGATCACCGGTGCTGAGCAGCGAGAAGTGCACCGTTTCAAGGAGGAGATGAAACGGTTGTTCTCCATGAGTGACCTCGGCTTGCTCCGATACTACCTCGGCCTAGAGGTAAAGCAGGAGTGTGGGCGCACCACAATCACACAGGCTGCGTACGCGAGCAAACTGCTCGACAAGGCGAACATGGCGGGATGCAACGCTGCGCACACGCCCATTGAAGAACGATGCCAACTGAGCAAGGAGAGCAAGGAGACGCTGGTGGATGCAACATTCTACCGCAGCGTCATCGGCAGCCTCAGGTACCTGGTTCATACCCGCCCGGACATTGCGTTCGCCGTGGGCTTCCTGAGCAGGTTCATGGAGGCGCCGGCAGGCGATCACCTTGCGGCGGTGAAGCATCTTCTTCAATACATCGCCGGTACACTAAACCACGGGTGTGTGTACCGCCGCGGTGACGGCGAGACATTGATCGGTTTCAGCGACTCCGATCACGCCGGCGACGTGGACTCTAGAAAGAGCACCTCTGGCGTGTTGTTCTTCCTCGGGGACAGTCCGGTAAGCTGGCAATCTCAGAAGCAGAAGGTTGTCGCCACTTCTTCGTGCGAGGCTGAGTACATAGCGGCAGCGACGGCGGCGTGCCAAGGGATTTGGCTTGCTCGTCTCTTCGGCGAGCTACTGAACCAAGAAGCTGCGCCGGTCAAATTGTTCATCGACAACAAGTCTGCGATATCGCTCTGCAAGAACCCGGTTCTTCATGATCGCAGCAAGCATATTGATTTGCGCTACCACTTTATCCACGATTGTGTGGAAAACGGCTCCATTGTCGTGGAATTCATCGGGACTAGTGAGCAGAAGGCAGACATCCTGACTAAGTCTCTCGGTCGCACTCAGTTTCAGAGTCTGCGAGAGAAAATTGGGGTCGTCAAAATCTAGAGCAACTAGATTAGGGGGAGAATTGTTGTTTAATCAAGTTGCTAGTAGTATGGTATGCAAGTAGTAGTTTTCAAGTAGCCACCGTGAGTGTGAACATGAAGCTTGCATGGACAGCTAGAAGAAGCAAGTAGGCGTCAGGAGCAAGTGGGCATGAGAATAATGACCTGCAAAGCTGAAGGAGATAAGCTGCAGGGATAAAATTGACTACCTGACGATAAGCTGAAAAAGAATCTACAATGCTGCAGACTGCAGGAGATAAGTCGGCTAGACTTCTTGGACTTCAAGGTCAAGAGTTCACACCTTGAAGAGAGTAGTATGTGAGCTGGTTTACTAGCTCACTAGTAGTATAAATAGGACACCCTTTGTATCATTTCAGCACACCGAGTAGCAAGTGAAGGAATATATATAAACTTTGCTTCAGCTCCTTGTGTCCTCTCGTGAGAGAGTTTATCCCAGTCTTCCTCTCGTGTGTGCGTGTGTTCTTGCCATCCTTTCAGTGTGTAGGTGGAGTAGAGGCTAGGGGCTAACAAGATGGAGATGGACGGGAGGCACTGCGTTGCTGCTATTTTTTTTTTTTTTTGCAAAGAGCAGGACAGGGCAACAAAGCAACAAAGCACGCGGGTTGCGTGGGCGGTTGCGACGCGTTGGGTAGATTAGATGTAGCTGATTGATTAGGATCAGAGTCAAGGGGGCTCGGCTAGGTATAAAAAGGTTGTCAGGTTTGTTTGATCAGGGAAGGATTTTTGGGATTTTTTTACAAATATGCCCACCTACAATTTTGCATCGTCAAAAATACACCCTGCAAACAACTTTTGTCAAAAATACCCTGGCGGGAGGCTGAAAAGGTGCCACGTGGTTCCTCCCGCCAGGAACTATGGCGGAGCAATCATTTTGCCATGCTGACAGGCGGGAAGGTCGTCCCGCCCTTGGCAGTGGCGGAAGGAGCTGGGGGCCCACGTTGAAGCACAACGTAAGTTTTTTGCTGGGTCATTTAGCAATAAATTCCTCCTTAATTGTTCCGATTAATTAGCATCTCGGGCCTCTCCTTGTGGACTACTTGGTTTCACCTAGCCCTTTAATTGCTAGTCCTATGTAGGATTTAGCCAATGCATGCGAAGCGAGCAACATATTGATTGGGCTATTAATTCTCCTGCATTAATCGTATGAATTAGCAGCACGTTGATACTATGGAACGTGGACCCCAACTCCTCTCGCCACTGCCATAGGCGGGACGGCCTTCCCGCCTGCCCCCTGGAGGAATGATTGCGCCGCCACATTCCCTGGCGGGAGGTACCATGTGGCGCCTTTTTAACCTCCCGTCAGCGCATTTTTAACAAAAGTTGTTTATAGGGTGTATTTTTGGCGATGCAAAATTGCAGGTGGGCATATTTGTAAAAAAATCGGATTTTTGGTAGAGATAGGTAAAAAAAAGAGAGACATGTATATACATACACATATATATATATGGCAAGAAGAAGAGAATTTACATGGAGATATATGTAGGAAAAAGAAGAAGTTTTAGATAAGACATATATGTGACGATATGTACATGTAGTCACCCCTCACACATATAGAAAAAATAGGAAGATCAAATATGGGGATATGTATACACATACAAGAAAGACAAGGAAGAATATGATGAAGGAGTAGGAGTGATGAGCAAGAATAGATCAACAACAAAACAAATTGCAGCAAAAGGGAATGTGGATCATGGTTAATATTTGGGCTAGGAATAAAATATCAAAAGTCTCCAAATGAAATCCCACATATTATGGAGGGAATAAAAGGAGATGATGATATTTTTAATATGTTAGAGATAGGAAGGAAATAAAGAGAGATGCCCTCAACTCCACTTGGGCATTATATCAAGTTTAATAAAAACCAACTACAATAAATCAAGAAGCAAAATAATAATATGCAAGACAAATGCAACATGAGGAGAAGAACCAAATGAAAAAGGTTCTTAATATGATGCTCGAATGCAATATGGCATGGTGACATGAGCATGATATATGATGATGCAATAATGACAAGTAGGAAGTAGCAATATATATAATAGGCAAGTAGCATTAAAATTGTTAGAAAATTGGGATGCTACATTAGGGCTTTCAGATAAGAGCTGTTCTTACCTACGAACAAAAACCATAACGCTGATACAAGTGTTGTCAAGTGACCATTATAAATTGAATCTTAACTATGGTGGGAAAGTCAGACACCCGCAAAGCCACTTGTGCAATACAAGTTGCAATTTGTGCGTGGAGCAAGTCTCATGTGATGACATGTAAGGTTAGCCCAAGCCGCTTCATCCCACCACCCCGCAATACTCCCATCATTTTAAAATATAAGATGTTTTAGGTTTGTGAAAAAATGTATCTAAAGTTCTTTTAGTAACCGAGTGAACCTATATACTAAGAGCATCTCCACTCGGTTTACCAGCAGGCCATTCCCAGGGCGTCTTTTTTCTGGACGTTGAAAATTGGCCCAGTTGTGTTCCCACGACGCCGGTTTCGTCCGGATTTGGCCCAACCTTGGTCCGGAGTTCCCAGACCGATCCAGGGGCGCCGAGAACGCCCTGGGAACGCCGAACGAAGCGAATTCGGCAAAAAGGCTCAGAGCATGGACCCGCCCAGTCAGCGACTAAAGCCGACTCGTCGTCATCCTTCCGCCTCGGCGCCCGCGATGGACCGCCGGGCAATAACTGCCCGTCTCGTCGACCACGTGTCGCCATAATGGCGCATCACCGCCGCCTAGGCTCCCGTGACGGATCGTCGGGCAATAACTTCCCGTTGTTTCCTCTTTTCTCGCCCACGCCGCTACACCCCTACCGCCTTCGCCGCTCACTTCGGCCTATAAAAGCCGGCGCCTTCGCCGACTCACAACATACACTCTCACAGCTTCTCCACTTCCCCTCCACCACGAACTCCAACTCCGGCGAGAAGAAAGTCATGGCCGAGAGGTACCTCGGCGACCCTGCGATGGCAAACTGCTTCGGCCCGCGCATGCTCTAGCCCTGGGAGCCCCGATGCTCCATGACGTCGGGTAAATGACGTCGCCAGACTTCTAGAGCCCGCCCGGCTAGAATCTCAGCACCGGCGGCATCCCGGTGCCGCCGGTGCTGGTGTACGAAGAGATGGTGGAGGAGATCCAGGCCGCCATCATGGCGATGGATGACCCGGAGCTCGCCGAGGACACTGATAACCTCGCCTACTGGGAGCAACACTTCACCGAGCACCGACTCCAGGAGCTCGTGGCCCACGAATGGCCGCCAGGCACACCGCCGAAGCGCAAAAACGCGACGGGGCGCCGATGATGGTGGAGTGCACCGGGACGGACGCTCACCACCGTCCTGGAGCACATACACGCCGGCAACCGCCCCAGGCTCGGCTTCCCGCGCTTGCCGGAGCCCGCGGCCAAGGCAAGGCGCCATCCTCCGGCGAGCTGGCTGCCTAGGAGGATGGCCAGCCTTAGCTCCTCCTCCTCCGCTGCCTCGGCCTCCCGCTCGTTCGGGTCCGCGCTGGCACTATCGCTGCACACAGGCGGGGAGTCTCTTTGGCCCGTCAAGCGGGAGGCCGACACGCCGGTCCGCTCACCGTCGCGGATAAGATCACGGGGCATAGTCATCAACGAGCCCCGCGCGCCATCGCCGCCAACTGGCCGGCTTCGCCTGCACCAGCTGAAGCCGGAGCCGATGGACTTGGCAGTGCCTGTTAACGAGGACGCCTTAGCCATGAAGATGTCGATGGAGCGCTCTCTCCAGGACGCGGTGTCGTCGTCGTCGATGCCGGAGCCGGACATCCTCGCCTGGTCTAGGGCGGACTAGGAGCAGGCGGAGCAATGTCGTGTTCAGCGCCAACACGAGGAGGCCGGGCGCTAGGCCAGGGGCGCGCCATGAGTTCGTCTACCAGGGCGCGCTGCTTATCGTCCTAGTCGATGATAATGGCGACGCCAACCCCTCGTACCAGCCAAAGTTGTGAGAATCGTGATTCTAAATCGGATCGGAACCTCTATGGTAGGATTGTAAATCGTAGAGTCATAACTTTTAGAATCATGAAATCGTAGATTCTACTTAGTAGAATTGTAGAATTGATCCACTCAATTTGGGCAGTAAAGTCGTAGAATCGCATGATAGAATCATGATTCTGATAACTTTGGTACTAGTCGTGGAGGTGCGGCGACGCAGGCCAGGGCAACTCGCGCTTCCCGCAGTCGCCGAGCACCGACAATGCCAACGACGACGGGAAGGAGGACCCCGGCTACACCTTCTTCTACAGCAACTTCAACATGTGAAGCGGCATCCGGTGGCATCGTCATCGGCCTTAGCATAGGTTTATTTTAAGTTTTTTAGTTATTAAATTATTATTAGCCTAAATGCAGTTAGAATTCCGGTGTTCGCCCAAATTTGATGTAATATTTATGAATTCACCCTTTATTAATGAAAATAGTCTATATTCGCCCAAACTTTGTCGAATTTGATTAAAATTTGGCGAAACCTCGAAACTCTGTCTGAGAACGCGAGTGAGAAACTGGACGTTTCTAGGCCAAAAACTAGTTCCATCCGACTCTATTTACGTCCGGATTTCGGCCCGAGAATGCCGAAACCGAGTGAAGATGCTCTAAAAGAAGTTTAGATTCATTTACTTCCCAAAACTAAAACATTTCAGAATTTCTAATCTCAGACCGGATCAGTGGATGTCAATTTCTCGCAGACATTCTGACAACTACTACATGCATGCATTACAATTCAAAAATAGTTGACATCAACATTTAATGTAGAAAACTGAATATTTAAAAAGCTTTATAGCACAAACCGTATATCCAATTGAAAATCCGTTTCAGTGTTGCGCTAGTCACAACGAGATCTCATGTTGATATATTTCGAGTAAAAAATTTAGGCCAAAAGCTTACCCACCCATAACACGTGAGTTATCTATGTCATAATATGTAAGTTATCCACCATATAAACGGATTGAGTAGAGATGTTTTCGCATTTCTTAGTTGCCACACATATTTTAGCCGCGGTAGTGGCAACAGACGATAAAACCGAGCCACTATTACTGTTTGTGTTGTTACATTATCTATTATGACTTATGGTGGTGGGTGGGGCATAACACCCTGTTTATTATGTCGTATGCGAAAAACCATAGATTTAGTTTTTTTAAACAAATTATGCTTGATGTTTGACGCGGTAGCCTTTCGAGATTAAGTCGTTGTATGTCGCGAGAGCGGTGACAGACAACGAAGCCGAGCCGTTAGAATAACTATGGATAAACCTTTATAGCATGGATAACTTATATGTTATTGAATATGAACTTACATGTTAAAACCTGAATAACCCGTGTGTTATCAATGGATAACTTTTTGATAAAAAAAAGATTACCCATCTTTAACACATGAGTGATCTATGTTATAAAATATAAGTTATCTACCCTACATCATATAAGTTATCCATTATATAAACGAACGGGTTGAGTCGGGTGTTCCCGCATTTCTCATGTGGGTAAGTTTTATGTTTTTTCGTCTCATGAAAGCGCGGTTGTCATATGTATTTTAGTTTAGTTAATTAAATATGAGCTATGAGCTAATTGGTACGCGGTAGCCTAAGTGTTAGGGTACTGAGACTTTATCGTCGTCGATGCGTACTGTAGTACCATTCGAGACTCTGTCACCCGTACGTCGTGGTAGTGTTGACAGGCGATGAAGCCGAGCCACTAGACTACTGATTATGTATTATGTTTGTTCATTACGACTTAGGGTGATGGATGAGTGAGGCATAAGATTACGACTTAGGGTGATGGATGAGTGAGGCATAAGATCTTATTTATCATATCGTATGGAAGAGAAGTTTATATTTAATTTCTTAAGAAAATTATGTTTGATGTTCGACGCGGTAGTCTTTCAAGATTGAGTAGCTCGTACACCTCGAGAACGGTGAAAGGCGACGAACAGCCATTAGAATATTTTTTATAATATCCGTGAATATATTTTTATAGTGATGGATAACTTACATGTTATTGGTTAGATAAGTTACGTGGTACATCCTAAATAACTTACGTGGTAGGGGTGGATAATTTTTAGGTCTAATTTTTTCGTCGAAACGTATCAATATGAAATCTAGTTTCGAAGCTCTCATCACGGCTAGCCTAATGGTGAAACGGATCCTAAATCGTATAAATAGTTTGAGCTGCAAAACCTTTTAATTTTTAAAATTTTGTATTTAATTCTGCTGACATTAGCAGTTCTATTTATATTTGCAAGCCATACATCTAGTCGGAAGACCCACCAAAATTTAAAGACCCACCAAAATTTGCAAATCCTAAAACAATTGCCGAATAGTAAAGTTCAAACGTTTTATATTTTATAAAACGGAGGGAGTGAAACAAAGGAGCTGATAAGTGCCAAACGAGCCCTAAATAACATTGGACAGACATTGCCCCAACATCACGTGCCACACCGCCACCACCTTGTCTGCAAAATCGGAAAATGGCGGCGGCGGCGAGCGAGCGGAAGCGGCAGCGCGAGGGAGACGCGGTTCCTTGTATGACGGAGGTTGGAGGCGGGGAGACACAATACGTTTACCTGCCTATCGCGGACGCTCTGAAGGCCCCCGGCGTCCGGGTCTGCATCTTCGCCGCCGTCTCCGAGATTGGCGCCGCGTTCCGCAGCCGCGGCACTGGTGAGCCTCCCCAACCCCTTTTCTCCACTCACCTGCAATTACCTGCCGTGCGCGCGTCCCCCTAGGGTTGTGGCCGTTGCATCGATTGCACTGCTTGCGGTGCTTTGGGGCTAGGTTAAGAGACTCGGGGCGGTGTTCTGCCGTTGCTTCGTATGATGAACTTTAGCTACATGCGTTCTCTGTTGCGAAGGTCAAGATTGTAGTGGAAGGTGGCGGTGGAATGCAGAAGGATGAAGTTGGAAGTTCTGTCACAGTTTTTTACCGAACCGCTTTATGCCTTGAGCAATAAAATGTTTATCGCTCAATAAAGCTGGTGGCTTTAGCACAAGAAAAATTCCAGCTTTAGCATTCACGCAATGATCATCCCTAAATCAATTCTCTTTGGAGATTTCCCTTAGTGATGACTATTTGAATAAATTGATGAATTTGGTTCTGTGGAGGAAGGCGTTCTGTGCATGGCCAGTTTTGTTACTTGGGAAGAATCTCCTTTTATGGGCAATATAGAGTCTCCTGGCACCAGCCCCAAAACACACTGTAATTACCGAAAGCACACTTTAGTCTTCACATAAATCTAAACGGATGGCAAGCAAATTGGTTTTAAGAGCTACATACTACGGATGCAAATATTCTCCTTTTGCACCCAACTTCTATACTAGTGTATCTTGTTCATCAGCTAAGTGGACATCAGACTTGCTGAAGCTGGTGCTACATCCCTCATTCTGAGCAGCTCTCCATTCAAAATTATCCTAAACCTTATGCCCGTCCTTAATTTAACAGATGTGACAGTCACATTCTTACTGCATGTTAGGTAAAAGAATCTAGGAAATTTGCAAGCTATATTGCTCTCCCTTCCACTCCTCCCTGAAATAACAAAACAAGTGGAGCATCCTCCAGCTTATGACATAATGCAAAAACACCCTTGAAGGTATGGATATAAGTCCCTAGCAAGTTTAATGTAGATCTTTTTGAAACAGGATGGTTAGTGTATGTGGTATTCTTGTTTTTGATGTCGCTTAGTAATTTCATTCGTTCTTTATTCCTTTTTGCTTATTGATGAAATTAATGATATGCCACCTGCTGTGGCTGTTGTTTTTTGCAGATTTCACTCTTACATTGAGGATTTTTGATCAATCACGTTCAGCTGGGATCTCTGTGACTTTCTTTGCTAATAACACTGCACTTCTGCCCTGCGTTAGGTCAAGCGGAGATGTCATCAGTCTACACAATGTTTCGGTATAGCCCATGACTTCAGATTGTCCACTTGTCACATTGTCACAATATATAGCTTTTCTGAGGACTACAGTTTTGCACTTACGTTGTTCCTTTTGTATGTTTGTATGTGCATTTTTGTTCCCTCTTTTTTTAACTAATAGATCATGTCTACTTTTATCTGCAGATAACAAGGCATCAGGGAGAGTTCTTTGTAACGTTTGACAAAAAGTCATCTTCATTTGCACTATTTGAAGGGAAAACATCTACGGAATTCAGGCCATACCAGACTTCGAAATATCATGGAAGCAAACATGACGATGAAATTTTAACCAATATGAGAATGTGGCTTGTGTATCATTCTCCAGGTGAGCGGTGACTCATAGTTTAAACACCACTGATGTTCATTTCTTTGGTCCACACCTCAAACATGATTATGAGCTTATATTCCAGACGGTACATCTGCTTTTGTCCATCTGACTTCACGGTGCTCTTGCCTCTTAAAGGCTATCACTGTTTTCAAACTTCTGCTTCTGCCACTTAATGTCATATGCACGATTGACTAGGCCCCATCTTTATATGATGGTCCTTCTAATTAATTATACTCCTGTTTCCCAAGGGCACCACTATTTGATAATTATTGATACAACAGGACTTGCGTTCTCACCTTTACCATCTTAGGTCAGGGAATGTCTTTTTATGAATTTCAGTATACTCCCAATCTGTATTTGGTTAGGCTTACTTTTGGCTTTTTGGACTAAGCCAAAATCCAATAGGTGTTTTTTTTGGCTTATAAGCCAAAAGCCAAATTAAGCCTAACCAAACACCCTTTCAATTTTATTTGTACGAAAGGTTCCTTTTCTGCTATTTTATCTGTTTCCTTCCATGATCTTGTTCTTTGTAAGTGCTTGTCATTGCTATATCAGTATATCTGATGAATTTGCACTATTCAGAATGGATATATACCTCTCTCCTACCATGATCTATGCACAACGTTATATAGTGATTTATGTTATGTGTCTGTACACTGATTCATGAATTTTTTTACTCTGAATATATTCGTCGTATATTGTTTGATGTTTCTGATTGCTGTTTTATATCATAGGTCTGAAAGATCTTGAATTGCAGCTAAGGAGTGTACAGCCTGATTCGACTTTTGATCTTGTATGCAAGGTTGGTTCTTTATTCCATCAAATCAAATTTGATACTTATTTCAACAAAGGAAATATTTAATGCTTTCTTTGTAGGTACTTCATGTCTATCAAGCTCCCAGCGGTGAATGGATTTTTTATGTTTGGGATGGAACTGATATCCCTACAACTCAGCTTCAGACACTGTAGGTTTAGAATCTGTCATCGTTGTTTGTTTAACTTCTAATTCAGCGACATGAGATAGCAAATAAAACCCATTATAAAATCGATGATGGTGATAGCACTTTTGACATATGACCAGGGCCTTCATTAGACTGTTTCAAGTTAATATAACTTCTCAAACCTGGTTAAAGTAGAAATTTTTTTTGATTCCTTATAAAGCATATGCTAATCTCACTATTCATTCTTTAAACTAAATGCCTCTGTTGTTTCTCTGGATGACTTTGTAGTTTGAACACTGAAGCAATTACACCAGCCCCTCTACATCTGGAAGAAGCGCCTCTACCCAGGGAGGTTTTATGCACACTGCCTTGTATTGGGACTATCCTCAGGATTTTCTCAAACAACTTCTGCAAGGAAATAATACACTTGCAAAGGGATATTTACTGGGCCCGGTTCTGCAATATTACTTGCAAACAGGAGTTTGGCATCTGGAAAGGCACTTTGCTGCCTTCTAGTAGAGTTCGTCTTTTATCTAATGAAGATGGCAGTGTTGTTGAACGTTTGAAGTAACCTTCTCTTCTCTCTTGAATATTAAGTGCATCCTGAAATTCCTTTATGAAAATATTTACCAACTGGATTAATAACTCCAGGATGTATGAGACTCGCCTTACCACCAAAGTTCATCGATGGCCAATGGCTAGCCTCCACAAGGCTTCTGACATTACTGGTATGGATCATAACCAGATACATACATGACACGGGTTTTGGTGCCATCGGCTGTTTGCTAAGGCCTGACATGTGACATTTGTCAATTCTATCAGATGTGGAGTTCAAGAGAGCAGGTTACACGACATTAATGGAGTCACTCACCCATGAACAGGTATACTCATTTCCCTACATTTTTGGCGCTAGTTTACCCCTTAAGTTTCCAAGAGTTAGACTCTATTGCCTTCATCAACATGAAAAAAATGTTCCACCTCAATTGGATCGCAGTGATGACGTCTCTTCCTTTCCGTTGCTGCCTTTGTAACCAATACTGACCTGAAGTGTTCTGAAAACTAAAGCCAGCATTAATACTGACCTGTATGTTTTGTGCTAGGTGACGCACAAATTCAAAACCCTGGTCCGTGTGGTGTCAGCATTTCCTTGCCAAGGCAGTGTCCTCCACTCACTATTGTCAGGTAATTATAGCCTTCAGTTGACTCTCGAGGATCCTACAGCAAGAATTCATGCAGACGTCTACAAAGATGACGTGGTAAGATGTTAAGAAGTCAGTCCGCCTTACGGTTTATAGATTCACCTCGAACTCTAACGTTCATTCCCACAAGTAATGAGAACTAGTTATGCCTAAAAATGCTTATTTTTCCGAAACCATGTGTGAACTCTGCGTTCATCTTCTCCATATTATCAGGTCAGGTTTTTCGGCGGTTTTCTCACGGCGGACGCGCTGACCAGAAAGATGAACAGGCTGCTGGGCGTCCCAGAGCCAGAGGAAGGCGACGAAGGCGCCCCTGTGGCCAGGAACCCTCCTTGGATATGGTGCTGCCTGAAGTCCTACTACGTAGACAAGTACGACCCCTGGGGCAGCAGGCGGTATCGGGTCTTCGGCACAGAGATCAGGGACTGAAACAGGAAAGATGATCTCTGTCCAAATCCAAGACGTGGCGGACTGACTACCTTGGAGACGACGCTGTACAGTAGTAGTAGTAGTAGTAGTATTTTCATCCGCGCCACCGACTTTAGAAACATGTAGAGAACCATCCGTTGCATTGTCATGGATCTTGCAAGTATGGACGGGGAGGAGCTGCTTTTGGGTTGCTGCCATTGCTCTTAGAGCCACTTTGTAGTAGTAGTTGTTGTAGCACTTTTTATTGGATTTGTGTAATCTTCATCGCTGGTGGCATTCTGTGTTCTCTGACTCACCTGCTCATTCTAAAGTGCGAAGACATGATTGCACCAGCCGTGTGGCATTCGGAGATGAATAAGCCTGGGGAAATCTGTGGCGTCAAGTCTTCGTTGCCGTGGCGTTCGGTTCCACATCATTGCCAAACAGCGGAGGCGTTGACGGTGAGGTCGCCAGCAGAAGTGGCAATTGCTGATGCTTTTGGTCGTTTATGGTCTTGTGGATTTGCGTTTGCGTGTAAGAAAAACAAAGCAAATCGCCCGTGTTTTATTAGGCTGTCGGTACGGTGTCGTGACGAAAACAACAGGCACAACTCGCTGTTGCTTGACACGCCTTGTGCTTTTTTGCTTGGCTTGCACTCTCAGTTACCCCGTGTTTTCCCTTTTCAGATCTACCCTACACGCTTCTGAAATGTTGTTGGACACAAATGTAACTGACTTTATTGAAAAATGTGGATTTGTGCTTAACGTGTTGGAAATAGGCAGCCCCCTTTTCTGAGTGGGTTTTGAAAATCCGCAGGAGCAGCGGTATAGACTCTGCAAATATAAGACTCCGGTTGGCTTTACACGCTCTTTGATGCATAACTTTAATCACAAATATTTATTATACTACTACTCCCTCCGGTCCATATTAATTGACTCAAATTTGTCTAGATTTGAATGAATCTAGACACTATTAGGTTCATCCAAATTTTAATAAATCAAAGTCAATTAATATGGATCGGAGGGAGTAGAATATATGAATAGATTGGGAATGTATAAATGGTACTGCTACAAATATTTACTATAGTAATATATGTATAGATTGGGAATGTATAAATGGTACTGCTACAAATATTTACTATAGTACTAGAATATATGTATAGATTGGGAATGTATAAATGGTACTACTACAAATATTTACTACAGGACTAGATTGGGAATGTATAAATGGTACTGCTACACTTTTATTTTTATTTAATATACTCTCTCTGTTTTATAATATAAGATGTTTTACCTTTTGTGAAACGAATATATCCAGATGTCTTCGAGTCTAAGTTCACTCCGATAATATCTTATATTTTAAAACGGAGGGAATAACATACCTTATTGAAAAATGTGGATTTGCGCTTAACAAGTTGGTAATAGATAGCCCACTTTTTTGAGTGGGGATTGAAAATCCCCAGGAGCAATAGTATAGAGGTTGAGGACTCTCGCAAATATAAGACTCGGTTGCCTTTACAAGGTCTTTGATGCATAACTTTAATCATAAATATTTACTAAAATATATAGATTGGGAATGTATAAATGGTACTACTACATTTATCTTGCGAAATATTTTTTTCTTTTTAATGTGTAATTATACCAATTTTATAGGTATGTTATAAATGAAAATTATACTCTCTGTCTTGAAATAAATGACTTGAATTTGTCTAGATTCGCTTGTATCTAATACTAAAATGTGTCTAGATACATGTGAATATAGCAAACCCAAGTCATTTATTTAAGGACGGAGGGAATAGTAAAAGCTGTATATTGTTGGCCATAAAAATTGAACATGTCTAATAACTAATATGTTAGGATGAATGGAATGGTATAACTACTCCTCTTTCGATATCTATTTTGAGAAAATTTTATGATTTTTTAGCTACAATTTTTTATGAATTGAAACATTACAAATTCTTGTGAAAAAAAATCTACTTATAGATCAGCTCGCTACGCTATGCCGCGTCAAAAGGCCTAGTGCTAGTAGCGCCCCCGCCAAAAGGCTGACGCCGCGTCCACCCCACCCGACCCCAATCCTTGTCCCTCCTCCATAAAGTGGAGACACCTCTACTAATGGAGGCGCTCGCTATCGGATCCGCGCCTTCCCGGCCAGGCCTCCGACCTCCGGCCCGCTACTCCCCTCTCCGGCGCCCCAAAACCCTACCCGCCTCCAGCCCCCCTCGGCGCATCATCGCCGCCGTTCCCATGGACGGCGTCGCCGGCCGGACCCCCGCCTCTCCCCGCTGCACTCCCGCCGAGACGGTCAGTTGCCCCCCCCCACTTTGCCGCCATTTGCGGCGTATTACCCTGTTCCTGTGGAGGGACAATTTCGTAACTGTCTGTCTGCCTTTATGCTGGGCAGGGCGGGGTGGTGACGGAAGCTGAGACGACGGCGGCCGCGGCCGAACCCACCGAGCAGGGCCCCGGGGCCCCGGTGGAAGACGCCCCCGCCGCTAGCATCGAGGGGCTCGACGGGATAAAAATTCGGAGGCGCCCGTTCACGGGGCCGTCCGTGCACCACGTGGGCCCGTTCCAGTTCCGCCTCGAGAACGAGGGGAACACCCCGCGCAACATCCTCGAGAAGATTGTCTGGGACAAGGACGTCGAGGTTTGGCAGGTAATGTTCACTGGTCGCTCTGGAGCGTCGTGTAATTAAACCCAGCCTGTGCTCTGCTGCCCTATGTACTACTACTATGTGCGCTGATGTGATACGGAATTTGTGCGTGTGCTCTGGTTGCGTTTGGCAGATGAAGGAGAAAATGCCGTTGTACAGGCTGATAGGTCCGCTGGACAATGCGCCTCCGGCGAGGGACTTTGTTGCGGCGCTGAAGGCGTCGTACGATCGGACCGCTCTGCCTGCTCTGATTGCAGAGGTCAAGAAGGCTTCGCCGAGCCGGGGTGTTCTTAGGGAGAATTTTGACCCGGTGAGTATGTATTTTGTGGGATGGATGAATAAGGATAATAAAATTTGGTGCATGCAGCTTTAACGGTCTCTTGGTTTTGTATGTTGTCGGAATTCACCTGCTCGCTGTCTGAATTATATTCGATACGTAAACCATCATTTCAGTAATACTATATTCAGCAAACTTAAACCTAGTCCATTGGTCAAAAAACTGGTCATGGACAGTGAGTCACTAGTATATACGGCTAATACAACTGTAGGTGGAAATGTCAGACTGTTATATTTTTGCTTATTCATATCACTACTTACTACAGTAGTTACTACCCACTTGAATTGCATATTCCCTGTTAGTGAGACTTTTGTGTGTTGACATTCACGCAAACAAACATACGCTTAACTATTGTTTATTGGGACATAAACAGGTTGAGATTGCTCAGGCATACGAGAAAAATGGAGCAGCATGCTTAAGTGTTCTTACAGATAGAAAGTACTTTCAGGTTAGTAATCCATTCTCCTTGGGAGATTCGGGGCCCTTATTTAATACGTCTGGGAGTTATCCACACTGAAGATACATGGTTTCCTTTGATATGTGACCAGGGAAGTTTTGAGAACTTGGAGGCTATACGCAATGCTGGAGTAAAGGTGTTGTATATTTGTCAATACATTGTACTTGCAGAAGTCAATGACTTCAGAGTGGTAGCTCAAATGCATGAAAGACTCAATATCTGATCTTCTGAACAGTGTCCTCTTCTGTGCAAAGAGTTCATCATCGATGCCTGGCAACTTTACTATGCACGGTCCAAAGGAGCAGACGCTGTTCTTCTGATTGCTGCTGTGTTACCTGACCGTGATATCAACTATATGCTGAAAATATGCAAAAAACTTGGCATGGCTGCTTTAGTTGAGGTTAGCGAATTATTTTTTCTGTATGTTTTGTTGCTGAAGCCTTTCGACTCTTCTCTCTTGCTGCTCTGGAATAAATCTATGTATTTGCTGCTGAAATTTGCACTCCATACTCTGCTCCAGAATAAATAGACGCACCTCTAGCATTCTGACGGAATTAACATGTGGATTGTGTTGTTGAAGGTGCATGATGAAAGGGAAATGGACCGTGTTCTAGGGATAGATGGCATTCAGCTCATTGGCATCAATAATCGTAATCTTGGTATGATATTATTGATTTGGTTTATCAAGTTTTTCTTCTGCACATGTTTGAGCAAAAACCGTCCAGTTCAATACAAAAAATAAAATGACACCATGTTGCTTAACTAGTAGTAAACACCACATGGCAGTTCCTGGACCGTATTTAAACATTCCTAAACAATGTTTTCAAGTCTTAATGGAACCACACACATCTATGTCAGATATTTACAAGTCATTGTGGCAATTTGATCATCTGATTTGTTGTTGCTTCATATGAACTATTGCCTTTTTTTTCCCATTAGCCATCAGACAGAAGCTTCTGTTATGTGGTAGAAAAATGGTCAATTATGTTTTGGATAATCCAGAGTATTTAATTCTTAAAAAATCTAGCATCTAGGCTGCTTTAGATCAAATGGTCAACTGGGTTTGTCTTTCCTACTGCAAACTGATGTAAAACTATTTGCTCTCAGACTGAAACTTCTATGTGGTAGAAAAATGGTCAATTGTGTTATGGATAATCCAGAGTAATTAATTCTTAAAATTTAGAATCTTGACCATTCTAGATCAAATGGTCAATTGTGTTTGTCTTTTTAATGGATGGCAGGGCTCCTGCTTTTTTGTTAGAAATAAACCGTTGCTTTAGATTCCGATATCCTGCCTTAGGGAAATTAAACATGATAATGTTTTGATTATCAAAATAGATGATGAAAGATATAATCTTGTGCTGTGAATTTTTGGTTCAAATTATGGTTATAAGCTCAGGACATGTAATTTTATTGCAGAGACTTTTGAAGTCGATATCTCAAACACGAAAAAGCTTCTGGAGGGTGAAAGGGGACAGCTTATAGCCCAGAAGGACATTATTGTAAGCAAATTTTATGTTCAAATTTCTGGAAAAGTAAAAAGAATCATATTGAACTTTCACACTATTTTTTCGCGAAAACGCAAAAAGCTTTGCGTTTCGATTCATTGATAGGGAAAAGAGAGTTCTGCAAAATATTTACACTGGCTCAGAGGAGCCAACACCCCGTACAACACAACCCGCTAGGACTACTAGGCCGTTGGCAGCAAGGTGCGAAGGCCAACCGCGCCGGCGCGGGCCCAGTCTCGAGCCTCAGACCGTATCGTACAGAGAAGGGGACCCACGTCCGGTGACGCATTGTCGAAGACGACCGCGTTGCGCTGCTTCCAAATCCACCAGGCCGTTAACATGATGAGCGAAGACGTCCCCTTGCGCAAAGCGCGAGGGGTGGAAGTCGAAGCCTGCAGCCACCAGTCCACAAAGTCCCCCTCACCACCCCCCGGAGGCGCGGCCGTGGATCGAATCCAAGATAGCACCTCATGCCAGATTGCCTTAGAGAAGGGGCAACCTATCAGGAGGTGGGTCATGGTCTCATCCGACTGGTCGCAAAGTGGGCAGCGCGGGGGGTGGGCAAGTCCCCTCCTCGCAAGCCGCTCAGCCGTCCAGCATCGATCCTGGCACGCCAACCAGACGAAGAACTTGACTCTCGGTGGGGCCCAGGTTTGCCAGTTCAGCTGCCAAGACCTCGAAATGATGGACCCCTGGAAGAGGAACTCATAGCAGGACTTAGCCGAGTACTGGGCATCTGAAGTCCATCGCCAGAGCAAGGAGTCGGGTGCAGCGGTCAGCCCAAAGTCGCGAATCTGGATCCACAACTGTACGTACTGCCAAAGGGCCAGCGGTTCCAACGCGCCCTGGATGTCGGTGATCCAACTGCGCTCCAGAATAGCCTGCCGGACCGTCCTGCGCTTCCTAGCGCGTTTGGGAATGTGTGGAAAAAGCGCTGGCGCCACCTCCTCGATGGTCCGTCCGTCGAGCCATCGGTCCAGCCAAAACAGTGCCGAAGCACCGTCGCCTACCCGCATCGTGGTCGAGGCGTCAAATACCTGCAGCTCCTTATCCGAGAATCTCAAATCCAAGCCGCGCCAGGGTCGCAGCTGGTCCGTCCGCATCCTCCAAATCCAGCGCGTGCGAAGGCTGGTCGCGGTGCGTGCAAGGTCGGGGACCCCAAGGCCTCCCAGGTACTTAGGCCTGCACACCCTCTCCCAGTTGACGTGACAGTGGCCGCCTTTGGCCTCCCCCCTCCCCACCCAAAGAAAGCTCCGCGCTATCTTCTGGATCTGCCTGAGGGTTCGCTTGTTAAGTCCCAACACGATGATCTGGTGGAGGGGGATAGCCATAAGGACCGATTTAACGAGCGTCAGGCGCCCAGCCTTCGCCATCATGGCGGCTTTCCAAGCCGGCAGCCGGTTTGCGATGCTATCCACCCGTGGTTGGAGTGCCGCCGCCGACACCGGCCGGAGAGCAAGAGGGATCCCCAGGTACTTAACCGGGAAAGGCGCTAGTCGACATCCCATTGTCGCTGCAGCCGCGAGAGCCTCCTCATCCGAGCAAGCAATCGGAGAGATCGAGCACTTGTCATAGTTAGTGCGAAGTCCCGAGGCTTCCCCGAAGAGTGCCAGGATAGCGCGTACAGTGCGCAGCTCAGTCGCGTCCGAATGGCAGAAGATCACCACGTCATCCGCGTAAAGGGAGATCGATGTCACCAGCTCACGGGAGGCGACCCTCTTAAGCATACCTAGCTCGAGGGCCCTGGACAACACCCTGTTCAGTGTGTTGATAAACAGCACGAACAACAACGGCGACAGGGAGTCCCCCTGTCTCAGGCCCCTTCGGTGCCAGATGGGGGGGGGGGGGCCCGGCTCGCCATTGAGCATCACCCGTGAACTCGCCGACGAGAGGAGGATAGCCAGCATCTCGCGAAATCTGCGCCCGAATCCCACCTTCCGAAGCACCTCAAACAGCAGCGCCCAAGAGACTGAGTCAAATGCCTTTGCTATGTCTAGCTTGAGCATAACCCGCGGTTCCTTGAGCCGATGGAGCAGGCGCGCTGTCTGCTGAACCAACATGAAGTTATCATGTATGCAGCGCTGCTTGATGAAGGCGCACTGGTTCGGGTCCACCATGGCTCCCAGCCTAGGCGCTAGCCTGGATGCCAGCACCTTCGCCCCTAGCTTGGCAAAGATATGGATAAGGCTGATTGGTCTGTAGTCTCCCAGGGAGGTCGCATCCGGACTCTTGGGCAGCAGTATAATCAGGGCTTGGTTGAGGCCCTGGAACCCGCGCCCGTTCATGGAGTATAACTTGGAAAAAGCCGCCATAAAGTCAGCCTTGACCACCCCCCAGCAGCGCTGGAGGAACTCAGCCGTGAACCCGTCAGGACCCGGGGCCTTGCCGTGGGGTAGCTGCCTGATCACATCCCAAACCTCCTCCTCGGTGAAAGGGGCCTCCATGTCGGACAGGTCCTCCTGATGGTATCCCAGGAAGTCCAGGTCGAGCGAGTGCTGTCGCGACGTGACAGAGCCAAGGAGGCCCCGAAAGTGGTCGTAGGAGGCCTCAGCCATGGCCGCGTGGTCCACCGTAATCGCACCCCCACCCGCAGGCTGCGAATCACATTCTTCTGGCGCCGATAGGAAGCGTGCTGATGGAAAAACGCCGTGTTGGCGTCTCCCTCGCCCAACCATCTAATCTTGGCTCTTTGGCGCGCCATGGTGCGTTCCAAGGAGGCCAGCCCAAGATAGGTGCGCTTCAACAAAGCGCGAAGGCCGCGCTCATCCGGAGAGAGTTGCCTGGACTCCATGGCAACGTCAAGGCGGTAAATGATGACCCGCGCTGTCATCAGCTGCAGCTTGATCGATCCCACCTTCTTGTCCGCCCAACTCATCAACTGTCGGGCAGTGCATTTGAGCTTGGCCACAAGTCTCCGGTAGGGGTTAGGGTCGCCGTCGATGACCGACCAGGCCGAACCCACCACCTCCTCGAAACCATCGAGGTTCATCCAGAACTGCTCAAACTGAAACCGACCCCTCCCTGCCGCCACCGGGGTACAGTCTAGGAGCAAAGGACAATGATCCGAAATCACCGACGAAAGGCAGCGCAAGGAGCAGCTGCTATGCATCTCCTCCCAGTCCGATGAGCAAAAGACCCTATCGAGGCGGGCCAACGTCGGGGTCTCACGCTCATTGGACCAGGTGTACCTCCTACCATGTAGGTAGAGCTCCTTCAGCACGCCATCATTCAAGAAACGCCGAAAGCGTCCCATCATGCGGCGGTTGAGGTTATTGTTGTTCTTGTCCTCATCCCGATAGATCATGTTGAAGTCCCCGCACAACAGCCAGGGCTCCGGCCGTACCCTCCGGATCTCCCGAAGTTCGGCGAGGAAGGCCACTTTGGCAGCCTCATCCTGCGGTCCGTAAACGCAGGTCAGCCACCATGGTGCGCCAGAAGCTGGAGCGACCCTAGCGGTGACACTGTTCACATCTACGTGTGCGCTATCGAGCTGCACCAACCTACTTTTCCAAGCGATAATAATACCCCCCCTAGTACCGGAAGCAGGCAAGCAGTAGTAAGCGTCAAAATCCGCGCCTAGGGTTTCCATTACAATAGTAGGTGATACAACATCAAGCTTGGTCTCCTGCAAACACACAATGGACGCGTTTGTCGTCATGACAACACTCCTCACACCCGTACGACGCGCACGGTCGTTAAGACCCCGCACGTTGGACACCAAGATCATTGGGTCGTACGACATCGAGACGATCCAAGCACCCGAGGTTGACCAAAGGGTCAAACTGCCACCAAGTGGCCACCCGACAACTCCCCTGGGAGGGGCGTCGCGCAACCCCTGATCGCGGAAAGAGTCCATCCGTAGAGTTCGCCAACCGCCTCAATCATCTCGTCCGTGAGAGGGGTCTCGAACATCCTATGGAAGGCCTCCAAGGCGACGTCAGAGGGTGCCTCATCCTGGGCAATGAGCCCCAACTTCCGCATGAGGTTGCGGACCGCCTTCTGCTCCGAGTTTAGCCCACCCGGTTGCTTGGCGATCCTGGAACTCCTGCGAGGCTGGAAGTTCAGCTCCATCAGCCTGCGCTGCACCGGCGGTGCCAACAGCGGTGCATCCGATCGTAGCTTCGCAGCTGCGAGGAACTCCCCCAGAGTCCGGGGCCGGGTCGGCGGTGGGGTGTTAAGTCCCGTACCAGACCCGACCCGCCTGCAGTAGTGGATAGGTGGGGAGGCCAGACGAGTCACAGGTGCGGGAGCGACATCAGGCGGGACCGAGACAGGGCTTGAGCGAGGCTGCGACGAGGCGAACACCGTCTCAGGCGCGACCGTCGTCCCCACGCTGTTGGTCCCCTGTCTGTCAATGTCAAACAACCAACGTGGCATGCCCAGCTCCTCCGCGGCTCGCGCTTGAGTAGCAGCGGTGCCAATCGAGGGGGCGGGGTCAGCCGAGCCGGTCCTCCCAGAGAAGATCACCAGCTGGGTCTCAACTGGGCCCCCAACTGGGCCAACAGCAGCGCCCTGCCGAGGCGTCCCCGGTGCCACCTGGACGGTAGGCCGGGCCCTCCCTTCAGCAAGGGGGAAGCGGGCCTCAGCGTGACCCGGGCACTCCCTGCCAAGCGGTCGCCCACCTGCGTCATCAGCAGACCGATCTGGGGACTGGACCCCCGCCTCAGACCCAGCCCGCGAGTCGCCGCACTGCAACGCGACAAGATCTTCGCGAGCTTCCAGCGCCAGAGGCACAGAGGAGGGAGCGTCCTCGTCCACCTCAACCGCCCTGTCGCCCACCTCATCCGCCCTGTCGCCCATCGAGATGGCCGGCCGCAAAGCAGGAACCCCGTTCGCGCGCGCCCCCTCTCCCACAGACATGGTCAAAGACAGCGCTTTGGGCAAAGCTGCAGCCGCCCGCACCCTGCGATTGGTGCGTCTGCGTCGCTGCTTGCTGCGCCGCCGCTTTTGGCGTCGCGACAGGGTCGCGGCCTCGCTGGACTCAGCGTTGTCGTTCCCTAGCGGCGTCAGGGAGGAAGCCTCGCTCAGGCCCTCGCGCTGTCGCCCAGCAACCGCCCTTTGGCGTGGAGCGCCGCTCCCGACCGTCCGTCTCGCGCGTGCGTCAGCGGCGACAGGACTGGGGACCCTGCGGCCAGCCACCCCCAGCCCCAGGCCCAGGCGTCGCGACGAACCCGTCGTGGCCCCACCCGCGCCCGCCAGCTGGGCATCCGGCCGTTGGCGGGGATGGGACCCGCCCGCCTGGCCGCCGAGCCCGCCCCGGCCCCGCGCCGCACCGCCGCCAGAGCCCAAGCTTGCGCCGCCCGGGAGCTGGTCAGGGACCCCGCGGTCGTAGGAGTACCGTCTCGAGGTAGGGTAGCCTGGAGACGAACCTCCTGCGCCGTCGTCGTCTGGTCTCGGTGGTCGCCGCCGGTAATCGGTGAAGGATGTGACGTGGACCAGCAGCGGATGGATCAGCGTGGGGATCTGCGGCGGGGTCACCGCACTTGCCGGCGCCGCCATCGCCTCCAGCGACGGCGTCGCCTCAGGCTCGACGATGTGGAAATCCACCGCCTTCGGAATGAGGGCAGGGTCCAAACACCACGCGGACAGCCTGAAGGTGTCCATGTCCGCGCGCGACCTGGTGAGCGGGTCAAGGCGCTCCACCCAGGAGTTCGGCGCCAACAGCGTTTCCGCTGCCGCCACGCTCCAGGCGTTCGCCGGCAGCCCCTCGATCTCCAGTGTGACATGGACGCCTAGCCCGCCGGCGGAGGTGTTCGACCGGCGCGACCAGGGCCTCATCTCCATCTTGAAGCCATCCGACTGAATGAACTGGGCGCGCAGAACGAGCTCCCGGTCCTCGGGCGTGGCGAAGTAAACCAACATGCTACCACCACCGTGGCGATGGACGGAGAACACCTCCAGTGGGATGCCGTGGTTCTCCTCGATGGCCTCCGCCACACCCGCCGGCGACACGTCGGAACGCCCGCCCACGAACACCCCCACCAGCGCGTTGTCCAGGGCGCGCTCAGCGTCGTCAACCTCCTGCGAACGCGTGAAGACGCACGCGGTGCGCGCCGGCCGGCGAGCCAACTCGCCACCGATGGCCACCGCCGAGGGCGATGCGGTGGAGCCACGCCTGGACTGCGAGCTGGAGCCCGAGAACGGCAGCGGGGCCATCACATCCCTCATCTCCTCCCGCGCGGGCTGCGCGGTCGCCGGTCGAGCCGTCCCCGTCTGCAGGTTGCCGGCACGCGGTTCAGGGTTGCGACCCTGAACACCCCGAGGCGCGGGCGGGCGCGGCACCTCGAGGAACGGCGCCATCGCACGCGGGTCAGCCGTCGTCCGCCGCGCCCCGCCCGGCAGCGCCGGCCCAGTCACCCTGCCTCCATCGCGACCCGACGGTGCCCGCGCGGAAGGCTGCGTGGCAGCCCTGTCCCTGCGCGCCACGGTCGGTGGCCGCGCGCCTGCGAGGTTGGGCCGCCCCTGCGAACTGCCCGCGCCGGCCGTGCGCTTGCGGGCAGGTTCATCACCGGCGTCTGGGGGGGTACGCGGCCGCGGCAGCGAGCACTCTCGCGCCATGTGGCCGACGTTCCCGCAACGCAGGCACACCGGCCCCGTGGTGCAATCCCTTGCCCTGTGCCCCGGCTCGTGGCAGAGCAGGCACAGACCGCGGTAGGCGTCGTAGGCACCTACCTCACGCCCAGCACGCGCCGCCCGAGCCGCCGCCACCCTTCTCCCAGCACGGCGGCCTCGCGCACGCCGGGACCGGGGCTGCTCCCATGGCGCGTCTTCGCCGCCCTCGATGGAGTCATCCGAACGGTCCAGCTCGTCCACCGCCGCCGACCCGGACTCCCGGTGCACCTCCGAGCGAGGGATGCGCGGGGCCACCACTGGCGCCTCGTCACCCCATTACTGGCATTTGGTACCTTAGGTAGCACTGTGTGTGAAACCGTGGATCCAGTGTATGCATGTATGTATGTATCTTTATTAATGGTGTTAACTGTGAATTTAACTCGGTTAGCTGAAAGGACACTATTGGTAAATTTAATCTTATGATTCAGCATAAACCTTTGTAGCTCTTGGCACATGGAGTAACATAAATCAGTTATGCGCAGTTAGGACACATCTATTTGAACAGTATCTTCTTTGCACTGTACAAAATTATCATTGAACTGTAATTCATCTATGCTACAATTATCACTGCCGATATTGATATCCCGAAGTTCCCACCATAAAAAATGAACCATGTTAGATTATGTACGGTACAGGACTCCTTGGCGGCCTGCATACATCATTCATGTTGACTGTTGGCCTGTTTCAGGTTGTAGGAGAATCTGGGCTGTTCACGCCTGACCATGTTTCGTTCGTTCAGAATGCCGGGGTCAAAGCGGTAAGTCAGACATGAGGCACCTGTAGATGAACACTGCTCCAGGCTTAATCCGAAATCTGGCATTTCTTGCTTTTTTTTACTGTGCTGACTGGGTGACTCCGCATACATTGCTTCAGGTCCTTGTCGGGGAATCCCTCATCAAGCAGGACGATCCCGGGAAGGCAATCGCTGGGCTTTTTGGTAAAGATATCTCACCGGTGAGCAGTGCTGTGTAAAAATAGGAGGAAAACAAGCGTGGAATGCTGGATCGCTCATATTTTGTACAGGAAAATTGAGCTATTTGCGCTTTTGGAGATTGGAGAGTCTTGGTCGGCGATTTTGTTTACCTGGCTATTGTCAGCGTTCTTCCCTTGCTCCTGTTTCCTGAGAAATTGTAATCAGGCCTGTTTGAACAAAGGATGGAACAGAAATAATATATGATCGAATAAATTGGATGTAATTGTTAGTGCCTAGCGGCTTGGGTTTTTTTTTTTCGTGATAGATAAGCTCTCTGCTGATCTATCTAAGAGCATCTCCAGCATCTGTAGTGCCTCCGGGCCAAATTTTGGCGATAAAATGGGTCTTCGAGGGGGCGCTGGCACAAATTTTCAGCGTGGTGACGCCCAGCCGGCGATTTTGACGGGAAAACAGTACAAATTCGGCATAAATTTACCACCTTTCACATAAATTAGGCATAAATTTGGCCAAAGGTTCAAGCAAAGCTAGCAAATATTAGAAAGAAGTCTACATAATCCCCGTAAGTATCTGGTTTCGGTCACTAAACCCCCCTATGTTTAACTTGGGTCACTTAACCCCCTATGTTTGTAAAACCGGACAATTAGCCCCCTGAGGGTGGTTTTGGTTGTATAACAAGTGGTTTTGGTTATATGGACATGCTGCAGTTTCCAGCGTGGCATAACCAACTCACTTGACCTCGCCTCGTCTGCTCCGCTTCACGCCGGCGACAGAGACCAGACGCCCCTGTCCACCTTCCTGCTCCGCTTCCTCTGATGCGCCTCCTCACCTTGCGCCGGCGATGGAGACCAGCTGCCCCCATCCACCCATCTGATGTGCTTCCTCGCTTTGAGCCGTCAGGAAGATGCCCATGCCGCACCAAGTCACCAGACCGGCGATAGGCCGTCATCGCAGGGAAGCAATAGCGAGAGCTGCAACGTCGCCGTGGACCACGCGCCACCGGCAGTGCCGGAGGTGTTTCATCTCGGATGGGCATTTTCGGTGTCATCTCGTACACGCTTAAGGAGCTACATGGAACTGAATTTTTGGCATTTTCTGTCTTTCACACGTGGTGCTCGGAATTGACAGTGGTTTTTGATTCTTGTATTTGCTTCCCTGCTACTCACTGAAGCTCGGGACTGCAGTGCGTGGTGTAAATGAAATAATGAACTTCATGTCAACATTGCTATGGACAACAAGTAAGCTGTAGATGAAGAAGTAGTTAAGATTAGTGTAGATTCAGTTGTGTTCGTTTGGCATTTTCTCTTTTATCTGGACTGAGTCACAACGGAAAAGAGAAAATGAATCCTTTGATTCGGAAAAAAGATGCACTAACTTGGACTGATCGTTGTGCCTCCCTCAAATCGCCAATTTGATTCGCTAGTCATCAGCCATGTGCCCTTGGCCGCCGTCGGGAGAGAGGAGCAGAGGCACAGAGATTCGGAGGAGCAGAGCGAGGAATTGGCTTGAGCAAACCAAGTACTGGAGAGTTTATTTGGCTAGACCCGAACAGGTGCTTGTATGGTTGACCCACGTGGACTAAAACCACTAACCAAAATAGATATTAGCCTTCCAAAACCGTCCGGAGGGGGTTAATTGCCCGATATAAGATACTTAGGGGGGTTAAGTGTCCCAATCTAAACTTAGGGGTGGTTAGCGTCCCAAACCAGAAACTTAGGGGGGTTATATGGAGTTCTTTCCAAATATTACAACAAAGCACATAGTTTAGCATGAATTTAAACAAGTTTAGAAACACAAATTAAAATACACCAAACTAGGTGTTGCCTTTGCGCCCCCACATGTACACCACTAGATCCTGCTACAATTGTTGATGCATATGTGGGTCTCGAATCTTCTGATGCATAGCGAAGTAGGTAGCTCATGGTGTCGGCATCTCGTGATCAACAACTGCAAGAGGAACTTGTCTGAAATATGGTTCATTGTCAATTATGATTGGCTTCTCCTGCTCACTCTCAATGATCATGTTGTGCAAGATCATACAAGCATTCATCACCTCTCACATTTGACCAGGACAGAGCAGGGTACCAGACAACAACAAATCGGGATTGGAGCACACCAAACGGCCGCTCGACATCCTTCCTACAAGCTTCTTGCTCCTTGGTAAAGTTGGAATTCGTGCCCACAACAGGATTTGAGGTAGTCTTCACAAATGTTGACCATCTTAGATAGATACCATCTGCCAGGTAGTATCCCTTGTTGTGGTGCCCGTTGATCGCATAGTCCACCGGAGGAGCATGACCTTCAACAGGCTTGGCAAAGACATTCGAGCACCGCATGACGTTGATGATGTTATGATATCCTGCCATTCCAAAAAAGCAATGCCAAATCCAGGGACCTTATGTAGCCACTATCTCAAGTATCACACTTCAAGCTTCTTTGTGGCCTTTATATATTTCCTGTCAAGCAAATGGACAGTTCTTCCATGCCCAATGCATGCAGCTGATGCTTCCAAGCATCCTAGGAAATCCTACAGCTTCATTTATTGCTAGGATTTGAGCAGTGTCTTCAATATTTGGTGATCTCAAGTATGTCGGTCCAAACACTGCAACCACCACCCTGCACAATAGCGGTGGACTCGGCCATGCGTAGATAATCATCTTGTGTATTGGCAGGAGCTCCATATGCAAACATCCTCAAATCGGCTATGCACTTTTGGATTGAGGAAAATCCTACCGTGCCGGTGTAGTCCTTCTTGCATTTGAAATAGGTGTCGAACTCTAGGATGTCATGCACAATCTTGATGAAGAGCTTTCGACCCATCCTGAAACGGCGTCGAAATGTCGTCTCGTCGTGCAAGGACGAAGTAGTTAGCGTTCAACACGTAGTGCCCCTCTAGATGTTGCCTTAGCTTGCTCTTGCGGCGGCTTGGCGCCGAGCCACCATGCCGCGGATTTGCATCCCGCTTGTACAGGTCGATCAGGCAGGCGAGGATATGTTCTTCATCGTCAGCGTCTACGGCGGTCTCCTCCTCCATCAGGATGATGAACATATCGTCGTCGCCGGAGTCCATCGCCGAGTGGGCAAAACGCCGAGCTCTTCACGGTCGTGGTGGGCGAGGAGCTTCCCAAGAATATACCCTCTGCTTGGAGTCACCACAAAATCTTAGGGAACAGGAAGGTGGAGGGTGGTGCGGCGGTGGGTGCCCTTTAGCGGTAAGCTTTGGTTGGAGTAGGGAGGGATGGTCCCGACAGCGGCGAAGGAATAAGAGGGAGGAGGTGGGATGAGAAGGCGAATCTCGATGCAGAAATTTGTTCTCACGACAGAGCTAGCCCACACTCCTTTTCGCTTCGTCCGGTGCCCCTAAGTAACCCAAACACGCTGGGTACGGTACAGTTTCGCCGTCTGGAAGTTTGGTCCAATCGAGAAAATTTCGGCTCCTGGGAGGCCGACCGGAAGAAAAGGGGTCCTGGAGGCTCTTTGGGACTGTACGGAGATACTCTAAGTTCGTATTTGCTGGAGAAGTTGCAACACACAATTTTGACCACTGAGGCTATTGATAAGGTTTTATCAGGCGGAGTAAGATGACTAGAACTTCACGGTGGATTATGAAAAGCTTTGTCTGATTAGTTGTATGATAAATCGATTTTTTTCTACTCTCTCCAACCCATATTAGTTGACTTAAATTTGGCTAAATTTGAATGAATTTAGACACTATTTAGTATATAGGTTAATTTAAATTTTGAAAAATCCAAGTCAACTAATATGAATTGAAGATAGTAATACTTTCTTCATTTAGAAATAACTGATTTGGTTTTATCTGTTGGATATAAGTAATCTGATTAGTGATCTGTGGGTTCTGTAGATCTAATAAGTTAAATTGATGGCCTTTAAGGGGCTGTTGATTAACAACCATTGGATGCCCTGATCAGGGGCATCTTGGCCGTCCATCCAATGGTGTGGTTTCCCCTAGTGCAGATGCTATAAATAGGGGCCCTAGGGTTAGAGATGATCACTTAATACACACAACAGTGCTCTCTCTCTATTCCCAGCTCACTGATCAAGAACAGGTGCTAGGGTTGCTTTTATGCAATTTTTATGTGGGGATTTGAGTTGTTGGTGAAGAACCCTAACCCTAATCCCTAATTCCTGAAGAACCCTAACCCTAGTTCATCGAATCGAAGAACCCTAACCCTAAATTCTCCAATTACTGATGAACCCTAACCCTAATTCCCAAATTGGACAAACTCTAACCCTAATCTAATGATCAAGAGGTGGTGGACGTGTACCTTAAGGGCCTCGTCGCCGTCGCTGGCCACGGCGGCGCCGCAGCCGACCTACTAAGTCGGCAAAAATGCTCGGGCTCGTGCCCACGCGACCTCGCCGTCCACCACACCGGTCTGTGGTGATGTCTCCTCGCGCTCTTATCGTTGTAGGAGCACACCGCGGTGCCAGACTCGGCGCTGCATCGTCGTTGTCGTCGCGGGGACGCTCGCACGCTCGCGGTTGTGGCGAAAGGGCACCGGCAATCACCGCTCGACGGAGCCGCGCACTGACTGCATGCGACTCCGGCGAGAGGCGCTCACCGACGCCGTTCTCCTTCTCCACTGTGGCCGCCGCCGTCGTTTGCTCTGTCTCGCTCGCGGCTTGGGAGGCAGAGAGGAAAAGGAGGGAGGGGGAAAATGGGGGCTAGGGATCGGGAGGGGGCTGTCTCGCGTTAGCCTCGTGCTGACCGGGCGCCACCTTGACCGTTGGATTTCATCCAATGGCCCGCAGTGTTGGCTGTCTAACGGGCCGAGCAGGCCACTAAGGGGAGACATGCTAGGCTATTTTTGGCCCAGTCCAAAAGTTTTGTTTTAGTTTTCCTTTATTAATAAAGAAAAGGGGACTGGGCCAAATCCTGTATGGGCTCAATTTGACTGTTTGAAACTAATGTTTCTTCCTTTTCTTTAAAATCTAAGATATAAGAGTTAGGGTATATATATATATATATAGTTTTTTGGGGGCTAAATTTTTGGCATATTTTATTATGTCAATTATGGAACATAATTATGTGACAAATTATTCTTTTTTCATGCAATTATGTACCTCACTTAAGCAAGTTTAATGTGTTTTTTCATGCTTAGTTGATTCTTTTGTGGTTTTATTCAAATAAATTGTGATAATGATGTTTTGCTGCAAAATAAAGTTTGTAAATTAAGCATGGCTTATGTTAATCATTCTGGCCAAAGCTGATTGATGGGCATTTTGACCATGAAATTCTATTGGTTTGGTTCACTTCTGGCCAAAGATGATGTGTTCCGGATTGATAAAAAAAATTCTATATGATTAGAGGATCTAATTAAGTGTGGCTTATATCTGTAATTCTGGCCAAAGCTGATTAGCAGATATTTTGATCACAAATTTTTATCGATCATGTCTATTTTTGGCCGAAGCTGATGTAGACTAGATTGATGAAAGGAGTATAAAATTGTGATGCTTATTCAAAGCATTTGCTTTATTTTGCAGCATCTCATGCCTCTCAAATTGTCGATATTATAAATGGCATAAAACAATTGACCGGTAGCAATTTTGGCACTTGGAAGGAGAAGCTTGAGATCACTTTAGCTTTGCTGAATATAGATTATGCCCTCCTTAAGGATCCTCCTATAGCACCTACTGAAGGTGATGAGAATTATGATACCCTGAAAAGGGCTTATGATGATGAGAAAACTAAGTGGGAGGATTCAAATCGTAAGTGCCTCATGATTATTAAGGGCTCCATTACTCAAAGTATGAGGGGAGCTGTTCCAGACTCTCAGACTACCAAGGGTTACCTTAGAAAGATTGAGGACCAGTTTAAGGGATCATCCAAAATTTATGCAACAAGCCTCATTAGAAGGCTTATTGATGAAAGGTATGATCCAACTGGGAGTCTGGGAGAACATATCATGAGGAAAATTAACATGGCCACTAAACTTAAGACAATGGAAATGGAAATCTCTGAAGGTTTCCTTGTCCATTTTATTATGTCATCCTTGCCCATGGAGTTCTCTCCGTTCACCATCAATTACAATGCGATGGATTCTAAATGGGGCATGGATGAAATGATGGCTAGATGTGTACAAGAGGAGGAAAGGCTTAAAGCTGGACGAGTTGATCATGTCAATCAGTTTAAGCATTCTCAGAAGAAGAAAAAGTTTATAAAGCCTAAGCCTACTCGGTTTAAAGATAAAGGGCAATCTTCTAAGTTCTTTCAGCAAAAGAACCCTAACAGAGCTCCTAATGCAGATGCACCCCCTAATGCTGATGGTAAAGATCCTAATGGATGTCGTTTTTGTGGAAAGAGCGGACACGTCCAGAGGGATTGTACTGGGTTCATGAAATGGCTCGATAAGAAAGGTACTAATGTTATAACCTTTGTTGACAAATCCCTTTGTGTTAATTATGCCACCAATACATGATGGGTTGACTCAGGTGCAACAATTCATGTTGCAAACTCCTTACAGGGATTCGATACGAAGAGGACCCTAATAAGAGGGGAAAGAACCATTAGAGTTTCTAATGGTGTTGAAGCCTAAGCTGAGGCTATTGGAGAGTTTACACTTACACTCCATAGTGGCTTTATGCTTCGTTTGCATAATGTACTTTATGTACCCTCTATGAGACGAAACCTTGTGTCCGTCTCATGCTTAGATGATGATGGTTTTCACTGTGATTTTGGGAACAAGAGATGTATAATTATGTTTAACAATAAGGATGTTCGTCTTGCCTTCCGACAAGACAAACTTTAGCTTGTTTCCTTATGTGATTCCATAAGTGAAGTTGATGCTTCCTCTAATGTAAATATTAGTACCAAGCGTAAGCGCGATGATGATGAGACTTCTTCGAAACTATCGCACTATCGTCTGGGCAATATTTCGAGGGTGAGAATCGAGCGTCTCATTAAGGAGCAAGTTCTTCATCCTTTAAATTTCTCAGATGCGGATCTGGATCATTGTATTGATTGCATCAAAGGGAAATATGCTAAGAGAATTAAGAAAGGTGCAAATCGAAGCACGGGAGTTTTGGAAATTGTTCATACAGATATATGTGGTCCGTTTGATGTGAAATCAGTGGATGGTTTTGATTCCTTCATAACATTCACTGATGACTTATCCCGCTTTGGATACATCTATCCTATCAAAGAAAGATCTGAGGCATTAGGAAAGTTCAAGATATTTAAAGCTGAAGTTGAGAATCAAGCTGGTCAAAAGATCAAAGTTGTAAGGTCTAACGTGGTGGTGAGTACTACGGAAGACACACTTCTTATGGCCAAATTCCTGGACCTTTTGCTAAGTTCCTACAGGAAAATGGTATTGTTGCTCAGTATTCAGCACCAGGCGAACCTTAGCAAAATGGAGTCGCTGAAAGGCGGAATCATACTCTTATGGATATGGTAAGGAGTATGTTAAGTCACTCCACTTTGCCGCTTGGTTTATGGATAGAAGCTCTGAAGACAACTGCACATATTATTAATAAGATCCCTAGTAAATCGGTGCCGAAAACACCGTATGAATTATGGACTGGGAGAAAACCTACCCTGAGTTATTTGCATGTGTGGGCCTGCCCTGCTGAGGCAAGAGTTTTCAATCCAATTATGGGAAAGTTAGACCCCAAGACTGTCAGCTGCCATTTCATTGGTTACCCTAACAAATCTAAGGCGTATCGTTTCTATTGTCCAAAGCAATTCACTAAGTTTGTTGAAACAAGACATGCTGTGTTCTTGGAAAGTGATATGTTGAGGGGGAGTATGACTCCCAGGGAAATAACCTTAGAGGAGAAACGGGAATATGCCCCGGTACCTATGATCCAAGAACCAGTGTTTCCTATTCATGCTGAGTTTTCAACTCCAGTTATGAGGACTGCTAATCCTACTCCCGTTGAGATACCTGTGACTCCGTCAGAGTCCATATATAATGATACTTCTACGAAGATGCTCAACAACCTGGAGTTGTGATTGAGGTACCAAATAACGCACCTCTCAGAAGGTCAAAGCGGGCTAGAAAGTCTGCTATTCCTGATGATTATGTGACTTATATGAGTGAGGATATAAATGAGTCGATGTTGAATGATGATCTTGCATCATTTAAGGAAGCCATACAAAGTGATCATTCATCAGAATGGCTTGATGCTATGAAAGATGAAATGAAGTCCATGAGCATTAATGATGTATGGGACTTAGTAGAAATTCCTAAAGGAGCCAAAACCGTGGGCAACAGATGGGTCTATAAGACCAAACGTGACTCCAAGGGTGATATCGAAAGGTTCAAAGCAATGCTTGTGGATAAGGGCTTCACTCAAAGAGAAGGTATTGATTATAATGAGATTTTTTCACCTGTCTCTTCTAAGGACTCATTCAGAATTATAATGGCACTTGTGGATCATTATGATCTAGAGTTGCATCAGATGGATGTCAAAACGACATTTTTGAATGGTGACTTACATGAGGATGTTTACATGGCTCAACCGGAAGGTTTTGTTATAGAAGGAAAAGAAAATTTAGGACATCATCTTAAGAAATCCATTTATGGATTAAAGCAAGCCTCAAGGCAATGGTACTTCAAGTTTGATCAAGTCATAAAGAATTTTGGTTTTAAGGAGAATGAAGTGGACAATTGCATTTATGTGAAGTTCAGGGGGAGCAATTTTGTCTTCCTAATACCGTATGTTGATGACATACTCTTAGCCAGTAGCGATAAGGATATGCTACTGGAAACTAAAAGGTTTCTCTCTTCAAAGTTTGACATGAAAGATCTTGGTGAAGCCGCTTATGTCTTAGGCATTCAAATTCACCGAGATAGATCCAGAGGAATCTTGGAGCTATCACAAAGAGCGTATATTGAGAAGGTACTCAAAAAATTCAATATGCATAAGTGCTCAGCCTCGCCTGCTCCTATTGTCAAGGGCGATAAGTTTGGGACTTTCCAGTGCCCAAGTAATGATTATAAATCTGCGCAAATGAAGTCAGTTCCTTATGCTTCAATCATTGGAAGTATGATGTATGCACAAGTGTGCACTTGCCCTGACTTAGAATTCATAACCGGGATGCTTGGCAGATATCAGTCTAATCCAGGGTTGGATCACTAGAAGGCTGCTAAGAAAGCTTTGCACTATTTGCAAGGTACTAAAGGCCTCATGCTCACATATAAGAGAACTGATAACCTCGAGGTGGTGGGTTATTCAGATACTGATTTTGCGAGGTGTGTTGATACTAAGAAATCCACATCGGGTTACATATTCACCCTTGCAGAAGGTGTTATTTCTTGGAAAAGCACCAAGCAAAGTGTTACTGCATCGTCAACAATGCAGACAGAGTTTGTGGCATGTTATGAGGCAACCAGGCAGGCAGTATGGCTGAAGAATTTCATTCCGGGCTTAAGGGTGATTGACAGTATATCTGAGCCACTCACTCTTTTCCGCGATAATCAACCCGCAGTGATCTATTCGAGTAACAACAAGTCAAGTGGTGCTGCCAAACACATTGACATCAAGTATCTTGTTGTGAAAGATAGAGTCCAGGACCAGACAATAAGTATTAAGCATATAAGGACTAACACAATGTTAGCAGATCCACTTACGAAAGGCTTGTCACCCAGTGTGTTTAAAGAGCACGTTGCTAACATGGGATTGGCAGAAAGCTTTTGATCCTGGAATTGAGACCATTATGACACCATCTCCCCATAAGCTAAGAAGGGTTCTTCTCTTCGATGGAATGATGTACTGTAGTCAATTAGTTCAATGGTACTTAACTGACCATTGCAGTTTATTGTCTCTGTATAAGTTTCAACAAAGAGCTGAGCTCATAAGTTTGTAATAAATATAAGTTTTTAGAGCTCATAAGTTAAAAGAAGCTTTGTTTTGAAATAAAGTGGTATATTGTAGTTACTGGGTTCTGCGGTACTCTATGACCGTTGTAATTCTGTTGTCTCATATGCTGTTTTGTTGAGAAATGAGTTTATAAGTTTATCCTTACGATCAAGGGGGAGAATGATGGATATAAGTAATCTGATTAGTGATCTACAGGTTTTGTAGATCTAATAAGTTAAATTAATGGCCTTTAAGGGACCGTTGATTAACAACCATTGGATGCCCTGATCAGGGCATCCTGGCCGTCCATCCAATGGTGTGGTTTCCCCTAGTGCAGATGCTATAAATAGGGACCCTAGGGTTAGAGATGATCACTTAATACACACATCAATGCTCTCTCTCTCTCTCTCTCTCTCTCTCTCTCTCTCTCTCTCTCTCTCTCTCTCTCTCTCTCTCTCTCTCTCTCTCTCTCTCTCTCTTCCCAGCTCATTGATTAAGCAAGCATCTAAAGTACTAGGAAGAAACCTCACATCTACATCAACAAGAATCAGGTAAAGCAAATCAAGAGGAGGCCATGGATGGACCTCCAGATTAAGATACACACCCTGATCCTCATCTTTGTGGCTCAAATCTTGAGCCAGATGATCCTATTAGGATCTAACATTATCTAGATTCAAACATATCTAGACGATTTTAATATATAGATATATTTGAATGTAGACAAAACCAAATCAGTTATTGTGGAGGAAGGGGTAATAAGTTTAGAGCGATTTAATACGGTATTTCCGAAAATTGAAAGGTTGAAAAGCACAGAAAACTGGAGGAGAACCGTCTCGGCGTTCGTAGTTTGTTCTTCTAACCAACGCGCGGCCGCCCACGGTAGATCATGGGCCGATGTTGGTTGGATCACGACTTCCTCATATGGGCCATACAGCTCCACCTCTACGATAGTTTTGATCGACCCATCCCACTACAACCAAATCGAGCCCGATCCACTGCCCGCCTCCACCCTCCAGCGCCGGTGGCAATGCAGTGCCGCCTCCGCCTGGCCCCTCTCCTCCGCGCGCCGCCGCCCAGGACCCTCCTCTCCCGCCTCCTCTCCTCGTCCTACTCCTCGCCGCCCTCGAGCGGCGGTGGGGATGGATCCGAGGCCAGCAGCGGGGTGGCCGTGAAGCAGGTGACGCGGGGGAACCTGGCGGAGGCGCTGGAGGAGCTGCGGGCGCGGGTGCGCGACGCCGCCTTCGTGGGGATCGACCTGGAGATGAGCGGCGTCACGAGCGCGCCGTGGCGGGACACCTTCGAGCTCGACCGCGCCGACGTCCGCTACCTCAAGCTCCGCGACTCCGCGCAGCGCTTCGCGGCGCTGCAGCTCGGCGTCTGCCCCTTCCGTTGGGACCCCGCCAAGTCCGCCTTCGTCGCTCACCCGTGCGTCGCACTTCTGCCCTCTCCACCAGTACCTAATACTCCACCCGTGTTGTAGCTTGTTCATTGCTCCTAGACATTCAATGTTTTTTTTACAAAACGTCCGCATTTTGATGCAGTGTAAGATACATGCAATGCATTTGGCATATTTGAACTAGTCTATGGTTACGGGCTTGGAATGAGAAATAGGGTTTCGGATTTTCGATTGAACTGGCTACCATTTTGCGGGTATTTGAGTTTTATGAAAAAGTAGCCCTTCATATAGAAAGTTTGGTCATACTTATCAGAAAAATAGTCCTTATAAGATTTATTTGGAGAGTCAATGTTTGGTTGTTCCCTTACAATCTACTCCCTCCGTTTGTAAATATAAGATGTTTTAGGTTTGAGAAGGAGATGTATCTAGACACATTTTAGTGTCTAGATTCATTTGAACCTACACACTAAAATATGTCTAGATACATATCTTTCACAAACCTAAAACATCTTATATTTCAAAACGGAGGGAGTACTCCATAAGAATTATTTGGAGTAATTAAAGATTAATAGGTCCATAGATCACAGATTGAGATTAGTGAGACCTGAGAGCAGTTAATCTGAGTATTCCAAAACAGCTTTGAAGTTGAATGATTCTTGAACAAGGATTCCTTGGAGTTTTTTATGTAAAGCTCTAATGCTTCCTCCTGGATAGAGTTGGTATAGCTGATTTGCAACCAATAGCCCATTCATGATTTCATACTTTCAGTTCCTAACCAGTTCTGCATTGACCTTTTCCATGACATATTTTTTTCTTTGTGGGCAGGCATAACTTCTTTATCTTTCCTCGCAAGGAGCTCCCATATGATAGTTCATCTCACGAATTTCTCTGTCAGACCAGTTCAATTGACTTCCTAGCAAAGTACCAGTTTGATTTCAACACGTGCTTCCATGAAGGTGATTTCTTGACCTGTAACACTTTGTTGGTATGCTACTACATGAATCTCTCTGAATCTGCTAGTCTATTTGGTCCAAATCATCCAGGATCGACCTTAGTCACTTAATATTTATTTGTTTTTGGTGAGCTTGTCACACAACTCATGCATAAAACTCTTAGATTATTTGTATATTTACAATATTTCGTTAATCTCAGGAATATCTTATTTATCCAGAGCACAAGAAGAAGAGGCTCTTCAGAAATTTAATATGTTGCATCATGATGCAACATCTGCGTCTCCAAATACTTCTGAAGAGGGAGAAGATGTACCATTAAAGAGTACTGCTGATCTTCTTTTCACAGAAAGGATGAAGATCAGATTCAGTGAGTGGCGTGACACGATAAGAAGCAATTCGAGAGTGGACAATAATTTGTTAGGGAGCAATAAATTCAGCACAGACCAATTTCAGACAGTTTTCTTCAAAATGCGTCCAGCTATTATGCTTAATGGGTTCACATCACATCAATTAAAGTTAATTCAACAGGTATTGCCTGACATATCCATTCCCTCAAAAGATAGTGGCAGTTGGACAGCTAATTTGTGTTTATTTCATGTGCACAGTTTCTTAGATATTTTAGCTATATGGTATTTATCTTCAAAAATGATCATGATTCTCGTCCATTGTTTGTTACTTTATCTACTCCCTCCGTTCCAAATTATAAGATGTTTTAACCTTTTTTTGAAACACATGTATTTAGACGCCTTTTAGTGACCAAAAGTCCGAACTGATGGAAAGGGCTAGTGCAATCCACTTATACACTTCCATAGATATTTGTTGGATACAGTTTGCTGTTTTCTGTTGCATATTCTTCAACTTATCAGTGTGTAATGAACTTCAATGATGCTTCTTCGCATTTACTATTTATGCTACACTCAGGCAATATATTTCCTTGCAGGTTTTAAGAAAAAACTTTAGAGACCTCATGTATGTTTGTACATTTGGTGAGGATGACACATCAGAAAAGAGAGTAGTTTATACAGACAACAGTGATGACAGTATATTATTGATGGTAAGGGACACTTCTGGATTCCCTGTTGAAAATGGCACATGCTTCACTTAGATGAAATGTTGCTTGCAATTTTGCTTTTTTTCCCCATAAAAACCTGTTTTATGTCTTGACTGCTTCATTTTGGTTTTGACTTCAGATTGAATGGTGCATTTGTTTCTTTCGAATTTTGAACCTATGTTTTCCTTCAATTAATAGTATAAGAACAAGCGAGAGATAATCATTGTCTGTATAATCGTTACCCCACTAATGTAAACAATATATACTGATCTCTATGTGAGATCTTGGTTTGCTTTAACTAATCACTCTTATTCTATTTTAATGCAGAATGGTGTGCAGGAAGATCTACTCAGAAGCAGAAAAGCAAGAGTTGAATCAGCCATAGGAGTCCGCCATGTCATTGATCTTCTAGCCTCCGAAAGAAAATTGATTGTTGGTCACAGTTGTTTCCTAGGTACACTATTTTTTGCCTAAAGATATTTCTATAATAAGCAACTTTGCAGTTTTCACACCTGATGATGTTCCCTCATACACCGAGATGTTGATTTCCAATCATGGAAATTACCTTCCAGATGTATTGGGAATTTGAGCACACACTCTCTGTTGGTTGCTTTCTTCTAACAGTATATTTTGCAAAACAGATATTGCACAAGTCTACAGCAAATTTATCGGGCCTCTTCCCTCATCCATGAAGGAATTTTCCATGGGCATCAACAAAATTTTCCCACACATAGCAGATACTAGGCATCTTATGTCTGCCAATGATGCGGTTCAGTATTTGATGAGGCAGAAAAGCAAATCACTTTCTTCAGCTTTCTCATTTTTGTGCCCTGCATTTCATTCAACTGCTGCAGAGTCATCTACCCGTGCTCCTGTGAGAATTGAAGTTGAGGCAGATGAAACAATGTATGGTTTGTTCTGGATTCTTCATATTTATGTGCTTCTTTCTATAATAGTTTATTTGCTTGTGAAACAATTTATGGTCTGTTCTTGATCCGTCATATTTGATGTACCCAATTTTTTTATTTTACATGCTTGTGCCCAAAAAAGCCGAAATTGTTTTTCCATGTACAATATTGCTACTGCTTTTCATCTTCAATGCAATTATACATGTTTTTATCAATTGATATTGTTTCTGATCTTTCTATTTTATTCTTCCATTAATCCTGCAGGTTATCTTGCTTTGCTTCAGGTGCTAAGCACGAGGCAGGATATGATGCATTCATGACTGGAAGTGTTTTTGCACAGTTGTGTGCTCATCTTGACATCAATTTTGAACACCTGACGCCGAAGGAGAACCTAGCGAGGAATAATAAGCTGCAGAAATACATCAATCATATCTCTCCTAGCTTTAACAGTGGAACAGTACTTGATTTAAGTACTGGCACGGAGAGACCAGATACAGGTTATAAGAGTAGATATCCTGCTGCTGTGTATGATAATATTGTTCTCATCTGGGGATTCCAGTCTGAGCTAAGAGCAAATGATATAAAGGACTCAATCTGCAAAGTGTTTGGTCCAGCTTCGATTACGACAATCTTCTCGATTGACCGCACTGCTGTTCTCGTTCAGTTCAGTAAACAAGAGTCTGTAAATGATTTCTTGGATTTGAAGGCTACCTTAGAGGGGACAGATAGTGCTATTTCTGTCTTGCACCCTCTGTCAACTATATTACAAGGAGGCAAAACACAAGCTGCAAACTATGATACCTACAGAGACATATGCAGCTCATCTGTATCGAAGTATTTCTTTGCTGATCAAGCTGAAGCAGTCTGTCCAGCTTCAAACACTGAACTCAAATGCGAGAACCTAGATGATGGTGATGCGCTTGGGATAAATGAGAGCGTTATTGACGAAACTGCAAATGCCTCGGCACAGCATGGTGAAGGAACAAAGTATACTTCCAAGAACCAAGACAATAGTGATATTTCATGCCAAGATATCTTAGGTGTACTGCAAGATGGCAAAACATTATTCGGTAAACGACTCAGGCGGACATGACTAACATGGATACTTTCAGTGCTCGGTAAATCCTAGCAATTTCACTGTTTCCTTTTTTTTCTCTGGAGAAGTTCAAACGGTAGAAGTTGGATAACAAAAGGGGAATTCGATTAATCAGCAAGGCAGTTGGTGGATGCGAATTTGTTAGACTTTTGTGTTTGGTGGGGCCTGACTAGGGGTGTGCAAAACTGAAACCATGAAATCCAGTGGAAACTGGCCAGTAGGAGCTAGTTCATTCCCTTTCACAAACTTAATCCTCATTTTCAAACTAGTACAAAAAAATGAACTAGCTCAAATATGGCAAACCGTTGGAACCGTTTTGCCCACCCTTAGGCCTGACTGCTCTGGATAACAATTGTTTTGACTAGTATTTGTTGAGTCGATGTATTTGTGTAGAATGCTATTTTACATTCACCATTGTAACTGTGCAAGTACAGAATTACTTTGTACTGACGCAGTTCTCCAGATCTCATTTGTAATTGCGGTCGTTTCTATTCTATACCATATGCCATCCTCTGTTTCACTCACTGGAGGGCACTAGCTTTCATTGTGAAGTTCACTCGTTATTATACTCGTTTCCTTGTAATAGTGGAGGATGAAAAGGAAAGAAGGGATGCCTTTCTGGTATAGAGTTTTCATAAAAATAAATAGGATACACTTGTTACAGTGGCCGGATTTTATGTGCAGCTGTTATAATATATTCGTGCATACTTAAAAAATAAGGTTTTACATTCATTCAGCTTTGATTGATCAATCAAAGCACAATTATATCGTATCGGTGAAACTATTTTAAGTTTGTCAACCAATATTGAATAAAGATTGTCTAAAGCGGCACAATAATATTTTGGTAGTAATTGTTGTTCAAATTGTTATTTTTAAAGTTGGATAGTACATAAAATGACCTACTCCCTCCATTCACAAATATGTATACTTCTAGCTTTTGTCCTAAGTTGGATGGATTTTACTGAAAAAAAGTAGTAACAACATTTATTGCACCAATTTAGTATGTCCTAAAATGTACTTTCATATTATACCGGTTTGATGTTATATATGTTGCTACTCTTTTGGATAAAGTTAGTCATAATTCAAAAAATTCTGACTTAGGACAATAGTTGAAGTAACTTATTTGAGAATAGAGGGATTATTACACTATGAAGGGTATGAACGGTGGTACCATTTCTTACAACCTGATGTACTTTAAGTTATTTTTATTGTGGGATTGCAAATTTATAGACATAGCGAGAATTAACTTAAAACTTAGTCAACTACTTAGACCTGCGAAGACTTAGGGTGTGTTCGGTTTTAGGATTTGGAGGAACGGAATGGGTCCGTTTCGCACCTAGCACCCGTTCCTGTATTTGGCTGGACGGAAGGAACGGAACCGAGTGGTTCCTCATAACAGAATATACCCTGAAGATGCGGAATGCACCCGTTCGGCCAATTCGGTCGAATCTGGAGGAACGGGCAGGCTAACCATCGTCGCTGCATTAAAAAAATTAATCCTATGCTTACCCCCGACCTTGAGCCCCTAATCATGCGGCCAGGCACGCACGCAGCAGCAGACGAGCACACGCGCGGCGGTAGGCGGTGGCCAGGCATGCACGCAGCGGCGGCCAGACACGCGCGGCGGCATACGGCGGCCGAGCACATGCGACGGCAGATTTTTCTTCGATTTTGGTTTCTATCCTCTGAATTTGATTTCTATACGCTGATTTTGCCCTATCTTGTACTTCGATTTTGTAAGGTCGCCGTTAGTTAATTATGATTTAAGGAGAAGATTTGTTTAAGCTCAAATTAACAGAATATTTGGCAGTGTTTTGGTTCTATGTTCTGCTCTTTGATTCCTTCAACCGACAACCATTCCGTTCCTTGATTTTTTCCGAACCGAACATAGGGTTGGAACCGTTCCATGACGTCGGAATGGAACCATTATGTTCCATCCCCTCTAGTTCTATAACCAAACACACCCTTAGTGTTGGTCTGGGCGCAACAATTTTGAGGATTTTCTTTCATTTGCACAATGGTTGCAATTTTTTTTCCAATTGCACCACAGCCCCAACAAAACTTATTTTTCGGTTTCACTATGGTTGCAATTGAAATATTCTTCAATTGCATACTGGTTGCAACTTTTTATTTATTTTAGAGTATGGATGACGTCATTTGGCTGACATTTAAGTTAGCTCTCAGTTGAACGAGAACTAGTCTTGCATCATTATAACTTGTGATTTTATAATACAAAATACTCTCTCCGTCCTAAAATAGATGTCTTAAATTTGTCAAAATTTAGATGAATCAAGACACTATTTAGTATATAGATTCATCCAAAATTTAAAAAACTCAAGACATCTATTCTTGGGACGGAGGGAGTAGTGCAGTACATCTTTTTTTTGGAAAAACAAACCCTCCATTGATATTTCCATCTACTTGAACATGCGTTTGGTTGGAATATTTACATCTTATTGAATTTTCTAACATGCGTTTGGTTGGGTATGATGAGATTCATCATGGGCATTCAACCTCGTGTACCACTATTTGGACATGCGTTTTGGTCGTGTCTTGTGTTGTGTGTGATCAGCGTCGAGTCTTTTTAGCTTTTACCCTCGTGAGCCCGCAGCAGAGCAGAGCAGAGTTGCCCCACCCAACCAAATTACCCACACACTAAACCCCTCGTATCCCCTCCCCATGGACGCCGGCGGCGAGCTCAATGCCGTCGCTGTAGCCCCACAGGGGGATGCAATCGCCTCCGTACAGTACACCCGCTTCCCCAGCCCCACCACCGACGACGACTGCGACGACCTCTACGGCGACTTCAACCTCGGATTCCTCCCCCTCCCGCCACTCTCCCCCTCCCCGTCCTCCCCTCCCAAAACCCCCTCTCCCGGCCTCTTCCTCCCATCCCCATCCCCATCCCCAACCCCATCCCCGTCTCCTTCTCCACCACCGCGCCGCACCCCGTCCCCCGAGCCGCAGAGCGAACCAGAGCCGGAGCCTGAGCCTGAGCCCCAACCAAACCCCACCCCGCAGCACCAGTCGCCGCCAAAATCACCCACCCCGCAGCACCAGCCGCCGTTTCCCGCGCCAAAACAACCCAGCCCGCGACACCAGCCGCCGCTTCACGCGCCAAAAGCACTCACTTGGCGGCTGCAGCTGCCGAAGCGCGCGGCGGGGCGCTCTGCGTCGTCGCCCCCGCCCGCCGCGGCGGCGCTCTACATCGGCGACCTACCCTGGTGGACGACGGACGCGGAGGTGGAGGCCGCGCTCGCGCCGCACGGCGAGCTCCGCGCCCTCCACTTCTTCGCTGACAAGGCCTCGGGCAAGTCGCGCGGCCACTGCCGCGCCGAATTCCAACACCCGGCCGCGGCCGCCTCGGCTGCCGCCGCGCTCCACGGGCGCGCCTTCGACGGGCACCACTGCGTAGCGTCGCTCTCCCGCCCGCCCTGGCTCCACCGTCCCGACGCCGACTTCGACGCCTCGGCCCCTGCCCCAGCGCCGAACCCCGTCCTCGGCCGCGGCGGCAACGTGGCAACAGCTCGGGGCAATGTGGGGTTTCTGGGCGATGGGTCGGCTCCGGGGCCCATGGCACCCCGGCCGCGCGCGTTCGGTGCGATGATCGGAGACGGCGGTGGGTTCCCGTCGGCGGGGGCGGGGCAGTGCGGCCCGATGCCTCCGATGGTAGCATCCCATGTGAATCCAGCATTCTTGGCAGCCAGGATGGCAATGGGTGGCACTGGCACAGCGCCGTGGCATAATCAGGGGATGGCTGGGGGCTTTTGGGGTGGACAGCAGCCATGGAATTTTGGAGGCTGTGAGATGCCATGGCAGCAGCAGCCAGGGCTGCAGCAGCAGTACCAGAATGGGGACTACGGAAACGGAACAATGCGTAGCACCCGGCGGGAGAGACCAGGTAGAAGGAATGAGGACAGGGACATTGGCAATGTCCGCGGCAACCCAGATAGGAGGCAGTATGGCCGTGGTGGTGGTGCACGGCCCAGGGAGCGCAACCGTGGAGAGAGGAACTATGACAACAGGGATCGGCGCGGAGGCGAGAAAAGGAGGTACGAGGAGTACACTGAGCGCGATGACTGGCAGAGGCGAGGACGGGCCAGGTCGAGCCAATCAAGGAACAGTGATGATGACGATAATCCGAGGCAGCAATCGAGGGGCAGTGATGACGATGATTATCCGAGGCGGCGTCGCTAAGGAAGTATCTTCTGCAGGCTAAATGGTAATCAGAATTCCTGCACAGAAATTCATTTTTAACCATTACATTTACTAATATGACTAGTGTAACTAGCTTGTCCTATGAGTTTGTTTCACAAAGGTTGATTTTTATCTGTACATTTTTTAGTAACCAAACAATACCATTGTGCTTCCCTGCAAAAAAAGGCAAGCAATACCATTGTGCTCTGTTGGAGACTTCTGGTTTAGGCTTGCCCAGTTGTTCCTCCTTATATCAAGTAACTAGGACCAGGGACTCTTACAATTAGTCATATTATTGTGCAAATGTACATATACACTCTGATGTAACTGAACGGATGACACCCCTTATGCGCCATGTTTTATAATGGTGTGTAACATTTGAAAAGTAAATTGAAAATGCTACTGTACCCTGTGAAGTTGTCTTACAAAGATTGTGTTTTCCTGTGCACACCTCTTAAGCAATTGTCCATTGTGCTCTGTCCTGCAATGTATGCACTTCCAGTTAGGCTTGTCTAGTTGTCCCTGCCTACCAAGTAACCAGGACAAGGAGCTCCTTTCATTAGTCATCGTATAAATGTAAATAGACACTGTGCTGTAGCCAACAGATGATATCCTTATGCACCATGTTTTACAATGTTGATGTATGAAAAGTATACTGAACAAAACATTCGGAGACCTAAGACATCATGGTGTATGCAAGAAATGTATATTTCTTTACTACATTCAATCAGTATGATGTTTCTTTGCGATGTCATAGAGTAGTCTAAAGTTAGATCGGTAACATTTTGTCTTCAAATGTGTCGTGTAGATTGTAGTAAACATTCTCTTTAGACTCAAGATGTTTCATCTTATCTAGGGCGCACTTTTAGTGAACAAAGGGTGTGCGTTCCTAAGACTCAGTCCGTTTCCGTCACATGCTGTGTACGGTTTTGGAGCAGGCACTTGCATTTGGTGGCACAACTGTCTCATTGTAACTAGTGTATCAGAACTGTCTCATTTCAACGTTTTCTGTCAGTAACCTGAAAAGTTCTTTTTTTCACAACTAATTTCCAAACTGTATGCTTCTTACATCTTCAATCAGCACCAGTGTGTTTACATTCCATTAGAATAGCGCATGAGCACTATGTCTTACTGATTTAAGCGAGCCATCTAGGACTGGCATTTTCTGGATACTAGTTGCTGATTGCTATGAACTTTGTCATTAATTTTTTTAAACAACGCTAGTTCGTTCCATACTAGTTCCAGCTTGCTATCTGCTAGTGTTCAGGTTACTATGTATAAATTGAAAATTTCTTGTGTGTAGGTTCTAGAAAGTTGAACTGAAAAATAGAATCTGTTGTGTTTTTGCCTCTTTAAGCTGCCGAAAATGCCAAGTACTTGTGAGGCAAGGTATATCATATCTGATAGGGAGGGACCGAGGGAATAATGAAAGGGCAGGAATGCATATCTGCGGTAAATACACTGGCAATTACGATTTTTACTACTCCCTCCGTCCCAAAATAGATGTCTTAGATTTATTAAAATTTGGATGAACTATTATACTAAATAGTGTCTAGATTCATCCAAATTTTAACAAATGTGAGACATCTATTTTAGGACGGAGGGAGTACTAAAACATTGTTTGCTGTGTTAACCAGTTCACATACAGTTCATTAGTTTCAGTTTGTCCCGCTTCATGAAGCAAAATGCGCCATGATATTCTTTTGCACGTTCTCAATCGGAACAGAGTACCAGTTGTGTTTTGTAAACAGGAATTTGTCTTGTGTTTTTCTTGTTCAAATATGCTGACTTTAGGTATCTCCATATCTGCAGGCAAATTGCCAGCTTTGTGCTCCAACCCAGAGTAGCTGCATGCAGACACAAGGCTTCTCACAATGAACAATCGTCAACTTAATAGTAGTAGTAGTAGAGAGGTGGACATAACTGGGGATATTATCTGTTGCACTGGCTTAACAAAACTTTAACTTGGGAGAACCGTTCTAAGATGGTGGACTTGTGATTGTGAGTAACCCTATGATGATGGGCACATGAACGGTCTTGTGCTGTTTAATTCTGGGAATTTGAGTACTGTAGTAAAAACTATAATGAACTGTTTCTGTCGCAACATCCGTTCAATTGGTAGGGGCTGTGGTTCAGCTTTGTTCCATGTGGTGCTTGTGCAAGTGTCGCATGTGGAAGTTTTTAGCATGAATCGCTGGATGTACATCGTTTGAAGGTAGGAGTCAGGTGTCAGGCAGGATAATCTGTGACCTGCTTGATGGTTTAGTTGGTTCGTCCTGACCTTTGCAACGCCTGTTTCCGTGACCTGTTTGAAGATTTGACAGGGTGGGTATATAGTGTGCTCTACGAGGAAACCACAGCAGAGCAGGCCATGGGAGGAAGAGCAAAAGCTACAGAGCTGAGCTAGCTAACGACTTACTTGGAGCACGGTGACGCTGAGATGGCGGCTGCTGCTGCTGTATGCCTGTATCTCCCAGGGTAACAACGGCTGGCTGGCTGCGCCTGCGCGGGTTGGCCGTTCCGCCGAACGCTGGAGCCGGGGCGCACGGCGCAGCCCAGTCCATGTAAGTTGCGGCCGCGCCGGTCGTGGGCGCGGAGGTGGGCCTAGTGCTTGGTGGGGCAACATCAGCCTTCCGGGCGTCAATCTGGTGGGCCGCTACTGCTATACGTACCTCCCATCCGCGGCTCGCTACGGCGCACCGACAAAAAAAGGACGCCGGTTTTGCACGTCAGGCAAAGCAGCTCAGAATCAGCCACACTTCGGGCTGCAGGCAGTCTGTATCTTTCGCTGAAGCTGTCTCGGCGGACCCCCACTTCGGGCTGCAGGTTGTTGCTTCCGATTAATGACGGCGGTGGCAACGTGTTGTCTGTACCACATGTGTTTGTCGGCGCCGGCCTTTCTTCTCATGAAAAATCCATGCAATGCAACCCTACCCAAAACCTTGAGAATTCAAAAAGCCTTCCATCGTCGGTTCCATCCGTAGAGACTGGCCAAACACACGTGCCTCCCCCATTTAGGGGCGAGTTCGGCGCCACGCTACGCAGATCCAGCACGGACGACCAAAAACAGGGGAGGGAGCCCGGCCGCGGCCGGGATACTATGCGTAGAACACGGTAGCTGCTGAGCAGAGCGGCACAGCATCTCATGCGAGCTCCATGTTACAGTTTACACTGCCCGTGCCCGGCCGGGAATTCTCAGGTACTCACTCCGTCTTAAAATAGATGTCTCAAATTTATTAAAATTTAAATAAATCTAGACACTATTTAGTATATAGATTTATCCAATATTTAAAAAACCTAAGACATCTACTCCCTCTGTTTGGAAATATAAGACGTTTTAGCTTTGTGAATCGAATGTATCTAGACGTCTTTTAGTGTATAAGTTCATAGAAGTTCGGAGTAAACCTATACCCTAAAAGATATCTAAATACATTCATTTTACAAAGCTAGAATGTCTTATATTTCCGAAACGGAGGCGGTATTTTTTGGATGGATGGAGTAGTATATATCGGAACCGGCGGGCAGGGCAGCCAGCTGAATGATTGGGCTGCCTGCCTCCAGTAGCATGCGCACACACCGCACGATTGACTTTGAAGCAGACCACAAAACAGATGGATGGAAAGGGTGATTCTGGCTCCAAAACGCGCCTCCCTTGTTTAGTTGGTCAAACGGCTCACATCACAGGCATGCCCACATCACATGGGACAGTGCCAGCGGGTGTGTGATCTTCATCTTTGTCCCTTGTGGAACTAAAGGGTGGACTTGTAGTATAGGTATTAAAAAAAATATAAGAGTAATGGAAAAGATGTACTACAAGGTGTGTACATCAGCTGGCTTGTCTCACTCCTATCCTCCCGTACGTGGCCTCACTTGACATATCGTCCAGGATCTCCTGGCCCTTGGTACTGGTCAAGCCTAGCTAGTTAATCTTTCTATTTTCTATATGCATTTGGTGGCCATTTTGCGTGTCTGCCATATTTGGGAAGCAATTGGCAATTTTGTATGGTTATTCTAACAACTCCGTGTAACCTTTTCTTGTATCTAAAGGAAGGGTTGGTCTGACTAACGGTATTGTTGCTTCCGGTGCTGCTGATTATACATGGCTTCTTTTATATATTTGGTTTAGAAAAACAAAAACATGAAAAAAATAAGAAAGGCTGTTGCACCTGCAGATCGGATATATTTTATACCTTAAGAGGCTAACGTGCTTTTGCAACGACAAGGTTTTCAAAAAAAAAAAAAAATTATCTAAAGGATTGCATCTAATAGTGTTCTTGTTGATATAAACGAATTAAATAATTGTGTACTCGACATGAGCAAAACACGGCGTTATTGTCTTAGCTCACTTAGGTTCTATACTTGGCTTTTAACCAATTATCCTAAACCTAGTAAGCATGTCGTCGGTTAGGGCATTATTACATGTTTTAATATAAAATATATTGCTTCATAAAATACCCGTACTATGCAAAAAAAATCAAATGGAGCTCGGGCTATAGGGAGCTGTTTTGTTGCTTAAATGCAGAACTTTACATTTACACTTCAAAAACTGAAGAAAAAACCTACAAGTACATCTAGATTTCTAGGAGGTATGTTCAGAAGTTTCATTATCTTCCAGATGTGACCAACACAAAAAAGATAAGTATGAAGACCAAAGTCGATTTAGTTTTTCTTATTTAGTGTTGCACTTTCGTGTAGCAACATACTATTCAACTAAAAATACAGGTTCATAGAAAACATATGTATGTATGCGTGGAAAAACATTTAGAACTTTTTCAAAACTTTTTGATACTATAATTTTAGATTTATTTTAAACAGGCTCCCCAAAGCTCAAGCTCTATATTGACACACTTTGAACTTTTCCCGTTACAATTGGAAAATTGTATTGTAACATTGGGTGACTGAACCAATGATCCTTCGGTGTGGCCCGTTGACAGAAGTCCCTCCTGTCACTCTCCTCTCAATGAGTTGCTCTTGTTCCCGTCTCCAGTATGCTATTGTTGCCCGGCCCTCTCCACCAATCACCGATGTCGGCTCGTCTGCTCCTTCACCACACTTATCCTCCCTTCCTCGCAACTGGGGCCGCTCATGAGTCCAGAATTTAAGCATTTTTACCTATTGTTTTCTGCATAAATAGAGTAGGGATCTTTGTATTTCACTGCGCTCGCGCGCACCTTTTTGTCTTTATTTCAACAGATTATAAATTTATTAATTCTATTATGAACATATCAATTAGAGCTGTCATATTACACTATAATATGATATTTTTAAGTGATAAAAGTCATTTTATGGATTTACCTTGGCTCCTGGGAAAATACCAATCGAGGAGAGGCATCCAGCGCCGGTAACGACCTACGGTACGAGCGGGACCCGCCTGTACCATCCGCCCGTACCATGTGTCATCGGGACCGACTCGTCAAATACTTTTACCTGGCAAAGACGACAGGGGGATTTGACATTCACGGCCACCAGAAACCACAAAAAACCACATCTAAATGGGATCTAAAGGAGGAACTTGGCTAGGGAGAAATTCCTACCGATCCACGGATGATTGGAGGACAACGCATCACCCCTTCATCATCAACCGCTGCATCTACATCACCACCATTACTCTTATCCTTCATCCATTAGATCTTGTTGTAATTTGAGATCCAATTATGGTTTGTACTAGATCTATTCCATTACTTTCATCTATCCATTTGATTATGATGATGTTGTTGATTTCTTCCATATGTGAGTAGTTCCTTTGTTCTTGGAGAGATGGAGAAACCCTAGCAGTATTATGAATTTGTAATAAAGATGATATATTCTTGTGTTCGTATGACTTGCCAGTCTATGTTAGATTTATAATTTGTGTTTGATCTCTCTCTTTAGATGGTATGTGAAAGTCGACCACATACCATTTTTCCTTGGGACTAAAGGGAGGGAGAATTTTTTTTGACGTGCTTTGGGATCGTACCCGGAATAGCCCCGTGACAGATTGGCGTCGGCTCGTGAACTACGCGGTCAAAGGAGGAATAAAGAGGGACCCACTAAGCTAATTACAATATTCACGGAGAAACCCCTAATTGCGTGGTCTGTATGGGTGACTTATTTTAGGCATCACAGTGGTTATTTAGAGGACCTCACTCTTCGCTCAACAAAGTGGCTTCCTACGAGCATTGTAGTGAACATCTTATTATGGAGCCCTCTCCACACATCTCCTAATAAAATAAGTATGTTATCTTAAATTATTAATAATGATAACACCATGCTATAGGAGTATCCTACATCCCCGAGAACGTTTTAGCCCTATTGCATTCCACCATGTTTTTATACGAACTTGTTACTTCTTTCTTTTAATCGTTTTAATTACATTTCTGCACACAACCAAAAACCTTTTAAACACTCTTTATTTAAGATCAAAGGCAACTTACAAATATCCTTTGATCAGGGTCGTCTCTAGAAATTCGGGGCCCCTCTGTGAAATACCAGATGGAGCCCCTAACTTCAAAAGTTTTAACATAACAATAATAATTAAACTAGACTATTACTTTATTATATACCTTCACTATGTGGATTTCTATAATATATAAAATACATCAAACACGAATTTTCTTCTACAATGTACTACTAAAGAAATAAGCCAACATCATGTTATACTGAAAACTTTTCATCTGAATGATATTTTTTAAAATGAAATATCTTCATAATTGATCTTTTCCACTATATCATTTCAAAGTGCTATTGCGGTCAATGCATTGTGTATTTTGCAAAGGTCTTTCTTGTGTAATAGTACAAGTAATAAGATTTCAACATCGAAGTTTGGACGCAAGTAAGATTTCAATAAATAATAATAATAATAATAATAATATGAAAACTAATTGACCAAACCTCAAACCTTGATGTGCCTCTGGATTGGTAGTTGGGGCAACCGGCGTCAGGGCGAAACTTTGATCGATCAAATTTCCCACGACGGCAGGACAAGACGCAAGCTCACAATTAGTAGAGCGACAGGAAACGGCAATGTGCGCTGCATCACTGTCGTTCCTGACTACCTAGGCAGGCGAATTAGATCGATTGATCCATTGAAACCACGTCTGTTAGCAGAACAATCACTTGATGTTACATCGCCCGATCGAGATTAGGTTTTTTGATTGAACTACCGACCGGGATTTCTGGAATGGTATCAGTGGTGCCTATTCGTAACTGAATACACTGGGCTGGCTGAAATTCACTAGTACAGGCCTAGGCTGGCGCAGGGAAATTGGGGCCCCTAAAATTTTGGGCCCAGTGTGGTCGCCCAGCTCGTACTGGGCTTTGGACAGACCTGCTTTTGGTAGATAGTGACGAGGCATAAAGATCTCTATCACCTGTGGGTTCAATATCTTTACTTTAAAATTAACTATAATTGATCTGTGCATTTGCAGTCATCAGCCGCAGAGCACGAACCATCATGGCCATAGCTATGGTGGAGCTTCAAATCCAAGTCCATTCGTGTCAAATTCAGGAGGAGGATGCACCAGATTGGAATGGGCAAGAGGTCGGTAAATCTGACACACCATCACCGGCGAGCCTGATCCTATGAAATCTTCTTGAGCGCAAGGTTAGTGGTTGCAATTTTTTGATGTTGCATGAGTGAGTGTTTTAAAATGGGAAGTGCTACGCGTCCCCCGGGGAAAGAAACTTTCCATCACTTGGGTCCCCAGTCGTCCGATCTGGACAGATCGACGGTTAGATCTAATTTCCGTCCTTTCATCCTGCTTTTGTTATAAACGGTCATGCTTTTATTACGTATAGTCCCTTTTGCTATTTGTAGCAATAAACGGTTCAGCCTAGAAAATATAAAAACAGACCGGACCTCGCCGGAGATCTTACCGGCAACCGTGTAGAAAAAAAGTTCTAGTGTAGCAAAACTAACTTCGTCGGAGACTTTTACCGAGATCTCGTCGGAGACTTTGTAGCAAAATATTTATGCTATTATAGCAAAAACAGAAAATCATGTGTAGCAAAAAATATTAGCAAATGTAGCAAAAAATCAGACTTCGCCATAGACATCGCCGGAAATCTTGTAGAAAAAAGTTGCTATCTAGTAAAACGTCTTTGCCGGAGACTATCGTATGTCATCTTGTAGCAAAAATTTTACAGTATTATAGAAAAAAACAAATAACATTTGTAGCAAAAAATATACATGTATGTAGTAAATCTCGCGGCCGTAGCGAAATTTCCCAACATGAAAATCCGCCGCTCCGTCCATAGCAAACTTGTCGGCCGTCGATAGCAACGACGATGGCTGTCAGTAGCTAAAACGCCGAACGTATGTAGCAAAATCTCCCAGTGTAAGTAGCATGCACGGCCGCTACATCAAACCAGTGTTCCTCGCCGGAAGTCGCAGCAGCGGCGCGACGTCCAGCGACGCCTTTGTCAGAGACGAGCCCGTGCAAGGGAGCAGTACCATCGTTCCTCTCCTAGGCCCGGCGCTCGCCATCGACCTGTAGGGCGGCGAGATCTGGCCACAAGATGGGAAGGCGGTGAACTTCAGCGGGGGCGTGGCGAGCTCCGGCGGCGCGGGGAAAGGAGAGGGCGCGGCGAGCTCCGGCGGCACGCGACGAGCTCCGGCCGGCGCACGGTGAGATGGGGACGGCGGAGGTGCGTGTGGCAGCGTCGGGGACGTGTTCACAGCGAAGTGGAGGAGATCGATGTTGAAGAGATAAGAAAGCCGGATGGCCCATCATGATCGCCTCTCACACACGACCCATGGGATAAAATCACCGTATCTCCCGAGGGAGGAGTATCGTTTTCCTTTTAAAATGCTGCGTTCTTCTTTTTTTTTATGCGAACACATGAATAAGTTGTTGCAACGATTTTACGCATGCAAGACAAATATTTGCGTGGGCAGCTGCAAACACTGTCCTTCCATGCTGCATATAACTTTTTTGTGGGATGAGATTTCGTGTTTTAGTGATATTTAACGGTAGAGAGGCAAAGGATGGAAAACTCCGGGACACTCAACACTGCCCTTACAATTGTGCGAACAAACCCCCTTACAATCATGTGAACAAATTTATGTACATGTATCCCGTAAGAACGGGAGGTGCTATTGACGGAAAATGCTATTTCCCGCCATCGCGCCGCGTTAATAGGTTTTGCTCATGCAGGCGCGCTCTATTTTGTCGATCTTCCTTATGTTTCCATTCTAAATGAGCTGACCCGATTAGTGATGTTAGCGAGCGATGCCTATACGCGCACCCTGCAGGCGAAAAATAGCAGCTCCGCTATTGACCGCTCTCAGCGACGCAAGAGCGATGCGTGCACCCCTCCCCTGCCTTATCGTGAGCCATGGTCCACTACCACTGCAATTTCTTTTTTTCATGGCTTCTTCCTTCACGCGAGCTCAGCCCTCCATCGTGGCCAGTCGCACCGTCCCCGTCTGCGATGAGGTCCCGAACAGACGACATCCCTCTAAATCCCCCAAACCCATACCCTAAACCCTATGTCACCGACGACCTCCCCACCCCTCCCCGTTAAGCTTCCTTCCCCACCTTCGCCGACGCCGTTGTGGCCAGCCGCGTCGTCCCCTTCGTCGGCGAGGTCTCGGACGGCCAACCATATTTCTAAAGCCCCCGACCCGCACCCTGGCCCTAAGTCCGGTCGCCGGTGACAACCCTCATGATGGGTTTCGCGGCATAGTAAATCAAAATTTTCTACGGAGCGAACAGAGGGAAAGCCAAGATCTAATCTAGGAGATGCAAACAACGAGAGAGATTGGATTAGATCTTCATACCCTTGAAGATTCGCACAGCGGAACGTTCGTCGGAACGTGGGTGATGTAGTCGTACTCGCTTCTCCTCCTCGCGATCCGATCCAATCTAGCACCACAAGTGGCGGTGCCTCCGTGAGATGCACACGTGCAGCACCTCGACGTCTCCTCCTTCCTCGGACCAGCAAGTATGGTGGAGAGATAGATTGGATCTACAACACGACGGCGTGGTGTATATGGTGGAGAATTTCTGCTGCAGGGCTTCGCCTACAAACAGTCGGGAGGGAGAGAGGAGGGTAGCAAGGCAACTAGGGTTGGAGGCAAGGTGTAGGGGGAAGGGGGCGCACCAGCCCTCTATTTATAGAGGGGGGGCGGCCAGCCCTTGCCCCTCCTCCAAGCCTTGGGCCGGCGGCCAAGGGAGGAAGGAGTGGGGGGCAAGGACTCTCCCCCTTCTAGAAACCCTATCTCTAGTTTAAACGATTTAAACCCTATAGGATCGGCTGGGCCCTATGGGGCCTTGTGCCCCCTGGCCCAATGCGGCCAGGACACTCCCTCATAGGCCCATGCCCCCTCCCGGAAGGTGGGGCCACGTTGGTCCCCTTCCGGAAGGTTCTAGAAGCTTCCGGTACAATACCGATTAACCCGAAACAATTCCGAACTCCAAAAACTGCATTGCCTTATATGAATCTTATTCTTCGGACCATTCCGGAACCTCTCGTGATATCCCGGATCCCATCCGAGACTCCGAACAAAAATTCATAAACCAATTATCCAATCTATCCTAGCGTCGAGACACGTTAAGTGTGTGACCCTGCGGGTTCGAGAATATGCAGACATGATCTTCTATCAATAATCAACAGCGGGGTCTGGGCACCCATATTGACTCCCACACATTCATCTATGATCATATCGGATGAACCACGATGTCAGGATTCAAACAATCCCATATATATATTCCCTTCGTCTCGCGATATTTTACTTGCCCGAGATTCGATCGTCGGTACCGTCATACCTAGTTCAATCTCGTTCACAGCAAGTACTTTACTCGTTCCGTAATCCGATATCACTTTGTGATTAACTCCTTAACCACATTCTTGCAAGCGGTGTTGATATCGATTACCGAGTGGGCCCGAAGTATATCTCTCCGACTTGGGAGGGACAAATCCCATCTCGATACATACAACCCAACAGATACTTTCCGATCACCTGAGAGACACCTTTATGATCACCCTCTCATAGGATGACGTTTGATGACCTCAAAGCTTTCTTCCGATACCAGGGAGTTGCATTATCTCATGGTCTAAGGAATACAATATTTGACATAAGAAAAGCTTCGCAAAGACGAACACGATGACACGATCTAATTGCTTCGCTTAGTTTGGGTCTGTCCATCATATCATTCTCCAATGATATGATCTCATTATCAATTGACAACTCATGTCTATGGTTAGGAAACCTTAACCATCATTGATAAATGAGCTAGTCCTTAGAGGCGTACTAGGGACACGGTGTTGTTCACAAACCACACAAGTATTAAAGTTTCCGCTTAATACAATTCTAGCATGGAATATAAACTTTATCATGAACAAGAGTTATAATAATAACATCTTTATTATTGCCTCTAGGGCATAATTCCAACACCTCACCCCTAACCCTAAGTCCGGCGAGCTCCTCATCCCCTTCCTGTCAAGTTTATTTCCTCGCCTCCGTCAGCAACACCGCGGCAAGCCACGCCGTCTCCTTCTCTAGCGAGGTGTTGGCGTGTTGTCGACACCTCGTTGGGAGACCCCAAGAGCAAGGTGTGATGAGCATAGCAGCAAGTTTTCCCTCAGTAAGAAACCGAGGTTGCGGGCCACCCCTAGGCCGCGCCTACAGGGGGTGTGGCCCACCTGCCTACCTCTAGCTCCGCCCTCTCATGTATGTATTCTCCTAGAAACCCTAATACACGGGGAGCGACCATAGAAAGATTCCGCTGCCTCTATGGGGCGGAAAAAAATGAGAGAGAAAGAGCTCTTCGGCAGACAGATTTCTGCGGGGGAAATTCCTTCCCGCAGAGGGGAGATCGTCGTCATCAACACCATCATCAAGCTAGACTTTATTAGGATCATCATCATCCACACCATCATCTCCACCAGCACCATCATCATCACTCCATCCCGTTGTAATAATTGTGTTGAATCTTGCATAGTTCTTAGGGGGAACTTTTCCAGTGTTGATTACTATTGTAGTTGATGCTTGTGAGTGGAACCATTGGATTATTGTTTATGTTCAGATTGTTATCCATTACCATATCATCTTTGATCTTGATCCATATGATGTCTCGTGAGTAGTTCGTTTAGTTCTTGAGGACATGGGATAAGTCATGTTGTCAGTAGTGGATCTGTGTTGAGATATTATTCAATGGTTTAGTATTTAAGTTGTGGTGCTATTCTTCTAGTGGTGTCATTTGAACGTCGACTACATGATACTTCACCATTTATGGGCCTAGGGGAATACATTGTGTATTTGGCTACTAATTATGGGGTTGCCGGAGTGACAGAAACCTGAATCCCCGTTAGGACACCATTGCACAAGGGAGTGTAGGATCTCAGAGTTTAAGGCTGTGGTTAGGTTTATACCTTAATTTATTTCTTGTAGTTGCGGATGCTTGCAAGGGGTTTAATCAAAAGTATGTATTAGTACAAGTAAGGTCGGTACATTATCACAAGTTCACGCACACAACACTTACAAAACCAAAGAAGACTACTCATCTATATGAAGTGAAAGCACTTGACAGAATTCCCATGTGTCATCGAGAACGTTTGGTCCTCATAAGTATTTCCACCGGTTTGTCCTTCGCTAAGAAAGGATTGGGCCACTTGCTGCAATTGTTTGTTGTCTTTATTACTTGCACTTTATTTCCTTGCTTTATCAGAAAACCCCTAAAAATCCGTTTGCTAAGTATTTACAGAGATTTCCTGCTGCATACCACTAGTCAACACCTTCTGCTCCTCGTTGGGATCGACACTCCTATTTATCGAAAGTACTACGATACACCCCCTATACTTGTGGGTCATCAAGACTATTTTCTGGCACCGTTGCCAGGAAGTGAAGCGCTATTGAAGAGTGGAACTGGTAAAGGAAACTTCTACTATGAGTATTGTTTTTTATTTCTATTTGTTACTTTTTTTCCAATATGAAAAACCCACTTGGTTTTCTGTTTGGGAAAACTACTACCACTGTTAGGGTAGTAGATGAACCACCACCTGTTAAGATAGATCCTTTTAAGATATCTACAAGTATTGTTGATCTTTTTATGGATAATTATTATTTAGGGGACGGAACTATCCATCCTGGTGATCACTTGCTTTTTATCCATAAATTATGCGGGTTGTTTAAGTGTGTAGGTATCACAACTGAACATGTGAAGAAGAAGTTACTCTCTATATCGTTGAAAGGAAGAGCTGAAGAATGGTATAAGCTGTTGAAGAATAGGCAATCCATGGAATGGGAGTAAATAGTACCTCTCTTTTACTCTAAATTCTATCATCCCAGTGAGATTCATAAGGGTAGGAATCTAATAATAACTTTTGGCCTCATGATGGAGAGAGTACAGTTGAAACTTGGGGGAGATTGAAGTTACTAATGCTTAAATGTCCTACTCATGAACTCCCTAACAATATTATTATCAATAACTTTTATGCTAGGATTTCTCTTCATGATAATGATTTACTAGATGCTTCTTGTGCTGGATCATTCACACATATGAAGGAAGAAGCTAAATGGGATCTCCTAGACCGTATTCAAGAGAACACTAAAGCATGGGAGAATGACAAAGTAAGGAAGTCAGGTATAAACTATGATTATGAATGCATTAAATCCTTTATGGGAACTGATGACTTCCGTGATATTAGTAATGAGTATGGTCTTGATTCTCAAAGTATTGTCAACTGTTTTAAGGCCTTTGCCTCTTACATAGAAATTCCTAAAAATAAGTAGAATAAGTACCATGCACCTTATAAAGATGTTGTTAATCATGTTCCTGTTAGAAATACCGAAGTTTATACTATTAATCATATTGTGCCTGAACCTTATGTTGAGAAAAAACCTTTCCCACCTAAGGTAAAGGAGTATTCTATGATAAGTAGTGCGAATAACAAAGGTATAAAGAAAGTTGTGGAACCTGATGAGCAAATAAACAATGAACATGTGGTAGCTATTGTGAAAGATCTTATCACTAGAAATATAGAGGATGAGCACATTGTCTTATGTGAATACGCTTCTAATATTATCTCTCATCCTAGGAAAGCTAGAAAAGCTAGTGTCCCTGTGCTTTCTGTTAGAATCGGTGATCATTGCTATTATGGTTTATGTGATATTGGTGCTAGTTGTACTGCTATTCCTTATGAGATTTATAGGGAAATTATGCATGAAATTGGTTCTTGTGAGCTTGAGGACATTGATGTGGTTATTCACCTTGCTAATAAGGAAACCATTTGCCCTATTGGTATTGTAAGAGATGTGGAGGTTCTTTTTGGTAAGATTAAATATCCTGCTGATTTTCTAGTACTTGGTTCTGAAGCTAGTAAAACCTGTCCTATTATCTTTGGTAGACCTTTCTTGAATACTTGTGGGGCTATCATAGATTGTAGGAAGGAAAAAGTTTTGACTAAGTTTGATGGAGATTCTTATGAGTTTAACTTTTCCAAATTTGCTAAAGCTCCTTACGAAAATAGCTTGCCTAATGAAGATTTCAGGGGTGAACAACTTGCTTCTATTGATCCAGTTTATGACCTTGGACCACTTTTTGATGATTGTAAGTATGCTCATTCTGATGATAAAGTTGTTTCATGTGACAACTATGTTGTCAACTTTATTCAAAGTGCTACTGAAAGTTATTATGAGAGAGGGAAATGTGGTTTTATGTATCTCAATAATATTAAGTTTCCCCGTTTTATGTTGAAAGCTTTGAAGTTGCATTTGTTTTGTCTTCCTATGCTGGTGGCCTTTTGTTTCAATAATTTGTTTTCTCATGAGACTCCTTTGCATAGGAAGTGGGTTAGACTCAAATGTGTTGGATATTTGCTTCTTGATGCTCTCATTCACTTCAAATTATATCTCCTATGTGAGCATATTTGAAATCATCAGGCCTAACTTAAAGGCAATAAAGAAAAGTACTTCTTGGGAGATAACCCAATAGTTTTGTTGAGTCTTGGAAGTTATTACCTCAGTAATAACCTGTAACATCCCAGCATTTAGGACCAACGAAGGGTAGATTTAGGAATATGTGAAATTGCAAGCATTCATCTGTAAAAATGTGGGTAAATTTTTCGCCAAATAAAAACCTAAAGTGATCAAGGTTTCTTTCATGCTTTGAGATTAGGTATAGCCTTGGAGGATGATTGTTATAAACTTTGATATGATCTTTGTGGATTAGTGTGTTTTGGGAAATGAAATTTGAATTTAAACTTGAGTGTTGAATTTATAATTCAAAAGGATTTAGGATTATGTTTGAGTAATTTGATTAAGTCCAGAGTTAACAATTAGTAATTCAAACTTTAAATGAAGATCACAATTAAGAAAAAGAATATTCATTCCATAATTTTATTCAATAAATAAGTTACAAAATGTAACTTATGAACATGATCAAGAATCTTTACAATAGTAATGAAATAAAATAAGAATCTTTATATATTGAGTAATAGTACAATCTTTATTACAAAAGAATAAAATAAAGATTACAAAAGAATAAAAGAAATATTACAAGTGACTATTCTATAAAGAAAATAAAACCTAAACTAAAGCTTTGAATCTTCAAGTCTTGTACCTGCAAAACAAAAGACAAGCTAAAAGAAAGTTAAAGATTAAAATATATTACTCTTAGAATTGACAGTGAGTTGCATTGTTCACTTTTTCATCATTGAGTAATCTTTAAAGGGGCAAGTTTCACCAATATAAAAGAACTGAATCTTTCAAAATTTAAGCCAGAAGTCAAATATCTCCAAACAGTAAGGAGGGGAAAGTTTCACCAGACAAGTAAGTGTAACCAGATAAAAGTAATTTTCATATCCAGAGCATATCCACAAGGTGCAGCAGACACACAAGCAGCACACACACCAAATTGCATGGTGTGTTTTGTCAGCACAGCATCAATAGACCACACACACACAAAACTACACAGCACAGCCGTGGGCAAGACAACCCCACACCATTTCCTTGTTCTTTCACACCAAGCACAGTAGCTAAACCAAACCAAACCAGAGTACATCAACCATAACCTTGATCATCTCACCAAGATGGTGACATAAGGAGGGGGAAGATCAGGTGGATAGCAAGATCAAGATCAACCCACTAGGACCAGGAGGTGGAGAGCTAGATCAAGGACAAGTCTAGGAGCTGGAAGTATCAGGAGGAGCATCAGATCAAGCTAGCCACACAACCAGCAAGATCAAGCCACAAGATCAACAACTTGCAACCCCAAACAACACCCAAGTGTGGTGAGCATCATAAAACATCCACATATTCTGTTCATCTTATTCAAACAGAAAAGCATGTGTTGTTTTACAAGTTAAACCTTTTAGTGATCACCCAAGTGGGGTGAACCTATCATAGAGGAAATTTGAAATATAAAGTCCAGTAGTAAACTCTACCAGATCCACCAGAATCTCAGACCAGCATCATAAATCCTGGTGATCATAAACAACTCACATATTCCAATATGTTCTCAAATAGCTTATATAATTTGGGCACATCTCCTAATGGAGTAGCACCTCAGATTTCATAAACTATATGTACCAACATTAAGCTATAAGCAAAACAATCATTTTAGCCAACTAGGATCCAAGGTTCAGTGAACAACCTTGATACTTAAGCATATCTGTGAGGGACAACAATATAGGAATCTAGTTCCTAAGACTCAGACCAACATCATAGGCATTGATCCTTAAAGAAAGAAGCTTACAATTTATCTTTAACAGATATCCAATCTTAAGCACTGACCATAGTAAATCCCAGTAGTAGAATCACCACTTGTGTGCCATTCTAGGATGGTGTCACAAGAACAAATTCTAAAACCAAGCCAAACAATTACTTAGCTTTCATAAATAAACTAGTAAGACAATAACTATCATTTTCCTGGAAACAATAACCAGGAATTAGGATCAGGTTTCTATGTGCAAAGTGTTACTGTAAGAAACTAAGTAACCTCAATCTGCACATGAATCCACAAGCTAACATTTACTGATGCAATGAATCACCATTGACATTACTACTATCAGTACTGGAGTACTAACAGTAGAGAAACACAATAAGCATCAACCTAACCAACCAGGTTTCACAGCTATACCATCATCTTAACCAAGCTTTATCACCAATCTGAGAAAACACTACTGAACCACTAGCATCAGATCAAGAATATCATCAGATAACCAAAACATCACAGAAACCACTGAAGTGCAGTGAGCACAATCTTCACTAGGCATCACTACCAGATCAAATCATCATCTTACAAGCACAAAGAGGGATGAATCCTAGAACCAGGGAAGAACCCTAGAAAAAATATGAACCCTAATGAGGGATGGCCACTAGTTACACACATATGAACTCAGAGGAGGTATTGGCACGAGTGATAACCAACAACTAACTCACCTGTGGTCCTCGCTATAGGATAGAAGAGGAAGTAGAGGGGGTCGACGAGCACGACGACACGGGGAGCACCCCAAGGGGGCGCTGCGACCCACACCACGCCGAGGCGGCTACCCTCACCATGCCTGAAGGTGAGGAACACCAGCACAGCACACGGCAGCAGCGGCGGCGATAACACCAGCACCACCCCAAACCCTAGGGTTCGGGATGGAGCTAGTCTGGTCACGTGGAAGCTCCAAATCCATATCGAATTGGACAGGAAAGTAGAGCATGGTAGACAACCCCGCCATGCACCACAGCAGCGGCTAGGGAGGACCACAGCGGCGAGCAGTGCACGGCGGCGGCGCCATCGACCACGGGGTCTAAGAGGAGAAGAAGAAAGATGAAATCGAGAGAGTGACAGAGAGAGTGTGGGCTGGGTTGGGCCAGGACCCCTTCGGGGTGTCGTTTTGGTTCTACCCTATTGGGCCACAAGGGCCTAATAAACCAAAACAGGCAACCCATTTACCTAAAGGCAGTTTTTAATAAATAAGAAAAGACCAAAATGCCCCTGAAATTAAATAAATTCTAGAAAATAAAGTAAAATTCCAAAAATTATAAATAAAATATTTTTGGATTCACAATAATCCAAACCATCCAAATAAATTAAGAAATAAAATTTTACACGTATAAATTTTATTAAGAATTTTGTAATATATATATTCCTTATGGAATTTTACAAAATTATTAAAAGATGCTAAAAATAAATAAAAATCACTTTCATTATATATTAATATTGTAGTATTTTAGAAAAATACTAAACAAATATTTAATATCAATTTTTGGTATTTAAATGATAATTCTTAAAGGAATTATTAAATAAATAAAATTCATATAAAAGGAAATAAAATAAAATAATACAATATTCAATAAATATTAAAAATTAATATTTATAAATCCTTTATTATTAAAAAGGATTTTTATAATTTAAATAATGGGGGAGAATACATATAAAGCTAAAGAATGCATTACATTACTTTGCATAATCATTTTGCTTCTTTAAGTATTGTCCTTACCGGGCAATAATGATGTTTTTTTAGACATAGAAGCTCAAGGTCCAGTGCAAGCATCAGACTTTACCACCTTGCAATCACAAGGCAAGTTCATCACTTGCTCATATCCTTTTGAAGAGTCTTTATCAAAGTATTTGCAAATTGTGTGTTATCATATATACTCCAAAGAAATAAAATATTATTTTCACAAATAAAGAAATCTTAGATATCATCCTAAGTGATGATATAATGAAGCAATAGAACTTAGGGTTCTATTTGCAATAATGATGATCAATTAGGGACTTAATAACCCATGACATCAGTGATTCTAGCGCCATATATCACGCGTTGGCCATGAGATTTGGAATGGGACAGCGAAGTCAGCCGTATCTTCTTCCTCTCGCATGTATCCGGATGTGCAGGTCGTGGCTGTTATCCTCGTAGCGTGCATATTAATTGGTAATTCGTAGAGGATGTGTAGCATATGGGTGGGAACCCTCAACGTCCCATGATAGTTCTGGCATCTAACGGTCTGTACAAACCATTGCCGTAATTCAATATGTGGGCATGGTGTACACCAAGGAGGCATGCGAGGTTGCGAAGGGGCAGTGATTGGCTTGGACCAACTACTAGGCCCCACATCATGGAATTGTGGATAGGAAACTACGCCCGGTTGTGCAACAAGGAGTTGATCTCTCATGGGTAAAGTAACGCCCCTCTGCAGAGTGTAAGAATTGTAACTTGTTACTCCCTGTTCTGGGAAGGAGCTCCGAACGCGGAAGGAAAGGAACTCCTTGAAAGTTCTGGTCAACCTGTGAAGGCTGATGGTCATAGATTTTTATAATAAAATCAATCTTTGAAGAAAGATTTACAAAAACTGCACAGTGTCAAGGATTTATAGTCCAAGGAGGTAGTTAGAGCATCAAACTTCCCACCTGGCATATAATGAACTTGTTGGGTAACAATGTTACTCATCCTTTCCTTTGATCCCTTGCTTAGACTCTGAGGATCCCGAAGACATGCCAATGTATGCAGCCGAATGCCAAGAAGATGTGTTCTACGAGGAGCCTGACCTGTCAGGAGGTGTTGAAGGAGTGGATTACCAAATACGCTATGGTGTCGATGATAACGAGTCCAACTAAGTATCCTAGTTAGTAGTAACTGATGGAGCCGATCAGCATGAACCATATAAAATAAGCTGCTAAGCTCAACTCCTAGATGGAGTTGCTACTTTTAAATTCCGATGAAACACTTTATATTTTGGTTTGTAAGTTGAATCCTTTTGAAGTCTTGAACTTCTGGTATTGTAATAATAATAATGTGTGAATGTTTGTAATATGGACCCACTATGTTTATGTTGTACCACTATGAGGGATGTGATATTTACAGAACGGTGTTCTGTGGATGTCATGTCAACGACTATAGTGTACTACACATGCAGTGGTATGCTGGGTCACCGCATAACCTCTCCTTATCCTTTTTGTTTTGGTTTTTGTATCAAGATCAACTACTTTTGAGAAGTAGAGGAGTTGTAAAAAGTGGCTGTCCCGGGACAGATTTTTGTGCTGCATTGTAAATATTCGTGAAGGAGATCAGTACAACGGATGGAGCTGCATTTTCTGTGCTTGTTCTCTAGGTTGTTATACAACTTTCATTAGATTTGCACTTTTCAATTTGAGCAACAGAAGTTTTTCAAAAAAATCAATCTTTACCTACTGGTCTGTTTTGACTGATTTCTGCCATCATTTGCATTTGCTTCTTATATTGATTCCCTTTTAGATTCTTTTTGAGGTTTTTGGAAAGGAGTTAATACAGTAGATTTTGTTTTGATGGATTTCAGTTGAAGTTTGAGCCTAAAGGTTTATTGTTTTTGCATACACTAATGTTGCCATTGAGGTTTGTGTAAGGCCTTGTATGAAGGGGAATTTCCAGGAGAATGAGAAAAGGAATCTACATAGTTCGTCTTTGAGTAGGTAAAAAGTGGTGAAAACAGAAGGTTCGTGAAAACCTTACCTTTTTATATTTTTCATGTTTTTATTACATCCGGAAGGTTACGAGACGAAACAGAGGAGGAAACGGAGGCCAGGGTGGCCACATCCACCTTAGGCGCGGGCCCCAGTTGGCCGCGCCTGGAGGGGTGTGAGCCCCTTGAACTCCGTCTCTGCTTCCTTTTCGCACAGTACCTTCCTTATGCATTGAAACTTCGTAATATATAACCCCCCCATATCCCCCGAGGTTCGTGTGTCGTGTTCTCATCGTGTTTCTGTTTCGATCTATTTCTGTCAGGCAGATTCTCAGTTTTGGAGTTACAATGTCTTCCTCTGGATCAGCCATAGAGGATTCCTCCGCGGATGTCATCAACCCGTATATGTATGAGTTGAAGATTCATCCTAAGGAGTTGATTCTCAAGGATGGGAAGGTGCAGATGAAAGAAGTTCAAGGCCCTAAAGGATAAGAAAGTCTGGAAGACAGGATGGAAGCATTGGAGCAGGAAGTTTTCAGGTACAAGAAGATGGCAGAACGCGAAGTGGATGTCATCCATAAGATAAGATCAGAACTCATCGCCAAGCACAAGGAGTAGGTTGCTGAGCTCTGAGACGAAATCCTCTCACTCCATCAGGCCACTAACCAATTACAAGCACAACTCTACGACATACAAAATCAAAACTGTGAGTATGAGGCTAGATTTAACCGCATAAGCTCTGCTGCTAGTTTCAGGATTGTGGAAACCAAGACATCCTTTGTGGATGGGGAGCCTTTACCTTGAAAGTCTGATGATGACAAGGGACCACCACCGAAGGAGTAATTCGTCATCAGGTTTGGCATCCCCTTGGCTTGTTCGAAACTTGGGGGGGGGGGGGTGTCGCGGTATCACATCATTATCTTTTACCTTTTTAGTAGATTCATATCTTTGGTAGAGAAGTTATCTTATAGGTTGGTTTGCATTGTGGAACTATCTCTCCTTTAGTTGGTTATCTATGTATTCCTTGGTGTGAGTGCCTTTATGGAATATTAATGAGAAGTCTCATCTTTTACCTTTTGTACTTATTTTAGTTTGCAATCTCTATTATATGATTGATCTTGTTGATCAGTATTGGTATCACTTTAGGAGCATCAAGTAGATCTAAATTGGTTTTGGAAAACCGAGCTCTAGTCAGTAGCAACACTTTTTGAGGTTTGAAAGGAAAAGAGAAAAAGCTTACAGGTATTTTGTATCATTTATTTTCTTTCTTGATTGGCTCATAAGCTTAGTATTCTTTATTTAAGATCTTTTGTGTCTTCAAGGAATATTGCATGTTTGGCTTTATCACTTGTAGGTTTGCTTGTTTCCTTCAACTCTTTTGCTTGCTACCCAGCCTTGCTAGCCAAAAACCTGTTTTGAGAAGGCATACTTCTCATGCATCCAACCCCTTTGAACCAAAACCTGTGCCATTTGTGTCCACCATATCTACCTATTAGCATTATTGCTATTCCAAGCAAATTCTCAAGCTTCATCTATATTTCGAATTAAAAAATATTTTGTTATGAGAAAACTAGTTAGTAAAGCTCTCACGAACTTGATGGCACACCTTATTTTCTTGCCCCTAATAAACTTGAACCATTGTGTCATCGAAGTTGTATATGCTTGCATCTATATGTTGGGATTAGAAGAACCGTGTTGTCACGGGGAACGCTTTCAACACTTATGGATACATATCCAGTTGATATCATGCTCTTTTGTTTGCGGATGTCGTCGGTGTGAAATAAAAGGGAGCTTGTAATTCCATGGAGTTATGTATGTGTGTTAGAGAAACGCTTGGGCCGCTAGCCTAAGCCATGCCTAATCATGGTGGAAACTTGTAGCATAACCATAGTGAGCAATCTATGAAGCATCCTCAATAAAAACCTATGCAAATAGCAAATAAAAAGCTCGTTGAGATGCTCACTGTCTGCTTGCCTTGTCATTTTGATTATGGGATAGCTCCTGTATCATGTGCAAGGGGTACCCCGTTGGCGGTTCTTTGTGATACACATGTACTTACAATGACAAGAACTTACCGGTAACTAAAGTTGAGTAGCATGAGGAGCGGCCCTCGTACTCAAGGGACATGAGATTGCCAACTTATATTTAGTCAAGCATATACTCCGTCTTTGTTCACTTTAACCTTAATCACCTCAAGATGCTTATGATAGGGGCAATGAGAGCTCAAAGCTAGTAAGTACCATAATATTTTGGAAGCTCTTTATGAACTTGAAATCCCTGCTTCGCTCTATGAAGGGCCTTTCTTCTACTTCTAAGATGAGTCAGTAAACCTACTTCCTCTATATCTCCAGCAAGCATTTGAGTTGTTGTGTTTCAAGCATTCATATGATGATTTATTCAATCATGTTGTTTATCTTCCTTGTTTGCACAAGACTCTTATCTAATGAGTACTACATTGAAATCCTTCATTGTGAAAAACCTTTTATGTTTGAGAAAAGAGTTCTCTTGTTGTGAAACCTCCTCTACAAAAGCTTTATTTGTGAAACTGTTTGCCAGTTGTTCTCTGACCAAGAACAAAGTTTGCCAATCCCAATTATGATTTATCTCTATGCATCTCTATTGTGACTCCTCTACTTGTTGCAAGCTAAGTTATATAATGGTGAGTTGCTTCCTTCTATGAGTTGTGTAATGGTAAGTGTGATGCTTCTTGTCTGTATTCTTTTATCGACACTTCACTCCATAAACCTGTGGACATGTTTACTGAGCTCATTTTTCGCTTGGGGACAAGCGAAGGTATAAGCTTGGGGGATTTGATACGTCCAATTTGCATCACCATTCTATGTCCTAATTTGCCTCTATTCATTGATATATTTCATATTAAGAGGTGTTACTTATGTATTTTCATTTGTTTTTGCATGTTGGATAATTCTTGGAGGATGAACTGCCGGAGTCAGGATTCTGATGGAAAAAGAGGTGTTTTGATGCAATTTCGCGAAGATCAGAAAAATACCAGAAAACTACGGAAAATCCTATTTTCCTAGAAGACGAAGGATGCCAGAAGGGGAGGCATAGATGGGCCACAGGGGTCCCACACACCCCAGGCATGGGCCACCCCTAGGCCACGCCTACTGGGGGTGTGGCCTACCTGGCCTACCTCTGGCTCCGCCCTCTCGCCTATATCTTCTCCTAGAAATCCTAATACACGGGGGAGCGACTACAGAAAGATTCTGCCGCCTCTGCGGGGCGGAAAACACCAAGAGACAAAGAGCTCTCCGGCAGACAGATTTCTACCGAGGAAATTCCTTCCTGGAGAGGGAATATCATCGCCATCAACACCATCATCAAGCTAGACTTCATCGGGATCATCATCATCATCCGGAACATCATCTCCACCAGCACCATCATCATCACTCCATCCCAATGTAACAATTGTGTTGAATCTTGCATAGTTCTTAGGGGAAACTTTCCCGGTGTTGATTACTATTGTAGTTGATGCTTGTGAGTGGAACCATTGGATTATTGTTTATGTTCAGATTGTTATCCATTACCATATCATCTTTTATCTTGATCCATATGATGTCTCATGAGTAATTCGTTTAGTTCTTGAGGACATGGGAGAAGTCGTGTTGTTAGTAGTGGATTTGTGTTGAGATATTATTCAATGTTTTAGTATTTAAGTTGTGGCGCTATTCTTCTAGTGGTGTCATGTGAACATAGACTACATGAAACTTCACCATTTATGGGCCTAGGGGAATGCATTGTGTATTTGGCTACTAATTTTGGGGTTGTCGAAGTGATAGAAACCTGAACCCCTGTTAGGACACCATTGCACAAGGGAGTGTAGGATCTTAGAGTTTAAGGCTGTGGTTAGGTTTATACCTTAATTGCTTTCTTGTTGTTGCGGATTCTTGCAAGAGGGAGTATGTATTAGTCCAAGTAAGGTCGCTACATTAGCACAGGTTCGCCCACACAACACTTACAAAACCAAAGAAGACTACTCGGCTATATGAAGTGAAAGCACTTGACAAAATTCACATGTGTCCTCTAGAACGTTTGGTCCTCATAAGTATTTTCACCGGCTTGTCCTTTGCTAAGAAAGGATTGGGCCACTTGCTGCAATTGTTTGCTGTCTTTATTACTTGCATTTTATTTCCTTGCTTTATCAGAAAACCCCTAAAAATCCGTTTGCTAAGTATTTATAGAGATTTCCTGCTCCATACCACTAGTCAACACCTTCTGCTCCTCGTTGGGATCGACACTCCTCTTTATCAAAAGTACTATGATACACCCCCTATACTTGTGGGTCCGGCCTACTACAGCACCTTCCGCATCACAGGGGTATGCGGCGCTAGCGAGTAGCGCCGCTTTAGGCGGAATTTAGCATTTCACGATAACAATGCCTGACTGGCTGCCCCTGCGTGGGTTCGCCGTTCGGTTCGATGATGGAACCAGATTTGCAGAGCTTCTCAGGAGGGCCTAGGGCTCCTGGGGCAACATTGGCCTTCGGGGCGTCAACCTGGTGGGCCGCTACCACTACCTTCTTGTTTCAATCAGGCAAATGAGTCGGTGGGCTTTTTCTCTTCTGCCCACTGACTCATTTGCACGGCAGGCAGCCCTGAATCAGCCGCGTCTTGCTCTTATAAGAGCACGATTTATGGAGGCGGTGGTAGGTGCCATCTAGTGATTTTTTTTAAATAATACATTTTTTATTCAATTTCACAAATAATACACGGAATGAGGAATTTGTGAATCTAACGGGCCGTCTTCTTTTCAAAAGACGACCGGACCTGGTCTTTATTTGAAAATCTGACATGCCTCCTCTTTAATTCAAAAGCCGACCAGGTGCGCTGTCGGACGACAGGGAAGGCCGGCCCTACGGTCGGCTTTCCAAAAGACGACCGTCTCCGTCGTTATTCGAAATAAAGACGATCGCATTGATCATGCATGCTACGTGTTGTTTAACCCATCTAAATTCATTTTAGGGTTGGCGCCATTGTTTCACGCTGTTTTCTCCCGCCATCTCTTCGCTCCATTTTCTCCCGCCATCTCTTCCTGCCGTTTTTCCCGCCATTGCTTCCCGCCGTTATTTCCCACCACCGTTTCCTGCCGTTTTTTCCCGCCAATTCTTCTCGGTGCCTCTATAAATCCGGGCAACGAAATGTTATCTCTTCACCCAGTTCATCTTTCCCCCCTCTTACTCTCTCATTTCCCTCTCCTCTGCATCATGAGTGTGCCCCGTTCAGACGCAAAGTGTAGGGCTAGCAAGCTTTCCACTATGACGGACGCGTTTCCCTGGCCATAGATGTTCATTGACCTATACCATTTAGCCAGAAATGTTATGATAGACAATAAACCAGCCCAATAGGAGGACCTCCTCGTTTGTGATTTAGCTCTGGCTGAGCTTGGTAAGGCAGTCCATCGGAGAGGGTGGGAACTAAGGACCCCAAATCAGGTACGAGAGGAGCTTATCAGGATCCAGGCTAGGTTGGACACGCTAATTTTCAGTAGTGAAGCTGACATGCTACAGAAGGCTGAGTCACCTTGGGCCTGGATAGAAGAGAGCAAAGATGAGGATGATATCTTCATGCCGCCATCCGTTGGAACCAAGGCGAGAGCTGAGTGGGACAAGAGGCAGGATAAGAAGAAAGCGCAGGCCAAGAAGAGCAATGACAAGAAGAGCAAGGGCGAGGGATCATCGAAGGGAAAGGGCGATCCATTGTCGAAGGGAAAGGCATCATGCTAGGGATAGAGAGGGCTCTTATTTATGTATCGCAAGTTATGTTGAACTATGTTGCAAGCTATGTTGAAGTGTTTGTTGAATAAAATCGTGAAATAATAGAAAGGTGTCTTATACATAGGTAGATAAATGTCTAATACATAGATAGATATCACTGGTGTCGACGGCGAGGTGGTGGAGGCCTCGGTGTACTCCATCCGTATCTGTGGGGTGGCATCACATCACGGGGAGGTGCAGTTGACCCTTCACCTTGATCCTGCATTTCCTGTGTGGGGAAAGATGGTGGAGTACCTGGCTGATACTGGCCAAACTAGTTTACCTACTCATGTTGTGTCTGCTGATCCTCGTCGTCATTAGTGTCCCATGAACCGTAGTCTCCTGCCCGTGTACAAGAAATTAAGTACTGAATGATGTCGTGCTGCATCTAACAATAGTAGGAAGGGACAAGCTTACCCTGAGGATGATATTGTGGTCAATAAGCGAAGTCCATGTAGGGGATCTGCTGCTGCTGCCACTGGTCAAAAGTAAATTGAGATTGCTGCCACTGTTCGGAAGTAAACTGTGATTGCTGCCACTCCAAGACTCTAGCCTGGTCTAGAGGTGGTGCTCTCGGCGACGCCTGCTATGGGAGTCATGGACGAGGCACATGGCGCAGTGGAGGAGGAATCTGCTCCTCATGCCACCCCGAGCCTCCACCCTGGTCTGGAGAAGGTGGCTGCTGCATGGGTGGACGCTGGGTGCGCTCCTCCATGGATCGACGCGGTGGGCACTGTGCTGCTCGGTGTTGAACAACGTCCGAGACGCTGGTGCACGTGATGGTCGCGTAGATACGCTGTAGCTTATCCCCGACACGTCGGGAAAAGGACTGAGCCTGCTCAAGAGTCACAAGAGGAACGGACGAAAGAGATCGTCCGTACTGAGCCACCTCGGTCTATAGCTCCCACGTCATGTCGTCCTGCATTTGACTCATAGTTAAGTACGCACTATATAGGCACTCATGTTCATTATGCTCTAAAAAGTACTTACCGCTGACTGTCTGGACTCCAGCATTGACTGGCTAGGGTATATCTCATCGTCATGTGCGTGTGCAATGGGACGTAGCCGTGTCCTCGACATGTACATCTGTAAGTATCCGTGGAATATCTCCATATCAAACGGGCCAACGTGCCATACTTGTGTCGTTGCATTCTCCCACTCGTTGACGTAAACCGTGACCCATTGGAGCCTTGAGTGGAGGTTTTGCTAGTACCTTTCCAAGAGTACCTGTCATTACAATTTGTTAGACCATCATTAAAAAACAGAGATGAAGTAAGACACATTCCTGATGTACACATATTTACTTACGTGTGCATGACATCTGGAAGGGGAACATCCGAACATGGGGGGTCTACCATCTGGCAAAGACCAAACTGCAGCACGACCCTCTGTTGAGACATCTCCTCAACTAGGAAATCAAAGATGATCTTCGATTTATTCAGCCAGTACTCTTGATCTCTAGTTCACATAATAGATAACATGTCGGGATATCGTGTGTGTCGTGCCTGAAGGGTGTACGGCTCCCAAATCACGTCATCCTCTTTCAGTGTGTCGAACTGCTCGCTGAATGATGGATAGCATCTAACGACTTGCTCTCCTGCGAAATGACACTGCATGACAAAATAGTTGTTAGTATCCTTCATATTGTAGTACCAGAAGTGCAATTTATTAAGACGCTACACTGACCTTGCGACGGATCCAGTGAGTGACAAATGTAGGCAAGTCAGTTCGCTCTTGGTCGAACAGCAGGTCAGACTGGTAGACAATTGTTTCATGTTCCTCGTTGCCAACTATTTGGTTGACACTTACTTCTGGACGTCCGATAGGGAACCTCTCCGATGAACACAGCTGCAGCAACAATGGGCATCCTAGCAAGGCAGACCTGTCCTTGGTTAACTGGCAAGCATTGCGCATACCTCGGTACGTAACTGCTAAGACAGCTGAACCCCAACTCCACTGTGTGCTGTCTTCCTGGCATGTCGCCTCCGCGATCCCTCTAGCAAAATGGATGTATCGCGCACTAATGTTCGACACGTGGTTATCAATGAACATCACCTTCCCGAGCAGCCACATAATGTATCCCTCCAGGCTGCGTGTAATGTGTGGCACAGTCATCGGAGTGGCTGGGAACCCAAACCTCTGGATTTGCATTGGCAAATAGAACAATTATCAGTACCGTGAGATATGACGGATAGAACAAATACGAAGAATGAAACGCACGTGATACTGCTCCAACCATCCAAATTTTGGCCCATGATTTTCACTAGAAAAGGCATGAGCTCCATCATGGATGCCAAAGAACCGTTGGGACATGTCTTGGGCCCAATTTGCCGGTGGATCCACTGGGCCTATGGGCACGCCAGCCAACGGAAGTCCCAGCAAGTATGATACGTCCTGAAGGGTAGGAGCCATCTCTCCCTAGCGAAAGTGGAAAGTGTGAGTCTTGGGCCTCCATCGATCCACCAAGCACGTGAGCAAAGACGAGTCATAGTGTAGGCGAGTAGTCTGGAAGCCATGTTGTCGCCCTTCTATCTCCTCCATACGAGTGGCCTCAACCAAACGAACGAATGGTAAGATCCCAACCCACTTCAATCTGCATATGGAGATAGCACAACAGTTCAGTTACTTTGGCCCATAAATATCCCAACAACAAGAGAAATAAATGACACATACCTCTAAAGCCAATCAGGGTGTATGCACCAGTTCGACATGGGAGTGCGAGTCACTAGGTGCTTCAAGGTCCCCGGGTTAGCATCCAGTACTGTCGACCGGTGTTTTCTATCTATGTCAGCATTCAGCAAAGATCCATCCATCTGCACATAACAAATTGCGGTGACCCAGCATACCACTACATGATGTAGTATACTATAGTCGTTGACATAACACCAATAAAACACCGTTCACTAGTATTACATCCCTTAGAATGGCACAACAGAAACACATCGGGTCCAATACATGGCTAAAGGTTTAACTCACTCTTTACACAAGAAATTAAGTACTGAATGATGTCATGCTGCATCTAACAATAGTAGGAAGGGGCAAGCTTACCCTGAGGATGAGATTGTGGTCAATAAGCGAAGTCCATGTAGGGGATCTGCTGCTGGTGCCACTGGTCGAAAGTAAATTGCGATTGCTGCCACTGTTCGGAGGTAAACTGTGATTGCTGCCACCCCAAGCCTCTAGCCTGGTCTAGAGGTGGTGCTCTCGGCGGCGCCTGCTGTGGGAGTCATGGGCGAGGCACATGGCGCAGTGGAGGAGGAATCTTCTCCTCATGCCACCCCGAGCCTCCAGCCTGGTCTGGAGAAGGTGGCTGCTGCATGGGTGGACGCTGGGTGCGCTCCTCCATGGATCGACGCGGTGGGCACTGTGCTGCTCGGTGTTGAACAACATCCGAGACGCTGGTGCACGTGATGGTCGCGTAGATACGCCATAGCTTATCCCCGACACGTCGGGAAAAGGACTGAGCCTGCTGACGAGTCACAAGAGGAACGGACGAAAGCGATCGTCTGTACTGAGCCACCTCCGTCTGTAGCTCCCACGTCATGTCGTCCTCCATTTGACTCATAGTTAAGTACGCACTATATAGGCACTCATGTTCATTATGCTCTAAAAAGTACTTACCGCTGACTGTCTGGACTCCAGCGTTGACTGGCTAGGGTATATCTCATCGTCATGTGCGTGTGCAATGGGACGTAGCCGTGTCCTCGACATGTACATCTATAAGTATCCGTGGAATATCTCCATATCAAACGGGCCAACGTGCCATACTTGTGTCGTTGCATTCTCCCACTCGTTGACGTAAATCGTGACCCATTGGAGCCTTGATTGGAGGTTTTGCTAGTACCTTTCCAAGAGTACCTGTCATTACAATTTGTTAGACCATCATTAAAAAACAGAGATGAAGTAAGACACATTCCTGATGTACACATATTTACTTACGTGTGCATGACATCTAGAAGGGGAACATCCGAACGTGGGGGGTCTACCATCTGGCAAAGACCAAACTGCAGCACGACCCTCTGTTGAGACATCTCCTCAACTAGGCAATCAAAGATGATCTTCGATTTATTCAGCCAGTACTCTTGATCTCTAGTTCACATAATAGATAACATGTCGGGGTATCGTGCGCATCGTGCCTGAAGGGTGTACGGCTCCCAAATCACGTCATCCTCTTTCAGTGTGTCGAACTGCTCGCTGAATGATGGATAGCATCTAACGACTTGCTCTCCTGCGAAATGACACTGCATGACAAAATAGTTGTTAGTATCCTTCATATTGTAGTACCAGAAGTGCAATTTATTAAGACGCTACACTGACCTTGCGACGGATCCAGTGAGTGACAAATGTAGGCAAGTCAGTTCGCTCTTGGTCGAACAGCAGGTCAGACTGGTAGACAATTGTTTCATGTTCCTCATTGCCAACTATTTGGTTGACACTTACTTCTGGACGTCCGATAGGGAACCTCTCCCATAAACACAGCTGCAGCAATAATGGGCATCCTAGCAAGGCAGACCTGTCCTTGGTTAACTGGCAAGCATTGCGCATACCTCGGTACGTAACTGCTAAGACAGCTGAACCCCAACTCCACTGTGTGTTGTCTTCCTGGCATGTCTCCTCTGTGATCCCTCTAGCAAAATGGATGTATCGCGTACTAATGGTCGACACGTGGTTATCAATGAACATCACCTTCCCGAGCAGCCACATAATGTATGCCTCCAGGCTGCGTGTAATGTGTGGCGCAGTCATCGGAGTGGCTGGGAACCCAAACCTCTGGATTTCCATTGGCAAATAGAACAATTATCGGTACCGTGAGATATGACGGATAGAACAAATACGAAGAATGAAACACACGTGATACTGCTCCAACCATCCAAATTTTGGCCCATGATTTTCACTAGAAAAGGCCTGAGCTCCATCATGGATGCCAAAGAACCGTTGGGACATGTCTTGGTCCCAATTTGCCGGTGGATCCACTGGGCCTATGGGCACGCCAGCCAACGGAAGTCCCAACAAGTATGATACGTCCTGAAGGGTAGGAGCCATCTCTCCCTAGCGAAAGTGGAAAGTGTGAGTCTCGGGCCTCCATCGATCCACCAAGCACGTGAGCAAAGACGAGTCATAGTGTAGGCGAGTAGTCTGGAAGCCATGTTGTCGCCCTTCTATCTCCTCCATACGAGTGGCCTCAACCAAACGAACGAATGGTAAGATCCCAACCCACTTCAATCTGCATATGGAGATAGCACAACAATTCAGTTACTTTGGCCCATAAATATCCCAACAACAAGAGAAATAAATGACACATACCTCTGAAGCCAATCAGGGTGTATGCACCAGTTCGACATGGGAGTGCGAGTCACTAGGTGCTTCAAGGTCCCCGGGTTAGCATCCAGTACCATCGACCGGTGTTTTCTATCTATGTCAGCATTCAGCAAAGATCCATCCATCTGGACATAACAAATTGCGGTGACCCAGCATACCACTACATGATGTAGTATACTATAGTCGTTGACATAACACCAATAAAACACCGTTCACTAGTATTACATCCCTTAGAATGGCACAATAGAAACACATCGTGTCCAATACATGGCTAAAGGTTCAACTCACTCTTTACACAAGATCCAGAGAACACTCTAGGTTAAAGAGAGAGAAAGAACTTCTTACAAAGAAGGATCAAAGATGAACAACACAAGAACTAATATGCTACTAAGAATGGTATCTTAACAAAAGGGCTGACATTGTTGTTACTGCAATGCACTACAGAAATAGGTTCTTTGGTTAGAGAGTATATTCCTATTTAATCTGTAATTTCGTCTTCACTTGAGTTGAGGTATTTGTTGACTTCCTTGTCTTTGTTGAAGAGCTTTAGCTTTGGATGATGATTCCTGGAGCATAACTTGATGTAGATGTTGTCTATCTCGGCTTCAGAATCTAGCAAGGGTTAAGAAGATACTTTGAGTACGAGCGTACTCAACAAGTTCACTACAAAATGAGTGTTTGATGCACGATAACTTCAGCCACAGACCATAGGTCGTAGGCAATGCAATTTTTTGTAAACATTTCTTCAAAGGTTGCTTTTATTCTGAAAAGCTATGTCCGTCAGCCTTCACGAGCTTACCCGAAATTTCATGGAGTTCCTTTCCCACCGTGTTCGCAGCTCCTTCCCGGAACAGGGAGTAACAAGTTACAGTTCTTACACTCTGCAGAGGTGCGTTACTTTACCCATGAGAGATCAACTCTTTGTTGCACAAGCGGGCAGCATATTCTCGTCCACAATTCCATGATGTGGGGGCTCAGAAGATGATCCAATCCAATCACTGCCCCCTTCGCGACCTCGCATGCCTCCTTGGTGTACACCATGCCCACATATTGGATTACGGTAATGGTTTGTACAAACCGTTAGATGCCAGAACTATCATGGGATGTTGAGAGTTCCCACCCATATGATGCATATCCTCTACGAATTACCAATTAATATGCATGCTACGAGGATAACAGCCACGACCTGCACATCCGGCTTCATGCAAGAGGAAGAAGATACAACTGACTTCTTCATCCCATTCCAAATCTCATGGTTAACGCGTAATATACGACACAAGAATCACATGCGACATTGGTTGTTAAGTCCTAGATAATATGTTCCTTTACCATCGGAACTTTTATAGTAAGTTATTACCTCATGGTAATAACCTATAATCACATTATTATGAAAATAGTGTTTTCAGACCTTTTTGAAATGCAGGTGATGTCCACATTGGATTTGTAAAATACTTTACAGAAAATAACCAAAGGACATGAGCAAGTGTGAACTTGCCTTTTGTGATTGCAAGATTATGCACTCACGATCTTCAAGATGATATAAGATCCAATATCTGAAATCAGCATCATTGTTCCGGTAAGTACTAATGTTTAAAGAAGCAATATGTTCTTATGCATAAGTAATGTGATGCATTTTATAAACGTGAATCCCGGGGATAACGTTGTTCTAGTGTTTGGGTACTAGAAATGATGTATTTGAAATGTGTTGTACTTTTGGATGAGTTTTATACTCGTGCTTCTTATTAAGGCTTGTGAGTGTGTGAAACAATCATATAATTACAATATCATAAAACAATAGGACACACACAAATGTGAAATGCTACTCAAGATTGCTTATATAAGAGTTCTTGTTCGAAGTGGCAAAAAGAATAACATTTAAAGAAAAGATTTCTTTTCTAAGGTCTAAACAACCTTTGTGGTTAGTTGAGTCTAGTTGATGTTATTTGTGCTTGCTTGAACAGTTTGGGCTTGAAATGCTTTATGACTTATCTATATTAGACCAAAGTTAACTATAGAATGTCTAACAATGTTTATAGTATTATATTTAGAGTCTTGTAGAGTAAAGTTAACTATAAAACATAGATAGTTTAAAAGTATAATGGTTATAACATTTGTATTTTGTGTACTTGGTAATGTTGCCTTAAGGTTACTTAAGAATGGTTATATTTTTCTTTGATGTGGTGGTTTTCTTGATTTTATAATGGAACAGTATCACTTACCCTTTTATGGGTGAGTGGTTATAGTTTGTAAATCATGGAGTAATGTTACTTAATTGCTAATGAGTTCACTATAGTGGTTTAGTATGTTGATAAACTTGTGGTTAAAGTAAAGGAAATAAGTTTTATTTAACTACAAATTATTCTTGAAGATTTTATATTTGATAAGGATTCTCTTTAGAAAATATTACACATCTATGGTTGAGGAGAATTCAATAAAATTATAATTACAATGTGTTAAACTATTTTGACTTCATATTATTAATGTTGAAGACTAATACTATTTATTAGACTCAATTGGTTAATTTTGGACATATTAGCAATTTTAATTTACCCTTGTATGAATTATCAATTAAGTAAATAAGTTTAAATTTGAGATATTAAAGTATTTGAATTTTTTTATTTAACTCAAAAGTGGAATATTATATTTTTAACATGTAGATATTATTTTTGTGATCATTTTGGTATATTACATTTATTTTTGTGATTTATAAATAATCAGATATGATTTTTACAATTTTTATTAGTTTATAATTACTTAACAAATAAGAAATATTTAATTAAGTGAAATAATAATAATACATGATTATAGTTTTTAAAATATTGTTTTTATTTTCCCAAGATTTTTGGTATTTATTTATATTCTTAACATTTACCATTATGAAAATAGGAATTATCAAAGTTTTATTACCTTTAAAATCTTTATTAAATAATAATTATTTAAATTGTTAACATAATAATGTTTAATAATAGTTTTAAGTTATATATTTTATTTTTCTAAACATTTTCATATATTATACATATTTTTCTAAACTATAAATCAAAAGTTATAGATTTAACAAGTTTTAATCATTTTATTTAATTTCTGGAATATGTATATTTGGATTTATATGTTTTATTCTTTCTTAAACAAGAAATAACTTTTTACACCGCACCCATACCTAGCACTAGTCACTGACTAGTGGGCCAGAGGCCACCTCAGCTCTCAGATTAATAAATGTGTTTGTTACCGGCCTGATTGCTACCCCCAGACAATGACAGATGGGCCCCAGACCATGTCACTGCCACGCGAGACAAAGACCAGGTCAAATGGAGGACTGGGTCCAGGGTGGCGTCGGCGTGACGTTGCTATGGCGTCAGCACCACCACCGCAGTCAGTGGGTGGTCGTCGACGACGATCTACTGCGCCCTAGCAAATGAAAATTAACCGAGTTTGAATCAGCGCAACTCGCTGAACCCTAAAGTGGCGGCACCGCTCGGAAATGGTCATCGGAGCCTCGGCTCCGACGAGCTCCGATGGTGGACGACCCTGGCACAAGGTGAGTCGGCGATTCACATCGAGATAAGGTGATTTAAGGATACTAGAAGGTTCAGGAACTCACCATGATGACGATAGAGAGGTCGGCGAGGACAGGCGTGGTCAGAAATGAGTTCTCCGACGAGGATTCCGACGAACTGCCGCAAAGAGGAATGGCAAAATTCGTAAACACCAGTGCTCCCCCTTGATACAAGATTTCACTCAGAGGATCTATGGAGGACGAGGCTTCTCCATGGCTACTTGGAAGAGTGTGGGGAGGTGCGGTTCGACGGCGAGGTGTGGCTCCTCTGAGCTAGGGTTTCGTCCCCATTCTAATCAGTGAGGATAAGGAGGGATTTTGGATAAGGATTGAGACAAGGCGTCGCGGTAGCCTTCTTATCCCCAACTGGAACGACGGCGAGCATCTTGACACACAGCCGACGATAATGACGGTATCGAGAGGCGGCGAGCTCCTCCAGCGAGATGCCTGTGTGCGTGAGGATGACGATGACATTGCTTTTGCGGAAAAACCCCTGGTGAATCTTTTAGCTCAACCCGCAGTCCTTCTTCGGTCCCACTTGTCAGTCACAGATGAGAACGAGCTGGGCTGGCTGCTGGGCTGTTGTGGGCTGCACATGGGCGTCAGATAAGGAAAGAGGAGTTGGGCCACGGCCAGGTTTTGTTTTTATTTGTTTTCCCTTTTTCTATTTTTTGTTTTCCTTTTCAGATTTGTATATAATATTTGATTTGAACTTTTCTTTGTAGAATTAATTTGCTAGATAATTGTAGTAATACTAAAATGTATTTAGTATCATTTGTGAACTTTTATTGTATAATGTTATGTTTTCTTTATTTTCTTTATGAATATACTTTTCCTATTATTATTTGTAAGGCTTTTAATATGCATTTAATCGAGCTAATATCCATAAACCTATTATATGATGCATTATTATTAACTCATGAGATTTGATTCTCATTAACTCATAATATTTAGGAGATATTTATATGGTGATCCTTTATTTTTATTAGATAAATAGAATTTCTAGGGAATTAATATGATTAATATTTTTTTCCATGAATTTAGGCAATAACAATGGATATATATTTTATTATAATTAACATAGAAGTTAGGGTTTGAATTGGAAGTACTTACCCTAGAGTTTAGGATTCTTAATTTACTTATATTTCCTTATTGATGTGAGTAAAGGTTTAATAGGCTAAGCATATTGTCTTCTGTTTGTGATCTTTAATGATAACACCTTTTAAAATATAAATTTACATCTAAAATTTTTTATGGAGAAGAATTGATAAAGATACTCTTATGCCTAGCTTCTTTATCTAACTTCTTCCTACGAGCCATTGCTTTATCAGGATCAGTAAAATCCTCAATGACCGTATCCAGTTCCTGAACTAAGACTTGGTGAGTGTTATGATAAGTGTTTAGCAAAGACCGATAATGATCCATATACTCTACAGCTAGAGTAGGTTCAGCTTGGACTAGGGTAGAGTGATGTAACTCATGCTCTGGGTTTAAGGTTTCATGGCGTATAATGGTATGAGTACTACCTTCTAGAGCATGGGATTTTTGTTCACGGATCATGGTTATGGCTGCTGCTACGGCAATCTGATATGCAGATGCCGTGCACCTTGCCTCTCCTGATGGCATTTATCCCTTAAGTCCTAACTTCTTGGGTAAGATGATCATGACACAATATTTAGCTAATACCATCCCATTATAGTAACTGTAAATCTTGACCAAAAGTCTCGATTCACAATCCAAACTCCATATAAGTTGTCGGAGATTATCTGTCCAATCCCCTCCATAGTCATTCAGTGTCATGTTCATCACTTGAACATTCCGGGGTGGATATCGAGGTGCCATGTGGAACTGTGGATAAGAAATTATCATAAGTGTAACATCCCAACATTTAGGAACTAACAAAGGGTAGATTTAGGAAATTGAAATGTTGCATGCATTAATCTGTGAAAATGTGGGTAAATTTTTCGCCAAATAAAAATCTAAAGTGATCAAGGTTACTTTCATACTTTGAGATTAGATTTAGTCTTAAAGAATGATTGCTAGTGACTTTGATATGATCTTTGTGAAATTATGCGTTTTGGGAAATGAAATTTGAATTTAGAACTTGAGTGTTTGAATTATAATTCAAATGATTTTTGAATAATGTTTGAATCTTGATTTGATTAAGAGTTAACCAATTTAACTCAAACTTTATTTAAAGAAAGCAATTAAGAATATGAATATTTGTTTCATATTTTTATTCAATAAATAAGTTACAAAAATGTAACTTATTAAAATCATCCACAATATTCACCATAGCCAATAAATAAAGAATAAGAATATTTCTTTATTGCTAATAGTATCATCTTTATTACAAAATAATAAATGAAGATTACAATAGAATAATATAAAAATTACAAAAGAATAAATAATATTACATTTGACTATTCCATAAATAAAGAAGAAAACCTAAACTAGAATCTTGAATTTCAAAGTCTCGTACCTACAAAATAAACACAAATAAAAAATAAAAGAAGTTAAGGTTAAATTGTATCACTCTCAGACTTGTCAGTGAAATGCACTGATCAAGGTTCATCATTGAGTAATCTTATAAAAAGGGGCAAGTTTCACCAATATGAAAGAATGAATCTTTCATAATTTTTAAGCCAGAAGTCAAATGACAGCAAAGAGGGGCAAGTTTCACCAGCCAGGTAAAAGTAACCACATAACAGTCAATTTCAAAATTTTGAACATATCCACAAGTGCACAGCAAGCACACATGCAGCACACACACCAGATTGCATGGTGTGTGCTGTCAGCACCTGAGCAACAGCCCAGCAACACAAAACCATCAACACAGCCGTGGGCAAGCACACAACCACATCACTTCTTTGCTCCTACACATCAAGCTCAGCATCTAGACCAAGCACAACAGCCAAACCAACCAAAGCCCAAGATCACATCACCAGGATGGTGACATCAGGAGGGGGAAGATCGGGTGGATAACAAGACCAAGGTGAAGCCATCATGATCATAAGATGATGGTCTAGATCAATGACAAGCCTGGAGCTAAATATACCAGGGGAGCACAAGATCAAGCTACCACTAGCAACCACAACATCAAGTGACAGTGGTGAGTACATAGACCTTCACATGATCTATATGTCTAAGATTAGACAAGCATGCATGATCTGTATCACATTCAAACTCTCAGAAAGCATCCAAGTGGGGTGAATCCATCACTAAGGTTTTAAACTCTAAAAGCAAACAACAAAGTACAAAGATCCAACCAAAACTCAGAACAACATCATTGATTTGGCAATCAAGCTATATTCCAATAAATATAGCTAAGATTTAATTTCTAGGCACATCCCTGAGATAAGGGTAGCACCTTAGAAGTTAATCTTTTGGATCCATATAAGTGATCAAGCCTACTATCATTTTTTCCAATCTTTCATTCAAGAAACAGTAGCTGGTACCACTACCAGAACTATCCATATGAATTAACTAGATATAGCCTAATCCCTAAGCCTCAGACCAACATCATTGGTCTTAGGGATTTCAGAAAAGAACATTTCTACTTATCTTTTAAAGCCAAGCTTGTCTTAAGCTTAAACCAACCCAATCAATGGATTAGAATCAATCTTGTGTGCCATACAAAGATGGTGTCACAAGAACAATTATACATGAATTAGAATAAGCATTCAATCATCACAGATTCAATCAATCAATCTACCAATCATCTTCCTGTCATTACAGGAATCATAATTAGGACATTCCTATGTATATCTTCACTGTTTGAGATCATTGTGACCTCAAACCACACATTAATTCTCAAGCCAACAGCATTAAGACAGTGATTTCATCACCCCATACCCATTATCATTAACCAAGAAATGACAGTGGTAAGTTATCAAGCCCACTGACTTTACCAAGAATTGGTTGTAGAGCAACTATACCATATGAATCATATGAAATCTAAGCACAAAATAATCTAATAAGCCACCAGAACCATTATAGTTCATCTTAAGCAGCAATCCTCAAGCTAATAATCATTTAGCAGGCTTAGAGACCATCCACACATGATCTCATTCAACCAGCATATGATCAACAACATGATATGAACCCTAATTGGAATAAATCATATTAATCAAGACAAGACAGTAACCTGAGAGGTCACTACCAACATCTAGCATAGGATGAGCAAGCACAAAGAGCACGAGGGGAGAGGAAAAGAACTTACCAAAGGTCCTCGCTAAAGACTAGAAGAGGAAGCAGAGGTGGCCGGCGACCATGGCGGCACGGGGAGCACCCCAGGCGGGGCGCTGCGACCCAAACAGTGCCATGACGATGACCATGGCCACTCCTAGAGGCGAGGTGAATCACCACGACGCACGACGGCAGCGGTGGCGCCAAGATCCACGCCAACCCCCAAACCCTAGGGTTCGGGACGACATCGATCCGTCGCAGGAGAGCCCCATGCTCAAATCAAGTTGGACAGGAAGGAGGGGCGTAGTCGACAACCTCCTCCTGCACCACGACAGCGACCAGAACGGCCCACGACGGCGGGAATCGTCGGCGGCGACATCACCGACCACGGGGTCAGGGATAAAGGAGGAGAGGAGTGAAATTGAGGGTGAGAGGCAGCGAGGGAGTGGGCTGAGTTGGCCCAGAACCCTTCGGGGTGGCTATTTTGACTATGTCTAATGGGCCACAAGGGCCCAATAAGATTAAGCCAGCCCAAAAACCTTAAGGCCTGTTTTTAATTAATATAAAAGACCAAAATGCCCCTGAAATTAATTAAATTCTAGAAAATAAAATAGAAATCCAAAAATTATAAATAAAATATTCTTGGATTCACAAAAATCCAAACTATCCAAATAAATTAAGATATAATTTTTTTGGACATTTAAATTTTATTAAGAATTTTGTAATTTATATATTCCTTATGGAATTTTACAAAATTATTGAAAGATGATAAAAATAAATAAAAAATCACTTTCATTATATATTAATATTGTAGTATTTTTGAAAAATACTAAATAAATATTTAATAACAATTTTTGATATATAAGTGATAATTCCTAAAAGAATTATTAAATCAATAAAAGTCAAATAAAAGGGGAAAAATAAAATAATTCAATATATGTTATAAATATTAAATAGTAATATTTATAAATCCTTTATTATTAAAAAGACTTTTTATAATAATGGGGAGAATGCATATGAAGTTGAATGATGCATTACATTACTTTGCATAATAATTTTGCTTATTTAAATATTGTCCTTACCGGGCAATAATGATGTTTTGTAGACATAGAAGCTCAAGGTCCAGTGCAAGCATCAGACTTCACTACCTTTCCATCACAAGGCAAGTTCATCACTTGCTCATATCCTTTGAAGAGTCTTTATCAAAGTATTTGCAAATTGTGTGTTATCATATATACTCTAAAATAAATAAAATATTAATTTCACAAATAAAGAAATCATAGATACCATCCTAAGTGATGATATAATGGAGAAATAGAACTTAGGGTTCTATTTGCAACAATGATGATCAATTAGGAACTTAATAACCCTTGACATCAGTGATTCTAGCACCGTATATTACGCGTTAGCCATGAGATTTGGAATGGGACAGAGAAGTCAGCTGTATCTTCTTCCTCTCGCATGAAGCCGGATGTACAGGTCGTGGCTGTTATCCTTGTAGCATGCATATTAATTGGTAATTCATAGAGGATATGCAGCATATGGGTGGGAACCCTCATCGTCCCACGATAGTTCTGGCATCTCACGGTTTGTACAAACCATTGTCGTAATTCATTATGTGGGCATGGTGTACACCAAGGAGGCATGCGAGGTCGCGAAGGGGGCAGTGTTTGGCTTGGACCAACTACTGGGCCCCACATCATGGAATTGTGGACGGGAAAGTACGCCCGGTTGTGCAACAAGGAGTTTATATCTCATGGGTAAAGTAACGCACCTCTGCAGAGTGTAAGAATTTTAACTTGTTACTCCCTGTTCCGGGAAGGAGCTACGAACGCGGCAGGAAAGGAACTCCATGAAAGTTTTGGTCAACCTGTGAAGGTTGATGATCATAGATTTTCATAATAAAATCAATCTTTGAA